>CAVLJG010000003.1:118915615-120266820 GCA_963669975.1 Acanthoscelides obtectus
GATTCTCAACTATACTTGGAAACTCTCGAGAGCTGTATCGATATTAAATGTCGATCATAGGTCACACAACAATGCTAACAGGTCTATTGTCGATCAAATGTCGCCTTGACCTAACAACATCAAAAGCAGGCGACATAATGGATGAAGTGAAAATAAAAACACCCGCAGAAGAAAAACGATACGTGACCTACACAATGCAGCTATAAACCACATGCAAATGCTTTGATAACAACCCATAAGTTTTGCGCGAAAGAGTTTCACTTGCATCATGATGTACTATAACGCCATAAACCTACTTTATACAAAATAGCTGAATGGTTTCGCACGACTTCGTGAATCCGCTGATAATGATTTAATTTGATTTCGTTTCCATGCACAACACATCTCAAGGTTTACGTAACAAGGTCTAGAAAAAGTGACGCGCGTAAATAGATCGAGTTTGTTACTTACGCGAAATGAGAAAAGAGAAAATTTTATTGCGTTTGTAAAAGCAGTATTCAAGATTAAAAATCGTTGTAGATTAGTGCAGAAAATTGTCACACAAAAAACTAATACAAGACGATAAAAAAGAAAAAGCACAGGTCATCAAACAAATGGCATAAAACAAGATAAACAAACGGAACAGTCATAGTGAAACGAGCCGATAGTTATAAACAAGTTTGTAATTTGTCTTGAAAAAAATTCGTCGCGAGTATAACACGGAAAAGACGTCTTCCAAAAAGTTTGCTGCTATCTCTAAAAACCCTTACTTCCTCTAATTTGAGGCATTACAAGTGACAGTTATCCTTGCTAGATGGATGTGCAGATAATATTGATACCTTGTATTCCTAAGATGAATTCATAGTTATTTTTGAAATCTATTATGTTTTTATAGATATACTAAGTGACATATAAATCCGAACACCCAGTTTAAATGGTTTTATTTTAATAAAATTTTGAATAAGTACTTAATGAAGCATAATAAGTAAATGATAAAAATTTCAAAATGATTGCACTGCTTTAAAGCCCTTTGGCCTTTAATAATGTGTGGATGCACCCTGATGTGCTACGCATTCTCCAACGCGCCTAGGCATGCTTCTGATCAGGTGGTCAATGTCCTCCTGTGGTATCTCATTCCAGGCAACCACCAACTCCTCTCGAAGAGCTTCTAGAGTCTGAGGAGGACGTTGCAAATTGAGCAATCTCCTACCCATCATATCCCACACGTGCTCAATTGGGGATGTGACATCATTATGTTGAAAGAAGTCTATTGTGACTCTTGCAACATGTGGTCGGGCATTATCTTGTTGGAAAGTTGGATCTGCCAGGGTGTCAAGATAGGGTAAAATATGGGGTTCTAGAACTTCGTGGATATAACGCTGCGCGTTCATGTTACCTCTGATGAAGATTAAAGGTGACCTGGAACCATAAGCTATAGCACCCCAAACCATAACTCCAACAGTGTGATGAACATGTCTTTCAACAAAAAACTGTGGATTCCTCCTTTCACCACGTCGCCTTCTAACCCTGGCACGACCATCGTGCATGCCTAAACAAAATCGAGACTCGTCACTAAAGACAATACTGTTCCATTCCTGATCCCAGAGTGACCGTTGTCTGCACCACTCAAGGCGATTACGTCGGTGCTCTCGAGTTAAAGGGAGGACCCAGTGTGGCCGGTATGAAAACAAGCCAAAACTTCTCATTCGTCGGTAAACACTTCGCATGCCAATAGGTCTTCCGTGTTCTGCAAACCATTCATTGCAATGGACCTGGTAGTGGAGAAACGGTCCCTTAAGGCCAATAATCTTAGGCGGTGATCTTCACGGTCTGTTGTTCTACGGCGGCGTCCAGTGCCCCTTGCTCTTTGCATACGGCCTTCTCGAAGCCATGCCTGACAACACCTAACCACAGTGTCTACACTTCTTTGCACTCTAACTGCAATTGCCCGAAAAGAAAGTCCAGCTTCCCGAAGTCCCACTATACGGCCCCTATCAAACTCACTAAGTTGACGAAATCGTACAGGTCTCCGTAGTCTAGGCATCGTAACCGATCGTAAAGGATGTCAAGATCCAAAATCCGCCAACGTTCATTCTTTACTGCGGCTGAAATATTCATTTTTAGAGTGTTAGTGAATTAAAAAAAAAGCAGTATAAAAACCGGAATGTCCAACTGAAAATTTTATTAAAATAAAACCATTTAAATTGGGTGTTCGGATTTATATGTCACTTAGTATATAAATACGTAGGTTGTTTCAAAAATAGGTTTCCCACATTTTTTTGAGGCTCAAGGAATGTTTTATTTGAAAAAATATTCACCATTGGTCATCACCTCCTTCTTTGTAGTCCATCGTGGATGTCTCTTCACCATTTGACGACATGTTGAATGCTTATACACGTTTCTGCATGCACTTTACTCAAGTGACGATGAATTTCTATGGGTGGTAACGATTTTGCGTGCTCGTACCGATTCATAAATATAGAGACAGACAAGAGAGAAAATGCTGAGATTCTTGAACACCACTGTACACGATGTTGTGTTTGAGATTGCAGCAATAACCCTAATAATCTCTTTTTGCATGGGTCGATGTTTCCCCAAAGACAGATTTCATACCTTGGTCTGATATCAATTAAGGCATAGTACGGGCTAATGAGTTGGCTGCTATCAAAAACTGTTTTCAAGTTACTAAACGTATACGAGGGATGTCTTTTAAGTTTTGCATATGAAAATAAAACAAACACGGTAGTAGTTTTAAATCACTTTATTGTTTTTCGAAGTATTCTCGACGAAGATTAATACACATCTGTATGCGCTCGAACCAACACTGCACGTATTGTTGTGAAACTTTGAATTTAAGTTTACTAAAGAGTGAGGTTAAGATTCAGTACTTACGATCCGCGCGGCCTGCTATGTTTCTATATGCAAAACTTAAAAGACACCCCTGTATACATAGGAGTTTAAGGTATTTTTAAGTTATTGTATGCGATTTCCATGTCCCAGTAAACTCATCAAAGAGGATCAAAGGACGCCAATGTTGTAAACGCATGTAAAGGTATACAGATTGTTCTTAAAGTTGGGTATTTCCTTTGCACATATATAAGTTCTTGTTAATAGTAGTCAAAGTAAAGAAGACGACAAGAATATTGTATTGGTTTACATTTTTTGCCAATAGTCATAAAACTGCTATAAAACCAAGAACCGGAGGCATGAAAACAGAGACGGATCTGAAAACTTTCAAACATTTTCTCTTTCAAGTCTGGATGAGATGACAGACGACTGAATCAGGTTGTTGAAGTAAGGTTGATTGTTATTGTATTTAATTATCCTGACATCAGTTATACAGGGTGTTTCAGTTTATTGTTGCATGACTTTAAGATTCGATAGAACTTTTAAAATTAATGCATAAAGTCTATATAAACATGGGTCGAAAAATGCGTGGCTTCCGAAATACAGGGTGTTTAAAATTACTTTCTAAAATAATTTTTTTAAAATATTTCGAACAATATTTGATGTATAACAGTGAACATTGGTATACAAGGGTTTTTTGGTACGACAAAACGAACCATGGGCATAGTTTTACTGTAGCCGCTAGAGGGCGCTCTCTACTGTACCTGTAGTGAATTAAAATGACCGAAATTTTTTTCTTAGTGCAATGTTTTGCTTTTTGAACAAAAAACTGAATCTTCGCACTTTTCAACATAAAAAAGCTCTCTTGTGAATTTTAGTTATAGTTTTTGAGATTTCGATTTTTATGGTTCAATGCATTTTTAATTATTTATGATAAAATAACGTTAAAAAGTCAGTATCTCGATAATTTTTAGAAGTAGGCTGTGCCTGCAAATATTTTTGAAATTGAAATCAGAATAAGGTTAAACGTCAATTAGTTGACAGTTAGTTTTGTTGTCTGTTGAAACCTGAAACGTTTTTTTGCAATTGTGAATGCACGAAATTTAATTTCTTTCACCTGTTTTTTTTGTATGTTTTATAAAAATGCCATTTTTTATTTTATACAATTGAAAATGGTTTTGGAAATCTCCAAAGGGATCAAAACGTAAATGTTCGTCAGCGCAGATTTACCCGTATGATACTATGTGAGTTTGATAGAGATCTGACCACAAGTGTTAGGAGAGTTTCTGGTGCCTTGGGAATTTCAGCAAGCCATGTTCACCGTGTTCTTAGAAATGACCATAGACGTCCTTACCATTTGCAACCTGTGCAAGGACTACAGCCAGGGGACGGAGAACGAAGAATCACATTTTGTCAGTGGATTCTTGATAGAACTGATAATAATAGGGAGTTTTTAAGTAACGTTTTATGGACCGATGGGTCATGCTTCACTAGACGTGGAGTGGTAAATTTTCATAATCAACATATTTGGTCGCATGAAAATCCGCATGTAGTTCGGGAAAGAAATTTTCAGCATGAATTTAGTGTGAACGTGTGGATTGGTATCTACCGTAATCGACTATTTGGACCCTACCTTTTGCCTGCAAGGTTAAATGCTGCGACCTTCTTGGAATTTTTAAAGGCTGAACATGCAAATATGTGGGATAATGTTATGTTAGATTTAAGACGATTGGCCTGGTTCCAGCTTGATGATTGTCCAGCTCATTATTCGAGAATAGTTAGAAACTGGCTGGACGAAAATTATCCAGAAAGATGGATCGGCCGTGGAGGGCCAGTCGCCTGGCCTCCACGATCCCCTAACCTAAATTCATTAGATTTCTTTGTGTGCGGATTTCTAAAAGAAGAAGTGTACTAGACTCCCGTAACCACAAGAGATATGCTAATAGACAGAATCAGGAATGCATGTGATGAAATAAGACCTTATTTGAATAATGCTATACCACGTTTAATCATTCGTAGATGTGAATTGTGTATTGAACAATTGGGTTTACATTTCGAGCAACTACTTTAGATTTTGTATGTTTGTCCTAACTATCCAATAACATTTTAGTTGTAAATAATTGATTTAATTTGTTAAAAATAATATTGGAAAATTAAACAAATTAATATTCTGTTTTTTGTGTTTATTTGGAGTTAGGAATTATTGCTGTGTTTAAGAACACAATCGAAACGATCATCTTAATTACTTGTAATGCCCAAATCGAAAATGTAAAAAAAATATTATTTTGTCGTAAATAATTAAAAATGCATCGAACCTTAAAAATCGAAATATCTCAAAAACGGCTAAGTATAATGAAAACTCACTTTCTTATGCAGAAAAGTGCAAAGAATCGGTTTTTTATTCAAAAAGCAAAAAATTGGACTAAGAAAAAATTTTCGGTCATTTTAATACACTACAGGTACAGTAGAGAGCACCCTCTAGCGGCTATAGTAAAACTATGCCCATGGTTGGTTTTTTCGTACCAAAAAACCCTTGTGTATCAATTTTCACTGTTATACATCAAATATTGTTCGAAATATTTAAAAAAACTATTTTAAAAAGTAAATTTAAACACCCTATATTTCGGAAGCCACGCATTTTTCGACCCAAGTTTATATAGACTTTATGCATTAATTTTAAAAGTTCTATCGAATCTTGAAGTTATGCAACAATAAACTGAAACACCCTGTATATTATACCAGGGTATATGAGCGGGTTCTTTCAAAGCCCAACTTAGCGATATCAGCTTTTTAGTTTAGAATTCACCCATTTTCTAATATTTATATTGTGTCAACTTTTGTTTTTATTGTGAGTGTGGTGAGGTAACACTTTTATTTTTCTATTTGTTTTGCGTTTGAGTGTGCTTTATTATAGATTTCAAACATACAGCGTGTTTCAAATTCGACCCTCACCATTGGGATTTTGGAAAATATCACGGATACGAAGTCGCTTAAATGGGGGCAAAGTTGCGTATTTAAGTAATCAACAAAATGCCGCTTAGAAAGTACTTTCGGAAAGAGACGGAAAAATCGAATTTTCCCAAAATTGTTTCAATTTTTTCCTGAATTTATTTGTAGTAGGATTTCAAAATAAATTGCACATTAACACTGCCACTTTTTCTCTTCTAAAAGGCGGCATAATCGACGATATTAAGCGATGATCTTTTGTTTTAATTTGGACAAAGATTTCGACAGCAGATCGGAACGGTGGACATCGACGCGATTTTTCCGGTTTTTCCCAGGTTCTCGAAACGTTCGGAAGGAAAGCGATACCGTTTCGGAAACTAGAAACTCGGGGGGCGAGAGCCGGAGCGGTGAGAGCAAGAAACCGGATCGAAATCGGCGGGTAAAGTTGAAAAAACCGCTGGATTTTCGTACTGTCCGACGTTCAACATAGATTTCCTCCGAAGATAAAGGAGCTACGAACCTGACGATTTTTGCGTGAGAAAGCCCCGGCGTCAGGCTCAAAGATAGCGTCTTTCTTTTTTTTTCTTTCTCCCTTTTCGTTCGAAAATTTCGATTTTTTTGATTTCCTCGACTGCGCGCTACTTTCCGTTTTTTCCGGTTTTTTTCCGGGTTCGCGAACCGTTCGGAAGGAAAACGATACTGTTTCGGAAACTAGAAACTCGGCGCTTTACGGGGAGCGAGAGCCGTCGCGGTAGGAGGAACAAACGCGATCGAAAATGGCCGGTAAAGTTGAAAAATTGGTAGATTTTCGTGCCGTTCGACGTTCTTTTTCGATCTCCTCCGAAGATAAAGGAGCTACGAACCTGAAGATTTTTGCGTGAGAAAGCCAGGACATCGGACTCAAAGATAGCGTCTTTTTTTTTCTTTATCCCTTGTCGTTCGAAAGTTTCGATTTTTTAAAATTGCTCGACAAAATGCTACTTTTCGACGCTTGGAAAAGTCACTTTGTCTTCCGGCTCTGTTCTCGCCTATTGCTACTGTACGTAAGCGAGTAAAAATTATATAGCTATCGAAAAATAACGATAATGAGCTGAGGAAACGATTCTGATCGTTAGAATTACCGTCAAATTTCGAAAAAGTAAACTTTGAGCCCCTCAAAGGTACCGTTTTTCCGCGTACTTTGTCTTCGTTACGGACATAGCTACGATTTTTTTCCGCAAAACGAAAGACCAGAGTCTCCTGATTAACCGGGTATACGACACGTTACCCGATCGCATTTTTTAAACTCGGCAGATTAGAAAATTCAAAGATTTGCAGATATTTTTAGTTTGAAGTTTCATTTTTGATTTTCGCTGGAGATTCGCGATTCCTGTTAGGCGGGGTATTGTAGGTATGATCGTATTACGAAAGCGAGCGCGTGCAAGCGGAACGTCAAAAACGTGCCATTTTGCCATTTAGGCATTATAACGAACGCTTTTGAATAGATCCAGAATTTCTATATTCCGAAATTAACCGGACTATAATCATTATAACAATCAAGTATGCCTTGGCAACGTTGTAATTTTACCGGCAGCTAGGCATTTAGGCTTTGACGTTTAGCGATTTGTTTACAAAAGTCATCATCACTTTAAATACGATAAATATGATTATAAACCCTAATGAGAGGCATAATTTTAGATGAACGTATATATGGATCCATCCTAAAAAGGCAACAAGTCCACAATATAGCAAAACTTTGTGCTTGTAGCAGTGTGTCTAGCAAGTGTCTACAGTATATTCAGATAAGAGATAGACCGGACATAAACAAGACCACGTGATCATCGAACGCTGTAACATTCGGCAGGGACGTATTAAGAGTCACGCAGTACATATTTTAGATAGTAGATGCTGCTTTGCGTAACTTTGTAGTAAATTAGCACAATTCGATGTGTATACGATTGGTGATGGATATAGGATCATGTGGGGGTGGGGTAAGAAATATATAATGATGTAAATATACATAAGGGTTTCAAAATTTTCGCTTCGATTTCCAGCTTCGGATGCCGCCTGATGTTTGGTGAAATACAGTCGAATATAATCTCAAAATGGCGTTTAAATTAGCCTAAATTAAAAATAATCGTATATCTCTTAAAATTGCTTTTAGAATATTGATTAGTATATTTTTTGATTTCTAGGTAAATATGTAACCAAATTAAAACATTCAAAACGTAAAAAAATGTGCATGGTTGAACATTGTCAGAAAGTAGATTCTTGAATAGGTTTTGCCAAAATGGGTTCAAAAATGTCAATAATTAATTAAAAAATACAGTAGCTTTATAATTACTTATAACTTACCGAATTTGATGAACGACATCTTTTATTGGAATGATGAGCTTGATGAGCTTTCATCATCGCTACTGCCTGAAGCACCAACGTCAATAATGAATGGCTCGACTTGTTCCTCTAAAATATTGTCCAGTTCCCACATTCTCTTTTCAACTTTGTCTTTCTGCTTAATACAGTTTTCCCATTTTTGCGCTGTTATTAATTCTAGTGCTTCTTTGAAAAGTCCTTTGAGGTCACAAAACTTAAAAGTTGTATTGTGCTTAGCTATATAATTTTTAACCTCTGCCCATATGAGCTCAATGGGATTGAGCTCGCAATGGTATGGAGGTAAACGGAGCACAGTTTTATTTTGACTTGCTGCCATTTCATCAATGGCGTATTTTTGATATTCCGCCTTGTGATCCTTGACAATTCTTAATAATTGTACTTTCAGCATTGCTTCTTCAAAGTTGATATTTTTCGAGCGGAGCCAATTTTAAACATCAACTTTCCTTGAAGCCGTTGTTGGGACCTTCTCCATTCTTCGAGAATGATAAGGCGCATTACCCAACACAATTACTGCGTTTTCCTCTAAGTTCGGTAAAATTTTTGAAAACCACTGTTCAAACGATTCGCCATTCATTTCCTCGTGGTAATCTCCAGTTTTCTTAGACTCAAAGCACCACAGACCGTCAACAACAAATCCATCCTCACTGCCAATATGGCAGATAATGAGCCTTTTCCCTTTACCTGGAAATCGAAGTACTAACTGGTGTAGATTTATTTCAATAAGCGAACCTTTTTCAAATGTTTTCATCACATTCAGCGAAAAAACATTGAGACATGAGTATCAGATTGCTATAATTGGGATTATTTAGTCATATTGAAAGAAAGAATATTGAACGTCGTATGATTACTCAGAGCTTCACAATTTAATTTAAAGTTATAAACCTTTAAAAAATGAATGATCAGGAACCTGAAATACGCGCAAATATTAATATTAACAAATTATAGCTTTATAAAGCTTAAAGTATGAATTGAAATGATTAGAAATATTAGGAATGGTACGCAATATAAAACTTAGTAACTTTTTTTAAGTTTATAATATTCGACATATTTTAAGATTATATTATAAAATTATTGAAATATCGAAAACACATAAAAACATGGCTTAAAAAAGTTCTAACAAATGAAAATGTCAATAAAACATCCACGCATTTTATCGAAAGTTATAAAAGTTTTGTTACTTGTAATATGTTTTATCTGCCCCCTGGAATTAATGCTTAGAACCTTGTTCCCAAGGTTTGAAAAACATCCGATTGTTGTCTATTACTCGTATTTACCTGCTGGATTTTTTAATCCGGTGGACAGTCCATCTAGAAAGGCCCTCCTGGATGAAGTTACAGAATCATCAACCCATACTTTACTTGTAGTGTGTCCTGCGTTTACCCACGTTTCATCAAGGTAATACATCTTCCTGTTTTGATTTCTATATTTCCCAATTTTTGTTAAATAATCCCTCCTCCATAGCACAATTTCTTCTCTATCCAGTAGTAAACTATTACGACCCCGTTTTTTCCATTTGAAATTTAAATGCTTCAGTAACGCATGGAAAGTTTATCGTTTGAAATTTGGCAACGTTGTATCTCCATTTACCTCCTGCAGTACTTTATCTATAGTAGGTATTTCATTCCTAAAGAAGAATTCATGCACTTTCCTCCTAATCGCATGCTTATCAGCTTCATCCAATGATTTAACAATACTTTTGCGATGTTTACTGGTCATTGGCTCAGAAAAGGTGTGATTTTTTTTGTATTGTCTTAACACATTAAACACTGATGCGCGACACACCCCAACTTTGTGAGAAACCTTCACAACAATTTCTTTGATGGTTGATGCCTCGTTCTCCTCGCGCTCGATCTTATATATATTCAAAATGACCTCTTTCATTTCTGCACTCAGGTGTCTTTTTTTAGAGCGTTTCCTAGGTGGACTACAGGAGTTTACAACTTCATCGGCAGTATCTGTACTACTGGGCATTTTGCGCAAGCAGTTGATAACAATAACAATCAATAACAAGGTATAACAATAACAACGACAAACTCAACAACTTAATAAGATAACAAACGAAAACGTCCAAAGAAATATCAAATTGCAATGATGCACACGACATACGTAACACGTCTGAACCCGAATTGACTCTGCCTTGATACGACTGCTCTGCCGCTCGGCATAGGCATTTAATTGCGAATTGACCAATGAGGGCTCCTGTTTTACGTCGAGACGGCGGCGTTAGCGTGAAAATCACCCGAACCTTTTGTTTACATCCGGTCTATCTCTTATCTGAATATACTGTAGTGGTGCCGAGTGTCTACAGCTTTTCGGTTCAGACGACGTACCGCAGTGTATCTATAGATAATTTATTTCATCTTTCAAGACGTTTGAGAGGGGTTTGAAAGGTAGCCTTATTAATCGTCAGCAAATTTAAATGAGGTAAACAATATTCATTCCTGTCTTTTACCCACAACTATGTAGTGGAATCGGGTTTGACGTTTAGCAGTTTATAGAAGTCATCATCAGCTTAAATACGATAAATATGATTGTAAGACCTAATTAGTGCCAAAGATCAATTCCTGAAGAGACCAGAAACCCACAACACAGCAAGACTTTGTGCTTATAGCATAATATAATAATAACAGATAACAGTCTAGTTAGAATTAAGATATGACGTTTCGTCTCTTGTCCTCCAGAATCAACTTTATTTTTTCTTATGGACGCCATTTTGGATGTTTGCAAGCATAATTTCCTAGGTAGGCCTTGAAATTATCAGATAGTCAAGTGACAAATTGGTTAATGCTTTCGCGGCCAGTTGATAAACTGCTGTCTTGATTCGGGTCTAAAGGCCGTCGTCGGTTGGAATTTCTTCCTAACGTTTCGCTAGCACGAGTGGCAAGCTTCTTCAGAGGTCCTTCCATTTCCGATGCTGCATGTAGACTGAGTCTACTGATGACTTTATATGATATGGGATTTCATGTTATCATTGTTACTTATTCTCCTCTACAGGATGGCGTAGACAAATGGACTACGCATAGGGTATAGACACAGCGCTTTGAGCATGGCAAGTGAAATAATTCAAGTTCGACATTAAGATGTTCCAGGTTGGGTATCATTGAGGGAATCTTTATACTCATCTCTATTTTATCTAAATAGAATAATGGTTGTTCTGTATACGACATGTGGCAGTCTTTTCGTTCCAATACCTGGAGGGTTCCTGATATAAGCGATATGTTCATGTCATACCACCATGCGAGCATTATTTTTGCTAGACCGAGTACAGACACGCTTCGCGTTTATATTTGTCTCTTATGCCGTCTAATTATTGTCAAGCGGGCTCGTTTCAGGTCAACACATGTAATTTTTGATGTTGTAACTGGCGTCGTTACCTGTCTAACCTTGGACTATGTCGCTATCAGTAAAAATCGACATGCAGTTAACAATCGCATTGGTCATAAAACAGTTCTACAATCGCTTCAATAGTTAGGTCAGCCTATAGCGAAATAAATGGAGGCTATTTTTGGAATGATGCTATTAATAGCTTTAGGTTAGGTTGATGCAAAATGGAATACGTTCAATGCATTCTGAAGAGGCACGGACTAGTCTAGAATACTGCATTTGAGTCTATGTTCTTATAATAACAATAATAATAATAGTGATAATTTATTGATGTTAATACGCAGACACAAGTCGATATATACTAATAGAACGCTTAGAAAAAAGTACATCAGACATGAATAAATCCAGTTAAAAATATAATAACTAAAACAAATTGAAAAAAAACACAATATAAATATGTCGTCATGAGATAGATGAAGATCGTATAGAAAAATATATAGTACGATTAACTATACACATACAGACAAAGAAAACAATAACAAATGTACACAAGCTAGACAGAAAAATAAATAAATGAACATTTAACGGGGCTCCTACAATCACGAGCACCATCTGCTATGAAAAGGAAACGAGGGTGGGCTGGCCTTAGACGCTCGTCGGCGCTACTTTAAAAGAGGAAAGGATGACTGTGGGTGCCTACCGAGGTAAATTTTTATAATAACAGAGTCGGATTTCGATTAGCGATCTAGTCGATAAATCCTTTCCTATTTGGGTACTCAGTAAGTGATCATTTAGTATTGTTCTACCCTTGTTACTGTTCGTCGATACTGTGTTGTTGAATTGTTGTGCTGTACTCTGGTTGGTGTGATTGCTCTTGAGTGCCATTTTTTATAAAGGTTGATAATGGACAATAAAAGAACATATGTGACAATTTTAATTACGAATGCAGTGAGTTTCATTCATGATGAGTGTGGAGCAGTTCAACTCTATAATCGGAAAATACATTGAGGTAAGCGAATAAATTATTGCAAGAATAGGTCATACCATGGAAGACGTGCTGCAGCTGTAGAGAGCCACAATACCGAGTGGCCTGTCTATGTGGTCCAAATAAATTTGCGTTCTAAGCTTAGGCCAACCTCGCATATCACTAGGATGGGACAAAGACTCAAACGCAAGAATCTTGAAAATAAACTCAGACCAAAAAAGCTGATATAAAAATAACTAACAATTCGGATAGCAATTCCAAAGAAAATGAATCGACATTGATTTGGAGGTTGCTAGGCAAGAATTTTTAGGGAAACATAGAAAAAGTGACGACGTGATTTTGCAGATCGAACAAGTCACCAAATCACAGGACTGTACTTTGTGGCGTCTTCATCGGAAGATGAGGTTAACAACGTCTCGATTTGGTGAAGTCTGTAGAAGAAGGCAGACAGTTGCTGTAAAGTTCTAGTAAACACCATCATATACCCAACAGAGTTTTCTAGTAAGACAATAAAAAAAGGCAATACAAAAATCATAGGACACGGCAGTTCAATCTTGTGGTTTGTTTATTGATGACACACATCCATTTCTGGCAACATCACCTCCATCTACCTATTACAGTAGACAAGATATGTACTTAATCCAAATATAAGTCTACCTGTTTATTGCTTTGCAAAAACTACCTGTTTCCTCTTAGTTTGACCGCATAAGATATTTTTATGACCCTCGTTCAATTGTTACCATCTACCACATAACCCTTGTAAACATAATTTTGTTCTTAGTCGGAACGCACCGTCGCGTCGCTTGGACTGGCAAGACGAAACAGTAGATGAATTTCGCCCAAAAACCGATTTGCACTTCACAGCCTACGTTTCATTTTTATTATTTTCAAATGAAACTCTTGCAACGTGTTAAAAACAAAGTCCACGGGATGCCAGCGATCCACTTTTTCGATTTTATCCACTAGGATCTTTTTAAAATATCAAGAGGCACAAATAGTAAACATTTCAACCCACCATAATTCCTTCCTAAACAGTAGACAAAATTCGTCCAAAATACGATTTGTAGAGATTTGCGCGCTTCGAAATTGACGCTTTATTTTTTGATATTTTTGGATAAAATTTTTACAGTGTGCTGAAAACAAAACCCCACAGGGTGCTATATAGCCACTTTTTCATTTTTTTCACTACGTTCTTTTTAAAAAAATCGCGAAGCAGAACAAAAAAAGTGCGCGCTTCAACCCGTCATAAAACTTGTGCAAAAACAAAATTTCAAAAAGTGCTCCTATAGCACCCTGGGCAATTATCTTCTCAACATACTGTATAAATTTCATTCAAAAATATTGAAAAATAGAGTGTCAGATTCGAAGCAGCTGAACCCTTGTAAATGGCTTGAAAGTCTCTGCGTCGGAGCCGCCTTAAGGTATATTAGTGAAGTCATTTGCCAAATATTCGTCCATGATAAAGAATGCGTTTTTTATTAGATAGTGCTTGAGTTTAGTATGAAAAACAATATCCGATGATTTTACATTGTTGGGCAGCAGATAAAAAAATGTAATGCCATAAAGGTTTGTTCCAGCTCTTGATTTTTCTAGACGTTAGCTCTTAAGACAATTTATATTTCGTGTTACATATACTAAGTGACATATAAATCCGAACACCCAGTTTAAATGGTTTTATTTTAATAAAATTATGTATAAGTACTTAATGAAGCATAATAAGTAAATGATAAAAATTTCAAAATGATTGCACTGCTTTAAAGCCCTTTGACCTTTAATAATGTGTGGATGCACCCTGATGTGCTACGCATTCTCCAACGCGCCTAGGCATGCTTCTGATCAGTTGGTCAATGTCCTCCTGTGGTATCTCATTCCAGGCAACCACCAACTCCTCTCGAAGTGCTTCTAGAGTCTGAGGAGGACGTTACAAATTGAGCAATCTCCTACCCATCATATCCCACACATGCTCAATTGGGGATAAGTCGGAAGATCTTGGTGGCTATGGTAACAATGTGACATCATTATGTTGAAAGAAGTCTACTGTGACTCTTGCAACATGTGGTCGGGCATTATCTTGTTGGAAAGTTGGATCTGCCAGGGTGTCAAGATAGGGTAAAAGATGGGGTTCTAGAACTTCGTGGATATAACGCTGCGCGTTCATGTTACCTCTGATGAAGATTAAAGGTGACCTGGAACCATAAGCTATATCACCCCAAACCATAACTCCAACAGTGTGATGAACATGTCTTTCAACAAAAAACTGTGGACTCCTCCTGTCACCACGTCGCCTTCTAACCCTGGCACTACCATCGTGCATGCCTAAACAAAATCGAGACTCGTCACTAAAGACAATACTGTTCCATTGCTGATCCCAGAGTGACCGTTGTCTGCACCACTCAAGGCGATTGCGTCGGTGTTCTCGAGTTAAAGGGAGGACCCAGTGTGGCCGGTATGAGAACAAGCCAAAACTTCTCATTCGTCGGTAAACACTTCGCATGCCAGTAGGTCTTCCGTGTTCTGCAAACCATTCATTTGCAATGGACCTGGTAGTGGAGAAACGGTCCCTTAAGGCCAATAATCTCAGGCGGCGATCTTCACGGTCTGTTGTTCTACGGCGGCGTCCAGTGCCCCTTGCTCTTTGCGTACGGCCTTCTCGAAGCCATGCCTGACAACACCTAACCACAGTTCTACACTTCTTTGCACTCTAACTGCAATTGCCCGAAAAGAAAGTCCAGCTTCTCGAAGTCCCACTATACGGCCCCTATCAAACTCACTAAGTTGACGAAATCGTACAGGTCTCCGTACTCTAGGCATCGTAACCGATCGTAAAGGATGTCAAGAACCAAAATCCGCCAACGTTGATTCTTTACTGCGGCTGAAATATTCATTTTTAGAGCGTTAGTGAATAAAAAAAAGCAGTATGAAAATCGGAATGTCCAACTGATGAGGCTGAACATTTTTTCACTTGTTATTTACAGTAAGATAAATACATTCACCAACTTTTATTAAAATAATACCATTTAAACTGGGTGTTCGGATTTATATGTCACTTATTATAATTGTGGTTATCACTATGAGTGGGGAAGGTACTTTTAGCAGCTCAGAAAAAAACCATTCGGTATGCTACTTCTCATTCCATCCTTTATTAGTTTGGTAATTTATCTATTTATTTTATTATTTAAGTCTATGTGAACAAGTCCCTATTATATGGTCATAAAATTAGATGATAAATTAGAACCATTAGAGATACCGACTATTTTGGCAAGTTCAACGACAAAGTTGTGAATACTTGGTGACAAAAAAGGTAAGCACCTAAGTATGTTTATCCGATTTTAATAATTTTTGGCATATATTTTCAGTGTCCCTTACTAGTAAAATGATTGAATTTATTTCTAAATCTGAGATATATAATTGAAAATAACAGGGGTCCTAACACAGATCCCTGTGGTGCACCAGAACATTTTTTTGTGCGGTGAAATATGTTAATCCGTGTCAGTATTGGTGGATTTTTATCTGTTCATCTCTGAAGAGATTATACGAGTAAACAAGGGATAAACTCTCCACACTTCTGACCGAACGATCAACTGTCAATTATTCCTCACTGATTGGGATCATTCTTACAATGTCTTGTCAAATTGTATGCTGAGTCTATTAAGCGGAAATGGTGATTTTTCCTGCTATTATATTTTTTACATGTATGATAATGGACTGAGAAAGAAACTTGGATATGCTTTCCTGACGCATGAAGTGTCTAGAGGCGTGGGAAGAAATTTGTACGGCGATAACAGATATGAAGATTGCATTACAAACATAAAAGTAACCACTTTCACTTAATAACTGAAAATTGCACTAATACCGGGTATTAGTAGAATAGCAGCTAATTTCAGTTTTGCGGAACATTCATATGCGTATTAAATTCATATTGCGTACATAGACACATCATCACATCAACTTTAGTTCATACCAACCATCGTGAAAATTATAGATATTGCTTATTGATCAAAAGCCAGCGCAAAAATATTACGGCACATAACTTGTGCTTATAGACATTTGTAAACCGGCATTATTAAGGATTGACCTCTTGGCTGGGGGAAAGACTCGAGCTTCAATGTAAGGAATCGACCATTCAAAAAGGTGACGTAGTCGGATTCCATATTTTAATTGATTTTATTTATACAGGGTGTCCGCAAAGTTGGGGTTTTCCTTTACACGACGTGTAGATCTTGAAAACATAAGCAATTTTTCTTAGTACCATATACACCAATGTCTTAAGGGAACCGAGATAAAGGGCTCTGCAACATCAAAAATATCTGAATACCGTCCTGTAGCCGCGACCCGGGACATCACCGATTGGTACAAGGTCTCAACCCGACGGCAGAACTGGGTCGGAGTCAGTGTATCAGGCCAGTATGTAACCTTCAACCGACGGTTACGGTCAGGCGTGTAGAGGTAATCGCGTAGACGAGAATCCCTCAACAAGCACTAGAGACGTGGCTAGAGAAGTGCAAGTATCAAAAACTAAAGTGTGGCAAACGCTGCGTGAAGAGGGGCTGTATCCGTTTCACGTCCAACGTGTACAAGCCCTTCAACCTGACGATTTTCCAGCAAGAGTGCGGTTTTGTGAGTGGTTGTTGCATCAACATGACAATAATCCGGACTTTTTGAAGTGCATATTGGTGACAGACGAATCTACGTTCACGCGTGATGGGGTGAATAACTTTCGCAACACACATGTTTGGTCAGTAGAAAATCCGCACGTTGTCCGTCGAGCACATTTTCAACAAACATTTTCGGTGAATGTTTGGGCTGGCATGGTGAACGGTATGCTCATTGGACCATTTATTCTCCCAAATCGATTGGACGAGATGCAATACCTAGACTTTTTCCGCAACATTTTGCCTTCCTTGTTAGAAGATGTGCCATTAAGTGTAAGACAATCAATAATCAAATCCAAGCGGATAACCAAAATTTCCGTATTATGTACCGCGGTTATAATATGGTTCAAGATGACACACGGGATGGTGACGTCAGTTACTCGAATCGCTTGAACCTGTTGGTTTTAACCGCGGTTTTGTTGCAAGTTGTTTATTTTAGAAAAACGCGTATATAATCTCCGATTATTTTTATTATCACTTAATAATCGGTGCTTTTTCGTCTAGAACTGTATATGGAAAGTTTAAATAAGAAACCTTTCATAATATTCATGGGAGAAATGTTTTTTTCAGTTTTTTTTTAATGATGGAACCATGGCTTTGTAGCTATAATAACTTTCAATTCTCTAAACTTTTCCGCATGTCAAAGAAAATCTTTATTGATTTAGCAGAAATGATGAAAAAGCGATGAAAAAAGATATTAACAAAACCGTATACAGGTGGACATCATCCAGTGAGTTTATACGGCCATATTTTAATATTCTTGTGGTATATGGCTATACAGGATACTTTTTTAAGTGTAGGAACTAGATTTAAAGTATCCCCAACAACAGTGATGATTATAAATAATAAGGTGCTCTCTTATGCTAAAACTTAAGTCAGCCTGTATCAAGTTTGAAATGAAGCTGAAGTACAATAAAAATATCCAATACCCGGCAAAATTCTAACTTGTCACATGTCAAATAATAACCAGAAATATAAAACTACTCCGGAGTTGGGTAAATACCACAATTTTGCGGTGATAACTATGACATATAACAGCTGATTCATGACGTCACGGATGTTATAACCAAACTGATAACCACACTCGCTTGAACGGATCGGTAAATACCAATCCAAAATGGTAAATGCCATTTCCATTTGGTTATCCGCTTGAATTTGATTATAGTATGTGTAGACCAAGCTCAACGTAGAATTTTTTATACTGGTATATTATGCTTAATTGAAATGCTTCGAAAAGTCACATGCCATTTCGAATTTCCTTAAGCCCATATACAGATCATCTTTCTGACTAAAAGACATGTTTTTAAATACTTCTAGTAAATACAAAGTATTTTCAGTTTGTAGGCTCATATGTCATATGACACTCCATCCTATGATAACTCATCTCGATAAGCATACAGTTTGAAGATACAATGTTTGCATTAAACACGATAATCTTGAATAAACTATGCTTATAACATTTTGCAAATTTTAAGGTCGTCTATTTTCTTACAAGATTCAGTTCCATTCCACTTGTTTAAATTCGACATTAATCACACGACGCACATTGCCATCGTTATACTCATAGTAATCAAAGTAACGAATACAATAAACGATTACTTTGTAGAAGAGTAACGATTAGTAACGAGTACTCGAAAGTAACGATAATCAACACCACTAATGAGTGCCCGAAGCACCGACGATATATAAATCAAATCCAAGCGGATAACCAAAATTTCTGTGTTATGTGCCGCGGTTATAATATGGTTCAAGATGACACACGGGTTGATGACATCAGTTACACGAATCGCTTGAACGCGTTGGTTTTAACCGCGGTTTTGTTGCAAGTTGTTTATTTTAGAAAAGCGCGTATATAATCTCTGATTATTTTTATTATCACTTAATAATCGGTGCTTTTTCGTCTACAACTGTATATGGAAAGTTTAAATAACAAACCTTTCATAATATTCATGGGAGAAATGTTTTTTTCAGTTTTTTTTAATGATGGAACCATGACTTTGTAGCTATGATAAACTTTCAATTCTCTAAATTTTTCCGCTTGTCAAAGAAAACATTTATTGATTCAACAGAAATGATGAAAAAAGAAATTAGCAAAACCGTATGTATGTATATTTTAATATTCTTGTGGTATATGGCTACACAGGATACTTTGTTAAGCATAGGAACTACATTTAAAGTGTCTCCAACAACCGTAATGAGTATAACTAATAAGGTGCTCCACTTTATGGTAACACTGAAGTCAGCCTGTATCATTTTTCTCAAAAATGAAGCTGAAGTACAATAACAATATTCAATACCCGGCAAAATTCTAACTTGTCACATTTCAAATAATAACCAGAAATACAAAACTACTCTTGAGTTGGGTAAATACCACAATTTTGCGGTGATAACTATGACATATAACAGCTGATTCGTGACGTCACGGATCTTATAACCAAACTGATAACTACACTCGCTTGAACGGATTGGTAAATACCAACCCAAAATGGTAAATACCATTTCCATTAGGTTATCCGCTTGAATTTGATTAATATGGTTTCTGCGTCTGCTCGGTAGCGCTTCAGCTGATTTCATTTTCTGTTGGAGCGGTGTGATTTCGGGCAGGGACGTACTTAGCCCTTCTCGTCAACTGGAGAGTGAGTACTTTTTCCTTTATTCTTTTTACTTGGTCGCCTTCGTTTCACTGCACATTACCTTTGTTATTTCAAGGGTAGTTGTTTCTGAAAAGGAAAACCCCAACTTTGCGGACACCCTCAAAAGATACAAGATCCAGTTACAGAGTAACATTATACAAGTGTTGAAATACAAATAAACACACATACAAGAAATAGTATCATGGATTGATGATACTAAAAAAGATTTACGTAACTGATCGGTCTTAAATATGACAATAATCTTTTATATTTGTATATACTCGTATATACGCTGATATCAAAGTCAAAGCGATGGCTAACCTCGTTAAAGCATTTCGATATCCTATATAAAGTTGATGTTAATCTAATATTTGTCAAAGCTTTTGGTAGATACAACATAGTGTAGTTTCTACTATTCAAGTACACAGTAAAGTTAAAGTTGGACAAAATTTCAACACAGTCAATCTGATTGCTCAGCAACTTGTGCACAAAGCAGCAGCTTGACGAAAATCTTCGGTGTTCAAGACTGAACAGGGTAAAGTGATCTAAAAGATACTTCTTTGGATAGTTGAATGGAGGATATGCTTTTAAATACAGATATTTTTAAGGCAGCTCAGTTTTTTTTTTGAAAAACGCTCAGACCCGTCGATTTTGTTTTCGAGGGGGACACAAGTTTGGCAAAAAGTCACGTTAGCACGTGGAGCCCCCCAAGCTGGGCTGACACCACCCCCAAAATCTTAAATGGAAAGGGGGGTCGAGTGATACCTTATTTTAAAGGTCTTTCAATTCTCTGCATAATGGTATAAAATTAATGTACTTCAGTTCAGTAGTTTTGAAGATTTATTGATTTAAAGCTTAAATAAAACTAATACATCGTCATTAGTGGAGATCAATACATTTGGCAGCAAAGTAATTTAAAAATGAAGAATGAACTTACCCGTTAGGCAAGTAAATGTTGAAAATGGCCACCATGACTCTCCATGCAATAATAAAGATTTTGGTCAAAACGTTGCCGCACATTTTGCAATATTTGAGGAGTAATTTGAAGCCAGTCATTCACAATTCTTTGTCTCAGGTCTTCTAATGATGTTGGCTGAGTAGCATAGATTTTGCTTTTTGAATGACCCCACATAAAGAAATCCAAATGTGATAAATCTGGCGATCTTGGGGGCCATTCAATGGCACCTCTTCTACCAATCCATCGATCTGGAAACGTCTGATCTAAATATTGTCGAACACGTGATGCGTAATGTGGTGGGGCACCATCCTGTTGGAACATCAACCTATTCGCAATGTACCGCCGATCATTCTGATTTTCAATTACGGCTGTTAATGCAGGACCTATGGCATCTTCCAGTAATCCCAAATACATTTCACCGGTTTTCCAAAAAAAAACTAAGCTGCCAGTAAATGCGTCTGTTTCGTTTTCGATGCGCCACCCTGTATATGTAACATATAAAGTACATTTCCGCAGAGTAAAAGCCATTTGACCATGGGATATATAAAATTTTTTTAAATATTAGAAACAATACCACTTAGGGACTATAAAAATTGGAAAAAAGAACAAACACAGTTACTGCTATCGGGAATTGAACTCGGTACCTTTGTTGTACAAGACATTACCTGTTGCAGTGATTTTAATGGAAAGGGAATTTTGCCATAAATTGCCATTATCTACTATCTCCTATTAAATTCGCTGCACCCGTTACTCAAATTACTCAATGATAACATCGCTAATAAACAGACTGATGGGAGTGACCTTCATAATGAAAATATCACAAATTATCAAAAAAATGCATTTTCCCTAGTTTCACGTGGCAGTAAAAAATGGACTTACACTGGAGCAGAATTATAAAGAATTTAATTCCTTGCAAAATTGTTTCTGCTACTTTTTTACATGAGATTGATAGTCTACGAGACTGTTATTCAAACGCGTTTATCAAAATTGCGGCAAATTTTCCAGCCTTATTATGATGCCAATTTGAACTTATTATTACGAGACAATGGTATTTTTTGAAAAAAATAATTACTATCCCCAAAATTGTAGGATTCCCTTATAGAAAACCTCCCTTCTTCTTGTCCTATTAAGGACAAGATCTTGACTGGAATTAATCACAACCATCGCCCACTTGACGAAATGCGGCAAGGTTCATTTTGGGCACAATTTTCGTTTTAAAAATCTTAAGGATTATTGCGGCTTATATGACAACAAAAACAGAATTAATCGATGACTGAAACTGATTAATAGCGAGAGCAATTTAAGTAGATTGCAGATCAGATATATTTACTAAAATACGCAACATTTATTCAAGGAATATGCTTTATTATTCACGTAACATACGAAAATAGCATCATATTTATAGGAAATGGGTGCTATAAAAGTATATAATTTTCAGTTAGTCATGACTCTAAATCCAACAACATTGTTTTTTGAACCAACTGAGGTTTTTAACATACAATTTCAGAGCTGTACTGATATTTGCTAAAAAGATACGATTGAAGAAAAAGTGCTGAGTGTGCAACAAAATATGAAACATTCATTTTTATAAAATTTGCAGATTTTGTCAATTTTTCGAATGAAATTTTTATTACACCTTCACATAGATCCTTCCAAGAGAAGTAGGTAACATAACCTGGTGTTTTGATGATTGATTGTTGAGTTACAATGTACAAAAACGCTCAACTTTGAGTCTGCTAGTCAGTCATTCTAAAAGGTAGTGATTCCGAATTCTAGGGTTATAAGGAGCTTCAAAACGGAGTATCCTACGACCTCCCATTCTATTAAAAAAAATATTTTACGCTGAAATGCGTCAATTTCATTATCCTGAATTATAGATGGCTAACTTGACCTGGGGCTTTTTAAAAAGCGCTGTATGTATGTTCTGTCTTCCGTAATTCTTCTTTCTAAGTTATGACATTAATTGCTATTAGGAATATAATATACTCTAAAACTGTATACAGGGTTGAGTCATTTATTTTAACCCATTTCTTGGCCTGCTCGTTCCCCGGACTTAACGCCTTGCGTTTTTTTTTCTGTGCGGCTATTTGAAAGAGTTGGTGTATCATAAATGGAGCAGTAAATATTCTGGATGAACTTCAACCGCGCACTGAAAATGGTTGTGATTTAATTCGTGCAGAACACGATTTTATTTACGAAGCTTGTTAAGAGTCGTGGATTTGCCTAGCAAGATTTCGCGTTAATCAAATAAATGGTGACAATTTTCAATAGTTTACTATCTTATTACGCAATTTCTATATAGGTGATTTTTGGTATATTAACTTCGTAACATATCAAAACTAAAAAAGTTCGGCTGATAGTTCTAGCATTGAAGGAGAAAACAATAAAGCATCCTTATTAAAGAACACTTCCAAAAAATAGTCCTAATCTATCCTCACAAATCTAGGAACATCACGCCCTAAGGCATCCTACTGGCGCACTCCTGATTTCCGTTTTCACTTTCACAGAACATCAACCTTTCCACGCAAGTTTCCGTTAGTTTCACTTTCGACACGGGACACTAACCGGCGACGATGAGGTACGGCAGGCGCATCACGCACTTCACGCACCGGCACTACTTTGACATTAGATTCTAGTTTTTTGAGTTCATTAGCGCGGTGGTACCATTACTGCTACTATTTGTAGTATTTCCTAAGAAGCACTGAGTAGTGCGGCGTGTGTGCCATTGAGAATTGCATGCCGCGGTACACCGCGCACGGTTTGGGTAGGATTGTTATAGAACTTTACTATCACTATCGCGGGAAACTGCCGCGCCAGGATGCCGGCTTATAGTACAGTTGTTTACGACATATACTAAGTGACATATAAATCCGAACACCCAGTTTAAATGGTTTTATTTTAATAAAATTTTGTATAAGTACTTAATGAAGCATAATAAGTAAATGATAAAAATTTCAAAATGATTGCACTGCTTTAAAGCCCTTTGACCTTTAATAATGTGTGGATGCACCCTGATGTGCTACGCATTCTCCAACGCGCCTAGGCATGCTTCTGATCAGGTGGTCAATGTCCTCCTGGGGTATCTCATTCCAGGCAACCACCAACTCCACTCGAAGTGCTTCTAGAGTCTGAGGAGGACGTTGCAAATTGAGCAATCTCCTACCCATCATATCCCACACGTGCTCAATTGGGGATAAGTCGGGAGATCTTGGTGGCCATGGTAACAATGTGACATCATTATGTTGAAAGAATTCTATTGTGACTCTTGCAACATGTGGTCGGGCATTATCTTGTTGGAAAGTTGGATCTGCCAGGGTGTCAAGATAAGGTAAAAGATGGGGTTCTAGAACTTCGTGGATATAACGCTGCGCGTTCATGTTACCTCTGATGAAGATTAAAGGTGACCTGGAACCATAAGCTATAGCACCCCAAACCATAACTCCAACAGTGTGATGAACATGTCTTTCAACAAAAAACTGCGGATTCCTCCTTTCACCACGTCGCCTTCTAACCCTGGCACGACCATCGTACATGTCTAAACAAAATCGAGACTCGTCACTAAAGACAATACTGTTCCATTCCTGATCCCAGAGTGACCGTTGTCTGCACCACTCAAGGCGATTACGTCGGTGTTCTCGAGTTAAAGGGAGGACCCAGTGTGGCCGGTATGAAAACAAGCCAAAACTTCTCATTCGTCGGTAAACACTTCGCATGCCAATAGGTCTTCCGTGTTCTGCAAACCATTCATTTGCAATGGACCTGGTAGTGGAGAAACGGTCCCTTAAGGCCAATAATCTTAGGCGGCGATCTTCACGGTCTGTTGTTCTACGGCGGCGTCGAGTGCCCCTTGCTCTTTGCGTACGACCTTCTCGAAGCCATGCCTGACAACACCTAACCACAGTGTCTACACTTCTTTGCACTCTAACTGCAATTGCCCTAAAAGAAAGTCCAGCTTCCCGAAGTCCCACTATACGACCCCTATCAAATTCCCTAAGTTGACGAAATCGTACAGGTCTCCGTACTCTAGGCATCGTAACCGATCGTAAAGGATGTCAAGAACCAAAATCCGCCAACGTTGATTCTTTACTGCGGCTGAAATATTCATTTTTAGAGCGTTAGTGAATTAAAAAAAAGCAGTATAAAAACCGGAATGTCCAACTGATAAGGCTGAACATTTTTTCACTTGTTATTTACAGTAAGATAAATACATTCACCAACTTTTATTAAAATAAAACCATTTAAACTGGGTGTTCGGATTTATATGTCACTTAGTATATTTTATACACGTCACATTGCAATCAGGAAAAGCGCTACTACTCGTCGTTGCTTCTCGATGCGGTCAGGAGGAGCCTTTAAGTCATACCCACTGAACTATAACTAACTATATGTTTTTTAAGGTCTAAACATGAATTTGATTTCGTTCACAGTGCGAGTCGCGGCCACGTATTTCCTCGACTGTGTAATCTACTGCTTCACGTAACAAAGGGTTGCTGTGCGATTCCGCTTGCTGGTAGGTCCGTTGTGACATACCTATGATGTAGGGATGTTAAGATCTCATGGATGGTATCGTTTGATACATACCATGGGGCATTAGCTATAGTTCTGAGAGCTCTACTCTGCAGAACTTGTAGTTTATGTATATGCGTCTTAGCTAAATAGCACCAAGCCGCACATGCCTAGGTTATTCCAGGTCTGATGACGATTTTGTATATCCGAATCTTGTTGAACAAACTTAATTTAGAAGTTCTACCTAAAGGAGGATACAGTTGCCGAAATGTAATTTAATTTTCAGTTGTTCAGTATGTGCCAGCCAAGTCATACCCTTTATCTAGTGTAAGATACGAATACTTGGCCGTGTTAGCCCATGGTATCGAAGCATCATCCAAAGTAATCTCTGACGGGGCACCACGGCGCTCTTTTATAAGATATACTAAGTGACATACAAATCCGAACACCCACTTTAAATGGTTTTATTTTAATAAAATTTTGTATAAGTACTTAATGAAGCATAATAAGTAAATGATAAAAATTTCAAAATGATTGCACTGCTTTAAAGCCCTTTGACCTTTAATAATGTGTGGATGCACCCTGATGTGCTACGCAGTCTCCAACGCGCCTAGGCATGCTTCTGATCAGGTGGTCAATGTCCTCCTGTGGTATCTCATTCCAGGCAACCACCAACTCCTCTCGAAGTGCTTCTAGAGTCTGAGGAGGACGTTGCAAATTGAGCAATCTCCTACCCATCATATCCCACACGTGCTCAATTGGGGATAAGTCGGGAGATCTTGGTGGCCATGGTAACAATGTGACATCATTATGTTGAAAGAAGTCTGTTGTGACTCTTGCAACATGTTGTCGGGCATTATCTTGTTGGAAAGTTGGATCTGCCAGGGTGTCATGTTACCTCTGATGAAGATTAAAGGTGACCTGGAACCATAAGCTATAGCACCCCAGACCATAACTCCAACAGTGTGATGAACATATCTTTCAACAAAAAACTGTGGATTCCTCCTTTCACCACGTCACCTTCTAACCCTGGCACGACCATCGTGCATGCCTAAACAAAATCGAGACTCGTCAGTAAAGACAATACTGTTCCATTCCTGATCCCAGAGTGACCGTTGTCTGCACCACTCAAGGCGATTATGTCGGTGTTCTCGAGTTAAAGGGAGGACCCAGTGTGGCCGGTATGAAAACAAGCCAAAACTTCTCATTCGTCGGTAAACACTTCGCATGCCAATAGGTCTTCCGTGTTCTGCAAACCATTCATTTGCAATGGACCTGGTAGTGGAGAAACGGTCCCTTAAGGCTAATAATCTTAGGCGGCGATCTTCACGGTCTGTTGTTCTACGGCGGCGTCCAGTGCCCCTTGCTCTTTGCGTACGGCCTTCTCGAAGCCATGCCTGACAACACCTAACCACAGTGTCTACACTTCTCTGCACTCTAACTGCAATTGCCCGAAAACAAAGTCCAGCTTCCCGAAGTCCCACTATACGGCCCCTATCAAACTCACTAAGTTGACGAAATCGTACAGGTCTCCGTACTCTAGGCATCGTAACCGATCGTAAAGGATGTCAAGAACCAAAATCCGCCAACGTTGATTCTTTACTGCGGCTGAAATATTCATTTTTAGAGCGTTAGTGAATTAAAAAAAAAAGCAGTATAAAAACCAGTCCAACTGATAAGGCTGAACATTTTTTCACTTGTTATTTACAGTAAGATAAATACATTCACCAACTTTTATTAAAATAAAACCATTTAAACTGGGTGTTCGGATTTATATGTCGCTTAGTATAGATAGTATGTCTTTGAAAAATTAATTTTGATTAGCCACCAATTCGCCCACTCGAAGAACTCGTCCACAGCTTCCTGCAGCCTGTCGTGGACTATGTCACCAGAACATGACTGGGCTACTAATGCAGCGTTGTCGGCATAGAGGTAGACCTCACAGTCGCTTGGATGGGGGACGAGGTGAATGAAGATCGAGTATAAGAGTATAAGACCGGTCCTTCTAGGAAAGATTGGAGTAGTTTTAATAGCCAAAAAGGGAAACCCGTTTGAATAACTTTATAAAGGAGGCGTGCGTGCCACTCCTTGTCAAGGGCTTTCGCAACATCCAGAAAAAGGATTCCGGTGCTCTTGTCATGGGTGAATCCGCTGGTTATACGCTCCACCAGCCTGAAGCCGAATTGAACGTCAGGAATCACTTGGAGATCCGACGAAACATTCTCATTCTCTCATACATCACCTTTTCGGCGAGCTTAGAAGGAGCGGATAGCTGACTGATGGGGCGATAGTCCTGCGGAAATATTGAAACTACCTTCTTTGGGATAATGATGATATCAGCGACCTTCCACGCATTTGGGAAGTATTGGATTCTGAGCATTACGTTGACTGTTGTTACCAGATATGTCACCGCCTTTGACGACAGCAGCTTCAGCGCCTTGTTGGTGATACTCTCCAGGTGCCTTGCGCACCTCAAGATCATTAATATGACCTTTGAGCTCTGCTGGTGTGCAATACGGTATCATCGATGACTCCGTGGGTGTGCTATGCAGAACCTCTGTTGAAGAATCTTCCGAAGAGGATCCACCAATGCTACCACTGGCGTCATTGACGACAAAATACCTCTCAACAGATCTTAAGATGTCTCGCTCCTCGTCGAGGTCGTTATAGAGATCAAAATTTGGCAAAAACTCTCGCTTTATCTTCAGTCCTGAAGACTATGCCTTGGATTTACAGAAGTTGTTCCCGCTTGCCATTTTTGAGCGACTTCGCTACTTTCCAAAGACGAGTAGCGTTGTCAAGCATTCCTCCAAAAAGTCGTTCCATTGCTCGTTTAGAAATTCGTGAAGTATGGGAACCGCAGTTTCTGGACGTCGCGAAGTCTAAAACACATGGTGCCTGCAGATAGATAGTTAAAGGGGTGGTGTGTCGGTTCGTCAGTACCGTGAATGACGCACCCATTTCGCATCATATAGTTACAGGCGAACACCGCATGCAATCAGGAAAAGTGCAACAGTCAACGCTATTCCAAATAGTGGAGTGCTCCTAGGTTCAGCATCAGAACCCAGGCTCACTGAATAGATTTTTGCGATGTGAAGCCGTTCAAGTATTAGCAGATTTCTTACAATTATTAACCCCCCTCCCCTTGTCAGCCAAAGCATGCAAGTCTATTAACTCCCCCCCTCATTTTTACGCAAACATTTTGGTCTTTAATGCATAGGCCAAAACTATTTTGTCCGATATCTTAAAGACATACACATGGTACACAAAATTGAGAGGTAAATCCTTTTTTATACAGTGATTTTCAGAAAGTTCCCTCCCCACCTACTTATGTTTTGAACAAGTCAAATTTACAATATATTTATATTTTTATTTAAAGTAGGCGTTGCAAACAAATGCTTGATGTAAGATTATGTCATTACTAATTTTACTGATGCATATTACATATTACATAATGATACAATGGTGTAAAATTTTATAAAATGATGCTTAATCTAGTGGAATTCAGAATAACAAATAAATACTAAGTGACATATAAATCCGAACACCCAGTTTAAATGGTTTTATTTTAATAAAATTTTGTATAAGTACTTAATGAAGCATTATAAGTAAATGATAAAAATTTCAAAATAATTGCACTGCTTTAAAGCCCTTTGACCTTTAATAATATGTGGATGCAGCCTGATGTGCTACGCATTCTCCAACGCGCCTAGGCATGCTTCTGATCAGGTGGTCAATGTCCTCCTGTGGTATCTCATTCCAGGCAACCACCGACTCCTCTCGAAGTGCTTCTAGAGTCTGAGGAGGACGTTGCAAATTGAGCAATCTCCTACCCATCATATCCCACACGTGCTCAATTGGGGATAAGTCGGGAGATCTTGGTGACCATGGTAACAATGTGACATCATTATGGTGAAGGAAGTCTATTGTGACTCTTGCAACATGTGGTCGGGCATTATCTTGTTGGAAAGTTGGATCTGCCAGGGTGTCAAGATAGGGTAAAAGATGGGGTTCTAGAACTTCGTGGATATAACGCTGCGCGTTCATGTTACCTCTGATGAATATTAAAGGTGACCTGGAACCATAAGCTATAGCACCCCAAACCATAACTACAACAGTGTGATGAACATGTCTTTCAACAAAAAACTGTGGATTCCTCCTTCCACCACGTCGCCTTCTAACCCTGGCACGACCATCGTGCATGCCTAAACAAAATCTTGACTCGTCACTAAAGACAATACTGTTCCATTCCTGATCCCAGAGTGACCGTTGTCTGCGCCACTCAAGGCGATTACGTCGGTGTTCTCGAGTTAAAGGGAGGACCCAGTGTGGCCGGTATGAAAACAAGCCAAAACATCTCATTCGTCGGTAAACACTTCGCATGCCAATAGGTCTTCCGTGTCCTGCAAACCATTCATTTGCAATGGACCTGGTAGTGGAGAAACAGCCCCTTAAGGTCTGTTGTTCTACGGCGGCGTCCAGTGCCCCTTGCTCTTTGCGTACGGCCTTCTCGAAGCCATGCCTGACAACACCTAACCACAGTGTCTACACTTCTTTGCACTCTAACTGCAATTGCCCGAAAAGAAAGTCTAGCTTCCCGAAGTCCCACTATACGGCCCCTATCAAACTCACTAAGTTGACGAAATCGTACAGGTCTCCGTACTCTAGGCATCGTAACCGATCGTAAAGGATGTCAAGAACCAAAATCCGCCAACGTTGATTCTTTACTGCGGCTGAAATATTCATTTTTAGAGCGTTAGTGAATTAAAAAAAGCAGTATAAAAACCGGAATGTCCAACTGATAAGGCTGAAAATTTTTTCACTTGTTATTTACAGTAAGATAAATACGTATACATTCACCAACTTTTATTAAAATAAAACCATTTAAACTGGGTGTTCGGATTTATATGTCACTTAGTATAGTTTTGGTATACGAATCTGTGGGGTGTCGAATTTTGGTACCCCCTCCTACTTTTTGACATTGATTGACAGTCAACTGACTGACTGATGGAAGACGAACATTCGTGTCGGTCATTTTCCTGGTGAAGTCTTGGTTGAGAAGGTGTGTCGCCCCTTCATTTGGTTTCCAAATTTTGGAATATTGGGCCCCAATCACCAGTCTATGGAGTAGTACCCTTTTTCTTACCTACTTTACATTTAGAATTTTGTTTTGGTTGCTTGATGCTACTCCGTCCATTTTTATGGGATTTTAACATTGTCAGCGTGGCAGGCATTGGAAAAAACCACCATCCATACTCCTCTAGCTTTGTAGCTGTTTTGTAGCCGATTTTGCTGAGAAACACGGCGCAGGAGAAGAAAAATGAGGTTTCGGAAAGCATTGTATTTATATTAACTGCATTTTTGGTTCAGCCGATACCAACAGGATACTGAATTCTAATATCCTTGCAACTAACTAAAAATGGCAGTTAATTTATCTATGTTTATTCGTTACCGGGCTATTACAGCAGAGTCCGCGCCTGGTGTTGCATCACCTCCGCGGTACTATTGTTCTCCACCTGTTAATGGTGCGCGTTCTCGTCCCAGTTGCAGCACACGCGGTACCACACCATTGCAACCAAACGCTGACCTACCAGGGAAAACGGACGATGTTGTTCCTCCCGCATATCTTGTAATATTATTTGTCAAGTGCATTCATACGAAAAAAATTGCGTCCGACATTACAATTCTTCTATCGCGGTGCGGTTTTGTTGAGAAACAACTAGTGTCGCGCTGTGATTCGAGATTTTTGTTAGGATAAGATGCTCATTTTTATTGGGTCAGTGAAACGGCGTGTACGAAGTGGTGTCGAAAAACACGTTGAATGGATTTTTATATCCCGAGCTGCCATAACGGATGCATTAAGGGCCAATTTCACCAACATTAATATTGTGGACCAATGGGAAAATATACTAAGTGACATATAAATCCGAACACCCAGTTTAAATGGTTTTATTTTAATAAAATTTTGTATAAGTACTTAATGAAGCATAATAAGTAAATGATAAAAATTTCAAAATGATTGCACTGCTTTAAAGCCCTTTGACCTTTAATAATGTGTGGATGCACCCTGATGTGCTACGCATTCTCCAACGCGCCTAGGCATGTTTCTGATCAGGTGGTCAATGTCCTCCTGTGGTATCTCATTCCAGGCAACCACCAACTCCTCTCGAAGTGCTTCTAGAATCTGAGGAGGACGTTGCAACTTGAGCAATCTCCTACCCGTCATATCCCACACGTGCTCAATTGGGGATAAGTCGGGAGATCTTGGTGGCCATGGTAACAATGTGACATCATTATGTTGAAAGAAGTCTATTGTGACTCTTGTAACTTGTGGTCGGGCATTATCTTGTTGGAAAGTTGGATCTGCCAGGGTGTCAAGATAGGGTAAAAGATGGGGTTCTAGAACTTCGTGGATATAACGCTGCGCGTTCATGTTACCTCTGATGAAGATTAAAGGTGACCTGGAACCATAAGCTATAGCACCCCAAACCATAACTCCAACAGTGTGATGAACATGTCTTTCAACAAAAAACTGTGGATTCCTCCTTTCACCACGTCGCCTTCTAACCCTGGCACGACCATCGTGCATGCCTAAACAAAATCGAGACTCGTCACTAAAGACGATACTGTTCCATTCCTGATCCCAGAGTGACCGTTGTCTGCACCACTCAAGGCGATTACGTCGGTGTTCTTGAGTTAAAGGGAGGACCCAGTGTGGCCGGTATGAAAACAAGCCAAAACTTCTCATTCGTCGGTAAACACTTCGCATGCCAATAGGTCTTTCGTGTTCTGCAGGCCAATAATCTTAGGCGGCGATCTGCACGGTCTGTTGTTCTACGGCGGCGTCCAGTGCCCCTTGCTCTTTGCGTACGGCCTTCTCGAAGCCATGCCTGACAACACCTAACCACAGTGTCTACACTTCTTTGCACTCTAACTGCAATTGCCCGAAAAGAAGGTCCAGCTTCCCGAAGTCCCACTATACGGCCCCTATCAAACTCACTAAGTTGACGAAATCGTACAGGTCTCCGTAAGCAGTATAAAAACCGGAATGTCCAACTGATAAGGCTGAAATTTTTTTCACTTGTTATTTACAGTAAGATAAATACATTCACCAACTTTTATTAAAATAAAACCGTTTAAACTGGGTGTTCGGATTTGTATGTCACTTAGTATATAAGATGCTTAAGAAAGTTTTCGTGAAATGTGGCGGAAGCTTTATCCCAATCAAATGCTTAAAAAAGCATATGACCACAAGTACTTCAGATGTAAAGACAAACCTGATTGGGCAACACAATACCATTACAAAACGACCATTGAACAAAATACACCGCGGCAATAGAGAAAGACTTTATTGTCAACCGCATTAAAATGCTATCTTTAAGTTACATCTATCTCATAAATATTTTTCTCAAGGTTTATATTATGGCATCAGACGGTTATTCTAAAAAATTATGTGAAACGCGTCTGAATTGTATGTATTTAGGATTGTTACATTGTGCATTAAATGTAGACGAAACAATGTGACTGGTGGGATACGTGTCGACAGTAGATGTTATGATGTAACCCTTTTAAAAGAATGAATTAGTTTGACTCGGTATTTCGGGTGCATTTTCAAACTACGAAAGTGGTAAATTCAAAAGCCTTTCATCTAATTCACAGCTTCGTCTCAAGACAATAATGCATAATGATCACGCATCTATCCACAGCAGATTTCAGCTGGTCCATACAGTAAACAAGAGGTAGTAGTTTCTTGCATATATCGTCTATATGCAGTTACCATTTAAAGTTATTTGTTAAATGTATACCAAGGAATTTTGTTTAATGGACCACTCCCTCGATTTTAACAGATGAGTTATCGGCATACATAACATGGCAAGTGCTATTGAAATCATTCACAAAGTGATATAAACAAGTGGACCCAATATTGATCCTTGTGGTACACCGATTGTGTAGCTAAGTAGATTGGACCGACTATCGTTTAGGTGAATATATTGCTGTATACTGGCCAAGCAGCTTTTGAACCAACGGAGTGGCAGTCCTCTGATACCATAGTATTCAAGTTTTTGCAATAATAATTCATGATCTACTAGGTCAAAAGCTTTACTGTCTATGAATATCCCAAGAGACTTGCTTCCTTTATGAATGCAGTTGTATATCCTGTCGATGAATGGTGTTATAGCGTCTTTAAACCCTTGAGAAACCCAAACTGTTTGCCGTGAAACAAATTGTGTCGTTGGAGAAATTCTGTTAAGCAGATTGCCACATTTCAATTATTTTGCGATCGGGCTTAAGGGACATTTAGGCCTATAATTTTTTAGATCTCAATTTATTACAGTCCGCGAAACACTCCTCAAACTCGATGAAATATGGAGGATGACTCATTGTTACAGTATTGTTTTTGACCAAAAATTCACGAACAAACAATAAAGTGTGAGCCTGTGAATTATCGTGGTAGGAAAGCTATGAATTGTCTTTCCGTAAATAATAATAATAATAATAAGTTTATTGCAAAAGAAAAAGTATAGCAGTAGTAGATGAAAGACAATATTATACAATAAACGAATGGACCCAAAAAAGTTTCGCAGAAACTTGTGCTTGGGTATGAACAAAAATATATACAGGGTGACTTTGAAGTTGAGTCATCAATTTTCAGATAATGATTGTAGAAGGAAGATAAACCAAAATATGTGTGTAAAATAAAAAAATATGTTACCTTGTTTTATAAAGTATCCTCCCGACAAATATTTCAGTGCGGACCTGTATTTGATCGTGCGGTCTTGGAGCACCGGCATGCTTTCCCCTGTGAGGTCTTAAGTCACCTGATTCACGAGCCCTTTGTACTACATTGACAAAGGCACGAGGGGTTGGTTGCACTCGATTGGGAAACCGATCCGCATAAATCCGTGATGCCGCGTAAATAAGAATCATGTTCACAAGTTCAGCATTTTCGTAAACATGTGCCATTTTTGATTTCGTTTGAGCCACGCAACAGACACCACTATTCACGCACGCGTTACCGACTGACACTGACTGTATACAACTGAATAAAATAATTGTAAAAACATCGTCCCAAATTCATTCGCTTTTTTGTTTCCGATGCGATGAACCGATAAGGCGGATTATATCCGTTGTTGCCAAACACGAGCACATAATATTATTATTGAGACAGGGCGGTACTCAAACTTCCAAAGGGCTATAACTTTGTTACTTTAATTTTACCAGAAAAATGGTAAAGAAAAAAACATTTCTTTTGATCAGATCTACTCACTGTTAAAATAAATGACTCAACTTCGAAGTCACCCTGTATATATATAAAATTGATGGGACAAGTCCTGGTAAAATTTTTAAAAAGACACAATCGGGACGGAGACGCAAAAATCGGGACGTAGACGCAATCGGGATAGAGACAATATTGAAACAAAAGACAATATTAGGTGATTAGACAAGAACAAAAATTCGTAAAAATAAGTCATGAAATGCAATAATTCAGGAGGTAAGAATTCAAATCAGTTTGATTTATACATTTTTTTTTCATTTTGAAATTTCAATAATCTTGAGAGAGATTTCCGCTTTCAGTAGTAGTAGATATTTTTGATATCAATCGCTTGATGAATCTTGAGCCTATGCAGGTCCAAAATCCACAGTCTTAGATGCTTTTTCATAACCTTTGTATTTTTAATATCTGAGGGGGGATTAAGTTATATATTTTTGGTCCTAGAAAAGTGTAACTCCTCTGACCTATGGTCTTTTTAGGTTTTGGTATGCGTACTGAATGATCTTTGGATCTGGTGTGATGGTCATGTGGGAGGAAATTTAATAAATGCTTATGTTTTGTAATATATGTGAACACACTCTCAAAACAGAGTAGCCTATAATCACATATTTTGGATACCTTATATATCATATCGGTTGGATAGGTGTTAGTTTTGTGGAACATGATTTTAAGAGTCCATTTCTGAGTTATTTCTAGTTTCTTGTAGTATTTATTCAACACCGGTCCCCATGCCAAAATTCCATAAGTTAACAACGACTGTACTAACGTTTTGTATATGGTGCATAAGTCTTTATCAGAAAGAATTTCCCTGAAAAAATTAAATTTTGGTATAAGACATCTTAATCTCTTCGTTAAGCTTTCTATTTGTTTGTCCCATTTTAGGTGGCTGTCTATTATGATTCCTAGGTATTTTATATGATTTGCTGGCCTTAGGACTACTACTTCATCTATGGGTGGTAATTTGATGTGTATGTTATTGAATGTGGGACTGTTCCTATTATCACATGAAAAACTCAGATATAAAGTTTTTCATGATTGATTGTTAATATTTGATTATTGAAGAAGCTTATAATGACTCTGAAATCCTCTTCAATAAGAGTCTTTAAGATATCCCAAGATTTTTCGCTATAAAAAACAGCCGCATCATCTGCGAACCCGATAATTTTACCGTATGTGTGTAGGTTAAAAAGGTCATTTACATATAGGTTGAACAGGGTCCTAAGACTGTACCTTGTGGGATACCGTATGTTACATGGTGCAAGTCGCTGATGGAATTATTAACTTTCACACATTGATTCCTATCTGTAAGGTAGCTTTTGAGTAAAGTATGTGTTTTGCCAGGAAATCCTAGATTCTCCAAAGTAGTTAGTAATTCTTTGTGTTCAACTGTATCAAATGCCTTCTTTAAATCTATAAAGACACAGGTCGATGGGTTTCCCAAGTCTAGACTGGTTTACACGTTTTCCATCAAAACTGCGATTGCACCTTGCGTGGATTTTCCTTCTTCGAAACCATATTGCTGCTTAGATAGAAGTCTATATTTAGCAATAAAATTAGTAAAACCGGCCTTCAAAAGTTTTTCAAAAATCTTTGAGAAAATCCAGCCCCTTTTTTAATTCCTTCACGCAACCGATGTTGAACTTGTAGGTAGAACTTCTTACTGATAGTTTGACTTCGTGGCAAGAAGTCATGATGCCCGAAGATCACAGTGAGCATAAACTTCACGTTTGGGTCTTGCCGGGCCGGGATGCCTCCACTGGGATGATTGAGCCTTAGTTTCCACGTCATATCCGTAAAAGCTTCAGTAATTCTGCATCGTCATTGACTTCATCTAGTGACTCCTGAACAACTTACATTCGCCGCTGTTTCTGTTCAAAGTTCAACAAATATGGCTTGACCCTAAAATATTCGAAAAAATCGCCTGGCATGAGCCAATCGAAATGCCAAGATCATCAGCGACTTCTCTGATTGTAATTTGGTGATTTTTCATAACCGTTTCTTTCACTTTTTCCACGTTTTCGTCGGTTGTTGATATGCTGCGGCATTCGGGATCCTCAATGCCTTCGTGGCTACTTATAAGCTCTTGTTTTACTCATAGCAGATCTCCATTTGTCTTTATTAACATTTTACACATTTTATGCGCAAAATTTGATGCAAATTCTTTGGTCGATTTGCTTTAACAGACGAAAATCGCCGTGTTCATAAAAACACGTTTACCCTTAGCGGTTGTCACAGACAAAGTAAACAATGAACTCAGCTGAAAATTTTATTATATTTCAGGGGCATGTATATCAACATAATACAATCATTTTGATAATCGGTCTCTCCAATTAAGCGAAATTTAAGAATTCACGCTCTTTTCTGAATACACCTACTAGAAGCGTGTTTTTTTTCGCTTTTCCCTTCATACCCGGCTTGCAAACAAACAGTCTTGTTTACATATGTCACTTCTGTTGAATACGACACGCTCCGTACCTTTCAGGTAATAACGCTGATAAACGCAGGATTTGTGACATGACAATTTTTGTGTGTATCTTAGTATTTTGAGACCCTTAAATCAAATCTAACAACAGAATTTTTTTCTCATCCATAGATATTCGTTAACGGGGCTCCTACAATCACGAGTACCATCTGGTGAGGTAACGGGGGGGGTGAAAAGGAAACGAGGGTGGGCTGGCCTTATGCGGTCGTCAGCGCTACTTTAAAAGGATGACTGCGGGTGCGTACCGAGGTAAATTTTTATAATAACAGAGTCGGATTTCGATTAGGGATCTAGCCTGTAAATCGTTTCCTATTTTGGTACTCAGCAAGTGATCATTTAGTATTGTTCTATCCTTGTTACTATTCGTCGATATTGTGTTTATTATATTCCAGGGGCATGTATATCAACATAATACAACCATTTCGATAATCGGTCTCTCCAATTAAGCGAAATTTAATAATTCACGCTGTTTTCTGAATACACCTTCTAGAAGCGTGTTATTTTCGGTTTTCCTTTCAAACCCGGCTTGCAAACAGTCTTGTTTATATACGTCACTTCTGTTGAATATACGACATGCTCCGTACTTTTCAGCTAATAACGCTGATAAACACAGGATTTGTGAGATGACAATTTTTAGATGTATCTTATGTATTTTGAGTCCCTTAAATCAAATCTAGAAACAGAATTTTTCTATCACCCACAGATATCCGCTAACATCTACTTTTATGAATTAGAATACGTAATATCTCATATTGCTGCATTTCTCGACGTTTATGCGATGACGCACATATATAATGTTAAGACCTGTCTATTCCTGTGCGAGCTCTATGTTTAGAGAGCATATTGCGTTTATGGGTAGACTAATAGCAGCCGAGTCTGTTACGTTTTCTGTGTTGAAGAGTGCTACTGAGTACTGTTAATAAAAGCTTTATGGACAGTGCCTAGAAATTGTGTAAATACTGCGAACAGTTTTTGTTATGTGAGCGGAGAGCTAACTTTTAAAACCCAAAAACGTACTTTTACTCCCCTTGTGTTGAAAGCATACGAACTTTATTTTGGAATTGAAGTTTTGGAAAGTGAAGATAAACTATGGGCCTCTCATATATGTTGTAAGACTTGTATAACGTCGTCAACAGGTTGGTTAAGAGGCCACACTCGTAAAATGCCCTTTGCGGTACTAATGGTTTGGAGAGAACCGAGAGACTATACTATTGATTGCTATTTTTGCCTCACAAATGATAGAGGTATTGGATCAAAATCGAAACATACTGTTAAGTATTTTAATTTACCATCAGCTTTGCGGCCCGTTAAGCATAGTGATGAACTTTCTGCCCCAGTTCCACCAGAATCTTGGTCTTTGGATGAAAAAGTCGAATCCACCGATTCTGAAAGTGATGGTACAGAAAGCGATCCTTCGTTTGACCTGCCAGGATGTTCAACAGCGCCGCATTTGATCACACAGGACGAACTTAATGACTTAGTCCGAGAATTAAATCTGCCAAAATCCCACTAAGATCTTTTTGTATCAAGATTAAAAGGATGGAATCTTTTCCACTAGTTGATCCCAAAAACGTGTGACTTCCACCTTTGCATATTAAGTTGCGACTGATGAAAATTTTTGTGAAAGCTATTGATCGAAATGGAAGAGGGTTTCTGCATTTAAAACAAACATTTCCGAGACTTAGTGAGGCAAAAATTAAAGAGGGCATATTTGTGGATCCACAAAAATGGAAAATCATTAAGCATGATGTATTTGATAATGCTTTACAAGAAACTGAATTACGAGCTTGAAATGCTTTTAAATCAGTTACTGCAAATTTTTTAGGCAATGTGAAGGCGGACAATTATAAAGATATTGTAAGTGAACTAATTAATGCTTATAAAGGAATGGGATGTAGCATGTCTCTAAAAATTCTTTTTCAACCTCTCCTGCCCCGGGATTATGAGCCCCGAGTTGCTTTTTGTCGCACAATGTTAGAAAGACACAGGAAAGATCCACAGTTCTTTGAAAAAGTTTTATGGTCGGATGAGACCACATTTAAGAAAGATGGGTACATGAACCTGCATAACTTACACGAGTGGCACGTAGCAAACCCACATTTGATGAGAGAAGATAAATCTCAATATCGCTTCAAGATAAACCATTGGACAGGAATTTTAAATGGTAAAATAATCGAGACTTTGACTGCTGAAGTTTATTTGGATTTTTTGAAAAATCATGTACAAAATTTATTGGTGGACGTGCCACTGAGTATTTACAGGGACATGTGGTTTCAGCATGATGGCTGCCCAGCGCACTATGCACTCTCAGTGAGAGTATCTCGATCAAAACTTCCCAGGCAGATGGATAAGGCGGTCTGGTACAATACCGTGGCCAGCCCGCTCACCTGATTTGAATCCTTTAGATTTTTTTACTGGGGAACTGTAAAAGAAAAAGTGTACTTCAAGCCGATTCAAAATGTAGCTGAGCTACGGCAAAGATTATTGGAAGCAGCTGAGTTTGTTAATAACCGTGGATTCGCTCGTTTAATAACCCGATCTTTTTTAAGAAGATGTCGAGCGTATATTGCGGCTGAAGGAAAACAGTTTGAGCATTTGCTGTAAAGGTAATTCATCATCAGCAGCAGTCTGACGCCCACTGTTGTGCAAACAGTTATCCTTGAGGGTCCTTGTGCGTTTTCATAATCGCTGTCTAATTAGGAAATTTTGAAAAATTTTCAGTTTTTTTTTCAAATAAAAATTGTGCATAAGTTAACAAGTAATCTTCTAAGTGTTATACCATTTTGGAATCGTTATTAAATGCGCCAACTTTTAAGGTTACTTGCCCAACTCTCGTAGAACATTTTTTTTCAGTACAGGCAGTTAAAGTTGAGCAAAGTTTTACTTTGGAATACTTGGTTGGGAAATAAGTGGCAATTTTTCCTGAACGAGAAAAGTTGGCAGTAAGGTTGAGACACCAGTTTGAAGATGCATTATTCATCATTACATTGTAAAAATAAAATCCAAAAAAAGTTAATATTTGTAGTAACAGGAGTTGACAGACTGCCGTAGGGTGTGAAATTTCTATATCTTTTTCAAATACCTATAATTTTCAAAACACATACATAAAATTTTTTTAAATATTTTTCTGATAGCTGTTATGACTTTGCCTATCACCCGGTTTCGGCTTGACGTCGACTTCCGGGACACCCTGTATGTAGTATAACATAGCAAATGCGACACCGACTAGGAGTGCAGTAATTTTTTAGCATACTTTTACAAGTTTTAGGTCTACTGATAAATAGAAAGTAATTAAAATTTTAAATCGAAATTTCGCAAAATAGCTGAGATATCCCGTTTTAATGTTAACAATCTAAACCTCCTATACATTCGTTCTCGTTCTCTCTCAAACCCGGACGATTGAGTGAAATTAGCGCGTCTGCGAACTCTAGGCATGATAATGCAATGAACCAACAATGAAACAAACGGGACCAACACAGAAAAAGCACTGAATATTAAGAAAACATGTTCATCAGCGGAATCGAGACGATATAAACTGGTCGTAAATAACAAAATAATAGAACAAGTGATGGAAACGGAATACTTGGGAATCAAACTGTCAAGCTATGGAAAAGTGGAAGAAGAAGTACAAAAACAAGTGAACATGGCGAACAGAGCATCAGGATGTCTCAAAAATACAATCTGGAGCAACAAATACTTCCAATGGAAACGAAAGCTGGGATATATAAATCAACAATAATGACGTACACAGCGGAAACAAGAGCAGATACTGGGAAAACACAAAGAATATTGGAAACAGCAGAAATGAAAGTCTTACGAAAAATAACAAACCAAACTCGGAGAGACAGAGTAAGAAGTGAGGAAATAAAACGAAATGTGGTATAGAGGAAATAAACCTATGGACCAAAAGAAGAAAAATAGAATGGAATCAACACATAGAAAGAATGACAGAAAATAGAACAGACAACATCAATTGAGGCTAAAAACCGAAGTAAAACAGGCATGAGCCTATTAATAAAGTAGGAAGAAGGAGAAGAAGATGTTCATATTGTTCGGATCGTAATATGACAAAAAAAGCTTTTACAAAAAAAGTAGCATCGTTCATAAGTTTTTATCAAAATTCAATAAATGATTCTGGGTGTTGCATTTTATACGTCACTTAGATATTTTATAATACCTTGCATACGATACCGTTACTCATTTTTTCCATAGCCTTTAAGAGTCCCTTTATCCGGTGATTTTTTATTATATTAATCGATAGACTAATTAAAAATCCAAATTTTCCATTGAAGCACATCAGTATACAGTCAGACTAAATTAATGTTGCCTTTTCATTGCGTAATAATAAAAAACATATACGTATGCCCATCTATCAAATCAACACATTTTCACTTTCCTCATAAATGGAAGATCGCCGTGGATCATTACGTAAATGATAATTGTGATGGATACCAGTTAGATTTTTACGAGGACAAACGTATTGTTGCAACACTGTAACAAGACATGTACGATCTGCCGCAAAAGGATCCAGAATTGAATTGCATAAGCAGAAACAAAACGACTTCTTCCTCAACGTCTTCATAAATAGCTAGATTCACGCTCGAGCGATGCCCATGTCGGATATCAGGATCTATGAAAGCTTGTTTACCTTTTGCGTACACTGTTGCCTGACGTATCGGAGTAACATCTTTGATAAGAAGCAAATCTGATAGAGCTCGTGTTCACGCACCCTTCGAGTAATGTTTGTGCTTAAAAGCTGAATATGATCATAGTGCATATAGTACATACATACAGGATGTCCGCAAAGTTGGGGTTGTCGTTTTCAGAAACAACTACCCTTGAAATAACAAAGGTAATGTTTAGTGAAACGAGGGCGCTAAGTAAAAAAAAATAAAGGAAAAAGTACTCACTCTCCAGTTGACGAGAAGGGCTAAGTACGTCTCTGCCCGAAATCATACCGCTCCAACAGAAAATGAAATCAGCTGATGCGCTACCGATCAGACGCCGGCGGTGGTGCAGACCACGAACAGAGGTAACAAATATGACGGCGTTGCCGCGTTTTCAGTGTTTAGGTAAACGTACTTTATAGGTATTGTTTGAAGTTATCGCCGTTTGATTCAAAAACACAGGTGCGTGCACGACGTAGCCAAGCATCGGTGCAGGCTTTGAGAATGGAGTCCCTCCCCCGAATGAAAACACCAGCTTGTTCAATTCTGAGACGAAGTTCGTCAACGTATGCACTAAGCGTTCCATTTCCCCCAAAGAAAAAAAATCACCTGGTGTTAAGTCTGGAGATCGCGGAGGCCACGCTACGGGTCCATTACGTCTGATCCACCTATTCGGAAATAATTCATTCAAAAATCTCACGCATTTCGCGTCTAAAATGGGGCGTTGCACCATCGTGCAGAAACCACTTTGATTGTCTTACACTTAATGGCACATCTTCGAACAAGGAAGGCAAAATGTTGCGTAAAAAGTCTAGGTATTGCATCCCGTCCAATCGATTTGGGAGAATAAATGGTCCAATGAGCATACCGTTCACCATGCCAGCCCAAACATTCACCGAAAATGTTTGTTGAAAATGTGCCCGACGGACAGCGTGCGGATTTTCTACTGACCAAACATGAGTGTTGCGAAAGTTATTCACCCCATTACGCGTGAACGTAGATTCGTCTGTCACCAATATGCACTTCAAAAAGTCCGGATTATTGTCATGTTGATGCAACAACCACTCACAAAACCGCACTCTTGCTGGAAAATCGTCAGGTTGAAGGGCTTGTACACGTTGGACGTGAAACGGATACAGCCCCTCTTCACGCTGCGTTTGCCACACTTTAGTTTTTGATACTTGCACTTCTCTAGCCACGTCTGTAGTGCTTGTTGAGGGATTCTCGTCTACGCGATTCGGTAGTTCTTCCTCAACTTGCACCATTCGTGGTTGTCTAGGCCTCCCACTGTGCCCAATTCGAAATTCCTCCAAATGGCCCGTATCCCTGACTCTCTGGACCAGGTACACAAATCTGCGGGGCCTTGGATGATGTCGTCTAGGGAAACGATCTGCATACACTCGCGAAGCCTCTGTAGCATTTTGAAGACATTCGCCATACATTAACAACATATCAACGAGTTCATTATTGGTGTATGAGTGCGTCATTATTATTATTTTTTTTGAAACGCAATCGATTATACGGGTTCGTTTACCCCTACACGCGTGACCGTAACCGTCGCGTCGGTTGAAGGTTGCATACTGACCTGACACACTGACCCCGACCCAGTTCTGTCGTCGGGTTGAGCCAGTGACCTTGTACCACTCGGTGATGTCGCGGGTCGCGGCTACAGGACGGTATTCAGATATTTTTGACGTTGCAGAGCCTTTTATCTCGGTTCCCTTAAGACATTGGTGTATATGGTACTAAGAAAAATTGCTTATGTTTTCAAGATCTACACGTCGTGTAAAGGAAAACCCCAACTTTGCGGACACCCTGTATATGTTTATAGTAACGCAAAGCAATGATACAAAAAATCATTTTAAGGACGCAAAAATTCATATATTGTCGTTGGTATATTTATACGGTTCCAGCCCCAGTACTTCTGCCCACCTATTAGTCATATTTCATAAATTTACCCTTAAGGCAGAACGATAGAGAAATATTTTCAATAGACGCGTCTCGGGATATGATACGTGCGTTGAGGTCCGGTGGATGGGTGTGTTTCGCAGCCGGTAGGCTGCCATACTGTCGTGGATCATCATACTCGCGACACATGTATGCCCGCAGGAATTTTTCTTAGGGAGGAGGAGAAAGATCATTTATCGGCAAGAGATAAGTTTGTGTGGAACCGTACTTATCTACAAAACTCTTTGAAGACCGGGGGTTGCAATTTTTCTCAGAGGACACCAAATTGTACGAGTTCTAAAATCGTGGATAAAAGCCTGACAAATACGCACATTTGAATTGCATAACATTATTTGACTGACTCAATCCATCCAATTTTTTGTTGAGCATGTTCGTAACCAACTTTTTTTTTCAGAAGAGTCAGCCTGTCTGTCTCTGAAAGTTGTAATAAATTATGGCTCGAAAATGTTCTCGGTTGAGTTCCATTTTTCTAATGACTTGGTGACACTTAAAAATTCACTGTAGTGAGAACGCTGCACGTATTGTTGTGAAACTTTGAATTTAAGTTTACTAAAGAGTGAGGTTAAGATTCAGTACTGACGTTCGATCCGCGCGGTCTACTGTGTTTCTATATGCAAAACTTAAGAGACATCCCTCGTATTAACATGCTAGTTGAGAGCAGACTTTTTTTACAGCAATCGTAAAAGGACAAAATACGCTTAGAACAGTACAAATAAATACCTTATGAAAGATTGCTCTGTATATTGATTTTTGAAGGTTGTAGTGAGAATGATAATACCGTGTGTAACCGTTATGGAATAAATTCATTTCAAATCTCAAAACAAGAAAATATATGTGCCTCTAAAAAGCTCAAGGTAAACTAACTATTGGTCCAGATAAGTTACCGTTCTTCTTTGTTAAAGATTGGATTCATTTGAAGCCTGCTGTGAAGACAATGTCAACGTTTTATCTTTGTTTTTGTTTACATTTGTTAAACTGTTATCTCTTAGTTTTTGTGGAGAAAGCAGTTTAAGAGCTGAGTAGTACAGATATTTTTAGCTATTGCTCTTTTATTTACTAGTGCTAAGCATAACAAAATGCCTCGATTTCGAAGACGTCCAAATGGTCACCATGTTAGCGACTCCGACAGGGATAGAATTATTGCCTATCGAGATACTGGATTGTCCTATATCGGAATTGTATATGTTAATTGTACTGCAATGACGGTCATGCGGGTGTGTCGTGTGTGGATAGACGAACAAGCCCTACTAGCCCTGCAAGACCGTTTTGCTACTACGTGTCAGATCGCTGACCAATGGTTTGGAAAAGAAGGTGGGTGTAACACCTCTAGTATTATTATTATAATAATAATAATAATAATAATAATAATTAATAATTAACGTCTTTTATTTGTAATATTCCTACAGGAGGCGAGATTTAGATTATATATCTATCCTACCATCTAACCCCCTTAACAATACGAGATGTAAAAAAAAAAGAATTTGTTGAAAATTAATAGGTACCTGTATACAATAACGAATAATCCAAGTAAATACATAAGGAAAATGTGAGGACACTTATGGGTTACAACCGATTTCGCTGCAGATCAAGAAGAACTTCTTTCACTTTTTTCTTGAATTTGGATAATGGATTGGTTTCTTTTAATCTGCGGTCCAAAGAATTATATGATTTGACCGCATTGTAAATGTATGAATTCTGAAATAGAGAAGTGCTGTGGCGTGGAATTGAAAAAGTCTCTCTATATCTAATATTAATACGATGCATATTCCCTCTACGTATGAATTTATTTACTAAATATGACGGTGTTTTTGAATAAAGAACCTTATGAGTCAGATTTAGGAGCTGGTACTTATACATTTTATCAATTTTCATCCATTTGAGCTCATTAATGGCATTCGATATATGATCATATTTTCTGAGATCATTTACAAGCCTGCAACATGTATTCATAATACTTTAAATACGATTTCTTGTTATAATATCTAAATAGGGATAGTAAACCACTAAGCAATACGATATCTTTGAAAATACGAAATATTCACACAATTGCTTTCTCGCAGATTTATGTAATATAGCCTTATTTGCAAATAAAACTCTGAGAATAGCGTAGCACTGAGTAATTAGATAGTTCACGTGTCCAACAAATTTTAAGTCATCATCCATTATAATACCTAGGTTTTTCGAATGATCCACAGAAATTAATTTATTACCTTTTAAATGTATGTCTATGTCCTTTTTTAAGGTATTCTTTTTTGTTCTATTTGCGTATACTAACATATTTGTCTTCAAAAGGTTCAAACGAAGATTATGACTACTACTGAACTTTTCAATTTGGACAAGATCTTGATTATTTTTATTATTTGCCGTTTGCAAGTCATTACTCCTAAATGAATAGAAAATTTGAGTATCATCTGCAAAAAATTGTATGCTGCATGATTTTACCTCTGTTTCTAAATCTGAGATATATAATGAAAATAATAGCGGTCCTAAGACTGATCCCTGTGGTACACCAGAACAAATTTTTTGTTCTGTAGAGTACTGTTGATTTAGACGAACTTTTTGATACCGATTTTCAAGGTAGGTTTGAAAAAACGAAAGAGGTTTTTCAGAAAATCCATAGTAACTGCATTTAGATACAAGAAGTGAGTGATTAATGGTGTCAAATGCTTTAGTAAAGTCAAGAAGTATAAGAGCTACTGCTGGTTGGTTATCAAGTGCCATTGTTATATTGTCTGTTAAATCACAGAGTGCCGAAGCTGTATTATGACCTTGTCGAAATCCAGATTGTTTAGATGGAATAATTTTGTTACAATATAAGTAGGCGCGTAAACAACGCGTTCCAATAATTTAGAAAAAATTGGCAGTAGACTGATCGGTCTCAGTTGACCATAGTTAGTAGGGTCAGAACACTTAGGTAGCGGAATAACTATAGCGCGTTTCCACTGATTGGGGAAATACCCCCTCTCTAAACAGCAGTTTATAATATGCGTTAAGTACACATCAATTTCAGGTATACATAGTAGTATCATATGCAAAGTTACTTCATCTGTACCACTAGAATTTAATTTTATTTTATGTATAATTTTAACAACGGTGTCAATAGTCACTTTATTAAATTGAAATTTGAATTTTGAGTTATTTTTATTAGCTCGGTAATATGCAATTTTACCAGCACAAGCCAAATCACTATTCTCGAAAATTGAAATGAATGCCTCATTTATTTTATACGGATCTGACAAGCTCACAGGAATTGTAGAATCTTTCTGAGATTGTACTTTGAAAGTCTTTAGGGTCTTATAAAACTTTTTTATATCCTGATTTTGAACAGCTTGTAAATAATCTCTTTTTTCTCTTCGCACGAGCGTTAATGCACGATTTCTGAAATATGTATACTGTTGCCAAGAGACGGCTGTACGATCACGTTTGAACTTTGACAAAGCTTCAGCCCTCTGCTTGAATACAAGTTTAATATTATCATCCAACCAAGGAGCTGGAGCTTTGTTTACACGCACTACCTTTTTTGGACAGTGAACATTAAATAAACATAAAATACTATCTATTAAAAGGTTAATTTTATCTTCAATGTCATCTATCGATATAATATGCCACCAACCTCATCAGTCTATCAAAAAAAGAGCCATGTTTATAGAAAGAAAACATCGAAGTCGCTTTCTCAGTCAACTGGTCTATCCGACTTCAAAAAAATAGTTACTGTCAAGATCTACCAGATGTAGGAATAAAAACATCTGATCGTTCCTGCAGAATTGTAAGAAACGGCAACACCGCCCGTAGGAATTCCACTTTGAAAGTAAACCCGCGCACCGTGAGAACAATACAGCTTGAACCGATAAACACGGATAACTCGGTATAAGCATCGTAAACTTTCAGCGTCGGTCGGACATCGTGAACTTGTTTTCATATTGAATTACTTAATATAATTTGTAGAGCTACCTTCTAACACAGATTCTTCGAATTCCTTTCCTCTTTCTGCTCCGGCATAGAAACATTTAAGTGATTCCGCGGAAAACGAAGACGAAGTCTCTCTTTTGGAGGAGAACGTTTACAACAAAAGTAATTTGATTCAGTTCAATTTATTATCCACAGCGTAAAAAACAAAAAAAAACACGCTTTTAAATATACCCAACCGAACACAATCGTTAAAAATTGAGGTGATTATCAAAGTCTCCTGGAAAAACACAAAAACTATGACAGACTAAAAACAGTTCGCCAACAAATATACTAAGTGACATATAAATCCGAACACCCAGTTTAAATGGTTTTATTTTAATAAAAGTTGGTGAATGCATTTATCTTACTGTAAATAACAAGTGAAAAAATGTTCAGCCTTATCAGTTGGACATTCCGGTTTTTATACTGCTTTTTTTTAATTCACTAACGCTCTAAAAATGAATATTTCAGCCGCAGTAAAGAATCAATGTTAGCGGGTTTTGGTTCTTGACATCCTTTACGATCGGTTACGATGCCTAGAGTACGGAGACCTGTACGATTTCGTCAACTTAGTGAGTTTGATAGGGGCCGTATAGTGGGACTTCGGGAAGCTTTCTTTTCGGGCAATTGCAGTTAGAGTGCAAAGAAGTGTAGACACTGTGGTTGGGTGTTGTCAGGCATGGCTTCGAGAAGGCCGTACGCAAAGAGCAAGGGGCACTGGACGCCGCCGTAGAACAACAGACCGTGAAGATCGCCGCCTAAGATTACACTGGACAACAAATTTAAGTTTTTTAATTGTATCTTGTGGGAAAAGTGCACTTCTTTGTTAATTTTGGGGCGCTGAATCCAAAAATGACAATGAAATAAAAAAATTAGTTGCGGTTTAGAAAAAAACTTTTTATTTTTAAGGATATATTAAAAAAAGTAACAAGATTCATATACTTATAAGAATCACTATATGCGCTGTCTTTTTGCTGTTCTTTTATGGATCGTTTCTGGAGCATCTCTACCAAGAGTCCAACAGTAGTCTGCAAGCATGGAAGGATTCCACTTTCACTGGTACCTTTTTCCATTGTTGAAATATCCTGATGAAAACGTTCGCCGTGCTCATCACTTACGGCTCCGCAATTGTCAGGAAAAAAGTCCAGGTGTGAGTGTAGGAAATGTATCTTAAGAGACATATTACAGCCCATCTTTTGATACGATGACAGCATATTTTTGACAAGGGTTTTATAGTTGTCAGCTTTCCTATTTCCCAAGAAATTAGTGATCACCAGACGGAAATCATTCCAACCAGTTTTTTCAATACCTGTTAAAGTGTTCTCAAACTGTGTATCTTTCAAAATATTTCGAATCTGTGGCCCAACAAAAATACCTTCTTTAACCTTTGTCTCACTTAGTCTTGGAAACTTCTGACGCAGGTATTGAAAAGCTGACCCATCTGTATCTAATGCCTTGACAAAGTTTTTCATTAGGCCCAACTTGATATGCAGTGGTGGTAATAAATTTTTTTTCGAATCTACTAATGGCATATGCTGTACATTTTTTTGACCTGGCTCTAGGAATTGACGAACAGGCCAGTTTTGTCTGGTGTAATGAAGTGCCTTTGCCCGACTGTCCCATTCACACAAAAGACAAAACTTTGTGTAGCCTAGCTGCAGCCCAAGTAAAAGTGCAACAACTTTCAAATCGCCACAAATATGCCATTGGTGCTCATCGTATTTTATGCATGTCAATAGGGACTTCATATTGTCATATGATTCTTTCATGTGAACTGCATACCCTACAGGAAGAGATGGTAAAATATTTCCAATATGCAATAACACTGCCTTTAAACTCAATGTTGAACTGTCTATAAACAATCTCCATTCTTCTGGATTATAGTTTATATTTAAAGCCGCCAGTAAGCCGTTAATGTTACTCCAGAAAACCAAGTTATTCTCCGTATTGAAAAATGGTTCTAAGTCTTTGTGGCGTTTACGAAAAACACATACCGAAACATCGTCTTCTAACAAGTTCCACTGCTGCAGTCTTGATCCAAGTAACTCAGCCTTACATTTTGGAAGTTCTAAATCTCTTACAAGATCATTTAATTCTGACTGTGTTATTTTGTGCGGTTGGTGGCATGACGTGCTCGGTATAAAATCAGGATCTCTTGACGTTGATGGCATATCTTCTTCCTGACGAATCACTCGATCGCCATGATCTGATTGGTTTTCTGATTCGCAAGTGTAGGATTCTGGGGGTTTCGGAACAGGATTTTCGTCACTGTGAGGCACAGGTCTCATCGCAGATGGTATGTTTGGGTATTTAATAACCGATTTTTTTTTCTTGGGCATACCTGTGGCTTGTCCAACACAAGGTACCATGCAAAAGTAACAATCATTAATATGATTTGTAGGCTCTCTCCAAACCATTGGGACAGCAAAGCGCATACACCGTTTTTTGCCATTTAACCAGCTCCTCAGACTTGAAGCACATGTATTACAGCAGATTTGGGGTGCCCACTGTTTGTCTTGATCACCTAGTTTACAACCGAAATAAAGCTGATATGCCTTTGTTATTAGTGGAGTAATAGACCGTCTCTGAGACGCAAAAGTCACATCACCACACACGTAACAAAACTGATCTGGATTGTTTACACACTTTCGAGACATCTTGCATGAACGCTGTCAGCCAACTGAGGAAAAAATGGCTAATATAAAACAATATAATGTACACGTATGTATAACGTAACACAATCATGCCGATTACATCATCATTCCTTGCCGAATATAAAAATGTTGCACATGCATTCTTGTGAATTTCAGTATATTAACACTGTCACAGCAGGAACACATATAATTACCGTATCTCTAAAACTTGAACTAATATTGAAAAAAATAAGTTTCATTCCGGTTTTAGCATATTAAAAATAGTAATATTTTGTTGATTTTATTTAGGATATTTTTGGCTGTTGATCAGTGTTATTGGCCTTAAGGGAGCGTTTCTCCACTACCAGGTCCATTGCAAATGAATGGTTTGCAGAACACTGAAGACCTATTGGCATGCGAAGTGTTTACCGACGAATGAGAAGTTTTGTATTTTTTTTTGATACCAGCCACACTGGGTCCTCCCTTTAACTCGAGAACACCGACGTAATCGCCTTGAGTGGTGCAGACAACGGTCACTCTGGGATCAGGAATGGAACAGTATTGTCTTTAGTGACGAGTCTCGATTTTGTTTAGACATGCACGATGGTCGTGCCAGCGTTAGAAGGCGACGTGGTGAAAGGAGGAATCCACAGTTTTTTGTTGAAAGACATGTTCATCACACTGTTGGAGTTATGGTTTGGGATGCTATAGCTTATGGTTCCAGGTCACCTTTAATCTTCATCAGAGGTAACATGAACGCGCAGCGTTATATCCACTAAGTTCTAGAACCCCATCTTTTACCCTATCTTGACACCCTGACAGATCCAACTTTCCAACAAGATAATGCCCGACCACATGTTGCAAGAGTCACAATAGACTTCTTTCAACATAATGATGTCACATTGTTACCATGGCCACCAAGATCTCCCGACTTATCCCCAATTAAGCACGTGTGGGATATGATGGGTAGGAGATTGCTCAATTTGCAACGTCCTCCTCAGACTCTAGAAGCACTTCGAGAGGAGTTGGTGGTTGCCTGGAATGAGATACCACAGGAGGCCATTGACCACCTGATCAGAAGCATGCCTAGGCGCGTTGGAGAATGCGTAGCTCATCAGGGTGCATCCACACATTATTAAAGGTCAAAGGGCATTAAAGCAGTGTAATCATTTTGAAATGTTTATCATTTACTTATTATGCTTCATTAAGTACTTATACAAAATTTTATTAAAATAAAACCATTTAAACTGGGTGTTCGGATTTATATGTCACTTAGTATAACTTGTGAGCTCTTTCTTACAGGATTTCTTACGGGTGTTCACTTTTATATAATCCGGTAGACGATTCAGCACCCAAATGTTTACCCTATGTTGAGAAATTGCTCTGTACAGATGGTGTCGGAACTATTCATTTTACATTCACCGTTATAAACAACTATGTACTCGTAGACGCATCAGTGAACCTTGATAGATGCAAGGCCAAAGTCAAACAGGCTTCGCCGTGATTGCTAATTATAGATGTCGCATACAATGAATAAAATTACCTCCATGTAACATTTGTCTAATGGTAATTTATTGAGTAAATACCGCATTCACGTTTTGTTTGTTGTGATGTCGGATACTTTGAACATTTTCCGTTGCCACATTACCAAAACGAATGATGACTTCACGCACCGTGTTTGTGTATAGTTTATTTTCGCGCAATTAACCTATATTTTCTGTATCGGCAAGGAGTGGCCAAAGGTTATAACAATATTCTATTCGTGTCACTCTGTAAAGCGGTGCTGGAACGTATCGATAAGTGTGAAATTAAAATCTTAAGAGGAATGTGGAATTATTACCTTTAACATATTACGTATCATCAAAATAGTCTGATGCGCAGTTAAATCCATTTTGATGAAGTTGGCAATTTATATTAATGAAGCTATTAACTATAAATGTATTTTTATAAATCCTTCAATCTTTAACTTTTGAAGCTCCATCTGATTCTCGGTGTTACGTATCTTGAAAAGTGACATTTTGTTGATTTTTTTACAATTTATAGGTTATTTGTGACATAACGTAAGTTTTTCTACAAGATGTCAACTCAGCTTTAGCTGTTGTAAACTATATTTCCACATTTAATGTGATCAGACTTTGCAATGTAGCATATCTGAGAATTTCCTTAACGTCCGGCAACACTGTCTGAATAAAGCTGACCCACTGTCTGTATCACAGAACGCTGTATAGCAGAGGGGTGCTGCCAGTACATGGTAATAGATAGACGATGCTACGTCCGATAATACGTCATTTTTTACTACACATTTTCAAATATTGGTAAAAATAATGGGATGAATGAGCACAAAGCTAAAAGTAGCCATCCATCAAAACTTGATGTATCTTTTGGTACTGCCTATTAGTTAGTTTATGGTGATGCGCCTTAAAGGCATTGAACTACACCAAAGCGCTGCGTCTTCAGATCGTGAAAGCAACCAGGTCTTTTGTCGAACTCAATTTATCTCCGAAATATTAGACTGTCAAGGCCAAGTTGATGTGTTATACACTTATTATCTCTGATGCAGTCTTATTTCATAGAACGAGCACAAATCATCGAGTATGAGGGTTAAATCTCAATGCCTTATACTCCTACATTAGGGGCGCCCCTTAGGGATCAAATCTAGGGTCCCTACTATTTATAATATACAGTGCGTCTCAGATTCGCTTCTCTATACAGGGACCTCGGCTCCTGTTATACGTACAGCAAATATTACATGTTCTAGAGGAAACTACGTGCTTTCGATAGCCGGCTTTAGATTTACGATCGATCAAAAATATCAGGGAAGCACCGAAAATGGCGGAATTTGTTTTTTGTCAGTAAATCCAAAACTGTTGATTAGACTGCTGTCAAAATGTGACGTTATTCGGACATTTCTCAATTGTCTTTTGTTTTCCAGCAACCCGCCTCAACTTTCATTTTTCTTATGGCCGCCATATTGGAATTTTGATTTTTGAAAAGTGAGTAGAATCAAAATCAACAGTGTTTTTATATCACAAAAATAAATAATTAGGTTGTCGTTCAACCTTAGTTTTCGCCAAAGTTGCAAAAACACATTTATTCAAAATGAACTCTTGACAGTTCCATGTATTTATGTGTATAAATGTAAAGCGAAACATCAACGATTTCAGCATACAAAATGAACATCATACGTATAAGACCAGAAATTCCATTTTGAAAGAAAATCCTTTTGGAACTATATCATATACAAAATCACCCTAGTTCAACTTCATATTATTGTATAATCTACCTCGAGATCTGCGAGATGTAGAGAGCGACATGGAATTTAAAAATAAGGTTTTTATAAGTTTATAAGTAATAAATGTTTAAACTTCCAAACTCATTATTTTTTTATTTTATATTTTTTATATAGTATTGTAGCAAGTAGGTAAGATGTCAACTCAGCACTAGCTGTTGTAAACTATAATTCCACATTTAATGTGATCAGACTTTGCTATGTAGCATATCTGAGAATTTCCTTAACGTCCGGCAACACTGTCTGAATAAAGCTGACCCACTGTCTGTGTCACAGAACGGTGCATAGCAGAGGGATGCTGCCAGTACATGGTAATAGATAGAAGATGCTACGTCCGTCAACACGTCATTTTTTACTACACATTTTCAAATACCGGTCAAAATAATAGGATGAATGAGCACAAAGCTAAAACAAAAGGTTTTAGCCGTCCATCAAAACTTGATGTATCCTTTGGTACTGCTTACTAGCACAAATCGTCGAGTATGAGGATTAAATCTCAATGCCTTATACTCCTACATCAGGGTGCCTCAGGGATCAAATCTAGGGCCCCTATTATTCATAATATACAGTGTGTCTCAGATTCATTTGTCTATACAGGGACTTCGGCTCCTGTTATACAGCAAAGATTACATGTTTTAGAGGAAACTTTCGATATCCGGCTTCAGAATTACGATCGATCAAAAATATCAGAGAAACACCGAAAAGCGGAATTTGTTTTTTGTCAGTAAATCCAAAACTTTTGATTAGACAGCTGTCAAAATGTGACGTTATTCGGACATTTCTCAATCGTCTTTTGTTTTCCAGCAACCCGCCTCAACTTTCATTTTTCTTATGGCCGCCATCTTAGATTTTTGATTTTTGAAAAGAGAGTAGAATGTCCAGTCTAGTGATCTCACAAGTGCATACAAGATTGGAGTATCACCAAAATATCATCACACGTAATGTTATTACAACAAGCATCAGCAGAGTTTTTATATCACAAATATGAATAATTAGATTGTCGTTCAACCTTAGTTTTCGCCAAAGTTGCAAAAACACATTTATTCAAAATGAACTCTTGACAGTTCCATGTATTTATGTGTATAAATGTAAAGCGAAACATCAACGATTTCAGCATACAAAATGAACATCATACGTATAAGACCAGAAATTCCATTTTGAAAGAAAATCCTTTTGGAACTATATCATATACAAAATCACCCTAGTTCAACTTCATATTATTGTATAATCTACCTCGAGATCTGCAAGATGTAGAGAGCGACATGGAATTTAAAAATAAGGTTTTTATAAGTTTATAAGTAATAAATGTTTAAACTTCCAAACTCATTATTTTTTTATTTTATATTTTTTATATAGTATTGTAGCAAGTAGGTAAGATGTCAACTCAGCACTAGCTGTTGTAAACTATAATTCCACATTTAATGTGATCAGACTTTGCAATGTAGCATATCTGAGAATTTCCTTAACGTCCGGCAACACTGTCTGAATAAAGCTGACCCACTGTCTGTATCACAGAACGTTGCATAGCAGAGGGATGCTGCCAGTACATGGTAATAGATAGAAGATGCTACGTCCGTCAACACGTCATTTTTTACTACACATTTTCAAATACCGGTCAAAATAATAGGATGAATGAACGCAAAGCTGAAACAAAAGGTTTTAGCCGTCCATCAAAACTTGATGTATCTTTTGATACTGGTTATTAGTTAGTTTATGGTGATGCGTGTTAAAGGCATTGAACTACACCAAATCGCTGCGTCTTCAGATCGTGAAAGCATCCAGGTCTTTTGTCGAACACAATTTATCTCCGAAATATTAGACTGTCAAGGCCAAGTTGTTGTGTTATACACTTATTATCTCTGATGCAGTCTTATTTTATAGAACGAGTACAAATCGTCGAGTATGAGGGTTAAATCTCAATGCCTTATACTCCTACATTAGGGGCGCCCCTTAGGGATCAAGTCTAGGGCCCCTACTATTTATAATATACAGTGCGTCTCAGATTCGCTTCTCTATACAGGGCCTCGGCTCCTGTTATACGTACAGCAAAGATTACATGTTCTATAGGAAACTTCGTGCTTTCGATATCCGGCTTCAAATTTACGATCGATCAAAAATATCAGGGAATCACCGAAAATGGCGGAATTTGTTTATGGTCAGTAAATCCAAAACTGTTGATTAGACAGCTGTCAAAATGTGACGTTATTCGGACATTTCTCAATCGTCTTTTGTTTTCCAGCAACCCGCCTCAACTTTAATTTTTCTTATGACCGCCATATTGGATTCTTGATTTTTGAAAAGAGAGTAGAATCAAAATCAACAGTGTTTTTATATCACAAAAATGAATAATTAGGTTGTCGTTCAACCTTAGTTTTCGCCAAAGTTGCAAAAACACATTTATTCAAAATGAACTCTTGACAGTTCCATGTATTTATGTGTATAAATGTAAAGCGACAATAACCATTTCAGCATACAAAATAAACATCGTACCTATAAGACCAGAAATTCCATTTTGAAAGAAAATCCTTTTGGAACTATATCATATACAAAATCACCCCAGTTCAACTTCATATTATTGTATAATCTAGCTCGAGATCTGCGAGATGTAGAGAGCTACACGGAATTTAAAAATAAGGTTTTTACAAGTTTACAAGTAATAAATTTTTAAACTTCCAAACTCATTATGTTTTTATTTTATATTTTTTATATAGTATTGTAGCAAGTAGGTAAGATGTCAACTCAGCACTAGCTGTTGTAAACTATATTTCCACATTTAATGTGATCAGACTTTGCAATGTAGCATATCTGAGAATTTCCGTAACGTCCGGCAACACTGTCTGAATAAAGCTGACCCACTGTCTGTATCACAGAACGCTGCATAGCAGAGGGATGCTGCCACTGCATGGTAATAGATAGAAGATGCTACGTCCGTCAACACGTCCTTTTTTACTACACATTTTCAAATATCGGTCAAAATAATAGGATGAATGAGCACAAAGCTAAAACAAAAGATTTTAGCCGTACATCAAAACTTGATGTATCTTTTGGTACTGCTTATTAGTTAGCTTATGGTGATGCGTCTTAAAAGGCATTGAACTACACCAAATCGCTGTCTTCAGATCGTGAAAGCATCCAGGTCTTTTGTCGAACACAATTTATCTCCGAAATATTAGACTGTCAAGGCCAAGTTAATGTGATATACACGGATTTGCGCAAAGCATTCGACTCTATCGACCACTACTTGTAATATCTAATTAGGTATGTAAGTGGCTATTAATTTACAGATTTGCAAAATAACGTCCATTTACATTTTTGACAATTGGTGACAGTTTTTCGTACAACCTTTAGCTGCACGTCTGTTAATGTTTCTAACTGTGCTCAAAATTCTTTGTCTCAGGATTTCTATGGTCGCGGGAGGATCAAATTCATAGACCTCAATCTTTGTGTGACCCCAGAGGTAGAAATCCAAAGTTAATCTATGGACTTGTATGATATCTAAACAATCAGACCTTATAAACCAAGAGACCAGAAGAGCAAAGATCCAGATTGGTAAGAAAGATCAACCGATCTTGTAAAAAGAACTCCTCGCATTCAATATCCTCCCTGTATTTTGTGTAATGCCAAATCGTCTTCTAATTACCATAAATCCATCAATTAGAAGTTCGTTTCTAACATCGTGCCATGTACTTATCACTTTGCGATTTCATTGTAGTAAATAACGAATGACGACACACCCATAACGAAACGGGTCGTGAACAGTTAGAATCCTCTAGGTGTTAGTGCAACTACACGCAAATATGCCCACTCGACCGACGCTAATAGTCCGCGATGCCAATTTTTTTAGAACTTTGTTCGCCTTTATAAGCCAGTCGTATAGCCTCAACCCTCGAGCATTTAAACTGAAAATCCAAGTATCAGGATAAGGATCTGGAAAATCAATGAAATAGACAAGATGTAATTCGACGCTTGTCGGTGCTCAAAACTGACTTTTTTTGAAAAACCAAGATGATCCTGAGATGTTCTTCTCCTATACCTTATGGTTACAAGAAACTAGTTTTTAGTTGTTGGTTTCCCTATTTAGCTCGAATTGAGATTAGCATATCCTTTATTTTTTCCATTTGGCTCTAACAACTCAAAAAATAAATATTATTGCGTTCGGGGAACGCTCGACAAAAAGATAAAGTAGTTTATCTATGCAAAACGATAACTAACCACTGTTACCGTTTGCGATCGATTGTCGGTTCGATAAGAGTGATGAAAGACCGACGCGCTGTTATCATGTGTGTTTTAAATATTTAATTTAATAAAACTTACTGACTACAAATTTTGTCTTAACTTAGAAAAACTTAACGCCATTTATTTGTTAATTACCCAATTTAAAAAAGGTTTAACACCCTGTATTTCTTAGATATTTATCGTTACAAGAACATTGTTTACCACATTTTTGTTCCAAAGCCTTCTTTTAACAGTGAGGATATACCTGCCTGTGTTCTTGTACGCAAAGTAATAAAAGTTGTTTTTGTTCCTCATCAGCAGTGATTAAGCCATGGAAGTCAGTTTTGTCCTTATTCTTAGCATGTTGAAAAGAACAATTATGTGACCATGAAGTTGGACACTCGTCGAGAAAACTGTCATCAATTTTGAGTCGACTGAAGAAAGACTTCAAACAAAACATCGATATTTCTCTCTGAAATGAAAAAACGAAGAATAACTACCATCTTAACATACTGGTATTCTCCGTGAGACCACAGACAATCATACACAGATGTTTTGCGCTTTTTGGCAACTCTTCAGCATCAGGTCGGGACAACGATCGAAAGCATAGCAACTAACCTCTATTTGAGGTATAAGATCGATCGAAATGAGACAGTACAGGGTGCCATATATTGCCAGAATCGCAGTTATATCGAAGCAATAAAAGAAGACAAAGGAAAATTTGTTCGTCGGACTTACCATAAAGTGGCCCAGAAAGTTCGAGGCGATGTAACGTTTACCGTGGGCTGATGGACTTTCTTTGGTTAAATTAGCAACAATTTTTACTTTAGTTTCCTCATCTTCACCGCATTCAAAAGAGATAGGACCTCATCTGCCGAAAGCCATGAGCGTTTGCAGAACTTTTGTTCAGTTGCTTTTGAAATGGTTTTGTCATTTCTTTCATAAGCCTTCATTGCCTTTAACGAGCATAAATCCTGGTTAGGTGCCTCAATGGTTGCTTCAGTATTTTTTATACTTAACTATCTAATGCTGCCACTAATTTTGGAGTTATGAAAGTTTTCCTCATTTGAGTTTGATTCGTATAAGGCTGTGTTCTCTGAGTTCTGATGGGTAAAGTTTCTTGTAAATCTACCTCGGAATCTGAAGATGAATTTTCTTGCACTGGTTACTGTCTGTACTATCTGATTTGGTAGATCGGTGGTTAGGAAGTTAAGTTACAGACTGAAGCTCTTGATTAGACAGAAATCAAGCCAGTGTTATTCGTACTATGATGACCGATTCCGTAATACTGGTGGCAACATACTGTATGACATTCAAATTCTAATTCGTATTCGCTAGTACTGATCCAAGTATACTAAGTGACATATAAATCCGAACACCCAGTTTAAATGGTTTTATTTTAATAAAATTTTGAATAAGTACTTAATGAAGCATAATAAGTAAATGATAAAAATTTCAAAATGATTGCACTGCTTTAAAGCCCTTTGACCTTTAATAATGTGTGGATGCACCCTGATGTGCTACGCATTCTCCAACGCGCCTAGGCATGCTTCTGATCAGGTGGTCAATGTCCTCCTGTGGTATCTCATTCTAGGCAACCACCAACTCCTCTCGAAGTGCTTCTAGAGTCTGAGGAGGACGTTGCAAATTGAGCAATCTCCTACCCATCATATCCCACACGTGCTCAATTGGGGATAAGTCGGGAGATCTTGGTGGCCATGGTAACAATGTGACATCATTATGTTGAAAGAAGTCTATTGTGACTTTTGCAACATGTGGTCGGGCATTATCTTGTTGGAAAGTTGGATCCGCCAGGGTGTCAAGATAGGGTAAAAGATGGGGTTCTAGAACTTCGTGGATATAACGCTGCGCGTTCATGTTACCTCTGATAAAGATTAAAGGTGACCTGGAACCATAAGCTATAGCACCCCAAACCATAACTCCACCAGTGTGATGAACATGTCTTTCAACAAAAAACTGTCGATTCCTCCTTTCACCACGTCGCCTTCTAACCCTGGCACGACCATCGTGCATGCCTAAACAAAATCGAGACTCGTCACTAAGGACAATACTGTTCCATTCCTGATCCCAGAGTGACCGTTGTCTGCACCACTCAAGGCGATTACGTAGGTGTTCTCGAGTGTGGCCGGTATGAAAACAAGCCAAAACTTCTCATTCGTCGGTAAACACTTCGCATGCCAATAGGTCTTCCGTGTTCTGCAAACCATTCATTTGCAATGGACCTGGTAGTGAAGAAACGGCCCCTTATGGCCAAAAATCTTAGGCGGCGATCTTCACGGTCTGTTGTTCTACGGCGGCGTCCAGTGCCCCTTGCTCTTTGCGTACGACCTTCTCGAAGCCATGCCTGACAACGCCTAACCACAATGTCTACACTTCTTTGCACTCTAACTGCAATTGCCCGAAAAGAAAGTCCAGCTTCCCGAAGTCCCACTATATGGCCCCTATCAAACTCACTAAGTTGACGAAATCGTACAGGTCTCCATACTCTAGGCATCGTAACCGATCGTAAAGGATGTCAAGAACCAAAATCCGCCAACTTTGATTCTTTACTGCGGCTAAAATATTCATTTTTAGAGCGTTAGTGAATTAAAAAAAAGCAGTATAAAAACCGGAATGTCCAACTGATAAGGCTGACAATTTTTTCACTTGTTATTTACAGTAAGATAAATACATTCACCAACTTTTATTAAAATAAAACCATTTAAACTGGGTGTTCGGATTTATATATCACTTAGTATATATCAATATTGTAGAACGAACAATTCAACAATAAAAACATAAACTTGGCTGCAAGGGGTGAAGACCAAGGATATCCCACTGTACCCTGCTCTTTTAAGACTATGTTATCTAATTACCACGTATCCTTGTGCGCCAAAACATCCACAGGAAACCAGATATTTCCGTACATCGCTGTATATAATTTGCATAACTATTTAGTGACGAGTACTGCTTTGATAGCCGCTGTTTTATCCAAGCAGATGTTCTACGCTGCACCATGATTAAGAAACAAACTGTATTTCTAGTCGTGCTCAAAGTTATCTTATAAAGTTGTAATATAGCTTGACTGGACTATAAGCATAGGGTGACTAAATGCTTTCAATACATCGACGTAGGTGGGCTTGATAGAAGACACCACCACCACAAACGTGCAATATAATTGCAATCATCAGCCATCTGTATCAGGTCTAGGCTCTTGAACTTGCACACCACAAATGATACAAATGACTTGCAGTAGTAAACGCTGCTCAATTAATCCTGGACTATTGCAGGCAAAAATTATTCTCTATATCTTACTTTATAGTTATCTGCTGTGGTACTAGTATAATAACAGCTTAGGCAGAAGACCATCTTATACTTTTAATTTGTACATAAATTTACACTCCTCAAAACTAACGGACAGTATCGAGACCCTTTCGCACCGGCGGGTCGTCGGCGATCCAACTCTCTTCTATCGATACGCCAACAGGCTTTGCTCTTCAGAGCTCTCCTCAATGATGTCGCCGCACGTTATGCCTGCTAGGCAGACCCGCTTGACTTTGGCGTCCCATCCTAACCGTCTCGAACTTCGTACATACAGAACTGGCCGATACGATCGCTTCTTTCCTCCGAGGCTGTCGAGATTATGGAACAATCTACAAGAAAAATCTTTTCCCAGTTGTACTAAAATCGGATTAACAAAATTTCGTTGCGATTCTCGTAGCAGCCATGGTGTCCTGACATTTAAGCTTCTGCCTGCGCGGCTGCTCCAGTATATAAAAACAGAAATCATCTAGCAAGCGGATCACTGACAACCGCCGTGACGCTTAACTCTGATCAGTTGAACATCCAACCAACAATCGCAAACTGTGTAATGTTTACTAAAGAGTGAGGTTAAGATTCAGTACTGACGCGTCCTACTATGTTTTTAAATGCAAAAATTAAAAGACATCCTTCGTAGAAACAAACCAATATGAGGACTATGTGACTTTCTCAGAGTTACGCTCTTTATGTAAAGAAGAACATAAGCGAGGTCATCCAATTCATCAATTCATATTGATCGAGTTCAGGAATCTTTGGTAGACGATCTACGGCGCTTTTGGGGATACGTAAAGAGTTTAAGAAATCCACCTAATAGTATGCACTTAGAGGGAGTTAGATGGGAAGACAATAAGTAATTTGTTTGCAAAGCACTTTAGTGGTGTATATGATAGTTCTGTACATTCTGTACCCTCTTTTTTATTTGAGAAGACAGGAGATATACTACTAAACAAAATTTCTCTTGAGGAAGTATTTAATAAAATCGTAAAGTCTCCCAGTGAAGTTCAGCTCGGGTCCTGACCACATTCCAGAGGTTTTTGAGAATGTATCTTTACACTTACGAAACCCTTGCATCTTATTTTTAACATGTCCATCCAAACATGTGTTTTTCCCGACACTTGGAAGCACAGTTATATTAAGCCAATTTTTAAGTCACGAGATGTTGAAGATATTGGCAATTACAGAGGTTTATGTACCCAGTCGTCAATTCCGAAGCTTTTTGAAAGCTTAACTGGTATTGCCGTGGGTTTGTAAGTAGCTGTCAATTTGGGTTTACTAAGGGTAGATCAACTGTGGAGAATTTGGTGTCTTATAAAGTTGATCTATTGGATGCCTTGGAAAAGGGTCGCCAGGTGGATGCAATCTAGACAGACTTTTTCAAAGCCTTCGACACAGTGAGCATCAACATTCTATTGGTAAAGCTGTCAGCTTATGGTTTTTAGAAAACACTATAAGATGGTTGTAGAGCTTCCTTAAGGGTAGGACTCAATCTGTAAAAATTAGTGGACATCTCTCTTCGAAATTCGAGGTTACTTCAGGGGTTCCTCGGGGGTCCCATTGTGCTCCTCTTCTCTTCATTTTGTTTGTGAATGACATCCCTGATGTTCTTACTCATTCCAAAGGAACTATGTTTGCTGATGACCTGAAAATTTACAGGACAATAACGGGGAAGGATGACATGATGGACCTTCAGCGAGACCTTGATGCGCTGTGTCAGTGGACGCAGCTTAATCACTTGTATCTGAACTCTAATGAATGTTTTTTTATAGGTTTTTTCAAAAATAGGAGTAGAATTTCAACTGGCAATAGATTAAATAATGACACTCTCTCTTATAAGGGTGCCGCTAGGAATCTTGGGGTGCTTTTTGATGAAAGGCTTAACTTTTCAGACCATGTTCTCAAAGTTAATGTAAAGGGCATACAGATGCTGCGCTTTGTCTGGAGAAACTGTAAGTGTTTTTCAATCAATAACTTCCTTTGCTCCTTGGTAAGATCAAATTTAGAATATGACACAGTAGTATGGTCCCCTCAGTACCAGTAATATAAAGATGATTTAGAGCGTGTCCAGTATAAATTTTTACGTCTTTCAGCATCAAAGAGGAAATTAAACATGACGGAATATCATGTTAGAACATTTGCGTTTAGCTACATTGGAGCATAGACGCTTGGTATTTGATGGTTGTTTCGCTTTCAAGATTTTATTTGGGATCACCAATTGCGAAACTTGGTTAACATTAATAAATCCTAAGGTACCCCGTAATAATAGTCTGCTTGCGATTAAGTTTCATCCCACAACCTATGGTCAGCACTCTCCACTTGATAGAGCATCTCGTGTTAACAATTTAGCTCAGTCTAATATTGGCATATTTACCTGTACACTCTCAGGCTTTAAAATGATCTAAATTGTGATTTTTATAATTATGTCTTGTGAGCTTGCATGTTTAAAATGGTGTTCCCATTTCGTGATTTTATTTTGTAAAAAATTTGGTAAATAAATAAATAAAATAATTTTACTGCCGTAACTTGGATAATCCGTACCCTGTAAAATGATATGTATATCTAATAATTTCACAAATTGGCGTAACATGAGCTCGCTCGTGAAATTTAATTTCCCATTAAAATGAGATAAGTCTAGTATTATTTTTCTATAACTCTGAAGGTGTTAGAAGCTGACATATGCCACTACGTGGTATGGAAGAAGAACAAGTAATAAAATCGAGCTTTCAATTTCAATTTTCGTATCTTCTGAGATATGCCACTTCGTGTTATTGGTGACGACGTGTCCCTTAAATGCAGCCTACGTATCTTATAAAAATGTAAGCAACCGACGGCACGTTTCTCGTGAAACATTTCCTGATGTTTCTTCATTCTATTTTGCTGTTATGTCCCTCAACGACCAACTTTACAAATGTGAAGAAGAGATCTTTGGATTCTACGACTGATCTTACGTGGCCTACCAGCACCCTGTCTTGAACCTGTGTCTCCATACTTGTTTACAATATCCGCCATTTAGCGACATTTATTTGTTTAGCTATATCCCGAAAACTCTTTCATTGATGAAACAATTTTATGATCAAAACTTTGATTGTTTGTTGCTTTTCCACGCGACATTTTAAAGCAACTTGATTCACAGAATTGATTCTTAAATCAAAACGTCAAATTGTAGACACTGTTTTGTTTCCATGGCCTGCTATTACTTTTTAATATCGTGTCCGAACATTCATGTGCGTATCAGCAAAATTAGCGTTGTTATGGATATTAGTTTGATTTTATATTCCAATATCGTACTACTAAAATTTTTTGTTAATATGATGTGCAAATAACACAGGGTGCTTCAGTTTATTGTTGCATAACTTTAAGATTCGATAGAACTTTTAAAATTAATGCATAAAGTCTATATAAACATGGGTCGAAAAATGCGTGGCTTCCGAAATACAGGGTGTTTAAATTTACTTTCTAAAGTATTTTTTTTTTAAAATTTCGAACAATATTTGATGTATAACAGTGAAAATTGGTATACAAGGATTTTTTGGTACGACAAAACGAAACATGGGCATATTTTTACTGTAGCCGCTAGAGGGCGTTCTCTACTGTACCTGTAGTGTATTAAAATGACCGAAAAATTTTTCTTAGTGCAATTTTTTGCCTTTTGAATAAGAAAACCTCATTCTTCGCACTTTTCTGCATAAAAAATCTCTCCTGTGAGTTTTCGTTATAGTTAGCCGTTTTTGAGATATTTCGATTTTTAAGTTTCGATGCATTTTTAATTATTTATGGGAAAATAATATTTTTTTTACATTTTCGATTTGGGCATTACAAGTAATTAAGATGATCGTTTAGATTGTGTTTTTAAACACAGCAATAATTCCTAACTCCAAATAAACACAGAAAAACAGAATATTAATTTGTTTAATTTTCCAATATTATTTTTAACAAATTAAATTAATTATTTACAACTAAAATGCTATTGGATTGTTAGGACAAACATACAAAATCTGAAGTAGTTGCTCGAAATGTAAACCTAATTGTTCAATACACAATTCACATTTACGAATGATCGAACGTGGTATAGCATTATTCAAATAAGGCCTTATTTCATCACATGCATTCCTGATTCTGTCTATTAGCATATATCTTGTCGTTACGGGAGTCTTGTACACTTTTTTTTTTATTTTAGAAATCCCCACACAAAGAAATCTAATGGATTTAGGTCAGGGGATCGTGGAGGCCAGGCGACTGGTCCCCACGGCCGATCCATCTTTCTCGATAATTTTCGTCCAGCCAGTTTCTAACTATTCTCAAATAATGAGCTGGACAACCATCAAGCTGGAACCAGGCCAATGTTCTTAAATCTAACATAACATCATCCCACATATTTGCATGTTCAGCCTTTAAAAATTCCAAGAAGGTCGCAGCATTTAACCTTGCAGGCAAAAGGTAGGGTCCAAATAGTCAATTACGGTAGATACCAATCCACACTAAATTCATGCTGAAAATTTCTTTCCCGAACTGCATGCGGATTTTCATGCAACCAAATATGAAAATTTACCACTCCACGTCTAGTGAAGCATGACTCATCGGTCCATAAAACGTTACTTAAGAACTCCCTATTATTACCAGTTCTATCAAGAATCCACTGACAAAATGTGATTCTTCGTTCTCTGTCCCATTTCTGTAGTCCTTGCACAGGTTGCAAATGGTAAGGACGTCTATGGTCATTTCTAAGAACATGGTGAACATGGCTTGCTGATATTCCCAAGGCACCAGAAACTCTCCTAACACTTGTGGTCGGATCTCTATCAAACTCACGCAGAATCATACGGGTAAATCTGCGTTGACGAACATTTATGTTTCGATCCCTTTGGAGATCTCCAAAACCATTTTCAATTAATTGGCGATGCACTCTTACAAATACTGAGCGAGTTGGATGTCATCTGTTTGGAAATCTTCGTGCGTATTCTCTGGCTACTTCTGCTGGGCTTTCATTTACTAAGACATACACAAAATGAATATCCGCTAACTCTTGATTGGAGAATAAAAATGGCATTTTTATAAAACAAACAGGTAAAAGAAACTAAATTTCGTGCATTCACAATTGCAAAAAACCTTTCAGGTTTCAGCAGACAACAAAACTAACTTTCAACTAATTGACTTTTAACCTTATTCTGCTTTCAATTTCAAAAATATTTGCAGGCACAGCCGACTTCTAAAAATCATCGAGATACTGACTTTTTAACGTTATTTTATCATAATTAGTTAAAAATGCATCGAACCTTAAAAATCAAAATATCTCAAAAAACGGCTAACTATAACGAAAACTCACACGAGAGCTTTTTTATGTTGAAAAGTGCGAAGAATCAGTTTTTTCATTCAAAAAGCAAAAAATTGCACTAAGAAAAAAATTTCGTCATTTTAATACACTACAGGTACAGTAGAGAGCGCCCTCTAGCGGCTACAGTGAAACTTTCGAATCTTAAAGTTATGCAACAATAAATTGAAACACCCTGTATATTTCATTGTCTTATAAGAGAAAGAAAATAATTTTTAACCTTACTAACTTCAGAGACAATTAGATAATGTCCGAACATTTTTGTGTCAGAACGTATGCGCTCCTGTACTAACTACTAAAAGCGTCCTTCTTTCATACCATGAATAACCTCTCCTATTGCATTTTTATCTGAATTGACTGTACATTATGAGAAACGGCTTTCAATGAAAGGCGCTTATATTTCATGCACAATCCAGGAACATGTCGCATCTCGTTTCCATTCAAAGAAATCTCAGATAAACACGCATGCTTCTTTTCATACGTTCCTTAGTTCTCACAGCTATTCGAGTCACTTCTCAACTCCGCTTAAATGCATGATAAACAGTCTTACAGCACAAAAAGGAACGCAAGAAACGATAATCCTACAAGTGCGATCCAAGTCGATTTATCTTCTCGGGGACGTTAACATAATACAGTCCTGTATTGAGTTATGAGAAATATGCTTGCAGCCATCTAATGAATCTCACAATTAAAAGGGCTTGTGAAGAAGATCATGCACATCTTCTACAAATCAAATCTGTAGAGTCAATATGAGCCGTATTCATAAAATAAAGGATATCCTTGTACTTGCAAATTTTGAAGGAAATCCTCCAGATGGTATTTATAATAATTTGAAATAAATGCTTTTGATTTTTGAGTATAAGAATATCCTTCAAAGCAGTGACATGAGTAAAAGGATATTCGTAATCTTCACCTTATACTTGGCATAGGAAGCATATTCTTCAAAAAGGGTAGTAGAAAAGTTTTGCGATATGACTTAACAAACAGACGCAGGAGGCTGCATGTTACTGCACATTGAGACATGTCCATGAGTGCATAGTAGCTGCCAGCAGCAAATCTGTTGATTTAGTTGTTTATTCATATTGACAGTGTAAAGTGCGAACTATGGCATTGTGGTTACGTAGTGAGATAAGGGTAGTTTTACAGTGTAACTTTACGCGTGGTTTAAGCACAGTCCAGTGCTTAGAAGAAATGATGCTTGCCTTCTTCTTCTTCTTAATTCATTATGGCCTCTGTACACGTGTACAATCTCATTTGTTGTGACTGTACTTTGTATGGCTCTCGGCCATGTACGAGACACTGTATTATCTCGAATTCTCGTGTAGAAATTCTGTAAAATACATCTATATCTTCTGCCGTATTATTTCTAGAGCTGGGATGTTGCTATACTAAGTGACATATAAATCCGAAAACCCAGTTTAAATGGTTTTATTTTAATAAGATTTTGTATAAGTACTTAATGAAGCATTATAAGTAAATGATAAAAATTTCAAAATGATTGCACTGTTTTAAAGCCCTTTGACCTTTAATAATGTGTGAATGCACCCTGATATGCTACGCATTCTCCAACGCGCCTAGGCATGCTTCTGATGAGGTGGTCAATGTCCTCCTGTGGTATCTCATTCCAGGCAACCACCAACTCCTCTCGAAGTGCTTCTAGAGTCTGAGGAGGACGTTGCAAATTGAGCAATCTCCTACCCATCATATCCCCACACGTGCTCAATTGGGGATAAGTCGGGAGATCTTGGTGGCCATGGTAACAATGTGACATCATTATGTTGAAAGAAGTCTATTGTGACTCTTGCAACATGTGGTCGGGCATTATCTTGTTGGAAAGTTGGATCTGCCAGGGTGTCGAGATAGGGTAAAAGATGGGGTTCTAGAACTTCGTGGATATAACGCTGCGCGTTCATGTTACCTCTGATGAAGATTAAAGGTGACCTGGAACCTTAAGCTATAGCACCCCAAACCATAACTCCAACAGTGTGATGAACATGTCTTTCAACAAAAAACTGTGGATTCCTCCTTTCACCACGTCGCCTTCTAACCCTGGCACGACCATCGTGCATGCCTAAATAAAATCGAGACTCGTCACTAAAGACAATACTGTTCCATTCCTGATCCCAGAGTGACCGTTGTCTGCACCACTCAAGGCGATTACGTCGGTGTTCTCGAGTTAAAGGGAGGACTCAGTGTAGCCGGTATGAAAACAAGCCAAAACTTCTCATTCGTCGGTAAACACTTCGCATGCCAATAGGTCTTCCGTGTTCTGCAAACCATTCATTTGCAATGGACCTGGTAGTGGAGAAACGATCCAAGGCCAATAATCTCAGGCGGCGATCTTCACGGTCTGTTGTTCTACGACGGCGTCCAGTGCCCCTTGCTCTTTGCGTACGGCCTTCTCGAAGCCATGCCTGACAACACCTAACCACAGTGTCTACACTTCTTTGCACTCTAACTGCAATTGCCCGAAAAGTCCAGCTTCCCGAAGTCCCACTATACGGCCCCTGTCAAACTCACTAAGTTGACGAAACCGTACAGGTCTCCGTACTCTAGGCATCGTAACCGATCGTAAAGGATGTCAAGAACCAAAATCCGCCAACGTTGATTCTTTACTGCGGCTGAAATATTCATTTTTAGAGCGTTAGTGAATTAAAAAAAGCAGTATAAAAACCGGAATGTCCAACTGATAAGGCTGAAAATTTTTTCACTTGTTATTTACAGTAAGATAAATACATTCACCAACTTTTATTAAAATAAAACCATTTAAACTGGGTGTTCGGATTTATATGTCACTGAGTATATAATAGGATGTACGAGCATACTTGTTGCGCATTTTTTAGCCGCAGTTCTCGAACAGCTATTGCTCAACCAGTAACGCTTATTGTGTATCACCATCAGCAAGTGTTGGATGGATTCCTATCCTGAATCTAGTAATTCCTTGGACCGTGTTATGACACCCTTTTGGTTTTTGCTATATGCTAAAAGGAGAAAAACAAAATAGTTCCTCTGCTTCACTATTTTTTGAGTTGTGGCGTTTGTCGGTCATTTAATGCTGTTCATTTCCTCTCGTACATGATCTCAGGGCAGGAAAAAAGCATAAACGAAAACGAAGCACCATAAGATTTCTGTCATTTAGTTTCATCATACAGGGTGATCCAACGAAAAGATCGCACCAACATTTGTGACTCTACTGGTGTATTTTACCCCCTTAATTAATTTTTAGATTCGTCATGAAGTTTCTAGTAACTGATGTATAATAAAGTTTATACTTCCTATATTCAATCGTTGTGAAGCTATTTTAGTTTATAATAAATTCTACTAACTTTTAGCATCAGTCAGTGTCATCGTATGTCATAGAGAAACTTTGTCTTTCATTTTAAATTCTTAAGTTACCTACCTAGTTGTGATAAATCTTGAACAATGACTTATTCAATTCAAGAAAGGGTAGAAATAACAAAACTGTAGAGGAAAGTAGCCTAATACCGCATAGGTTCCTAATATCGGATATCGCTGTATTTCTTTTCTCAGGCGGCGCCATCTGTGAACTTTTGTGTAATAATCAAGAGTACAACGATGCAGAACATTTTTGCTAAAATTGCAGACCCCTACAACTTAGTTGAGTGCGCCATTCTGCAGATGTACATATTTGTGACATGTGAATATTTTAACACTCCATAATTAGTGACGTTCTGTTTCCAAAAGGTGAATTTGTTCTTTTGTTTATTACATACCATCGGATTTTACTTAATACTAAATTCATAAGACAAACGCTTTTTTTTCTCCGTACAACAAAAGAATGAATTTAGTAATATCGGACAGATTGAGTTCGGTAATGTCGGATATCCGATATTAGAAACCAGTTAAAATAAAAATAAAAAAACTGAATTTAAGAAGAAACCAAAGGAAAGGGAAAACAGAAAACAGCTAAGCGATCTTTAAGCTCTTCTAGTGAAGATACAGAAACAGAAGTGCAATTAATTGACAGTGATGATGATATAAATAGAGATGAAGAAGACGCTGAGTGTCTATCCTGTAACAATTTGTATTATTTATGATGACACAAGAGGGAAATAATGGATAGGATGCAATCAATGGTTCCGTTGGTCTCATGAAGAATGCGCAGGGACTGACAAAAATTCAGCTTTCATTTGTGAAAATTGTTTGTATTAATTACCCATTTTATCAAATTTGTTGAGATTAATTACCAATTTTTCACATTTTGTTAAGTTACTTTGCTCCTTGGTATTAAAGTAATAAAACATGAAAAGAAATTCCTTTGAACTTTTTCAAACTTCTGAGTTCCTAATATCGTACACGAGGACCGATATTGGGAACCCAAATTTAAAAAAATACTTTTTGCGATTTTCGAAAAAAATTATGAGTTAGAGTGATCTGCTTTCAAATTATACAAGAAGACATATTATGTAAACAATTCCCGACATTTAGCGTTCTAGGTTTTGTTGGCTAAAACAAAAAAGTATCCGATCATGGGCTACTTGCCTTTATTACCAAAATGGGATCATTGCAAGAGCTGCTGTGCGGTAGTTCAACGCGTTATCTAAAAATAAAAAAAAAATGGGAAAACCCCAATTTAAAAATCTGTAGTGTAATGTATTATTTTTGGATCACCCTGTATTGTACGGCTATAGGTGAAAAGACGTCATCCTAGAAATCAAAACCGACGTGTCCGTTTTTCCAAAATATACCAGGAGAGTCAAAAATAATTGTTGCTGGTGACTTTAATGTCGCATCATTCAACAGTGACGTTAATGATCAGAAGTCTCAATTAATGAGCAACTTTATTTCGTTTTTAGATTTAACTAATTTTAATAATATTCCAAATATAAATGGTCGAATACTGGATTTAATTTTAGGAAATATCGAAATAGAAGTCCTCAGAGATAATACACCTTCTGTTAAAGAGGACGTTCATCATCCTGCACTGATCATGGAATTCATTACATCCGGATCTCCAACGAAATTCCCATTTGCTAATTCTCCACGGTTTAACTTTCGCAAAGTTAACTTTCCTGAAATGTACACAGTCTTGCAAGATGTTAATTGGACGGAGGTGATCAGTGCAGTTAATGTTGATGTCGCTTGTACCGCCTTGTATTCAGTTATCAATAACATATTTGAGGTCCATGTCCCTAAATGTAGAAATAAAATGTGTTCGTATCCCCCATGGTTCACACGTGAAATTATACTTAATATCAAGAAGAAGGACATAGCAAGAAGGAACTGGACGCGTGACGGTACTAAGTTTTCTTATGATCAGTTCAGTAATTTTAGGAAGCTCATTAAGAACCAGATCAGTGTTGCCTACTCCGCTTACGTCCAATCGGTTGAGGATGCCATTGTCAATGATCCTAGCAAATTCTGGTCACTTGCCCAGATCAAAAAACAGCAATCTAGAATCCCCCCAAGGATGACGCTTAACGGCAATGTCTGCGATACGCCTCAGGATATATTTTGCTACCTTCTTTTCAACAGTTCTTATCCCGTCTGGTCTACTAGGGTCATCTCCTCCAACAAATAATTCTACCGATATCATTTCTTTAAAAAATATAAGTGAAGAAAACGTAATTAGGGCTTCGAAAAGATTAAAGAACAAAATGACGTCTGGATGTGATGGTATTCCAAGTTTTTTCGTTAAAGATTGCATTCATATACTAGCGAAACCGCTGGCTCCCATATTCAACCTAATTCTAAAATCAGAGACATATCCAAATATCTGGAAGACCTCTAAAATATGTCCTATTCACAAAAGTGGAGATATCTCTGATATTTCCAACTATCGCCAAATAGCAATCCTGTGCAATTTCAGCAAGTTGTTTGAGATCATCGCTTATGAAACGGTTTACTGCTCGGTCAGGGGTGCAATCTCTATTAATCAGCATGGGTTTATGAGAGGCAGATCTACGGTCACCAACTTGGCTCTAATTACTCAGTACATTTCTGAAGTACTGGACGGTCAGGGACAAGTTGATGTCATCTATACGTACACAGATATTCAGAAGGCGTTTGATCAAGTTGATCATTATGCACTTCTGGATAAGCTTAAAACAGTGGGTATGTCTGACGCAATGCTGTCGCTCATGGATTCATATTTGAGAGATAGAAGGTTATTTGTCGAATATGGTGGTCATAGATCGAGTTACTATCGGGCCACGTCTGGGGTACCAAATCTAGGTCCATTATTGTTAATATTTATTAATGACTTGTCTTTTGAACTGAAGTGTTTCCATTTGTTTTTCGCTGATGACCTTAAAATCTGCACGTCAGTCAAGACAGTCGAGGATTGCGTCATGTTGCAAGATGACTTAGCTCTAATTTCGTCATGGTGTTCACGAAACTGTCTCAGTCTGAATGTTTCGAAATGTAAAGTTATGACTTATACAAGAAAAGTTAACTATTTAATTTATGATAATTATAACATCAATGGTCAGGTTATAGACAGATGCACCTCTTATAGAGACCTTGGAGTCATTTTTGATACCAAGCTAACGTTTACTGAGCATATTCTCAATATCTCGTCGGCTGCCACTCGACTACTTGGTTTCTGTATCAAAAACTGGAAGGGTTTCTCCAATGTTGATACATTAATGACTTTATTTTTTACTTTTGTCAGGAGCAACTTGGAGTATGCGACTCTGATCTGGTCTCCTATATACCAAAATTCTGTCGTGATCCTTGAGGCCATTCAACGTAAAGCTTTAAAGTATTTTCACCTTAAATGCACAGGTTCTTATCCAGAAAGGGGTTGTGACCATAGTTCCCTATTAGAGTTTTTCAATTTGGATTCACTGTCAACAAGACGAAACATATTTGCTTTGTCGTTTTTGTATGGCCTCATTCACAATAAAATTGACTGTTAAAATTTACTTGAAAAAATATGTTTCCGCGTTCCAAGACTAGGGAGTCGACAACAAACGGCATTCTATTGTCAAGCTGGCCGTACAAATGTTATGACAAAATCGCCAATTAATCTCATGTGCTGCGTCATTGACAGTGTTACTGAATCGTGTGATATTTACACTGACAGTTGTGCATCGATTATTAACTGCTATCGATCATCCAATCTTATTTAAAATGTGTGATACTATAGATTTAAGTCCAAGAACCATGTCTCTTTAATTGTTTCCTGTAATTGGGTTTCACCTGTTGGAAATAAATAGATAAATAAAAATTGGGTGTGCTACATTTTCGTTGGGCTGCCCTGTATAATCAAATAACGCAGCAATATTTTTACCTGAATTTCTATACCTATGCTAATCATTATCTCCACGTGGAACAGTTATCTACCTCCAGAAAATATTTATGTATATACGACTTTACAACTACGACGGCTAGTCACTGTAACACATTGTAAATAACGCAACAGTTACCAAAAAGGAAGCTTGCAAAATCCCGATTTCCAATTCACAATAATATCATTCTGGTTTTTTATCGTTATTGCCACTTTTACAATATCCATCTTGAGAAAATTGTCATCATTAATTCATACAAACAACAATGCATATGTATGTAAATCGGCATAACATTAAAATTTTGTTTTGGAGAGACACCGGATTCCTTTGCCAAACGTATATCGAGGCAGTTGCGTATCTAGAAGAGGGACTCAGGTGCAATTATTTTCAAGAATTAGTTTTATAGAAAAACTGTAGGAGTTTGGACATTTCATTTTCGATGTGCAATCACTTAAAACAATCATGATTGCATCTTCAGCATGTAACAAAAAGACAGAGCAATTGGTCAATTGCCACCTTGATAGGTATTAATGTTGCTGACGATAGACGGTGGTAAATATTACAACATACTCATTAGTTACCGCGAACTGGAAATCGTCTTATCAGAATTTGCAAATCTATAAATATAAACATTCATCAATGTACCAACCTTGATTACAATAATAAACAAGCAGGCAAGGCCAAGACATGACGAATGGCACTAAATACGTATAAGTAAAATATCTGATAATTGATCGATCAAACGAACTTACCTGAAGTGAAGTTCGATCGTAATTATACGAGGGTCCAGTCCGAAGACATCACTTTGTTTATTCACTATGTAGTCCGCCCCTGGAGTACGATCCGCGCACCAAGTTGAAAGACGAGAATCCCCACCTCCTCGCCGCGCCCTGGCCACTCGCGTTGAATCATTTGTTTAAAGAAATGGTACTTGCTCGCAACTTGGGAGGGTTGCATATAGGGTGGGGGTGATGTCTTCGGACTGGACCCTCGTATAATTACGATCGAACTTCACTTCAGGTAAGTTCGTTTGATCGATCAATTATACTTTGGGTCCAGTCCGAAGACATCACTTTGTTTATTCACTATGTAGATGTTTAAAGATGAGATAGAGTTGCGAGCGAGTTGATGATATAAAAAATACAAGTATACAAACCCAAAAAGGCAAAAACATATATTCTGCATTCTCATAAACAAAAGCAAAAAACAAGGGGTCAATTTTTAACATTTACCCTAATAGTAATATTTTTTCAAAAAACAACTAGAGTACCTAAAGTACGTCACAAACTCTTAAACTGTTCTAACTAATCAGGCATTTATGTCCAAAATGGCATTTGCAAACTCATTGTTGGTTTGTAAAGGACGATTATAAAACTTTGCAAATGTGGAATGTTGCGTCCAACCAACTGTTTTACATATACTATCTACGGAAACGCCTTTTCTTAACGCCGTTGAGGTAGCCGCATGCCTGACTGAATGAGGCGTAAAAAAGTGTTGTGTTGACACCCGCCGATGCAAGAGTCTGTTTTACCCATCTGCTTAAAGTGTCTTTGGACGCCCTGGTATGTGGTTTTTTATATGTCACGAATAGAAAATCGTTGTCGGGTTCTCTCAAGCTAGCTGTTCTGTCAATATATTCCTTCAGGATGGTGGCTACGCACAGGAAAGGGTTTTGTTGAAAAACCGGTATATGCAAGGTTGGTTGAGGTTTCCCAATTCGACTGGTTTTAATTGGGTCTGAAATATTAATGGTAGTTTCGCTGGGACCATGGGAGGTATGTGAAAGACGAATAAGAGAAATTGTCTGGAGTCTTTCTCCTGTTATTAGAGCTAATAACGTTGTCAATTTTTGTGACAGACTTTGGAGGCTAAGTGGAGATGGTAACTTTTCTAGATAACTTAGGAGAGGTATAGGATCCCAGGTGGCCGAATATTTTTGGCCGAGAAGGCCGTAAACGATGAATGCCTTTTTTGAAGCGTCTAATTATAGGATTGGATGCTAAATCAGTTGAGCAAATTAGTGAAAGAGCAGATGTATGAGAATTAAAAGTGCCAGACGTGAGGTTTTTCTTCTTTGTCAACTCTTGCAAGAATGACACCACGTCTTTGATTGTGGGTTTAAAGATCGAAATGTCATTACTAAAGCAAAATTCCCACCACAATTTGTAGGAGCTGTTATATTGCTGCAATGTGGATCTGGAGACTGAGGCGATGATTGTAGAAATAGCAGATTCCGGCCCCTCTCTACTCAAAAACGCTTGCCTGATAACTTCGCTGCTACCAGGGTAAGGGTTTTCGACAGCGGATGTGACCTGGAAACCGCACAAGATAGTAAATCAGGTGAAGGGGGAAAATGAATTTCTTGGTCGATCAATAACTGACGGAAAAGTGGGTACCAAGGTTGTGAAGGCCACCAAGGAACCACCAAAATTCCGACAGCCTTATCCTGAATTATTTTTTGTAAAACTCGGAGAATTAAGGTAAAAGGGGGGAATGCATAAAAATAAAAACTGTTCCAGCGAATTGTAAACGCATCGATATATGTAGATCCTGGATCTCTATGCCAGGAAGCGTATACCTCGCATTTCGCATTGGTATGAGAGGCAAAAAGATCGATCTCTGGTTTTCCGAAGATGTCGGTTAAATGGTCGAAGGCAGTTTGAGATAATGACCATTCCGTTTCAAAATTCAAGCTCCTGGACTCATCGTCTGCTATAGCGTTATCTTTAGATGGGATGTATGATGCAAAAAGCCAGAGATTTCTTTCCTCACACCATTGCCAAATTTGTTTAGCCAGAGAACATAGCTCTGGAAACCGAACACTCCCCATTCTGTTAATGTAAGAAACGGCTGTTGTATTGTCGCATCGAATTAGAATATTGCAATTTTTTAAAAGTTTTGCATAACACTGGATGCCGTAAAATATAGCCCATAATTCCAAATTATTTATATGCAATAGTTTTTGGGAGTCGGACCAGAAACCGTGGGTTCTATCCTGGCCAGAGCAAGCCCCCCATCCTGTTAGCGATGCGTCGGTAAAGATGGTGATATGAAAGGAATCATACCTTATGTCATTGAAAGCTGTTGAAATGTGATCTTTCCACCATGAAATATCGCTCTTTATGTTTTCAGGAATAGCCATACTTGCGTTATAATTTCCATTGTTTTTCTCTAAAGCTAAGAATTTTTCCCTTTCTAGAGATTTGCAATAAAGAAACCCGTATTTCACACCAGGACAAGCCGACACCAAGGTGCCAATGAACCTTGCCCAGTCGCGAATTCTACATCTCGATTGGTTCAAATAATATGAGGCTAACCTGAGGATGTGATTTTTCTTTTCGGCAGGAAGTTCAATTGTTAAATTAACACTATCTATCAGAAAGCCGAGGAATCTTATACGAGTAGTGGGTACCAGAATGCTTTTGCTGTTATTGATGATAAGACCCAATGAGCTTAAAAACCGAATGGTTGTGCTAACATTATTAAGGCAGGATTCATAGGAAACTCCAAAGATTAGAAAATCGTCTAAATAATTGACTGTAGAGATGCCTAAATTGCGGAGAAAAGAGACGACTGGCTTCATAAGCTTTGTGAAACATAACGGAGCTGTACATAACCCAAACGGTAGGCAAGTGAATTGATACAATTGGCCATCAAAGTAGAATTTTAGAAATTGTTGATGGTCGCTGTGGACAGGTACTAAAAAATACGCATCTCTCAAGTCGATTGTGCACATGTACACGTTTTTATGAGTCAATTTTATAGCCGTACGAAGGTCCTCCATTTTGAAATGCGGGCATTCCACATATTCATTTAACTGTTTCAGGTTTAATATAAATCTTTTTCCCCCGTTGGATTTATCTGCAAGAAAATATGGAGAGATAAATTGATCGGGCCTTGACTCAGATTTGATTATGGCCCCGGACTTCTGCAAGTCGCGTATAGCTACTCGAACTAGCGATGTTTCTGTCGAAGAAAAATTATTTGTGCCCAAAGGTTGACGTAATGGAGGTGTGCCTTTAAAGGGAATCCGGTAACCTTGAATCCAGGATAAGACTATCGGATTTGAAGTTAGTTTTGACCAAGAGTTGAGGTAAAATTGTAGCCGACCAGCAAATAGAGCTTGTTTTACCTTCAACGTTTTCTGGACTGCTGTTGTCTGTTCGGAGCAAACTGTTTTGAGGAATTGCCCTTGTGCTGCCTCACCTCCCTCTTGCGGTAAGACGGGCGATACCTGTTTAAAGCGCCTACATTCTTTGACGAGTTGCCTCCCCCCCCTCTTCTTTCAGGATTACTGAAAGACCGAGTCACTTGAGAGCTACTGCGTGAGGGGATAGAGGACAAACGTAGGTCCTGTCCGGCCTTCTCCAAAGATTTCAAATTTTTCGCCCGCTCACCTAAATCTGGCCCGAATAAGAACTCCCCTGGTAAGGTGTTTTCAGTCAGTTCTTTAACTGATTTGTTGAGTACTGGGCTGATCAGGTACTTTCTAGTTTTAGAGATGTCGTGAAAGAGTGCCGCCAAGATTCGCGCAGAATCTGTCAAATTCGATAAAATCTTTTCCTTGGTATCCTTGGGAATCTGGGTTTCTTCTTCCAAAATGACGTTAAAAGCTTTCCCCATGGCGGTCAGTCCGGTACCAATGTTCAATTGGTACCCGGAATGGGTGGCATCTCTCGTTAAATGAGTAGAAGAGAGAATGGCTTTCACTTCGGGGTTTATCTTCGGAGGGTGTAAAGAGGCACAGTTAGAAGGCACAATGTGTTTTTCTCTAATGATGGTGGTGTCCTCGGTGGAAAGTCCGTTGGCCAAAATGTGGGACCATCGAGAAGCTAAGGCACCGTGTAGTTGGAAGTTAGACCTATTGGCTTTTTTAGGGTCTACACCCAGGATATTTAATATGTCTTCCGATAATGGGAGACACTCACCTTCACTAAGCATCAAAACATCCTCCATATCATTTTTCTCAGTTGGTACCGTTCCCAAGTCCGGCCCTGTCAGAATCTGAGCTTCCGCCTCGCACGGAGAACGGCCAGCCGAGTCTACCTGACGCTGTACCTTATCAGATGGGCTGCCTGAGTTTTTCTCTTGACGCAAATATTCCCGTCTCTCTCTACGTCGCCTCGACACGCTCGGTGATCGACTGCGACTGTTACTACTCCTAGAACGTGACCTTGAACGCCTACGGCTGATGCGAGAGCGGGAGCGTCTAAAATGATGAGGTGAATTGGTACGAGACATGGATCTGCTGTGTCGACTCTTTCGGGATAAACTTCTCGAATTAGTGCGAGAACGATAACCACCTGACCTTGCCTCGAGCTCCTCCTGTAAAATGGCCCGAATCATGTCTCTCAAGGAGCTGGGTGAATTGGCCTCCGAAATTCCTGATTTTTCCATGGTTTCTGTTAAACAAGTATAACCATTGGTTAACGTATTCAATCTGGTTGAATACGCCAATCAATTATGTAACAGACTGCTAAGTGGTATCAAAAGAATAGCCTTGTTGTGAACTTACCTACCTACTCACTGAGCACTATGTACCGAAAAGAGAAATCGCACGCGTTTTCTGAACTGAAGCAGGCCGGGCGACTGCACGGATCGCGCACCAAAAAGCGAATGATTCAACGCGAGTGGCCAGGGCGCGGCGAGGAGGTGGGGATTCTCGTCTTTCAACTTGGTGCGCGGATCGTACTCCAGGGGCGGACTACATAGTGAATAAACAAAGTGATGTCTTCGGACTGGACCCAAAGTATAATTAGCATAAGGCGTCTATTATAGTTTTAGCACGTTGGTGCATTTTCTTGCCTTTATTTTTTCATGTTGTGACTGCTGTACCTCTGTTCCATGCAGGTTCGCTAACTGCCTTCTCATATAATAGAGGGACATACCTAGCATTTAATACTAAATGGATTAGTTAATTAAACGGATGGTCTCAATACTCATATAACTTTGATATACATCCATAACTAAATCATGAATGATCCTTAAAGTAACGTAATGTATCAAATAGTATAGTATTAAAATTACTCTCAAACAAAAATTTATCAAATACGGCGAAGTATGACACGTGCGTAAAAAGTTCGTTCATTTGTAACAAACACCGAAAAAACCCTTATTGAAACTTTACCCAGAGATCTGACCTTGCCAGTCATTTGCGTCACTATTCGGGTGCGATTTCAGAAGCTTTCCTAGCACATTTGGCTTTTATCTGACCTCTAAATCGAATATACATTTGAACATAAACTTTCCGGCTCTGTGGATTGTCAGCATCAAAAAGGCGTTTTTATTTTTTAAAATAGAGTTGATCTTGAAATGACCTTGAAGGTGAGGTTCAAGGTCAAATCCAAGATTATCAGTACTTTACTGGACTTGAGTTTATCAGTTATTTTCGTCACGAGTCACAAGCATTCCTAGCAGCGTATGTTTGACCTCTATTTAACCTATTTGGCATCCAGCTGTTATCTTGAATTTTAATATATATTTGAATGTAAAATTTCCCGCTCTTCCGTTTGCAGGCACTAGAAATAGGGGCTGCCATTAAAAAAGTTAAGTTGACTTTAAGTTTTAACGGTGCTCGTTACAAATGATTTTTAACGAATACTGTTCATGCGGATTCCTATTTTGAAAAAATCACCTTGAAACGACCTTGAAGGTGATGTTTAAGGTCAAATCCAAGATCACTCGTCAAGATTTACTCGAGCTGACCTTGACACTTATTTTCATCACTAATCCTGTAAGATTCGTGGTGGATTTCCTAGCAGCACACATTTGACCTCCATTTAACCTTCAGTGGTCACCATGACCTTCGTCATCAATTCGTGTTTGAACGCAAAAATTTAAGACTTTTGGATTGCCGGCATCAAAAATAGTTATTTTCAGTTAAAAAATAAAGTTGACTTTAAAATAATCCTGAAGGTCAAGGTCAACGTTCACTTCCTCGTTAGAATTTACCCTGATCTTGATAATTATTTTCATCACTCATTCTGTAAGATTTATAGAGGTTATCTTAGCAGCACACATTTGATCTTCACTTGACCTTTAGAAGTCATCCGGACCTTGGACTTTAAACGTGTTTGTACAAAAATGTTTTTGTTCTTTCGATTGCCGTCATCAAAAATAGTGATATCTATTTGAAGAAATAAAGTTGACCATTAATTGATCTCGAAGGTGAAGGTTTGGGTTAAATTCAATGTCACCGTTGAATCATTTTCTGAAAGTTAGTGAAGATTTGACCTTGATCTTGTCCAACAATACCTTACCCGCCACACTCATAGGGAGAAGACCAAAGTTGAAGTGACTTCCTAAGGTTGAACAACAGAACGGAAAAGAAGGTCGAGGCACAGTCGAGCAAGTCAAGACATTAAATATGTTACGGACCACAGGAAGCAAGTACAAGGTTTGTCGCAAAGTAAACAGTACAAAGAAAAAGTGGACAAACATTTTTTGTTTCGGAAAATCGAATTTATTTTGTTCAAAATAGACTAGAGAGTTAATGTAGCGATTTGCATGGACCAATATGTTTTCAAATGTAGTTTAACGAACAGAAAATAGTCACACGGTGTCATATCAGGAGAATCATAGAAACAAATCAACATTGTCTTCACTTTGGACTTTTCCATAGGGTTTTTTTCAGATTTGGCTTGCTTGGGTACTTCCATTTGGCACTTTGACGCTTTCTTTCGGGATCGTATTGAAAACATCCCGTTTCGACACCAGTCACAATGTTGTACAGAAAGTTTTTGCCTTTTTGTCCTCTTTAATGATGTCACAAACCGTGAACACACCTTTCTGGTGCCCAAATTCTTGGTTCATGCGATGGATCGAACCTTTAGAGATATTTAATTCCATTTCTATGTATCTCAATGAAGATTTTGGATCATTTTTGATAAATGCAAGCACTTTTTTGACAGTTTATCTCGTCTTCCAGCGACTCACAACCCTCTTTGAACCATATAAACCACTCGTGAACTCGGCTACGGGATGAATAATCATCACCATACACTTGCAACAATATCTGATGCATTATGGTAAATGTTTTATAAACAGAACATAATATTGGCTCTTTGTTCAATGCTCATTTTTCGACCGATACTAAAAAGGTACCGTCACTTTGAGCGCCATAACTACGCGTGCAGTGGTTAGATTGTCATGAAATTTTGACAATTTATCAATGAAAGATGCGCCTTTCCAACGCTAGTTAATAGATGGCGCTAGCTGTATCGGATATCCTTCAAAAGTCCTGTTTACTTGGCGACCTTGTAAGTAAGATCGCCTTGTCGGTCAATTTTGTTACCATTTCGATTCATGGTACATTTCGCATTCTGAGTTAGCCTAGAATTAATCAAGAGCAACGTATGTTCGACCGAACATCCACTGTACTCTAGCCAATCATCTAACAGAAAATGATCCGTGTCAGAAGCGTTATGAGTGACATAATAGCCAAAACATAATGCTCTAGTAATACGCCACTGTGCATGTCACCAGGCATATAATTTGTAGGATACTTAAAAGAATTCAGCTGAACATAATTATCCACTTTGCATGTACCCATATGGGAACTTACTTGTATGTCATGCGCTAACACAGAGAGGAAGTGGGTTTCGCAAATAGCGACTCGGCTCCCGATTGTCGTCTACCAACTACCGACTAATTGGTCACCATAACCATACAGTAGACAAAATGGTACGGGGGTCATTTTCATATCCTCCAATTGGATATAGAGAACATACAGGGTGTCCAGAAATTGAAGGATAATCCTGCACCTGTAGATAGGTCACGTCATTGCCTACTACGAGGGATGTCTTTTAAGTTTTGCATATGGAAATAAAACAACATGGTAGGCAGTTTTGAATGACTTTATTGTTTTTCGAAGTATTCTCTACGAAGATTAATACACATCTGCATGCAAAAATTCACTGTAGTGAGAACGCTGCACGTATTGTTGTGAAACTTTGAACTTAGGTTTACTAAAGAGTGAGGTTAAGATTCAGTACTGACGTTCGATCCGCGCGGCCTACTATGTTGCTATATGCAAAACTTAAAAGACATCCCTCGTAGATGTAGTCTAATCATATTAGATGAAAATACCCCTGGTTTGCGAAAAATTGTAAAGTCTTTTGTTGCGATTTAGTCACAAATACGACATGTTTGAATTTGTTCAGAAGAAAAAAGGTTTTTTGCATAAAAATCTGTTCTATTTACTTTAAAACTTGCGTTAGTTTTGAGACACCCTTTACTTACATACAATATATTCACTGAATCAAAGCAGTTACGTGACAATGTCAAGTAATGTCAGTGACGTACATGGTTGCCACATTACTTAAAAATACTACTCGTAGATCCTAGTAAATAAACAACAGCCAATGTCAACAACAACACAGAAAACTGTTACCAACATAAATAAATCCGGCAAATTCAAACTATACGTACCAATTTAGGATCTATTTTGCATTGAGGTTGGTCATTCAAATTTACTAAATATGACGCAACTGCTTTGTTTCAGTGAAAGGACTATAAAGCTCATTTTTTTTTTTTAAATCTCCATTACAATACTTTCTCGCCAGTGGCGTAGGAAGTAAATGAAAACCAAGGATGAGACATACAGGAAATTGGAGACTGTGTGTGGTGTTAGTCGACGTACTGTCCAACGGATTCTAAAGGCCCATAGTTTTCATCCGTATAAAATTCACCTGGTACAAGAACTTAATGAAGACGATTTTGATTGGCGATTACAATTCTGTGAAGATATGAGTGAACGAATTATAAACGATGAACATTTTCTATTCAACACTTGCTTTTCCGACGAATGTTCCTTTTTCTTAAATGACGTAGTAAATCGTCATAACTGCCGATATTGGTCCGATTCTAATCCCAGAATTTATCATGAGGTTCATACACAGCAGCCACAAAAATTAAATGTTTGGCGATCATTTAGTTAATCCTCTTTTCTTACCTGGAAATTTGACCGGTGAAATGTATTTGGAATTACTGGAAGACGCCATAGATTCTGCATTAACAACCATAATTGAAAATCAGAATGATCGGCGGTACATTACGTGTTCGACAATATTTAGATCAGACGTTTCCAGATCGATGGATTGGTAGAAGAGATGCCATTGAATGGTCCCCAAGATCGCCAGATTTATCACCTTTGGATTTCTTTATGTGGGGTCATTTAAAAAGCAAAATCTATGCTACTCAGCCAACATCATTAGAAGACCTGCGACAAAGATTTGTGAATGAGTGCCTTCAAATTACTCGTCAAATATTGCAAAATGTGTGGCAACGTTTTGAGCAAAATCTTTTTTATTATTGCATGGAGAGTCATGGTGGCCATTATCAACATTTACTTGCCTAACGGGTCAGTTCATTCTTCATTTTTAAATTACTCCGCTGCCAAATGTATTGATCTCCACTAATGATGATGTATTAGTTTTATTTAAGCTTTAAACCAATAAATCTTCAAAACTGCTGAACTGAAGTACATTAATTTTATATCATTATAAAGGGAATTGAAAGACCTTTAAAATGAGGTATCACTCGACCCCCCTTTCCATTTAAGATTTTGGGGTTGGTGTCACCCCCGCTTAGGGGGCTGCACGTGCTAACGTGATTTTTTGCCAAACTTGTGTCCCCCTCAAAAACAAAATAGACAGGTCCGAGCGTTTTTCAAAAAAAAAACTGAGCTGCCAGTAAATGCGTGTTTCGTTTTCGAAGCGCCACCCTGTATATGTGGCCCTATGTTTAGGGAGTGAAAATATCTTAAATATTTATCACCATCCTTTTTAACCACTCTATCGTACAGTATATTCAGATAAGAGATAGACCGGACATAAACAAGACCAAGTGATCATCGAACGCTGTAACATTCGGCAGGGACGTATTAAGAGTCACGCAGTACATATTTTAGATAGTAGATGCTGCTCTGCGTAACTTTGTAGTAAATTAGCACAATTCGATCTCTATACGATTGGTGATGGATATAGGATCATGTGGGGGTGGGGTAAGAAATATATAATGATGTAAATATACATAAGGGTTTCAAAATTTTCGCTTCGATTTCCAGCTTCGGATGCCGCCTGATGTTTGGTGAAATACAGTCGAATATAATCTCAAAATGGCGTTTAAATTAGCCTAAATTAAAAATAATCGTATATCTCTTAAAATTGCTTTTAGAATATTGATTAGTATATTTTTTGATTTCTAGGTAAATATGTAACCAAATTAAAACGTTCAAAACGTAAAAAAATGTGCATGGTTGAACATTGTCAGAAAGTAGATTCTTGAATAGGTTTTGCCAAAATGGGTTCAAAAATGTCAATAATTATTTAAAAAATACAGTAGCTTTATAATTACTTATAACTTACCGAATTTGATGAACGACATCTTTTATTGGAATGATGGGCTTGATGAGCTTTTAACATCGCTACTGCCTGAAGCACCAACGTCAATAATGAATGGCTCGACTTGTTCCTCTAAAATATTGTCCAGTTCCCACATTCTCTTTTCAACTTTGTCTTTCACGTGCTTAATACAGTTTTCCCATTTTTGCGCTGTTATTAATTCTAGTGCTTCTTTGAAAAGTCCTTTGAGGTCACAAAATTTAAAAGTTGTATTGTGCTTAGCTATATAATTTTTAACCTCTGCCCATATGAGCTCAATGGGATTGAGCTCGCAATGGTATGGAGGTAAACGGAGCACAGTTTTATTTTGACTTGCAACAATTTGTTTGATGGTTGATGCCTCGTTCTCCTCGCGCTCGATCTTATATATATTCAAAATGACCTCTTACATTTCTGCACTCAGGTGTCTTTTTTTAGAGCGTTTCCTAGGTGTACTACAGGAGTTTACAACTTCATCGGCAGTATCTGTACTACTGGGCATTTTGCGCAAGCAGTTGATAACAATAACAATCAATAACAAGGTATAACAATAACAACGACAAACTCAACAACTTAATAAGATAACAAACGAAAACGTCCAAAGAAATATCAAATTGCAATGATGCACAACGACATACGTAACACGTCTGAACCTGAATGTGACTCTGCCTTGATACGACTGCTCTGCCGCTCGGCATAGGCATTTAATTGCGAATTGACCAATGAGGGCTCCTCTTTTACGTCGAGACGGCGGCGTTAGCGTGAAAATCACCCGAACCTTTTGTTTACATCCGGTCTATCTCTTATCTGAATATACTGTAGCTATCCTCTCGCCTGCTGTAAGTTCACAAAAAGTGATTTATATATTCGACTGTGCGATTTGACATAACTAATGTAAGGACACTTCATACTTGTTATCTTGATAAGACATTTACAATAAATCGTCATTTAATGCTGCCATAGAAGAACGCTGCTGATGTAGTAAATAATATTTTTAAGGAACAGGCAAGGTTTCCTGAAACGTGATCTTATACAGTTTTATTTATTAGATTAGCATCTACACCGAAACGACATTTATTTATTCCATGTGAAATGTCAACTGCCTCGAAACTGCCTACAATTAAATGCATATAATCCAGTTTTGTTGAATAAAGTTGTTCGAAAATGTTGGATGCAGATTATCCAGTCATATTTCCAACACATGAATAAGAAAACGCGGTAATTAACTACCAGCATTAAATTCGGACAACTGACTGGTGCAACGACGAGCAAATCTGATTTCATGGTGACCGTATGATTCTTTTTATGGACGATACATACGAGATTTCTGCAATTTTTACGAATTCTGTCCAGGTGAGACAAGGCCAAGGTGAATTCCAGGCTGCATTTTATTTTATAGATATAGATAGATAGATACATTTATTGTCTTGTAGATCAAAAAAAATGACATAAGACTCGTCCTAAGAGGGAGGTACATAGTACACATAATTATAAATAAAAACGAAACAAACATAAGTATATACCTATTGCTAAATTTCCCGAACTAAGAAGTCTTATGTTAAGTGCAGTACTTGTGAATACCGTAGAGCAATTACATACAAAACGTCCATTCACGAAACAAATGACGGCATGCGATATGCCCGGTGCATTGTAAATATAAATAAATATCCGCCCACATTTTGTGTGTGTTTCCATGGCATTTCGCAGCCTTGTTATTCTAATTGATTTGTGGGGCTACAAGATAGAATGTGTAATCTAACATTTATTGTGAGAGTAATTCACTGTGTGGATTTGGAATGGACAATCAGATAATATTGAGTATCTACAAATATACAGCGTGAACCGATAGTGAGCCGATGGAGCACCGCACCTAAAGAGAGTATTATATTCCGGCCTCGTCTCGTAAAGATATCTGAAAGTACATTAGAAAGAACCATATAACAGTAAATGTCATGTAGACATAGTCTAGAACTTTCAAGGATTTCAACGAAATTACTATAGTGGTCCAATTCGTTGTTTCACCCTTCATGGAAATTGTTTTCTAACAGTTTGCAGCCTCTGCTGTGCAGAATTTTAGGGAAGACATCGCTGCGACAGAAATGGAAGCGATTAGTTACTAAACGCCAGATACATTTTGTATTTGAGACTAATGATTTTACAGCTAAATCATTTTGAAACGCAAAGATAAATATTCAGATTTATGTCGTGTTGCCTTAAAAGTGAAATAACCTATTTGTGTGAATGTTCTTTTTCAAATATGAAGTTTATTAAAAACAAATACCGGAATCGACTTACGGGTGAGCATTTGGATAATTGTATTCTGTTTTTGTTCAAAATAGTGCGTTGTTTTTTTATTTTTAGATACCCTTATTAAATCGTATGTAACATGCCAGCTGACGAAGATTTTTGTTTATTTTTCAAACACCTACGATTGGTAGGGCTGGATGTAGTTATGTATTGGTTGTTAGTTTATTAAAGTTTAGTAGTAGTAGTAGTAGTAGTAGTAGTATATCGCCTACCACTGTGTATAATTTCATTTAAGTTGGATTACATTGCTTACGACTAGGTAGCTTCCGTGTTTATTCCAAAATTATCAAAGTAGCGCAACACAGTGAAAAGATTAGCAACATCTGCGTTATTTGCTTGTTTCCATGAAAATATCAAGGTATCTGTCAACCTGGCTTAGACAAGGGAAAATGACCTAAATCTGATTTTTTTTTCTGATAGCATTTTCGTTTTCAACACATCAATCCATCCATCCAATCCATAAAGGTGACGTATCAATCCACTGACACTGACATGATCAATAAACACTGATGGTACAACAGACAGTAAATGCTGATCGTGTGAAAGCCGCCTAAGAAATCATTTCCATAATTATAATTGTTGAGTAATATATAAAACACAAATTTTGCGTAAAATATTAATCATGCAGCATAGAAACATTAACAGTTCAACATGCGGAATTACTAAAGGCGTTCACTTGATCTATAAAGCGATGATTTTACGTTTTCCTTAAAGGTCATCGAGGAGTGCCATGACCAAGCTGCCACGCCAACGTCTGCGAAATCTGCACGATTCTGTTTTGATTTCATTCATTCTCATCATTCATGTACCCTTCCGATAAATGTGTTTATAACCTATTGCACGTTGGTACATGGATGTTTCAAGTTGCAATACTTCGCGGTACTGTTGCGTCTTGTAGAACTTCGGATTTCACTGTTTTTTTACTTGAAACTTCTAGAGGGTAGTCTGAGAGATTATTTTAAATAAAAAACGTGTGGATGATGCACGCATTTTTTTCCTAAAAGGCATATTTTTTAGCAGTCATTTCTACCATTATTTACACCGCCATCTGCCACATGACGACGTTGACGTCTGTACATATGTCATATATGAGAAGCGCTTGCCTGCGGCGTTGCCGGATTTTGCTCCGCATTTAGGGAAAATAAAAAGTGGAAAATCTATATATGTACATCTATACTAAGTGACATATAAATCCGAACACCCAGTTTAAATGGTTTTATTTTAATAAAATTTTGTACAAGTACTTAATGAAGCATAATAATTAAATGATAAAAATTTCAAAATGATTGCACTGCTTTAAAGCCCTTTGACCTTTAATAATGTGTGGATGCACCCTGATGTGCTACGCATTCCCCAACGCGCCTAGGTATGCTTCTGATCAGGTGGTCAATGTCCTCCTGTGGTATCTCATTCCAGGCAACCACCAACTACTCTCGAAGTGCTTCTAGAGTCTGAGGAGGGCGTTGCAAATTGAGCAATCTCCTACCCATCATATCTCACTCGTGCTCAATTGGGGATAAGTCGGGAGATCTTGGTGGCCATGGTAACAATGTGACATCATTATGTTGAAAGAAGTCTATTGTGACTCTTGCAACATGTGGTCGGGCATTATATTGTTGGAAAGTTGGATCTGCTAGGGTGTCGAGATAGGGAAAAGATGGGGTTCTAGAACTTCGTGGATATAACGCTGCGCGTTCATGTTACCTCTGATGAAGATTAAAGGAGACCTGGAACCATAAGCTATAGCACAACAAACCATAACTCCAACAGTGTGATGAACATGTCTTTCAACAAAAAACTGTGGCTTCCTCCTTTCACCACGTCGCCTTCTAACCCTGGCACGACCATCGTACATGCCTAAACAAAATCGAGACTCGTCACTAACGACAATCCTGTTCCATTCCTGATCCCAGAGTGACCGTTGTCTGCACCACTCAAGGCGATTACGTCGGTGTTCTCGAGTTAAAGGGAGGACCCAGTGTGGCCGGTATGAAAACAAGCCAAAACTTCTCATTCCTCGGTAAACACTTCGCATGCCAATAGGTCTTCCGTGTTCTGCAAACCATTCATTTGCAATGGACCTGGTAGTGGAGAAACGGTCCCTTAAGGCCAATAATCTTAGGCGGCGATCTTCACGGTCTGTTGTTCTACGGCGGCGTCCAGTGCCCCTTGCTCTTTGCGTACGGCCTTCTTGAAGCCATGCCTGACAACACCTAACCACAGTGTCTGCACTTCTTTGCACTCTAACTGCAATTGCCCGAAAAGAAAGTCCAGCTTCCCGAAGTTCCACTATACGGCCCCTATCAAACTCACTAAGTTGACGAAATCGTACAGGTCTCCGTACTCTAGGCATCGTAACCGATCGTAAAGGATGTCAAGAACCAAAATCCGCCAACGTTGATTCTTTACTGCGGCTGAAATATTCATTTTTAGAGCGTTAGTGAATTAAAAAAAGCAGTATAAAAACCGGAATGTCCAACTGATAAGGCTGAAAATTTTTTCACTTGTTATTTACAGTAAGATAAATACATTCACCAACTTTTATTAAAATAAAATCATTTAAACTGGGTGTTCGGATTTATATGTCACTTAGTATATATTAGTCAATGAAACATAAAAAGGAAAAAATGAAACAAAAAACGAAAGCAAAATAAGCAAATAAAAGCGGTTCTTAATAAGTATAAAACAAAAAATAACAGTAGTAAGCTAACACACAATAAATTGTAAATAATTATAAAAAACAAAAAATAAAAACAGTGGTAAAGCAAAAAAACACAATACCATGTAATTATAAAAAATAAACAGTAACATAGAAAGCTATTCTAAGTGATAACAAAAAACAAAAAGTAAAAACAGTAGTAAAATGAAAAACAATTCCATGTAATTATAAAAAAGATGCTTTTTATTTTGCTGCTTGTTATTTGTATCTTATAATTACATGGAATAGTTTTTTGTTTTACTACTTTTTATTTTTTATAAGTATTGACGTTATTTTTTGTTTTATATTTATTTTTTCAAAGTTTCAAAGTTTATTCAAATTCAAATTCAAAAACCAATATAACTTACAAATTAAAAAACAACCTTCAGTACAATTTAAATTTTAAATTTAGAATCGCTTTTTATTTTGCTACTGTTTTTTGTTTCAGTTTTTCGTTTTTTTTTTGTTTCATTAATTAATATTTGTATTATAAATTTTCCACTTTTCATATTTCTCTCTAAATGCGGCAACACCGCAGGCAAGCGCCTCTCATACATGACATATCCACCGACGTCAAAGTCATATGGCCGAAGGCGGTGGAAATCATGGTGAAAATAACTGCTAAAAATACAGTGTTTTGGGAAAAAGTGTTCTAGACAAGCGTGCTTCATCCACACTTTTTGTCATTTAAAATGATCTATCTCTAAGTTTCAAGTGGAAATACAGCGAAATTTGAAGCTCTACAAGACGCAACAGTACCTACTTCGCCTATTAGGAATGTGCAGTTTATGTAGCTGGATATCACAGTGACCTAGAGTAGGCATTTTAAATGCAAAAGAGCCTCAAAAACATTCACATGAGCTTTTATAGCATGAATACGGCATAGTTCGACGCGTCGATACATAATTTATCAAATTTTAAATATAAATTGAAGGCTTTTTATATTCCTTTTTCTGATCTCACAAAACAATAAATAACTGCCACGCAAAATTAACCGGTCAAACAAAATTAAATTTGAAATAGCTTTTTCACCATTACCGACTACCTATCTTACAAGAAATTGAAAATGTTTGTTGTTATACAGGGTGTAACTAAAAGGTGCATTTTGCCCTAAATCTCTGACCACCCTGTGGAAACATTGGATAACTGAATTATGTGTCTTCGTATGAGAATTTTTAGCCTCAACTTTTCTCAACAGTTCTTCTTTGATTCATGTCAATATCTGAGTTGGAGTGTTGTCATGGTGGTGGTACCAAGTGTCCATTCTTGACTGTGGCTGAAGGTTTTTCATAGACTCTATGATTTTAGGCAGGCACTGGTCCATGTACCACTTAGCTATGGGTGTCCTCTGTGTGTCCAAAATGGCATGCTACACAATCCCGCTCCATTTGAAAATACAGCTCTCATTTTTTTCTTAACAGATCGGGATTTTTTGACAGCTACGGGTGTGTCCTCATCATCAAAGACTCAAACTTTGCTTTGAACCTTGGTCGGCACATCGTAACAATAGAGCGAAGTGTCACCACCTGTCACGATGCTATTTACATACCGACATTGCCCCTTATCAAACATTTTCAGCATCTTTCGGCACCAAGTCGTACGACGAGTCTTCTGCTCTTCCGTCAGACTTTGCGGTACTCAAAAAGAGTGCAGCTATATTTGAGATTTGGTTAGAAACTTGAATTCTGAAGTCCCTTTGTCATCTTGAGGCTTCGCTACTCAGATTTTAGTTCACATGAATCGCACATTTCAGGGCAAAAGCTGATCTATATAATGTATGTTTCTAATCTGAGCCGAAAATGTTAAATCCAATAATTAAAATAATAAATTATAAAAGTAGTGAGAAACCGAATGAAAAGCAAATTGAAGAAGATCTTATACATCAGAATTATATGATTCAGAGTGGAGACATACAAGTAAAGTTTATCAAATATTTTCCATCAAGAAACAATTACACTATCTACGCGGAAACTTCTGGAAAGCTATTCAAAAAAATCTTCGAAGACAATAATAGAAGAATACTTCTGGGATGGCAATGTTTGACAGTATATCAAAATAACGACATTTCTCAGTGTAGAAAATGCTACCGTTTTAATCATACAGAAAAGAATTGCAAGAATGAGAAGATATGTGCCAACTATGGCAACGGTCACGAAGAAGAAAATTGTAAGCATGTATCAATAGAATGCTGCAACTGTAGATCTGGAAATGAAAGATATAAAAAAAATTATAATATTAACCACTCACCTACCGACAAAAACTGTCCATCGTAAAAAAAATTATCAGGAACAACAAAACTTAAGGATACTTTTTTAAAATTCAAGTTCATCTTTTACTACTCCTATCTCCAAAGAGGACCTAAAAATGTCAGTAAATAAATACATTAATGATTTCCAAATTCCAAGTATTGCAACAAATATAGCACAAAACGTCGATGAACTTAATTTATGTACACAAAATTCTGATGCAAAATTTCGAATTTTTAATATGAACATAAGGAGTATAAAACACAACATTGATTACTTAAAAATACTACTCGACCAAATATGGTACAATTTTGATCTAATAGTTTTAACTGAAACGTAGCAAGTGACTGATATTTCTTGCTTCAATCAGCAGGGATATGACACGCTGTATAACTTTGGCACTTATAACCAAAACGATGGGGTGATAGTTTTTGTAAGAAATGAACTGCAATATAATCATGATACATTCACTTTCACCGATGGAATCAAAATTTTAAACATAATGATCCAAATTAACCATAACATAATTGAGGTATCTGCAATTTATCGTCCGCCATGTTCAGAACCCCACGAGTTTTTAAAAAATATCGAATTTTTTTTCAAAATCAAAATAAAGTGCATTTAAAGCAACATATTTTCTTGGGAGATGTCAATATAAATATTTTGGACGATGATCCCATCACAAATGAATACTTGAATATCCTATCAAGTAACGGATTTCTGTCCTATATAAACCTACCTACAAGGTCCATCAGTGGCACATGTATAGATCACTGCTTTGTGAAAGACCTATCCAACAAAATTACTTGTATACCAATAATCCTAGAAAGCGATATTACTGACCACTTCTCCACTATTTTACTGATATCTTCAAATGAAAAACATTCTAACATCCCTACCGTTAGTAACAACCAGGAAAATTACAAATTTTTTGTCGACAATCCAAAACTAATATCAAATGTCAAACAAGAATCCTGGGAACAATTATACTCTATAAATAATATAGACAAAGCAACGGGACTGTTCATAGAGAAAATAAAAAAACTAATAGATATTAGTACCAATAAAGTAATAATTAGTCACAAAGAGAAAAGCAAAAATGCCTGGATTACCAAAGGATTAATAACATCGGCAATAGAAAAAGAAAGACTATATAATGTAATGAAACTAACGCCAACTACAGAGAATACCGACTGCTACAACCAATATAAAAATAAATTTATAGAGCTTGTAAGACAAACCAAACGAAAACATTACCTAAATAAATTGAATAATAACTTAAGTGATCCTAAGCGGCTTTGGACAACTACTGATGAGATTACTGGGAAAATAAAAGTTAAAGAGTGTGTCACTGAGTTAAATACAACATCAGGAACAGTATTAAAAAATACTCAACAGATATGCGATGAATTTGTACAATTCTTCACTGACATAGGCGAAAATTTAGCAAGTGATATACACGCAAATGTACAAAATACTCAGCCTCCAAAAAGAACTTTGAACTCATTTATTTTGGATAAAGTCGAGCAATGTGAAGTATACACCACTGTTGTCCTTAAAAAATCGGAAAAGTCCTGGGTTCGATGGTATTAAAAGCGAGCATTTGAAAATTATAGCCGAGGACATAACAGAACCACTCACTTACCTAATCAACAAATGCTTTGAATCTGGCATATATCCCTCAATTTTAAAAAAAGGTAATATAATACCGATACATAAATCAGGAACAAAAACAGATGTTAACAACTATAGACCAATATCAATAATATCCAGTGTAGCGAAGGCTTTTGAAAAAGTTTTATCTACTAGAATTATTCTATTCCTCACAAAATTCAAAATTTTAAGTGAAAATCAATATGGATTTACAGAAGTGAAGGCTACATCGGACGCAATAACTAAAATTGTAAATCAAATACATCAAAATATTGATAACAGAATCCCTTCAATCTGCATTTTTGTTGATTTAAAGAAAGCTTTCGATACAGTTAATCACAAATTATTATTAGAAGCATTGGAGAGAATTGGTTTCAGAGGAAACGCGTACTCACTGATCGAAAGTTATTTGTCAAATCGCCCACAATCTGTGCAGATATCAGGATCATTTAGTAAAGAAATGTATATTAAGTGTGGTGTCCCACAAGGAACTGTCTTAGGTCCGCTGTTATTCAATATATATTTAAATGATATTTTCCAAATTAATTGTGTTGGCAAAATAACTAGTTTTGCAGATGATACTGCAATATTATATGAAGGCACTGACTGGTCTGATCTGAAAAATGTAATTGAAAATGATTTTATCAAAATTATTCGGTGGTTTAACAGTAAAAAATTAAGCATTAACTACTCTAAAACACATTTTTTACCATTTGGATCTTATGCTAGACATCTGCCAAATTACACAAATTTCTCCTTCAATGTTAATGATCAAAAAATGCAAATTAATAGAGTGCCCAACATAAAATACCTTGGAGTGGTCTTGGATCCTCACTTACGATGGGACATCCATGTCAATTATATTTTAAAGAAAGTTAGATTTGTATCCTACAAAATTAAATACCTTGGGAATATATTGACAGAAAAATATCTTCGAACATTATACCATGCACTGATTGAGCCTCATCTCACATATGGTATATTAGCATGGGGAGCTGCATGTTCCTCACATATCTATAATTTAGATGTTTTTCAAAAAAGTATTCTAAAAATGATAGTTAAAAAACCGAAACTTTATCCCACTGAAAAATTATACGCAGATGTTCGAATGTATGATATAAGACTGCTTTATTTCTTACACAGTATCACTCACTTCCATAAATTTGTAAACACCGACCAAAAAATTAAACATAATCATTATACCAGGTACAAAATTCGTGGCACAGTAGTTCCTCAACCGCATAAATCTATAATGCAGCGATCATATCTCTATTTAGTGCCTAAATTTTAAGAAATTATACCTAAAGACTTAAAAGATTTACGTTTCGGAAATTGTTTCAAAAGAAATTTAAAAAAGTGGCTACATTCTATATCTAGGACTGAAATTCATAAACTCATAAATACGAACATCAACTAAATACATAATCTACTGTAGCTAATTTTTGTCCTTTTTTGTCATTTGCATTCTACAGTTTCAACTTAAATTTATTGGTCCATGTACAGGCGATGCCTTCTATTGGGCCTGTTTTGATTTTATATTTATTTACTCATATTGTTTGTTATCTTTGTACATTGAGTGAATAAATATTATTATTATTATTAAATATTATTATTAATCAATATATCGGGTTTACAACGTTCGCAGACACTGTACTAGCTAGCTAGTTATTAGCACTTTAAACACTAATAAAAATCAAGTGCTATATCTGCTACCAAAACGAAGAAACGACAATCATTAGGCGCACTAGTAATTCGAACGAATTATACAGGGTGACTTCGAAGTTGAGTCATTTATTTTAACAGTGAGTAGATCTGATCAAAAGAAATGTTTTTTTCCTTTACCATTTTTCTGGTAAAATTAAAGTAACAAAGTTATAGCCCTTTGGAAGTTTGAGTACCGCCCTGTCTCAATGATAATATCATGTGCTCGTGTTTGGCAACAACGGATATAAACCGCCTTACCGCTTCATCGCATCGGAAACAAAAAAGCGAAAGAATTTGGAATGATGTTTTTACAATTACATATTTCATTCATTTGTATACAGTCAGTGTCAGTGAATAGTGGTATCTGTTGCGTGGCTCAAACGAAATAAAAAATGGCACATGCTTATGCGGATCGGTTTCCCAATCGAGTGCAACCAACCCCTCGTACCTTTGTTAATGTAGTACAACGGGCTCGTGAATCAGGTGACTTAAGACCTCACAGGGGACCTCACGATCAAATACAGGTCCGCACTGAAATACTTGTCGGGAGGATACTTTATAAAACAAGGTAAAATTTTTTTTTTATTTTTACACACATATTTTGGTTTATCTTCCTTCTACAATCATTATCTGAAAATTAATGACTCAACTTCAAAGTATATTGAGTCTAATTTGTCATAATGTGTCTATGGAAATGTTCATACTATGGCAATGAACCGTCCACCTTACAATACGGATTTGACCCTGTTTGGTCAAGAATACAAACATGCGTTAGACGCATGTATTGTTTTAAAACCAGTGACGAGGTATAGGCAACCAGTAGTACGATTGCAGCTAGATTGCGCGGCTGAGCCCATGGTTATTTCAATAACTGAGGCAGTTATGGAAGGAAGAGGCTCCTACTTGTTTTAACTACTTGTATAGTTCAATAGAATAACTTATAGTGTATTTGCACCCAAGATAGAATGGATGCGTGATTGCCAAAAGCAAGGACGGCGTACAGGGCCGCATTCGAATGATGGACTACCACCAACGTGTTGTAAAACAAAGATGACAGAAATTATCTAATGTAGTGAAGTAGTTATAGTGAAGGGTGTCGCAAAATCAAATTTTTATTCTTGAAGGGGTAGTTTTTCTACAGATTTTTCAAACTAGACAACATGGATTTTTTTCAAACTAGACAACATGGAGAAATACATACCACTATACACAATGAATCCGTAGTCAACGAGGGATAGAGATGACACTTTTGTACATGGAATAAATATAAGGCTGTTCAATCAACTGAAAATAGATTTTAAGGTGCACTTCGGACTTGTCTGTAGTTTATCTGTAAGTTAATATTTCACTATAACTAGGATTCCCATAATATGTATTCTGTGACAAAATAAAAACGCGAAACTTACTCAGACTCACTTGAAGAGCTATCGTCATTAATGTTTATGATGATGGATTCAAAATCTCTCTCAATTATGTTGTCCAGCTCCCACATTGCTACCCCCACTTTCTCCTGAACATGCTGCACACATTTTTGCCATCTTTCTGGTGTGACCCTATGTATAGCAATTCTTGCATGTCAGAAAATTTAAATGTTCTATTGTGTGCAACAACAAAAATTCTTAACATCTGCCCATATGAGCTCAATGGGGTTGAGCACAGAGTGGTAAGGCAGCAAACGGAGTACTGTTTTGTGGTGTGCTTTGGCCATTTTATCTATGACATATTTATCATGTCTTGGTCTGTGTTGTTTCACAATATCTAATAGTTGTAATTTCAGTAAGGAAGGGTCGAAAGTTATATTTTTGGAACGGAGCCAGCTCTGAATGTCTGATTTCCTAGAAGCTGAAGTTGTGATTTTTTCTATTTTGCGAGAATGATAGGGAAACAACCACAGAATTGTCTTTGAGACGTGGTAGAATGCCTGAAAACCACTTCTCGAATGCTTCCTCATTCATCTCTTAATGGTAGTCAGTGGTTTTTTTTTACTCAAAAGCCGTCATCCACGAAGCCATCTACACCCCCAATGTGGCAAATAATGAGCCTTTTTCCTTTGCCTAGAAAGATAAAATCCGCTAAGTACACATGCACGTCTTGTAGGTACGAAGATAGAGAAGTATTGTACGCAAAAATAGATACCGTGAACTACTTCGATCTATTTACCTGCTGGATTTTTCAATCCGGTCGACAGTCCATCTAGAAATGCCCTTCTGGATCAAGTCACAATTTTGTCAACCCATACCTTCGGAGTAGTGTGCCCAGCGTTAATCCAGGTTTCGTCCAGGTAATAGATCTTCCTGTGCTGATCTCTGAATGATTTAATTTTGGTCAGGTACTCTCTCCTCCACAGAACAATTTCTTCTCTGTCCATAAGTAAGCTGTTACGACCACGTTTCTTCCATTCGAAATTAAGATGCTTCAATAGTTTATGAATAGTCGAACGTTTGAAATTTGGTAACATAGCATCCTCGTTAACCTCCCGTAGTACTTTATCAACTGTCGGTATTTCGTTTCTGAAGAAGAACTCGTCCACTTTCCTCCGAATCGCATGCTTGTCAGCGTCATCCAACGAGGATACTTTTGCGATTTTTACCCGTCATTGGCTTGGAAAAGGCATGCTTTTTCTTATGTTCGTTCAAAACATTGTACACTGTCGCTTGGCATACACCAATTTTATCTGCCACTTTCAGAGCTATTTTCGGGTTAGTTGATGTTTCGTCTTGCTTCCGCTCTATTCAATATGACGTCTTTCATGTCTACGCTAAGATGTCTTTTTTTGATCGCTTTCTAGGAAGGCTAAGGGAGTAGCCTACAGCCTCGTCAGCAGTATCTGTACTGGACATGTTCAGGATAGGTTCAAAACAAATAATAACGAGGAATAACAAAAACAAACAGAAACTTAACAAATCACTCAAATACACTTAACAACAACAACAACAGCAACAACCAAGCAAGGTGAATACGAAAACACGAGCACGCAGTGATACACGCGACGGTCGGTGGCCTGAATGCAACTGTGCCTGCCCTGCCCCTGCCCCGCGCATTATTCCGCCAGGCGACCGCTTGAAATTTAATGGCGAATTGACCAATAAGGGGCGTTGTGCCCACCTGTTACCGAGAGATCACGCGCTAACTGTTATTATTTACATCTCATCTTGAATTTGGATTCAGTTTAGGTATATATTTCTCAAAAAAGTTACAGGCTTATGGAGGGCACAATTGAACTGTTTCCATACGTAGGTGTTTTCATTTCTATGTTTTGAAATTAGATGCCCATTCAAACGTCATTTACTCCGCGTCAGAAACAATGATGGACAATCAATTGCTGCCTTAATTTGCTTGTCGCTGGACGTCCAGGCATTAATAGCCCGCTGGCGAACAGTCGCATGCGAATTTGAACATCTCAGACGGGTGTTTGTTTTGATCGGGACTAATTGAGATTTGAATCCTGGATCTGTTTTGGCAGATAATCTCACTTCCAATCTTTCAGCATAATAACGAGAATCCAAAACTCACTACCACACCAAGTGGTTCCCATCTTTCCTGACATGAAAACAAAAATGCTTGTTATTAAGTTTGTAAGAGTGATCATCACATATTTGGAGTGAAAATTTCACTATGGTTTCCTGAATAGCTAATATAACCGACTTCAATAATTGTTTTTTTATTTTGTACGTACACATATATACGTAAATCCGTATACGAAACAGCTTGAATGGTGGAATAGTTTCATTAAGTATGTACGAGCACTTCAATATTTGTTCTGTTATAATCTACGACATTTTCAGAGATAATATACAGGGCCTCCCAGTATAAGTTTAAATAAAGTTGTTCAAATATGGTTTACCTGAATCCTGCCTGGAATTTAAAAGACAGTGTGTATGCGTCTAGAGGATGGCGTTTCAGATATGGGAGATGTGACAAACCGAGTGCCCCAAGGCTCTGGCTTGGGACCTGTGCTGTTTATAACTTAACTAATGACTCATTTAACATCCTATGATGATGATTTAATTGTTTCTACCTGTATATATTTGTTTTATGCCTTATATGTTATTCTCTAGTTAATAATGTCTCTTTCTGAAATGACTGCTACACTTTTAAATTCTTTTACATAGGGGCCGTTCAAGTATTAAGTGAGCACTATAGGGGGGCGGGGGGGTCTTTGCTTTGCTTATTTTGTATGACATGGGGGTAGAGGAGTCTAGATGATGATTACGTCATCGGTAGTTATTTACTTTTTTACACGAATAGAAACCCTCACGTTGTCTTTGCTTGAAAACGAAATGCATTTTCGGGGATTCTCGCAAATAATGCATACGTTTAGTGAACAGCGCGCGGGAACTCCCCTACTCGCTTTAGAACCGAGTAGGGGAATTACCGCGCGGTGTTCACTTATCTAAATTTCCTCTATCAGTGTATTGGTTCGTTTGGATACTATAGCGAGTAGACGTATTGTAAGCATAGTAAAGCAAGTTAACATTTGTGTTACCATTGATTCCATTACCCAAAGTTTAATGTTTAAATAAGATGTCGTTTCACATAGACAAATCCAAGCTATACCAAAAACTGTTTGAAAGTTTTAAAAAATCTCATACAAGTACGAAAGTACAAAATGTACAAAAGTTGGTTAACGAAGTGTGCCGAAATTACAAATTACAAGCAAAATCTGACAAGGAACTAGATATTATTGTATCTAAGAGAATCGAAGAAGAATTGCAAGCGGCGACTAAAAATAAATCCAATCTACTAGATTTTTTTTCTAAGGTGAGTGACGCAATCATTTTAGGTACCTAGAGAACTAGAAATATAAGAATTCGCCAAAAAGTTTCTCTTCACTGATTAGAAAATATTATGGCCTATCTCACAGTATAGAGGTAATATTGATTATATTATAGATTTATTTCTTATGATTGATTCCGTCAATTGGTCACAAAGTACAGGATGTTAGTTTTATACATATATACAGAAAACTAACACCCTGTATTTTGTAACCGGAACGAATTGCTCGTTTAAACATATTAGATTTACAGCCATGGGGTTTTGTATTTACCATAATATATTGCCATACTTTGTATTTATGTAGCTTAATAAGAGAATCTTTAGCAGAAGCCATAGAAAGTTTTTATTTTTAGGCAACCTGTAAACCTGCAGAATAAACACAAATTATACAGTCAGCTTCGAATATTAAAAAAGAGGAAGAAGATAAAGTAAAACCCGGTAATGAATCACAACAGCAATGCGAAATTGATGAAAATTCAGATAAACAGAGAGCAAAACCTTCTCAGGAAGCTATGAAAAATAAGATTGCTCTTCTCGAAACAAATCTAAATGTTTTGTATTCTGAAAAAGATACTATGCCAAGCAGTGCTGAAGTTGATAAACAGATCATTAAGTTGCGCGAGGAAATAAAAACAGCAAAACAGTCTTTAAACAGGAAGGGTCAAAACGCAGTTGCCCAGAAGAAACACAGGGATGGTATGAAAAGAAGGTTAGAAGATATTTGTCATGAAAAACCAGAAATAAAAAAAGACTAAATCTGAGGTATTCAGTGGGACGTCCTAATCTTGAAAGCAATCAACATTCACTATTGAAAACAATCGCGGATATAGTTTTATTTGGGAGTGAAGCAGATGATAGAAGACGAACGGAATCAATTCGCAGCGTAAAAACTCTTGATGAACTAACACAAGAATAACGTAAAATCGGATTTGACATTAGTCGCAGTGGGACATATCTTCGTTTCATTCCCAGAAAATCTAATTCTGCAGAGGGACGAAGACATGTATCGGCAGTCCCTGTTAAGCTCATTCGGGCTCAAACTGATCACCACAAGAGCCACTTAGATAGCAAGTTCGCTGAAACATCAATCCATTATTTAGAGAACATAGCATCCATACTTGGACCAGATCAAGTATTTTTCATATCTCAAGATGATAAAGCTCGAGTCCCTATTGGCGTAACTGCGGCAAATAAGCAAGCACCTCTTCTAATGCACATGGAATATAGAATCAAATTGCCTGATCACGATTGGGTAATCGCTGAGCGTCATAAATTAATACCATCTGTTTATGCTGGTATCAAAATCACTTCCAATATGCTAGGACAACCGCAAGCCGTTGGATATTCTGGACCAACATACATCGCTATACGAAGTGGAAAGCATAGTTCATCTACTGCTAATACTCATGCGCAGGATTTCGAGACGCTTCTCGAACTTGAAGAGTTTCGACCATTAGCTAAAACTGACCATGGACTAGTAAAACCAGTGGTAATCATGACGGTTGATGGAGGGCCAGATGAAAATCCACGTTATCAAAAAGTCATAGGGTTTGCTATACAACACTTTAAGCGACATGATCTCGATGCATTGTTTTTAGCTACCAATGTTCCTTTAAGAAGTTCGTATAACAGAGTAGAGCGCAGAATTCGAATTTGCAGGAAATGTATTAGCTGAAGTATGGAGTTCAACGGAAATTGATGGCTACAATGTTAATGCAAAATATGTTGGGGCAGTGAACAAGATCTTCCTGATTTTCCAGACATTAAGTGGTATTCAGAACATATGCGTGAGAGCTAGTACTTGCTTCAAATTGTAAAATGTAGAAATACAGAATACTGTCGTCCAAGAAGTGGCCTATTTAGATTACTAGACAATAGGTTTTTTCCACCACCCGTAAAAGTAAAACAAACAGTTGACGACTTGGTTTTGGATGAAGGAGGGAAATTTCTTAATCTTCCAGTCAATTTAGCTCTACGCTTAAGTGCTTCACTCAAAGATTTCCTGCAAATGCCCTACAATAATTTTTGTCCGACGGCAAAATTGAGGCTATCAAGTCGAACATGCAAAACGTGTGGTCTTTATCATGCTTCCGTCAAGTCACAAAATCGTCACATCGAAAATATCCATAAAAAAGTAAACACGCACACTGATATGAAAGTTAGAGCTGTAAGAGTCGCTGCTCGTCGTGCTAATGAACTAATGTGCATTATTCAAAATTTAGAGCACCATGATGTTGAATGGCTCGATGAGAACGACGTAGACATTCCAAAATCCGATGAAAGCGAACAAACTCACAACACTGAGCAGCAATCGAAGCAATCCAATGTCATCGGAAACTTAGAATCATGGATTCGGGTTTCATGGACTGAAGACTGTTAATTTGAATTTAATATATGTACCAAAAATTTAAAATAAGTTTGTTATGTTAGTAAGATATAATATTTTTGTCCTTTACTCTATGTTGAATACCGTATCAGTAAAATATAATCTTTATCCTAAATCTATTTTCTTATTTTACAAATTATAATTATAACGTTATAATTATAATATTAAAAAAAACAATACATTAATTAACAAAGGTTTACGTAAGCATGGGGGGAGGGGGTAAGAGCTTTGCTTACTTTTGCTGACAAGGAGGATGGGGGGGTAAATAATTGTAATAAATCTGCTTACGTAATACTTGAACGGCCCCATTATAGTCGAATAAATCTTACCTACCTATCTCGCATTCATATAGAGTTGATGATGAATTACACAACTTTGTTTAGGATTATCCCACAAACTCCCCTCCAAACGACGTTACTGAAGATTGGTTCTCCTCAAACAACTTTTGAATGACACTGTATAGTTTAAAGAAAATTTTACAGCTCAGTAACTAGTTAAGGTTTTTATCAAAATGATATTGCTGTCATTTTGACACCTTGTATAATAATGCCAAATGGTAACATTTTTAGAAAGCTTGAACTTTAAGGCAAAAAAATTGCTTTATTTGGTAGGATAAAATGGATCGTTGAGCGATTTTGGAAGAATGATAATTCTGATAACAGATTCATATTTTTTTTTTCGAAAAACCCCAGATTATAAATTGTTAGATCACTTCATTAGATCTAAGACTTTAATTAGATTTTGTGCAGAGCGTCTGCAATGTAAATCGATAAGAACAAAAAACAAGAGCATATTTCTCAAAAACAGCTAATATTATCGAAATCAAACAAGGATACGTTTATTCAGCTGGAGCAGTTTTCCAAAATATTCATTTTCCTGACAAGTGTGGAAAGTGATACAAAGAAAGAAAAAAATCTGTGCTCTGTATGTATACGAGAGATTGACATATTATTCTGGGAAACCCTGAAAGGTATCATGGAACAATTTTCAAGTCATCGCAAAATTAATCCATAGCGAATACTTAACAAAGCACAAGTAACCTCTGAAATTAATTGCGAGCTTAGCATGGAACTTTGTGTTTCTAAGACGAACAACTAATGAGATATTCTCGCCCCCGCGCATCGACGCCGCGTTGGCCGTGAAACCAAAACAACAACAAAAAAAGACGGGGCAAGGCGGAAAAGCGTGAATGAAATCGGTATAATTGAATCCGATTCCAGCAAACTGCGTAGTTATACTTACAAGTTCCATTCCTAGAGGAGGCGCAGCTTCGTAGTGCCTCACCGTGGTTATGCGGTGATCCGGAGGCATCATTCCAGCTACTTCCGTCATCTCATTGCCCGCTCACGTCAACACCAGTGCCTGCAACAATAGGATAAAAAATGAAAAACGGGCGAAGAAGAAATGAATGTACTGAATGTTCCATGTATTCCAATAATATTATAGCTACATTTTCAAATTTCCGACGAAACTTGACTATGCAAGAGTATGGCTTGAAGTCTTTGAAAAATATTGGCACATACAAAAGACCTGACTGCACTCACACACGTTATGGCATCTTGATGCCATTACCTTAAAGTATTAACACCATCTAAGGTCCGTATCGTCAGTCGTCCCTACAATTGGAGGGCGCGTCTATGGCCTCCTTGATTGTCATACTCCTTTCTCTCCAAAAATTTCTCGATTAAACTTGTCCCATGTCAGCGTCAGCGCTCTCCTATTGTGAAGATATGTTTTCTTTTTGAATTGTAGGAAATTTAAGTCTGATAAAACATGATATAACTCAAAAGCAAGCACAATTTGATGCAAATAGATGTTTGTGACATAACCTCAAAATAGAGTTCTGACACGGAGAAGTAGAAAACTATGAAAATCAAGGAGGCCATAAAGGCGCCCTACAATTGTAGGGACAACTGACGATACGGGCCTAACTTCCTACGAGTATGACACCGTCCCATACTCGAGAGACACGATGTGAAGATGCTTGCATTTTTACCCGACACCACTGATTTCTGGAAAATTCGTAACTCTCATCCTAGAATATAAAAAGGGTCTTTGACTCATTTCGTTACTTGTTCTTCTGTTCTCAACTGTTGCTGATGCCTCAATAAAAGCGACTCTACAAAAGTTACTGAAGTATACTAAGTGACATATAAATCCGAACACCCAGTTTAAATGGTTTTATTTTAATAAAAGTTGGTGAATGTATTTATCTTACTGTAAATAACAAGTGAAAAAATTTTCAGCCTTATCAGTTGGACATTCCGGTTTTTATACTGCTTTTTTTTAATTCACTAACGCTCTAAAAATGAATATTTCAGCCGCAGTAAAGAATCAACGTTGGCGGATTTTGGTTCTTGACATCCTTTACGATCGGTTACGATGCCTAGAGTACGGAGACCTGTACGATTTCGTCAACTTAGTGAGTTTGATAGGGGCCGTATAGTGGGACTTCGGGAAGCTGGACTTTCTTTTCGGGCAATTGCAGTTAGAGTGCAAAGAAGTGTAGACACTGTGGTTAGGTGTTGTCAGGCATGGCTTCGAGAAGGCCGTACGCAAAGAGCAAGGGGCACTGGACGCCGCCGTAGAACAACAGACCGTGAAGATCGCCGCCTAAGATTATTGGCCTTAAGGGACCGTTTCTCCACTACCAGGTCCATTGCAAATGAATGGTTTGCAGAACACGGAAGACCTATTGGCATGCGAAGTATTTACAGACGAATGAGAAGTTTTGGCTTGTTTTCATACCGGCCACACTGGGTCCTCCCTTTAACTCGAGAACACCGACGTAATCGCCTTGAGTGGTGCAGACAACGGTCACTCTGGGATCAGGAATGGAACAGTATTGTCTTTAGTGACGAGTCTCGATTTTGTTTAGGCATGCACGATGGTCGTGCCAGGGTTAGAAGGCGACGTGGTGAAAGGAGGAATCCACAGTTTTTTGTTGAAAGACATGTTCATCACACTGTTTGAGTTATGGTTTGGGGTGCTATAGCTTATGGTTCCAGGTCACCTTTCATCTTCATCAGAGGTAACATGAACGCGCAGCGTTATATCCACGAAGTTCCAGAACCCCATCTTTTACCCTATCTTGACACCCTGGCAGATCCAACTTTCCAACAAGATGATGGGTAGGAGATTGCTCAATTTGCAACGTCCTCCTTAGCACTTCGAGAGGAGTTGGTGGTTGCCTGGAATGAGATACCACAGGAGGACATTGACCACCTGATCAGAAGCATGCCTAGGCGCGTTGGAGAATGCGTAGCACATCAGGGTGCATCCACACATTATTAAAGGTCAAAGGGCTTTAAAGCAGTGCAATCATTTTGAAATTTTTCGATGGTCGTGCCAAGGTTAGAAGGCGACGTTGTGAAAGGGGAATGCACAGTTTTTTGTTGAAAGACATGTTCATCACACTGTTGGAGTTATGGTTTGGGGTGCTATAGCTTATGGTTCCAGGTCACCTTTAATCTTCATCAAAGGTAACATGAACGCGCAGGGTTATATCCACGATGTTCTAGAACACCATCTTTTATCCTATCTTGACACCCTGGCAGATCCAACTTTCCAACAAGATAATGCCCGACCACATGTTGCAAGAGTCACAATAGACTTCTTTCAACATAATGATGTCACATTGTTACCATATCCCCAATTGAGCACGTGTCAGATATGATGGGTAGGAGATTGCTCAATTTGCAACGTCCTCCTCAGACTCTAGAAGCACTTCGAGAGGAGTTGGTGGTTGCCTAGAATGAGATACCACAGGAGGACATTGACCACCTGATCAGAAGCATGCCTAGGCGCGTCGGAGAATGCGTAGCACATCAGGGTGCATCCACACATTATTAAAGGTCAAAGGGCTTTAAAGCAGTGGAATCATTTTGAAATTTCTATCATTTACTTATTATGCTTCATTAAGTACTTATACAAAATTTTATTAAAATAAAACCATTTAAACTGGGTGTTCGGATTTATATGTCACTTAGTATATTTCTCTAACATCCTTTGGCGATTATAAGAGAAATAGGAACGCGAGTGATAATTCCTTAGTGCAATCAACCACCCACGATCCACACGTATTTAATTAGCGCTGCGAATAGGATGCCTAGCCTTCATCAAGTAGTGTGACTTGGTCAGAAATCAAGAAGATTCGCTGAGAAGCCAGCTGAACTTAGAAGGTAAAAGTTTTCAAACTTTTGCAATTGGGTATCGCTACTGAAACCTGTGAACGAGTTCCAAGGCCGGTAAGACCTCTCAAGTTCCTGTTCCAAGTTTATCCTAGTGGCCGGTAAGACCACATCAGTTCCAGTACCTTTTTGGAGAAAGCTTTTGCATCCAGAACAACCAGAAAACCGATCGAATGGGTCCCTTGGCGACATCGATGCTGATCACGTCATTGGAAGTAGATTTAAAAAGTTTATTAAGAAGTAAGAAGATCTTTATTGAAGAACAAAGTATAAGGAGATCTTTCTATTAATTGATATTGTACAAAGAAGAGATACCCTTTGGAGAACAAGACGTCTTGTTTGATTTTTGCTACATTTTTTGCTTGTTAGTATTTAAGATTGTATTTGTATGCCTCTTGTTAGACGATTTACTAGAGAAAGTTCATACTCCCCTTACACTTTATCCAAGTTCAAGTTCTAGTTCTACTGATTCTTTTCTTGACCAAAATATTTCAAATTCTGAAACCACAATTGCACAACCAAATGGTAATGAACGTTACAGAATGCTTGAACTACGATTCAGGAGTCTTAAAGACTCTCTGCCAAAATTTTCTCCCAACCAAAATAATTTGTCTACCTTTATCCGAGAAAGTGAGTTGTTCATTTCAAAATTCCAAAACATAGAATTCGAAGAACCTGCTGGTCATTTCAAATATTCGAGATCAAGTTCAGAAAAGGTCAGAAATCACGGTGCCACTTCATGGGTCGAAGCTCGTGATGTTCTTATTCGAAATTATAAAAATACTAAAAATGAAACAGGCCTGTCAAACTTACCGTCAATTTTATGAACGATTTCTAGATAAATTAAGAGAAATGAATGAATGCATAAGCCTTGCTCATTCAGATTATTATTATTATTATTATTATTATTATTATTATTACTATTATTATTATTCGGAGAGCGAATCTCAAATAGAGAGTTTTCACAAAAGAAATCCAAACGCTTGCATTGAATAACACGAATAAATATTTACGCCTTGACTAAGTACTGATATTTACAGCTAACGAGGGTCATTTCTTAAGTAAGAACCGTTTTGTAATGGAGTCAGAGAAACTTTATTTATAAATATAAATTGTATGACAAACCAAAATACTTTTTCAATTTTCAATATATTAGGGAAAATCTTGTGAAAAAACGTATCGCAAAATGTCAGAATTATATGTATACTAAGTGACATATAAATCCGAACACCTAGTTTAACTGGTTTTATTTTAATAAAATTTTGAATGGAGCATAATAAGTAAATGATAAAAATTTCAAAATGATTGCACTGCTTTAAAGCCCTTTGATCTTAATAATGTGTGGATGCACCCTGATGTGCTACGCATTCTCCAACGCGCCTAGGCATGCTTCTGATCAGGTGGTCAATGTCCTCCTGTGGCATCTCATTCCAGGCAACCACCAACTCCTCTCGAAGTGCTTCTAGAGTCCGAAGAGGACGTTGCAAATTGAACAATCTCCTACCCATCATATCCCACACGTGCTCAATTGGGGATAAGTCGGGCGATCTTGGTGGCCATGGTAACAATGTGACATTATTATGTTGAAAGAAGTCTATTGTGACTCTTGTAACATGTGGTCGTTCATTATCTTGTTGGAAAGTTGGACCTGGTAGGGTGTCAAGTATGTTAAAAAATTTCGAATTCACTCTTCTGCCTGTCAAAACAGCAAATATGCAGGATGCAATTAATAATTAAAATTAATAAGTGTTATCTATTCTATTTTTCTTTCAAAAGATCCTATCCGAATATGTAATAAAAAGTAGGGCATTCCATTAAAAAACCGACTTTGGCATGTAGGTCAAAATTGGAACCCTGCAAATATTTTAGAAATGTGCCCCTAGGTACCATATAAATTATGGTTTCACCCTCGTATATTTAGTAAACATCTTATAATTCCTGCATATTCCCAGTATTTATTTTGAGTTCTTGTTAAAGATGATGCCAATGATGTTTGTGTATAATTTCTTATATTGATGAGTAAATGGTCTTGTGTACTTTCCTATCAGATCAAATTTCTTCAGGATACCGATTTATTATAAATACGCGATTTATTATAAATACGCATATTGTTAGAGATAATATTACCCTATACTTCAACCTTCAACATCTCAATAAATGATTTTTAAAATGATTCGTCGCCTATTTTATTCAATTTATATAAAAGCTCTAATAACCCATAAATAGTTTTTGTTTAGGAGCAATATCCTCGCACAGTTGGTACACCTTGTATCTACCGCAACATAAATATAGCTCAACATATTTTTTGACCGTTAAATGAAGCCCCATATGTAGAATTGACTGTTATTACTGACGTTTTGGTCACCTCGGTAGCAAAAAGATTCCATTTAAACAATTGCCTTCCACATGAGGCACATGTGCTGGCACATCATGCGCAACAAGTTGTCACACAAACCTACCTCTATCATCCAGCATTATATTCTATAAGCGATGTGTCCTTTTCATGATATCAATCAACCAATTCGATTACATGATAAATATTGGTGAATGCACGTACATACAGGTATATACTTTTATGGATTATCTTCTTTTTATTAGTCAACCAAAAGCGAATTGGCGGAAGACATTAAATTATAAATAAAATGATGGAATATTTTCTAGTAGCCCTATTTCGGCAAAATATGAATATTTTGTCTCCAAAAGGTGTCAAAGCTAATTGCTATTCAAAGTGCAAACGTAAGATTTCGTGTCCAAGCTGTGACAAAGGTGTGATGTAATAAATAATCTGTTTCTCTCTCTAGTGGTTTTCTCAATGTCTGAGGGACCTGATCTCTCAGGACTCCATAAATGGTTGTGTTCAATGCCGGCTAAATTTGGTCTGACAATCTCACTATCGATATCCGTGTACTTCTTCTTTGAACATCTAATTAAAATATATTATAGCCTGACGCGCGATGTAATTTATTTATTTATTTAGCACCACTCAACTGCTAAAGCCAATTATTGGGAGGATACACATGATAATAGTGAAAAACAATGTGAATAATAATATGTTTCCTCTTCAGATCCCAAACTGGCCAATATGACCGCTCCTTTGTCACTTGTGTATCAAGATTGTAGAACAATCTACCTGAGGATGCTCTTCCTAGCTCTACTAACCTTAGATAATTTGAATATCGATTAGGAATGTTTCTTTAAGCACGTCATAGCAGCTGCGGTGCCGTGGTATTTAGGCTTCTGCCTGCGCGGCTGCTTCGACTTAAGAAAAAGAGAATAAAACCTACCTACCATGAAATATGTTTCCACTGACATTGACAGTTAGATATGAAATACTCAGCCACGTTCTGAGATTAAGTGCCATGCCCACTACGTTGTGCGTGCTCAATGTCTCAAATTTACTCCATCTAATGTACAATCTACTCCTGAACGGCGTTATGTATTCAAATTAAAGTCCCGAAGTAGCTTGTACAACAATTGGATACTTTCTAACGAAAACACTGTTCTTACTGTTCAGGTTTCAGACGAATTTATCACTTTAATACTAATTTATAACACTGCCACTGGCACATAACAAATGTATGTCTATATCGACTGGATTATTATTCCATCTTAATTCCGCGCTCGATGGATATTTATGTCCCTATCAACGGATCGAGAAACATTCCAGCGTTTTCCAGGTCAAGTCCTAAACTTCCATGGATGTCTAGAACGCAACGCAAGCGCGCTCCGTACAAGGACACGTAATTCTGGTTGCCTAGTGTCGACGTCACGAGACCATTCCACCGCCACCCAAGGTCCAAGCTATACCAGGGCGATAAAATACTTAAACACCGTTCTTACTGTTCAGGTTTCAGACGAATTTATCACTTTAATACTAATTTATAACACTGCCACTTGCACATAACAAATGTATGTCTATATCGACTGGATTAGTATTCCATCTTAATTCCGCGCTCAATGGATATTTATGTCCCTATCGACGGGTCGAGAAACATTCCAGTGTTTTCCAGGTCAAGCCGTAAACTCCATGGATGTCTAGAACGCAACGCAAGCGCGCTTCATACAAGGACACGTAATTCAGGTTGCCTAGCGTCGACATCACGAGGCCGTTCCACCGCCACCCAAGGTCCAAGCTATACCAGGGCGATAAAATACTTAAACACCGTTCTTACTGTTCAGGCTTCAGACGAATTTATCACTTTAATACTAATTTATAACACTGCCACTGGCACATAACAAATGTATGTCTATATCGACTGGATTATTATTCCATCTTAATTCCGCGCTCGATGGATATTTATGTCCCTATCGACGGATCGAGAAACATTCCAGCGTTTTCCAGGTCAAGTCCTAAACTTCCATGGATGTCTAGAACGCAACGCAAGCGCGCTCCATACAAGGACACGTAATTCTATTTGCCTAGTGTCGACGTCACGAGGCCATTCCACCGCCACCCAAGGTCCAAGCTATACCAGGGCGATAAAATACTTAAACACCGTTCTTACTGTTCAGGTTTCAGACGAATTTATCACTTTAATACTAATTTATAACACTGCCACTGGCACATAACAAATGTATGTCTATATCGACTGGATTATTATTCCATCTTAATTCCGCGCTCAATGGATATTTATGTACCTATCGACGGATCGAGAAACATTCCACTGTTTTCCAGGTCAAGTCGTAAACTTCCATGGATGTCTAGAACGCAACGCAAGCGCGCTCCATACAAGGACACGTAATTCTGGTTGCCTAGCGTCGACATCACGAGGCCGTTCCACCGCCACCGAAGGTCCAAGCTATACCAGGGCGATAAAATACTTGAACAGGTAAGCCATATATGATGCTCCCTCATATTGCAGGCCTCTAACTGCTGGTACACACGGGCGTTAAATTGTCGCGCTGCAAAAAAAAACGCGTGGTTACTTTCTATTCACACGTGACGCGACTAGAAGACGTGATCATGACATGGGTATCGCCCAGCGAAGCGCAAGTTCAAGCGGGCGTTGATTGTGTGAACTGGTCTAGGTGTGTACATCAAAGTAACTCTAAACGCGCGTTTTTATGCAACGCAACAGCTTAACGCCTGTATGTACGGCACAGTAAGAGTCCACAGGTTGGAAATCGCATTCGAGACACTCATATCGAAAATGGTGAATGCACTAGGTAAGAAAACCGAAGGACAATCTATTAGTCCGGACAGTGTCTTCGCATCTGATGGGAAAATATTCTGATTTAATTATTTTGAACCATATTATCCAAAAAGTGACCCTTTTTGTTTAAATAAATTCAAAAAATTGTTTTTTTTTGCTCGGGCCAAAGTCTTGATCTAACATCTGTTAACTAAATTCCAAAGCACGTCAGGACTTATTGTTATCGTAAACTTTTGTTTTTTAATTGCTAATGTTGCACCTGTCTTGTACTCATGGATAGCTTACACTCAGCGCGCGCTAGGTTAACAAATTGTATTAGAAAACAGAGATTCACAATGATATTTCCTCAGATGCTTTGGGATCTTGTTGATGGATGTTTGAAGAATATTTAAAAGAATCGGCAACATTAGGATTTTCGCTTTGCATCTTGTTTTTCGGTGTCAAAAGTAACCTTCGCACTTCTTCATCTCGAAAACCATAAGCTTAAAAGAAAAGTTTTTTATTCGGAATATGGTAAACAAAATTGTTCAAAAAGGCTTTGGAGCAAATTTGGGACTGGCAACACGCAGATTCGTTGAACCAGATTGCGCAAAAAATCCGAATCAGAATATTTCCCATCAGATGCGAAGATATTCCCCGGGCTATCTGTATATCTTTGGATGATGTTCCCATATAATGACTTGCATTTTCTAGATGCTTTATCTATCCATACGTGTATGTCGGCTTACCACACACACACACACACACAGGTGCAGAACCACGTGTACAATCAACAACAGACAGCCTCTCGGTACAAACAGATGTGAGAGACTTTATTTTTATATCAGCGCAAAGTAATGCAGTCACTTTAGGTACTTTATCTACCTTTCCATGTAACATCCCGGATGTCGATGTTCAACAAGAGTTATCCCTTAAAATTCAAACATCAGATATTTCGAAATAAGACAGTACAAAGTACCATCTACGAGGGATGTCTTTTAAGTTTTGCATATGGAAATAAGACAACACGGTAGGTAGTTTTAAATGGCTTTACTGTTTTTCGAAGTATTCTCGGTGTATGCTCGGTGATGACTTTTGGCAAACAAATGGTGGTATACCAATCCGCAGTAACAGTTCTTTGCTCATTAAGAGGATTTGTTGCAATATGACACGCTTTTGACACAAATGTCGCGACCATCTTTTTCGATGCACTTCGAGAACGGATGACTTTTGGCTTTTCTTCACCTTGGAACACCCAAACAGCCGACTGTCATTTATTTTCTGGTTTATAACAGTAAATCCACGATTCATCACCACTAATAATGCTGTACACATGTTTTGAGTTTCCGGAATTGAAATGGGCGAGCGGTTTTTGACACCAATTAACCCTGGCTGCTTTCTGCTCTTCAGTCAACAGGTAGGGTGTCCAACGAGAAACTAATTTTATGGCGCGAAAATGTTCTCGGTTCAGTTCCATTTTTCTAATGACTTGGTGACTCTTAAAAATTCACTGTAGTGAGAACACTGTACTGCAGTATTGTTGTGAAACTTTGAATTTAAGTTTACTAAAAAGTGAGGTTAAGATTCAGTACTGACGTTCGATCCGCGCGGCCTACTATGTTTTTATATGCAGAACTTAAAAGACATCCCTCGTATTACCACTTTGCCCGCTACATGCCGCCGTTTCTGGTGCTGTAGTAGACCACCAGAGACGATCAACCATGGACAGATATTGGGCAACTCCTCGGCATTGTGGAGTCTTCAGCTTGCTGTTTTCACTTCCGTAGAGGTCGATTCTGGTAATAGATGGTACTCTATACTCTCTTATTTCGTCAAGCAGTCCCGAAACGAATATAACGAAGCGATCCCCAGTTCCACGTTATAACAGTCTATCTGGACGCTGGCAAAATAGGTTGAAAGGAACTTCTCACAAAGTAGAATTTCACCACTTACGTGCCAGGATGGAACAATTACAACCAAAGGGTAAGACGGAAGTGCTTGCCAAAATCTTTACCGCCAACTCCACCATGGACTGCCTAATGCCTCCAAAACACGATACAGTACTTAGACGAACAAAAACTCGGTATAGGGACGTTTTTTAGTATAAGAAACAAGAATCCGTTATTGTTATCTTATTTATTTAACTTCCAGCACTATTTCGGTTAATAACTTATCATATTGTGCTACCCTGTATATAGCAACTGACCTATTTTCTCGTATTTCCACAACATGATAATGCAATGAAACAACAGTGAAACAAATGGAATCAACACAAAAAATCATTATTAAATAAGCATGTTCATACTGTTCGAATCCTGAAAAGCTTTTACGGTTCTGAATGCCTTCAACATTTTATCATGATAGCAAATATGTTTACAAGTGTTTATCATAATTCAGTGAATAATTCTGGGTGCTGCATTTTATATGCCACTCAGTATATTAGATCATAGTTTGATGAACTTTTCTATGAGAGCGCCTAATGTTCCTGAGTCAAAGAAGCAGTGATATTTTTATCTGCCACGCTAATTGATATCGAGATGCTGCTACGCACAACCTCTTAACTGCTGTTGTGAACCGGCCTCTGGAAATTTATGTAATAATGGAATGAAAACGAGTTTTTCTGCCACAGCTGTTATGTATTATACTGCCTACGTGTTTCGTGTTAGATGCTCATGATAATTATACACTCGGCATAAAAAATGATGCGCTTTACCGAATGGCTGTCATCCATTGGAATGCAATCTTTGATGAGTCAAGTGGTCTGCCTTAGTAGTTGTTATACAGCAGCTTACCTGTTATAGTCGTATCCTAGTGTATCTCCGCCTTGGGAGGGAGGACTGAAATATCCCGTTTGAAGCTAGGAATAAAACTTCCGATAGATTGGTATCATTTTTGGTTGAAACTCACAATCGCAGCTACTTTTTAATTGACTGATATTTCAAAACTACAAAGACCTCAGATGTGTCCGAAGCTTTAAGATTGGCATAAGTGAGAGGTCATTCTTAGCAGCAAGGAGATTAAAGCACAGACCAAGATGAAAGTATTCAAGGCCATCTAGAGATCTACTTGAATCTCGGGCTAATATACTTCAAAATGATTGCACTGCTTTAAAGCCCTTTGACCTTTAATAATGTGTGGATGCACCCTGATGTGCTACGCATTCTCCAACGCGCCTAGGCATGCTTCTGATCAGGTGGTCAATGTGCTTCTAGAGCCTGAGGAGGACGTTGCAAATTGAGCAATCTCCTACCCATCATATCCCACACGTGCTCAATTGGGGATAAGTCGGGAGATCTTGGTGGCCATGGTAACAATGTGACATCATTATGTTGAAAGAAGTCTATTGTGACTCTTGCAACATATGGTCGGGCATTATCTTGTTGGAAAGTTGGATCTGCCAGGGTGTCAAGATAGGGTAAAAGATGGAGTTCTAGAACTTCGTGGATATAACGCTGCGCGTTCATGTTACCTCTAATGAACATTAAAGGTGACCTGGAACCATAAGCTATAGCACCCCAAACCATAACTCCAACAGTGTGATGAACATGTCTTTCAACAAAAAACTGTGGATTCCTCCTTTCACCACGTCGCCTTCTATCCCTGGCACAACCATCGTGCATGCCTAAACAAAATCGAGACTCGTCACTAAAGACAATACTGTTCCATTCCTGATCCCAGAGTGACCGTTGTCTGCACCACTCAAGGCGACTACGTCGGTGTTCTCGAGTTAAAGGGAGGGCCCAGTGTCGTCGGTAAACGCTTCGCATGCCAATAGGTCTTCCGTGTTCTGCAAACCATTCATTTGTAATGGACCTGGTAGTGGAGAAACGGTCCCTTAAGGCCAATAATCTTAGGCGGCGATCTTCACGGTCTGTTGTTCTACGGCGGCGTCCAGTGCACCTTGCTCTTTGCGTACGGCCTTATCGAAGTCATGCCTGACAACACCTAACCACAGTGTCTACACTTCTTTGCACTCTAACTGCAATTGCCCGAAAAGAAAGTCCAGCTTCCCGAAGTCCCACTATACGGCCCCTATCAAACTCACTAAGTTGACGAAATCGTACAGGTCTCCGTACTCTAGGCATCGTAACCGATCGTAAAGGATGTCAAGAACCAAAATCCGCCAACGATGATTCTTTACTGCGGCTGAAATATTCATTTTTAGAGCGTTAGTGAATTAAAAAAAAGTAGTATAAAAACCGGAATGTCCAACTGATAAGGCTGAACATTTTTTCACTTGTTATTTACAGTAAGATAAATACATTCACCAACTTTTATTAAAACAAAACCATTTAAACTGGGTGTTCGGATTTATATGTCACTTAGTATATTTATCAAGAGACAGAAGGTAAAATTTAGGAGATGGAGATGATGTGCCGGAGGAGAGAAAAAGTTGGAAGACAATTTGGCGGAAGCCAGTGCTGAAACTGATTTATAAAAATGCCAAAACGTCATACAAGCTGTGTTCAAAAAGACTCACAACTCTCCATCTCCCTTTCTCAGAAAATGATCAAGGAAATAGTTCTATTCGTCGTTGTCAGTCAGGGCTTTCCGAAAGACCTTTGCTCTTGGTTAAAGTATCATAGGTCAGTAGTTCTGTTAGATCTGGTTGACCAGATACTAGACAAAGTCAGGGAGAATGAGGGAAGAAGAATGAAACGAATGAGGGAGAGCAAAGGAGAAAGAGGCGCGTCAATTTGAATAGTGCTTCGATACTGCTAACTAGTATTCGGGAATTTTACATTGATACTAAAATTAACTTAGAAATTGGTTGTTCAAGAAAAATTTATGCAAGGTTCTTTTCTGCAAAACCTGCAGACTACGCAAATGCGTTTTGGCGAGAAAACACCAAACAGCACTTGCGTAAGTAATCGCTGGTCTAATAATAATCTTGTATATCCAAACTTTGTTAATCAAACTTAATTTTGAGGGGTAGAACTGCCGAAACGTGATTTGGGATTTAGTTTTTAAAGCTTCAGTGTGCTTCTGCCAGGTCGTCCTCTGTCAAGATCGATACCGAGATACTTAGCAGAACTATTCCATGGTACCCGAGGTCCGTTTACTAAAACCTCAGACGGGGCACCGCTACGTTTTCTAGTCCAAACCGCACTTTGCAGCCTGTCGTGAAACAGATTCCCAGAACACAACTGGGTAGTGTCATCAGCACAAAGAGATGTTACAGTTGCTGAGGCAATGGACATCATGAACAAAATGTGAATAAAGGATTGGTCCAAGAACCGAACCCTGAGGGACACCGGCTTTGATCCGAAATTTACTACCCTCAAAGAAGGATTTCAAAGTTTTGCGATGCAGAAAGGGAAGCCCTTATGTAGAGGAAGCCCTCGTGCCACACCTTGTCAAATGCTTTCGATACACCCAGAAGCAAGATGCCAGTACTTTCTTTACGGTTACTGGCTGAGCAAGCCTAACTCCGAACTATGCTCGGACCGAAAGCCAAGCTGCACGTCAGGAATCACATTGTGGTCTGACGAGAAATTTTCGAGATCTTTTCAACTTACTAGACTTAGTAGACTAATGAGATGGTAATCCTGGGGAATATCGAGCCCACCTTCTTTGGAATCACTATAACCTCCGCATTTTTCCATGCCAATTGGAAGTACTGGGATGACTTGGCATGACGAGATAAGTTAAGGACTTTCGCGAAAGCAGCTTCAGCGTCTTATTAGTGACTCGATCCTCTCCAGGTGCTTTACATCCATTGAGGTCATGAATATGACCTTGAAGCTCTCTCTTTCCATAATATCAGCGAAAACCTCGAGCTTTTCCTCTATCCTAATCACTATGACCCCAGGACCGTGGATGTGCGGAAGTTTTCTTCCCTTTCCGTTTCTTTGCGACCTTGCAACTTTCCAGAGAGTCTGGTATCCTCGCCAGAAAGTCGCTCCATCGCTCATTATGGAATTCATGCTTAATTGCAACTATTTTGTCAGGAATTTTCTGACGAATGTTTGTACGAGAAAGTAAAAAGTTGCGGGGACCTTGGTCATGACGACATTCAAGTCATCTTAAAAAGTTTAAATGGAGCCGCGTCGTTGTGACCCCACAGACGGAAAGTCGAAGATGACCTTTTGACCATGACCTCACAGCAATTTTGAAATCAAGGTCACAACTGAACATCAAATATCCCATTTTTTTTTAGCTGTGGGCTATTATTTCGCTTTCAACTTTTAATTTTCGATGTATCTCTAAATGACCTTGGAGCGCACTTCCAAACGTAAGATTCTACTTCCCATAGGTAGAGCCGAAAAGAAGGATTCTCAAGCTGACCTCTAAATGACACGATTAGATCCTGCAGCTTTGGCTTGGCCATTTTTTTATTCAGTACTTTTTGAATAGCCTATACGGAATAGAATGAGAATTTTAATCGATCAATCTTGTTTCATCTTAACAAAATCAAATGAAAATTCCCTTTTTTGTCAAGCGTGTCTCCTCTCCGAAACAAAAAAGGACATATTACTCGGAAAATTGAGTCTGTATGTTCAGATCCAAGTAAACATCACTATGGAGTTTGCTCCAAACGAGAACTTAATTCGCTTTTCAAAAAAATTTCTCATAGCTCAATCTAGGATGATCAGGCTTCGTAACCGTTTTACTTGGTCTTGGTTTACCTTGTTTTGATGCTTGATCGCACCACACATGCGACGTGTTCCTAGCGACAAAACTGTGTGACGTGCTAAAAATAACCATTTCTTATACAGGTCGATTCACAAGTCGTGACCAAAAATGCAACAACATACACAGGACCGCATTTTTTCCTCTAGGAATTCATTAAAAAGATTTTTTATTTTTACGAAAACAATGCACTCTAGTAAAAAAACACTTGTAGCAAATTGAAGATAAACCAGTGGCGTACGATTTTTCCGGTTGACGGTTTTGAGGATATACTAAGTGACATATAAATCCGAACACCCAGTTTAAATGGTTTTATTTTAATAAAAGTTGATGAATGTATTTATCTTACTGTAATTAACAAGTGAAAAAAAATTTCAGCCTTATCAGTTGGACATTCCGGCCTTTATACTGCTTTTTTTTAATTCACTAACGCTCTAAAAATGAATATTTCAGCCGCAGTAAAGAATCAACGTTGGCGGATTTTGGTTCTTGACATCCTTTACGATCGGTAACGATGCCTAGAGTACGGAGACCTGTACGATTTAGTCAACTTAGTGAGTTTGATAGGGGCCGTATAGTGGGACTTCGGGAAGCTGGACTTTCTTTTCGGGCAATTGCAGTTAGAGTGCAAAGAAGTGTAGACACTGTGGTTAGGTGTTGTCAGGCATGGCTTCGAGAAGGCCGTACGCAAAGAGCAAGGGGCACTGGACGCCGCCGTAGAACAACATACCGTGAAGATCGCCGCCTAAGATTATTGGCCTTAAGGGACCGTTCTCCACTACCAGGTCCATTGCAAATGAATGGTTTGCAGAACACGGAAGACCTATTGGCATGCGAAGTGTTTACCGACGAATGAGAAGTTTTGGCTTGTTTTCATACCGGCCACACTGGGTCCTCCCTTTAACTCGAGAACACCGACGTAATCGCCTTGAGTGGTGCAGACAACGGTCACTCTGGGATCAGGAATGGAACAGTGTTGCCTTTAGTGACGAGTCTCGATTTTGTTTAGGCATGCACGATGGTCGTGCCAGGGTTAGAAGGCGACGTGGTGAAAGGAGGAATCCACAGTTTTTTGTTGAAAGACATGTTCATCACAGAAGAACCCCATCTTTTACCCTATCTTGACACCCTGGCAGATCCAACTTTCCAACAAGATAATGCCAGACCACATGTTGCAAGAGTCACAATAGACTTCTTTCAACATAATGATGTCACACTGTTACCATGGCCACCTTATCCCCAATTGAGCACGTGTGGGATATGATGGGTACGAGATTGCTCAATTTGCAACGTCCTCCTCAGACTCTAGAAGCACTTCGAGAGGAGTTGGTGGTTGCCTGGAATGAGATACCACAGGAGGACATTGACCACCTGATCAGAAGCATGCCTAGGCGCGTTGGAGAATGCGTAGCACATCAGGGTGCATCCACACATTATTAAAGATCAAAGGGCTTTAAAGCAGTGCAATCATTTTGAAATTTTTATCATTTACTTATTATGCTTCGTTAAGTACTTATACAAAATTTTATTAAAATAAATCCATTTAAACTGGGTGTTCGGATTTATATGTCACTTAGTATATTAAAAAAAAATTATTTTATTTTTAAACTTCAACACCCCGTACCTTTTTAATGAAGGCCTTGAGCAAGAGATGTTACATAGACCCCCTTAAAATGTGGTCCTGTGTATGATGTTTCATTTTTGGTCACGGGTTGTGAATAATCGTGTATTTAAATACAGACACGACAATAATGGTGATTGTATGAGTAGGATATTTCACTAGGTGTCCATATTTCTTTGTAATGGCATGGCAGACAACGTTGTTATCCGTGTTGGTGTTGTTAACATTCCAAGTAATGAATACGATTACATGTGTGTATGCCTACAGAACCGCTACAAATACACATAGAACAAATATTATTCCAATTATAAGAGATATATTGATCTGTAATCTAGACACTGATGGACCTTACCCTTGTGTGTATGTTAATGTGACAGTGTGGTCATTTCTCTTCAGTAAAAATCCATTATCATCTAAGATGGCAATTAATTTGGAATAAATTCAAAAATTGTTTTCGATTATTTGCGAATTATACAGTTCAAGTACCAAATTCATGGGATACATAGCAAACTTGGCATCCAATAGTTCTTGTTTTAGATAAAAATATGTTCAAAATGTATCTGAAGGATTGCTACTGAACACTGTCACAAAATGGCGTCGAGTTAGAACGAATAATAGATACGTAGATTACGATGCAAATATTTGTTTTATAAGGCCGCGTCCTCCATGTCTTTTTCTGCTGATTAGGGAATTATGATATGCACCAGTCTATAAATCCATCAAAGGTCCGATCATACGTTGAATTCTTGATACAGTTGTAGTCCAAAAGAGCGAGCTACAACTCGCATTCTGAATTAGCTAAGAATTAATGTCTGTCCGGAGTAAAAGAGTAAATTGTATTGCTTCTCACATAAAAAGGCATTGTTTCCAAAGCAGACACTAAGAATATTTTTATTTAGAGTAAATATAATCAAGACTGTTGAACCCATTTTACAAAATGGCAGCATAAGTCCACAACACATAATAAAACAAACCAGCTACAAACTTCTTAGTAATTGTGGACTTACGCTATTACTTTTTCATTTGTTAAAATACCTTTTCAGTATCTCCTTGATTAAAAGGTTTTTGCGATGTTTATATCGGTTGACAATTGTTGGCATATACCGTATTTTTCAAAAATCCCCATAAAAATGTGAGGAGCCGTTAAATCCGGTGACCTTGCTGGCCAGTTGACATCACCAAATCAAGATACTCAACGTCCCGGAAATATTGTTCGCAAAAGATTCATTGTTTCCCTAGCTGTGTGACAAGCTGCTCCGTCTTGCTGGAACCACATGTTTTGCATGTTAAATTTTTGGATTCCAAAATATTTTCCAGGTTTTTCTCTTGGCCGTTTTAGTCAGAAGTTTCTTTGCCGCAAGTAGACAGGTTCTCAGATACAGTACCTCGCATTTTTAGAAACAGAAGCGGTCCAAGTACTGAGCCTTGTGGCAACCCCGAGGAAATCAAACATTCAGGCGAAGAGTCGGTATCAATAACCATTCTCCTAATCCTATTTGTGAGGAAGCTACTTATAAATCTCGAGTTATTCTAGAAACCATAATATTTGTAACAACTAATATATTGTGATTTTGTTTACCTTGAGTATAATGGCGATAGTAAAGTGACCAGAGAAATTAGTATCGACGTCAGATAATCTTAGATGACGGGAGCAATCTCCATGTCACTTAGAATTGATATTATGTTTGAAAAACCTGCGCGTAAAGTAGCAAGGTCAACCACAATCTTTGTGCTATATCTGATGATCTTTCCATAAGAATATTTGAATTACAAATCGAATCACAAAGCAGAGAGCGTCAGACTCCTATATAAATATAACAAATCATTTGTTGTAAACAAATTCCACGGCAATTTAAAATTAATCAAGTTTATTCAATGAAAAAGCTTCTGCAATATAGTCTTCTCATGGTCAATGAATAGTATTTATAGTATTTATTGCATTGTCGGTCTTGTTAATTTTCACTACTGAATGGTTCGTTTGCTTGATCAATTGATTAATGTCAAGTGAGCATAATGAGCACTCTAAGTATGCATAAAGTGTTTCTTTGGGTATGTCGATAATGTGCATACTGAATGGCTATTGAGTGCGAGGAAATATACTAAGTGACATATAAATCCGAACACCCAGTTTAAATGGTTTTATTTAATAAAAGTTGGTGAATGTATTTATCTTACTGTAAATAACAAGTGAACAAATTTTCAGCCTTATCAGTTGGACATTCCGGTTTTTATACTGCTTTTTTTAATTCACTAACGCTCTAAAAATGAATATTTCAGCCGCAGTAAAGAATCAACGTTAGCGGATTTTGGTTCTTGACATCCTTTACGATCGGTTACGATGCCTAGAGTACGGAGACCTGTACGATTTCGTCAACTTAGTGAGTTTGATACCGGCCGTATAGTGGGACTTCGGGAAGCTGGACCTTCTTTTCGGGCAATTGCAGTTAGAGTGCAAAGAAGTGTAGACACTGTGGTTAGGTGTTGTCAGGCATGGCTTCGTGAGGGCCGTACGCAAAGAGCAAGGGGCACTGGACGCCGCCGTAGAACAACAGACCGTGAAGATCGCCGCCTAAGATTATTGGCCTTAAGGGACCGTTTCTCCACTACCAGGTCCATTGCAAATGAATGGTTTGCAGAACACGGAAGACCTATTGGCATGCGAAGTGTTTACCGACGAATGAGAAGTTTTGGCTTGTTTTCATACCGGCCACACTGGGTCCTAACTCAAAAACACCGACGTAATCGCCTTGAGTGGTGCAGACAACGATCACTCTGGGATCAGGAATGGAACAGTATTGTCTTTAGCGACGAGTCTCGATTTTGTTTAGGCATGCACGATGGTCGTGCCAGGGTTAGAAGGCGACGTGGTGAAAGGAGGAATCCACAGTTTTTTGTTGAAAGACATGTTCATCACACTGTTGGAGTTATGGTTTGGGGTGCTATAGCTTATGGTTCCAGGTCACCTTTAATCTTCATCAGAGGTAACATACGCGCAGCGTTATATCCACGGAGTTCTAGAACCCCATCTTTTACCCTATCTTGACACCCTGGCAGATCCAACTTTCCAACAAGATAATGCCCGACCACATGTTGCTAGAGTCACAATAGACTTCTTTGAACATAATGATGTCACATTGTTACCATGGCCACCAAGATCTCCCGACTTATCCCCAATTGAGCACGTGTGGGATATGATGGGTAGGAGATTGCTCAATTTGCAACGTCCTCCTCAGGCTCTAGAAGCACATTGACCACCTGATCAGAAGCATGCCTAGGCGTGTTGGAGAATGCGTAGCACATCAGGGTGCATCCACACATTATTAAAGATCAAAGGGCTTTAAAGCAGTGCAATCATTTTGAAATTTTTATCATTTACTTATTATGCTTCACTAAGTACTTGTACAAAATTTTATTAAAATAAAACCGTCTGGGTGTTCGGATTTATGTGTCACTTAGTATATTATATATCATAAGGTATAGGTATAGGTTCTCAGATACATTCTTATACATATACATTCTTAATTGGCCACCCTATACACTAAATTGGTTAAAAAAGGACCATTGCTCTCATTTACTTTCTCAAGTTGTTCCAACAATTTTATCAAAAATTGTCGATATTGTACGTTAGCTGTATTTTCAGGTAATGCTAGGCTTCATATTACGAGGATCAACAAAAGGTAACCTCAGAATGGTACGCCCCAATCAAGTGAGTTGTTACACATAGACAGTGAGACACCAGCGGCGAAGCGTCCATGTAACCATTGTTACCATTGGTAACAGTTAAAAATCTTGAAAACAAATATTTTATGACTAAGTACTGAGAAATAATTTCATTTATATGTTTACCAACTTCAGTAAATAGCAAATTAGCCGCAAGAAAATAATGCACCCTATAATGTCTAGATTTTGCGAACGCGATGAAGCTGACTTGCCTCGACTTGTTTGTCGGTTGTTACCATTTACATTTATGGATACACCTGATAGCCCTTCGGGGACCGTCGGTGCCGGCTCGTGACTGATCGCGGTCGCCAGAGTGCGTGGGCCGCCGCGACTATTGTGTGGGCTTGTTACCACTCTTGGTTATGTGGCTGCAAGAAAAACAGATTGTATTGTTGTCCATGTCTTCTGTTTTCTACAGAAAAAAATGGGTGACCCAGCAGCGGAGTCAACGATTTAAATAGTATTTGGGTTCTAAAGAGGAGACATGAAATTTCTCCGTTACTGTGAGTTGTGTAGCCAATTTGATTCAGTTTGGCAAAACAAGAATCGAAAGTTGTCTTAACCAAGCTTTTAGGCAGCCCTTTTATACATAGATGCCATATGTTTTTTGGCCAAACAAGAATGACCATTTCGGGGTTATTTTGGAGGGGATGACTCTGACAATAGTGCAAATTACAGAGAACTGTTAACATTAATTGCCAAAAAATATCAGAAATCTTCCGAACATCTAGAAACGTCGACTGTTTTTCCTGAAGGCTTGGATTAGTCATAGCTTAAGACGATGAGGTATATCAAGTGCCCCAGACGCCCAGTTCAGCAATGTTTAACTTAATTAAAAAAGTTTAAATAAAATACCTAAAATAAGCAAAAACTTATATTCGGTAGGTTCAAAATAAACTTTTTTTAATAAGATCATTCACAGTTTAGAAAATGTCACGCGTCGCCATTGTGACACACGTAGATGAAATAGAAATGACTCGGAGAGATAACCACAGAATAATTATCACTGGACAACAAATTTTAGTTTTTTAATTGTATCTTGTGGGAAGTGCACTTCTTTGTTAATTTTGGGAATCCAAAAATGACAATGAAATAAAAAAATTAGTTGCGGTTTAGAAAAAAAACATTTTATTTCTAAGGATATATTAAAAAAAGTAACAAGATTCATATACTTATAAAAATCACTATATGCGCTGTCTTTTTGCTGTTCTTTTATGGATCGTTTCTGGAGCATCTCTACCAAGAGTACAACAGTAGTCTGCAAGCATGGAAGGATTCCACTTTCCCTGGTACCTTTTTTCCATTGTTGAAATATCCTGATGAAAACGTTCGCCGTGCTCATCACTTACGGCTCCGCAATTGTCAGGAAAAACGTCCAGGTGTGAGTGTAGGAAATGTATCTTAAGAGACATATTACAGCCCATCTTTTGATACGATGACAGCACATTTTTGACAAGGATTTTATAGTTGTCAGCTTTTCAATTTCCCAAGAAATTAGTGACCACCAGACGGAAATCATTCCAAGCAGTTTTTTCAATACCTGTTAAAGTATTTTCAAACTGTGTATCTTTCAAATATTTCGAATCTGTGGCCCAACAAAAATACCTTCTTTAACCTTTGTCTCACTTAGTCTTGGAAATTTCTGACGCACGTATTGAAAAGCTGACCCATCTCTAATGCCTTGACAAAGTTTTTCATTAGGCCCAACTTGATATGCAGTGGTGGTAATAATTTTTTTTTCGAATCTACTAATGGCATATGCTGTACATTTTTTTGACCTGGCTCTAGGAATTGACGAACAGGCCAGTTTTGTCTGGTGTATAATGAGGTGCCTTTGCCCGACTGTCCCATTCACACAAAAAACAGCAAAACTTTGTGTAGCCTAGCTGCAGCCCAAGTAAAAGTGCAACAACTTTCAAATCGCCACAAATATGCCATTGGTGCTCATCGTATTTTATGCATGTCAATAGGTATTTCATATTGTCATATGATTCTTTCATGTGAACTGCATACCCTACAGGAAGAGATGGTAAAATATTTCCAATATACAATAACACTGCCTTTAAACTCAATGTTGAACTGTCTATAAACAATCTCCATTCTTCTGGGTTATAGTTTATATTTAAAGCCGCCAGTAAGCCGTTAATGTTACTGCAGAAAACCAAGTTATTCTCCATATTGAAAAATGGTTCTAAGTCTTTGTGGCGTTTACGAAAAACACATACCAATACATCGTCTTCTAACAAGTTCCACTGCTGCAGTCTTGATCCAAGTAACTCTGCCTTACATTTTGGAAGTTCTAAATCTCTTACAAGATCATTTAATTCTGACTGTGTTATTTTGTGCGGTTGGTGGCATGACGTGCTCGGTATAAAATCAGGATCTCTTGACGTTGATGGCATATCTTCTTCCTGACGAATCACTCGATCGCCATGATCTGATTCGTTTTCTGATTCGCAAGTGTAGGATTCTGGGGGTTTTGGAATAGGATTTTCGTCACTGTGAGGCACAGGTCTCATCGCAGATGGTATGTTTGGGTAGTTAATAACCGATTTCTTTTTCTTGGACATACCTGTGGCTTGTCCAACACAAGGTACCATGCAAAAGTAACAATCATTAATATGATTTGTAGGCTCTCTCCAAACCATTGGGACAGCAAAGTGCATAGACCGTTTTTTGCCATTTAACCAGCTCCTCAGACTTGAAGCACATGTATTACAGCAGATGTGGGGTGCCCACTGTTTGTCTTGATCACCTAGTTTACAACCGAAATAAAGCTGATATGCCTTTGTTATTAGTGGAGTAATAGACCGTCTCTGAGACGCAAAAGTCACATCACCACACACGTAACAAAACTGATCTGGATTGTTTACACACTTTCGAGACATCTTGCATGAACGCTGTCAGCCAACTGAGGAAAAAATGGCTAATATAAAACAATATAATGTACACGTATGTATAACGTAACACAATCATGCCGATTACATCATCTTTCCTTGCCGAATATAAAAATGTAGCACGTGCATTCTTGTGAATTACAGTATATTAACACTGTCACAGCAGGAACACATATAATTACCGTATCTCTAAAACTTGAACTAATATTGAAAAAATAAGTTTCATTCCGGTTTTAGCACATTAAAAATAGTAATATTTTGTTGATTTTATTTAGGATATTTTTTGGCTGTTGATCAGTGTTATGATATAGTGAGTAGTCTCAGTTTTGTGTTAATTTCGATACTAATGCAAATCATTCCTCGATATGATTATTACAGATCATAGAAAAGCGTTCATAACGTTCGACATATGTTTGGCACAATGCTGAGCTGTCTCGCAGCCTTGACTCAAAATCCACCTGAGATGACTTCCATTTAAGGGACGCCAAGGCAAGGTTGTCTTGACCGATCGAAGTGACGCGACGTTACATTATTTATAATTATTCATTTGTTATTCTGTACAGTAAGCGCTCACGCCTATCAAAAATTAAATCTTGCATTATGCCAGTTTTTCTCCGGTGATACGATTGCAAGAGAAGACTGAATTTATGTGACATGTCCGGTAGATAAACGAAAAGAAAGTTTATAAGATATGCTGCACGGTTTAACTTAAGGACCCATTTATGTTGATTAGTTTCAGTGGATGGGTGATCTGCAGCGGGAATTGTGATTGATTTACATGTTTACTGTGGGAATTCAGTGGGATGTAAGTGAAAAGCTAGGGGGTATATGGAAAAACTGGGCAGTTGGCACCATATGCTAGATAAATACTTCTAAGTCGGTGGTCGCCAACCTTTTCAGTGTGTTGGACTACGCTGATAGTTTTGGAATAAACAGTGAGCTATCTAGTCGTAAGCAATACATACCTACACGTGTTCATTTTACTAATACTAATACATACTAATAAACTTGAATAAACTAATAACAAATACAAACTACATAACTATATCTGTGCCTTAGAGGTGTACAGGGTGTTTCAGTTTATTGTTGCATAACTTTAAGATTCGATAGAACTTTTAAAATTAATGCATAAAGTCTATATAAGCATGGGTCGAAAAATGCGTGGCTTCCGAAATACAGGGTGTTTAAATTTACTTTCTAAAATAGTTTTTTTAAATATTTCGAACAATATTTGATGTCTAACAGTAAAAATTGGTATACAAGGCTTTTTTGGTACGACAAAACGAACCATGGGCATAGTTTTACTGTAGCCGCTAAAGGGCGCTCTCTACTGTACCTGTAGTGTATTAAAATGACCGAAAATTTTTTCAAAGGGATCAAAACATAAATGTTCGTCAGCGCAGACTCATCGGTCCATAAAACGTTACTTAAAAACTTCCTATTATTATCAGTTCTATCAAGAATCCACTGACAAAATGTGATTCTTCATTCTCCGTCCCCTGGCTGTAGTCCTTGCTCAGGTTGCAAATGGTAAGGACGTCTATCGTCATTTCTAAGAACACGGTGAACATGGCTTGCTGAAATTCCCAAGGCACCAGAAACTCTCCTAACACTTGTGGTCGAATCTCTATCAAACTCACGCAGACTCATACTGGTATAAATCTGCGCTGACGAACATTTATGTTTTGATCCCTTTGAAAAAATTTTCGGTCATTTTAATACACTACAGGTACAGTAGAGAGCGCCCTTTAGCGGCTACAGTAAAACTATGCCCATGGTTCGTTTTGTCGTACCAAAAAAGCCTTGTATACCAATTTTTACTGTTAGACATCAAATATTGTTCGAAATATTTAAAAAAACTATTTTAGAAAGTGAATTTAAACACCCTCTATTTCGGAAGCCACGCATTTTTCGACCCATGTTTATATAGACTTTATGCATTAATTTTAAAAGTTCTATCGAATCTTGAAGTTATGCAACAATAAACTAAAACACCCTGTATAGTTGTAATTCCATATAATGCAATTCACAGAACAAGCAAATTAAAGATTGAGTTAGTAGCAGGCATGCCATTACACCACCGAACATTAATTATAAATGATAGTGCTGACACTGTCGAAAGATTTGAAGTTATTAGATACTTAGGAATCTTTGTTTGTAATTTAAAATGGCAGAGTCATGCCGAGCTTTTGGCATCAAAATCAAGGAGAATTATTCATAAGTTTTTCATTCTTAGGAATATTTTAAGCAGAAAGAGTCTGCTCTCAATATATAACTCGTTTATGGGGTCTCTACTAACTTACGGGATAAGTATATGGGGAGCCGCATACACTATTACAAACCACGCAAAATTATATTGTCAGGACTATTTTTCGTATTCCATGTAGGTCAAGTTGCAGATTCGTTTACATTGAAAATGATCTTTTGCATGTTAGAGGTTTATATATTTTTGCTGCTCTGGAATTTGTTCACTCCAGAAACAATGTTTCAACCAGCCACGCTTACGAAACAAGAACTAAAATTAATATTAGTTACACTTATACCAGAGTGAATAAATCTGTTTGCCAAAAATGCATAAAGTTTGATGGTATTAGGTTGTATAATAAAGTACCACTAGAATGTAGAATCCTCTCGAAGTATAGTTTCAAAAAAGAATTAAGAAGTTCATCTTAAATAACTTTGACATGCTTGCATCGATTGTAGCTTGACTCAACCCAGTCATTTCGTTTCTATCTAATGTTTTTATTTCTTTTTTTATATACATTTGCTCATAACCATTAGCCATGCATTGAATTTGTATATTGTGTGACACACACAAGCTTATAACTTAGGTGTCTATTCTTTTGTTGTAAATAAAAAAAAATAACTTAATTAACACCCTGAATGTGGATACAGGTACTAGACTACCACTACTACTTCCTCTTCCTACAAGCCAATGTTAACCGATGTTACCATCCTACCATGTTTGTCATCATTATTTGCACGACTTTAATTCCCTGTTTCTAGGAGATTTTAATGTGCCTCAACTTGTAAATGGCAATCTTCCAGACCCTAAGACACGCATTATCCATAATTTTTGGACATTTTTAATTATAAGCAGTCAAATAATGTCTTAAATCAACTTGGTCGGTCACTAGACCTGGTAATTTCTAAATTACCCTGTACTGTTAAGCGTGATGAACTACCTCTAGTGCCAGAAGATAGTCACCACCCGGCACTAGCTGTTGATTTGACAATAAAGAGCCTAAGTTTACATTCAATCATAGTAAAATAACTTACAACTTCAGAAAGGCTGACTTTGTCAACCTGTATCAAGAACTAATTCAATTTGACTGGGATGTTTTATTCTGCTCTTCTGATGTTAATTATATTGTTGATGCATTTTATGACAACGTTTTCCAAATTTTTGACAGGCACATACCTCTGTATAAGAATTACAGTCTCCAATACCCGCCTTGGTTTCACTCAGCTATTATTAAGAACATTAAACTTAAAGCTAAATTCAGGAAAAAAATCAACAGGTCTGCTTTTGTTGATGATCTACAAGAATTCAAACGTTTGCGCCGCTTGATAAAAAACCAGATTAAATCCGCGTATGATCAATATATTGCAAATATCCAGAATTCTTTAACAATTAAACCCAATGCTTTTTGGTCATACGTTCACAACACATAACGAATCCCAGGGATAATGAAATTTCAAAATAATTCTATAGGTCAGCCTCAGATATAGTAAACGCATTCAGTGAGTTTTTTAGCAGCGTCTATGTCACTCACAAGCCCCATAATAATGCCTCACTAAATCATAGTAATTTATTTGTCCATTTTCATCCAATTGAGGAAAATGAAGTCAGGAAGGCCATTAAATCACTAAAGGATAAGATGACATCTGGTCTAGATGGCATCCCGTCCTTTATAGTCAAAGATTGTGTGGAAGTGTTTGTTGGTGTTCTAACTAGGATTTTTAATATTTGTCTTATAACAAAAAGATCGCTAAGGTCTGTCCAGTGTTTAAGTGTGGGGATAAGTCAAATATTGAGAATTACAGGGCAATCTCTATATTATGCATGTTCTCAAAAGTCTTTGAAATAGTCTTGTACAGTCGCATTTACACTGCCGTCCAGCGTCAGCTGTCATTGCATCAGCACGGATTTGTCGCTAATCGCTCAACAACCACAAATCTATTTATAATAACGCAGTACCTCTCGGAAGCCATTGATAGTAATGAGCAATTTGACGTTATTTATACCGACTTCTCGAAGGCTTTCGATAAAATTAACCACAAAACTTTATTAAATAAGTTAGGTGCACTTGGTTTCACAGATGATGCTACTTATCCGATCGTAGACAATTTGTTAGCTATAATGGCTTCCAATCTGAGACCTACTTGGCACCTTCTGGAGTTCCTCAGGGAACCAACCTGGGACCATTACTGTTTTTGATATTTATTAATGACCTCTGTGACTCAGTTTAATGTGAACGCCTATGCTTTGCTGATGACCTAAAAATTTATTCGCAGATAAATACTCCTGATTATCGTATCAAGCTACAACACCAATTAAATTTTGTGCTGTCTTGGTGTGTAGAAAACAAGTTGGAGCTTAATGTGAGGAAGTGCAAAATAGTCAGCTCTACCAGGAAAATTAATGTTTGCGAATATCCGTACTCTATTGATGGGTCTGTGCTTGAAAGATGCTCTGATGTACGTGATTTAGGATGGAATCTATGGTCAAAAGTTAACTTTTAGTCAGCATATAAATAAAAAAGCATCAGAAGCTTTGGCGGCTTATGGTTTCATAGTAAGGAATTGCAGAAATTTTCATAACATAAAGTCTATTAAGCTATTATATTATGCTTATGTTAGATCCAAAGTCCAGTATTGTAGTATTATTTGGAGCCCTTATGCTATAGCACAGCTATTGAAAGAGTACAACGAAAGTTTACGAAGCTTGTTCTGTTTAGGATTGATGGGACATATCCAGAGAGAGGTACAAGTAATGAGGAACTATGTAGTCGCTTAGACCTTGAAAAAACGTACCTACGTGCCTCAAACATATTTGTGTATTATGTTTATAAATTGTCCTATAAATGGGAAACTGTTGGACAATAAAGCTATTATTATTATTATTATTATTATTACTATTATTATTATTATTATTATCATCATCAAATTCTCACAGGTACCATTTTGATTTCAATCACTTGATTCCATTTTTATGCAGGTATTTGACTCATTATCATATCATCGCGAAAATTGTCGTTACCTCTACATTGTCTCCACTGCCTACAAGTCCATGTTACCCGATATTACCAACCTACCATACTTGTTGTCATCCTCAAATCTTTTTCAGTGCGTTCTGCATGTATTATTCATTGAAGAGAACGTTGTCGACGCCTTTACTGCTTACAGTATCGTATGACTATGGCATATCCGCGCGCGGCATACATTTATGTATAGGAGTAATAGAATTCCTGACAAGGACTTTTGATTATCATATCATAAAGGTCGTTTACATACAGCAAACCATCAGAGAGAGAATGCAGAGGCGTAACAACAGAAGTGGAGGCAGGATGGAAAAACGTTCAAAGTTCGTTGTGTGGGGTGGTCAGGAAAACGTAGCGTGTCGATCAGCTCTATTAGGGCCAATTTCACCAACAGTCCGTTATTCTCCACCTTCAAGCTTCACGTTTCAATCAACAAATTTTAGCAACCAATAGAACTGAAATGTTGAAAACAAATTACTGTCAAAGTATGAGATGACAGCTTGTCATTGAAACATCACCAGCTTATTTAATTTAAAGAAATGTTTGATTTCTGAATTAAATATTCATGTTTATATTATTTTCTTTATGATATGCGATACTGGGCGTTTTTTTCTATAAACCTCTTGCAGATAGCCATTAAGCACCTACTTGGTGACAGGCTCTACCAAAAGATATTGCTCGTTTCCAAACATTCATTCATTTACTTGCCGTTCAGCAGAACCATTATGGCACCTTAGATTGATATTCCCACAAAACCATTCAGGTTTTTTGATATCCATACATCCATAAAGTTGAATATTTTTCATTGTTCAGGAACTGAACAAACATCCACACTATATTCACAGCGATTAAGAAATTCCCAAATGTATGCCTTAAAGCTACCAGCAAACCTAAAGCCTGCAAAAAAACTACAAATTTGCCATATTTTTCTTTTTTAACGAGTACACATTCTAGGTTATATTTATATTAGACATTATTTGAATACAGCTGATTATTGCATTTCAGGTAGTGACATATGTGTGGGATCTGTCAACTCTTGGTACCAGTCACAAAACATATACCCTGAAGGCGCTATTCAATGACAACACTGACTTGTGTGATTGTCAGCGGCCATTTTGTGAGGGTGCGACAGGGTTGCCAGATTGTGCATTAATATCCCGTTTCACCTTCCTGGTCCCAGTAGATTAAGTTCCGCCAACTGTTGAAAAATACTCTACTATGCTTTGTAAGATTATTCGTGACATTTTTCCCAAAATCATTGCACAACACTTGAAAATATGCAAATGACAATGTTTTTATTGCTTTGAAGACATTCATTAACCCGAAAATTAATAAATGAATACTATTAAGATGTAAAGGAAGATGAGGAATTGGATGAAATGTATTTTATATTCTATTTTCTTGCAAAATACAGACAAATCCACACTATTCAACAGGTATGTAATGATAACAGTATATTGAACTTAAATTCGAGATTGCCATGCATTAACAAACGTCCAAATCTGCTGCCAAATTTAACAGCTGGAAAATCGACCTATTATTTGCCGCATTCCCATTGGCTTTTGGGGATAACTGATTGTTAAATGTAAATTTATAACACAAATCAAAATACATGAATGTTGACCTGTTGTCTCTGTACAAAAGCATCAGGTTGGAATCAAGAAGTGGACTTGTTTATAATACAGTCGAATTTTCACGATTTTATTCAATATTTTAATAGAAATCACTGATATTCTGAGACCTTTGACAGCTTCTGTCAAATTGCATTTCGATAAGGTATTTTCCCATTGGTCTATAATATTAATGTTGGTGAAATCGGCCCTTAGAGTGTCATTGAAAGTGTTCAATTATAGTAACAAATCGTTGGTACGTGTCTTGGACAGTTCAGGGTTAGTAAATTCCTAAGCTTAACCACAAAGGTTTTTGGTTTTCAGTCTACAACTTTGGAACCCATCGAGAACTAATTTTTCTGAAACCGAATTGGTCAGTGATTATGGATTGAACACTTCCATAGATGACACCCACTTCTGATGAAATTTCATCTATAGTTACCCGACGATCACGTTCAATAAGCTCTGGAACAGCACGAATGTTGTCATCTGTAAGGCTTGTCCTTGGACGTCGATCAAGTTTAGGCAGCAGCGGTGGCCGCAGTAGTAGACTCTTCAGTCTCCTGATCAGTCGCCGTAAGCTGTGCGGGTTCGAGTCCCGTCCCAGGAGAAATATTTCTCTTGGCTATGGATGTTGTGATTGTCCGTAGGTGGTCTCTGACTGTCGAACGCGGAGGTACCACCCGGCGGATCTCATAGACGGAGCCAGAATGTGTGCATGTTGCACAGAGTCCATGTGGCGTTTCCCCTCTCCCATGTATCTCCCTATAGCCCCACGATACCCAATGGGTGCTTAGGCCTTAGGCCTTAGTGGTAGTTGGAGTATAACAAAAAGTGTTTCCTTTTCAACCCATTCTCGTCCACCCTTAAATTATCTCGTTCAGGTCAACACTCGATTCTGGGACAGTGTACTGTTTCCAAACTGTGCCCGCAAACGAGTTAAAATGTCCCTTTATTGGTTAAAAACTTAATTATTATCCGTTGTACTTCCTGCTCGGTCATGGCTGTACTGGCGACGACAGTGCGCTTGCCCACAAACTATTCCGGTGGCTCCACTCCTCACAAACCAAGCATCTACTCCACACAGCACAACGTAGCTAGGAATTCTAAGAAGAATCGCAAAATTACCGATTATACAGGGTGTAAAGGTTATGGTAGTCCTTATAGAAATGGGTAATAAAACAAGTCAAAAAGTTCATATGACCCATGGTCCAAAAGTCAATAGATTTTGGTCTAAATGGCTTTATAGTTTACAAGTTTAAGTGTTTTATATCGACCACAATCTTACTAATTGTTATAATCTAATCTAAACCGTTTTTAAATTGGGTAATTAACAAATAAAAGGCATTAAGTTTTCCTAGGTTAAGCCAAAATTTGTAGTCAGTAAGTTTTATTAGATTAAATATTTAAAACACACATAACAGCGCGTCAGTCATTCATCACTCTTATCGAACCGGCAATCGATCGTAAACAGTGGTTAGTTATCGGGCATCGGGCGTGTTTTGTTTTTGTTCGCGTACGTCGTCGTGTTTATTCACAATGTTCTCGTATCAAGAGTTCGCCGACATGTTGTTAGTTTACGGTGAAGCTCGTCAGAATTCAAATCTTGCAGCACAAGCCAGATTTCGCCAACGGGTACACCCAGACAGAAGGACATTTGTGCAAGTGTACCAAAGACTTCGAGATACAGGAAGTGTTCAGCCCACTAATATTCGCACTCGTGAAAGACAGGTTACTGTAGAGCACGAGGAACAAATTTTAAATATCGTGGAAATCAATGCAGATATCGGCACTCGGGAATTAGGCCGCCGCGTAGGACTATCGCATACCATAGTCCATAGAATCCTACGGAAAAATTTGCTTTATCGCTACCATGTGCAGGCCTTGTAAAGATTTGGGCGCGTATTCTTGACGATCAGGTAATTGGCCCTTTCGAGTTACCCCCAAAGGAGAAGGATACCTTAGCTTTCTAGCCAATAACCTACCAGAACCTTTGGAACAGACCTTAGACAACATGCCATTACAAAGGAGACAGAATTTGTGGTTTCTTCATGACGGGGCACCACCACACATTTTTAGAGGCGTCATTCAGTATTTGAATGAACATTATCCAAATCGCTGGATCGGTCGAAATGCTCCTGATCCTCGAAAATGGCCAGCAAGGTCTCCTGACCTCAATCCGATGGATCTCTGGTATTGGGGAGAACTTAAAGGGATGGTTTATGGGGCTGGTCCAATAACAATTGAAGCACAACTTCGCGAAAAAGATTTTAATGCGGCAAAAATAATAAATGGACAACTTCGAGGACCTAGAGTAAGAAGAAACTTTGTTCGTCGTAATGAAGTTTGTGTGGAAAGTGGAGGACGACTTTAAATACAAAAAAAGTGCAGTGTGGGTTTTAAAAATAAAAACAATATACGTATCAAAATTGTGTTCCCTATTTATAAGTGGATTTTTTTAATACGTTCAATAAAATTTCACACACCAGGTGAAGCGCTGAGACAGTATTAAGTCCGTTTTTTTTAATTGTTTGGATTTTATGAGTACATTATCAAATAATGAAATAGTACCTAAGAGCCAAAAATAACAAATTTCATCTTTATTTACACTGCGTTCCGATTTTATTTTACTTTAAAGTCGCTTTTCTCTGAAAAAATGCCATTTTGACCCCCATGTTATATGAAACTTTTTCCTTATTTAAACCCCCTCTATCACCCATTTGAATAATGACTATCATAACGTTTACACACTGTATTTGATTCACCCTCGTAAAAAGCGGATGTAATTTAAGAATGCTTGGAGGAATTAATTCACTTGGTATATCGGTAGAAGCCTACATCACCAGTCAATTGTATATTCTTAATTTTTAACATGGAGTCGTTCACTTCATCAAAATAGAACGTTAATAGTTGAGATAAAACTGTAAGAACAACTGAAGAGAGTGGCACTGATTCAATGAAGTGAATGGAAAACTACTCATATTCACAAAAACATTCTATGCAGGGTGTAAAGTTAGTAGTGGATCAACGGCAGTCAGGTGATAGAGGACCTCAAAGCCTATCGAATGAACTTCTATCTGTGTGGTCCGAAATCTTATAGTTCAGGAGATATTTGCAATTTTGTGAAATTTCGCAAAAAAGGGATAATGAACTTTCAATCGCAATTACAACTAAGCCATTAGGCTTAGGGCTGTGATTTGTTTTCGGAGATGAGCTAAATGGTTAGTTTTATGTCACTTTTTAACAGAGCTAATTGGAAATCAACGCAAAAAATCTTAAATTGATTTTTTGTGAACAATCTCTTCCATCCTCAACTCTGGAGGACGGTAAAAAACTTTTTTGTTTTATTTTATTTTAAAAACTATTTAAATCCGTGTAGAATAAATCCTGAAAAAGTTCAGCTTGCTACGATGAGTGTATCATGTCACATTCGTTGTTGTGATGCCATAAACGTAAGAAACAATAGAATCCTTACCACCTACAAGTCCAGAACCTATTGTTTTTAGCCGCTCTTCATGGCTATTTACCGACAAATGTGAAAGATAATCTAATTTAACTAACTTTTACAGAACATGCTCGAAATGGCCTCCATTATCTTCTGTAGACATGCGACACCTTCTAATAAAATTGTCCTTCAGTCGTTGAAATGAATTTGCGTTTCCATAATTTTTATTTTTGCTTCATCAATTTTCTGGCGCAGTTGGCTGACATTTGTATATTCAGATGTATTTATTTAAATCCTCTAGATCATATAAATAAATCTAGAGGATTTAGATCGGGTGAACCTGGAGGCCACCGTATGTGTCCACCTCTACCTATCCAACTTCCAGGAAAGGCACTGCCTAAGTAATGCCGTACATCCCGTGCAAAGTGACATGGGGCACCATCGCATTGAAAATACATGCGGCCACGAACCTGCAAAGGTACATCCGCTGGCAGCTCATACAAACTGCTTTGTAGAAAAGCAAGATATGACTGAACATTCAACCTGGCGGGCAATTCGTATGGTCCAATTAATTGTTTGTTGAGTTCTCCAGCCCATAAATTAACACCGAACTGACATTGAAAGCTGAGTCGGCGAATAGCGTGTGGATTTTCCATGCTCCATGAATGTACATTGTGCACTGAAGTATGGGATATGTATGTTTCTACTGCAGGCAATTGCTCTGGTGCTTATAGAGCGACCTCTCTCGGCTACTTCTATTATGTCTTCTATTTCTTCTGGGCGTATCCTCGGCGGTCTTAGCTGACGACATACGCATTATGGACGCATAGAAAAACGCGCTGGTCGGGATATACCGCCGGTTGTGGTCCACCTCTTCTAACCACATACTCCCGATACATGCGAGCAGGTGCTCGAGCATTTCCTAGGGCAGCACCATAATAGTAATGAATTTCTGCATAAGCTGACGGAGAACATGACATGATTCTATTCAGATGGCAAACGTTAGATACAAATTCCGCGCTGGACCATTGCCTGACTTAGTAAACTGCGAGGACGAATCTAACAGTACCTCATATATATGTTAAAATTAATCAAGTCGTTTGGAGTATAGCTCGTAAGATAGAATTTCTTGTTTACATGTATAGATACCCACCTGCGTGGCAAGTAGCAAGCTGACATTTTCAGGGTTTATTCTACATGGATTGAAGTAGTCTTTACAATGAAATTAACAATGAAATACAACCTCAATTTTTTATACCGCCCTCCAAAGTTGAGGGATCGGAGAGATTTTTCGCAAAAAAATTTCCAATTAGCTCTGTTAAAGACTGACATAACCGTTGCTAAAACTAACCATTTAGCTCATCTCAAAACAAATTACTGCCCTAAACCTAATGGTTTAGTTGTAATTCCGATTAAAAGTTCATTTTATCCTGTCTTTTTCGAAATTTCACAAAATTGCAAATATCTCCTGAGCTATAAAATTTCCCACCACACATATATACTAAGTGACATATAAATCCGAACACCCAGTTTAAATGGATTTATTTTAATAAAATTTTGTATAAGTACTTAATGAAGCATAATAATAATAAGTAAATGATAAACATTTCAAAATGATTACACTGCCTTAAAGCCCTTTGACCTTTAATAATGTGTGGATGCACCCTGATGTGCTACGCATTCTCCAACGCGCCTAGGCATGCTTCTGATCAGGTAGTCAATGTCCTCTTGTGGTATCTCATTCCAGGCAACCACCAACTCCTCTCGAAATGCTTCTCGAGTCTGAGGAGGACGTTGCAAATTGAGCAATCTCCTACCCATCATATCCCACACGTGCTCAATTGGGGATAAGTCGGGAGATCTTGGTGGCCATGATAACAATGTGACATCATTATGTTGAAAGAAGTCTATTGTGACTCTGGAAAGTTGGATCTACCAGGGTGTCAAGATAGGGTAAAAGATGGGGTTCTAGAACTTCGTGGATATAACGCTGCGCGTTCATGTTACCTCTGATCAAGATTAAAGGTGACCTGGAACCATAAGCTATAGCACCCCAAACCATAACTCCAACAGTGTGATGAACATGTCTTTCAGCAAAAAACTGTGGATTCGTCCTTTCACCACGTCGCCTTCTAACCCTGGCACGACCATCGTGCATGCCTAAACAAAATCGAGACTCGTCACTAAAGACAATACTGTTCCATTCCTAATCCCAGAGTGACCGTTGTCTGCACCAATCAAGGCGATTACGTCGGTGTTCTCGAGTTAAAGGGAGGACCCAGTGTGGCCGGTATGAAAGCAAGCCAAAACTTCTCATTCGTCGGTAAACACTTCGCATGCCAATAGGTCTTCCGTGTTCTGCAAACCATTCATTTGCATTGGACCTGGTAGTGGAGAAACGGTCCCTTAAGGCCAATAATCTTAGGCGGCGATCTTCACGGTCTGTTGTTCTACGGCGGCGTCCAGTGCCCCTTGCTCTTTGCGTACGGCCTTCTCGAAGCCATGCCTGACAACACCTAACCACAGTGTCTACACTTCTTTGCACTCTAACTGCAATTGCCCGAAAAGAAAGTCCAGCTTCCCGAAGTCCCACTATACGGCCCCTATCAAACTCACTAAGTTGACGAAATCGTACAGGTCTCCGTACTCTAGGCATCGTAACCGATCGTAAAGGATGTCAAGAACCAAAACCCGCTAACGTTGATTCTTTACTGCGGCTGAAATATTCATTTTTAGAGCGCTGGTGAATTAAAAAAAGCAGTATAAAAACCGGAATGTCCAACTGATAAGGCTGAAAATTTTTTCACTTGTCATTTACAGTAAGATAAATACATTCACCAACTTTTATTAAAATAAAACCATTTAAACTGGGTGTTCGGATTTATATGTCACTTAGTATAGGAGCTCATTCGATAGGCTTTGAGACCCTCTATCACCTGACTTCGTTGATCCACTTCTAACTTGCTAAACCTAACCATTTAGCTCATCTCAAAGCAAATCACTGCCCTAAATCTAATGGTTTAGTTGTAATTCCGATTGAAAGTTCATTTTATCCTGTCTTTTTCGAAATTTCTTAAAATTGCAAATATCTCCTGAGCTATAAAATTTCGGACCACACATATAGGAGCTCATTCGATAGGCTTTGAGACCCTCTATCACCTGACTTCGTTGATCCACTTGTAACTTTACATCCCCTATTTGTCATCGTACAAGTTGGAATTCCTTACGCCACTGCTCGAATGATTAATTCGCCTCATTAGTTCACTTGTCGCACAGTCAGCATATGTGCTGACAGATATGGTTTACCTTCGTCGAATCATTTCCAGCATTCACTCTTCTAAGACAAGACATTCGATTCCGACGGAAGCCTGACTCATTTTTACGTCATTTTCCCAAAGATATGCACACGTATATCTACGTTCGAAATCATATTCTCAGATGTCGGAGACTAATTGCGCATTTGTTTCGCTTGTAATTAACGTTCTGCGAATGTACGAGTGGTAGCTGTTCAGAAGTTTTGTAGTGTGTAGTATATTGTACTACCTACATAGTTATTTATTTGCTCTATAAATATAGGCGTAGGATACGAACGAGATGATGATATTAGAACATCGTTAAGCTCAGCATATCTGTCTATACGCCTCGATATCACATAGGTTGCTGCGTGCTTAAAGCTATGTTGATCACATAGGCTGCTGTGTGCTTAAAATTGCCTAAGTGGAGGACTGTGTGTCCCAGGACTGTGTGTCCCAGCGGGAGTGCCCCTGTTCTTAGGGTCTGCGGACCAGTATATGATAAATCAAAAATAAATAATGATGAATTGGTACCACTGTGGATAATTAACGTAATCCTAAGATAGTGCATGTTATGAGTCGGTTGAATATGGGTGGTACTCAAGTCATTTTTCTATAAATAGATATTGGCCTACTCCAGTGAAAAAAAAAGCCGAAGCATTCGCCGATTCGGTAGAATCCGAATGCAGACTCAATTACCATGAAGACGAGGACGACAACCACGAGGAGGCCGTGGAAGTCACAGCCGAAATCATGAGGAGACGACCACCTGGCCAGGAGATGGATCACCCCTCCAGTCCAGAGGAAATCCGTCTGATCATCCGCAGGTTGAAGGTCAGAAAGGCGCCGGGAAGGGATGGCATCAACAACAGGATACTGAAGAACCTTCCCTCCAAAGGCATTGCTGCGCTCACCGACATCGCCAATGCCACTCTGAAACTTAACCACTTCCCGCGGCGGTGGCGGGAAGCCCAGGTTATAATGCTCACCAAGCCAGGCAAGGACCGGAAGTTGCCCCAGAACTACCGGCCCATCAGCCTGGTTTCCTCGATGGGCAAAGTAGTCGAAAAGGCTATCGCCGTTCGACTAGAGAAGCACTCAGAAGAACTGGCACTTCTCCCCCCAGAGCAATTCGGCTTCAGATCCTCCCACAACACGAAACTCCAAGCGCTACGACTGACAGAAAACATCACCAGTGGCTTCAATCTCCAGGAGGCAACCGGCCTCGTCCTGCTGGACGTGGAACGAGCCTTCGATCGAGTTTGGCACGATGGGCTCATCGTCAAAATGGAAGCCGCCGGAATCGATGCAAACATGTGCCAACTGATCCAGAGCTATCTAACACAAAGATGGCTCACGGTGAAGATTCGTACATGCCACTCAACAAGACGACAGCTGGAAGCAGGCGTGCCCCAGTGGTCAGCCTTAGCCAGCCTGCTCTACAACATCTACTCTCACGACGTACCGAAGACAGCTGACACAATGCTGGCCCTATATGCAGACGACACTGCTATAGTCGCCAAGCATCGATGACCCGAGATCATCCGTAGGAGACTACAGGATGAACTGGACCACATCCAGGACTAGTGCGTGAAATGGAAAATCCGCATCGACGTCCAGAAGACGCAGGCAATCTTCATCCAACGAAGAATGATTGCAAGACCTCTCGAAGATATCCAGTGGAGCGACAAAATCAAATATCTGGGGATCGTATTTGACAAGTCCCTCACCTGGAAAGACCACATAGAAGCTGTCATCGCAAAGACCAGAGCAGCCATGGCTCAACTCTACCCATTACTGGGTAGACACAGCCGGATGCCGCTAGCGACCAAGCTACGGCTGATCAAGGCCATCGCCAGACCTCAGCTGGCTTACGCCTCCGCGGTCTGGGGGTACGCTGCTCCCAGCTACCGCAAGCGACTTGCTACTCTAGAGATGAAGCTACTCCGGATCGCCACCAGTGCACCATCCTACGTAAGAAACTTAACCTTGCGTAGAGACCTGCATTGGGACACCATTCATGAGTACATGAGGAAAAAAGCGGAGAAGACCTTCCAGAAAGCTCAGGACCACCGAATGAGCAGCTACGATTCCTCATGGACTACGATCCGGACGAGAGGCCTCGCAACCGCAGAACCAGGTACCCTAGACCAAGGTCCCAGTTGGCACCCGCTAACTGGAACCTTGACTAGGAGACTAGGAGAACCCGCGGTTGCTCCCCCCCCCCACGGCGTGGATGCAGAGGACCAGGAACGACCAGGACCCACCTGGACCAGGACCAACCAGGACCAGGAGCCGCCACGACCGGGACCCACCAGGACCAGGACCAGGAACAATATATAGGTAAGAGTTTCAAGAGAACCTAGCAGACCCTCTATCGATGATCGCTTAACGACATCGATAGAATGTGCGAGGTAAACGGAACCAACCCGGCGTTCCCAGAGACTGAAACACATGAGGAGACGCTGTAGCAGACCGCAGGTCACGCACAACACATGGCCTACCGAGACGCTGATGAGTCGGGCCACGCGGAGGTTAGGGTTTAGTGGGTATTAGGTGGTCTCCTCAAGACAACCTGGATTCCCACACACGCCGTAGCTCGGGCTATGGTATGGTGCATAAACGCATTCCCCCCTCACCAAAAAAAAAAAAAATCCGATCGTATCGCCCTTATCGCTTGCCAAAGGAGGATAACTCGTTGCCGTTCGGTCACCAAGTAAGTGGCTTTAATATTATCCTGACATTGTTGCCCATATCGAATTGTTCACATACTGCCCTTGTAGTAAAAAATGAAATGGTACAGGGTGGTACTTCGATGGGTTTGTGTTTTTCACGTTTATAGTTATACGAGCCGCTTCCCACTTCAGTTGGCCCACTTCAAGGTTTGTACCAAAATATTCCTTTATAAACTAAACATGACGAAACTATTTACTTCTAAAACAATTTATTTTCTCAAAAACATTTTAGATACACTCTAGTCGTAAAAAATACATATTTGAAATCACTTAGAGCTATAACTAATAGAACATGTGAACAAATAAACAATGTGCGAATAAATGCGCGAAGTTAACAAAGCAACAATTAAAAGATTACCATTAGGTAACATCACCTTTATTTTTTATTACGGCTGAAATTCTTTTTGACAAAAATTTGGTGTAAGACAATCCCATATTTCTTGAAGCTTTTGTCTCAGTTCGGTGATTGTACGAGCAGGAAGTTGTCGTAGAACCTTTTTCATCTCGTGCCACAAAGTTTCAATAGGTGACAGATCTGGACTGCTACAAACCCACTTCAAAAGTCGTACATTATTTTCTTCCATGCATTTTATAGCCTTTTTTGAGGCATGGCACGCTGCACCATCTTGCTGAAACACAAAATCTTGGCCGGATGTCAAACATTCTTCCATCACTGCCAAATATTTGTTTGTATCCACATTTCCATCGATAAAATGAAGTTTTCCTACTCCGTTTGATCACATACTGCCCCAGACCATAATGGATGCTGGAAATTGCACTTTTCTCTTCAGACAGTCAACATGGAATGCTTTTTTTGAGAATAACTCTACTGTATTGCACACCATTGTTGAGGTGTCCATTGTCTATGTTCTTTAGCCCATCTAAGCTGATTTTTGTTTTGCAGTGGAGTTAATAGTGGCTTTTCTTTGACCATTAAACAAGTTGTGCAACTTTAGGGTTTTTACTTCACTTTTTTTATAAGAAAACTTACTTTGGGTTATGGACCTTGAAATTCTCCTTCCAACAGCGTTACACCACAGAGCACTTAATTGTGAATAACTGGCATGCCTGTTTTTCACAATTATTAACTGAACCAGTTACGTTATATCTTCTAACAATATTTCTCACACTGTACCGCGATAAGTCTAACAAAGTTGAGTTGCAATTTCTGAGTTTGATTTCCCAGATTAAAATATTTAATTATCAGTATCCGAATTTTCTCACTAATAACCTTTTCTCTATCCATTTTGAAAACCTTAACTACCCAAAACTATTTTAGACGTATTCTGACACCTGTGATTAATAAATACAATTGTCATGGCTTTTATTTTTCACAGCCACCTATGCGTTATAGACTTATTTTGCATTGAAATGAAAATAGGGTGATATGCTGTAATTGCAACATTTTTATGCTGCAAATTTGATTATGGAGTGATAAAGTTGGTGTTTTCTACTATATATTATCAAATTATTCATTGTTAACATTTTAAACCTATAACACCCTGCTACATATTTATTAATTGTGTTTGATAAGAAAAAAACTAAGATTTCAGTAGTTGGGCCAACCGAAGTGTCAAGAGCTTCAGGTCAGTTGATTTCTTACAAAACAGGATATACACGCATACGCACTCTTTTTCAGTTTCCCGAATATGCCAACAATGGTGCATTGTTAAGGTGAGTGTGATAATTCACTTCGCTGCCACACTTACCCAAATTGAATTTCGGTATAGGTCTCGCATAAGGATATCCTCGATACTTCTTGCTACTTTTCCAACAATTAGCACTGTATATAATGTACATACTATTAATTGTTTCAAGTGATGTCAATAAAATCACTTGTACAAGGTGATTCACCAATCATGGCACAGCGAGTATACCCAGAGCAGAAATAGTTTAGTCCTAAAAGTTTTCACACAAAATTCGTCGGCTTTAATTTTAACAAACACAAAATAATATCAAGTTGAATTAAATAATGATGGTTAAGTTTGCAACGATGAAAAATAGTTAATAACTGATTGATAGAACAGAGTGTTACTAACAATTTATTTGTTTCATATATCCAGTAAATAAAGCAATATTAACTATTTTTTCGTTAACTTTAATACTCGTTTTTAAACATCATGTCGATTATTGGGGTATTCAAGAAGGAAAACTACATCTTTAATGATTCTATTATTTTGAGGTATTTATTATTATACTTACTTTTGGAGTAATTTTGGAAAGTATGCTTCAGTTAATTAAGAAATTAGGCTGTTACTTATTACTATTAGATATAATTTTATAATTATTAAATTTAATTCTAAAATGTTGGGAGGATTTAATTTTTCAATTCACTAAAATAAAATTCTTCTTTTTATATTACTCCCTCAAATAAACCTAAAATATTTATGTAAGACTACTTGGGTTACTGTTTACGTTTCAGGTACATTAAAAATATCCTACTCGCATGTTCTTCTTATACATTTTTTAACAAAATATTGGCTAATTTAAGCTTTTATTAAGAACGAGATTTCCTACAGCTCACGGGAATATAACAATGTTTGTATATCCACAATAGTCTAATAATAAAACATCACATAGAATAACGGTTATGTGAACCATACTTGTGGGAAAACCTACATTCTTTGCTTATACATATAAAGTTATTATAGGAAGTTGTTAAACTATTATTAACAAAAGTTATGTTATCAGTAGATCTATGATATTCATTAAGAGAGCTACTGAACATAAGATACTTTTTAGTTAGAATAAGAGTCAAGTAGACTGACTCATATCCTAAATCTATGCACATTAGCTGAATATGTACTTATTCAGCTAACAAATAAGTGAGATTAGTCTTTCAAAACTGGTATTTCAACAAATTTTGATATGATGCAGAAATGAACTGACTGCAAAACAAATCACTCATCCGACACAAGTATTCTATCTATCGGTAAAGCTGCTGCAAAATAACACTGATCAACAGCCAAAAAATATCCTAAATAAAATCAACAAAATATTACTATTTTTAATGTGCTAAAACCGGAATGAAACTTATTTTTTCAATATTAGTTCAAGTTTTAGAGATACGGTAATTATATGTGTTCCTGCTGTGACAGTGTTAATATACTGTAATCCACAAGCATGCACGTGCTACATTTTTATATTCGGCAAGGAAAGATGATGTAATCGGCATGATTGTGTTACGTTATACATACGTGTACATTATATTGTTTTAGATTAGCCATTTTTTCCTCAGTTGGCTGACAGCGTTCATGCAAGATGTCTCGAAAGTGTGTAAACAATCCAGATCAGTTTTGTTAAGTGTGTGGTGATGTGACTTTTGCGTCTCACAGACGGTCTATTACTCCACTAATAACAAAGGCATATCAGCTTTATTTCGGTTGTAAACTAGGTGATCAAGACAAACAGTGGGTACCCCACATCTGCTGTAATACATGTGCTTCAAGTCTGAGGAGCTGGTTAAATGGCAAAAAACGGTCTATGCGCTTTGCTGTCCCAATGGTTTGGACAGAGCCTACAAATCATATTAATGATTGTTACTTTTGCATGGTACCTTGTGTTGGACAAGCCACAGGTATGTCCAAGAAAAAAAAATCGGTTATTAACTACCCAAACATAGCATCTGCGATGAGACCTGTGCCTCACAGTGACGAAAGTCCTATTCCAAAACCCCCAGAATCCTACACTTGCGAATCAGAAAACGAATCAGATCATGGCGATCGAGTGATTCGTCAGGAAGAAGATATGCCATCAACGTCAAGAGATCCTGATTTTATACGGAGCACGTCATGCCACCAACCGCACAAAATAACACAGTCAGAATTAAATGATCTTGTAAGAGATTTAGAACTTCCAAAATGTAAGGCAGAGTTCCTTGGATCAAGACTGCAGCAGTGGAACTTGTTAGAAGACGATGTTTCGGTATGTGTTTTTCGTAAACGCCACAAAGACTTAGAACCATTTTTCAATATGGAGAATAACTTGGTTTTCTGCAGTAGCATTAACGGCTTACTGGCGGCTTTAAATATAAACTTTAACCCAGAAGAATGGAGATTTTTTATAGACAGTTCAACATTGAGTTTAAAGGCAGTGTTATTGCATATTGGAAATATTTTACCATCTCTTCCTGTAGGGTATGCAGTTCACATGAAAGAATCATATGACAATATGAAGTACCTATTGACATGTATAAAATACGATGAGCACCAATGGCATATTTGTGGCGATTTGAAAGTTGTTGCACTTTTACTTGGGCTGCAGCTAGGCTACACAAAGTTTTGCTGTTTTTTGTGTGAATGGGACAGTCGGGCAAAGGCACTTCATTACCCCAGACAAAACTGGCCTGTTCGTCAATTCCTAGAGCCAGGTCAAAAAATGTACAGCATATTATGCCATTAGTAGATTCGAAAAAAAATTTATTACCACCACTGCATATCAAGTTGGGCCTAATGAAAAACTTTGTCAAGGCATTAGATAGAGATGGGTCAGCTTTTCAATACCTGCATCAGAAATTTCCAAGACTAAGTGAGGCAAAGGTTAAAGAAGGTATTTTTGTTGGGCCACAGATTCGAAATATTTTGAAAGATACACAGTTTGAAAACACTTTAACAGGTATTGAAAAAACTGCTTGGAATGATTTCCGTCTGGTGGTCACTAATAATTTCTTGGGAAATAGAAAAGCTGACAACTATAAAACCTTTGTCAAAAATATGCTGTCATCGTATCAAAAGATGGGCTGTAATATGTCTCTTAAGATACATTTCCTACACTCACACCTGGACTTTTTTCCTGACAATTGCGGAGCCGTAAGTGATGAGCACGGCGAACGTTTTCATCAGGATATTTCAACAATGGAAAAAAGGTACCAGGGAAAGTGGAATCCTTCCATGCTTGCAGACTACTGTTGGACTCTTGGTAGAGATGCTCCAGAAACGATCCATAAAAGAACAGGAAAAAGATTCTTATAAGTATATGAATCTTGTTACTTTTTTTAATATATCCTTAAAGATAAAAAGTTTTTTTTCTAAACCGCAACTAATTTTTTTATTTCATTGTCATTTTTGGATTCAGCGCCCCAAAATTAACAAAGAAGTGCACTTTTCCCACAAGATACAATTAAAAAACTAAAATTTGTTGTCCAGTGTAATATATAGTTTATATAGTGAAGTGTTGGTACTTATGAACCGTTGGAGGTATTCCGATAGAATGCTTTCAATTATTTATAAGTGAAAATTTATTTCTATAAATTCGCTGTTCCGGAGCAAGCCTGGGACCAAATCGCAAGACTAGTACTATAATAGTAGGCATTAAGTAAATCTATCACAATTTCGCTGTCAAATATTCAATTAAATCCAATCAATTAAATTAACATTTATAAACTACAGCTTAAACAAACTAAAAAACATAGTGTAATAGCAAATAAACAATAGTAAATAATTTTCAACTATAGGAGAGTTTATGTTACTACAGTGAAGAATAAAAATCAAATACGGCTTATTAATTTGGAATTATATAAAAATTAAAGTTCAGTTATAGTAAAAAGTGTGGAGTGTTTGATAATAAATTTTGGAATTAGTTTACTGTTGATATTTACAAAATTGGAATATACTTAACTGCACCCTACGGTTTTTCACAATGATTGATTTTTTTTTTGTTGGTAATATCGCAATTTCTAGATTGACCTTATTCCAAATTAATTAGTCATACTTAATTCTTGTTATTAAAGCGTGTTTTTTAATTCCTCCAACTACAATTCATTTTCTGAATTCCTGGTCTTAAAACGACAACAAAAGTACTTAAAATCAAGAGCTTAGATGTTTGGTATATATTTCCATATCTTTAAATTATTTTCCAAATTTCCAAATTTTCCAAGTTTTCAAAACCATTTTTTTCGAAAAATCAATATTCAAGTTTCTTTTAAAATTATACAGGGTGTTTCAGTTTATTGTTGCATAACTTTAAGAATCGATAGAACCTTTAAAATTAATGCATAAAGTCTATATAAACATGGGTCGAAAAATGCGTGGCTTCCGAAATAGAGGGTGTTTAAATTTACTTTTTAAAATAGTTTTTTTTTAAATATATCGAACAATATTTGTTGTTTAACAGTGAAAATTGGTATACAAGGGTTTTTTGGTACGACAAAACGACAAAACTGATTCTTCGCACTTTTCTGCATACAAAAGCTTTCTTGTGAGTTTTCGTTATAGTTAGCCGTTTTTGAGATATTTCGATTTTTAAGGGTCGATGCATTTTTAATTATTTATGGGAAAATAATATTTTTTTACATTTTCGATTTGGGCATTACAAGTAATTAAGATGATCGTTTAGATTGTGTTTTTACACACAGCAATAATTCCTAACTCCAAATAAACACAAAAAACAGAATATTAATTTGTTTAATTTTCCAATATTATTTTTAACAAATTAAATTAATTATTTACAATTAAAATGATATTGGATAGTTAGGACAAACATACAAAATATAAAGTAGTTGCTCGAAATGTAAACCCAATTGTTAAATACACAATTCACATCTACGAATTATCGAACGTGGTATAGCATTATTCAAATAAGGCCTTATTTCATCACATGCATTCCTGATTCTGTCTATTAGCATATCTCTTGTGGTTACGGGAGTCTGGTACACTTTTTCTTTTAGAAATCCCCACACAAAGAAATCTAATGGATTTAGGTCAGGGGATCGTGGAGGCCAGGCGACTGGTCCTCCACGGCCGATCCATCTTTCTGGATAATTTTCGTCCAGCCAGTTTCTAACTATTCTTGAATAATGAGCTGGACAACCATCAAGCTGGAACCAGGCGAATCTTCTTAAATCTAACATAACATCATCCCACATATTTGTATGTTCAGCCTTTAAAAATTCCAAGAAGGTCGCAGCATTTAACCTTGCAGGCACAAGGTAGGGTCCAAATAGTCGATTACGGTAGATACCAATCCACACGCTCACACTAAATTCATGCTGAAAATTTCTTCCCCGAACTGCATGCGAATTTTCATGCGACCAAATATGTTGACTCATCGGTCCATAAAACGTTACTTAAAAACTCCCTATTATTATCAGTTCTATCAAGAATCCACTGACAAAATGTGATTCTTCGTTCTCCGTCCCATGGCTGTAGTCCTTGCACAGGTTGCAAATGGTAAGGACGTCTATGGTCATTTCTAAGAACATGGTGAACATGGCTTGCTGAAATTCCCAAGGCACCAGAAACTCTCCTAACACTTGTGGTCGGATCTCTATCAAACTCACGCAGAATCATACGGGTAAATCAGCGCTGACGAACATTTATGTTTTGATCCTTGTGGAGATTTCCAAAACCATTTTCAATTATTTGGCGATGCACTCTTACAAATACTGAGCGACTTGGATGTCGTCTGTTTGGAAATCTTCGTGCGTATTCTCTGGCTGCTTCTGCTGCGTTTCCATTTACAAAGCCATACACAAAATGAATATCCGCTAACTCTTGATTGGAGAATAAAAATGGCATTTTTATAAAACTTACAAAAAAAAACAGGTAAAAGAAACTAAATTTCGTGCATTCACAATTGCAAAAAAAACGTTTCAGGTTTCAACAGACAACAAAACTAACTGTCAACTAATTGACGTTTAACCTTATTCTGCTTTCAATTTCAAAAATATTTGCAGGCACAGCCTACTTCTAAAAATTATCGAGATACTGACTTTTTAACGTTATTTTATCATAAATAATTAAAAATTCATCGAACCTTAAAAATCGAAATATCTCAAAAACGGCTAACTATAACGAAAACTCACAGGAGAGTTTTTTTATGCAGAAAAGTGCGAAGAATCATTTTTTTTTATTCAAAAAGCAAAAAATTGCACTAAAAAAAATTTTCGGTCACTTTAATACACTACAGGTACAGTAGAGAGCGCCCGCTAGCGGTTACGTAAAACTATGCCCATGGTTCGTTTTGTCGTACCAAAAAAACCCTTGTATACCAATTTTCACTGTTGATCGAAATGTTTAAAAAAAAAACTATTTTAAAAAGTAATTTTAAACACCCTGTATTTCGGAAGCCACGCATCTTTCGACCCATGTTTATACAGGGTGACTTCGAAGTTGAGTCATTTATTTTAACAGTGAGTAGATCTGATCAAAAGAAATGTTTTTTTCCTTTACCATTTTTTTGGTAAAATTAAAGTAACAAAGTTATAGCCCTTTGGAAGTTTGAGTACCGCCCTGTCTCAATAATAATATTATATGTTCGTGTTTGGCGGCAACGGATATAATCCGCCTGACCGGTTCATCGCATCGGAAACAAAAAAGCGAAAGAATTTGAAACGTTTATCAGGATGTTTTTCGTCAGTCGATAACGCGTTAGTGAATAGTAGTAGTGTTTGTTGCGTGGCTCAAACGAAATCAAAAATGGCACATGTTTACGAAAATGCTGAACTTGTGGACATGATTCTTATTTACGGGGGGGCAGTCTTTACAAAATGCTCCCGGATGCATCACGGATTTATGCGAATCGGTTTCCCAATCGAGTGCAACCAACCCCTCGTGCCTTTGTTAATGTAGTACAAAGGGCTCGTGAATCAGGTGACTTAAGACCTCACAGGTCAGGGCATGCTGCTCCAAGACCGCACGATCAAATACAGGTCCGCACTGAAATACTTGTCGGGACGATACTTTATTAAACAAGGTAACATTTTCTTTTGTTTATTTTTTTATTTTTACACACATATTTTGGTTTATCTTCGTTCTACAATCATTATCTGAAAATTAATGACTCAACTTCAAAGTCACAATGTATAGACTTTATGCATTAATTTTAAAAGTTCTATCGAATCTTAAAGTTATGCAAGAATAAACTGAAACACCTCATAATTCGAATTTATTTACAACCAATGCTTGATCCTAACATCATTTCATTTAGGTTTTTCTGGTTAATAAGTCAGAATAAGTCACCATGAGGACATTTCAAGGAATTCGAAATAAGACTAGCATTTCCTCGTGTCTCATGAGTTGTCGTGGTCTTTGAATTAAATTTAGAGATCAGTTTTTTCTATGATGGCATTTGAAGGGTACGTTAAAACTTCTCAAAGGATAGATTCAAATATTTGACAACCGCAATAATATAGCAGTATATGAGACTGTATATCTCAATAATTTTAAAAACTTTTTGAACAAATAAAAATCTTTCAGGGTTTAAGCATACAATTTATATATTCTGATCTCTTTTCTGGTAACTAACTGTAGCATCATTACACCCATTTTCAAACTTGTGAACGTATAATAATCCATTCCAAGCTTTGTTAGTATCCATATAGTTGTTATTTAATTTGCACTTTGTCAAGAAAACCTGAACGACAGGCGGGTTATCGCCAATGAGTGCTAAAGCGCCTATTTTTCAAGCCGCAATATTTTCCAGAAAATGTTATTTGTATATCGCTTAGACAGTAAAAATAATAACCTGGATAACCCTGTATAAACACGATTACTTTATCGCATGCCAAACTACGCATTACTCTGTAGAAATCAATAAAAGCTTCTGATAAACCAGTCGCCAGTAACCCTTCTTCTCTTTATTCGCATTAGACGTATTGCTAGTAGACCCATTAACGCACTGATGAGCTGCTAACGAGCACGAAACAGCGTTGTCTGGGGTTGGTCGTGGTTACAGAGACAGAAACGTGTTCATTCAATAACATAGAAGCTCATCAAAAACGAAATGTTACGCCTATGCGCTAACTCCCAAGGTTAAACAAGCCTGATGGGCAGTATCATTACGAGATTTTGTCATCTTTATCGTCCTTATGTCTGTACCGCTTTGTGTCTGATCGCCAAAACCTCGGGACAGGTTCCTCTTATTATTTTTTTCTTCATTTGTATGCGATACAGGTAGATGGACACCCACATAGGCCATTAAGCCCGATTTTTTTGTAATTCGCGGTAGGTAATAAAACGTTCTTTGACCGGTCATGTGCCTGCTGAAAAAATTTGATGGCTTATTCTAGGAGCAATAATCACACTGTAGAGTGTTGAAAATATTGAATTCCATTCATTTGCAATGGACCTGGTAGTGGAGAAACGGTCCCTTAAGGCCAATAATCTTAGGCGGCGATCTTCACGGTCTGTTGTTCTACGGCGGCGTCCAGTGCCCCTTGCTCTTTGCGTACGGCCTTCTCGAAGCCATGCCTGACAACACCTAACCACAGTGTCTACACTTCTTTGCACTCTAACTGCAATTGCCCGAAAAGAAAGTCCAGCTTCCCGAAGTCCCACTATACGGCCCCTATCAAACTCACTAAGTTGACGAAATCGTACAGGTCTCCGTACCCTAGGCATCGTAACCGATCGTAAAGGATGTCAAGAACCAAAATCCGCCAACGTTGATTCTTTACTGCGGCTGAAATATTCATTTTTAGAGCGTTAGTGAATTAAAAAAAAGCAGTATAAAAACCGGAATGTCCAACTGATAAGGCTGAAAATTTTTTCACTTGTTATATACAGTAAGATAAATACATTCACCAACTTTTATTAAAATAAAACCATTTAAACTGGGTGTTCGGATTTATATATCACTTATTATATATAAAAATTTAAATGGAGATAAAGTTACAGTGAAATAAAGAAAACAATTTAGAAAGCTATGAAGTTATATTTATATTATAGTTTCCATCTTTGTGGTTCGGCAACTCATTCATATATATCAGAAATAAAGCACTGAACCCTGGGGTACACCGTGTTCAATATATTTTTCATCTGACGCATTATTTCCGATTTTTACTAATTGTTATTTCTTAGACTAAGTTCAAAACTGCCAATGTTGTGTTTCTTTGACATCGAAATTCAAACTAGTTCAAATAGAACATGTTACCTGTTTCGAAATGTAAGACGATTTTGACCAAGAATTTTTAGTAAATGTTGCTAGGAACAGGAAGTAATGATATTGGGCGATAGTTTGCGATATCATCAGTATCGTCGGTTTTGAAAACGGGTATCACAACTGCACGTTTTAAGCAGTCCGGAAATATGGTACACTCAATACAAATATTTATTAATTTGGTTAGAGGCATTATGATTTGATTTTTGATCATTTTTATTAAAAGAGTGCTCATGCATAATTAAATGATACCTTTTTAAAGTTGAAGTGGCGCATTGGTGGACGTATAATACTTTCTGGATGTAGCTCACCTTCATCTAAGTTTTCTAACAGTTTATTCGCAACAGTTCGGAAAAAAACGTTGAATTCATTTGGCTCGTTTGACGTATTTATCCCATTGCTTGTATTTTTGTTTTTTCTGACAATTTCCCACATACACTCTGCATTGGGTTGTGAGATCTTTTAATGATTCGTCCGTTTTAATTTTTTTCCGTTGCATTATTTTTTGTTCATATTTTTTCTTGAAGTTGTTTTGTCTTTTTTATATATACAGATTTTTCTTTGTTATACAAGGAATTGAGGAAAATAAACGTTTTTTGGCACAGATAATCAGTAATACTAGATACGCTTATATTATTTCGGATTTCGTTGCATTCTGTTGTAATTTCCACTCATACCTTTTCCGCTTATGCCGCCGTACTGGAAATGTCTCCTTTCTGAATCATCTTACGATGGAAATATCTCCAGGGTGGCGCATCGATCACGAAACAGACGCATTTACTGGCAGCTCTGTTTTTTTTTTTTGAAAAACGCTTAGGTTTGAGCTGCCAGTTTCGTTTTCGTTGAGCCACCCTGTATATAGTAGAGATAGATGCTAGATAAAATTCCATACAACTGGAAATTTTGCTCATGTCCAGACAATTCCAAAAAAGGATTTAAGACCAACACAACTACAGACTTTTACTGGTCTCTATATTCCTTGTGTGGTCCAGGAAAATGCGATTAAGTGGAAGTTTTTTTCTCGAAAACTAAGGAAGATACGGACAAAATGCAAGTAACAAAAAAGTTGTATTTTTGCTTGCTACATATAAAAATCGCGCAAAGGAGGCATACATTTTCTTGTCACAAATATTCGTTCAGATCCCGCTCGTGACGCCACTGGACTTAATAATTTTAATCAAATTAGGGCCAAATTAGCTCCTTAATTTTATAAATATCACCGCCAAATTACAACAGAATTAGGCAAAGGGTATTTATTTAAGATACTTACGAAAATCCTTTTTTTTTTTAATTTTAACACCCTGTATCTTGAGAACGAAGAACTTGCGGACGTATGTTTATACGAACTTTTTGTCTTAAATTACTCACAGAATCGACTGTTGATTTTGAGGCACATACGTAATTAACATCCTGTATATTCGAATAATGACTTCCTGGGGATGATTGGAAGCTTGTTACCCGCCCGATTTTTTCTCGAACCGCCAATGGAATCGGTACTAAATTGGTAGGTGAGTCAGTCTGGGTCGGCCGTATACAGACTACTTGATCTGTTTTCTGGACCACGCGTCTCGCCAAGCCGCAGCCTTCTTGATTTTCCATAAAAGGGCAGCCCGACCGACTGCTGGTGCTGTTTTTCTCAACTTGTATCCACTGTGATGCTGTAAATTCATTTAGAAAACGATCGGTCGCTTGGGAGTACCTTACGGTAAATACACACATTGTGACGCAATATAAATGTTGCGTCACAAGACCGGGAATTGAAGGATAATCCTGCAACTGTAAATATCACGGCGTACTAATTTTGTTTAGTCAAAAGTCTCATCGTTGATTTTGGCAAAAGTCGATACTCGTATATAGTCAACGCCAAACAAAGTGGCGTGCACGTCATCAAGGTGGGTGTGTTGAAAAATTTACATTGTTGCCAAACTTTTTGTAAAATAATAAAATTTATTATTTACATATCTAGGTTTATAAGCAATATTAACCTCAAATGAGAACAAAAATAATAGTATAATAAAATTATAGATCTGTACTTGCATAATCATTAAGTATGACAATTATTGATCAGATGACACTATGAAACTACCATATTTAATTGATAGCTTAAAGGTACTGAATAAAAATCCAAATGGGGTCCTCCAAATTTTATGCATGGTATTTATTTTACAGAATTCATACAGAAAAATGCATTCTAAAATTAGGTAAGCTACTGGTGTAAGCTTTTTCTGTACAATAAAGTTAGTCGGAGTTTCTTTCTTCAGCGCTGTCTGAATCTGAATCTTCATCACTCTCAAAGTTGATTATTAAAGGTTCGATGTCTGGTCGATCAAAAATTCGTTCTCTTTCATACCATTTAAAAATTTCTTGCTCAGTATGTCGAACACTATTTTTCCACATGTCTGGGGTAACCGTTTGTAGAGCCTCGTTCCACATATCCAAACAGTCTTTTTCACTGTTACCATCTCTACCAATATGTCTGTTATAGTAACCTTTTGCTATGCCCCAAATTAACTCAATAGGGTTAAATATACAATGGTAAGGAGGCAGACGAAGAACTTTGTGCCCATGTTGTTCCGCCAATTCATCAATCACGTATATTTTAGGTGGTTTGTTTCTAAAAAAGCAGTTATTTTAAGAATAGGAATAAACAAAAGAAATATAAACTGTCGACCAAAATATATATAATTAAGAAGCATTATGTACCGAGCAACAATACTCAATAGCTCTGTTTTAAACATTGTGTTTAAAAATGGTATGTTTTGATTTGTCAACCAGTCTTGGATATTTTTTTTTGTCCATGCTTTGTTGGGCACTTTGATCAATATCATGCTGTGATAAGGGGCGTTATCCAGTATAATCATAGATGGACTCTCCAATTTTTCTAATAACTGATGTTGAAACCATTTCAAAAAATTGTCCTGGTTCATCTCTCCATGGTAATCGCTCAATTTTGTTTTCGAAGAAAATATCGCTTCACTACCCTCAATAAACCCATTTTCATTTCCAGCATGTAATATAATGTATCTAAAATATATTAGTTTTAAATTTTATAGTGCAAATTGTGTAAAAGTACATACCTTTTACCATCTGTTTTAATAGCTTTCACGCTTTTTTGGTTTCCATTTTGCCAAGAGCGACCTATGGTCCCATTTTGAAATATCCAAGTTTCATCGAGGAAGACAAACTGGTATAAGGCCTCAACCTTGGCTTGATTGTATTGCCTTAGAAATTCCACCCTTTTCAAAGCTATACTTGGTAGTTCCATGAGCCCTCGTCGCGGATTGTCCTTAAGCCACTTAAATCCAAGATCTCTAAGCAACCGCCTTAAAGACGTGGCACTACCATCAAATAATGCCCTATCTCTTAATCGAGACCATAAAGTTTGTATCGTAACTTGTTCTTCTGAAACCATGTGTAATATGACATTATAATTTAGTTAACAAATTAATGCAAATTTCTGATAAGTTATTATAATAAGATCTTACTTTTGTGATACATATTATAGATCACTTCTCGAATGGCACTTGTATCCAATGTCGCTGTGTTGGTTACACGTTTAATATAACTCCGCTTTTTCTTGGGCGATTCTAAATTTGCATCACTTTTCACACCCTCGGAAATACGACTAACTGTCCTTAAACTAATTTTTAAAGCAGCAGCAACACGCTACAAAAAATGAAATAAAATTTCAGTATTATTAATATACATTACATATAATTATTAGTAACCTACCTCTTGAACAGCATTTAAAGGCAACAAAGGCCCGTTGTTGTCCCTTTCTTGCTCAAAGTAGTGCATTAACGAGGCCACGAGTTCCTTACACCGACTATTTAACTGTTTGGGCATCTTTATATACCAAAATTGCCTTTATCTACTCGTAAAATGAATAATTTTGTTTTGAAACAAACAGTTGTTGATTTACAGTATGCGGGGCCAAAGGATTTATAAAGATTTGAAATGCCACAAATTGATTCAGTGTCAAAATTAATACAAATGTTAGTTCCCAGTTTAAATAAGTTTCAAGGTGACAATGTGCCAACGCTGCGAAATCGGTTTAGTGCGTTTACATGTCGATAAGTGATTGGAGCGTTTGCAAAACATTTTATTTCGCCTAATGCGTCTAAATTTATCAGAAAGCAACTTATGTGATATTTTAGTAACAATGTTTATATGACTATTAACCATAATAAGAGAGTAATGACCATTTTACAATTTATATATCACATTAATATGAAACTGCAATAGAGCAATTGTTTGTGATAGAAACCTAGGCATTAGGTCGGGGAATTTTTATCGTGATGACGTGCACGCCACTTTGTTTGGCGTTGACTATAGTTAAACCGTTGCCATTACTACAAATTTCAATTTCTTTGAGCGGGGTTTGTTTTAGAATATTCGCAACTGTTTTTATAGCAAAATCCATATGAGAATTATCCTAAGCAATATTTCAAAGAGAACCAATTTATGCGTAGTAACAAGGAATGGGCTAGGCTCACCGTGCCAAAAATGTACTCCAAAAAGTTGGTATTTCATTTCATGCAGTGTCAAGCATTCTGTTTACTATTTTCTTTTTTATAGCAATTTGATAAATAACTTCCCATATTCGATATGAGAGCTGTACGGTCCTTAATGATATGCAAATATTTAAGGGTGTTAATCTACATGAAAAATTAATGTTAGTTTGCTTCATAAACTATGGTCCAAAAATGTTTCCTTACAAAAACTCGGGGTGTTGAAGTTTTAGGAAAAAAATGGAAATCAATTAATATTTTCAAAACCGCTTCAGATATATCACTGATATTTAGTACGTAATGAGAGTTAATAAAGTTGCATATTTTTCAATACAAAAATAATTTTTAGCTTTAACAGTGGCGTGCGTACGGGTATTGACTTCGATATTTTTTATGAAAAAAATGGTACGCCAATGGCTTTTTGACAAATAAAAATTATTATTGAATTTCCCGTTCAATTTAAAACAAATGATATATCCTGAATTGTTTTCCTTCGATGCGCCATTTTTGAGTAAAAAAATAAAAACCGTTCTATATATATATACTAAGTGACATATAAATCCGAACACCCAGTTTAAATGGTTTTATTTTAATAAAGTATAAGTACTTTATGAAACATAATAAGTAAATGATAAAAATTTCAAAATGACTGCACTGCTTTAAAGCCCTTTGACCTTTAATAATGTGTGGATGCACCCTGATGTGCTACGCATTCTCCAACGCGCCTAGGCATGCTTCTGATCAGGTGGTCAATGTCCTCCTATGGTATCTCATTCCAGGCAACCACCAACTCCTCTCGAAGTGCTTCTAGAGTCTGAGGAGGACGTTGCAAATTGAGCAATCTCCTACCCGTCATATCCCACACGTGCTCAATTGGGTATAAGTCGGGAGATCTTGGTGGCCATGGTAACAATGTGACATCATTATGTTGAAAGAAGTCTATTGTGACTCTTGCAACATGTGGTCGGGCATTATCTTGTTGGAAAGTTGGATCTGCCAGGGTGTCAAGATAGGGTAAAAGATGGGGTTCTAGAACTTCGTGGATATAACGCTGCGCGTTCATGTTACCCTGATGAAGATTAAAGGTGACCTGGAACCATAAGCTATAGCACCCCAAACCATGACTCCAACAGTGTGATGAACATGCCTTTCAACAAAAAACTGTGGATTCCTCCTTTCACCACGTCGCCTTCTAACCCTGGCACGACCATCGTGCATGCCTAAACAAAATCGAGACTCGTCACTAAAGACAATACTGTTCCATTCCTGATCCCAAAGTGACCGTTGTCTGCACCACTAAAGGCGATTACGTCGGTGTTCTCGAGTTAAAGGGAGGACCCAGTGTGGCCGGTATGAAAACAAGCTAAAACTTCTCATTCGTCGGTAAACACTTCGCATGCCAATAGGACTTCCGTGTTCTGCAAACCATTCATTTGCAATGGACTTGGTAGTGGAGAAACGGTCCCTTAAGGCCAATAATCTTAGGCGGCGATCTTCACGGTCTGTTGTTCTACGGCGGCGTCCAGTGCCCCTTGCTCTTTGCGTACGGCCTTCTCGAAGCCATGCATGACAACACCTAACCACAGTGTCTACACTTCTTTGCACTCTAACTGCAATTGCCCGAAAAGAAAGTCCAGCTTCCCGAAGTGCCACTATACGGCCCCTATCAAACTCACTAAGTTGACGAAATCGTACAGGTCTCCGTACTCTAGGCATCATAACCGATCGTAAAGGATGTCAAGAACCAAAATCCGCCAACGTTGATTCTTTACTGCGGCTGAAATATTCATTTTTAGAGCGTTAGTGAATTAAAAAAAAGCAGTATAAAAACCGGAATGTCCAACTGATAAGGCTGAAAATATTTTCTCTTGTTATTTACAGTAAGATAAATACATTCACCAACTTTTATTAAAATAACACCATTCAAACTGGGTGTTCGGATTTATATGTCACTTAGTATAATATTTGAAGTTTCGTTAGTTCCACATGTGGCCGCTAGATGGCTTTTTAGACAATCCGACAGAAATGGTTGATTTTCTAAAAAGAAAAAATTAAATTTGTGTATGTTTGAATTTAACTTTTTTTAATTACTTTTAGGCATGATACGCGAGAATAGAGAATTTTTATTTCAAATTCTTTGGACCTTTAATGGTGACGGGGTCATATAAATTAAAATTGGAGTGATATAATGTTCACGTTAGTAGATGAAGCAAAATATATCGCCTCTTGTAGGTGATCGCAAAACAACGTCGCTAGCCCGAATCAAAGAATCTCATGCTAATTCGAAGCACATACATAATACTTAAATTTTTATCACAACCTGTACGGATAATAAACCTCGGTGCTTTTACGGCGAGGCTTTTTTAACAACTCTTCAGCTGATATATTTGATCAATAACGTAGGATGGTTGACATAACCTTGGTCGATCCTTAACCGATATTTGTCGTTTTTTCCAACGAATTGTATTCTTAGTTTTGTTTACAAAGCACATTCACACAATTTTATACACGGGTTTGTCATGCGTTGCGAAACCAGCTTCATGTTTTTGGCTGTTCAGGTGTTCAGCGGCGGTCAAGATTGAATACGAGGGTCAAGTCCGCGTGATTTATTTAGTAAAGAGTTTTATCTAAACAACAAGTAGACTGAGGGCCGATTTCACCAACATTAATATTATGGACCAATGGGAAAATACTTTATCGAAATGCAATTTGACAGAAGCTGTCAAAGGTCTCTGAATATTAGTGATTTCTATTGAAATATTGAATAAAATCGTGAAAATTCGACTGTATCATAAACAAGACCACTTTTTGATTCCAACATGATGCTTTTGTACAGAAAAAAACAGGACAACCTTCATGTATTTTGATATATGTTATAGGTTTACATTTAACAATCCGTTATCAGAAAAAAACAGGACAACTTTCATGTATTTTGATATATGTTATAGGTTTACATTTAACAATCCGTTATCCCCCTCAGCGAATGGGAATGCGGCAAATCACTGATCAACAGCCAAAAAATATCCTAAATAAAATCAACAAAATATTACTATTTTTAATGTGCTAAAACCGGAATGCAACTAATGTTTTCAATATTAGTTCAAGTTTTAGAGATACGGTAATTATATGTGTTCCTGCTGTGACAGTGTTAATATACTGTAATTCACAAGAATGCACGTGCTACATTTTTATATTCGGCAAGGAAAGATGATGTAATCGGCATGATTGTGTTACGTTATACATACGTGTACATTATATTGTTTTATATTAGCCATTTTTTTCTCAGTTGGCTGACAGCGTTCATGCAAGATGTCTCGAAAGTGTGTAAACAATCCAGATCAGTTTTATTACGTGTGTGGTGATGTGACTTTTGCGTCTCAGAGACGGTCTATTACTCCACTAATAACAAAGGCATATCAGCTTTATTTCGGTTGTAAACTAGGTGATCAAGACAAACAGTGGGCACCCCACATCTGCTGTAATACATGTGCTTCAAGTCTGAGGAGCTGGTTAAATGGAAAAAAACGGTCTATGCGCTTTGCTGTCCCAGTGGTTTGGAGAGAGCCTACAAATCATATTAATGATTGTTGGACAAGCCACAGGTATGTTCAAGAAAAAAAAATCGATTATTAACTACCCAAACATACCATCTGCGATGAGACCTGTGCCTCACAGTGACGAAAATCCTATTCGAAAACCCCCAGAATCCTACACTTGCGAATCAGAAAACGAATCAGATCATGGCGATCGAGTGATTCGTCAGGAAGAAGATATGCCATCAACGTCAAGAGATCCTGATTTTATACCCAGCACGTCATGCCACCAACCGCACAAAATAACACAGTCAGAATTAAATGATCTTGTAAGAGATTTAGAACTTCCAAAATGTAAGGCAGAGTTACTTGGATCAAGACTGCAGCAGTGGAACTTGTTAGAAGACGATGTTTCGGTATGTGTTTTTCGTAAACGCCACAAAGACTTTTTCCATTTTTCAACATGGAGAATAACTTGGTTTTCTGCAGTAACGGCTTACTGGCGGCTTTAAATACAAACTATAACCCAGAAGAATGGAGATTGTTTATAGACAGTTGAACATTGAGTTTAAAGGCAGTGTTATTGCATATTGGAAATATTTTACCATCTCTTCCTGTAGGGTATGCAGTTCACATGAAAGAATCATATGACAATATGAAGTACCTATTGACATGCATAAAATACGATGAGCACCAATGGCATATTTGTGGCGATTTGAAAGTTGTTGCACTTTTAGTTGGGCTGCAGCTAGGCTACACAAAGTTTTGCAGTTTTTTGGGTGAATGGGACAGTCGGGCAAAGGCACTTCATTACACCAGACAAAACTGGCCTGTTCGTCAATTCCTAGAGCCAGGTCAAAAAAATGTACAGCATATGCCATTAGTAGATTCGAAAAAAATTTTATTACCACCACTGCATATCAAGTTGGGACTAATGAAAAACTTTGTCAAGGCATTAGATAGAGATGGGTCAGCTTTTCAATACCTGCGTCAGAAATTTTCAAGACTAAGTGAGGCAAAGGTTAAAGAAGGTATTTTTCTTGGGCCACAGATTCGAAATATTTTGAAAGATACACAGTTTGAAAACACTTTAACAGGTATTGAAAAAACTGCTTGGAATGATTTCCGTCTGGTGGACACTAATTTCTTGGGAAATAGAAAAGCTGACAACTACCCTTGTCAAAAATATGCTGTCATCGTATCAAAAGATGGGCTGTAATATGTCTCTTAAGATACATTTCCTACACTCACACCTGGACTTTTTTCCTGACAATTGCGGAGCCGTAAGTGATGAGCACGGCGAACGTTTTCATCAGGATATTTCAACAATGGAAAAAAGGTACCAGGGAAAGTGGAATCCTTCCATGCTTGCAGACTACTGTTGGACTCTTGGTAGAGATGCTCTAGAAACGATCCATAAAAAAAGATTCTTATAAGTATATGAATCTTGTTACTTTTTTTAATATATCCTTAAAAATAAAAAGTTTTTTTTTCTAAACCGCAACTAATTTTTTTATTTCATTGTCATTTTTGGATTCAGCGCCCCAAAATTAACAAAGAAGTGCACTTTTTCCACAAGATACAATTAAAAAACTAAAATTTGTTGTCCAGTGATAATAGGTCGATTTTCGAGCTGTTAAATTTGGCAGCAGATTTGGACGTTTTTTAATCCATGGCAATCTCGAATTTAAGTTCAATATACTGTTATCATTACATACCTGTTGAATAGTGTGGATTTGTCTGTATTTTGCAAGAAAATAGAATATAAAATACATTCCATCCAATTCCTCATCTTCCTTTACGTCATAATAGTAATCATTTATTAATTTATGGGTTAATGAATTTCTTCAAAGAAATAAAAACATTATGTCCTCTCCAGCCTAAAACACAGATAATATGTGTAAGACGTGTCAATCTCTACATCTCCCTGTTGCATAATGCAATTACTATGGACATAGAGAAAAAAAATATGAAAAATGTTTCACAAATAATGTCCTTTTAAGTCCAAAAATCATCAAAACTAGTAATGTTTATTGTTTGTGTTTTTGACTGGCGGTCGTTGACTGGCGGGGATATCTATCTGTTACTCGAGGGTTGCCAAGTCTAACGACGATCACGTTCCGTGGTGGAGGGTGCTAAATGAATCTTTTACATTTGCTGGTTTTGCATTTTTTTTCGTGAAAATTTACTAGGTATCATGATTATAAGCATCTGTCATATATCCCTCAATTTTAAAAAAAGGTAATATAATACCGATACATAAATCAGGAACAAAAACAGATGTTAACAACTATAGACCAATATCAATAATATCCAGTGTAGCAAAGGTTTTTGAAAAAGTTTTATCTACTAGAATGATTCGATACCTCACAATATTCAAAATTTTAAGTGAAAATCAATATGGATTTACAGAAGGGAAGGCTACATCGGACGAAATAACTAAAATTGTAAATCAAATACATCAAAATATTGATAACAGAATCCCTTCAATCTGCATTTTTGTTGATTTAAAGAAAGCTTTCGATACAGTTAATCACAAATTATTATTAGAAGCATTGGAGAGAATTGGTTTCAGAGGAAACGCGTACTCACTGATCGAAAGTTATTTGTCAAATCGCCCACAATCTGTGCAGATATCAGGATCATTTAGTAAAGAAATGTATATTAAGTGTGGTGTCCCACAAGGAACTGTCTTAGGTCCGCTGTTATTCAATATATATTTAAATGATATTTTCCAAATTAATTGTGTTGGCAAAATAACTAGTTTTGCAGATGATACTGCAATATTATATGAAGGCACTGACTGGTCTGATCTGAAAAATGTAATTGAAAATGATTTTATCAAAATTATTCAGTGGTTTAACAGTAAAAAATTAAGCATTAACTACTATAAAACACATTTTTTACCATTTGGATCTTATGCTAGACATCTGCCAAATTACACAAATATCTCCTTCAATATTAATGATCAAAAAATGCAAATTAATAGAGTGCCCAACATAAAATACCTTGGAGTGGTCTTGGATCCTCACTTACGATGGGACATCCATGTCAATTATATTTTAAAGAAAGTTAGATTTGTATCCTACAAAATTAAATACCTTGGGAATATATTGACAGAAAAATATCTTCGAACATTATACCATGCACTGATTGAGCCTCATCTCACATATGGTATATTAGCATGGGGAGCTGCATGTTCCTCACATATCTATAATTTAGATGTTTTTCAAAAAAGTATTCTAAAAATGATATTTAAAAAACCGAAACTTTATCCCACTGAAAAATTATACGCAGATGTTCGAATGTATGATATAAGACAGCTTTATTTCTTACACAGTATCACTCACTACCATAAATTTGTAAACACCGACCAAAAAATTAAACATAATCATTATACCAGGTACAAAATTCGTGGCACAGTAGTTCCTCAACCGCATAAATCTATAATGCAGCGATCATATCTCTATTTAGCGCCTAAATTTTATGAAATTATACCTAAAGACTTAAAAGATTTACGTTTCGGAAATTGTTTCAAAAGAAATTTAAAAAAGTGGCTACATTCTATAACTAGGACTGAAATTCATGAACTCATAAATACGAACATCAACTAAATACATAATCTACTGTAGCTAATTTTTGTCCTTTTTTGGCATTTGCATTCTACAGTTAAATTATTGGTCCATGTACAGGCGATGCCTTCTATTGGCAATGTTTTGATTTTATATTTATTTACTCATATTGTTTGTTGTCTTTGTACATTGAGTGAATAAATATTATTATTATTATTATTATCTTTGGTAGATTCTTCGATCCGGAATGGGAAAGATCTCCTATTTATGAAAATATATATAATAATAATATATAATAACCGTGCATGTGAATGCCAAGTTAATGGACCTCCTGACAATTGCATTATTTCAGGTCCTTCAAAAAGGCAAGGAACTCATCTATGCTGTAGAAGGCGTTAGATAAAAGCATCCTCTTAAGGTGCTTTTTGAAGAGCATAACATTATCTATTTGTTTAAGAGATTCTGGTAAATTATTGTATATTCGTGTACCAGCATATCTAGGCGACTTTTCGTGAGTTAGGTTATGCTTACCCAAGCAAAATTGGTTCTTATTCCTCGTGTTATAATCATGAAAATGTGAGTTTTTTTGGAAAGAGCATTTATTTCTATGAGTATAGGATACTAGTTTTAGCAAATAAATTGAGGAGACGGTCAAAAGTTGATATTTCTTAAAAAAGTCCCTACAGGACGACTTGAACGATAAATTGAACATGTTTCTAATTACTCTTTTTTGTGTGATGAAGACTCTGTCGATAGTTGAGGCCTATCCCCAGACAACAATATTATATGACAGGATCGAGTATATAAACGCATAGTAGACACTAACTAGGTTTTCACGACTTACACAATTTTTTAGACTATTTATGACGAAAGCACCTGTATTTAACTTATTGCAACCCCTGTGGATATGGGTTTCCCAGTTTAGGTTGCAATCCAGCACTAAGCCCAAAAAACTTGTAGACAGAGAGAGCTCAATGTTGTGGCCATTAAGGGACAAGTTAACATTACAGGATTGCTTCTTCACAGATCTTATATTCATAGCTACAGTTTTATCGTGATTAGATTAGATTGTTTAGATTACACCAGTTAGCAAACTCTTGGAGCACTGTATTCACCTTCAGAGGCAATTCTGTTTCAATACAGCAGAAACTACTGCAGTAGCATCATCCGCATATAAAAATACTTCGCCTTCAGTGATGTGGTCTGGTAAATCGTTTATGAAAAGCAGGAAGAGCAGGGGTCCAAGAACATTACCCTGTGGGGTACCGATATCTTGATTATAATAATCGGGCACTGATTCACCAATTCTAAGAACAAACCTACGACCTGATAAGAGAAAATAAATAATAAACAATTTATGTTATATTCATAAGATTTAAAAAAGAAAAAACAGAATATAATACAGTGTTACCTATAAAATAGCAATCTGAGGCTTCCTTAAAGAAAAAATAATATTCTCGTACAAGCTACATCCGAGTATTTCTTTTCAAATAAGAAATGAAATATTTGCGATATGCGTTTAGTCTTTTCTAAGATAATACTAAGAATATCAGCAGTATTGAAGTACCGCTTCAATTAAGGGGGTTAAGTTGAAAAACGCTTTTTAGCGACACTTCGCCTTTTTATACTTTGTATAAATAAAGCCGGATTATTATTATTATAATTATGTGCGAGACCTTACTTTACTGGATGTCGCTTCTAAGGAGTTTTTGGAAAGGTCATCTCATGCCCAAGTGAGACACCGCGAATCTTATCTGACAAAAAAATCTCTTTTACAGAGCTCACGTTGCGTTCTCTTTTTGTGATTATTTTTAACAAGACGTTACAAAATCGTCCATTATACCTGTCCGGGTCTGGTTTCCAGTATTTGTTGTCCGAAAAGATTATTTGAGCTTTCATTTAAGGAACCTTGTACAGGTGCAGCGTTGCCTAAATTATACGGACGTGGGACAGAAGTCAGTGGCGGATTTTCTAAGTTTATCCTCATAGCTGAAGCATATACCTGTGAGAGGTACACCCCAGGTTCAATTAGGAAAAAGTTGCATTCTTTAAGGCACATTTATATATTATAAACCTTTGCAATTTGAAGAACAAATCTATGATTTTAAAAATGCAGATTTTAATGTAATCAACAATTTATTAATTAATTTTAACTGGGATGCCTTTTATTGGTTGATCAATTGGATAATGATGTTGAATGTTTTTATGCTGTTCTCTATGATTGTATTGATACTTATGTGCCAAGATTGCTAATAAAAAGTAATTTTAAATTTCCTGCATGGTTTAGTCCTGAACTCAAAAGTATGATTTATGAAAAAAAAGAGCTGCATGCAAAATATAAGAGAACTAATTCTAATATTGATTATGGTTTATTCTATCATTTACGCAGATTGTGCAAAGAAAAGGTTCACCAAGATTATAGTCTTTATATAAAAAATATTGAGAATAATCTAAAAGGTAATATTAATGTTTTCTGGAAGTTCATTAAGTCTAAAAATAATCAAAATAGTATTCCATCAATTGTTAAGTATAATGAGGAAACTTTTGATAGCGGCAAAGAAATTGCAAATGCTTTTGCTAAACATTTTTCTAGTGTATATGAAACACCAAGTCCTTCACAGAGCCTTAGCACTGTTGCAAAAAGTTTCAGCTCGCCAAACTTAAATTTGAGCAGTGTATATATAAAAATTTCTGATATTTGTGAAAAGCTGGCTAGCCTGGACTTGTCAAAGGGACCGGGTCCTGATAGTGTGAGTGCATTGTTTCTTAAGAACTGTGCTTTCTCACTGTCTAGGCCTTTATGGATTTTATTTAATAAATCTTTAGCCCTGGGAGTTTTTCCAAAGAAATGGAAAACCTCCTACATTATTCCAATTTTTAAAAATTGTGGAAATCGAGAGAATGTTGAAAATTACAGGCCCATTACATTGATATCGTTAATTCCAAAGGTTTTTGAATCATTTGTAGCAGATTTTTTGAAGGAAAAATTTAAAAATGTTATAATTGCACAGCAACATGGTTTCTGTGAAGGAAAATCTATAACTTCTAACCTTTTAGTTTATCATTCACATATAGTTGAGGCATTGGAAAATGGGCAATCTGTTGACTCAATTTATACAGATTTTGGGAAAGCATTCGACAAGTTGAATATAGATATTCTCATTGAAAAGCTCTCTTGTTAAAAATTAAAAACTGTCTCTCAAATCCAATTGCTGTCTTGTCTGGTGTACCACAAGGTGCGCACTTGACACCCATTTTATTTATAATTTTTGTCAATGACATAGCCCAATGTTTTAAATTCTGTTCTTTTCTTATCTATGCTGACGATGTCAAGATCTATTTACCTCTTTCTGATAATAACTCAACATTAAAGATTCAGAGTGACCTTGATCAATTTGTTAAATGGAGTGAAGAAAACAGAATGATCCTTAACACAGACAAATGTAAATACATTCAATTTTCAAAGTCTAACAATAATATAGTCAGCAGTTATCACATAAATAATACCCAACTTCAAAATGTGAATGCTGTTAAAGACCTGGGTGTTATATTTGATAGCAAAGTAACATTTTATCAGAACATAGAGGTTATAAGAAATAAAGCTTTAAAAATGTTGGGCTTCATAAAAAGAAATACATCTGAATTTACTAATATTGGAGCTATAGTAATTCTCTATACTTCACTGGTGCGATCTCATCTAGAAAATTGCAGCAGCGTGTGGTCTCCATATTATGTAACTTATCAGGACATGCTTGACGGGGTTCAGAGAAAATTTCTACGATATATAGCTTAAAAAAAACACATTTCTATTGAGAATTTAGACTATAATGCTCTTGAAAAGGAGTTAAGGATTGGATCCCTAAGAGCCAGGAGAGATTCAGCAGATATTGTTTTTGCTTATAAATTAATTCATGGTGTTTACCACTGCCCAGACCTGCTTCTAAAGCTAAATTTTTATGTTTCTCCTAGGCATTTAAGAGAACGAAGATCCTTTGAACCTTGTCGGCATAGAACTTTGTATGGCTCGAATAGTAGCATGGATAGGATAATGAGAAATTGTAATGACTTTGATATAGACCTTTTTAATACTTCACTATGCTCTCTCAAAAAGTTCCTTAAAGATAGAAATCTTAGCTAAAGTTTTAAAATGTCTTAATTGCTGGTGATGTTTGCTGTGTTGTTTAGTTGTTCAGTTTTTTTTTTTTTTTTTTAGTATTTGTTTGTAACTTTTTTATGCACGTTTTAATATTTTAATTTAGTAAATAGTCAAACTTTATGTTCATATGTTAGATACTTTATTTATGATGTGTGTGAGTTTTATTAGGTTAAGATTGTACTTTTACAACCTGTAACCGAATGGGTTTATCCCGTAAATTTGTAAATAAATAAATAAATAAATATGCTGTTGAGAAACTTATAAAAATGTCATAGCTTGCTGAGATATTTTGAAAAAGCTAAAATCAGTTTTATTTTTTTCTGGATTTATCTTAAAACATATCAAAAAACTAATGAAATTTTCGCATTGGCACTTTTTAGGCACTACATGATGGTGTTTTTAAATTTCGTTCACGATTAACCTTATTCTTCATGTAGTCCGAAAAAAGTAAACCCTCTTTTTTCGAATCCTATGATGCAACATTCATTTTCTTGATCATAAGGAAAAATGATCTTTTCTCAATATTCTGTTTTGACGTACATATCTGTCACCGAGTATTGTTATCATTGTGTATTGTTAATATTGCTTTATGCAAATATCAGAAGTTTCCTGAGCGTGCCGGAAAGATGACAAAAGGTGTTGCACCAAAATGGAGTAAATACAGGGTGGCGCATCGAAAAGGAAGCAACTCATTTTTTTTTTTTTTGAAAAACGCTCGGACCCGTCGATTTTGTTTTCGAGGGGGACACAAGTTTGGCAAAAAATCAGGTTAGCACGTGCAGCCCCCTAAGCGGGGGTGACACCACCCCAAAATCTTAAATGGAAAGAGGGGTCAAGTGATACCTTATTTTAAAGGTCTTTCAATTTCCTTTATAATGATATAAAATTAATGTATTTCAGACCAGTAGTTATGAAGATTTATAGATTTAAAGTTTAAATAAAACTAGTACATCATCAGATTCATCAGTAGTGGAGATCAATACATTTGGCAGCAAAGTAATTTAAAAATGAAGAATGAACTGATCCGTTAGGCAAGTAAATGTTGAAAATGGCCACCATGACTCTCCATGCAATAATAAAGATTTTGCTCAAAACGTTGCCGCACATTTTGCAATATTTGAGGAGTAATTTGAAGGCACTCATTCACAATTCTTTGTCGCAGGTCTTCTAATGATGTTGGCTGAGTAGCATAGATTTTGCTTTTTAAATGACCCCACAAAGAAATAAGTACGAGATATTTCCTGATCTTTCTTCAAGAAATAACTTTTTTGCCACAAAAAAAAAACGCTCCAATAGCTATTTTCAACAACAAAATGATAAACAAACCATGGGCGTAGTGAAGAAAAGCATTTACTTATTAAGTAAATTCTTTTAGTCAAATTTCTTCTGAGAGTAGTACAAACTAATCTGATGTACCTATTAAAGTCTACTTTAAGCTTTCAATCAATAAATCTTCAAAACTACTGTGCTGAAGCCCATGTATTTTACGTCATTATAAATGGAATTGAAAGACCTTTAAAATAAGGTATCACTCGACCCCCCTGTCCATTTAAGATTTTAGGGTTGGTGTCACCCCCGCCCAAGTGTTAACGTGATTTTTTGCCAAACAAAATCGAAGGGTCTGAGCGTTTTTCCAAAAAAAAACTGAGCTGCCAGTAAATCCGTCTGTTTCGTTTTCGATACGCCACCCTGTATAATATGTACTAAATGATATAGAAAATGCAACATCGACTAGGAGTGCTATAATTTTGAGCATACTTTTACACTTCTTAGATCTGCTGATTAATAGAAAGTGGTTAGGATTTTAACTCCATGATAGCAAATATGTTTAAGTTTTTATCAAAATTCAATAACTAATTCTGGGTTTTGCATTTTTTAAGTCACTTAGTATATATAATGGAATCTTTATGCATTCTAAAATAGTGGTATTCATTTTTACCAAAAACGAAACGACTTTCCGAACGACCGTAACAGTTTGAAATTCACAGTCATTATTGTCGCAAACTGACATAATGAAGCACTGAAAATGCCATCCTGAGTCAGAAACAAAGAAATAACAATCTTTATACCAACAACAACAGTACAAGTTCCGTAATAAAAGGTTCGAAAGTTTATCAAAGAAATTTCGAGTCGTGCCATTCTATTCATCCACGCCTCTGTTTGGAATGCGTTTGCTTCTGCTGAAAAATGAGATGAGGCTTGCGTAAATATCTGTTCACGACTAGACACTCGACTATTAGTGAAAGAGCAACAGAGAGAAAGGGTTGCTATAATGCATCTACCAGGTATTAGAGCGAGATACGAGGGTCGTTGCGGTCGTCCCGATGTTCCCGAAATTGAAGTCAAATAAATCTCTGTGGCCTACATCAACTAAAGACTACTATCAAATATTGTGCACTACAGAGAAAGGAAACCAAAGATTTTCCACTGTACCGTAGGATTATTAATTCGAGAAGAATCATCGACACATAAACCTTCCCAGAACAGCTAATTTTACACTTATTTAAGGAAATTTAAGGGCCAATTTCACCAACATTAATATTTAACGGTCCCTTGGACCAATGGGAAATACCTTATCGAAATACAATGTGATGTAAGCTGTCAAAGATATCTGAATATCAGTGATTTCTATTGAAATGTAGAATAAAGTCGTGAAAAAACGGTTGCCTTATAAATAAGGGTACATTGTAAATGTAATATTATGTCTTTGTGCTTTAGAATTAGGATAACTTTCATAGAATTTAAAATGTTTATCATTTCATAAAAGACGGTGAGTTATTTAAATGGACCAATGAAAATGCGAGAAGTAATAGGTCGATTTTCTGGCTATTATATTTGGTAGGATGCTTGTTCTTGACGACTAGTTCATGCCTGGCAATCTAGTTTTGTCTGTATACGTATACCTTATCTGAAGTCACTTGAAATAGCATAAAAACCTTTGGTCGGCGCGTCCTTTGTAATTTCATGACGTATCATAGGCGTGCGGTGATTTATTTAGAACGATAATAATAATGTTTTTATATCACAATAAATGGATTTTACTATCTTCTTATTTTTTTGATTTGGGATTAAAAATACTTATATTGGGAGTTTAATTTATGTTGACTGAAAGTTAAGAAATGGAAAAATTACAGAATTCCAACGTTTGACATAGGCAAATATTTACATAGCAGGTAGGTATAGAAAAAGGTATATAAAGACTTACATTATAGGTATTTATATATCATCCTCGCCTTCGGAGCTGTCGCTAGAGTCATCTTGTAGAGGAATTACAACGGGATTTACAGGAGGCAAAACACAATATTCATTTTCTTTTTCAATAATACTGAGATACTGCATCTCTTATTGTGACCAATAGCGATTCACTTAATTGAGGGGTCTGATTATGTTTTCTTACTTTTTTTTAAAGCAGCCCAGACCAACTCAATCGGGTTAAAAATGCAGTAATAGGGAGGTAGACGTAATACTTCATGGCCATTTTGCTGAAGCAGATTGTCAACAACATACTCTTTTTCAAATTTTTGTCTTTTAATAAGATCCAATAATATGGCTTTGGTTGATTTTTGTGGTATTCCCATTCCCTTATCCTTCATAAAATCAATAATGTCTTGTTTTTTTGTGCCTGTATTCGGAATTTTGTTTTTCTGTCGGGAATGGTATGGCGCATTGTCCATAATAATCACTGAATTTGGGGAAATGTTTAGTATTAACTGCTGCTCTATCCACTTTTCAAATAAGTCGGAGGTCATGTCCTCATGATAGTCGGAACATGATTCTTTGATATTTTTGGCAGATAACAGCAAGGCATTAGGTATAAAGCCATTTTCACTGCCAGCATGGAGAATAATGATTCATTTTCCATGGTTGCATGGTGCATTTAAAATGCACTTGTTGCTGTCGTCAACCCAGCCGTACTGCACAACATCATGGGTATCATACCACGTTTCATCCAGGTAAATCAGATTTCTTTTCTGCTCTCTATAGATTTTAACTTTGTGCAAAAATTCTTGGCACAATTCAACGATTCGAGACGACTCCATAATCACCATTCTTTTATCTAATTTTTTGTATTGAAAACCACACAGTTTTACAATACAGTGCAGTGAGTCTAAGCATTTGTAATTATAAAAATCTTCAGGATAATCTTTTAATTTATCCCGTATCATTTCCAACGTGGGCACCAAATTTTCTTTATAAAATCCGTATATTATACGACGAATATCTTCCTGAAAACCCACGTCTATTCTTTTTAATTTTTGCCCTATGTGCTTTGTGTGGAAGGAATGGTTGACTACATCTCCCCTTTTTATAACCCGATAAATGGTAGACCGACTGATTTTTGTCAGGATACAAATTCTGTTTAAAATTTGATTTTGCGAGGAATCTGGATTTTCGTTTTTCAGACAATCATACATATTTAGGATTACTCTTTGGGTCTGTTCCTCTAAAACTTTAAGAAAGAATTCTGCCTGCACAGGTTCATCAACCACCTCCTCGTGGCTTGGAGCATTTTCCCAAGGTATCCAAAGAGCCATATTTAGGACACACAAGAACAATCAACACAACAATTAAATCAACAAGTAAACTGAGTATTCAAAAGTCAAAAACACACAAACTAATAAAATCTATGAAAAAACACGGACTAAAGAAAACACGTTTATTCACCGCTACACGGCACTGGCTAAACTGTTTCAATTTTATTTGTAAAAATACTATATATCTCCAAACATTGTTATATTTTCTTGTTATTTCTATTATTATAACACGTCTGGGATATAAATTGCTTTTAAAGTGATCTGCACATCTGCAGTGTTGCAGAACCGGCAAAAAAAACGGAATCGGTAAATAGTGTCGTTGAATTCGGTATAAGGAAAATGCGGTCTTAACATCAGTGGTAGATCAAAGACCTTTGAGTCATGAAAAACGTCTGTTATTGTATTGGGCGTGCACACTACATGTTTTTTGAGGACATACTTCTAAATTACAACTTCTAACATATAATGTGCATACTGGTCGCTCTTTCGAAGTACTTTGCAACCATTCTGGAAACTCCTTTTTCGATTCTTACTTATGAGATTGTGAATATTTTTCTAATTTACCCCGAACATATATATATGAGTATTTCTTAATCGCTGTAAATATAGTGTGGATGTTTGTTCACTTCCTGAACAACCAAAAAATATTTGACTATGGATGTATGGATATCAAAAATCCTGAATGGTTTTGTGAGAATATCAATCGACGGTGCTATAATGGTACTGATGAACGGCAAGTAAATGAATGAATGTTTGGAAACGAGGAATATCTATGAAATTTTTGGTAGAGTCTGTCGTCAAGTAGGTGTTTAATGGCTATCTGCAAGAGGTTTATAGGAAAAAAAACACGGGAAGTGATGTTGAATCAGTAAAATCGCATATCAATTGAAGAAGATAATATAAGCATAAACAAAAAATCAACAATAGTTATTAAAACATGAATTTTATTCAAAAATCAAACATTTATTTAAATTTTGACTAAGTCATATGTAATTTCTTAATATTGAATAAGCTGGTGATGTTTCAAGCACAAGCTGCCATCTCATACTTTGACAGTATTTTATTTTCAACATTTCATAGCTATTGGTTGCTGAAGTTTGTCGATTGGATGTTGAAGGTCATTCGCTGTATTTGACGGACTGTTACCCTATAGGTGGAGAATAACGGACTGTTAATTTGACACCCTGGGTGAAATCCATCCTAAAACTATTAGAGCCAAAGAATTATCAGTACTGTTCACTCTCATGTTCTGATGACATAATGTTGAATCCAACAGTCAAACCTTAAGCGATATATGAAACAGACGCAGTTGTTTTGCATAACTTGGAATCAGCTTTTGTTTGTTGATGCAAGCATAGGACGTGCGAAACGTTACAGTAGTCTGTTTTACCAAATATTATACACGGTGGCCAATATATGTTGGGTTATTTTCCAACTAATCTTCTAAGAAGACCCTATTTTTGTTTGGTAATATATAACTGAATGATTCAAATTGCACGATATTTTTGATACGCGGCAAAATTTCGGTCGAAATAACGTGCCCAGTGTCAACACCGTTCGTCAGATGGTGCGGAGATTTGAAAAAACAGGTGAAGTTCAAGACTTGCCAAGGTCGGGCTGTGTTCGAACTGTTCGTAATCCGGAAAACATCGAGATAGTTCGTGAAAGTGTAGTGGAGCGCCCTGAAACGTCTACCAGACATCGTTATCAAGAACTGGGTATTCGTCGCATGTCATTATGCACTATTTTAAAAAAAGGCTTGCATTTACTGCCATACAAAATTCAGTTAGCCCAAGAACTGCAGCCTAGTGACCATGAAAGTAGCCGACAATACAGTTATGCCATATTGAAGCTTAATACCCAAAATAACGATTTTTATAACAATTAAGCATCCCACAAACCGGCGCGAAATATTCGCTTTGGCTGCGAAAATTTCGCGACGATGAATTCGCGATCAGATTAAAACGCGGCGGTTTACGGACAGGCTCAGACTTGTGCGAAGCGAATGCGATTGTTCCAGCGTTTTTATCGCGGCGTATTTCAGTTCGCCTTTGACCGCGTTTTTGACGCCGTTCTTCAAAAATTCGCAATGGCAAAAACGGAATTATTGATAGAAATAGTGAAAAAGTATCCTTGTTTGTATGATTTGTCGAACGATGAATACAGGAATGTGAGAAAGAAAGACAAGATTTGGATGGAAATAGGAAAAGAATTAAATACAAATGGTATGTACCTAATATTTTTTATTAACTTGTTAAATAATTTACAGTCTACACAAATGTGAAAACGAACATTCTATATATTGGGCATAGGCATATCAGAATTAAAATAATTTACGAATTTGTCACGAGTAGAAAATGCTGGCCTTGCTGCCCGCCGAGGATCATTTGCTATATCAGTAAAAGCTCCAAGCACGGGTTCTGGGGGACCTAAGAATTGAAAATATTTGTCATCGCCACTTTTACTTCGTAAAAAATTGTGTACGTACAATTAGAATAGTAGTATCTGCTTTAGTTTCTAATGGCCTGTAAAATATTCGCCATTTTTGAGACAAAATACCAAACGCATTTTCCACGACCCTTCTAGCTCGACAAAGTCTTACATTGTATTTCTCTTTTCTGACGTCTGTTAAAGTCTGCTTATAAGGAAATGGTCTCATAAGGTATGGTTTTAAAGCAAATGCTTCATCACCAATTAAGACGTACGAGCAGATTTCATTTTGCCCAGGGAGTAAATCTAGGTGCAGGGACACTCATTAAATTTTGTTCAAATCGTTTTCCCATGTTTGAGGTTTCGAAAATACCCCCATCACTATTTTTTCCGAAACCACCAATATCAACACATATAAATTTATAGTCCGGGCCAACAATGGCCATAAGTACTATTGAATATTTATGTACATAGCACCAGTAATTGGAGCCACTGTTGTTAGGTCTCTTGATTGTTACATGTTTACCGTCCACGCTGCCAATGCAATTGGGAAATCCCCATCTATAGTATTTTCAAATTCTTCAGCACATTTTTTCCATATATTCTCTGTTGGTTCTGGTAAATATGTATGCTCCATATGTCTGCATATCGCTTCACAGACTTCGGTTACGATTGCACTCACTGTTGTAAAGCCAACTCGAAAGCTATGCCCAATGGTATAGAAGGTGTCACCAGTGGCAAGGAATCTATAAAAAAAATCGTTTTTAGGTGATGAAGTAAAAAAAAGGTGAAAGAATATCAGAGACACATTTGCAAAATATATAAAATCTACCAAACCAAAGACCGGCCAAGCAGTGGGCAACATAAAAAAATGGCAGTGGGCTGACTACATGGAATTTTTCCGTCCTTTTTTGGCATTTGCCAAAACGTCGTCTAATGTGAAAGATATTGACGTCATACATTATGAGACTGCCGAATTTAACTCAAATATATATCAGGAAAGGGCTGGAAATGTAGAAACGGAAAATTTGGAAGACCGCGGCCATGTAGAAGATGAAAATGCTGATGTAGATGCAGAAGATGCACAGAACGCCTCGGCAACACAGACAGCACCACCTTCTTCATTGAACACTACAACAGTGACTACTCCAGGGCACACCTTTCCGCAGACTGCAACTACACCAAAATATAAAACGAGCAGAAAACGCTATGAACCACCATCTTCGTCTGTACAACAGCTCATTAATTATTTTGAAGGTAAAAAACCTAAAAAGAGAACGAGGCCATTGATTCACTTTTCTTGGCACGTGCACAGACTGTGAAAACACTTCCCTTAAAGCGTCAAGCCCGAATAAAACTAAAAATAGCCGAATTAATAGCGCACGAAGAATTTGAACATATTGAAGAAATGTCTTCAGCGTCTACCCAGAATTCTGCAAGTATGTATGATAGTAGTATGTCGTCCTTCCCAAGCGGCACTGGGTTTACTCCAATAATATACCCAACAGAGGAGGCAAATTCTGCCTCGAATTATTTAGCAACATTTAATCCTAGTGGCAACATGTAGTCCAATTATTACAATAAAATATTTATTTCACGATCCCTGAAGTTTTCGTATTCGATAAGCCTACTAATTTTAATACATATAATTTTTTTACCTGAGTGTAATAGCAAGTCGTTCTTCTGGCGAAATAGCTTCACGATAATTTGTGTCAGATTTTCGTATTTCATCTTTCACCAAGTTCAATATTTCATCGAAACACTCTGGAGTCATTCTAAAATATACGTATAAGCGCTGTTCATCCAGCCGAAGTTGTGGCATCAAGGTACGGTATTCCCCAAATTTATTTCGTTCCAAGTTAATATCATGTACCCACTTCCTTCGTTTCCTAAACAAAATTAAAAATATTTGTTTTATGTACTTCGTTAAACTTAATACATACCCAACTATCAAATGGCGTTAAATAAACATAACTTACCGTGCATTTTGGTCCTCTTCTAAAGAAAGAAATAGAAGTGCCTCCTCTTCTTCTGAAGACGAGCTCATTGCAAAAGGCAAAAATAAAATGTACGCAACCTGTCGAAACCTTCACGTTCGCGGAGCGAATAAGACGCTTTGGTATGAATAAACAGGCGAAACAGATTGCGAATTTCGCTCTGAATTTCATTGCGAATACTTCGCCGCGATTATTTCGCGCCGGTTTGTGGGGTGCTTAAAAGCGATGAAGCCCACTTTGATATGAACGGATTTCTTAATAAGCAGCAAAAAGTGAAGGAAAATGTAATCAAGCGGGCTCAGGCTTGCGCGGCTTCTAGCGGCGGACATTTGTCAGATGCTATTTTTCATACATAATTTCTAAGTTTCAATAAAAAAATGTACGTATTTTATTTCATCTCACAAATAGTCAAGATACAAACTAGTCAGTTAAATATCGGCCACCCTATATATCACCAACATCCATGTTACCTCCCCAGTTTTATGGGTCTGTTTGCTGGAGTTTTGTAACCGCAAAGTGACCAAAAACTAAAAACAGTCATTATAAACATTTTATATTCAAACCCAGTACGAAAGCGCGCCCTCGTACTCTATAAAAGAATTATACTCGTAGCGAAGCTGGTTGTGCTGTAATAAAAAATCACGCAGCAGCTAAGATGATAGATTTATATCCCATTGAAACTTCTTGTAGGCTTGTTGTTTCGTCAGCTAGCGAAGTAGTTTAACGTGTTTGGTGTCGTTAGATTAAAAGAACGATTTTGCTGTCCAACTAATGCAAAAGTAATATTCTGATTGCTGTCAAATTAATTGGTTGTTCACTTACTGCCGGAAGTTGTATAGATGCATAGGTTTTCTGATTGCAGTGACGACAATGGAAGGGAAACAAATGGAACCAATACAGAAAAATCACTGAATGTTAAGTAAACATATTCAAAAGTACAGTTTGGAATGCCTTCATCATTTTATCTGCAAATATGCTAAGTGACATATAAATCCCAACACCCAGTTTAAATGGTTTTATTTTAATAAAATTTTGTATAAGTACTTAATGAAGCATAATAAGTAAATGATAAAAATTTCAAAATGATTGCACTGCTTTAAAGCCCTTTGACCTTTAATAATGTGTGGATGCACCCTGATGTGCTACGCATTCTCCAACGCGCCTAGGCATGCTTCTGATCAGGTGGTCAATGCCCTCCTGTGGTATCTCATTCCAGGCAACCACCAACTCCTCTCGAAGTGCTTCTAGAGTCTGAGGAGGACGTTGCAAATTGAGCAATCTCCTACCCATCATATCCCGCACGTGCTCAATTGGGGATAAGTCGGGAGATCTTGGTGGCCATGGTAACAATGTGACATCATTATGTTGAAAGAAGTCTATTGTGACTCTTGCAACATGTGCTCGGGCATTATCTTGTTGGAAAGTTGGATCTGCCAGGGTGTCAAGATAGGGTAAAAGATGGGGTTCTAGAACTTCGTGGATATAACGCTGCGCGTTCATGTTACCTCTGATGAAGATTAAAGGTGACCTGGAACCATAAGCTGTAGCACCCCAAACCATAACTCCAACAGTGTGATGAACATGTCTTTCAACAAAAAACTGTGAATTCCTCCTTTCACCACGTCGCCTTCTAACCCTGGCACGACCATCGTGCATGCCTAAACAAAATCGAGACTCGTCACTAAAGACAATACTGTTCCATTCCTGATCCCAGAGTGACCGTTGTCTGCACCACTCAAGGCGATTACGTCGGTGTTCTCGAGTTAAAGGGAGGTCCCAGTGTGACCGGTATGAAAATAAGCCAAAACTTCTCATTCGTCGGTAAACACTTCGCATGCCAATAGGTCTTCCGTATTCTGCAAACCATTCGTTTGCAATGGACCTGGTAGTGGAGAAACGGTCCCTTAAGGCCAATAATCTTAGACGGCGATCTTCACGGTCTGTTGCTCTACGGCGGCGTCCAGTGCCCCTTGCTCTTTGCGTACGGCCTTCTCGAAGCCATGCCTGACAACACCTAACCACAGTGTCTACACTTCTTTGCACTCCAACTGCAATTGCCCGAAAAGAAAGTCCAGCTTCCCGAAGTCCCACTATACGGCCCCTATCAAACTAAGTTGACGAAATCGTACAGGTCTCCGTACTCTAGGCATCGTAACCGATCGTAAAGGATGTCAAGAACCAAAATCCGCCAACGTTGATTCTTTACTGCGGCTGAAATATTCATTTTTAGAGCGTTAGTGAATTAAAAAAAAGCAGTATAAAAACCGGAATGTCCAACTGATAAGGCTGAAAATTTTTTCACTTGTTATTTACAGTAAGATAAATGGATTCACCAACTTTTATTAAAATAAAACCATTTAAACTGGGTGTTCGGATTTATATGTCACTTAGTATATGTTTACAAGTTTTTTATCAAAATTCAATGAATAATCCTGGGTCTTGCATTTTATGTTACTGTTGTTATGTGAAAAAGATGCCTTTTTCCAAACCCATATTTTTTACTACCCCCTAAAATTGCTAAACATTAACAACTTCTGAAAATTCTGTACTTTTGTATCGATGTTCAAAATTTGTCCTTGGCATCGAAAACGGATAGCCTTCTGTAAATATTTTCTCACAAAACAGCTATTTGGATAAAGTCACAAATGCTATAGTCCATAGATGCCTCATCCTCATTAAGATAACACCCTATACACTATAATTCCTCGAAACAAATTACATTTTTTTACATTCAGTCGGACTACGTGTTCAAAGGCGTCAAAAACTCGGAACCATTGTGTGCTTGTCCGATAATAGTGATTGATTAACTGAAGAAACTATTGAAATAACAAACGAGTGCTTCCAAAGACTTCATCATCGTCAGGTGGTTTCAAATCTACTATACAGGGTGTACCACGAAGAACGGCAGGGATCGCGCAATTCTCGAAGTGTTACGGTTTAACAATTGCAAAGATTTTGGTCTCAAAAACCGCTTGCGTTTGCACCGGGAGTGGATTCCAACTGGCTTGTTTTAGATGAAATAATGGATTATTGTATATTACGTATACTATATATATATATATATATATATATATATAACTTGAGACGTGGTCATTGTCGTCTAGACCAGTTAGGTGAAAAATTAAAGCTTCCGCCTCAATTTTAGGTCATACCATAAGCTAGGGATTAAAATCAATTTGGTAAAACAGATGAAAACAAGGGTAATCAGCATCTCAGATAATACTTTCCACACCTCAAATTTACATAAACTATCAAAACTGTTCATCAATAATGGTTATCCGAAGTGTCTGATTAACAAGATCTCATTTAGTTCACCTTCCAATATTTTGCCGAACTCTGGTGATGCAGGTAATAGTCACACAACCCCTAATAATAACGGAACTGATGTAATTCCCAATAATAGCATCAATCCAAACAGTACAGGCACCAACCCAGACTCCAGACCTGGTTTTGCTGTCCTGCCCTATATCAAGGAACTGACCCCTAAGCTGATCAGATTGTGCAGTCCTTTGAACTTTCGAATTGCTTGCAAATCCGTCCTCACTATAAACCGCATTTTTTCAAAAATGAAAGACAAAGTCCCGCTGCTTGGCTTAACTAACACAGTTTACTCCATCAATTGCAACAACTGCAACCAAATATACATAGGTCAGACCTCCAGATCTCTTAAAGGAAGGATTACATCACACAAAAGTGATGCTAGGCTTCATCCTGAAAGATGCTCTCTAGCATCTCATGTTAACACAACAGGGCATTCTATGAATTACACAAGTATCAAAGTTCTTGATAAAAAAAACACCTTTCCAAACGTTTATTCCTAGAAATGTCCCACATTTTCATGAATAAAAACTGTATCAACAAAAAGACAGATATTAAACAACTGAGTGTCATTTACTCATATTTGCTAAACTGCGAAAAATTGGAGAACTTACATATCTCCCCAAATTTCGACTTTTCACAACCATAAATATAATCTGTGTTTTGGCCTATTCCACCAACAAATTTCATTCCACTCAAAATCTAATAATTCTCTTCTCACGATTTATTAATAATTGTTAATTTAAAATTCCCATTAATTAAAATATAGTTTATTCAACTGCCTCTGGTCGGTTTAACAATTTCTTACATAACATTCTGAAAATCACATCATCTGAAGTGATTTGGCAACGTTTTGGCACACGCCCACAATTCGTTCCATCTTTCAACACAGACATTGACAACCTTCGGCCTTCTGTCAAAGGTTCATCTCACTCATTATTCCATGACCACCATTTTGTGCAATCATAACTTGTCTTGTCATATTTTATATAATTTTAACCATTGTACCATGTATCCAGCTCTCACCATGTTACTGGACGTTTCCCTCATCCTATACGAAAACAACAATTAGCAACATCCTCACATACTACTGTAAGTTGATTCAATTTAAATTCATTTTACACTTTTGTTGCTACTGTTATCATTGTAATTGCAGCTCCTGATGATGATGGCAAAGTCAATTGAAAGCTAGAGAGAATTAAAAAGTATAAAGAGTCCTCTTTGCTTAAATTTTCTCGAAGTACCCAACAAAAGGCGGAAGCTTTAATTTTTCACCTATATATATATATATATACTATATTACGGATACCATGATCATTTAACAGGAAAATGAATATTAAGTGTGGTGTCCCACAAGGAAAAATCTTAGGTTATTCAATAATTATATAAACAATATTTTCCAAATTAATTGTATTGGCAAAATAACCACTTTTACAGATGATACTGCAATATTAAATAAAGATACTGACAGGTCTGATCTAGAAAATGTATCTGGAAACGATTTTGTGAAATTATTAGATGGTTTAATAGCAGAAAATTAAGCAGTAACTATTCTAAAACACATTTTTTACCATTTACACCTTATGCTTGGAATTTCCACAAATTTCTCCTTCAATATTAATGATCATAAACTGCATATTAATAGAATGCCAAACATGAAATAATAATAATATTAATAATGATAATAGTAATAATAATAAAAATATTTATTTACTCATGTTGCTTGTACATTGAATCAAAACAGGCCCAATAGAAAGTATTGTCTGTACATGGACCAATAATTACTTTGCACCGATAGAATACAAATGACAAATAAGGGCAAGAATTAGTCACAGTAAATAATGTAATATGGTGTATTAGCATGTGGAGCTGCATGTCCATATCTATAATGTAGATATTTTTCAAAAAAGCATTCCAAAAATGAAGTTCAAAAAAACCGGAACAAGTCTATTAATCTTTCCCTGATAGTTACAGTTACCATTTTTTATTTAAAGACTGATATATTCAAAAACAATGCAGCAGAGTTATCTCCAATTGACAACAAAAACGAAAATATTCAGTAGCTAAAAAATATACATCAAAAATGTTTGTTTATGTTTCCTCGACGTTTTTCCTCATGTGATTTGACTGGTTTACGCATACTTACAATATACATGGTGGCGCAACGAAAACGACACAGACGCATTTACTGGCAGCTCAGTTTTATTTTTTTTTTTGAAAAACACTCAAACACGTCGATTTTGTTTTCGAGGGGGACACAAGTTTGGCAAAAACTCACGTTAGCATGTGCAGCACCCTAAACGGGGGTGACACCACCCCCAAAATCTTAAATAGAAAGGGGGGTCGAGTGATACCTTATTATAAAGATCTTTCAATTACCTTTATAATGGTATAAAATTATTGTACTTCAGTTCAGTAGTTTTGAAGATTTATTGATTTAAAGCTTAAAGTAAACTTTAATAAGTACGTCAGATTAGTTTGTGCTACTTTCAGAAGAAATTTGACCAAATGAATTTACTTAATAAGTAAATGATTTTCTTCACTACGCCCATGGATTTGTTTATCATTTTGTTGTTGTTTTGTGGCAAAAAAGTTATTTCTTGAAGAAAGATAAGGAAATATCTCGCACTTATTTTAAATAGGAATTTAGTACATAGTTTGCGATTGATTTGACCAAACTTTGTTGATAAAATAACTTGTAACGCTTTATTTCATAAACTAACCATGGTATATTCCACAGCAGAAAGAGTTGAAATTATCGAAATATTTTTCGGAAATAATAAGTGCCCTAATAGAACAGCAGAAATATTTAATGAGCGACATGAGAACAGTAACGTGCATCGAAAATATGTTCTAGAACTTGTAGCTAAATTTCGGGAAACTGGGTCAGTCGCCAATAAAAAACGCAACATTGAAAATTCCATAAGGAACGAAGCAATAGAAGGAGGGGTTTTAGGGCAAGTTTATGTAGATCCTACGTTAAGTACCCGCAAATTGGAGACTGTGAGTGGTGTTAGTCGACGTACTGTCCAACGGATTCTAAAGGCCCATAGTTTTCATCCGTATAAAATTCTGGTACAAGAACTTAATGAAGACGATTTTGATTGGCGATTACAATTTTGTGAAGATATGAGTGAATGAATTATAAACGATGAACATTTTCTATTCAACCCTTGCTTTCCGATGAATGTTCCTGTTTCTTAAATGGCGTAGTAAATCGCCATAACTGCCGATATTTGGTCCGATTCTAATACCAGAATTTATCATGAGGTTCATACACAGCAGCCACAAAAATTAAATGTTTGGGCTGGTATTTTTGGCGATCATTGAGTCATTTTTTCTTGCCTGGAAATTTGACCGGTGAAATGTATGTGGAATTACTGGAAGACTCCATAGATCCTGCATTAACAGCCATAATTGAAAATCAGAATGATCGGCGGTACATTGCGGCTAGGTTGATGTTCCAACAGGATTGACTCCAAATTTTTGCGATCGCCTAACGCAAACTTTTCGAGTTGCCGATAGCCAGAATTCTTGGTGGAGCACTCTGTATACAGCCTCCTCTCATTAAGGAAATAATTACTTACCCAAAGATGTTGAACCTTCGAGGACGCGTGATACGTTTGTTTTTTAAGGATTTTTCTCTCACGATTTTGTGTTTATCTTCAGGTGTAGTTACGATCCATTGTTCGTAATTTGTTTTTAATTTGTTAGATACGAAAACTGAAAGGTATCTATTTTGTAATTACGGTGTAATGTACTTGTTTCCTGATATATTCATTTCGGTTTTGCTTACTATAACACTTTCCATGTGTTTTTAATATGTGCAGCTTATCACTGGACAACAAATTTTAGTTTTTTAATTGTATCTTGTGGGAAAAGTGCACTTCTTTGTTAATTTTGGGGCGCTGAATCCAAAAATGACAATGAAATAAAAAAATTAGTTGCGGTTTAGAAAAAAACTTTTTATTTTTAAGGATATATTAAAAAAAGTAACAAGATTCATATACTTATAAGAATCACTATATGCGCTGTCTTTTTGCTGTTCTTTTATGGATCGTTTCTGGAGCATCTCTACCAAGATTCCAACAGTAGTCTGCAAGCATGGAAGGATTCCACTTTCCCTGGTACCTTTTTTCCATTGTTGAAATATCCTGATGAAAACGTTCGCCGTGCTCATCACTTACGGCTCCGCAATTGTCAAGAAAAAAGTCCAGGTGTGAGTGTAGGAAATGTATCTTAAGAGACATATTACATCTCCCCTTTTTATAACCCGATAAATGGTAGACCGACTGATTTTTGTCAGGATACAAATTCTGTTTAAAATTTGATTTTGCGAGGAATCTGGATTTTCGTTTTTCAGACAATCATACATATTTAGGATTGCGCTTTGGGTCTGTTCCTCTAAATCTTTATGAAAGAATTCTGCCTGCACAGGTTCATCAACTATCTCCTCGTGGCTTGGAGCATTTTCCCAAGGTCTCCAAAGAGCCATATTTAGGACACACAAGAACAATCAACACAACAATTAAATCAACAAGTAAACTGAGTATTCAAAAGTCAAAAACACACAAACTAATAAAATCTATGAAAAAACACGGACAGACTAAAGAAAACACGTTTATTCACTGCTACACGGCACTGGCTAAACTGTTTCAATTTTCAGTAGCCACCTGCACTTGTTCGGAGCTCTGAAATACACGCTTTCTCATTGGCTATGTCCACGCATAGGCGTGCCTTACTCCACGTGGACCGGTGAAACTGCCTTTGATCCTATACGAGGGATATTTGCTGCGAAATTTGGCGATTTTTGCAGCAACAGAGCGTGTTAAATATAGATATACAGGGTGACTTTGAAGTTGAGTTATTAATTTTCAGATAATGATTGTAGAAGGAAGATAAACCAAAATATGTGTGTAAAAATAAATATAATAAATTTTTACCTTGTTTTATAAAGTATCCTCCCGACAAGTATTTCAGTGCGGACCTGTATTTGATCGTGAGGTCTTGGAGCACCGGCATGCCGTCCATATGTGAGGTCTTAAGTCAAATGATTCACGAACCCGTTGTACTACATTAACAAAGGCACGAGGGGTTGGTTGCACTCGATTGGGAAACCGATCCGCATAAACATGTGCCATTTTTTATTTCGTTTGAGCCACGCAACAGACACGACTATTCACTACCGACTGACACTGACTGTATACAACTGAATGAAATAATTGTAAAAACATCGTTCCAAATTCTTTCGCTTTTTTGTTTCCGATGCGATGAACCGATAAGGCGGATTATATCCGCTGTCGCCAAACACGAGCACATAATATTATTATTGAGACAGGGCGGTACTCAAACTTCCAAAGGGCTATAACTTTGTTACTTTAATTTTACCAGAAAAATGGTAAAGGAAAAAAACATTTCTTTTGATCAGATCTACTCACTGTTAAAATAAATGACTCAACTTAGAAGTCACCCTGTATAAAACGCACCCGGTATTTCACAGTGTTTCAAGTGACTTCAGATAAAGTATACAGTCATGGCGGAAGTAAATGAGTCCTACTGCTTTCCGGACAAACCCTGTATGTGTGTGCGTGTGTGTGTGTGGGTGTGTATGTAAAAATATCTTGTCAGTAACAGGAGTGACGTCACTGATGCTGATTTTTGGGTTGAAGTGCGCTCCAATCCGAGCGAGCTGTAACTCCTGCGTAAATGAAGTAACATTGCATTTGGACTTCTTTTGTGCCTTCCTGACATTTTAGTATGTCCAACGTGGAATATTTTCAATAACAGAATGCATTTAGGCTGGTTCTGGAAGAGAAGAGACTAAACCTAACAAATGTCAATAAAGTAATGAAAAATCAGCTAATCACTGATCAACAGCCAAAAAATATCCTACATAAAATCAACAAAATATTACTATTTTTAATGTGCTAAAACCGGAATGAAACTTATTTTTTCAATATTAGTTCAAGTTTTAGAGATACGGTAATTATATGTGTTCCTGCTGTGACAGTGTTAATATACTGTAATTCACAAGAATGCACGTGCTGCATTTTTATATTCGGCAAGGAAAGATGATGTAATCGGCATGATTGTGTTACGTTATACATACGTGTACATTATATTGTTTTATATTAGCCATTTTTTCCTCAGTTGGCTGACAGCGTTCATGCAAGATGTCTCGAAAATGTGTAAACAATACAGATCAGTTTTGTTACTTGTGTGGTGATGTGACTTTTGCGTCTCAGAGACGGTCTATTACTCCACTAATAATAAAGGCATATCAGCTTTATTTCGGTTGTAAACTCAAAACAAACAGTGGGCACCCCACATCTGCTGTAATACATGTGCTTCAAGTCTGAGGAGCTGGTTAAATGGCAAAAAACGGTCTATGCGCTTTGCTGTCCCAATGGTTTGGAGAGAGCCTACAAATCATATTAATGATTGTTACTTTTGCATGGTACCTTGTGTTGGACAAGCCACAGGTATGTCCAAGAAAAAAAAATCGGTTATTAACTACACAAACATACCATCTGCGATGAGACCTGTGCCTCACAGTGACGAAAATCCTACTCCAAAACCCCCAGAATCCTACACTTGCGAATCAGAAAACGAATCAGATCATGGCGATCGAGTGATTCGTCAGGAAGAAGATATGCCATCAACGTCAAGAGATCCTGATTTTATACCGAGCAAGTCATGCCACCAACCGCACAAAATAACACAGTCAGAATTAAATGATCTTGTAAGAGATTTAGAACTTCCAAAATGTAAGGCAGAGTTACTTGGATCAAGACTGCGGCAGTGGAACTTGTTAGAAGACGATGTTTCGGTATGTGTTTTTCGTAAACGCCACAAAGACTTAGAATCATTTTTCAATATGGAGAATAACTTGGTTTTCTGCAGTAACATTAACGGCTTACTGGCGGCTTTAAATATAAACTATAACCCAGAAGAATGGAGATTGTTTATAGACAGTTCAACATTGAGTTTAAAGGCAGTGTTATTGCATATTGGAAATATTTTACCATCTCTTCCTGTAGGGTATGCAGTTCACATGAAGGAGTCATATGACAATATGAAGTACCTATTGACATGCATAAAATACGATGAGCACCAATGGCATATTTGTGGCGATTTGAAAGTTGTTGCACTTTTACTTGGGCTGCAGCTAGGCTACACAAAGTTTTGCTATTTTTTGTGTGAATGGGACAGTCGGGCACTTCATTACACCAGACAAAACTGGCCTGTTCGTCAATTCCTAAAGCCAGGTCAAAAAAATGTACAGTATATGCCATTAGTAGATTCGAAAAAAATTTTATTACCACCACTGCATATCAAGTTGGGCCTAATGAAAAACTTTGTCAAGGCATTAGATAGAGATGGGTCAGCTTTTCAATACCTGCGTCAGCAATTTCCAAGACTAAGTGAGGCAAAGGTTAAAGACGGTATTTTTGTTAGGCCACAGATTCGAAATATTTTGAAAGATACACAGTTTGAAAACACTTTAACAGGTATTGAAAAAACTGCTTGGAATGATTTCCGTCTGGTGGTCACTGATTTCTTGGGAAATAGAAAAGCTGACAACTATAAAACCCTTGTCAAAAATATGCTGTCATCGTATCAAAAGATGGGCTGTAATATGTCTCTTAAGATACATTTCCTACACTCACACCTGGACTTATTTCCTGACAATTGCGGAGCCGTAAGTGATGAGCACGGCGAACGTTTTCATCAGGATATTTCAACAATGGAAAAAAGGCACCAGGGAAAGTGGAATCCTTCCATGCTTGCAGACTACTGTTGGACTCTTGGTAGAGATGCTCCAGAAGCGATCCATAAAAGAACAGCAAAAAAACAGCGCATATAGTGATTCTTATAAGTATATGAATCTTGTTACTTTTTTTAATATATCCTTAAAAATAAAAAGTTTTTTTTTCTAAACCGCAGCTAATTTTTTTATTTCATTGTCATTTTTGGGTTCAGCGCCCCAAAATTAACAAAGAAGTGCACTTTTCCCACAAGATACAATTAAAAAACTAAAATTTGTTGTCCAGTGTAATTTATAGCGGTATCGTATTGGTCTTCCGTGAATTAACTGTTTGCATGAGTGTCTCCTAAAATAAGGAACCATTGCCTCATCTACACTATGCATTTTTGCCAAAATTCCATGTTCCATAAATTTTTGATGCAGGCTCGCAAATAGAGGTCTTACTTTTGCAAACTTATCTCCTTGCTGTAAATTGTAGTAATCTACTAAATGGAAATTAGACATAATATACTCAAATTTATCTCGTGTAAACGCTTCTGTGACGAGTTGATTATTAGCATCTCTTTCACGTTCCGAGAACATTCTTCTACGTGGTACGTCGACATAACCACTCAATATTAGTGTTCCAATAAATGCCCTTATTTCATACTCTTGCACCTCTTGTTGGCGATTGTTTTGCCTGGCATATCTATTTGTTTCAGTTGTTATGCGAAGTTCGCCGTCAAAAAAAAGTGAAAACCATTCAAGTGGAGTCTTAGAAGAATTATTTTGTACAAGAATTTCTTCGAAGTTTCCTGGAACTTCTTGTGGTACATCCTCCTTCTCCCATTTGTACGTTCTTCCTGTCTTTAGCATTTTATTTTTTATTTTTTAAAAAAATTAAGACAGGTCGTGGAAAGTCGCGACTTGTTTACGGTGTACCATAAATTGTACGCTAGGCATATCTGGGTCAAATTGTATTTGTGAAGACGTGGCTAGATGATAAAAAAACTGGATTTACAGGGATCCTTTTTTAAAAACGGTGGAGAACATAAATACGTTTTAATGATAAAATATGTATGGATCGGTACAAACATTGTTGATTGAAATCAACAATGTTTGTTCATAATTGATTTCTTTCTCTGGCGATTTAAATTATTCCTTCACGGACTGATGACTGGGTTACGTAGGAAGTGCAGAGTTGATCTACTCGACGCCATCAAAATGGCATTGTTTTGGTTTGTCAGTTAATCCGCTTGACGCTCCCCGGAGCAGTGGCCTACAATTGATGCATTACTAACACAAATACAAATCAGACGAAACATAGAAATGAATAAATCATCAAAAGAACAAACCATCAAATTGCTGTATTAGTATAGCAATTACTGGATTGAAAAGTTTAACCAGCTTGCATATCAAGAAAATTACAGGTTACGGTATAATCTTTAGAACAATGAGTCATTTCTGTGAAACACCTCTGACCTAGAATCACCGGGTTCGATTTGACTGATGCTGGGTTCGAAAAGTAATTATATATTAATGAATTCGTTGAAAATGCACTTGACACGTTCAGCGAAAAAATGTTGCTGTTATTGCGTTGATTTTTTATGTTCGATAATATTTCACTTCAATTCACGTATAACTAACAGAACTTGAGGGGGCGTTTAAATATGTATAGTATGTTATCACAAGGGTTACACAGGGCTGCGTTCGTAAATTATTACAAAGTGTACTTTGTACTACTCTGTAACAATTTTAGCGATCGTAATTGTTTGAAGTGCATGTTACTTGTGTTCGGAAATAGAACAAAACGTCAAAACGTCAAAAGTGTGCTTTTCTTCCCGAGCTCAAAACCTTGGGAATAAGAGTTCTGTCATTCTTATGAATCATTGCTTGTTTATTTTTTTGGCTATCAAAAACTGCTAAAAATTGGCAGAATGCTCAGTAATAATTTAGGCGTTCTAAAAATGAAGTCTCACAGTATTCAAGAGTGAAATTTCATCTGTCGATCTACATTCCATTACTATTATTATTATTATTATTATTATTATTATTATTATTATTATTATTATTATTATTATTATTATGATAATTGAGATGAGCAGAGTACACAGTACTATAAGCTCATGCAGTAAATATAGTGTACGGACACGTAACACAAATACATCAAATAGAAAAAAATATAAAAAACAGTTCATAGCTATAAAGTTTATACACTCCTCCAGCTATCATACTGCACTTTGAAGCTATTAACTGAAGTAGCACCAACCACACTTTCAGGTAAACTATTCCAGGTGTTGAATATGCGGTTGGGAAGAAACCACTGTCGGACTGTTGTTTTAAATGGCTCCTTATGCAGTTTGAAGCTGTGTCCGCGTAGATTGCTGCGCGACAGACAGTATAGATGCATGAGGTTGGTGCCCATCAAACCATGAAGTATCCTGAACGTAACTATAAGATCGCCACGAAGTCTTCGCTCAGAGAATGAGGTCAGGTTGAATAATTCAAGGCGATCTTCATAGCTTGGTCTTCGTGCTCCAAAAGGGATACGAGTAGCCCGACGCTGTACTGATTCGACGAGATTTCTATCGCGCAGAAGCACAGTGTCCCATACCGGGCCAGCGAATTCAAGAATTTGCCTCACGAATGCCTTGTAAATGTAGGCGCAAGTGTTGACATCGGATCCTTTGAAAGACCTCTCCAGCATGTATAGAAGTTTCTTGGCTATTGATGTAACGTGGTGAATATGCTCTGACCAGGAAAGACGATCGTTGACTACAACGCCCAGATCAGTGTGGCTGGAAACTGCTTCGATGTTGTGGTCAGAGATCTTGTATGTAAATCGCGGATTTATCTTCCCGAGGTGAAGGACACAACACTTAGTTAGATTTAAGGGTAAAAGCCAACTGACTGACCATTGACAAACAATATCAAGATCTCGTTGAAGCATAGCAGAATTTACGACAGTATTGTAAAGCTTGGTGTCGTCGGCATAAGCTGAACATGTGGAGGAAATCAATGCGGGCAGATCACTTGTATACAGAAGGAACAGCACTGGCCCCAAGACAGAGCCTTGAGGAACTCCACTTGCTACATGATGAAGGTGAGACTGGCTATCACTGACGCGCACAGAGAAAGTCCTCCCGGTGAGAAAAGCCTTAATCCACAGTAACAACTCGCCTCTGATTCCCATTCATTCCAACTTAAACAGAAGCCTTCTATGTGGTACGCGATCGAAAGCCCTAGAAAAATTTAAGTAGATTATATCAACAGGAGTCTTTGTGTCCAGATACTGAGTCCAATCGTTGAGAGAGTGGAGAAGGTTGGTCATTATTGATCGACCAGGGAGAAATCCATGCTGATTCTTAGGGATAAGGTCATTTTCGAAAGCAAATGACAGGAGCATATCTAATGTGATTCTTTCAGCTATTTTGGCGGCGATAGGAACGAGACTTATTGGTCGATAATTTTTAGCGGAGGATTTGTCGCCCTTTTTGAATACAGGGGTAACAGAAGCACTAAGCTAGCATGAGGGTAGGGTATGAGATCTAAAAGACGATGTGAATATCAAGCTTAATGGTAGGGCCAGTGCTGAAGCGCAGTTTTTAAGTACAGCAGCCGTCATCCATCTTTACCAGGGGAGGAAGAGGTCTTCAGATTTCGCAGGTGCATTAATACATCTTCAGGCAGGAACTCAACTTCGCAAAGGCTGTTGGGACACCTATGGCAGATAGTGGTCGGTAGAAGGTCTCCATTAGGCTCATCGACGAAGTCATCACTAAAGGACTCTGCCAGTAAGTTGGCAGATTCGGTGGCATCCATGTGGAGATGACCGTCAGCGTCGCGGATCTGAGGTGATGAAACTTTGGAATTCAGGTTTGTTCTTAGATACCGAAACAGCTTCTTCTTATTTTTGGAGGTAACGAGTTTTCGTTCATGAGCATGTTTGGCATTATGTAACGTTCTAGATAGGAGGTTAGAAAAGGATCGATGAGACACGTAATCTTGTGAATGGCCACTCCTCCTAAACCGTTGCCACAAAGATCTCTTGTGACGAAGCATCCTCGATATGTTAGAGTTGATCCACAGTATACCTTCTTTTCAACAGTATTGTCAGCCGTTTCGCTTAGGACTCGTTGAGCGAAAGTGTCCCACATATCTTGGGTGCTACGGTTGTTAAGCAAAGCAGGCCAGTTGACTTCAGACAGGGCTTGGTTAAGAGCATCGTGGTTTACAATTTTGATGGTTTTAAACTTATCGGTATTACATTACATTACCAAACGATTTACAAATGCACACCAGCAGGAGCATCAAGAAAAAACAGCACACATTCACTCAAAGTAACTGTTGCATAACTAAAAATATTGCATCTCTTTCTCCAAGATCAATCTCCTTCACATTGCAAAACGAATGATCTATACTTTACACTATTTCAACACAGGCCGTGAGTTTAGGCATGTGTTTTGATAAACTTTTGAGACGTAGATGTTTGATTATATAATACAGATACCTTACAAAATGTTCAGTCAAAGAATGCAAATGATATGTCTCCTTAATAGGCAAAACTGCTTTAATATTTTTTGTCTTGTGTCACGCTTTAACATCTCTCTTCAACGTAATTGGTCTTGGTGTATATATGAGGTTAGGATTCTTCACTGTCGCTAGTATCGATTATTTTGATAGCCCCAAATCACAATGGTGTAATATACGAGCCCCTTCAAGCTTCAGTTGGGGCCCACTTCAAGATTTGTACCAAAATATGCCTTTATAAACTAAACATGACGAAACTATTTACTTTTAAAACAATTTATTTTCTCAAAAACATTTTACATACACTCTAGTCATTAAAAATACATATTTAAAATCACCTAGACCTATAACTAATAGAACATCTGAACAAATAAACAATGTGCGAATAAATGCGCGAAGTTAACAAAGCAACAATTAAAAGATTACCATTGGGTAACATCACCTTTATTTTTTATTACGGCTGAAATTCTTTGGGGCATAGTGTTAACCAAGTTTTGGGAAACATTTTGGTGTAAAACCATCCCATATTTCTTGAAGCTTTTGTCTCAGTTCGGTGTTTGTACGAGCAGGATGTTGTCCTAGAACCTTTTTCATCTCGTGCCACAAAGTTTCAATAGGTGACAGATCTGGACTGCTAGAAACCCATTTCAAATGCCAAATATTTGTTTGTATCCACATTTCCATCAATAAAATGAAGTTTTCCTACTCCTTTTGATGACATACTGCCCCAGACCATAATGGATGCTGGAAATTTCACTTTTCTCTTCAGACAGTCAATATGGAATGCTTCATTTTTTTGCGAATAACTCTACTGCGACTGTCACCAACACAAACTTCGAATCGGGCCTCATCACTCCATTGTATTGCACACCATTGTTGAAGTGTCCATTGTCTATGTTCTTTAGCCCATCTAAGCCGATTTTTCTTTGGCAGTGGAGTTAATAGTGGCTCTTACCTTGCAAGTGCTAAATCCCAGTTTGTGGGCCTCTCTATGAGTTGTGGACCTCGAAATTCTCCTTCCAACAGTGTCACTCCACAGAGCACTTATTTGTAAATAATTGGCACGCCTGTTTTTCACGATTATTCTTCTTAATGCTCTTCGGTCGGCATTTGTGATATTACTTTTTTTCACATATCGTGGCTTAATATTAACTGAACCAGTTACGTTATATCTTCTAACAATATTTCTGACACTGTACCGCGATAAGTCTAACAAAGATGCAATGTCTGAGTTTGATTTCCCAGAATTAAAAAATTTAATTATCAGTAACCGAATTTTCTCACTAATAACCTTTCCTCTACCAATTTTGAAAACCTTAACTACTCAAAACTATTTTAAACGTATTCTGACAGCTGTGATTAACAAAAACAATTGTCATGGCTTTTATTTTTCACAGCCAGCTATGCGTTATAGACTTATTTTGCATTGAACTGAAAATAGGTTGATATGCTGTAATTGCAACATGTGCTATTTTTATGCTGCAAATTTGATTAGGGAGTGATAAAGTTGGTGTTTTCTACTATATATTATCAAAACATTCATTGTTAATATTATAAACCTATAACACCCTGCTACATTTGTTTGATAAGAAAAAAACTAAGATTTCAATAGTTGGGACAACTGAAGTGGGAAGGGGCTCGTATAGCTAGCATTTGACTGACTGTTGAATTCACATCTGTATCCAAAACTGAAATGCCACTTACGTGTAACCTTACATCGAATAAACTTTTTTTAAATATAGGTACCCCAGCACTTGCAGTTGCTACCTTGCTAATGCTAAAGTTACACGCAACTTCATTTTTGTGGGAAAAAGCATTCCAATCTATGGCAATCTACTATATAATATACTGCTGACACTGGCGTACCCATCTAAAGGAAAACAGTTTCTTATTGTGATGTATTTTCACATTTTTTGATCCACTTGAAATTAGGAGAAAAATAGTGCAAAGATTGAAAAAAAATTGTGTGATCATGGGTATTTTGGCGTGCTCTCGGTAAATGTAATGTGGTGTCAAATTTCGGTCAAAAATGATCGGTTACGGTGCCTAGAGTAAGGAGACCTGTACGATTTCGTCAACTTAGTGAGTTTGATAGGGGCCGTATAGTGGGACCTCGGGAAGCTAGACTTTCTTTTCGGGCAATTGCAGTTAGAGTGCAAAGAAGTGTAGACACTGTGGTTAGATGTTGTCAGGCATGGCTTCGAGAAGGCCGTACGCAAAGAGCAAGGGGCACTGGACGCCGCCGTAGAACAACAGACCGTGAAGATCGCCGCCTAAGATTATTGGCCTTAAGGGACCGTTTCTCCATTACCAGGTCCATTGCAAATGAATGGTTTGCAGAACACGGAAGACCTATTGGCATGCGAAGTGTTTAGCGACGAATGAGAAGTTTTGGCTTGTTTTTATACCGGCCACACTGGGTCCTCCCTTTAACTCGAGAACACCGACGTAATCGCCTTGAGTGGTGCAGACAACGGTCACTCTGGGATCAGGAATGGAACAGTATTGTCTTTAGTGACGAGTCTCGATTTTGTTTAGGCATGCACGATGGTCGTGCCAGGGTTAGAAGGCGACGTGGTGAAAGGAGGAATCCACAGTTTTTTGTTGAAAGGCATGTTCATCACACTGTTGGAGTTATGGTTTGGGGTGCTATAGCTTATGGTTCCAGGTCACCTTTAATCTTCATCAGAGGTAACATGAATGCGCAGCGTTATATCCACGAAGTTCTAGAACCCCATCTTTTACCCTATCTTGACACCCTGGCAGACCCAACTTTCCAACAAGATAATGCCCGACCACATGTTGCAAGAGTCACAATAGACTTCTTTCAACATAATGATGTCACATTGTTACCATGGCCACCAAGATCTCCCGACTTATCCCCAATTGAGCACGTGTGGGACATGATGGGTAGGAGATTGCTCAATTTGCAACGTCCTCCTCAGACTCTAGAAGCACTTCGAGAGGAGTTGGTGGATGCCTGGAATGAGATACCACAGGAGGACATTGACCACCTGATCAGAAGCATGCCTAGGCGCGTTGGAGAATGCGTAGCACATCAGGGTGCATCCACACATTATTAAAGGTCAAAGGGCTTTAAAGCAGTGCAATCATTTTGAAATTTTTATCATTTACTTATTATGCTTCATTAAGTACTTATACAAAATTTTATTAAAATAAAACCATTTAAACTGGGTGTTCGGATTTATATGTCACTTAGTATATTTGAGGCAAAATATATAGTAGATGAAAAAACGGGTTAGTTGAAAAAACTTATAAGCGTAACTCGAAAAAGGCATTTTTAATGTTTTTATTTTTGACTCTTTATTTGAAATTATTTCCAATGCAATTTTCTTAGTTAAATAAATAAGAGGAGATTAAACCAGTGATTTATCAGATGGGAAAATTTTCTGATGATACCTGTCACATTTTTCTTCAACGTTGTTTTAAAACAACATTTTTTGTAAGAGGGCACTCCAGACTTATTCTCCTTTAATTTGAAGGGAATATGGGATTCGGTTACTCGATTTTCTTTAACATTAGGGACTCACATGAGAATTTACTAAAACTTAAGTGAAGGAAAATCGGATATATAAAGCATTATTTTCAAATGAATTACTAGTAATCAAAAAAATAATGCCTCCAGTGATAAGAAGTGAACGGCAGAAAGAACATCCGAAAACCATATTTCCCAAAAATCTCACTCAGAAGTGATTTTGATGTATATTCTTGATATCATCGTCTCTTAGTTACAAAGTGTAAATTTTTCTGTTAATATGATTAATCGATTTCAGAGGGTAAGACTGGTATAACTTCGTCTCCAAAATCTCTCATTTCCTCCGGAGGACCACAAGGGTCTGTATTTGGACCACTATTATTCATTTTATATTGATCAGATCTACATGCCGCTGTTAAACATTGCAGTGTTCAATTTTTCGCCGATAACTCACAAATTTATAATCATTTCCAATGATGGTCTAAAATCTATCACTACATAATATGCAAATAATCATAATCTTCAGTTGAACCCCGTTATTTTTTCAGGTATGCTAAAAACATCAATTTAAATGGTGCCTTTATTGAGGTAAGTAGATCAGTCAAGAACCAGGTATCATATTTGATGAATGTGTCAAATTGGTACTACATGTGGGTAATATCACCAAGAATTGTTTTTCAATTCTACGCCATCTTTACCTAAATAAACAATTTCTGGACTATCAAACCAAAAAGTTTTGTACAAATCTCTGAAATTGCTTATTGTGGTCTAGTTTATTTTCCATGTTTAGACTTCACTTCCCTCATGCGTCTCCAAAAATTTCAAATTTCCTGTTGCAGATTGATCAATGATTTAAGAAAGTATGATCATATCAGCACTTATTTTAGAAACATGCAAAGGCTGAGAGTAAAATAACTGTAGTTAAACATAGTCACTTATACCCATAAGCTTTTACTCACAGCCATTCCTTTATTTATAAATGAGAAACTGATAGCTAGGCGTTATACTAAGTGACATATAAATCCGAACACCCAGTTTAAATGGTTTTATTTTAATAAAATTTTGTATAAGTACTTAATGAAGCATAATAAGTAAATGATAAAAATTTCAAAATGATTGCACTGCTTCAAAGCCCTTTGACCTTTAATAATGTGTGGATGCACCCTGATGTGCTACGCATTCTCCAACGCGCCTAGGCATGCTTCTGATCAGGTGGTCAATGTCCTCGTGTGGTATCTCATTCCAGGCAACCTCCAACTCCTCTCGAAGTGCTTCTAGAGTCTGAGGAGGACGTTGCAAATTGAGCAATCTCCTACCCATCATATCCCACACGTGCTCAATTGGGGATAAGTCGGGAGATCTTGGTGGCCATGGTAGCAATGTGACATCATTATGTTGAAAGAAGTCTATTGTGACTCTTGCAACATGTGGCCGGGCATTATCTTGTTGGAAAGTTGGATCTGCCAGGGTGTCAAGATAGGGTAAAAGCTGGGGTTCTAGAACTTCGTGGATATAACGCTGCGCGTTCATGTTACCTCTGGTGAAGATTAAAGGTGACCTGGAACCATAAGCTATAGCACCCCAAACCATAACTCCAACAGTGTGATGAACATGTCTTTCAACAAAAAACTGTGGATTCCTCCTTTCACCACGTCGCCTTCTAACCCTGGCACGACCATCGTGCATGCCTAAACAAAATCGAGACTCGTCACTCAAGGCGATTACGTCGGTGTTCTCGAGTTAAAGGGAGGACCAAGTGTGGCCGGTATGAAAACAAGCCAAAACTTCTCATTCGTCGGTAAACACTTCGCATGCCAATAGGTCTGTTCTGCAAACCATTCATTTGCAATGGACCTGGTAGTGGAGAAACGGTCCCTTAAGGCCAATAATCTTAGGCGGCGATCTTCACGGTCTGTTGTTCTACGGCGGCGTCCAGTGCCCCTTGCTCTTTGCGTACGGCCTTCTCGAAGCCATGCCTAACAACACCTAACCACAGTGTCTACACTTCTTTGCACTCTAACTGCAATTGCCCGAAAAGAAAGTCCAGCTTCCCGAAGTCCCACTATACGGCCCCTATCAAACTCAAGTTGACGAAATCGTACAGGTCTCCGTACTCTAGGCATCGTAACCGATCGTAAAGGATGTCAAGAACTAAAATCCGCGAACGTTGATTCTTTACTGCGGCTGAAATATTCATTTTTAGAGCGTTAGTGAATTAAAAAAAAACAGTATAAAAACCGGAATGTCCAACTGATAAGGCTGAAAATTTGTTCACTTGTTATTTACAGTAAGATAAATACATTCACCAACTTTTATTAAAATAAAACACTTTAAACTGGGTGTTCGGATTTATATGTCACTTAGTATATATTCATACAAGAGATATTCGATTTGCGGAGACAGTGACAATGCCCATCCACAAGACAGCTTTGTTTCGTAAATGCTTCACAGACAACGCAGTTATTCTCTATAACGAACTTCCACAAGCCATAAAATTGCTAGATTATGAAAAATTTAGAAAAGACTAATAAATATTTATTTTGGATAAATATACTTGAATTAGTCGCAAAACTTTCCAATGCAAAATTTTCTTTAAACTGTAAGAGTCTTATAATTTATATCTTATACACAACTTATTTATACAACTATCATTACATTTGTTGACATTGAAATATTCTGTTTTTTGTACTTCTATGTTGGGTTATTATTATTATAGTATCAAGCTGCTCAAGCGTCAATAGATGAAAGCCGTCCACCACCACAAGCTACATTTCAAAAATCACATTACTACAGGTGTTTTTGGAGGAACACAGGCAATCCCGAAGCCCTGTTCCTGATACGCCACTGGTTGCAGTACCCGTAATCCAATCATTGATATAGACACCATTTTCTTGTGTAAACGCATGCTCGATAAATAAAATCTGATGCATGCACAAGATAATTAAAATCGCTTTTGTCACCAATAAATTTAAAATGTGACGTAAATGTCCATTAACAACCGCGTCCCCGTGCGTACGCATTTTTTTAATAAACGGGAGGAGAAAAGGATTAAGAGGAGGCAGTCGTAAAGTCTTGGATTAATGCTTATTCACTTAATTGAATCTGCGGTGGCTGAATCGCGTATGAGGGCTTTTTTCGAACACTTATTTTTTTTAATACATATACGGGGTGTTAGTTGAGTATGTACTATAAATTTAACAGTAACTTTTAGACAAAAAGTTCATGTAGACATGGTTCGCAAATTTTTCGTTCTCAAGATACAGGGTGTTAAAATTTCAAAAAAATGGTTTTTGTAAATATCTTAAATATCCTTATACCTAATTTTGTTGAAATATGGCCATGGATTTTTAACATTAAGGGGTTAATTTGGCCCTAAAATGATTGAATTTATTAAGCCCAGTGGCGTCTCGACCAGTATCAGAACGAATATTTGTGACAAAAGAATGTATGCCACTGACTTTTGTGCAATTTTCATTATGTTCCTTGGATTTATCAAATAGCAATACAACTTTTTTGTCTCTTACATTTTTTTTGTACCTCGCAAAAAATGAGTCGCAATGAGATCGACAATTCCAACCCAAATATTAAAAGAAAACTGTTCTTCATTATGTTCTATTAAGGCGCGTGGATTTTTTTCAGCCCAAATGTGATTGTTGTAGAAGTTAGTAATTGAGAAAAACAAGCTTCATCTGCAAACAATATTCGACTTCGATTTCCGTCGCATTTTACTGCGTAACCGATCAGAAAGAGATAGTCGCTAGAATGCAACTATTGCTATTTGTTGTTACCTGAAACTTTGCTGGAAGAAATTTTTATGTGTAAGCATCCTGCAAAGTATTCTGCCTGCAGATAGAGAATCATATAGGTTACTACATGTCCGTGTCCAAGAGGGGATTTGAAATTGCCTAGCGCCATCTATGAGCTATTAGCAGAAAACAAAAATGAAATTAGACATTTGAGAAAAAGTTAGAGTGTTTGGTTAGGCTACTATCTCATAGATGGCGATAGGATTTGCAATTCCTGTTTGATCTCCCTAAAGCCAATTTTAATTGGGTATCTTCAGGTGGAGTGAAATACGTTAAACAATATGTAGATAAAGAACTTTTTTTTGCTCTTCAATAATGTTGGCAAAAATATCAACTTCTGCTAAGGGCTAATCTAAGAAATATTTTTGGGTGAATCTACAGTCAAGTTCATATGACCAATGGTCCAAAAGTCAATAGATTTTTGTCTAAATTTTTATAATCTAATCTAAAATGTTTTTAAATCAGGTAATTAACAAATTAATGGCATTAAGTTTTTCTAAGTTAAGCAAAAATTTGTAGTCAATAAGTAAGTTTCATTAAATTAAATATTTAAAACACACTTGACAACAGCGCGTCGGTCTTTCAACACTCTTATCGAACCGGCAATCGATCGCAAACGGTAACAATGGTTGGTTATCCTTTTGCATGGCGATGTCAGATTTATTTAACTCCAAAGTCGCTTTTCTCTAAAAAAAAATGCCGTTTTGACCCCCATGTTATACGAGGGATGTCCTCTAAGTTTTGCATATAGAAACGTAGTAGGCCGCGCGGATCGAACGTCAGTACTGAATCTTAACCTCACTCTTTAGTAAACATAAATTCAAAGTTTCACAAAAATACGTGCAGTGTTCTCACTACAGTGAATTTTTAAGTGTCACCAAGTCATTAGAAAAATGGAACTCAACCGAGAACATTTTCGCGCCATAATTTATTACAACTTTCAGAGACAATTATCGCAACAAGAATGTCTTGCTGAGTTACTGGCTGTTTTCGGCAACGAAGCGCCACATCAGTCGACAATTTTCCGTTGGTATGGAGAATTCAAACGTGGGCGGTCTTAGCGCCATTCCCAGGGTGGATGCACCAAAAACGGCAGTCGATGCTGTGCGCAAACTCATCATTGCACAATTTCGAATCTTTAATATGAACATAAGGAGTATAAAACACAACATTGATTACTTAAAAATACTACTCGACCAAATATGGTACAATTTTGATCTAATAGTTTTAACTGAAACGTGGCAAGTGGCTGATATTTCTTGCTTCAATCAGCAGGGATATGACACGCTGTATAACTTTGGCACTTATAACCAAAACGATGGGGTGATAGTTTTTGTAAGAAATAAACTGCAATATAATCATGATACATTCACTTTCACCGATGGAATCAAAGTTTTAAACATAATGATCCAAATTAACCATAACAAAATTGAGGTATCTGCAATTTATCGTCCGCCATGTTCAGAACCCCACGAGTTTTTAAAGAATATCGATTTTTTTTTTTCAAAATCAAAATAGTTCATTTAAAGCAACATATTTTCTTGGGAGATGTCAATATAAATATTTTGGACGATGATCCCATCACAAATGAATACTTGAATATCCTATCAAGTAACGGATTTCTGTCCTATATAAACCTACCTACAAGGTCCATCAGTGGCACATGTATAGATCACTGCTTTGTGAAAGACATATCCAACAAAATTACTTGTATACCAATAATCCTAGAAAGCGATATTGCTGACCACTTCTCCACTATTTTACTGATATCTTCAAATGATAAACATTCTAACATCCCTACCGTTAGTAACAACCAGGAAAATTACAAATTTTTTGTCGACAATTCAAAACTAATATCAAATGTCAAACAAGAATCCTGGGAACAATTATACTCTATAAATAATATAGACAAAGCAACGGGACTGTTCATAGAGAAAATAAAAAAACTAATAGATATTAGTACCAATAAAGTAATAATTAGTCACAAAGAGAAAAGCAGAAATGCCTGGATTACCAAAGGATTAATAACATCGGCAATAGAAAAAGAAAGACTATATAATGTAATGAAACTAACGCCAACTACAGAGAATACCGACTGCTACAACCAATATAAAAATAAATTTATAGAGCTTGTAAGGCAAACCAAACGAAAACATTACCTAAATAAATTGAATAATAACTTAAATGATCCTAAGCGGCTTTGGACAACTATTGATGAGATTACTGGGAAAACAAAAGTTAAAGAGTGTGTCACTGGGGGAACAGTATTAAAAAATACTCAACAGATATGCGATGAATCTGTACAATTCTTTACTGACATAGGCGAAAATTTAGCAAGTAATATACAAGCAAATGTACAAAATACTCAGCCTCCAAAAAGAACTTTGAACTCATTTATTTTGGATAAAATCGAGCAATGTGAAGTATACACCACTGTTATGTCCTTAAAAAATCGGAAAAGTCCTGGGTTAGATGGTATTAAAAGCGAGCATTTGAAAATTATAGCCGAGGACATAACAGAACCAGTCACTTACCTAATCAACAAATCCTTTGAATCTGGCATATATCCCTCAATTTTAAAAAAAGGTAATATAGTACCGATACATAAATCAGGAACAAAAACAGATGTTAACAACTATAGACGAATATCAATAATATCCAGTGTAGCAAAGGTTTTTGAAAAAGTTTTATCTACTAGAATGATTCGATACCTCACAAAATTCAAAATTTTAAGTGAAAATCAATATGGATTTACAGAAGGGAAGGCTACATCGGACGCAATAACTAAAATTGTAAATCAAATACATCAAAATATTGATAACAGAATCCCTTCAATCTGCATTTTTGTTGATTTAAAGAAAGCTTTCGACACAGTTAATCACAAATTATTATTAGAAGTATTGGAGACAATTGGTTTCAGAGGAAACGCGTACTCACTAATCGAAAGTTATTTGTCAAATCGCCCACAATCTGTGCAGATATCAGGATCATTTAGTAAAGAAATGTATATTAAGTGTGGTGTCCCACAAGGAACTGTCTTAGGTCCGCTGTTATTCAATATATATTTAAATGATATTTTACAAATTAATTGTGTTGGCAAAATAACTAGTTTTGCAGATGATACTGCAATATTATATGAAGGCACTGACTGGTCTGATCTGAAAAATGTCATTGAAAATGATTTTATCAAAATTATTCAGTGGTTTAACAGTAGAAAATTAAGCATTAACTACTCTAAAACACATTTTTTACCATTTGGATCTTATGCTAGACATCTGCCACATTACACAAATTTCTCCTTCAATATTAATGATAAAAAAATGCAAATTAATAGAGTGCCCAACATAAAATACCTTGGAGTGGTGTTGGATCCTCACTTACGATGGGACATCCATGTCAATTATATTTTAAAGAAAGTTAGATTTGTATCCTACAAAATTAAATACCTTGGGAATGTATTGACAGAAAAATATCTTCGAACATTATACCATGCACTGATTGAGCCTCATCTCACTTATGGTATATTAGCATGGGGAGCTGCATGTTCCTCACATATCTATAATTTAGATGTTTTTCAAAAAAGTATTCTAAAAATGATATTTAAAAAACCGAAACTTTATCCCACTGAAAAATTATACGCAGATGTTCGAATGTATGATATAAGACAGCTTTATTTCTTACACAGTATCACTCATTACCATAAATTTGTAAACACCGACCAAAAAATTAAACATAATCATTATACCAGGTACAAAATTCGCGGCACAGTAGTTCCTCAACCGCATAAATCTATAATGCAGCGATCATATCACTATTTAGCGCCTAAATTTTATGAAATTATACCTAAAGACTTAAAAGATTTACGTTTCGGAAATTGTTTCAAAAGAAATTTAAAAAAGTGGCTACATTCTATATCTAGGACTGAAATTCATAAACTCATAAATACGAAGATCAACTAAATACATAATCTACTGTAGCTAAATTTTGTCCTTTTTTGTCATTTGCATTCTACAGTTTCAACTTAAATTTATTGGTCCATGTACAGGCGATGCCTTCTATTGGGCCCGTTTTGATTTTAAATTTATTTACTCATATTGTTTGTTATCTTTGTACATTGAGTGAATAAATATTATTATTATTATTAAAAAAAAAAAAAAGACATGTGACATATCGCGAGATTGAGGAGTCCTTGAAGATCTCAAAGACCTCAATTCAAAATTTTACATGAAGAATTAGGAGTAAGGAAATTAGTTTCTCTGGATACCCCACCTGTTGACTGAAGAGCAGAAAGCAGCCAGGGTTAATTGGTGTCAAAAAACGCTTGACCGTTTCAATTCCGAAAACTCAAAAAATGTGTACAGCATTGTTAGTGGTAATGAGTGGTGGATTTACTGTTATGAACCAGAAAATAAACGACAGTCGGCTGTTTGGGTGAAGAAAAGACAACAAAAGTGATCCGTTCTCAAAGTGTTTCGAAAAAGATGGTCGCGACATTTGTGTCGAAAGCAGGTCATATTGCAACAAATCCTCCTAACGATCAAAGAACTGTTACTGCGGATTGGTATACTACCATTTGTTTGCTAAAAGTCATCACCGAGCTTCGAAAAATCAACCCCGAAAGAAGAATCATCCTCCACCAAGACAATGCAAGCTCGCACACTGTCCAAAAAACAAGGCAGTATTTAACGAAAGAAAACGTGGAATTATTGGACCATCCTTTATATAGTCCCGATCTAAGTCCTAACGATTTCTTTACTTTCCCGAAAATTGAAAACTGCGTGGTTAAAGGTTCCAATCACCAGAAGAAGCAGTTGACGCATTTAAAAATGCCGTTTTGGATCTGCCAGCAAACGAGTGTAAAATAAGTGCTTCGAAAATTGGTTCGAGCGCATGCAGATGTGTATTAGTCTTCGTGGAGAATACTTCGAAAAACAATAAAGTCATTTAAAACTACCTACCGTGTTGCTTTATTTCCATATGCAAAACTTAAAAGACATCCCTCGTATGAAACTTTTTGCTTCTTCACCCATTTAAGTAATGACTATCATAACGTTTACACCCTGTATATTTATGATGAATTTGAAATCACCCACTCAAAAAAGTGCTGCGATGCGGGATTATCGTCCCGGAACGGAAATTGAAGAGCGGGGGATCGACAAATAAAAAACTGAAAAGTGGGAAGGAGGATATGTTCGAATTTTGTCAAACTCGGGTATTCCGGGTAGGGGATGCGGGCTTCTGGATCCGCCCCTGTCTTCAACTTCTGCTTTCCAGTCAAAAATATTGTGAAAATCTCTATATTTTTTTTAAACATAGAAGTGGTACACTAGAGGCTAGTGCTTAGTCACGCCACACATATTTGTGGGACGTTAATATTGCAAAGTTACAAATATGGTTAGGACGATTTAGAGAAATCGATGTATTTATTGACAAACTCGCGCATACTTTGCGGACATTTCGAAATTGGAAAACCCTCATTAGCGCCTTAAATTTCACGAACGTGGCGACGATTTTGCAAGAGTGTAACAACAGTGGCGTATTCAGATAAGTTCAAAGGAGAAACTTTCGGTACAAATGCTTTGTTCGGCTCGTAGGACGTACATGCTAGAAGCAGTGGCTGTATAAACGTCAGATACCCAATAAAAGTTCTATTGAGACATTCTTAGGAAGACTGTTTTCTAGTTAAACATCCTTTTTATTCCTTGAATGAGTTTATCGCGACCCCCCTATGTGTGTGATCTGGCCTACTACACCTTTATATTATATTTTATTTTATTTTTACCAATTATAGTTTTATACAGGGGGTCCCAGAAGTCGACGTCAAGCCGAAACCGGGTGATAGGCAAAGTCATAACAGCTATCAGAAAAATATTTAAAAAAATTTTATGTATGTGTTTTGAAAATTTCCTGGAAAGTTTTGATCGAGATACTCTCTCACTGAGAGTGCATAGTGCGCTGGGCAGCCATCATGCTGAAACCACATGTCCCTGTAAATACTCAGTGCACGTCCTCCAATAAATTTTCTAAATGATTTTGCAAAAAACCTAAATAAACCTCAGCAGTCAAAGTCTCTGGGAACTCAAACGGACCGATTGTTTTACCATTTAAAATTCCTGTCCAATGGTTTATCTTGAAGCGATATTGAGATTTATCTTCTCTCATCAAATGTGGGTTTGCTACGTGCCACTCGTGTAAGTTATGCAGGTTCATGTACCCATCTTTCTTAAATGTGGTCTCATCCGACCATAAAATTTTTTCAAAGAACCGTGAATCTTCCCTGTATCTTTCTAACATTGTGCGACAAAAATCAACTCTGGGCTCATAATCCCGGGGCAGAAGAGCTTGAACACGCTGTACGTGGTATGGATGGAGCACGTTTTTTTGCAGGATTCTATGGGCTGTACTTTTAGGCACACCTGTTTTTAGTTCTATTGCACGTACTGAAGTACTCGGGTCTTCTTCGACAGCTCCTAGCACCACGTCTTCGTAAGGTAGGAAAGATCCTCCCTCACCGTGTGATTGGTTTGGTAGTTGGCCCTCTGAGAACAGTAAGCGGTGCACATTTGTGAACACTCGATGATCTGGATGACGAGCTGCATTCGGGTACCTCTCACAGTAAAGTCTCGCTGCAGCACTAGCGTTGCATCTGCACTCCCCATAAATGAGGTGCATGTTAGCATATTCTTGTACGGTGTACACGGACATAGCGGCACTGAACAATCACACTATCAAAGATAGTCTAAGGAAAGCAAATGTTGTTTTGAAGAGCAATTAAACAGTCCAAATCCAAATCACAAGCGATCAACAGTCCAGTTCACGAATCCAAAATTAGTTACAGTACGAAATCAACAACCACAAACATGTAAAGATGCGTGTTAGAAAAACACAGGAAAGATCCACAGTTCTTTGAACAAATTTTATGGTCGGATGAGACCACATTTAAGAAAGATGGGTACATGAACCTGCATAACTTACACGAGTGGCACGTAGCAAACCCACATTTGATGAGAGAAGATAAATCTCAATATCGCTTCAAGATAAACCATTGGACAGGAATTTTAAATGGTAAAATAATCGGTCCGTTTGAGTTCCCAGAGACTTTGACTGCTGAAGTTTATTTGGATTTTTTGAAAAATCATGTACAACATTTATTGGTGGACGTGCGACTGAGTATTTACAGGGACATGTGGTTTCAGCATGATGGCTGCCCAGTGCACTATGCACTCTCAGTGAGAGAGTATCTCGATCAAAACTTTCCAGGCAGATGGATAAGGCGGTCTGGTACAATACCGTGGCCAGCCCGATCACCTGATTTGAATCCTTTAGATTTTCTTACTGGGAACTGTAAAAGAAAAAGTGTATTTCAAGCCGATTCAAAATGTAGTTGAGCTACGGCAAAGACTGTTGGAAGCAGCTAAGTTTGTTAATAACCGTGGATTCGCTCGTTTAATAATCCGATCTTTTTTAAGAAGATGTCGAGCGTGTATTGGGGCGGAAGGAAAACAGTTTGAGCATTTACTGTAAAGGTAAATCATCAGCAGCAGCATTTTGACGCCCACTGTTGTGCAAACAGTTATCCTTAAGGGTCCTTGTGCGTTTTCATAATCGCTGTTTAATTAGGAAATTTTGAAAAATTTTCATCAGTTTTTTTTTGAAATAAAAATTGTGCACAAGTTAACGAGTAATCTTCTAAGTGTTATACCATTTTGGAAAGTAAGGTTGAGACACCAGTTTGAAGATGCATTATTCATCATTAAATTGTAAAAATAAAATCCAAAAAAAGTTAATATTTGTAGTAACAGGAGTTGACAGACTGCCGTAGGGTGTGAAATTTCTATATTTTTTTCAAAGACCTATAATTTTCAAAACACATACATAAAATTTTTTTAAATATTTTTCTGATAGCTGTTTCCCGGTTTCGGCTTGACGTCAACTTCTGGGACACCCTGTATGTATTGTATACGTCATCAGTAGTTTTCAAGAAGCTATTTTTATGTGTTATGCATACCAACAATTTTTATGGCAAGTGTAAAAACAAATGTTTTGTTAATTGGCACGTAATATATATTCTATTCTATTGTCTCTTTTGTGACAAGCAGCTTCAAATATGTAATGTTGGCAGGCGACTTGAACATGAGTACACTCGAATTGCCTCTACCAGATCCGGAATCACCAAATCGTCAATAGACTACGTAATTACTAGCTGCCGAGATGTAGTAAATGTAAAAATCGTTGACCCTGATTCGTCAGACCATTTCGGACAATTTCGCTATTTATTACTGAAGCATGGGGTTGGTGACATTCAGAACTGTAATAATATAAATGACTATTTCGATGACTTTCTAGAAGCGTGCTTGTGTTCTTTCAACATTGCCTTTAAACCTAAAATTATTCATACTAAGCTAAACAATACTATTCATAAGAAAATTAAATTCTCTACTTCAAGAAAAAAAAGATTAAGGCCCAATTTCACCAACATTAATATCATGGATCAATGGGAAAATACCTTATGGAAATGCAATTTGACAAAAGCTGTCAAAGGTCTCTGAATATTACTGATTTCTATTGAAATATTGAATAAAACCGTGAAAATTCAACTGTATTACAAACAAGACCACTTTTTGATTCCAACATGATGCTTTTGTACAGAACAAACAGACAACTTTCATGTATTTTGATATATGTTATAGGTTTACATTTAACAATCCGTTATCCCCCTCAGCGAATGGGAATGCGGCAAATAATAAGTCGATTTTCTAGCTGTTAAATTTGGCAGCAAATTTGGACGTTTGTTAATGCATGGCACTCTCGAATTTACCACCTTCAATATACTGAAAGTAATCATTACAATACATACCTGTTGAGTAGTGTGGATTTGTCTGAACATTGCAATAAAATAGAATATAAAATACATTCCATCCAATTCCTCATCTTCCTTTACGTCATAATAGTAATCATTTATTAATTTATGGGTTAATGAATTTCTTCAAAGCAATAAAAACAGTATGTCCTCTCCATCCTAAAACACAGATAATATGTCTAAGACGTGTCAATCCCTACATCTCCCTGATGCATACTGCAATTACTATGGACACAGACAATAATTATGAAAAATGTTTCACAAATAATGTCCTTTAAGTCCAAAAATCATAAAAACTAGTAATGTTTATTGTTTTTTTTTGACTAGCGGAGATATCTATCTGTCACTCGCAGGGTTGCCAAGTCTAACGACGATCACGTCCCTTGGTGGAGGGTGCGAAATGAATCTTTTACATTTGCTGGTTTTGAATTTTTTCGTGAAAATTTACTAGGTATCATGATTATAAGCATCTTTGGTAGATTTTTCGATCCGGAATGGGAAAGTTCTCCTATTTATGAAAATATTTTTGGTATCATCTAACCGTTGCAATCAGTGCACAAACACTGTGACATATGATTTATAGCATAACCCGCTGTCCTATCAATACAAATTTAACATACAGGTCGCCTAGCCGTGGGGATGCAGTGGTCGGAATGAATATCACGGCTGCAGCTGATGATTTGGGTATGTTTGGTAACAACGTATGAAGTGAAAATTGCTAACTTCACAAATTTACTGACACAGTCCGGATCGAAAGATGACGATACTCGTGAAATGTATTGATACTTCTAAATATAGGATCGTATCGAACATCCCTACTGTCAAGATGTATAACCCAAGGTACCGACGGAACTATACTAAGTGACATATAAATCCGAACACCCAGTTTAAATGGTTATATTTTAATAAAAGTTGGTGAATGTATTTATCTTACTGTAAATAACAAGTGAAAAAATTTTCAGCCTTATCAGTTGGACATTCCGGTTTTTATACTGCATTTTTTAAATTCACTAACGCTCTAAAAATGAATATTTCAGCCGTAGTAAAGAATCAACGTTGGCGGATTTTGGTTCTTGACATCCTTTACGATCGGTTACGATGCCTAGAATACGGAGACCTGTACGATTTCGTCAACTTAGTGAGTTTGATAGGGGCCGTATAGTGGGACTTCGGGAAGCTGGACTTTCTTTTCGGGCAATTGCAGTTCGAGTGCAAAGAAGTGTAGACACTGTGGTTAGGTGTTGTCAGGCATGGCTTCGAGAAGGCCGTACGCAAAGAGCCGTAGAACAACAGACCGTGAAGATCGCCGCCTAAGATTATTGGCCGTAAGGGACCGTTTCTCCACTACCAGGTCCATTGCAAATGAATGGTTTGCAGAACACGGAAGACCTATTGGCATGCGAAGTGTTTACCGACGAATGAGAAGTTTTGGCTTGTTTTCATACCGGCCACACTGGGTCCTCCCTTTAACTCGAGAACACCGACGTAATCGCCTTGAGTGGTGCAGATAACGGTCACTCTGGGACCAGGAATGTCTTTAGTGACGAGTCTCGATTTTGTTTAGGCATGCACGATGGTCGTGCCAGGGTTAGAAGGCGACGTGGTGAAAGGAGGAATCCACAGTTTTTTGTTGAAAGACATGTTCATCACACTGTTGGAGTTATGGTTTGGGGTGCTATAGCTTATGGTTCCAGGTCACCTTTAATCTTCATCAGAGGTAACATGAACGCGCAGCGTTATATCCACGAAGTTCTAGAACCCCATCTTTTACCCTATCTTATCCCCAATTGAGCACGTGTGGGATATGATGGGTAGGAGATTGCTCAATTTGCAACGTCCTCCTCAGACTCTAGAAGCACTTCGAGAGGAGTTGGTGGTTGCCTGGAATGAGATACCACAGGAGGACATTGACCACCTGCTCAGAAGCATGCCTAGACGCTTTGGAGAATGCGTAGCACATCAGGGTGCATCCACACATTATTAAAGGTCAAAGGGCTTTAAAGCAGTGCAATCATTTTGAAATTTTTATCATTTACTTATTATGCTTCATTATGTACTTATACAAAATTTTATTAAAATAAAACCATTTAAACTGGGTGTTCGGATTTATATGTCACTTAGTATATAAAATGTATCAAAGACGCGCATTTTTAGTGAAAACTTGCTGATGTTAGTACAATGAACCATTATCGTATAACGAATAACAGCTTATTAATTTTGAATGTTGTTATAGCTCGCGAACTGTATTTATTGGTACAATACGAAATTGATCGATATGAATCGGTACTTCACAGCAATGGAATTAAAGATCGAAGAAAGACGACGAGCTAAGCAATAACAAGGCCGCAGGCATCGATTAAGAAGTTATTTACTGTCAATCTAGGTGGTAACCTTCATTAAATCCTACGATTTTTCAATTGAAGCGTACCGATAAAGTCGATTAAATTCTCTGTTTCGATTTCAAGGGTACAGACGTACAAAATGGAATTGCAATTCTAGGTAGCTTTTTTTTTTTGTTGGGTACGCTGTTTTAAATATGGTCGGGTGGATGAATATTCCGTGTGTGTACTATTTTTATGCACTGTGCGTTAAAATTGGCAGCCTACTAATTGGCAAGCATTTCCTACGGTGGCGAATCTTTGTAATCCCTTTAGCGGGGGAGAAGAATGTTGGTGACAGGATTCATGTAAGGGGTGACCAATTAAGGAACTCATCCAACGTAGAGGCTTGTCGCAAAAATCAGCCAAGAGAAAAACCTGAAAAATACTTTCAAGTTTCTGAAATGGTCGCAATCTTGAATCTTAAAAGTAAATTCCTGTGAGACATCTTCCTGTACAGGGTGGCCAAAAAAGAATGCGTGTTACTGTACCTGGGCCACCCTGTACAGAAAGATGTCCCAGGGAGGGTGATTTTGAAAATTGAAAACTGAAGAGCGGGTGTTGGATACGTCTAAGAGGGCATCCCCATGATTCAGGTCTAGTGAGGTTATTTTCCGTATTAAGATAAAGCAATACGTACAACTCTTATATTGAAACAGAGCGGGCAGACTTCGGCATCTAGGGGAGGAGGGCGCCTCCCGTACGCCTCTCTAGATCCGCCAATGTTTTTCTAACTATTCTGGAGGGTCAGTGATTCATCTACTTGATGACCTTGTCTTGAAGGTCGAACCTCTCCATCACAATATAGGCTGTAGCCATTATTGACAATGACAAACATTCATGTCAGTTTCCCAACAACTAACCTCTTGGTTCAACATCACAGGAAAAATAGGAATGACGCATCACATACAAAATATTTTCGCATTGCCTCACATTCAGGCGTTGATTCGTATTTTCTACTTGACATCGTAAAATAAATTTCTGTATACCTAATTAAAGTGACAGGAAATAAAAACTAATGTGAAGTGTAATAACTTTTATACGTTTCATAAATACTCTCCTGTATGTATATTTTCTGACCTGTTTGTTTTAATATACTTCTGCAACCAGATATTTTCTTTTCGTATCGCCCTCTTTTTCAGAAAAATTGCATATGTACTTTCCAGCTAGTGCTAAGTTGACATCTTGTAGAAAAACCTACGTCTCTATACAGGGTGTTATTAAGTACGTGACCAAACTCCAGGAGGTAATTCTCTGAGTAATTTTAAGATAAAAAGTTCATATAAACATAGGTCCAGAACTGCTTCATTTTCAAAATACAGCGTGCCAAACTTTTTTTAAAAAATCGGTTTTTCCTAAATAACTTAATAAACTTGCAGCCGATTTTGTTCAAATTCAGCAGTGGTATTAAGTGCAGTAAGGGTCTAATTTAGTCCCAATTAGATTAAAATTATTAAGTACAGTGAGGTCCCAAAAATACCCTAATCTTTGACAATAAATTTGTGCGTCAGTGTAACTTTTTTCAGTTACTTTATTTCTTTAGAATTACGCAGCTAAAAATACAATTTTTTCGCCTCTTGAGTTTCTTTTATATCTCGCTTCGTTTGCGACATAAAAAACTAAAAGCACTCGAGTGATAGTTATCCTTTTATGACGAATATTATTTATCAACCTCTTTGTCCAAAGTTATTGTTCCGAAATTAGCATATTTAGGGCCAACTTCACCAACAACAGTCCGTTATTCTCCATCTATAGGGTAACAGACCGTCAGATACAGCGAATGAGCTTCAAGTTCCAATCAACAAATTTTAGCAACCAATAGCTATGAAATGTTGAAAACAAAATACTGTCAAAGTATGAGATGACAACTTGTCATTGAAACATCACCAGCTGATTGAATATTAAGAAATTACATATAAATCATTCAAAATTTTAAGAAATGTTTGATTTTTGAATTAAATTCATGTTTTAATTACTATTGTTGATTTTTTATTCATGTTTATATTATTTTCTTCAATTGATATGTGATACTGGGTGTTTTTTCCTATAAACCTCTTGCAGATAGCCATTAAGCATCTACTTGATGACAGGCTCTACCAAAAGATATTGCTCGTTTCCAAACATTCATTCATTTACTTGCCGTTCATCAGAACCATTATGGCACCTTAGATTGATATTTCCACAAAACCATTAAGGTTTTTTGATATCCATACATCCATAAAGTTGAATATTTTTCGTTGTTCAGGAACTGAACAAACATCCACACTATATTCACAGCGATTAAGAAATTCCCAAATATATGCCTTAAAGCTACCAGCAAACCTAAAACCTGCAAAAAAAACTACAAATTTGCCATATTTTTCTTTTTTCACGAGTACACATTCTAGGTTATATTTATATTAGACATTATTTGAATACAGCTGATTATTGCATTTCAAGGAGTGACACATGTGTGGGATCTGTCAACTCTTGGTACCAGTCACAAAACATATACTCTGAAGGTTTAATTCCATGCTATTCAATGACAACACGGTGACTTGTGTGGTTATCAGCGGCCATTTTGTGAGGGTGCGACAGTGTTGCCAGATTGTGCATTAATATCCCGTTTCACCCTCCTGGTCCTGGTGGAGTAAGTTCCGCCAACTGTTGAAATATAATCTACTATGCTTTATAAGACTATTCGTGACTTTTTCCCAAAATCATTGCACAACACTTGAAAAAATGCAAATGAAAATTTAAAATTATTTCCATGACGCCGCAATATATACTAAGTGACATATAAATCCGAACACCCAGTTTAAATGGTTTTATTTTAATAAAAGTTGGTGAATGTATTTATCTTACTGTAAATAACAAGTGAAAAAATTTTCAGCCTTATCAGTTGGCCATTCCGGTTTTTATACTGTTTTTTTTTAATTCACTAACGCTCTAAAAATGAATATTTCAGCCGCAGTAAAGAATCAACGTTGGCGGATTTTGGTTCTTGACATCCTTTACGATCGCCTAGAGTACCGAGACCTGTACGATTTCGTCAACTTAGTGAGTTTGATAGGGGCCGTATAGTGGGACTTCGGGAAGCTGGACTTTCTTTTCGGGCAACTGCAGTTAGAGTGCAAAGAAGTGTAGACACTGTGGTTAGGTGTTGTCAGGCATGGCTTCGAGAAGGCCGTACGCAAAGAGCAAGGGGCACTGGACGCCGCCGTAGAACCACAGACCGTGAAGATCGCCGCCTAAGATTATTGGCCGTAAGGGACCGTTTCTCCACTACCAGGTCCATTGCAAATGAATGGTTTGCAGAACACGGAAGACCTATTGGCATGCGAAGTGTTTACCGACGAATGAGAAGTTTTGGCTTGTTTTCATACCGGCCACACTGGGTCCTCCCTTTAACTCGAGAACACCGACGTAATCGCCTTGAGTGGTGCAGATAACGGTCACTCTGGGACCAGGAATGTCTTTAGTGACGAGTCTCGATTTTGTTTAGGCATGCACGATGGTCGTGCCAGGGTTAGAAGGCGACGTGGTGAAAGGAGGAATCCACAGTTTTTTGTTGAAAGACATGTTCATCACACTGTTGGAGTTATGGTTTGGGGTGCTATAGCTTATGGTTCCAGGTCACCTTTAATCTTCATCAGAGGTAACATGAACGCGCAGCGTTATATCCACGAAGTTCTAGAACACCATCTTTTACCCTATCTTGACACCCTGGCAGATCCAACTTTCCAACAAGATAATGCCCGACCATATGTTGCAAGAGTCACAATAGACTTCTTTCAACATAATGATGACACATTGTTACCATGGCCACCAAGATCTCCCGACTTATCCCCAACTGAGCACGTGTGGGATATGATGGGTAGGAGATTGCTCAATTTGCAACGTCCTCCTCAGACTCTAGAAGCACTTCGAGAGGATTTGGTGGTTGCCTGGAATGAGATACCACAGGAGGACATTGACCACCTGATCAGAAACATGCTTAGCGCGTTGGAGAATGCGTAGCACATCAGGGTGCATCCACCCATTATTAAAGGTCAAAGGGCTTTAAAGCAGTGCAATCATTTTGAAATTTTTATCATTTACTTATTATGCTTCATTAAGTACTCATACAAAATTTTATTAAAATGAAACCATTTAAACTGGGTATTCGGATTTATATGTCACTTAGTATATTTGATCGTTAACATTTCACAAGCAAAGATATCAGCAAATTTACTACAGTTTTTCAGATTTGTTTTGCATTCCAACCACTAGAAAGTTTAAACCAATATTAGTTCTACAAAACTTTTGACATCAAACCGCTTGAAGTACGCCGAAATATTTCCGCTCTGCCTTCTTTGTTCCGTTTACTCCACAATAAGATTTATTGTCCATATATTTTAAGTAAGATATGTTTCAATGCTCCTTGTTAATGTGTACAATATTCACTGCGACATATTTAATGACACTAAATCTCGCGTCATCGAACTGTACCTTGATGAATTTGCAATAGTATTATTGTTGATTATTCGCAACAGGTAAAAGATCTGCTTACTTTAGGCGAACTCTTAGTCATGTCTCACAACAAACGAAGGACTTAATCGAGCGATTTGGCTGAGAAGCAGTTTCCAAGTTTCTAAACGGGATTTCACGTCTAAAAAAATGCGTAGAAAAAAATGGCGACTACAATTACTTAAAGATCAACGTTCCCAATGGCGGATTTGCTTTTTCAAATAAAAACATTCTTGTGGCTGAAAAGAATGTGGGAACCTTATCTTTGAGACAAGCCTCGTATATCGCCTTAATCGCATAGCCTTGACTTTATGTCCATATGCCAGTACAATATTGAGCCGAATTCATAAAAGAGAAGCATAGTCTCGGAAGGATAAGGTAAAAGTATAAGGTCTTGCTTCGGAGAAAAAGGTAGAAGTATAAGCATATCCTTATTTTCATATTCATAATGATTACCTTATGCTCGCGAGGATATCCTCCAAGAAGAAGTAAAAGGTTGACTGGTATTTGTGTCTTGAGCGACATGTCCTGACTTGTTCCATCTTGTAGTTGACGTGGGAGTTCGTTCACTCAGCATCACTGACAGTTGTACTCCAGAGCTTACCCAGACCGTTCCGTATTTTTACTGGATACAGTTTTTTATCAAATTAATAAGCATGTCATCCTCAAGTGATGAGCAAACTATAGAAAATAAAGGCAACGACCTGCAGTTCATCGCAGATGAAATTGCAATTGCTCCCATTATTTTGCAAAAGTCAAAAGTTCCAAAAACAAAAATGAGAAAGGACGATGCCTTGAAGAAGATGTTGAAAAAATACGAATCAACATTCGGTAAACCATTAGATACTAAAGGCTTAAAAAAAAATTAACAAGATGAAATCAAGATTGAAGAAAAAAACAGATAAAAAAACTGGTAATAAAGCAATGAAATTGTTAAATTGGGAAAGAAAGTTGCGGAAAGCTATGGAAGGTGACTGTAATCCTACAATTGGGAAAATTAGAGGTGCCATTCAGGTTGGTAGTGTTCAAGAAGAAGGTAGTGAACTATATACCGAGCGCAGTGAGCAAACAGTTAATATTACAGCGCCAGCAATACAGAAGACATTGCTACCAAAAAGAAAATCAGCAACAGAGAAATACGAAATTGAGGTAACCAAAGGGTTAACTAGAAAGTGCTATTACAGCAGTACCAAACAAGTATTTTACAACAAGAGTATTACGAAACGAAATTAGAAATGACGCAGCGTCAGAAGCACAAGGACCCTTAAGGATAACTGTTTGCACAACAGTGGGCGTCAAAATGCTGCTGATGATGATTTACCTTTACAGCAAATGCTCAAACTGTTTTCCTTCAGCCGCAATACATGCTCGACATCTTCTTAAAAAAGATCGGGTTATTAAACGAGCGAATCCACGGTTATTAGCAAACTCAGCTGCTTCCAATAGTCTTTGCCGTAGCTCAGCTACATTTTGAATCGGCTTGAAATGCATTTTTTCTTTTACAGTTCCCCAGTAAAAAAATCTAAAGGATTCAAATCAGGTGATCGGGCTGGCCACGGTATTGTACCAGACCGCCTTATCCATCTGCCTGAAAAGTTTTGATCGAGATACTCTCTCACTGAGAGTGCATAGTGCGCTGGGCAGCCATCATACCTGAAACCACATGTCCCTGTAAATACTCAGTGGCAGGTCCACCAATAAATTTTGTACATGATTTTTCAAAAAATCCAAATAAACTTCAGCAGTCAAAGTCTCTGGAAACTCAAACGGACAGATTATTTTACCATTTAAAATTCCTGTCCAATGGTTTATCTTGAAGCGATATTGAGATTTATCTTCTCTCATCAAATGTGGGTTTGCTACGTGCCACTCGTGTAAGTTATGCAGGTTCATGTACCCATCTTTCTTAAATGTGGTCTCATCCGACCATAAAATTTTTTCAGAGAACTGTGGATCTTTCCTGTGTCTTTCTAACATTGTGCGACAAAAAGCAACTCGGGGCTCATAATCTCGGGGCAGGAGAGGTTGAACACGCTGTATGTGGTATGGATGAAGCACATCACTTACTTGCTATTGCACACTTTGATACCGATCAGTACTTCTTCGTTTACTGCGCATCTTCACATGTTCGTGCTTGTTGATTTCGTACTGTTACTAATTTTGGATTCGTGAACTGGACTGTTGATCGCTTGTGATTTGGATTTGGACTGTTTAATTGCTCTTCAAAACAACATTTGCTTGCCTTAGATTATCTTTGATAGTGTGATTGTGCAGTGCCGCTATGTCCGTGTACACCGTACAAGAATATGCTAACATGCACCTCATTTATGGGGAATGCAGATGCAACGCTAGTGCTGCAGCGAGACTTTACTGTGAGAGGTACCCGAATGCAGCTCGTCATCCAGATCATCGAGTGTTCACAAATGTGCACCGCTTACTGTTCTCAGAGGGCCAACTACCAAACCAATCACACGGTGAGGGAAGATATTTCCTTCCTGACGAAGACGTGGTGCTAGGAGCTGTCGAAGAAGACCCGAGTACTTCAGTGCGTGCAATAGAACTAAAAACAGGTGTACCCAAAAGTACAGCCCATAGAATCTTGCAAAAAAACGTGCTCCATCCATACCACGTACAGCGTGTTCAAGCTCTTCTGCCCCTGGATTATGAGCCCCGAGTTGCTTTTTGCCGCACAATGTTAGAAAGACACAGGGAAGATCCACGGTTCTTTGAAAAATTTTATGGTCAGATGAGAACACATTTAAGAAAGATGGGTACATGAACCTGCGTAACTTACACAAGTGGCACGTAGAAAACCCACATTTGATGAGAGAAGATAAATCTCAATATCGCTTCAAGATAAACCATTGGACAGGAATTTTAAATGGTAAAATAATCGGTCCGTTTGAGTTCCCAGAGACTTTGACTGCTGAGGTTTATTTAGGTTTTTTGCAAAATCATTTAGAAAATTTATTGGAGGACGTGCCACTGAGTATTTACAGGGACATGTGGTTTCAGCATGATGGCTGCCCAGCGCACTATGCACTCTCAGTGAGAGAGTATCTCGATCAAAACTTTCCAGGCAGATGGATAAGGCGGTCTGGTACAATACCGTGGCCAGCCCGATCACCTGATTTGAATCCTTTAGAGTTTTTTACTGGGGAACTGTAAAAGAAAAAGTGTATTTCAAGCCGATTCAAAATGTAGCTGAGCTACGGCAAAGACTATTGGAAGCAGCTGAGTTTGTTAATAACCGTGGATTCGCTCGTTTAATAACCCGATCTTTTTTGATGAGATGTCGAGCGTGTATTGCGGCTGAAGGAAAACAGTTTGAGCATTTGCTGTAAAGGTAAATCATCATCAGCAGCATTTTGACGCCCACTGTTGTGGTAAACAGTTATCCTTAAGGGTCCTTGTGCGTTTTCATAATCGCTGTTTAATTAGGAAGTTTTGAAAAATTTTCATCAGTTTTTCTTCAAATAAAAATTGTGCATAAGTTAACGAATAATCTTCTAAGTGTTATACCATTTTGGAATCCTTATTAAATGCGCCAACTTTTAAGGTTACTTGCCAAACTCTCGTAGTACATTTTTTTCCAGTACAGCCAGTTAAAGTTGAGCAAAGTTTTACTTTGGAATACTTGGTTGGGAAATAAGTGGAAATTTTTCCTGAACGAGAAAAGTTGGCAGTAACGTTGAGACACCAGTTTGAAGATGCATTATTCATCATTACATTGTAAAAATAAAATCCAAAAAAAAGTTAATATTTGTAGTAACAGGAGTTGACAGACTGCCGTAGGGTGTGAAATTTCTATATTTTTTTCAAAGACCTATAATTTTCAAAACACATACATACAATTTTTTTACATATTTTTCTGATAGCTGTTATGACTTTGCCTATCACCTGGTTTCGGCTTGACGTCGACTTCTGGGACACCCTGTATGTGCACAATCAATTACACCAATTGCTGTCGGAAATTTATACATTGTTTGCCGTATTCGCTTGGCCTCCATCAGTTCATGGTTAGTAGTTGAAAACTTGATCCGTTCGGTCGATTGTGCAACTATGCTGTTCACAACTCTATCCACAGTCTGAGATACCGTTGTTTGACTAACACCAAGTTCCTGACCAATACCTTGTTGATCCAGGGTCACCGAGATAGCGTAGACATATCTTCATTTTATGAATACATCAAAGTGCTCCTCCTCGAGTTTCCTCATTCTCAACTAAAAATCTGTCCGCAAGCCATTGTACATTTGATTCGTCGAACCGATATCATTTTTTGAAGTCGCGACCAAGAGAAGGTAAACGAGGTTTGTACGTTTTAACATCCCTAACATCCACAATTTCCGCCATCATCGTTACGAAGTCGAGTCTGCTACTGACCACACTCAGAATTTTTGGATATGCTTCCTATGCCAAGTATAAGGTGAAGATTATGAATATCCTTTTACTTATGTCACTGCTTTGAAGGATATGCTTATACTCAAAAAGCAAAAGCATTTACTCCAAATTATTATGAATACCATCTGGAGGATTTCCTTCAAAATTTGCAAGTACAAGGATATCCTTTGTTTCATGAATACGGCTCATTATGTCTCTGTGAGACGCGACTACATAAAATAACAATAGTTATGAAAAAGCAAACAAAACTGTGCAATATCACATAATGTATTGTATATTGTATACACTTCGCATTCTCTAACGAGTGGTATTCGCGAATGCCTGATAAATGAATGTACGATTCGAGAAACTCAATGAAGTCAGGTCTATTTTCGCTCGAGGTGCGTATTGGCGGCAACAACTATTTAATAATTCGTTGTTGCTTTGCCGATGTTTATATGCATAGCTGGATGGCAAAATTACATCTGCTTCTTTTGTGCGATTGGAACATTCACTGAATAATAAGCGGTTTTCCACCGATGATCATACGGTATAACGTTACAGGTCTGGGTGGTTTTCAACAGCGCTAAATGCTGGCCTGGTGTATTATGAAATATTACGTTTAAGTGCTAATGGACAGATCTGTGCGCTGTAACGTAAGAAAGTGAGAGTGAAAACTTCTAGCACAAGGAAGCTAGGCCAAATTGCACGAAAAGTTCCTGCGAACGTGGGCCCTTTATCACTGTGCAAAATATCGAATATACAGGGTGTTTCAGTTTATTGTTGCATAACTTTAAGATTCGATAGAACTTTTAAAATTAATGCATAAAGTCTATATAAACATGGGTCGAAAAATGCGTGGCTTCCGAAATACAGGGTGTTTAAATTTACTTTCTAAAATAGTTTTTTTTTAAATATTTCGAACAATATTCGATGTATAACAGTGAAAATTGGTATACAAGGGTTTTTTTGGTACGACAAAACGAACCATGGGCATAGTTTTACTGTAGAGGGCGCTCTCTACTGTACCTGTAGTGTATTAAAATGACCGAAAATTTTTTCTTAGTGCAATTTTTTGCTTTTTGAATAAAAAAACTGATTCTTCGCACTTTTCAACATAAAAAAGCTTTCTTGTGAATGTTCGTTATAGTTGGCCGTTTTTGAGATTTTTCGATTTTTAAGCTTCGATGCATTTTTAATTATTTATGACAAAATAACGTTAAAAAGTCAGTATCTCGATAATTTTTAGAAGTAGGCTGTGTCTGCAAATATTTTTGTAATTGAAAGCAGAATAAGGTTAAACGTCAATTAGTTGACAGTTAGTTTTGTTGTCTGTTGGAACCTGAAACGTTTTTTTGCAATTGTGAATGCACGAAATTTAGTTTCTTGTACCTGTTTTTTTTTGTAAGTTTTATAAAAATGCCATTTTTATTCTCCAATCAATAGTTAGCGGATATTCATTTTGTGTATGGCTTTGTAAATGGAAACGCAGCAGAAGCAGCCAGAGAATACGCACGAAGATTTCCAAACAGACGACATCCAACTCGCTCAGTATTTGTAAGAGTGCATCGCCAAATAATTGAAAATGGTTTTGGAAATCTCCAAAGGGATCAAAACATAAATGTTCGTCAGCGCAGATTTACCCGTATGATTCTGCGTGAGTTTGATAGAGATCCGATCACAAGTGTTAGGAGAGTTTCTGGTGCCTTGGAAATTTCAGCAAGCCCTGTTCACCGTGTTCCTAGAAATGGCCATAGACATCCTTACCATTTGCAACCTATGCAAGGACTACAGCCAGGGGACGGAGATCGAAGAATCACATTTTGTCAGTGGATTCTTGATAGAACTGTTAATAATAGGGAGTTTTTAAGTAACGTTTTATGGACCGATGAGTCATGCTTCACTAGACGTGGAGTGGTAAATTTTCATAATCAGCATACTTGGTCCCATGAAAATCCGCATGCAGTTCGGGAAAGAAATTTATTGTGAACGTGTAGATTGGTATGTACCGTAATCGACTATTTGGACCCTACCTTTTGCCTGCAAGGTTAAATGCTGCGACCTTCTTGGAATTTTTAAAGGCTGAACATGCAAATATGTGGGATGATGTTATGTTAGATTTAAGAAGATTGGCCTGGTTCCAGCTTGACGGTTGTCCAGCTCATTATTCGAGAATAGTTAGAAACTGGCTGGACGAAAATTATCCAGAAAGATGGATCGGCCGTGGAGGACCAGTCGCCTGGCCTCCACGATCCCCTGACCTAAATCCATTAGATTTCTTTGTGTGGGGATTTCTGAAAAAAAAAGTGTACCAGACTCCCGTAACCACAAGAGATATGCTAATAGACAGAATCAGGAATGCATGTGATGAAATAAGGCCTTATTTGAATAATGCTATACCACCTTAGATCATTCGTAGGTGTGAATTGTGTATTGAACAATTGGGTTTACATTTCGAGCAACTACTTTATATTTTGTATGTTTGTCGTAACTATCCAATAGCATTTTAGTTGTAAATAATTAATTTAATTTGTTAAAAATAATATTTTAAAATTAAACAAATTAATATTCTGTTTTTTTGTGTTTATTTGGAGTTAGGAATTATTGCTGTGTTTAAAAACACAATCTAAACGATCATCTTAATTACTTGTAATGCCCAAATCGAAAATGTAAAAAAAATATTATTTTCACATAAATAATCAAAAATGCATCGAACCTTAAAAATCGAAATATCTCAAAATCGGCTAACTATAACGAAAACTCACAGGAGAGCTTTTTTATGCAGAAAAGTGCGAAGAATCAGTTTGTTTATTCAAAAAGCAAAAAGTTGCACTAAGAAAAATTTTTCGGTCATTTTAATACACTACAGGTACAGTAGAGAGCGCCCTCTAGCGGCTACAGTAAAACTATGCCCATGGTTCGTTTTGTCGTACCAAAGAACCCTTGTATACCAATTTTCACTGTTATACATCAAATATTGTTCCAAATATTTAAAAAAAACTATTTTAAAAAGTAAAGTATATCTCGGAAGCCACGCATTTTTCGACCCATGTTTATATAGACTTTATGCATTAGTTTTAAAAGTTCTATCGAATCTTAAAGTTATGCAACAATAAACTAAAACACCCTGTAGAATATTTCACTGGAGCTGATAAAGGTGTCAGCTCAAAGTTTTGTGCAGGGTGTCCCGGTATCAATTGACCTACCTCTCTCTTAACTTTTTTGTAGGACCTTTTTTGAAAAAAAGTTATACAGGGTGTTCCTTAATAATATATTCAAAGGTGTGAATCTACATAAAAAATTAATGATAGTTTGCTTCATAAACTATGTTTCCTTACAAAAACTCGGGGTGTTTTAAAGTTTTAGGAAAAAAATGGAAATTAATATTTTCAGAACCGCTTCAAATACTTCACTGATATTTAGTACGTAGTGAAAGTTAATAAAGTTTCATATTTTTAAAATGAAAAAATGATTTTGATATTTTGATATTTGATACTTTTTAAGAAAATGGTTTTTTGCCAAATGAATATTGTTTTTTAATTCCCCGTTCAATTTAAAACAAATGATCTCTCTTGAGTTTTTTTTTTCGATGCGCCATGAGTAAAAAAATAAAAAGCGTTCTATTGTCCGAGAAAATTAATGTAATAATTGACGAATGCAATTTAGCAATAAATATCTAGTTGCTCTGGAATATGCTACTGGCTTTTGACATCTGACAAGTCTCTGTTATCCAAATCTGTTCGCTAGGACATCTTTTTCATTATTTAGTTTTTACAATCTTGATAATAATGCTGAATTATTCAAATGCAAAAATGACGGAAATGCATTACGTATATGGCATTGCCGACGGTAATGGTGAGTAAGCCAGACGGATTTATCACCAGAGACATCCCGATCGTGCTTTGCCAGATAGTAGAACCTTTTCTAATTTTTATCGTCGTCTTGTTGAAACTGGTTCTGTCCAAAAAGCGACATCTGAAGGTAGACCTCTAAGTGTGAGAACACCTGAAATTGAGGAAGTGAAATATCTGAAGCGGTTCCGAAAATATTAATTAATTTCCATTTTTTTCCTAAAACTTCGAAATCCCGAGTTTTTGTAAGGAAACATTTTTAGCCCATAGTTTATAAAGCAAACTAACATTAATATGCCAGGTAGATTCACAGCCTTAAATATTCGCGTATCATTAAGGAACGCCCTGTGGGATAATTTTGTCCATACCGTAGAGGTAAGTAAAAAATGTCTACGTTCCTGACTGTTTCGAAACATCTATTTGGATTTTTGAATAAGTTGCCGCATTTTATATTTTGTTTTTTGATAATTTCTTATCAGACCATCCAAGTCTCATCAGTACACAATACGACATACGTTTATAGGAACTTTTAATGTTATTCTTGGTTCTTCTCTTAACATGAATCACTCTGTAAGGTTGTCATCTTTTCTCGATCGTATAATTATCTCCCTCTCTCGAATTAAGTGTAATGAAGATTTTGGATGCTTCACTCTCCCATAATGTGGTCGAGTACGTGATAGACGGTAAAGTAAATAAACACCGAGCAACTCTTAGAAGTCGTGGATGACCCACACGTTTACGTACGGATCAAGTATCAACACTAGAGCCTCTATGTTACGTGAAACTTTTGTGTAAGAATTGTGGCACATAAACACATATGTTCCTCACTTTCAGATACGCAACATACGTATTTAAAATCATATATAAACTATAAAGCTTCTGAGGAGTCTTTTAAAAAACATTAATTGCCCTACCCGAGTGTATTTGCAAATATACTAAGTGACATATAAATCCGAACACCCAGTTTAAATGGTTTTATTTTAATAAAATTTTGTATAAGTACTTAATGAAGCATAATAAGTAAATGATAAAAATTTCAAAATGATTGCACTGCTTTAAAGCCCTTTGACCTTTAATAATGTGTGGATGCACCCTGATGTGCTACGCATTCTCCAACGCGCCTAGGCATGCTTTTGATCAGGTGGTCAATGTCCTCCTGTGGTATCTCATTCCAGGCAACCACTAACTCCTCTCGAAGTGCTTCTAGAGTCTGAGGAGGACGTTGCAAATTGAGCAATCTCCTACCCATCATATCCCACACGTGCTCAATTGGGGATAAGTCGGGAGATCTTGGTGGCCATGGTAACAATGTGACATCATTATGTTGAAAGAAGTCTATTGTGACTCTTTCAACGTGTGGTCGGGCATTATCTTGTTGGAAAGTTGGATCTGCTTGGGTGTCAAGATAGGGTAAAAGATGGGGTTCTAGAACTTCGTGGATATAACGCTGCGCGTTCATGTTACCTCTGATGAAGATTAAAGGTGACCTGGAACCATAAGCTATAGCACCCCAAACCATAACTCCAACAGTGTGATGAACATGTCTTTCAACATAAAACTGTGGATTCCTCCTTCCACCACGTCGCCTTCTAACCCTGGCACGACCATCGTGCATGCCTAAACAAAATCGAGACTCGTCACTAAAGACAATACTGTTCCATTCCTGATCCCAGAGTGACCGTTGTCTGCACCACTCAACGCGATTACGTCGGTGTTCTCGAGTTAAAGGGAGGACCCAATGTGGCCGGTATGAAAACAAGCCAATACTTCTCATTCGTCGGTAAACACTTCGCATGCCAATAGGTCTTCCGTGTTCTGCAAACCATTCATTTGCAATGGACCTGGTAGTGGAGAAACGGTCCCTTAAGGCCAATAATCTTAGGCGGCGATCTTCACGGTCTGTTGTTCTACGGCGGCGTCCAGTGCCCCTTGCTCTTTGCGTACGGCCTTCTCGAAGCCATGCCTGACAACACCTAACCACAGGGTCTACACCTCTTTGCACTCTAACTGCAATTGCCCGAAAAGGAAGTCCAGCTTCCCGAAGTCCCAGTATACGGCCCCTATCAAACTCACTAAGTTGACGAAATCGTGCAGGTCTCCGTACTCTAGGCATCGTAACCGATCGTAAAAGATGTCAAGAACCAAAATCCGCCAACGTTGATTCTTTACTGCGGCTGAAATATTCATTTTTAGAGCGTTAGTGAATTAAAAAAAAAGCAGTATAAAAACTGGAATGTCCAACTGATAAGGCTGAAAATTTTTTCACTTGTTATTTACAGTAAGATAAATACATTCACCAACTTTTATTAAAATAAAACCATTTAAACTGGGTGTTCGGATTTATATGTCACTTAGTATATAAATATTCACCTCAGCACATAAAGAGATGACTAATTTTTTTCTACGAATACTAGAACTTTTTACATTTTATTGTCTTATTTCAGTTGTTTTAATATTGCCACGTGCTTGTCATTGCGCCTATAAACATCTACCTTGTAACGTTGACGAAAGGCCAATAGATCGAATATAATACGAATCGAGCCTTAGTAATATAAATGATTTATATTCCGCCACAACAATAAACATCAATTTTTATCGTGTATGATTGTATCACTCAGTTGTTGTTTCTAGGAAGAGAATGATATCAATGCTACATCAGGCACGAAACCTATTCAATAAAAATTAGCAAACTGAATGACTTGCGGTCATATACCTGATGTTTCTTTTAATAACAGCAAATAATATCATACCTTAATTTTGTCGATCGAGGTTAGACTAATTTGGAAAATGCACTATGAACCCAGCAGGGTGCATTTTTACCTCTTTAATCAATAAGCTATGAGTATTTTGTAGGTACGTAGTCTAGAAGAATAAAATATATTTTGGGAATATTGTTTCGAAATCATAAATGACGTACGTTCTTTTTCTCCCTGTAAATGTTGGTCTCCCTATAAGCCAGTAAGCGGCATTTTGATAAAGTTTTTCGTTAGTGTATTTGTGACCAATTGGCGATGGTTCCCAGGCAGTTGTGACGATGTCAACTCATCAGGGGGCGCTGAAATTGACACATTTCTGCAACCGTATGTCCTCCTTTACTTCTAAAATGCTTAGACCGATTTAGAAACGGGCTTCAGTATGTAATTTGTGATTTCTTGGTGCAGGGATGCTTGACCGATCTTCGACAGTGGGCGTTGCACCATATTGATGTAACTCACCGATTTCATACAATATTATGCTATGAAGTTCAATCAAAAAAGAGTAGAACTTTCATAGAATCGGAGAGCTCATCGGACGAAGAAATAGTTTACAATGAGAGCGATGATGAAATAGAAGAAGAATTTAGAGAAGAAGGGTCACTTGCAAAATATGTTGACGAAATCGATAAAGATATGTCCAGTATATCTGCCAAGGATTGGATTCTTGTAGTTTTTGAAACCAAAAAAACTCGACGTTATTACGTGGGACAAGTTATACTAAGTGACATATAAATCCGAAAACCCAGTTTAAATGGTTTTATTTTAATAAAAGTTGGTGAATGTATTTATCTTACTGTAAATAACAAGTGAAAAAATTTTCAGCCTTATCAGTTGGACATTCCGGTTTTTATACTGCTTTTTTTTAATTCACTAACGCTCTAAAAATGAATATTTCAGCCGCAGTAAAGAATCAACGTTGGCGGATTTTGGTTCTTGACATCCTTTACGATCGGTTACGATGCCTAGAGTACGGAGACCAGTACGATTTCGTCAACTTAGTGAGTTTGATAGGGGCCGCTTCGGGAAGCTGGACTTTCTTTTCGGGCAATTGCAGTTAGAGTGCAAAGAAGTGTAGACGCTGTGGTTAGGTGTTGTCAGGAATGGCTTCGAGAAGGCCGTACGCAAAGAGCAAGGGGCACTGGACGCCGCCGTAGAACAACAGACCGTGGAGATCGCCGCCTGAGATTATTGGCCTTAAGGGACCGTTTCTCCACTACCAGGTCCATTGCAAATTAATGGTTTGCAGAACACGGAATACCTATTGGCATGCGAAGTGTTTACCGACGAATGAGAAGTTTTGGCTTGTTTTCATACCGGCCACACTGGGTCCTCCCTTTAACTCGAAAACACCGACGTAATCGCCTTGAGTGGTGCAGACAACGGTCACTCTGGGATCAGGAATGGAACAGTATTGTCTTTAGTGACGAGTCTCGATTTTGTTTAGGCATGCACGATGGTCGTGCCAGGGTTAGAAGGCGACGTGGTGAAAGGAGGAATCCACAGTTTTTTGTTGAAAGACATGTTCATCACACTGTTGGAGTTATGGTTTGGGGTGCTATAGCTTATGGTTCCAGGTCACCTTTAATCTTCATCAGAGGTAACATGAACGCGCCGCGTTATATCCACGAAGTTCTAGAACCCCATCTTTTACCCTATCTTTTCACCCTGGCAGATCCAACTTTCCAACAAGATAATGCCCGACCACATGTTGCAAGAGTCACAATAGACTTCTTTCAACATAATGATGTCACATTGTTACCATGGCCACCAAGATCTCCCGACTTATCTCCAATTGAGCACGTGTGGGATATGATGGGTAGGAGATTGCTCAATTTGCAACGTCCTCCTCAGACTCTAGAAGCACTTCGAGAGGAGTTGGTGGTTGCCTGGAATGAGATACCACAGGAGGACATTGACCACCTGATCAGAAGCATGCCTAGGCGCGTTGGAGAATGCGTAGCATATCAGGGTGCATCCACACATTATTTAAGGTCAAAGGGCTTTAAAGCAGTGCAATCATTTTGTAATTTTTATCATTTACTTATTATGCTTCAATAATTACTTATACAAAATTTTATTAAAATAAAACCATTTAAACTGGGTGTTCGGATTTATATGTCACTTAGTATATATTGATTGACGAAAGTCAAGACGTAGAAGTTAAATTTACCAGAAGAGTCCCTACTTTGAATCCTTCTGTTCCGAAAAGTTTTATCTGGGCAGATCCTGAAGATATTGCAGTCGGTCCCAGAAACGACATCGTGATGTTACTTCAACTCCAACTGTTGCGAAAAGAGGCCTTTATCGTTTTGGAGTTTCTTTTGCACATTACAATGTTTTCTAAATGATATATTTTTATAAGAATAGTTTAATAAAAAGTTCACATAGCCTTGAATATTTTTTTCTAAAAGAGTTTGATGGCAGCAAAGTATACAAAAAAGTAGGCAGTTTTACACGGAAAAACATTTACTCTATATGCTGCACACAACTGTATACAAACTTGCCCCATTATTAGGGGTAAGTGTGTAGTATGGGCATTGTTTTAAAAAAATAATTATAATAAATTCTGGAAATATAATTTTATGATTTCTCAGCCGTCAAAATAGCAAAATAGTACGTTAATCAGATTACTCAGATTGTGTAAACCTAAAACGTAAATCTGTTTTTAGAAACATATGATTCATGCGAACTCTCACATTTTTACTACTCACTTACCCCACCTTACCTTATACTCATACTTGTACAAAATTTTAAATCGACTTGTAGCTTTCTTTATCTGCATTGAAAATTATTTTTTCGCTATTTTTCAAATTGAAATCTCAGTAAGATGAAATATTTGGACAGTAAGTAGATGAACTATCAGCTACGTATAGACGTCCTTCTTGTACTGGAAATATTACCACTGTATGTTGAATCACGCTGTTTGTATGTACCATTCGTGAAACTGATTATGCTATTTCAATGTTCATTACACGACTGTGTATCAGAAGGAGGGTTATGCTTTTCGCGCGTGTGTATGTATAATTTTGACACGAGGATTCGTCGTAACCTTGAAACTCGTATTTCAGAGGCTACAGCTTTCACAGCTTGATGGACTTTGGCATATGAGATTTATCTTGAGAGTGTGAGCGACAGTGGGTATACCAGAATTTTAGAAAGACAAAAAGGCGGATTTTAATAATCAAATGTACCTTGAAATGCCTATTTCATGGGCTACCCTTTAAACAGCTTGATCGATGGACGAGGTGTCTTTAGATTTAACACATTTAAATCTTTATTCTTTTCAGTTACTGCAGTCGGGTTGTTCCTATTTTTTTAAATGTTTTTGTTTGAGATTACAGCTTATTCTATACAGGGTGACAGGTAAATAGGTGTAAAACATTTTAGGAGGTGATAGTACAGTTCCTTTGCTATAAAAATTAGTATATAATACCATACCCTATATTCAAAGGTTAAAAAGTTATGGAAGATTTAATTTTTTTAAAAAACAACCCAGATTACATAGTAAAATAGTTGAGATAAAAAAAAGTTGGTGATTAAACATTCTTTTTTTGGTGGTTTCAGGTTATTATTTAAATAAATAATTCTCATAAATTAAAAAACATATCAAAACACTACTGAAAACGTATTTATTTTCATTTCAATGTTGAATGAAATTTTTTATTTTCAACTTTCACATTAAGAAGTCTTTTTTTTCAAAAAAATCATAATAAAGAAAATGTGCAAATAACTGCAAAAACTTCCTCGTTTCATTAGGTTTCTAAAACGGTATAATAACATATCAGTAAGTAAACCATTTAACAAAACAATATCACTTTGCTAGAAAGGACCGCTAAGCGCATTTCATTGTACTGAGCAGGTAAACCGAGCCTTTGATGGTTCGACCCTTTTTGTTATTTTTTGTGCCCTGTGCCGTTATTCGGGTTTAAGTATTCGGAATCTGTCGTCGCTCCTCGGAAGCAAGCTCTGCGTGTGTTATGAATTGACACAGCTGACGGAATCAATGAAAGGGAACTAACGCTTAAGTTAGTAGAATATCAACCTTTAACGCGGTAGGACGTACTTTTACTTTTTTGATCAGTTTTAATAATGGCGAGTTACCGTAACGAAGAATACGCTGATATTCTGTTTTGTTATGGTTTAAGTGATGGAAATTCCGTTGAAGCCAGGCGAGAATACGAAAACCGTTTTCCGAATCGGCGAATACCGAGTCATCGAGTATTTGCTTCTGTGTACCAACGCGTCAAGGAAAGTGGACAGGTTCATGAGAGGCGTCATGACGCTGGTAGACCTCGGTTGTTTGACGACGAAGATCAAGAGGCAATACTGGAATGCTACGGCAGAGACCCGACGTTTACACGAGTTATAGCAAAAGCAGCTTGGTTTAACTCAGTAGAAAGTTTGGTTCGTTTTGCATTCGACTTTACCCTTTCCATTACACACCGGTTCAAGTATTAGAAGAAGGAGATCCCGCAAGAAGAATTGATTTTTGTCGATACATGCTTCATCGGGATCAAGAAGAAAACTACTATTTAACTAAAATATTGTGGACCGACGAGTCTAAGTTTGACAGAGAGGGGACAACAAATTATCACAAGTTACATTATTGGGCCCCACGAGAGGCAAATCCCCACATGGCAAAGCCAAGAGCCCATCAAAGAAGATTTTCGGCAAACGTGTGGATGGGAATCATTCATACGTATCTAATTGGACCAGTTTTTTTGCCTGACAACCTGACTGGCGAATCCTATGAAAACTTTTTGAGATCCGAACTCTGGGAGTATCTCGAAGACCTGCCTCTGAATATCAGGATGCAGATGATCTACCAACACGATGGCTGTCCCGCGCATTTCCGTCTGGGTGTTAGACAGTGGCTGGACGAGAAATGTCCTTGTCGCTGGTTTGGCCGAGGTGGACTGACACCGTGGCCAGCGAGGAGCCCAGATTTAACACCGTGTGACTATTATTTATGGGGGCACATGAAATCGCTGGTGTACGCTGAGCCCATAGACACTCTTGCACAGTTGAAAGAAAGAATTATTGCTGCTGCTGACACTATCAGAGGACAACTAACTGGCCGCATCACGCGTACCAACATGAGAAAAAGACTACGGGCTTGCATAAGAAACGGCGGGCGGCAGTTCGAACAACAATTGCAATGAATTTGACTTTCATTTCATTATTGTATTTTACTTGCCAATTGTAGTAACTTTTAGTCAGTTTTTATTATTCTGTAGTACAATTACAACTGTGTAAATAATCTAATCGTGTAACTTAACCGTAGTTTGAAATAATAACTATCCCATAGCTTACAGTTACATTATTTTCACAAAAACACTTTCTTATCAATCAGAGAGTTGTGGAAATAGGAGACAAGTCATTGATAAATTTACTCCCATTATGTTTAGTTTCACACAGTTTTTGTGCACTTATCATACCAATTTAGATTCCTTATGAAACAAGGATATTATTTAAATTGTTTGTACGTTTTTTTGTATATCGATTTTTTTGTAAAACACCTTACTTACTGTAAAACGTTATTTGTTTTTCTTAGTTAAACATTTTTGAATGAAAATAAATACGTTGTTTGGTATTGTTTTCGAATCTTATTCAATTTATAATAGTTAATTATTGAAATAATAACCCAAAACCACAAAAAACAAATGTTTAATCGCCAGCTTTTTTCTCTCCCGACTTTTTTTACTCTGAAATATGGATTGTTTTTGAAAAAATCTTAAATCTTCAATAACTTTTCAACCTTTGAATATAGGGTATGGTATTATATACTAATTTCGATAGCAAAGGGGCTGTACTATCACCTCCTAAAATGTTTTACACCTATTTACCTGTCACCCTGTATATCGCCTTCTACCACTGATCCAAACGAGTAGAGAGGTATTCGCTAACTGCGACTTTTAGCTAGAACTGACTTCTACAACACTAAAGGAGTTTAACTAGTTATTTAAAAAGTTCAATGTCTAGACGACCCAGTCAAAAAACTTAAGCCCAAAATAAAATTGCTCTATGCAGTTAGAGCTAGAAAGCTTTGGAATATAAAAAAATGTCATTACAAACTTCGTAGGGAAATTTTATTTTGGCCTTAATTTTTTTGGAAGTTGAAAAATATTCGAACATTATTTCAATTTAAAGCTCTTTTTTTCCGAAACCTTACTTTCCTAGATAGTATTTTTTTTAAGAAACTATCAACCTACCGGTACTACAGACTCTTCTATGGACCAACTCCGTGTAGAACTTCAAGTAGCTAAGCACAACCAACCAAAACGTCACAAAAGCACTTGTCAACGGCACGTGTCACTGGAACGTAAACAAGTAGGCGCGAAGTGCGACGCGGTACCGCCGGCTAGCTGTCCCTGTGATTCGCGGTCTGCGGTACGACGATGGAAGTCGCGGTTCGGTCGGATTCAGAATGAATTCACCTTCAGTGATCTGCTGGCGCTCGCGGTCGCCCGACACCGGCAGTACCAGCGTGGTCACCTTGCCATGGTCGCGTGGGCTCCACACATACTCCCATTGGGTTCAGTACGACCACGCTGACGCCGCACTGATTAACAACAGTGTTGGAACTATTCCAGTCATTGTTATAGATATTAGATTCGAAAATTGATTAACGATAATAATAATAACGTCTTTATTGGATAACCCGGAGGGACATAAACAGCGAAGTTTAGCCAAGGCTACTTTTACACTTAACTGTTTATGTCGGTTACATCTGATGTTCAAAACATGGAAAAAAATATAAGAACAATGAAAAAAAGAACACATATATACCTAAGTATAAAATACAACTAGACACAATCTATCTGTAGCAGAAATGCTTATTTAATCAATAGCGAGCAACATGCTTTTAGTATGTTTACGAAAGCTTTCCAAAGACATCAATTTAATACTGTTGTCCAACTTATTATAAAATAGTGCTGCATTATATGTAAATCCTCGTTGGAATAATGCAGAAGTGTGTGGGGTGGTTCTGATACTATAACGATTCCTAACAGCCCTGTCATGCACTTCGTAATTAAATCTTAACTTAACTCTTAGATATTCAGGCTTTGATGACAATAATATTTTATGAACTAAAACTAAGAATTTATGTTTAACCAAACTTCGCACGATCAATTTGGCAACGTACCCGCACGCCAGCCAGCCGAACAAAATACAAAACCTGCTGTAATAAGCTAAAGTCTAAACTTCAAGAAATGAGGAATGCCTCCGTAGAGGGCTACGTATCTCAACTCACGAGACAAGATAACTCCATATGGAAGCCCATAAAAGCTAAGAGAAAACCTCATTCTACATCACCCCCAATCCGTAGCCAAACAGTAGCTAATGGTCAATGGGCAAAAAGCGATAAAGAAAAAGCTGACGCATTTGCACAACACCTTGCCGAAGTGTTCATCCCACACAATGACGATCCAGTGCTGGAAGTAGATGAAGCCAATCTCATCCATCTTTTAACTCAAGAACGGTTAGCACCTTTCTCTCCGAAGGGATTACAAAATGAAATAAACAGGCTAAATATAAAAAAGCCCCTGAAGCTGACATGATCACAGGCAAAATGTTACAAGAACTTCTCAAGAAAGGCTTGATGAAATTGCTTTATATATTTAATGCGATTATAAGGCTAGACTACTGGCCCATGTCCTTCAAGAGTGCGCTAATAATTATGGCACCGAAACCAGGAAAAAATCTAATGGATATTAGTTCTTATCGCCCGATCAGCCTGTTGCCAGTAATTTCTAAGCTTTTGGAAAGACTTATCCTGAATAGAATAAATGGCCAACTGGATCGGCTAGCTTGGATCCCTAATCATCAGTTTGGCTTTAGGCCGGCTCACTCAACTGTACAGCAGTGTCACCGCCTTTCGGATATAATCGCCAAATCCTTCGAAAGAAAAGAATACTGTACGGCAGCCTTCCTAGATGTGAAGCAGGCGTTTGATAAAGTGTGGCATCCAGGCTTGTTGCATAAAATAAGTATTGCCAGCCAAGTACCTCAAGTTGCTACAATCCTACTTAAGTGACCGCTGCTACAAAGTTAAAGTAAACAGTGAGACTTCAAGCTACTACCCTATGAAATCAGGAGTCCCACAGGGCAGCATGTTGGGTCACTTACTATATGTCGTATATACAGCGGATATACCCACAATAACTGAAACAACAGTTGGCACATTTGCAGACGATACGGCGATTCTTGCAACTGATGAAGACCCCGACCACGCTTCAAGTAAACTACAGAGGCACCTAGACGATATAGGAAGTTGGCTGAACAAATGGAAGATCAAAGTCAACGAAACCAAATCCACGCACATCACCTTCACTCTCCGCAAAGGACAATGCCCAGCTGTTTCCTTGAATCAAGTCACCATACCTCAACATGCAAGTGTTAAATACCTGGGATTGCACATGGACGATAAATTAAACTGGAAGCAACATTTATCCAAGAAAAGAAAACAGATGGACTTGAAAAGTAAAGAGTTAAATTGGCTGATAGGACGCAAATCAAAACTAAGCATAGAAAACAAGTTACTGATATACAAAGCCATCATCAAGCCCATTTGGACTTACGGGATCGAACTCTGGGGCTGCGCTAGCAAGTCAAACCTTTCAATCATTCGACGAGCTCAATCAAAAATCCTTAGAAGCATTGCAGATGCACCTTGGTATGTCTCAAATGAACCGCTCCATAGGGATCTGAAAATCCCATTCATCAGGGAAGTCATCATGGAAAGAAGTTGCAAACACCATGATAGGCTTAGCGACCATCCAAACCCACTGCTGCCATTGCTATTAGATCCCACTGAGACCAGGAGACTGAAAAGGAAATTGCCACTAGACTTGCAAGACTGAGGTGACATCGTTGGATGTCTGCTTCATCCCGTCATGAGGTACAACTACTTAAAAATTGTACCATCCAGCAAATTAGCTTATAGAACATAACATGGATAATAAACGACATCACAGTAACTGAGCATTGACATCACCAAAGATAGCGATTGGAATAAAGAGCCCTAGAACACAGGTAAGTTTTTTCATCAAATTAGCTATTTGTCTGCGGAATCTTAATTTTGTGTCCATTTCCACTCCTAGTACCTTAGCTGTTTGAGTATGCTGTAATGATATGCCATCAATAGTCAGAAGGAAAGAATCTTCGACAGTGTTCCTCTTCTGATCAGAACAAAACAATAACACTTGTGTCTTATCTGGATTAATAGCAAGATTATGTTCCATAGAAAACTGATGTACCTTATCTAAATCAAGCTGTAAAATGTCTGATGAATTTTGCGTATCTGAGGCGTCGAAATGGAACATTATTTGAGTATCGCCAGCAAATGTTTGTATCCCTGAATTGTCAACTGCTTTATGCAGGTCACACGTGTAAATCAAAAAGAGCACAGGTCCCAAAATTGAGCCTTGCGGAACTCCTGACGGAATAGTCGTGATATTGGATTGATCGTTATTGATTGCGACACATTGCGTGCGACCGGACAAATAGCTACGCTAAAAACTGACAGCAGCATCATCGAAGCCTATATACCTCAGCTTGGCATACAAAAGTTTATGATTTATTCGATCGAATGCTTTGGAATAGTCAATTGATACCACTAACTTTTTGTCAACTGCCCTAATAACATTATCACAAAGATCTAACAGTGCCGAGGTGGTACTATGGTGCTTCCTGAAGCCCGATTGACATGACGATATTATTCTAAGTTCCTCTATGTAATGGACAACTTGTTGCTGTATAATTTTTTCCAAAATTTTCGATAGCACCGGCAACAACCTAATGGGTCTAAGATGTTTAAGTTCAGTAGGTTTAGATATTTAAGGGACATTTATAATTAGAGCCAGCTTCCACAGCTTAGGGTGGTAGCCATTTTCCAAACATGAGTTTATTATTTATCAATGGAACTTCTAGAATTTATCCTATTTTTGGTCCTTAAATCTATTGCGTTCTATCTGGTCAAGGCCAGCTTGAAAAAAAACATTTAAAATGCTCAGAAAAGCAATATTTTATTATCTGAGAACAAAATAAGTACGTGGCTGTATAATTAACTAGTGTATTAATATTAAAGATTCAAACATAAAAAACTTCATTGCTGGCAACAAAAAAAAGATAAATAAAACATTCTGAGGGACTCCGAGACATATCCAGTCCATTCCATACAAAACAATGTTTTTGATTGCGAAAACGAACACGACACGGTTAGGATGGGAGGTCAAAGTCAGGCGGGTCTGTCTGGCAGGCACATCGTGTGGCGGCATCATGGAAGAGAGCTCTGACGAGCAAAGCGCGTTGGTGTAGCGGTTCAAGAGAGCTAGATCGCCGACGGCCCGCCTGTGCGAAAGGGTCCCGAGACTGTCTGTTAGAGAAGGGTCATCAATTAGTCGGACAGCCCTCCTCTGGTCAGCGGTCAGCATCGATAGGTGCCAGATTCATAAGGTATCTGGAAGAGACGCGAAAGAATTGGAGCAAGCTCTGCTGCACCTACCTCTCCAGTACAATGGCAGGAATCAAGTCCGGTCCAGAAGCTTTGTTGATTTCATTTTTTTTTGGTGAGGGGGGAATGCGTTTACGCAACATACCATAGGCCGAGCTACGGCGTGTGCGGGACTCCAGGTTGTCTTGAGGAGACCACCTAATACCCACTAAACCCGAACCTCCGCGTGGCCCGACTCATCAGCGCCTCGGTAGGCCATGTGTTGTGCGTGACCTGCGGTCTGCTACAACGTCTCCTCATGTGTTTCAGTCTCTGGGAACGCCGGGTTGGTTCCCTTTACCTCGCACATTCTATCGATGTCGTTAACCGATCATCGTTAGAGGGTCTGCTAGGTTCCCTTGAAACTCTTGTTTTCGAAAAATCAAGAGTTTCAAGTCCTCTTACCTATATATTGTTCCTGGTCCTGGTCCTGAAGGGTTCTGTTCCTGGTGGGTCCTGGTCGTGGCGGGTCCTGGTCCTGGTTGGTCCTGGTCCTGGTGGGTCCTGGTCCCGGTGGGTCCTGGTCCCGGTGGTTCCTGGTCCTCTGCATCCACGCCGTGGGGGGGGGAGCAACCGCGGGTTCTCCTAGTCTCCTAGTCAAGGTTCCAGTTAGCGGGTGCCAACTGGGACCTTGGTCTAGGGTACCTGGTTCTGCGGTTGCGAGGCCTCTCGTCCGGATCGTAGTCCATGAGGAATCGTAGCTGCTCGTTCGGGTGGTCCTGAGCTTTCTGGAAGGTCTTCTCCGCTTTTTTCCTCATGTACTCGTGAATGGTGTCCCAATGCAGGTCTCTACGCAAGGTTGAGATTCTTACGTAGGATGGTGCACAGGTGGCGATCCGGAGTAGCTTCATCTCTAGAGCAGCAAGTCGCTTGCGGTAGCTGGGGGCAGCGTACCCCCAGACCGCGGAGGCGTAAGCGAGCTGAGGTATGGCGATGGCCTTGATCAGCCGTAGCTTGGTCGCTAGCGGCATCCGGCTGTGTCTACCCAGTAATGGGTAGAGTTGAGCCATGGCTGCTCTGGTCTTTGCGATGACAGCTTCTATGTGGGCTTTCCAGGTGAGGGACTTGTCAAATACGAACCCCAGATATTTGACTTTGCGCTCCACTGGATTTCTTCGTCGAAGATGGATGCTTCGAGAGGTCTTGCAATCCTTCTTCGTTGGATGAAGATTGCCTGCGTCTTCTGGACGTTGATGCGGATTTTCCATTTCACGCACCAGACCTGGATGTGGTCCAGTTCATCCTGTAGTCTCCTAAGGATGATCTCGAGTCGTCGATGCTTGGCGGCTATAGCAGTGTCGTCTGCATACAGGGCCAGAATTGTGTCAGCTGTCTTCGGTGCGTCGTGAGTATAGATGTTGTAAAGCAGGGGGGCTAAGGCTGACCCCTGGGGCACGCCTGCTTCCAGCTGTCGTCTTGTTGAATGGCATGTACCAATCTTCACCGTGAACCATCTTTGAGTTAGATAGCTCTGGATCAGTTTGCACATGTTCGCATCGATTCCGGCGGCTTCCATTTTGGCGATGAGTCCATCGTGCCAAACTCGATCGAAGGCTCGTTCCACGTCCAGCAGGACGAGGCCGGTTGCCTCCTGGAGATTGAAGCCGCTGGTGATGTTTTCTGTCAGTCGTAGCGCTTGGAGTTCCGTGTTGTGGGAGGATCTGAAGCCGAATTGCTCTGGGGGGAGAAGTTGCAGTTCCTCTGCCTGCTTCTCTAGTCGAACGGCGATAGCCTTTTCGACTACTTTGCCCATCGAGGAAACCAGGCTGATGGGCCGGTAGTTGTTGATGTCGAGCGGCAAGAGCACTTGTATTACGGTCTTATACCTGAAAGTTACTTTCCGCATAGTGTAGGGAACCCTTTGAATTGACGACAGTTGGGCGTTGGAGGGGACGGGGGTCCATGGTGGAGTTGGCAGCAAAGATCTTGGCAAGGACTTCCGCCTTGGCCTTTGAATCCGATACAATCGTTCCATCCTGACACATAAGTGGTGGAAGGCTGCTGTGTGAGAGTTTCATTTCAATCTGCTTGGCCAGCGTCCAGAAAGAAGTCTCTGAGCCACTCCCAATCGGCATGTCCGTAATGCCAAATTTTGCGGCCTGAGCGAGTTTCTGCTGCCACAGCGGGTTCTGACCGAAACCTAACCTCCACAACACCGTGGTCTGAGCTACCCAGGGGGGACAGGACAGCAGTGCTGTAACGGACAGCATGTATGGTCAGAAAGAGATCCAGCAGGCTACTGGCATGTGACGAGTCGCGGGGGAAAAAAGTAGGGCGTCACCAACTGGGTCAGCCCTTGAGTAAGAGCGAACGCTTCAACTGCTGCATCGGTCTTGTTTGATCACAACCAAAGCAGATTGTAGTAATTGAAATCACCAAGGAGAACTACCTCTGAAGCGGGGTGATCGATGTTCAGGAAGTCGATCTTGACGGCGAGGTATTCAAGGTCATCCCAGTTCATCCCATGGTCAGAGGGAGAGCGATTTAGGCAGCAAGTAAATTTGGGGGATGTTTTGGAGTTGAGGCGAAGCCACGGAATATCCTTCCGGTCTGATTCCAGAGAAACATCTCTGCAGGAGGAAAGACTGCTGCAACTCTCCATTTCTTCCTGAGATTGGATTGCACCTGGTAATTTGGGAAGCTAAGACGGGTAATCGGTGCGGACTCTGAGATTTTTGTCTCCGCCAAGAAAAGCATGGCGGGACGGTTGGATTGCAAGTAGTGATGTACAGCATCAATGTTGCTGTTAATCCCGCAGATGTTCGCGAAACAAATTTTATCTTCGATGTTCCCTCGAGTGCACCCTCCACGCGTCCATTCCGAGAATGGAGCGAGTTTACATCCGGAATTCTTAGTACTCGAGGGATCCACAATCATTAATTTCTTTGTTCTGGTAGATAACCGCTGCATAGCTTAGGTGTGGAACATGCGGACATTTATAAGGCACCCTGGAAAAAGCTAGCGGGTGGTACCGGCTCGGTCGACTGGTCCTTGTCTACCACCTTCTTTTTGCGTAACGATTTCTTTACTTTCCCGAAAATTAAGAACAGACTGCGGGGTCAAAGGTTCCAGTCACCAGAAGAAGCAGTTGACGCATTCAAAAATGCCGTTTTGGATATTCTAGCAAACGAGTGGAATAAGTGCTTCGAAAATTGGTCCGAGCGCCTGCAGATGTGTATTAATCTTCGTGGAGAATACTTCGAAAAACAATAAAGTCATTTAAAACTACCTACCGTGTTATTTTGTTTCCATATGCAAAACTTAAAAGACATCCCTCGTATATAGATGTTTTAACAAATACAATAAGCTGTTGGTTAGGCAATACTTTTACATTTCTGTTTTTTAGATGTAGGTTTTTGAAATTAAAAAAAAATTGCTATCGTCTTGTATATTTTAATATCCTTTTCAATAGATATTTATTGTCATATAGGTGAAAATCTGCTAACAGAGCAATGATAAGTTCGACCTCAATATCGTCTGCTAACGATGAGCGAGTAAAGGCCAAATATGCCTCGACAAAAACGTCTCCGGACAAACTGATTGGGTCGTTCCAGGAACGACCCTAATAGGACGTTCCAAGGACGTCCTATTTTGGAACGATACTTACCTACCCAAATTGACTTGAATCGGACTTTTTAGGAACCAGATGTGGGATACAGAAAATACAAATGTATTTCATTTATGTTTTTATTGGCAGTAATAAATAACTGGGATCCTATTACCAAATATCGCACCTATGCAAGTGTGAAAAAAGATCAAAGGCTTGCGACAGCGATTTGTCAAGCGGAAGTACTTGTTTGCATACACCTCAAATAGACCATAAAATCGCTGTCATTTGTTTTCGAACTCGTTGGCATCCTGTTGAAATAATTGATCTTTTATGGCCCGTGCGTGATAAGACTGTTCAGCCAGATTCCGCTGTGTTTAATAATAAAAGCAAAACTCTATCTTGCAATGACCTGATAGTCGGATTCGTATACCGGGTGTTTCAAATTCGACTCTCATCATTGAGACCCCGGTAACGGTAAGAAGGAGGTTTAATGGGGACAAAGTTGCGTAGTAGCTAAGGAAATAGCAAATTTTTCCTGACTTCATTTGAGATGGGATTTTAAAATAAAACCAACTAAGAATGCGAGGTACTGTATCTGGGAACCTATCCATCGTATAGACTTGCGGCCAAAACAGCTATGACTAAAACGGCCAAAAGAAGAAGCTGGAAAATATCTTCAAGTTTCTGAAATGACCGCTATGGGGCGTAACTCCAATCTTGAATCTAAAAAAAGTGATGTTTATGTGAATTCTGACATATTAACCCAACAAAAAATACTTGGTCTTTAAATTCCAGGATAATCTAGACCTTTTTGGTTTGACATGGCAGCAGCGGTGGCCGCAGTAGTAAACTCTTCGGTCTCCTGTTCAGTCACCGTGCGCTGTGCGGGTTCGAGTCCCAGGAGAAATTTTTATCTTAGCTATGGATGTTGTGATTGTCCGTAGGTGGTAGACGATCTCTGACTGTCGAACGTGGAGGTACCACCCGGCGGACCTCGTAGGCGGAGCCAGAATGTGTGCATGTTGCATGCACACGTGTTCCCTCGCCAGAGTCCGTGTGGCATCCCCCTTTCCCCTGTATCCCCCTATAGCCCCATGGTGCCCAATGGGTGTTTAGGCCTTAGACCTTCGTGGTAGTTGGAGTATAAAAAAAAAAGCTGCAAAATATTTTCAAGTTTCTGAAATGACCGCTAGGGGGCGTACCTCCAATCTTGAATCTAAAAAAAGTGATGTTTATGTGAATTCTGCCATATTAACATAACAAAAAATACTTGATCTTTAAATTCCAGGATAATCTAAACCTTTTCTGTTTGACATGTTTTGCTGTATCTCTAAAAATAAAGCGGTGGGGGGTATTCAAAGGTTTCCGTAAAAAACACCCTGTATCTTCGAAACGGCTGAGCCTATTTTAAGAAACTTGGGCTAGTTGAAAATAGATATTCTTTGGCTGCAAATTATAATATTTGAAATTTTGTTAGTCTCACATGTAGCCACTAGAGGGCTTTTTTCGACATCCCGACAGAAACGGTTAATTTTCTCAAAAAAGTTAAATTCATTGGTATGACTTTTTTTTATGAAAAAGTAGCTAAATGATGTCTAAACAAGCTCAGAAAAACCGCATCTCGTTATCTAGTTCCTAACTTAAAATTTAGGTCAAAGAAAATTCGATACGGAAATCCCTTAAATTTTTATTTTTTCAAACTAATTCTTCTGGAATTTCTTTTTTATTATTGAGTTGTGGCCCTGAAAAGGACCGATTTAAAAAAAGAAAGGTTTTTAATGTCCCTGTAAATGCTCGCAATGCATCACGCTCTATGCATTCCTGAATCCTCCCATAGGTAGACAAAACTGTAGCTTCAATTTCGGCTCTGTTACGTATTGCTTTATGAATCCGGTTTTTTATATATTCTCTGGAAATGAGTTGAGTCTGAAACAAGATGTCCTTTAACCATCCGCATTAATAAAAATCGTGATCACGTGGAAACAGACTTTCTCTTCCCTTCCACCACTTTCGAAATACTACATTTAGGTGGCACGTCTCATTTTTAGATTGTTTTCATCTACCTGTTCGCAGCAGTATTCTTGATCCTGTTCATCTGATAATTTCATGGTGTGTATAGAGATGACTAAAAATGTTTTCATTTTTTTTTCGACAAAAAATGCATTTTTTGTGCATTTTATCGTGCATTTTTTCTTCAATCGGAACTTGTTAACAAATATAAGTACAGCTCTGAAATTGTCTGTGAATATTCCACTTTCATAGAAGAATGAAACAAGTGATTACTTTTGTTCTTATCACTTTTCCTTTTCGAAAAATCTTAGATTTTCTTGAAACCTCGTCTCGCAGCAAGTCAAGTTTTCAAGAAAAGCAAATATTTTTCGAAGAGAAAAAATGATAAGAATAAAATTAATCACTTGTTTCGTTCGTCCATAAAAGTGGAATATTTACATACAATTTCAGACATCTACTAATATTTGTTAACAAGTTACGATCGAAAAAAATTCCCCAATAAAATGCACTAAAAATGCATTTTATGACAAAACAAAATTAAAAACCTCTATACACATCATGAAGTAATCAAATGAAAAGGATTTATAATTCTGTTGCAAACAGGAAGTTGGAAAAAAACGAAAAAAAGGGACGTGCGGTCTTAATATGCTCTCCCACAGTAATAGCAAAATATGCAGAGCAACTATCCGCCTGCAAAAGCAAGTTTTGCCGTGTTTCCAGTGGCACATCTTCCAACAACAACGGTACCTAGCTAATTGTCAAAAAAGTCAAGAAGGATTTGGACATTGCTCGAAAAAATATACTAAGTGACATATAAATCCGAACACCCAGTTTAAATGGTTTTATTTTAATAAAATTTGGTATAAGTACTTAATGAAGCATAATAAGTGAATGATAAAAATTTCAAAATGATTGCACTGCTTTAAAGCCCTTTGACCTTTAATAATGTGTGGATGCACACTGTTGTGCTAGGCATTCTCCAACGCGCCTAGGCATGCTTCTGATCAGGTGGTCAATGCCCTCCTGTGGTATCTCATTCCAGGCAACCACCAACTCCTCTCGAAGTGCTTCTAGAGTCTGAGGAGGACGTTGCAAATTGAGCAATCTCCTACCCATCATATCCCACACGTGCTCAATTGGGGATAAGACGGGAGATCTTGGTGGCCATGGTAACAATGTGACATCATTATGTTGAAAGAAGTCTATTGTGACTCTTGCAACATGTGGTCGGGCATTATCTTGTTGGAAAGTTGGATCTGCCAGGGTAAAAGATGGGGTTCTAGAACTTCGTGGATATAACGCTGCGCGTTCATGTTACCTCTGACGAAGATTAAAGGTGACCTGGAACCATAAGCTATAGTACCCCAAACCATAACTCCAAACAAAAAAACTGTGGATTCCTCCTTTCACCACGTCGCCTTCTAACCCTGGCACGACCATCGTGCATGCTTAAACAAAATCGAGACTCGTCACTAAAGACAATACTGTTCCATTCCTGATCCCAGAGTGACCGTTGTCTGCACCACTCAAGGCGATTACGTCGGTGTTCTCGAGTTAAAGGGAGGACCCAGTGTGGCCGGTATGAAAACAAGCCAAAACTTCTCATTCGTCGGTAAACACTTCGCATGCCAATAGGTCTTCCGTATTCTGCAAACCATTCGTTTGCAATGGGCCTGGTAGTGGAGAAACGGTCCCTTAAGACCAATAATCTTAGGCGGCGATCTTCACGGTCTGTTGTTCTACGGCGGCGTCCAGTGCCCCTTGCTCTTTGCGTACGGCCTTCTCGAAGCCATGCCTGACTACACCTAACCACAGTGTCTACACTTCTTTGCACTCTAGTTGACGAAATCGTAAAGGATGTCAAGAACCAAAATCCGCTAACGTTGATTCTTTACTGCGGCTGAAATATTCATTCTTAGAGCGTTAGTGAATTAAAAAAAAGCAGTATAAAAACCGGAATGTCCAACTGATAAGGCTGAAAATTTTTTCACTTGTTATTTACAGTAAGATAAATACATTCACCAACTTTTATTAAAATAAAACCATTTAAACTGGGTGTTCGGATTGATATGTCACTTAGTATATGTCCCAATAAGTATGCCTCCCAGTGGCCCACCACACAATACCGTGACGGGAGTTGTAGCGAACGACTGACGGGTTTCAGTTTCAGTTTCAATACTATCGATCTTTTTTCCTGAGAGTGGCTATAAAGCCTTCCGCTTGTCAAAAAAAGATGAAAAAGTACTTTCGCCAGCTGCCGTATCGGATCATACCTCAGTGACCTCAACCCTGACAAGCTAAAACCAATACCGATTTCGATACTTATTCATCAGGTACAGCCGCTGTCAATAGTCTATATGCATCATCCTGATGACATTCGTAGGGCTACAAATCTTGTCCATGAAGTGAGAAACGCACTGCACGAACTCCGCAACGAGCAATGGAGCGACTTTCTGGTGGGAATGCTTGATTCAAGTATTCCTCTCTGGAGGGTCGCAAAGTCACTCAGAAACGGAAAGCGAGAACAACTCCCACACATCCACGGTCCTGAAGGCATAGTCTTCAGAACGGAGGATAAGGTCGAGGTTTTCGCTGATGCCATGGAAAAACAGTTCTCTCCCAACTATGATCTCGATAATGACCTCGACGAGGAACAGCACATCGTACGATCCGTCAGGAGATATTTTAAGGCCAACGGCGTTAGCGGAGGCACTGAATCCTCTTCAGATGACTCTTCTTCAGAAGATTCGTCTGACGCTCCACATAGCACATTAGCGGAACCCTCCGAGTTTCCACATTGCACACCAGCGGAGTTACTAAGTCATATTAAAGACCTTAAGGTGCGTAAAGCACCTGGGGAGGATCAAATCACCAACAAGGCGTTGAAGCTGCTCTCGCCGAAAGCCCTGACATACTTGGTGACAATAATCAATGCGACGCTCAAAATCCAGTACTTCCCTGCTGGGTGGAAGACTGCTGAGGTCATCATGATTCCAAAGAAGGTGGGTTCGATATTTCCTCAGGATTACCGTCCCATAAGTCTGCTGTCAGCTCCTTCTAAGCTCGCCGAAAAGGTGATTTATCGTCACCTTGAGAATTTTTTGTCAAATCACCATGTGATTCCTGACGTCCAATTCGGTTTTCGGTCCGAGCATAGCACCGAGCTACAGGCAGTCAGGCTGGTGGAGCATGTAACCAGTGGGTTCACCCTAAGCATGAGTACTGGCATCTTGCTTTTGGATGTCTCAAAAGCCTTTGACAAGGTGTGGCACGCGGGCCTCCTCTATAAACTAATCCAAAAGGGTTTTCCTTTTTGGCTTCTAAAATTACTGAAATCCTTTCTTGAAGGAAGGAAGTTTCGGATCAAAATTAACAATGTTTTGTCAACAACACGGCAAGTACGGGCCGGTGTTCCTCAGGGTTCGGTCCTAGGACCAATTCTTTATTCGCTTTTCATCCATGATGTCCCTTCCCCCAGCAACTGTGAAGTCTACCTCTATGCTGACGACACTGCACTTGTCGCCCAGTCGTGTACTGGTGATCTGGTTCACGATGGGTTGCAGAATGCGGTGGACGAAGTTCTAGAGTGGGCGGAACGGTGGCTGATAAAAATTAATCATTCGAAAACGCAGGCTATTTATTGTACCAAAAAACGTCGCGGCCCCCCGGCAGAGGTTTCTGTAGACGGAAATCGTGTACCATGGACAAATTCTGCCAAGTATCTCGGTGTCACCCTTGATAAAGGCATGACCTGGCAGAAACATACAGCATCCATAAAAACAAAATTTTAAATTGCGTTTCGGCAACTATATCCTTTGTTATGTAGATCCTCCAAATTGAGTTTGATAAACAAAGTTCGACTATATAAAATGATTATTAGACCAGCCATTACTTATGCATGTGCGGCTTGGTGTTTTCTTGCCAAGACACGCATGCAAAGTCTTCAAGTACTGCAAAGCAGAACTTTGCGGACAATTTGCAACGCTCCATGGTATGTCTCAAATGAGACACTACACAGAGACCTTGACATTCCTTACTTGAGGGATTATGTCAAGCTTCAGGCGCAGCGACGTTATAGTCAAGCGGAATCGCACAGCAACCCTCTGTTGCGTGACTCAGTGGACTACACAGTGGAGCAAGTTCGTAAACATTCAAGGCCACGGCTCGCACTGTAATCAAAATTTAGCGTGAATCTTCAGTAAACTCAAAATTACACTCTAACAAAACCGAATAAAAAATTTGTTTAGTTCACCTCAAAATTAATCCATGTACCAAGTCAAAAAGCCTAGGTGTTTCCTCTTAAACTAAGCATATCTGTTTTTCTTTATTCTTCTCCTTTTTTCTTCTCTTTCCCTTTCTCTTTTTCATTGACTTTGTTTGGTTTCTGGGCAACCAGGACTGACAGATTCGACTAACGTACATCAGACAGTGACTAATGGGCAAAGGTCCTACGGACCGCCCAGACAAATAAATGACGAATAGTAATCTATATGCAAAAAAACACGATTTACACCGTTTCCCCGAAAAAACTATGCGTTGATTGGTAGAACTATTTGATTGAGTTTTTTGGAGAAACAACAAGGTCACGTTAAACAATTTATTATTTAACTAATTTCAGTATACTACATGTATACGTATGTATTAACATTTAACCTGTACTAAAAACTAATTTCTCTGCACAATACCAACAAATAAAAATCCAATGTGTCTGTCGACTTCAATAAGCATATGTATACAAAGTGAAATTGATTCAACCTCCGAATGTCCTATTTGTTTTTTCAATTAACTAGCTACCAAAAAACTTAATGTCACGCTTTTTAACATTTCATTTAGTAATTTCTTCATCAGGTTGCGTATACCGTTCAAAACTGATACATATCAGATCCTTATCAATATTAAAATTAATTACCTTTTTAAAAATGATAGCTTGCCTCCAGTCGTCCTTTACAGGTGAGAGATTGAAACTAATTCGGATTAAAGGTGACAGTGATCCAAATAAAATTTTACTGTATCTAAGGCGTTATTCATAACTTGTCATAATACTGTGATGAACTTTGTAAACTCTACATTACATACGAGGGTTGTTTAAAAAATAAAGTTCCCACATTTTATTCAGGCGCAAGGAATTTTTTATTTGGAAAATGTGTAATACACTTCTGCACTTCCCTAATGAAAAGTAAGTCCAAATCATTGTTAATAAGATGAAAAGAGGCAACCACATCGCCATTAGGAAAGTTGCAGTATACAGGGTGTTTCAGTTTATTATTGCATAACTTTAAGATTCGATAGAACTTTTAAAATTAATGCATAAAGTCTATATACACATGGGTCTAAAAATGCGTGGCTTCCGAAATACATGGTGTTTAAATTTACTTTCTAAAATAGTTTTTTTTAAATATTTCGAACAATATTTGATGTATAACAGTGAACATTGGTATACAAGTGTTTTTTGGTACGACAAAACCAACCAGGGGCATAGTTTTACTGTAGCCGCTAGAGGGCGCTCTCTACTGTACCTGTAGTGTATTAAAATGACCAAATTTTTTTTTTAATGCAATTTTTTGCTTTTTGAATAAATAAACTGATTCTTCGCACTTTTCAACACAAAAAAGCTCTCTTGTGAATTTTCGTTATAGTTAGCCGTTTTTGAGATATTTCGATCTTTAAGGTTCGATGCATTTTTAATTATTTATGATAAAATAACGTTAAAAAGTCAGTATCTCGATAATTTTTAGAAGTAGGCTGTGCCTGCAAATATTTTTGAAATTGAAAGCAGAATAAGGTTAAACGTCAATTAGTTGACAGTTAGTTTTGTTGTCTGTTGAAACCTGAAACGTGTTTTTGCAATTGTGAATGCACGAAATTTAGTTTCTTTTACCTGTTTTTTTTTTGGTAAGATTTATAAAAATGCAATTTTTATTCTCCAATCAAGAGTTAGCGGATATTCATTTTGTGTATGGCTTTGAAAATGGAAACGCAGCAGAAGCAGCCAGAGAATACGCACGAATATTTCCAAACAGACGACATCCAACTCGCTCAGTATTTGTAAGAGTGCATCGCCAAATAATTGAAAATGTTCTTAGAAATGACCATAGACGTCCTTACCATTTGCAACCTGTGCAAGGACTACAGCCAGGGGACGGAGAACGAAGAATCATATTTTGTCAGTGGATTCTTGATAGAACTGATAATAATAGGGAGTTTTTAAGTAACGTTTGATGGACCGATGACTCATGCTTCACTAGACGTGGAGTGGTAAATTTTCATAATCAACATATTTGGTCGCATGAAAATCCGCATGCAGTTCGGGAAAGAAATTTTCAGCATGAATTTAGTGTGAACGTGTGGATTGGTATCTACCGTAATCGACTATTTGGACCCTACCTTTTGCCTGCAAGGTTAAATTCTGCGACCTTCTTGGAATTTTTAAAGGCTGAACATGCAAATATGTGGGATGATGTTATGTTAGATTTAAGAAGATTGGCCTGGTTCCAGCTTGATGGTTGTCCAGCTCATTATTCGAGAATAGTTAGAAACTGGCTGGACGAAAATTATCCAGAAAGATGGATCGGCCGTGGAGGGCCAGTCGCCTGGCCTCCACGATCCCCTGACCTAAATCCATTAGATTTCTTTGTGTGGGGATTTCTAAAAGAAACGGTGTACCAGACTCCCGTAACCACAAGAGATATGCTAATAGACAGAATCAGGAACGCATGTGATGAAATAAGGTCTTATTATTAATAATGCTATACCACGTTCGATCATTCGTAGATGTGAATTGTGTATTGGGTTTACATTTCGAGCAACTACTTTAGATTTTGTATGTTTGTCCTAACTATCCAATAGCATTTTAGTTGTGAATAATTAATTTAATTTGTTAAAAATAATATTGGAAAATTAAACAAATTAATATTCTATTTTTTTGTGTTTATTTGCAGTTAAGAATTATTGCTGTGTTTAAAAACACAATCTAAACGATCATCTTAATTACTTGTAATGCCCAAATCGAAAATGTAAAAAAAAATATTATTTTTCCCATAAATAATTAAAAATGCATCGAACCTTAAAAATCGAAATATCTCAAAAACGGCTAACTATAACGAAAACTCACAAGAGAGCTTTTTTATGCAGAAGAATCAGTTTTTTATTCAAAAAGAAAAAAATTGCACTAAGAAAAAATTTTCGGTCATTTTAATACACTACAGGTACAGTAGAGAGCGCCCTCTAGCGGCTACAGTAAAACTATGTCCATGGTTCGTTTTGTCGTACCAAAAAACCCTTGTATACCAATTTTCACTGTTATACATCAAATATTGTTCGAAATATTTAAAAAAAAACTATTTTAGAAAGTAAATTTAAACACCCCGTATTTCGGAAGCCACGCATTTTTCGACCCATGTTTATATAGACTTTATGCATTAATTCTATCGAATCTTAAGGTTATGCAACAATAAACTGAAACACCCTGTATTTGTGTACCATCTGCATAGTGATGAATTTTGTTGTGTTCTATATGTTGTTTTATAGGCGGTCCATTCCGATCTGGAAGCAGTCCTTAAGAAGGCAAGGATCTCGCTATGGAACTGCGGAAGGGTATGTGGAAAGAACTGGAGAATGAAGCCTAAGCAAATGTTTTGGCTTTATACCATGGACTTAGGATAACCTATGGATCTGTAGCTTGGTGGGGCAAGTCAGCACAAAGAACTGTCCAAGCCAAACTGAACAGCAACCTAATAAGGGAAGATATCTGTGCATAACGAGGCATGTGTTGGAGCTGGTGAATCTCTTAGGCCCGTATCGTCAGTCGTCCCTACAATTGTAGGGCTCGTTTATGGCTATGTATGTCCTCCTTTTGATTTGTGACATACTGACAGTTCTGGCTTGAGGTTGTTTTGACGTTCAAGACACATGACAGCAGAACCATAATTTATAATTTTCTTGCAAATAATATCGATCACTCAAAAATACCTCGCTACATTGAACAAATTTCACAACCTGTGAAATCTTCAAGAAATTGTTGAGTTAGGAAAATTAATGCACATGGATATATTATATTATAATGTTATATTTGTGTGTATGAAAGTCCAGAAGCTTACAACCAAGCTATTCTCTTGATGGAGGTTGGTAAGTTACAAAACAATCATTGCATATCCATACTATATGCTTATCGCATTATTTTCAGGTGTGATTCATTTTCACAGACTTTATGAGAAGTTGGTTCCTCAGTAAAATGCTATGTTTACTTTGGAAGGATAAGGAGGTGAATGATCTTTCTAAGAAGGAGTTTATGCATCCAGGCATAATTGAAGGAATCTTACAGAAACAAAACGTGAATTTGATTTATGTGACCGATATGTGTTACACTGCAATTTGTTATAGTCATAATGATTAGAATTAACACTTACGAACTTGAAGACAAGCTGTGCTAAGCAAGTATGTATAATGTGTAAAGGTTCTGAAATTGAGTCCATGGTAAATTGACAATCATGATTTCCGGATATTAGAAAGAGCATGGGCATGTAGGAGCACCAATTATGAGACATTACAAGGTGTAAATGGGAAAATGGAGTTGCAGCATGAAGTTAAATCCTTCATTACTTTGTACCATCATGGCAGAAAGCTCCACAACTAATTACAAGAAAACTGTGGGAATCAATTCCCTGCTTAAGGAATGTCAAACACTAAATAGGACTGATATTTGAGGTGCTCGCCTTGTTTTACAATATTAGCCTTGTGGGCATATATATAGGGTGTCCGCAAAGTTGGAGTTCTCCTTTTCAGAAACAACTACCCTTGAAATAACAAAGGTAATGTGTAGTGAAACGAGGGCGACCAAGTAAAAAAAAATAAAGGAAAAAGTACTCACACTCCAGTTGACGAGAAGGGCTAAGTACGTCTCTGCCCGAAATCATACCGCTCCAACAGAAAATGAAATCAGCTGATGCGCTACCGAGCAGGCGCAGGCAAACAAGGAAGGCAAAATGTTGCGTAAAAAGTCTAGGTATTGCATCCCGTCCAATCGATTTGGGATAATAAATGGTCCAATGAGCATACCGTTCACCATGCCAGCCCAAACATTCACCGAAAATGTTTGTTGAAAATGTGCCCGACGGACAGCGTGCGGATTTTCTACTGACCAAACATGAGTGTTGCGAAAGTTATTCACCCCATTACGCGTGAACGTAGATTCGTCTGTCACCAATATGCTCTTCAAAAAGTCCGGATTATTGTCATGTTGATGCAACAACCACTCACAAAACCGCACTCTTGCTGGAAAATCGTCAGGTTGAAGGGCTTGTACACGTTGGACGTGAAACGGATACAGCCCCTCTTCACGCAGGGTTTGCCACACTTTAGTTTTTGATACTTGCACTTCTCTAGCCACGTCTCTAGTGCTTGTTGAGGGATTCTCGTCTACGCGACTACCTCCACACGCGTGACCGTAACCGTCGGTTGAAGGTTGCATACTGACCTGACACACTGACCCCGACCCAGTTCTGTCGTCGGGTTGAGCTAGTGTCCTAGTACCACTCGGGGATGTCGCGGCTACAGGACGGTATTCAGATATTTTTGATGTTGCAGAGCCGGTTCCCTTAAGACGTTGGTGTATATGGTACTAAGAAAAATTGCTTATGTTTTCAAGATCTGCACGTCGTGTAAAGGAAAACCCCAACTTTGCGGACACCCTGTATATATATACGTATATATATACTAATATAAGCAGAAAAGGTTTTTTTCTTAAATGAGAAGCTGTAATGAAAATGTATCGTATCAAAACTTCAAACTGTCAATTTCAATTATTTGAATGTTCTGTGTATATATTATGTGTATAAATTGTGGTTTATAGTTCCTGTTCACAATGCAGACTACAAAAGAAAAATATTCGTCAAAAACAAAAGCTTCAGCTGCTGACCATGATAAACAATACAGCAATGTGGTTGGAAATAAGAAACATGATGCAGTCAGCCTCAGGGCAAAAACAAAGCCTTGAATCGAATTGCAGGGAACTTCAATTTTCAACGTTTTCTAAAGAACTTTGTATGGTTAATGGAGATAATGAAAAATGATTTTTTTTTGGAAATGATCTAACCTGTTTACCATCATTCAAAAATATATAATTAAGTTCAAACTGTCAATTTCAAATATTTGAATATTCTGTGTATATGAAGTCAGTTTGGTTTGAAGTTCAGCCCTGCTATGCATTAATAATAGACAAAAATATAACCATATATAGTCAACGCCAAACAAAGTGGCGTGCACGTCATCACGATAAAAATTCCCCGACCTAATGCCTAGGTTTCTATCACAAACAATTGCTCTATTGCAGTTTCATATTAATGTGATATATAAATTGTAAAATGGTCATTACTCTCTTATTATGGTTAATAGTCATATAAACATTGTTATTAAAATATCACATAAGTTGCTTTCTGATAAATTTAGACGCATTATGCGAAATAAAATGTTTTGCAAACGCTCCAATCACTTATCGACATGTAAACGCACTAAACCGATTTCGCAGCGTTGACACATTGTCACCTTGAAACTTATTTAAACTGGGAACTGACATTTGTATTAATTTTGACACTGAATCAATTTGTGGCATTTCAAATCTTTATAAATCCTTTGGCCCCGCATACTGTAAATCAACAACTGTTTGTTTCAAAACAAAATTATTCATTTTACGAGTAGATAAAGGCAATTTTGGTATATAAAGATGCCCAAACAGTTAAATAGTCGGTGTAAGGAACTCGTGGCCTCGTTAATGCACTACTTTGAGCAAGAAAGGGACAACAACGGGCCTTTGTTGCCTTTAAATGCTGTTCAAGAGGTAGGTTACTAATAATTATATGTAATGTATATTAATAATAGTGAAATTTTATTTCATTTTTTGTAGCGTGTTGCTGCTGCTTTAAAAATTAGTTTAAGGACAGTTAGTCGTATTTCCGAGGGTGTGAAAAGTGATGCAAATTTAGAATCGCCCAAGAAAAAGCGGAGTTATATTAAACGTGTAACCAACACAGCGACATTGGATACAAGTGCCATTCGAGAAGTGATCTATAATATGTATCACAAAAGTAAGATCTTATTATAATAACTTATCAGAAATTTGCATTAATTTGTTAACTAAATTATAATGTCATATTACACATGGTTTCAGAAGAACAAGATACGATACAAACTTTATGGTCTCGATTAAGAGATAGGGCATTATTTGATGGTAGTGCCACGTCTTTAAGGCGGTTGCTTAGAGATCTTGGATTTAAGTGGCTTAAGGACAATCCGCGACGAGGGCTCATGGAACTACCAAGTATAGCTTTGAAAAGGGTGGAATTTCTAAGGCAATACAATCAAGCCAAGGTTGAGGCCTTATACCAGTTTGTCTTCCTCGATGAAACTTGGATATTTCAAAATGGGACCATAGGTCGCTCTTGGCAAAATGGAAACCAAAAAAGCGTGAAAGCTATTAAAACAGATGGTAAAAGGTATGTACTTTTACACAATTTGCACTATAAAATTTAAAACTAATATATTTTAGATACATTATATTACATGCTGGAAATGAAAATGGGTTTATTGAGGGTAGTGAAGCGATATTTTCTTCGAAAACAAAATTGAGCGATTACCATGGAGAGATGAACCAGGACAATTTTTTGAAATGGTTTCAACATCAGTTATTAGAAAAATTGGAGAGTCCATCTATGATTATACTGGATAACGCCCCTTATCACAGCATGATATTGAACAAAGTGCCCAACAATGCATGGACAAAAAAAAATATCCAAGACTGGTTGACAAATCAAAACATACCATTTTTAAACACAATGTTTAAAACAGAGCTATTGAGTATTGTTGCTCGGTACATAATGCTTCTTAATTATATATATTTTGGTCGACAGTTTATATTTCTTTTGTTTATTCCTATTCTTAAAATAACTGCTTTTTTAGAAAAAATCCACCTAAAATATACGTGATTGATGAATTGGCGGAACAACATGTGCACAAAGTTCTTCGTCTGCCTCCTTACCATTGTATATTTAACCCTATTGAGTTAATTTGGGGCATAGCAAAAGGTTACTATAACAGACATATTGGTAGAGATGGTAACAGTGAAAAAGACTGTTTGGATATGTGGAACGAGGCTCTACAAACGGTTACCCCAGACATGTGGAAAAATAGTGTTCGACATACTGAGCAAGAAATTTTTAAATGGTATCAAAGAGAACGAATTTTTGATCGACCAGACATCGAACCTTTAATAATCAACTTTGAGAGTGATGAAGATTCAGATTCAGACAGCGCTGAAGAAAGAAACTCCGACTAACTTTATTGTACAGAAAAAGCTTACACCAGTAGCTTACCTAATTTTAGAATGCATTTTTCTGTATGAATTCTGTAAAATAAATACCATGCATAAAATTTGGAGGACCCCATTTGGATTTTTATTCAGTACCTGTAAGCTATCAATTAAATATGGCAGTTTCATAGTGTCATCTGATCAATAATTGTCATACGTAATGATTATGCAAGTACAGATCTATAATTTTATTATACTATTATTTTTGTTCTCATTTGAGGTTAATATTGCTTATAAACCTAGATATGTAAATAATAAATTTTATTATTTTACAAAAAGTTTGGCAACAATGTAAATTTTTCAACACACCCACCTTGATGACGTGCACGCCACTTTATTTGGCGTTGACTATAGTTAAAAACAATAAAACCAATCTGGTGAGCTATAAATAGAAAAAACTAGGCCTAGCTTTACATTGATAAGAAGTTTAATTTCCAGTAGCAGCACTGATGTAAAAAGCAGAATTTGGTATATGTGAAAAAAAGGAACTGTGATTAAATAATCTGTTGCAATATACCTTTTCAGAGGAAAAACAAAACCTTTTCCTGTTTATTTTGGCAAATAAAAGTAAGATAATACTGAGAGACATAGTTGGCTGCTTACAAGCAGAGGATGTCTGATATATTCCAATAAGGTCTCAGCATGTTAGTTTCTTGACAGTGTTGTACAACATATTAAAGTGGTGCTTGCCTAGGAACCTGATCATCGATCTTCCAGGCAGAGCTACGAGTATATGCTATAGAACTGTGTGCCAGAATGATCGCAGAACGTCAACTGAGGCATAGAAGTATAATCATTTTTTCAGATAGTCAAGCCGCACTTAAGGAACTTGACTCCACGTACTCGACATTGAAATTAGTGTGGAATTGTAAAGAAGCTCTCGGTGGAATAGTGGAGGGAAATGAAGGACACAGAGGTCTAGAGGGAAACGGACACTCCGGCAAAGAGTGGGGCTAGCACATCCTTCATAGGGCCTGTGCCAGCGATTGGGATCGCATACAATACGGCTAAAGAAATAATCTCTGCAGAGATGGACAGAAAGATCCATCAATACTGGGAGGGATTAGCAGGGTTAATCCATCCTAAGGCAACTATACCACTTGACAAAGAAGGTAACAGACTCGTTGCTAAGGCTGAATAGGAAAAGCTCTAGTAGGACTGTACACTCGTCATTGCAAAATTGCGTCACCACATGAGCAGGCTGGGCGTAGCAGAAGACATTGAGTGCAGACTGTGCATGGAGGGTGATGAAACGATCAGGCATGTATTCTGCAGGTACAGCATACTTGGAGACGTAGTACTACAAGCCGAAGACCTGAAGGATATTTTCCAAACAAGTTGATCGACTTTCTTAGGAGGTCGGAGCTACTGGGGTAAATATAAATAGGTGTGAGCCACAGTAGACCAAAGAGTCGCAGTGGAGGATCGTCTAATAATATCAAAAGATTATAGACACATCTGCTTTCTTCCCGTCAACACCTTCGATTGAATCCCAAAAAATACGTGTTCTCATTCTTTGTTGTCAAATAAAAAGTTTTCCCAAAAAATTTGGTGTACCCATTTTATGCGTCCATGTTTTAAATACCTCCTTGAACAACTTGCACCAATAAAACCAGACTTTACAATTATTTCGGGGATTTGCTGATATGATTAGACTATACGTACTGCTATTATTATTGTATTCAGTACACATGATCACATTTCGTGAACAAAGAACTTTCAAAAAGGCTGCCATCGCAGTCGAAACGTCAATAAAGTTGTTCACTCCATGAGCGACGTACAACCTTAGCCCAATTTTTATTTCAGGATATCCTTAGCATTCAACAAACTCTAAAACCTATTCTCTAGGCGCTGAAGAAAGAAACTAAACCCAAACAAATACACGCATATTGCTCGTGAGTGAGTGTTTAGGCGCAGGAGACATTACAGGACCGCATCAAGATATTATGGGCAGTCATCAAAAATTTCATACAAGATAATTATTATCTTTTACAGTAAATTTCAGTTAGAGATTCACAAATGAGTTAACTACACTTTTTAGTTATTAGTAAGTAAGCTGCGCGCACTCATTCAGAAGAGGAACTTGAATCTTCTGAATCGTTTAAATGAATTATTAGAGGTTCAATTTGGGTATCGATGACATTGTCCAAATCCCACATTTTGACCTCAACCTTCTCCCGAACGTGGCGGATACAGTTTTTCCATTCCTCTGCCGTAACTCTATTGACTGCGATGTGAAAGAGATTTTTAACATCAGAAAATGTATAAGTATTATTATTCGACGCCACGTATTGCTTTATGTTGGCCCAAATCAGCTCAATAGGGTTCAGCTCACAATGGTAGGGTGGCAGTCTCAAGACAGTTTTATTTTGTTTTTTGGCCATTTCGTCGATCATTTTAAAATCGTATTTGTATTTATGTCTATTGACTATACTTATCAATTCACCCTTGACCATTGTTTCATCAAAATCGATCTGTTTTGAGGCCAGCCATTGTTGTATGTTGGCTTTTTTAGTTGCCATTGTGGGAATTTTTTCTATTTTTCTAGAATGGTACGGGGCATTATCCAGTACAATAACAGCGTTATTCTCCAGCTTTAGTAACATTTTGGAGAACCAATTTTCAAAGGAATTGCCGTCCATCTCCTCATGATAGTCCCCTGTCTTTTTTTATTCAAAGGCCCACAGTGCTTCGGGAACAAAGCCGTCTTCACTACCTACGTGACAAATGATCAGCCGTTTGCCTTTTCCTGGAAATAAATTATTCCTTACACTATGGATTGATTAAATTTGAAGGAATGAGGCAATTGAGTTCATTTAGCTGAATTTAAGAGTCACGGAATGCTGATCAAAAACTGAAAAACGTAGAAAATTGAAGTTTGCAACTTCTCAAAACCCATTCAAAGCAAATTGACTGCACCCAAAAATGATAATAAATTTCAAAATAACGCTTAAAAGAGGGTCGAAGTTTTTTTCCTAATGACTACACTGCGAATGCACCATTTTTGGAGAATATCACACATTATCTGCTATCACAGCATATTATTTGCCCGAATTTATCAAAATTAAATTGCCGGATAGATGAAGGAGCTTACCTGCAGGATTTTTCAATCCAGCCGAAAGACCGTCTAGAAAAGCCTGCCTTGATGATGTTACTGATTTGTCGACCCAAACTTTCGCTTGACTTTGTCCAGCAATACCCACGTTTCGTCCAAATAGTAAATTTTTCTTTTTTCATCGCGAAACTTCCGAATCTTCCTAAGGTATTCCCTTCTCCACACAACAATTTCTTCTTTCTCTATTAACATACTGTTTCTTCCCCGTTTCAAGAATCGAAAATTAAGTTCCTTCAAAAGTTTTCGGAATGTGGTTCTTTTAAATGATGGAAGATCCTCATCAGCATTAACTAATCTTAATATCTTATCTACTGTAGGTATCTCATTTCGGAAGAAAAAATTATGCACTTTCCTCCTGATGGCAGTTCTGTCAAAGTCATCTACTCCGTCCGTTATCCTTTTTCTTGCAGGATACGGTTTTGGCTCAGAAAGTGAGTGAGTGCTCCTATATTCCTTAATGATCCTATAAACACTGGACCGACATACTCCAGAAATATGTGCTACCTTACATATAACTTCGTCCACAACCAAATCGGGTTTTTCTTGAATTTGGTTTTTGTATATATTTAATATTATTTGTTTTTCATTTGCACTTAAATGTAGCTTCTTAGCCCTTTTTTTGGGTGGGGTTGCGCTGATGTCAACCACTTCGTCGGCTGTATCTGTGTCAGACATCGTATCTTAGGCAATATATAAACAAAACGTTCCACTCGCGAAAAACGAGTATACGCTACTGAATGCGTAATGCGTATGCAATGCAATCCTGTGCGTGAATTAACTGTTAGATGCCTGTCGTGTCATCTACAATCACGTTTACAAGTCCAAACCTGTGCAGATTCGTAGAGCGCCGACGACTGCTAGTGACCGTGAATTTGTCTGTAGATCGATGTTACTCCAGTCAATTTAGGTTCAAAGTGGATGTTTTCTAAACCAATTTGTTGTTCCTACATCAAAAATATATCGATGATGTTTTGTACTGGGAGCTCATGAAAGATCAAGGTAACTTATTTTAACAGTCATCCTTTTTCTAGTCTCACAATGACACGAAAAAGGGTCTGTGGATTCACTAGAAATACACTGCCGAGGATGTTTAGACCTAAAGTGACTGGAGTATATCCGTGGATGCTTTCGAGGGATCTGTTCACGTGCTGATCACTGTTTACGTTTAATGTCTTTCTTCAGCGCCCAGAGTATAGACAAAAAGTATGAACTGAAAAGCGGCATAAGTATATGTAACAATGGATGTCAGTATATCTTGTTCCCAATGAGGAAATTTCCTGTAACCCGATTACTACAAATTGTTTATTGGAAACGTATAAGAGCTATCAGCAGGACGATGATGATGGATCTGACAGTTCTAGCCTGGAAATATACAGGGTGGCGCACCGAAAACGCTCAGACGATTTTGTTTTCGAGGGGGACACAAGTTTGGCAAAAAATCACGTTAATACGTGCAGCCCCCTAGGCGGGGGTGACACCAACCCTAAAATCTTAAATGGAAAGGGGGGTCGAGTGACACCTTATTTTAAAGATCTTTCAATTCCCTTTATAATGATGTAAAATACATGAGCTTCAGTTCAGTAGTTTAGAAGATTTATTGATTTAAAGCTTAAAGATAGGTACATCAGATTAGTTTGTACTACTTTCAGAAGAAATTTGACTATAAGAATTTACTTAATAAGTAAATGCTTTTCTTCACTACGCTCATGGTTTGTTTATCATTTTGTTGTTGAAAATAGCTATTGGAGCGTTTTTTGTGGCAAAAAAGTTATTTCTTGAAGAAAGATAAGGAAATATCTCGTACTTATTTTAAATAGGAATTTAGTACATAGCTTGCGATTGATTTTACCAAACTTTGTTGCTAAAATAACTTGTAACGCTTTATTACATATATTAACCATGGTATATTCCACAGCAGAAAGAGTTGAAATTATCGAAATATTTTTCGAAAATAATCAGTGCGCTAATAGAACAGCAGAAATATTTAATGAGCGACATGAGAACAGTAACGTGCATCGAAAGTATGTTCTAGAACTTGTAGCTAAATTTCGCTTAGGGGACTGTACGTGCTAACGTGATTTTTTGCCAAAGTTGTGTCCCCCTCGAAAACAAAATCGACGGGTCTGAGCGTTTTTCAAAAAAAAACTGAGCTGCCAGTAAATGCGTCTGTTTCGTTTTCGATGCGCCACCCTGTATGTATTTCAAACTATTTGTAAACATCATGATTGTATTATCAATCGAATGTTTTGTGATATAAAGAGTTAACAGCGAAAAAAATTCAGCCCAATCCGTTTGAGGAGACCACTATCGACTACACACGTCACATTTTAATAGTCTGTACCTTACTCAAACGTAAAAGTTTTCTGATAGAATGACATGCCCAACGAGTAGTGTAAATATTAGTCGGTGATTGATATGATCTACTTTCTCACAAGATAATTAGGTTTTGTCTCCACTCTGCGTGCCTCGCACAATAATTTTGTAACAGACCACCTGATTTGGAGATTACAATTAAGACAAAACAATAATACTCGCCTATTGCCCAATGTTTGCCTACCTTTTTTAGATATTGAATTTATTTAATAACTGGTCCCCAATTAAGTTTAGTTGATTTAGCTTACCAACTTTGTTAATTAATACCCGTAAAGGATAATATAGATCCGAGAATTTTCGCAAGAGAAAAATTACCATACTTGTATTAAGAAACCAGTGAGTGAATAACTGTTGTGAATTGGACTGGTCAGTTTAAGAACCGCATAAGTCACACAATTTGAATTTTTAATAAGACCATAATTTTTACGGGCCTAGCAGGATTTCGACGGGATGGTATTGTTAATTACCATAACACGCATGTATGGAGTGACGAAAAACCTCATGCTTACGTACAATGTCTCCACCAGGAACAATTTTCTTTAAATGTGTGGATGGCGACAATTAAATTGGTCCTTTCATTTAACAGCGAATCTTACTTAGAGTTTCTTCAACAAGACTTGCCCTTACTGGTAATGGGTTGTCCAATAGAGACGCAGGAAAGTAAACGTCAATTTGACATATACGCCATCTTTGTTTTCTGTCACCGACATGTCATTTTGTTAGTTGAATGTTTACCATTGATCGTTATGGAGTCGTATTCGATTGAAGACCGCATTAAAGTTATTCAAGAGCACTACAAAAATGGTGCAAAAATAAAAACACGTTTCGCGCGCTTCGTGAACATTTCGGTCGCAACAACCGCCCAAACGAAACAACCATCGGTCGTCTGGTGCGTAAATTCGAGGCAACAGGTTCTGTGGCAAATCTGCCAGGCTCTGGCCGGCCAAGGAGCGTTCGCACACCGGAAAATATTGCTGTTGTGAAGGAGAGTGTGAGAGACGATCCGAAACAATCAACAACGCGTCGATCCCAAGAATTGGGCATTTCGAGAACCAGTTTGCTCCGCATTCTCCACAAGGATTTGAACGTACACGCCGACAAGCTGCGTCGGGCCGACCATTTTTCGCGCCGAACGTTCTCAGATTGGCTCCTTGAACACCGCCAAATTGATGCCAATTTTTCATCAAAAATCATGTTCAGCGACGAAGCGCATTTCACTTTGAATGGGACGGTAAACAAGCAAAACTGCCGCATCTGGGCGAACGAAAATCCCCGTGAGTGAGTAAAAGGCATCATCGGACCTTACTTTTTCGAAAATGCGGCCGGGGACGCCGTCACCGTCAATTCTGAGCAATATCACGTGATGATAGAGACTATTTTTTGCCGCAACTTGAAGGAATGGATGTGGACGATGCTTAATTCCAACAAGACGGTGCAACATGCCACACAACCAAAGTCAATATCCATCGATTGCAGTCCTTCTTCGGCGATCGCGTGATTTCGCGCAGAGGAAATGTGCCATGGCCACCAAGATCGTGCGATTTGACTCCCTTGGACTTCTTTTTATGGGAATATTTGAAAAGCAAAGTCTACGTCAACAAACCAGCCACCCTCCAAGAAGTATACATATCAGAACTCATCTGAATAACGCCTTTAGTGAAAATTGGGTTGGAAGAGGTGGGCCAATTTACTGGCTTAAATCCAATAGACAGTTTATTTGGGGACACCTTAAAACAATGGTTCACGCTACTGCCATAGAAACAATAATCAAAAAATAAAATCGTAAATGTTTGCGAAGAAATAAGAAATAGACATCGAATTTTAGCTGGAGTTTTGAGACAGTTGTTGTAGTGTACTTTGGTCATGGTACCTATTGAAAAAGTTACAATAACATTCTTTAGTAAACTTTTTTTTTATTTTTTGTTTGCCAAAGCACTTATACTAGATTAAAATTATTAGTAATTTTACACTGCTAACAATGTCAGCTTAACGTAAAAATAAGTCATAACAAATCAAAACAACTTTTGTTTGCAGTCATGGCTAACTATGTATAATCAACAATTCATTTAAAATCGCAGTACATTTCCTATCATGTGACAAATTCTTTAGTTTGATTTTATTCAAAAATGGCACAATTTATCGATACTCAATAAGTGTACCTTTTTTATGTATAAAACCCTAAATTTTCAAATTCTAAAATTGAATTTCAAAAATAGAATCACACAAAAATGTTGGGGCTAAAATAACCTGAGTCCGTCCCTGTTACATACGCTTCCAAACAAAACTGTCTAAAATTGTTAATATTTTTAAATCCAGCATAAAAAACTAGGCCAGAATACCAAATTTTATGTCTTTATCTCAACACGTTTCGGAAATATTAAGGAAAAACCATCTTCAGAGGAGCCCCTTTAAAAGACCGTAGCGCCCTTAGGGGACGTTTGTCGACCTATCTTTATATAAACTTTTCTTCCTATTTTAAGCTCTAGAAACCGCTGGTAGAACATTGCACACTTTTTTCGGGACACTCTGTATAGCCAATTTTGTCCCGTGACATGAAATAAAACGGTTTTAATTTTTTTTCTCGAAAACGAAGTGGGATTCAAAAAAATACAAGTGACAAGAAGCTGTATTTTCAGATGCTTAATCGAACAACAAATTTTAAAGTTGCAAAAAAGGCAGTGGCGTAGATGTTTCCAATAATATTCGCTAAGGTGCCCCCGGGACGCCACTGGACCAAATAATATTAATCTATTTAGGGCTAAATTAGTCTCTTAATACATAAAATAATATTGCCAAATTTCAACAGAATGGAGGAACTGTTTTTTAAGATATAAATAAAATATTTGTTTTTTAATTTATCACCCTGTATCTGTTGTTGTTTAAAACTCTACATTTCCGGACCCATGTTTATAGAAACTTTTTTCATATCTCCGTCTATTTTTCGAATACCGGTACCTTTTAGATACCAGGCGTAATAAACGTATCGACTGAAACAACACTAAAAACTCACCCTGTATATCACCGGCAAGAGTGCTAGAGACGTTGAGTGCTTGAATACTGCAATCTACCCAGGGGCGCTATCACACAGAGTATTATATATTTATCTTTCTACAGGGTGTTTCAGGAAAAAAATATCTATAAACATGGGTCTTAAGATATCTCCTTACTGAGATGGAATGATAATTTGTATGATACAAATCGAAAAAACTGTGGATTAAGATATTGACTTAATACTTTGTACACGTACATCGCAGCTAAATAAAACAAGAGCTTTTGTGAATGCGTGCATCAGTGGCATGAAAAGATGAAAATGTTTGTCTGTACAGATTAAAAAAGGACATTATATACTAAGTGACATATAAATCCGAACACCCAGTTTAAATGGTTTTATTTTAATAAAAGTTGGTGAATGTATTTATCTTACAGTAAATAACAAGTGAAAAAATTTTCAGCCTTATCAGTTGGACATTCCGGTTTTTATACTGCTTTTTTTTATTTCACTAACGCTCTAAAAATGAATATTTCAGCCGCAGTAAAGAATCAACGTTGGCGGATTTTGGTTCTTGACATCCTTTACGATCGGTTACGATGCCTAGAGTACGGAGACCTGTACGATTTCGTCAACTTAGTGAGTTTGATAGGGGCCGTATAGTGGGACTTCGGGAAGCTGGACTTTCTTTTCGGGCAATTGCAGTTAGAGTGCAAAGAAGTGTAGACACTGTGGTTAGGTGTTGTCAGGCATGGCTTCGAGAAGGCCGTGAAGATCGCCGCCTAAGATTATTGGCCTTAAGGGAACGTTTCTCCACTACCAGGTCCATTGCAAATGAATGGTTTGCAGAACACGGAAGACCTATTGGCATGCGAAGTGTTTACCGACGAATGAGAAGTTTTCGCCTTGAGTGGTGCAGACAACGGTCACTCTGGGATCAGGAATGGAACAGTATTGTCTTTAGTGACGAGTCTCGATTTTGTTTAGGCATGCACGATGGTCGTGCCAGGGTTAGAAGGCGACGTGGTGAAAGGAGGAATCCACAGTTTTTTGTTGAAAGACATGTTCATCACACTGTTGGAGTTATGGTTTGGGGTGCTATAGCTTATGGTTCCAGGTCACCTTTAATCTTCATCAGAGGTAACATGAATGCGCAGCGTTATATCCACGAAGTTCTAGAACCCCATCTTTTACCCTATCTTGACACCCTGGCAGATCCAACTTTCCAACAAGATAATGCCCGACCACATGTTGCAAGGGTCACAATAGACTTCTTTCAACATAATGATGTCACATTGTTACCATGGCCACCAAGATCTCCCGACTTATCCCCAATTGAGCACGTGTGGGATATGATGGGTAGGAGATTGCTCAATTTGCAACGTCCTCCTCAGACTCTAGAAGCACTTCGAGAGGAGTTGGTGGTTGCCTGGAATGAGATACCACAGGAGGACATTGACCACCTGATCAGAAGCATGCCTAGGCGCGTTGGAGAATGCGTAGCACATCAGGGTGCATCCACACATTATTAAAGGTCAAAGGGCTTTAAAGCAGTGCAATCATTTTGAAATTTTTATCATTTACTTATTATGCTTCATTAAGTACTTATACAAAATTTTATTAAAATAAATCCATTTAAACTGGGTGTTCGGATTTATATGTCACTTAGTATATTTAGAGAAAAATGAGATGCTAAAAACCCATTTTTACTATCGATGACTACAGTGAAGTGAGGCTGAGGTTAGGGAAGTTTAAAATTGAAAATTTTATGTAGTGCAATCGTAACTCACCTTAGTGTTGCTCATCTTTTTTCCTCATTCAATCTCGTCAGTGACGTAGAGATTTACAACAGGCCTTGGTAATGGAACACCTACAGACCTTTGTTTATATGCACCTTTTTTTTGTTATTTATAGATGTTTTTTTTTTATATATCGAAACAGCCGCGCAGGCAGAAGCCTAAATGCCGGAACACCGCGGCTGCTATGATGATCCCAAAGAAATTTTGTTAATACGATTTTTGAACTGCCTAAGGTTAGTAGAACTGGGAAAAGCTTCCTCCCGTAGTTTGTTCCACAATCTAGACACCCTCGGGACAAAGGAGCGGTCGCATCGGCCAGTTCTGGATGTACGAAGTTTGACACGGTTCGGATGGGACGCCGAAGTCAGGCGGGTCTGTCTGGCAGGCACATCGCGCGGCGGCATCATGGAAGAGAGCTCTGAGGAGCAAAGCCCGTTGGTGTTGTTTTTTGTAATATTGCTGCTGATGAGAGGTGAATGAAGAAGGGAAACACCCGCTCAAAATGTACGTGTTTATTTTCGAAGGTCGTACAAGGAAGTCTGTCTTTCTTAATTGCAACGTCGCTTCTTTTCAGCCGCGCATGCGAATATAGTGGAAATAATTATAGATATTGTATACATAGAAAAAAGTTTTGAGGCGTAAACATACCCCCGACCTTGAAAGAGTCAGCTTTCAATATACGAATGAATACATTTCACAATAGTACATCCGATTGCAAAATGGAATAAGATAGCACGTTATGATCGCGTTTTGTTTTTACATCACTAACTTTACAGTCCGGTTTTTGCACTGGTTCAGGCTCTATTGGCAACACACAAAGCTTTGTTACCGCACGTTTCACTGCACCTGAAGATGTTCGCACGGTAGCAACTCGAACCTTGCCGTCTGCGCCAGGATGAAGCGTGGAAACCCTGCCAAGTTTCCAATGTAGAGGAGGTAGGTTATCGTCTCGGAGAACTACTAATGAACCAAGTTGAAGTTGGCATTGATGTGATCTCCACTTGATACGTTGCTGTAGCTCGCTCAAGTATTCGTTGGACCAGCGCCTCCAAAAGTGCTGTTGTAACTGCTGTAGCAACTGGTGTCTTGACAATCTTGTCATCGGTGTTTCGGTGAAGTCCGGATCGGGCAATGCAGTAGCTGGACGCCCAATAAGGAAATGGGATGGCGTTAGGGCCAAAGGATCGTCAGGAGAGGAAGACATAGGAGCAATCGGCCTTGAATTTAAAACCGCTTCTATTTGAGTGAGTACGGTATAATATTCCTCAAAGGTCAGATTTGATGAGCCGAGGATGCGGCGCAGATGCTTCTTTGCAGATTTTACCCCTGCTTCCCAGATGCCCCCCATGTGAGGAGAAAAGGCTGGTATAAATTTCCAAGTTACACCTGTGTTGCTTATGTTTTCTTGTAAGTGAGCTTTATTTTGGGCAAGGAAGGACGCGAGTTCGCGCAGTTCCGCTTCAGCCCCTCTGAAATTTGAGCCATTGTCGCTCCAAATTTCCTGTGGTTTTCCACGGCGGGCGGTAAACCGACGAAAGGCACCAATGAAGGTTTCCGTGGTCAAGCTACTAACAAGTTCTAAATGAATAGCCCTTGTGGCAAAGCAAACGAATAAAGCAACGTAGGCCTTAGTCAGTTTCGCACCTCGACCAGGTTTATCCTTGATCATGACAGGACCCGCGTAATCTACTCCGGTAGTATGAAACGGTGGAGCTGGAGTGACACGTGCTTTGGGAAGTACACCCATCATAGGTAAAGTAACCGAAGGATTGCATCGGAAACATTTTATACAAGTACGAACGGTTTGTCTGGTAAGGTTTCTACCACTCGTGACCCAAAACCTTTGCCGTAAGGAATAAAGAGTCTGCTGTGGTCCGGCATGTAGCAGACGTATGTGCTCATACTCGCATAACAATTTGGATAACTGGTGCTTGCCAGAAAGAACGGCCGGGTGTTTAAATGCGAAGCAAGAATTTGAGTTTTGAATTCTTCCCCCAACACGAATGACACCCTTGTCGTCTATAAATGGGTTCAAAGAAAGTAATTTTGAAGATTTAGGTAATGGCTTACCACGTTTCAAAGTGAAGTAATCATCCCTAAAGGATTGCCTCTGTGCTGTTATTGTAAGGTGAGTACAGGCGGTTGAAAGTTCTGATGCCGTAAGTCCTCCGATTGATCGATCCTTCTTGGGCAATTTGCAATTTGATATGTACCTGAGTACATACGCTGTCACGCGCTGAAGTTTTGAAAAGCTAGAATAAGATGAAATTTTGAGAATGTCGGGCGTACATGTGGCAGGAAATGACACGAGTTGTTTCTTTAATCCTGGCAACTCACCTTCAAGTTTGGCTTGTGCAATGGGCCACTTGTCGTGTTCGTGTGATAGCCAAGTCGGGCCATTCCACCAAAGTTGATAGTTTAGAAGGTAAGTAGGTGATACGCCACGAGAAAGTAAGTCTGCTGGGTTTTCAGCAGTATTGATGTAATGCCAACTTTCTGCCTGCGTTTGTGATTGAATGTGTGCCACCCTGTTTTGAACGAAGGGTTGAAGTTTGTTAGCTTCTGTTTTGATCCAGGCTAGACATACCGTGGAGTCGCACCAAAGGAAGGTATCATCGAAGGAAATACTCATTGATTGATTTACCTTTACAACAAGTTGAGTAAGTAAGAAAGCCCCGCACAGCTCAAGCTTTGGAATAGTCAAGGATTTTAAAGGACTAACCTTGGATTTGGCTGTGAGCAAGTGTACAGTGATCTCGCCGCAAGAAGAGATGCTGCGAATATAAAGGCAGGCACCGTAGGCTTCAACAGAAGCATCCGAGAATCCGTGAAGCTCGATTCTAGATGCAGTGGGACATAAGACATGTCTCGGAACCTTGAGCATGTTGAGAACAGGAAGTTCTTCCCTAAATCTCCGCCAACGACTGTCGAGATTACTGGGCAAGGACTCATCCCAATGAAGTTTCAAGGACCATAGTTGTTGGAGGAGAATTTTGCCAATGATGATGCATGGCCCGAGAAGCCCTAGTGGATCGAATATTTGGGCAATGTCGGAGAGAATAGAGCGTTTGGTTATAGCTCTTAAATTGGAAAGTGATTCAGATATGCTGTACATGAGGTGGTCTGAAGAGCAGGACCAGAAAACACCAAGGGTCTTTGCACGTTGATCTGAACCTATATTTATGATGGTTTGAGGATTATTGGATTGGACATGATCTAAAACTTGTTTGCTATTTGAAGACCATTTTTGGAGCTGGAAGCAACCAGCGGAAAGAATAGAGGTAAGTTCATCGCATAACTTTACTGCCTCCTCTTCTGATTGACAGCTATAAAGGAGATCGTCCATGTAGAAATCCTTTGATAAGACATTGGCTGCGTGTGGGAAGGTATCAGTATGTTCTAAAGCAAGCTGCTTTAGACACCGGACTGAGAGCCAAGAAGCTGAGGCGGTTCCGTAAGTAACCGTACAGAGTTGGAAGGTTTCAAGCTCTTGCGAAGGATCATCTCTCCACAGGATCGTTTGGAGATGACGTTGGGATTCGTGTATTCTGATTTGTCTGAACATTTTGACTAAATCAGCACCTACAGCGATATGACCTTGACGGAATCTTAGAAGAATTGAAAATAAGCTATCTTGAATGGTTGGGCCTACGTACTGAAGATCATTTAAGGAGTACCCAGTGTCAGACCGAGATGAGGCGTCGAATACTACTCTGAGTCTTGTTGTTTTGTTATTCTCATTCACAACTGCGTGATGAGGTAGGAAGTAAGAAGAGGTAGGTACTTGAGAGGAAGGCACCTTAACCATGTGACCGAGGTTGTGGTATTCTTCTATGAATCTAGTGTAAGGTTCCCGCAAGGTAGGTTGCTTGGAAAGTTTGTTCTCCGTTGAGTGAAATCGTTTTAAGGCACATTCTCTGGAATTTCCTAAGTGAGAAGGATCCAGTTTGAGAGGAATTTGGACGATGAAGCGGCCACTTTCGTCTCTACGAGTGGTTATCTGAAAGATATCCTCGCAGATTTGCTCTTCCGAGGAAAGATGAAGGTTTTTGGTGATGACAGGTTCTTCAACCTCCCAGAATTTGGTTAGGAGATTATGGATTTCTTGACTTATTGTCAAGTTGCATGAAGTTTGCTTGAAGTTACCGTTGTGAACAGGAATAGGACCGGAAAGCACCCAGCCAAGGACGGTTTTCTGTAAGATGGGTAAGTTTTTCCCAAGACGTATCTGCCCAATGCAGAGCAAATTGTAAAAGATTTCGGCTCCTAGAAGCATGTCAACCTTGCCGCTTTCAAAGTAGGTAGGATCAGCGAGGTTTAAATGACCTGGGATTCTCAAAGAAGAAGTATCAATAGTTTGAATAGGCAAGTTTTCATTTATTTTAGGAAGCACCAGGCAATGAACCGTTGCGGTGTAAGAAGTATGTACGGATTCGAAGGTAACCTTGCAGGATTTGTCGATAGAAGAAGCTACCTGATTTATCCCCAAGACGGAAATCTGAAACGGTAAGGTACGTAATCCTAGGCGCTCACAAGTTTCTTGTGTGATGAAATTGGACTGCGATCCCGAATCGAGTAAAATTCGCAGGGATTGTGACATGCCCTGTCTATCTTTAACATAGACAACGGCTGTCGAGAGAAGTGTCTGCGCAGGCGCAGAAAGGTTGCAATTAGTGCTGCCACTAAATGTCCCAGCCACTGGATTTGTATGTGTAGGATGTGAAGGGATATTTGTATTTGACTCTGCGGTGAAGTCATTGTGGAGCAAAGTATTATGTCTCTTCTTGCATTTTCGACAATAGCCAGCCATGCAGTTTTTGAGTGGATGAGTGCCTCGCAAACAGTTTGCACATAACTTACGGTTTTCAAGCTGTTTTAGTCGGTTTTCACCAGAAAGTTTGGTGAATTCGTGACAATTTTGAATAAAGTGTCCAAATTTATTACAAAATATGCAGTTCTTTGTATCGCTGGACGTGTTAGCTTGGTAGGAATGCGTGTTTTTTGTCTCTCTACCAAGAGAAATTGTCTCCAGGAAGTCCGCTCTGCCCTTGAGGAAGGCTTCGAACTGATCTAGAGAAGGGACCTTGTTTTCAGATGAGATTAGAGAGACCTTTCTTTCCTCCCACTCCCTGGATGTTGTTTTGTCTAGTTTTTGACCTAAGATGAAAATAAGGAGAGTGTCCCAATGTTCGACTGGTTGACCTAGAGCTTGTAAGGAGCGTAAATGTTTCGATAGGTTGTCGAGCATCTTGCGTAGTTCTGATGCCGACTCCTTTGCCATGACCGGTGAATTGAAAATCGACTTGACATGATTTTGAATGAGTAAGTTGTCATTATTGTAACGTTTTGTAAGAGTTTGCCATGCAGTATGGTAAGTATCCGCTGAAAATTCAATAGAGCGTATAACTTGCGCTGCTCCGCCCTCTAAAGCTGATCGCAAGTAATGGTATCGCTGTATGTTGTTTATCGAAGTGTTATTATTGATTAGAGAATCGAACGTGTCTCTGAACTCCAGCCAATTTTCTAAACTACCGGAGAATTTTGGCAATTTTATCTCTGGTAATTTGACATTAAACTGGTTAGAATGCGATTTTTCGAAGGATTTGATAGCTGGGGATGCAGGAAATCTGCCAGAACCCGTGTCCGTTACGCCACTGTCTACGGTGTAATAATCGGAGATAATTTTCTTACAAGGTGATATGAGACTATAATAAACTGATTCAAAGCTTTCTCTTTCTTGCAACTGTGCATCAAAATCATCTGAAGTATATTCGATGTCAGATTGTACTTGTTCAAATTCTTTAAACATTTTCTCGTATTTTTCTACCCGTAATTCTAATTCAATGATGAGAGTTTTGTCTAAAGCCTGTAAAGAAACATCTTGCATCGCTTCCTCTAGCTGAGTAATATATTTTTTGAATAAAGTGAGCTGTGCTTTAAACGCACCTCGTTTACGGATAAGCGTTCTAAGAGATGAATCTTCCATGTTTATGGAATGTCGAAATGTAAGCACGACGCACAAGAAAGGTGCGCGTAAGAACGTGTATGTATGAAATTTCAAAAAATTCACACAAGTTGGTGTAAATTGAAATCTAAGTTATACACCGTTTTTCAGGTAAGAATTAAGCAATTGAATGAATATGCATGAGAATATGCAGTTAGGCCTTTGGTAAGTATGAAGGTATGAAAGGAATGGGCTCACTGCGTAATCTCACTTTAGCTTGCAGCTGGATGTGTACCTTGGAATTCTGAGTGGAACGCCACTGTCTTCCTAGTTCACCGTGGTCCACACGTAGATTGGCCGGTTGAGTCAGCCGCCGCCGTTCGTGGTTCACAGCTGCGATGTTGCCGCGCTGCCTCCGCTGCAATGGCCGCCGTGTTGCTGCCACCTAACCTCACTTTCTGGACTTGTGAATTTGAGAATTTCGGCTGTTCTTCCAAGGGAATTCGACTTCTCAGGGTATTCACGGCACTGATTAGATCCGGCTCGAAGGACCAAAATGTTTTTTGTAATATTGCTGCTGATGAGAGGTGAATGAAGAAGGGAAACACCCGCTCAAAATGTACGTGTTTATTTTCGAAGGTCGTACAAGGAAGTCTGTCTTTCTTAATTGCAACGTCGCTTCTTTTCAGCCGCGCATGCGAATATAGTGGAAATAATTATAGATATTGTATACATAGAAAAAAGTTTTGAGGCGTAAACAGGTGTAGCGATAGAAAAGAGCTAGATCGCCGACGGCCCGCCGGTGCGAAAGAGTCCCGAGACTGTCTGTTATGCCCGCTACATACGTAACGATATATCGTAGCGATTCATCTGTGCAAACCGATTTTCGCAGATTTATCGATCGTGTGTATGAAAAATCATTGCAGATTTATCGTTCATGGCGGCAGTTACAATTTCTATAAGATAAATCGTTATCGATCGCGTTTGCACAGTTTTATCGTCTTTGGCAGACAAAATCTAAGGAGCACCATGATCGCAACAAAAAAATGCCGCCTACCACAGGCTGGTCGAAAAATACAAAAACATTGATCCAAATGCCAACAGGGACATAGTGGTTAAGAAGATTAATAATCTTAGAACTGCATATAAAAAAGAGCTTAATAAAATAAAAAAATCGCATAAATCCGGAGCAGGAACTGACGAGATTTATACTCCTCACTTGGTACTTCGAGTTGCTAAGTTTTTTATACGATCAAGAAGTACCGAGACCATCGATATCGAACATGGATGAGGACGAAAATGAGGTAGGCTTTATTTCTCAGAAATTATTTATTGTTTATTGTTACATATTCCAATAGGTATTGTGTGATTATTACATGGTAAATACATTTATGCATTTTTGATATTAAGGTAGTAAGTTTTCCATAGCAACTCTATTTATCCAAATACGCAATCAAGAAATAATCAAAGCTTAGCGCGTCATTATTGGGTTATATAGGGTGACTCTCGATCATCGCGAAAAAAGTTAAGGTCAATGTACTCATGTGTACGAGCAACTCCTTGTATAGGACCAACTTTGGAGTCGTGAAAAAAAAAATCAGCTGTCCAATACATTTCGCTTCGCATTTCGCTTGATTGAATTGTAATTTTTCTATGGAACAGCTGATGTTTTTCACAATTTCGAAGTTGGTCCCATGCAAGAGTACACCGACCTTAACTTTTTGTCTTTGAACCACACACTCCGCTACTTTTTTTTCTTTAAAACCATAACCAGGCCCAATAACGCAAGTGCGTCATCATCTTCCATCATGGATGACATGTTTCTTGCGCGAGCTTCTGCGGAGAACTGAAGATCGACGCAGATATCGGTGGCGTGTGGAGACGCTAGGGTATTTCGATTTAACTGCACAGTCTGAAATCGCTACGATATATCGTTACGTATGTAGCGGGCATTAGAGAAGAGTCATCGATCAGTCGGACCGCCCTCCTCTGGACAGCATCGAGCATGGACAATGTAGTCGGGGCGGCAGCACCCCAAATGTGTGAGCAATACTCGAGGCTAGGCTTTATCTGGGCCTTGTATAGAGTGAGAAGGTCATGCGGAGAAAAGTACTTCTTAGCCCTAAACAAATAGCCTAGCTTTTTCCCAGCAGCTGCAGCTATTGAAGAGATGTGTTCGTGCCAGATCAGGTCCTCGGTGATCCGGACTCCGACCAACCGAAATGAATGGCTCTTTGGTAGAACTCGACCGTCCATCGAAACTGTATGAGCGCTAGGACGCTTTTTGTTCGTCAAAGTACAGTACTGTGTTTTGGAAGCAAGATTGTTGCGTCCCCAAGCAGTGACAGCCTCCAGGTCTCTTGTCAGAGAAGACGTCGTCGCTAGTCTTCTTTTTTCCAGCTCAGCGGCAAAGATCGGCTTGTCACTCTGAATTCCTGCATGTAGAGTGCTGTCATCAGCGAAGCTGTGGATTGGGTTGATCGTGCAGGAAAGGAGGTCGTTGATATGTAAGAGAAACAGTGTTGGAGCCAAGACCGATCCCTGGGGAACACCCGCGTTGACGTTGTGGGATGAAGAGGAGAATCCGTCAATTACGACGGATATCTTGCGGCCAGAGATAAAGTCAGCCACCCATCTGCAAAGTTTTTCTGGGAGGCCGTAGGATGGAAGTTTGCTCAAGAGGGCAGCGTGCCACAGCTGATCGAACGCTTTCGTGATGTCAAGAGCAACGACATGAGCCTCACCATGAGACTGGATGAGTTTACTCCACAGTTGCGTGACGTAAGCTAGGAGGTCCCCTGTGGATCGTTGGTGCCGGAAACCGTACTGCCTGTCGCTGTGACGTTCGAGGTAGTCCAGAAGCTCGCGATTTATGCACCTCTCCATCACTTTACTTATAACAGAAAGCAGAGCTATAGGCCTGTAGTTGTAAGGGTCGGTTTTAGATCCTTTTTTTGGGATGGGCTGTACATGAGCAAATTTCCAGTTTTCTGGGAAGGTGCCGGATTCATAAGATATCTGGAAGAGACGCGAAAGAACTGGAGCAAGCTCAGCTGCACATCTCTTCAGTACAATGGCAGGAATCAAGTCCTGACCAGAAGCTTTGTTGATGTCGAGCGACAAGAGCACTCGTCTTACGGTCTTATGCCTGAATGTTACCTCCCGCATAGTGTGGGGAACCCTTTGAATTGACGGCACTTGGGCGTTGGTGGGGACGTCCATGGTGGAGTTGGCAGCAAAGATCTTGGCTAGCACTTCCGCCTTGGCCTTTGAGTCGAATACAATAGTGGGTTTTGGCATTGCGAACCGCTTCGTTATATTTGTTTCTGGACTCGACGTCGGCTTGTCTGTTCTCTACAGTGGGGTTTTGTAAGTAGGTTCTGTGGGCCTTGATCTTCTGCTGGCGAGCAGTGTCACACGATTTGTTGAACCAGCCGTTGGACCCCGGTTTAGGAGCTTTCACTGTGTGAGGGATGTATTCCTCCATTCCGACGTGGATAATTTCGGTTATTGAAGAACAGACAGTCGACGCATCCGCGTCAGTGAAACAGACATCTCTCCAAGGAAAGCTAGAAAAGAAGTCTCTGAGCCCCTCCCAGTCGGCATGTCCGTAATGCCAAGTTTTGCGGCCTGTGCGAGTTTCTGCGGCCACAGCGGCTTCTGACCGAAACCTAACCTCCACAACACCGTGATCTGAGTTACCCAGGGGGGACAGGACGGCAGTGCTGTAAGGGGCAAGATGCGTGGTCAGAAAGAGATCCAGCAGGCTACTGGCGTGTGACGAGACGCGGGGGAAAAAAGTAGGGCTCATCACCAGCTGGGTCAGCCCTTGAGTAAGAGCGAACGCTTCGACTGCACGACCTGCTGCATCGGTCTTGTTTGAGCCCAACCCAAGCTGATTATGGGCATTGAAATCACCGAGAAGAACTACCTCTGAAGCGGGGTGATTGATGTTCAGGAATTCGATCTGGACGGCGAGGTATTCGAGTAGGTCATCCCAGTTATGGTTCGAGGGAAAGCGATAGAGGCAGCAAATAAATTTGGGTGATGTTTTGGAGTTGAGGCGAAGCCACAGAATGTCCTTTCGGTCTGATTCCAAAGAAAGATCCCTGAAGCAGGAAAGACTGCTGCGGACAAAAGCCACAACTCCCCCGTTCTTTCTCAGATTGGAGTGCACCTCGTAGTTTGGGAAGTTGAGATGGTTAATCGGTGCAGCCTCTGAGATTTTTGTCTCCGCCAAGAAAAGCACGGCGGGACGATTGGATTGCAGGTAGTGATGAACAGCATCAATGTTGCTGTTGATCCCGCAGATGTTGGAAAAACAAATTTTATCTTCGATGTTGTTCCCTCGAGCCCACCCTCCACCCGGACATTCCGAGAGTGGAGTGAGTTGCTTTCTACTTTATATATTTACATGTTTTTTCTGCAACAGCCTATTCTCAAATCGTGTTTAACGAATCGGGATACTAGAGGTTAAATAAAATAGTCGCTTTGCATTCAAAACATTTATTAATATACCTCAACACTAACTGCATAAAATAAAACATTACAACATTCACAAATAAACCACTATATATAATAAATTATATCAGTCACATTCAGGCATAGGTCTTAATATTCATCATAGGCCTTGCCGTGATTTGCGTGAAAATTGACCTATGCGTACGTTTTTGGCATTATCAGTTACAAAAAAAAACAAGGTGAAGGCAGAAATTGGAACATTTTGCAATCAAGTTTCAAACCTTTATCAGATCAATAGGTTACTAAAAATCGTTGCAACATGAGAAAATTATACACATATATTAGCAATTTGAATTAAACTGTGTCTACTATTTTAGAACCTGAGTATATTGAACTTGGTCGCTTACATCTGCATCTAAAGGTACACAAAATTGTAGTGGATGTCACTGTAGAAAAAGCAAAACGCGTCACACCTTCCTCGTGTTTGTTGTGACACTTTGAATTTTCTATGTTTCGTTCGAAAATCTAAGACTCATTTGCATTTTTCGTGGGCTTTGAAATCAGTCAGATATACACAGTCCACGTTGACTGCTTTCCCCTAAAAATAGAATATAGCTATTAGCTATCGTTTAGAATAATGGACGTAGTTTCGTAAATTAGGAAGCAATTAGATTGAAGACCGGCAGGTCAATGCGTATTTATCAAATAGTCCATTTTGCTATAAATTTTGCTAGTAGATGTAGTTTTGTGAGTCCGAAGCATGATTTCGAGACAACTTAGAGAACTCCTCCACCTGTTTGAGGTGGTTGGTCACGTTCTTGTTTTTCTGTGGCCGCTGATTGGATTTTTGTGATGGTTTGTAGCGGTACGCGCTTTAACCTTTAGCCGCTAGCGTGCGGTCACAGCCGACGTCAACTACGAGCCGTGAACAAAGAAATCTGGCAACGTAGGTGGTAGTGTTACTCCCGCCGCTGCTTGCTGCATCGACGCAACTCGTGCTCAAAACGCTGAGAAAACATAACCTTTTCAATTTGTGATTTTGGAATCCCAGAGGCTGTAATTAAGAGAAAAGCTTGTTTTCTAAGCTTCAAACTGTGTGTATGTGTTCAAAGTGATCGGTGACTATAATATATGAGAAATAGACTCCAGTTGTAGTGCTTCTGTGCTTTAAAAATAAACTAAGAAGTGTGACTGTGGCTGCTCGCGCCTCAGGACGCTAAGGATTTCAACTATTGAAAACGTGCAAATTCAGGTTGTATTTTTCTTTTTTCATTTATCAAGTATTTGACGCAGACAATATGCCTCGTTGTTGCTGTGTTCCTTTATGCAATGCAAACTATAATTCTGCTATGAAAACAGAAAGCTATGTTTCAACTTTTCGCTTCCCAAGTGCTGAAAGTCTAAAAAACAAATGGCTTATGGCAATTCCCAGAAAAAATTGGACACCTTCAAAATATTCAGCTGTTTGCAGTCGTCATTTTAGAGAATCGGATATCATCAGGACAGAAAATATAGTTTTGGCGGATGGAACAGTCCAAAATAATATATCTTTGAAATATCCAAAATTGAAAGAAAATGCTGTTCCCTCCATTTTCCCAAACTTGCCATCATATCTTTCAAAAACTAAAGCACCCAAAAGAACTGACCCAATGCAAAGAAAACAAAAATTAATTGAGAAACATGAAAAAGCTATCCAGAATTTCGATGATATGGATAAGTTCAAAGATGAATTTAGTTCAAAAATGTGGATTTGAAGTTATTTGTGTTGTTACTGATAATCACCGAATTAATAAAGCAATGTTCAGGAAATTAGCAAAGGATTCATCAGAAAATTATTCTATTTCAAATCCACATAATCCTGATAAGAACATATATTTAACTTATGATGATGTGCATATTTTCAAGAGTATCACAAATAATTGGATTAATTTAAAAAACCTAGACAAAACTTTTGTATATACTAATTTGGACAATAATGATATTATTCAGTATGCTAAATTTGAAAACATTCGTGCTGTATATCAATTGGAAAAAGAAGCTGTAGTTAAGAAAGCATATAAATTAAATTATAAAACATTGCATCCAAATTCATTTGAAAGGCAAAATGTAAATTTTGTAGATAATTTATTCCATCACTCAACAATAGCTGCTATGAAAGAATTAAAGTTTAATGATGCTGCACACTTTTTGGAAATAATCAGGAATTGGTGGGATATTGTCAGTAATACAAGTGTAATAAAAGGAGAATTGAAGCGAAACGAATTTTGTAAGCCTATTACCAATAAATATGATTATACAGTACAATTTTTAAAAAAATTCCTGATATGGTTAGAAAAATGGCATAATCTACTTACTTTACACGACGTGTAGATCTTGAAAACATAAGCAATTTTTCTTAGTATCATATACAAAAATGTCTTAAGGGAACCGAGATAAAGGGCTCTGCAACATCAAAAATGTCTGAATACCGTCCTGTAGCCGCGACATCCCCGAGTGGTACTAGGACACTAGCTCAACCCGACGACAGAACTGGGTCGGGGTCAGTGTGTCAGGTCAGTATGCAATCTTCAACCGACGGTTACGGTCACGCATGTAGAGGTAATCGCGTAGACGAGAATCCCTCAACAAGCACTAGAGACGTGGCTAGAGAAGTGCAAGTATCAAAAACTAAAGTGTGGCAAACCCTGCGTGAAGAGGGGCTGTATCCGTTTCACGTCCAACGTGTACAAGCCCTTCAACCTGAAGATTTTCCAGCAAGAGTGCGGTTTTGTGAGTGATTGTTGCATCAACATGACAATAATCCGGACTTTTTGAAGTGCTTATTGGTGACAGACGAATCTACGTTCACGCGTAAAGGGGTGAATAACTTTCGCAACACTCATGTTTGGTCAGTAGAAAATCCGCACGCTGTCCGTCGGGCACATTTTCAACAAACATTTTCTGTGAATGTTTGGGCTGGCATGGTGAACCTAGACCTAGACTTTTTATGCAACATTTTGCCTTCCTTGTTTGCCTGCGTCTGCTCGGTAGCGCATCAGCTGATTTTATTTTCTGTTGGAGCGGTATGATTTCGGGCAGAGACGTACTTAGCCCTTCTGGTCAACTGGAGAATGAGTACTTTTTCCTTTATTTTTTTTTTACTTGGTCGCCCTCGTTTCACTACACATTACCTTTGTTATTTCAAGGGTAGTTGTTTCTGAAAAGGAAAACCCCAACTTTGCGGACACCCTGTATAAATAAATTTTCAGTTATAATTCGGAAAGAACATATATTTTTTCTTGCACTGTTGATAATAAATGGAAATAAACGTGTTATTTTTTACGAAAATAAACGATTTTCCTTAACTGGTCCATTATGCCTTCAATTCCCCTACACTTTATTTAAAAATTCATCAATTTTTTCATCCATTTTTTTTTACTTATTTCCATACTTTCTTGAAAAATATCAATGCGACCGGGTGTAGATTTCGTGTCCATGCTAAGTTAAAGTATGTTATTGTCCTGAGGCCATTGTTTTTGAAAAAAATGTTTTTTTCAGACAATATTATCTTATAACTTGTCTACCTAACTTTTTGTTACGTCTTGGATGGCTCATGACATGTAGATAATAATATCCTGTCGGCCTTTTAAAAAGTTTCTGAGATTATTCTAAAAATGAACGCGATAATATGGAAATATAATCACGCCCTCCACCCACTTACCGGATCCTAGGTTTCAAGATCCAGCCTGGTTGTCAGATTGTTGAAAAAAATCAAATTTCAGAAACCAGCACAACAAATATAAATATTTTATAGCTGGAACTGCTCATGAAACCAAACATGGACACCTGACAAAACTTAATTTTTTTGCAGCAACTGCAACAAAGTTGTTGTGGTACAATCAGAACCAACCGTTTCGTCTCTAGTCAATAAGTAATTCTTGGGTACCAATGAAATTATCAGTAGAACTGAACAATGCAAGTTTTTCTAGCCCAGACCTGGGTATTCCTAGGCTTACGGGACTTTGGACACTTGACACCTATTAGGAAGGTTTGTGGAAGATTAACAGGTTCATTAAAAAACTATCGAATACGAGATGAGTCTTAGAATTTTAAATAAACCTAACTTAACAGATATTTCTAGGCCAGGTTCAAAGTTACATGGTGTGCGCATTTTGACAGCAACACGGTGTGAACTTTTCTCCGCAATTTAATCTCGCTTAACTCCTCGTGATTGTTGGGACCTCTCTTGCTCAATGTCAAGACTTTTCACCTTCAGCTGTATCAATAGAAAGTTGAAAACATTTACTATGTACGTAGAAACGCATACTATGCAGAAGTCGAAGAGAATAAAATACAAGACGTAGGCGAACCATAATGAAATGATGTTTGACAAAACTATCAGCACCAAGGACACCTTTGTGATGAACATTGAGTTAGAAAATGCTGAAACAAAAAGAAAATGACAATAATTAGATAGTAAAACATAAATCAGGCCGTAGGGAAAAATATTTTGTTCCTAAAAATTGGACATTTCTCTTTTCAAAAAAGTCACATCATCCTTAGAAGTGAAAAAGAAGTAAAGAATTATTGATATGTCCATAAAATCAAGATTTTATCCCACAACCCAATAATTCAGTGCTTTTGTGCTGTAATTCATTATTACAGATTGATATTACAATATAAAATTAGTTTTTTGAGATGTCTGAAAATGACGCCTATAAGTAAACATAACTACTATTTGTTCAAAAATGTTCCGTTGCCGTTGAACAATCAAATGATATGAAGCACAGAACATAAGAAGCGTTTCAGTTTCAGTGTTCAGCGTTTTTGATGATATTCCGAGGTATCTCCAACGAAAAAAAATATACAGGGTGACCCACTACAAAAAGTTAAACATAGCAAACAGCTCAAATTCTATTCATATCATCTATCCTTTCGCAAGTATTGCGAAAGCCGCAACGCTCTATCTTTACTCTTAAGCGGATACTCCATAGCATCATCGAAAATGGAACACCCTGTACATACGGGAAACAATCAGTCATTCTTGGTTTCTTGATAGAACCCTGATTTTATAGACAGATTGTCATAATAATTTCCTTGTTTTTTGTTTCCATGGATGATGTCACTTCTTTGAGAAGAAAAATATACAATTCTTTGAAACAAAAAGCTATACCGCAAAAACCGTTTTAACAAACAGGTATCAACCTTATATTAAAAACAGCTCATGAAAATGTGGATACGATGATGCAAAAATATACAGGGTGTTCCTTTCATTTTTTTGCGAAAAAATACAATTTGCGTTTTTGACCACCCTGTATTGATCATTCAAAAAATTCTAGAAATAGATGAATCAGATTAAATTCGAGTGAAGTGAAAAAACTTTGGCGAGAAATTCACGACTCCACCTGTCAACATAGCAGATATGCAGGTTGTTAAACTTTGTGATGTTTCTTATATAAAATGCCGATTATTTATTCAACTACTAATAACCAAAACCCATAAGTATGTTATATCAATCTTCTTCTTTTTAAACGGCCTATCCAAATGTGTAATAAAAAGTAGTACATTCCAATTTAAAAAAAATCAACCTTTATATGTGATCAAAAGTGGAACACCCTGTACAATTGTGAATATTTTAGAACTAATAGATCGTATATACACAAATTAATGATAAAAATTCAAAAAAAGTTAAATTAATTTTTCAATCACCCCAATTAAATAATAAAAAAAATTAAAAATTAGATACCGAATATAATGATCCATAAATATTTTTCTTTGAAAAATTTGTAATTAGAAGCAATACTCCAGCCTCGCACGGTTAGGACACCCTGTATAGATATGGTAATGAACGAGGGTGGTTACAAAAATATGGTTCCCACGTTTTTTTTAAGCACAAGGAATTTTTTATTTGAAAAAACGAATTTACCATTGGAAACGTTGATCTGTAAGTTATTTTTCTACATAGTCGCATTTTTTTACACGTGGAATCCACTTTTTCATTCCCGCCTCAAGGAGATGAGCGTGGCTGTCAGGTCGGTACTGAGCATCGCCAATAGGCGCTTCTTGTTGGGAACGGTGGTGGGGGAGCCGACTAACATGACGGTGTTGCCGGATTTCGCCTAGCATCACGGGCGGCAAAGTTGCACCGTTGGAAACACTATTTTCGAAACAACCCTCGTATTACCGTTCGTTAGCTTTACAAAAAACAATTTTTCAGCAATTTTTGGTACAATTACTTACCAAGTGTTGCGATCATGCTGTAGAACATAAGTCCGAACAGACTGTTGGGTTTGTAGAGTGGAGACGACTTTCCGAAGATGCCGAAACCTTTCCCATACCTGAAATATTCCAGTATCATTTAGAAATCATCGGTATGATTGGCAACCACACCCTCTTTTATTTATAGTACGAATCCCTGTACCATGATTTATCGATTGGAGAATAAAATGGCATTTTTATAAAACTTACAAAAAAAACAGGTAAAAGAAACTAAATTTCGTGCATTCACAATTGCAAAAAAACGTTTCAGGTTTCAACAGAACTAACTGTCAACTAATTGACGTTTAACCTTATTCTACTTTCAATTTCAAAAATATTTGCAGGCACAGCCTACTTCTAAAAATTATCGAGATACTGACTTTTTAACGTTATTTTATCATAAATAATTAAAAATGCATTGAACCTTAAAAATCGAAATATCTCAAAAACGGCTAACTATAACGAAAATTCACAAGAGAGCTTTTTTATGTTGAAAAGTGCGAAGAATCAGTTTTTTTATTCAAAAAGCAAAAATTGCACTAAGAAAAAATGTTCGGTCATTTTAATACACTACAGGTACAGTAGAGAGCGCCCTCTAGCGGCTACAGTAAAACTATGCCCATGGTTCGTTTTGTCGTACCAAAAAACCCTTGTATACCAATTTTCACTGTTATACATCAAATATTGTTCGAAATATTTAAAAAAAACTGTTTTAGAAAGTAAATTTAAACACCCTGTATTTCGGAAGCCACGCATTTTTCGACCCATGTTTATATAGACTTTATGCATTAATTTCAAAAGTTCTATCGAATCTTAAAGTTATGCAACAATAAACTGAAACACCCTGTATACGTCATCTTGGGACCTCACTCTGCTTATCGCGTTTCTCTCATCAAGCCTTTTCATTTGATACGTATATCATAGGGGGACTATGAAGAACGGAAATCGCCATTTTGCGGAATGCGCCATATAGGACTTTGACATCATTTTGCTTATTATGTCCCTCGCATTGAATACTTTCACTTAATATCATAGGAGGGACTACGAAAAATATAAATAGCGATTTTTGCCGTCATATTGGATTGAAAATGACGTCACTTTGTCTATTGTGTTTCTCTTGTCAAGCCCTCTCATTAAGGGCCAACCAGATTCTCATGCAATCAAGGGTCTCTTGAGCCCTCATGGAGGGGGCATATGTATTTTTATTCAGAACGCGATTCCCTTCAGAATGAAATAATTCATTCTCTGCAGTGCATATTGTGCCTTTTCTATGAGCCCGCCAGCATCTATCAAGTCAAAAACCACGTGATTCGCGCAACACTGGAAAATATGAAACATGCAAATTTCTGACACTATTACCCGTACTAACAATTTAAATGCAAGTAGAGGTATGTCATGCATTACAACAAAATCTGTTTTTCGTAATTGTAAAATTTACTTTTGTCGTTGTAAAGTGAAGTCCTGGAATAGTTTGTTACAACTATTTTACTGATTCTAAACTTAAGCGGTGCTTATTAAAAAACGTACTTACTCGGATGTAAAGGCCTTGGAACAACTCATATGGGGGCTGATATCGCACATCGGTTTGTACCTCGCATCGTGTTCTAGCTGCAACTCCACAACATAGGTGTAAATGGATAACCCTAGCCCTATTAAGCAGAAGAATATCAACAGCGAATTTATCTTGCCGACTGAAAGATGTGGTTGCAGCACTTGACACATTTTTGCTACAGTACACTTTACAAGTTCGAGGTAAAGAAGTGTTTGGATAAAGAGTTCAAAGTTCTGGATGGTTGCGAAGAATAGGCCACGTTATCCAAGATTTGTTTAAAAATTATTGGATGATAAGTCGAAAAACAACAGAAGGAGGAGTTCCATTCTCTGTGATTTATTGATAAGTTTTTGTTTTGGTTCTGCAGCGACATCTGCTGCTCAGTAGCTTAACTTTAATAACGTTCCCTCTTTGTGTAAGTTAGTTATTATAACTTATAAGTATATGAAATGTTATAGGAACTAATTGTTATAACGCATTATACAATAAAGCTACTGAATTGCAGATTATGTATTTCAACGATTCCAATGCTTTATCTGTTTCCCATGTGTTGGAGGAATATGGATTTCTTCTCTGGTCGATAACTTTAACTACGCATATTTAAGAGCGCATATAGATGGCACAACATATCCCTTTGAATCAAGAATTTAGCGATGTGTTTTCAAGTAGCAGAGGATTCAGAAAAATAGATAGTACGCCCATAAAAACAGAAAATCGTTTCTAATATAACTTTTTCGTTTACGTCGCACCATCTATTAGCGACAAACGAAACTATAACTTTCGTCACAGTGCATCGTAGACAGCTGCCTGCATGAGTTCTTTCTTTAATTAGTACTCGCGCCTAACAGATGGCGACGCATAGGAAGCAGTGTTGCCAAGCTGATGAATAAAATGAAATGAGCCTAAAAACAACTGTTACCAACAAAATCTATTCATAGCACAAAGGATTGATCATTTTATACAATGTAATTCTACAGGAGTGCAACTATTCCAACACATCAGATCCTGATATCGAATGTATGTGAAGAAATAACAAAGAAAGTTCTTCATGCCTACCAGGGGCGGATCTAGAAAATATTTTTGGGAGGGGTCTATACGGTGAATTTCTATCAAAGAAGTTAGGGTATTTATGTAAAATAACTGAAAACGTCAAAAAACTGACAAAATGTCGTTTTGCAGATTAGGTAGTTTTTAGAGTGCAAATAGTTCATTCCACGTTTGCTCACTATGATCGCTATGCACGTGACCAAAACCGTCCATCTATGGAGGAATGACTCGACACGCTCATGTCTGCATTGTTGGTTGCAGAAAGTCAAGTAGTGTTTATCTCCGAGATGTGAAAGAAAGAAGTCGGCTTAATAGCAAGGTTGCACCTGGATGTGCATGAAAAAAGACGAGAAAATGTCACTTTTCAAGATACGTAATACCCGTGCGGGTCATAAAAGGGCATTAAAACTTATTAAAGCAGTAAAAATTATACACAAGCATTCACAAACTATTATCATTCTGCGTGATCCTTTGATTTTTTATCGTAGTTCTTGATTCAAGAATGAGAGATTTGTCCTTTAATTTTTTTGCTTGCTACCGGCAGTTTTCGTAGAGGTTTGTTTCATATTTTTTATATGTTCCTAACCCAGAATTTGTGGATGTTAATGCGATAATGCTACATTGATATTTGAAGAACGCTCAATCAGTATAAGTTTGTTACCTGCAGTGAGCTGTGCTGGTGAATAAGATAAAATACGGCGATTACGATTTTTCTAAAAATAATGGTCAAACACAGTTCTTTGCTCTTATTTTTCAACCTTATGTTTCGCTATCGAAGGACTATAAGTATTACTGAGTTTCGTTAAGAAATGTTTAACAATTTAGAAGATTTAGAAACAAGATTCCATATTTTTTCAAATCACAGGAAGACAATTTTTATTTTATTGTCATGCAACTACAGTACCTTCTCTACAAAATAAGCACCAGCCGACCATCAAAGGACTTCCCTGAGGTCCAGGATAAATTTTTATAAAAATCATTTAAAGAACAAACAAAACTAAAATCTATAATATTTTGATTCGGAATTTATGGCGTGCCAGATCTCATATTCGTCACAGGGTCACAGAGTGCTACCAGAGGGGACATGCTGTCAAACATTAGGTTCTTTCCCTGGATGAAAAAAAAAATAAAAAACTACTTTTAACCCTATTTTTTGCAAATAAAGATCGTAGCGGAACATTTTTTACCTGGCACGACCCATATGCTCGTAGAGCAACCCTTTTCACTCTTCACCAAATAATTTTTCCATACCATAGGCACCCACTAGGGGGGCAAGGGGAGGTTTCTTAAGCAACGAGTGGCCTGTGTGTTTCCTTGGTTTCGAAAGCATCAATGAAAACTACCTTACTAGACCTTAATCAATCCTACTGCAGTAACTGAGAAGAATGAAGAATCAATGCGCTATTCAGATGAATCTCAGTACACCTAAAATATCAAAATCCAAGCTATTGGGGTTGCGCTTCGAAATGTAGTAATGTTAGTATACCCGCTGTTACTTGCACTCTCAAGACAAATCTAGATGTTAAAATGCATCAAGCCGTTTAAGCTGTAGCCCGTGAAATAGTAATTTCAAGGTTGATTTGTATATTAAATTGAAGAACATTAATTTACAATCACTTCACATGAATTCTGGGACTACCAAAGTATTCTCTTGAATTTTGCTACATGAGCGCCTATGATTCACTTACAATTTCCCCAAACATTTTGCTATGTGTCAGACAACATTAATCTGTAAAGAAGTTACGATGAGATAATTCGTAATTGGCAGTTAGCCTGTTAACTTTGACACCTGAGAATCAAATTAGAATTGACCCGTACCTAAAAACCCAGTACCTGACCTTTAAAAACCGTTAAAAGACGTTATCACCACACATGAGAATAGAATCGCCGGTCGGTAGCAGCGACTGGTAGTTCACGACGTCTGGGACCCTTGCAATATAAAAGGCCCATTGTTGTAACGGGGGCTGCGCGGTCCCCCGCCGTGCATCAAAAAGGGACTGTCGAACGTGCAAGGGCGCAATCAGGCTACATGCACTACAAAATAGGTCTGTCTGGTTCCAAAGTAGATTTCGAGCCATTTTTACCTTACCCTGAAATCTATATGGATTAAGGATTACGTGTGAAAAGTTGAAAAATATTTTGTTCCGGTTTCTGATAGTTTGTAACGTAGCCATTATCATAATTCTAGTTCCCGCGTAATCGCGAAAATTAAGCTCGACATATGTAGGGGAAAAGGAACCACCTTAAGTCGCCAGCTTTTAAAATCTTCTATTAAATCCTAATTATTATTTTTTTAATTTGAAATAAGACTCTATTATATTTAGAAACAAAATATATATTATAAAAATATATAATTATAGTTATACATCTTTAAAAAAATATAATTGATGAGCCCAGTTTTGACACATATTGCATTCTATTCATGTTTCGCTAGACTTAGAGTTGCCAAAAATATCTCCGCAGACGAGGCGTGGTACATTTTCTTCATTATATTATTTAAATGATCAAAAAATAACTGCGCTTGGGGCCTGTTAAATCCACAAGCCCGGGCAATGCTTGTAGGTTATGGAGTTCTAAGGCTTAATTCGAGATATCGCCTCATAACATTTGAGTACTCGTACCATTGCTCCTCAGCTGTACCATTACGAAAATGATGTGGCAAATTATTTCGATTTGCGAACTCAAATGCTAAAATGCATGTCTTGTTTTGTGAACCCATAAAAACGGGCGTCCATTTCTTGAATATGTTGTACAAGTTGCTGTTCTATATCGCCAGAAAAAACTAGTGTAAACCGTTGTTTTTTGGAGGGCTGCTTTAAAAAATGTTTACGTAAAGTGGGATACGGAATTCTAAACTGCAGAGCGGCACCGCGAATAGATGTTTCTCTTTGGTTAATTGGATTTATTGCGCGATTCATTACGTTTTCGTCCCGTCCTCGGACTCTTTCTGTTTTTCGTTTATACTTGAAAACCATTATTCTGAAACAATAATAAAAATTTTGAAAAAAATGTATATCCAACGGAATAGCAGGCAAAAGGAGCCGGGCAAATAGGACCGGTTCTTTTTGCGTGGTTCTTCTTGCCCAGTAGGTATGCAACACATTAAAATATTATTTATAAATGTCAAACCCTTGAACAGCGCCACAATTAATGTGAGGTTACAATCTACACAAAACGTTATTCATCGCCACATAATTCAATGCTTCAACTTATAACAATACTAAAATAATTTCCATCTATTGAAACCATGATCAAGAATTCAAGACGGTTACATTTTCTAAATTGGCGGTAAAAACATGACCGGGATCAAACACTGGAGAACTACAGTATCTGCCAGAAGTAATTTTTTTTCAACTGATTCCTTTTGCCCTTATGGTTCTTTTTGCCCGAGTCTCCCCTATCAGGTTTCACATACATCTATTTTTAAATTTCTGATACGTACTCAGTGAGAAAAACTTATTATGTATTCAATATTTGCAGAGAAAAGTAGATCAATCGATTTGATACTACAGAGCATTGTTGTGTCATCGGCAAACAGTATAAGATTTTTGTTTATATACTAAATTATATAGAAAATGCAACGCCGACTAGGAGTGCTGTAATTTTGAGCATACTATTACAAATTTTAAGTCTACTGATAAATGGTGATTAGAATTTTGAGTCGAAATTTTAAGCCAATGAATTGTGTGCCAAAACTTTTAGGGCATACGTTATTTTAATATTGTTCCTATATACAATAATTGACCTAATTTAAATGCGTGTTTTTCATTGTACTAGGTTACTATTAATTGTTTACACTGCTTTATGTATAAAACAATATTGGAATTTAGTTCACACATCCATTAAACAAAGTATTACATTACACATGATAGTGTAAAGCACACAGTTTTGTATGTTTACCTTTTTCCTGGTAGAAGTTTCACGTGCCACTTGACATATTTTCGAGTGATTTTGAATCGTGTATTCAGTGTTTTCAGTACCTCATTTAGCCAGGTAAGGTACCTAAAATGTGATGAAAACTATACAGGGTGTTCCATATGGACATAGCGTAACAGTAAATAATATGATCCGGGACCTTTCCATTCTGAAAATAAGAAAGTTCTAAATTCAGTTTTTACGGGGATACTGAACCTGCCAAATCTTTAATAACACAGACCTTAGGCACTGTTAAACCGATTATGTTGAAAGTTTGCACGTTAATAAAGTTTCCTAGGAGCAGCCTGTAACTAGACGAGTGGTTACGAAATCCAATATTTATCACTTGTCTGTCTTTTATCAATTCAAGCTGAATATTGGAGTGTGTGTTTGACTGTGTACAAAAAACCAATTATTAAATAGATCAATAGATGTATTGCGCCTCTTCTTTTTTGTTAAATATTTATTTCTTTATTATATCTTATTTTCAACAGTTTATGTGGCACAAAACTTAAAACTTTAAGGATTATGAAGTTGACAAAATAATACCTAAACTTAAGCTAAATTTATTTTGGGGACACAAAATTCCAATGCTGGGTTCACTTTTTTATTTCCTAGTATTTAATTAATTTTTCGAATGCAAGCGTAAATATATTATTGTGATAAAGAGTTCTTTAACTGTTTTTATATAACTTTTACAATTGTCTCTCATCAAGATAGAAGCTGACGCTACTGTTTTTTATTTTTTTATGATACATTGTGATTTACATCTATATTTTTTTGTTGCTTGTACCTGACCTGTGGAATTACTTTATAAATTACCATAAAGTAACGTGCAATGCGCACAGTCATGTTATGCACCATATTTACTTTTTTCGGTAATGATTTAAATTACACCATCTGGAATTGTACAACAGCAAACAGTACGAGTTATGCTTAAAAAGGAAGTGGCATTTGTAATGCAATTCAACTAAACTTGACCTTAACAATTCAACATGGACTTAAAGTGAACATCCACAAAAGCGTAGTATGCAGATCTGCACTGGACATTATTGCGTGCATTATGTAACTATATCAAACCTAGGTTTGTGCTGAAAATGCTGAGTGTGGACTGCGGATTTGTATACTAAGTTTTTATTCGTCTTCACCATAATCTTGAATTGATCTAGAGAGTCAAATTCAGTGTATGTGGATACTAAATGCCATTTCTCTTTAAAGCATATCTGTATAACATCAATTAAAACTTACTAAATCGGAAGCAAAGCATTGATTTTCAAATCTATTTGTACCATGTACCTCTTTTCTTCTGTCGTTTTGAGCATTACTGTGTAAAAAATGATGAAATTAAGTTGATAACGAAATTTTGTCACACAAACTGCTACGAATAAGAGAGAAAAGATATTTGCAAAAATAGAATGTTCTAAATAAAAACAAAACGATGCTTAATCAAACTATAATGCTAATTAGCTAGCATCATTAATTGGCTTTTTTTAACATAGCCAAATATTTCAACAGTCAGCCTAAAAGTGTTGATTTTGCTATAAAAACACAAAAGCGAAAAAAAGGAGTCCGGTCCTGTATTTTTTAACCGCCTGTCTAGTGTTACGTCACTCCTAGGTGATTATATTGGTGTCGTACAAAATTTCAACAGAATCAGTTCGAAATAAATTGGTGGATAGGTGCTTTGCAACATGGAAAATTTTACCCAAATTCAAATCCCGATATTTTCGGAAGATTCTTTATTTTTGATATTGGAAATTTTTCTATGCATTTTTTGGTCTTTGGACAATCCTGAAAAAACGAATTTCTCAAATTTTTCGAAAGTTGGCTATACACCTATATAAATTATCGAATTTTAAAGAAGTGTTACATTTATCCCTGGGTTTTTTCTTGAGAATGGGTATTTTTTCTCATTCTGTTTGCATAAAGTGAAATTTCTTCCGTCCCAGAGAACATTGAAGCACTCGTTGAACGTTATTGCCTCCAGTGGCGTGCAGCAAAAATTTGACATTCTGTAATTTAAACAGACTCTGTAAATTTTACTATGCACTTAAATAGCTTAATGAACAAATCCAAGTTACTACTCTTAATATAGTACGAACACTAAAAGCATTTTTTATGTAGATGGAAGAGACAAATACACATGATATTATTCTTAAAATCTTTGCGAAATGCATGTTGAATTTTGAAGACTGTCTAAAGGAAAGTATTTTATATTTCCAACTTACTGCCCTTAGCTAATAATAATTATTCTGAGACAATATTTTTAATTTTAAGTTGATGAAACAACAGAAAATGTAAAAAATCGAACAACCGACAACCCGATATCCTATCCAAAATGTATTTGCGTAATACACAAATGGATATGGATTTTGTGAGATTCTCTTTCTGTTTCTTATATCACAAATATAATAATAATATAATATATATAATAATAATTGTGGTATCCAAACCGTCCCTCTTCTAGAAAGAGCCAATGAGTCGTTAGAAACTTTCTTAATGTATAAAATTTGTTGAAACGTTTATACCATCTGTTTATCATCTGTATAGGAAAAACAGCTAGAACCAAGGAAGTCAACGTAAGTGCGGCAACCGCGCATCAGCCGTGCCGACCGCGACCAACGTCCTGGCGGTTGGGGATTTTTGACCGTTCCCGTACGTTGTGTTGGCGGCCATGAAGCTATGATTATAGTTCGCATATCGGCCGTCAGACGGCGATGGCGTCACCCGTCGCGACATTTTAACATGGTTATCGACTGACTGCTTACAATCCCCGTGTAAATATCAACGAAAAACACCCGGAAAATACGCGAAAAGTGTCCGGTGCAAGTGTCGGTACGCGTTCGCGATGCCTGCAGACCCGTTCGGTTGAGATCCGGCCCCCGGGAGGCCCCGATGCGTTGCGCCCCGTACATCGGCCCCTGATGGCACAGAGATGGACACATTGGAGGTGAAGCAGCGAAACCGCAGGCGGAAAAGGGCCCAGCGCATGCAGGCCCAAAGGGAATGCCAGCAGAAGGGCCCAGGTGATAGCGGTGACGAGGATGCCTTGCCAGCGAAGCCCCCTCGGCCCCCAAACAGGAGGAAAAAAGCGAAGGAGCCCCTCTGCGAAGAGGAAATCATTGATGGTTTTGCTATCTTACAATTCAAAACCTACGAAGACCTAGAGGTAAGTCAAAACATTACAATTTACCTCATTTCTAAAACCCTTTCTATACTGCTTTTGTTTGGAACAGGAGATAAGAGACATCACGATATTGCGATTTTTATGACTTGAACAATATAAAACAAACAGTAAAACCATCATAACTTTGTTTTCTGAACTAGTTTCTTTGTTACAATAAGAAGTTGAGCCATAAATCTTTCATTAGAAGTGACATACACCAGGTTTAAGAACTCTTCCATATTTCTTGTTGATTCCTTTTAAATTGAGAAACACCCTGCTACTTCAAAATCATAAACCTTATACCTCTAATATACAGCAATTACTAGGTTAGTCCTTGATTATCTAAAAGTTTTGGTACTTACAACGTATCATACTTATGGCTGTTACCAAAACATAGTTGAATACCTATATAATTTTAACAGTCAAGAGTTCATTATTGGAATACTATATTTTGGAAGAGTTTCTGTTTTCATAACACCTCACTACAAAACTTTCTATATCAGACATGTTGCAGTCATGTCCATGCAAAAGGACTCTCAGTTTTCGATAAACTATAATGTTAGAATTATGACTTTAATACTATTATAAAAGTGCATATTTATGCCTCCAGCCTATAAAATAATCTAGTAGTTTTTTGCTACTATGTCATTTGTTGTATCAAAACAAGCTACATATACATATCAAAGAATTTTTCCAACCAGTCTTATGAATAATTTGTAAAAAATAATTCCTTACATCTAGAAGCTCATAAGGTGTTCATACAATATTCATTCAATCACACTCTTACTACTAAAACAAAAACTTGTAAGCATGCCATATGGAGAAGCATACCTGCATCCAGACATAATACCTAGAGATAATTTTGTTTATGTAAAATGTTCTGTAAACAGACCTGTCTGGTTCCTATCACATTTTCTGAAACTTATCCTGTGTTTCACTGATAAATCTCCATGTTTTGATCTGTGCTAAATTGAACCACAGGATGTTGTATTACAAGTACTTTTTCCTAACTAACTTTTCCTCTTGGGGTTATAGACCTTTCCTTAAGGGGTTTACCTTGTTTAGATTGATAAATAAAAAGCAGGCTTAATATTCAAATAATATGCATGCAGCTGGAGGATTGTTATTGAGAATTTATCTTCCAAGATTAATTTTGTCTTTTAATACTTTGGAAAATAGATAGTGATGATATAGAATAATATGTTACCTTTACATGAGAGGTTCTGCTTATTCGAGAAAAGTGTGGTTATGAACCTGTATTCAACAGGGTATTCGATTAATGAAATTCTGTGCAATAAATAAAAATAAGAATAACATTTAAAATTTGCCCTAGTTACCTGTTACTGTGTGTATGAAGGAATGTAGGCTGCATTTGTGGTATTTATATTGCTACTTTTGCAATGCAATGCAATATAAAAATGTCTGCAATAATTGATGTTTCTAGTAAGTAGTTTCTGTGTTGCCTCAATATCAACTTGAAAATAAAAATTTATGTTGTTGATACAGCATACCTCAAGATTTTCTGTAAAAGAGTAGCAGTGCAAATTAACAAATGCCAAAAAGCGCATAGCTATAATTTTGTTTGTGTATTTTTATGTTTCTCTATTCCTCTAATGAGTATTTGCTGGTGTAAATAACACCTTTCGGGTCATTTGGGACAAATGAATATTTATTACTATCATATATTTCTGATGTTATTTAGAAAATTTTCCATTAATAATCTGGTCCTATAATTGGAATCTATGATGTACTTGTTTTAAGAGTGACTTTGCCAATAGGAGTATTAGAGTGACCTATATATCTATAAAGAGAAAATATACGAATTTCTTAAAAGAAAATTGAATTTCAATCTGGTCCTTTCATTTTGGTATGACCATGTGTCAAGACTCAAGTTTAATACTTCTTTACAATATTCCAGTTCAGAACTTTTTATCAGAGTACTAAATATGGTAATAAAGAGGCAAATATGAGGTAACCCAGATATTTTGGTGCCCATGAAGGTACTAGATGATCAAAGATAAAAAAATTGTATTTGCATATTGCTTTTCAAAATGATGTGAGGTATCAGCCAAAATAAAGCAGTTCAGTGGTATAATGCTTTTATACTTAATATCGGTAGTAGTGTGAAATAGCTGTTGTGACAGTTCGAAACATTTAATCATCGTACTATAAAATATGAGCGTCAAGTGAAAACTGCGAAGCTATTCCATGGCTACTGCTATTCAGCATGAAAGCACTGCACTGCTGGGCCACTCTATTTCACCAGTATCCATCACGTTTTGATGTCTATTGAGGTCAACAGCTGATCAGCAAGTTTCATCTTTTATTATTTTATTAATAATGAAGTGGGTATAAATCTAGTAACACTTGGTTGTAGGGTTTTTTGTATGCATAAGAACTTTGCTAAATAAAGGGGTCGTCAGCAAGTACAAAAAGAATGTCTAGCGTGAAAAACAAAATACTGCTCTGTCTACCTGTCGTTGACGGATGCATCAGAAATTGTGTCCTTCTCCGATATAGGGAATTTTGAATTATTACCAGTTAATCAGCCGTCATTCCACAATAATGGATACTCGTGAAGAAGACAATACGTTGGCTGAACGCGTTCTTTATCTTAACCCCATTTTTGCCCCAAACCTTACTTTTTAATCACTGTGTGGCCATGGAAGGAAGTGTTCAGACGCATCTACAGTAATGGACAAAAGTATATAGACAAATATGAATATTTACCTAAATACCTTTAGAAAACGAATTCATACTTCATTGCTCCAAAAACAAAAAAAAAGCATTTTGGGCAATATTGAACAAATATAAACAAAAAGGTATCTTGGAAGCCTCAAAAAGAAGTGGCCGACCTAGAAAACTAAATGCTAGATCAGCTAGATTAATAAAAGTAATTTCGTCCAAAGATCCGTTTAAAACCCCAAGACAAATAAAAGCCAAAATCGAGACAAAAGGAATTGTCAGTGTTTCTACGAAAACTATAAGTAGAAGATTAAATGATTTGAAGTTATTTGCACGTTGCCCGAGTAAGAAGCCGCTAATCTCGAGAAAGGGACCGATTACAATTTGCACGGTTGCATCTTGATTGGAGCATCTGTGACTGGAAGAGTGTATGTTTCAGTGACGAATCCAAGTTCAATATGTTTGGATCAGATGGTGTTCATTACGTTAGACTTCCTAGTGGACAAAGATTGAACCCCAAGTACACTTTCCCCACTGTCAAACATGGAGGTGGGTCTGTTATGGTTTGGGGGTGCTTTTCGGGGTTTGGGATGGGACCTTTACATAGAATAGATGGCATTATGGATAAGTTTGTATACTCAGAGATACTAAAGCATGTCATGTTACCCTATTTGAAAGACAAATATGCCCTCAAGATCAATCTTCCAGCAAGATAATGAATAATGACCCGAAGCACATTTCAAATCTCGCAAAGAAATTCTTTCTGGGTGAAAAAATATCAGTTCTCTAATGACCTTCACAGTCTCCCGATATAAACCCCATTGAAAATCTATGGGAATACTTAGATAAGCAAATATGAGATCAAAATTATTCAAACAAGGATGAACTTTTTGCCGCTTTAGAGCAAAAGTGGAGACATTATATCAAGAAACTTCTACAATCTATGCCGATACGATGTCAGGCGGTGATTGATAATAATGGTTATGCTACAAAATATTAACACAAACATGGTTGGTTTTCTATAATTCAATGAACTTTGCTTCTTTTTTCTATAATTATTGTTTTGCTTTGTCTATATATTTTTATCCTTCATAGTTCCAGTTTTTTTTAATTAATTTTTTATTGAAGAGAGTCTAATGAATTTATTTATGTATAAGTCAGTATTATGCTATAACGAATTATGTATACAGATTGGTGTATTAATATAACAAGTTAAAAAAGAAATACAGCACAATATTAATTTGTCCATTACCGTATTTCCTAATTTTCCTTTGTTATTAAAATGACAGCTGCGGCAGTCGGTCCATAAATAGCCGAAGAGATACATACTTATTTTCTAAAGATGTCATATCTCCTTGTACTCCTGATAACATGATCTCATCGATTTGTTTTCACGAGCTCCGCATCTCTTCCGAAATTGCAAACGCGGCCATCCCGTCATATGCATGAGGTAATTTAAAGTCCTGACCTTTTTCGTGTGGTGGTGCACCTACAAACAAAAATAACATCTGCCGATCGGGCGCCGCCATTGCCTTGCATAGCACACTCTGCCGCTGCAAGCCATTACGCCATGCTAGCAGCCGGCCGGCAATGTTTTCGAACAGGTTTTCCTCTATGGCAAAAAGAAATTCACTATTCGTCGGCACGGCGACGCAACTAAAGGGAATCGTTTGCCGTAGTTGATGACGATAAACTCATTTGGAGTGCCAGGGTAGAACAGATATTGACGTACGAATAAACTGTTAGAACATGGAGCTTTCCATTGGAATCCAAACTGAGTGTTACGATACCACCTTGATCAAAAAGTTATCGGAACAGTCGCCGTGTGGCGCTCGTCTGTCTTGTTATGGTGCCCAACTTTCACTGATATTCCTCCCGAATTTTGGCGTCATTGCATCATCAGTTGTCAAAGCTACGTCGAGTTGACTACATGTGCCTTTGAGCGTGTTCACGATTTTTAAAATGGATCTGAATGAACAACAACGCGTTAGCATTAAATTTTGTGATAAAAACAATATCAACGGTACGGAAATGCTAGGAAAATGCTGCGGCAACGATGCTTTGAAGAAAACAGCCGTTTTCGACAGGTCCATCGCCGATGACGAGCGCGGCGCTAGGCCATCGACATCGAAAACAAGAAAACGTACGACAAAGTGAAAAAAATGTTGGCCACCAACCGCAAATAACTATCAGAGAGATGGCAGAGGACTGGCCCTTGCTTATAGATAGATAGATAGATAGATAGACATTTATTTCCAACAGGTACATGTGCACCCAATAACAGGAAATGCGTAAAATCAAATGAACATTTCGTCTTATGTAAAAGAAAAAATACAACTAATGTTATAATGGGTGATTTTTTTGCTAGTATCTTTTTGGCAACACTGTTTTTGACAGATGACGCGTAAATCGTGTCTTGTGTCATTGTCAAACTTGTTCAGTTTGGTCTATAATTTAACCATGAATCAATCGACTTACGAACATACAACGCTTGCAAATTATTGAATTTTACTATCAAAATTCATGCTCGGTTAAGAGAGTGCATCGAGCACTGCTTCCAATTTATGGGCAATTTGGTCGGCCTACTGTGTTTCTATTTGAAATTCGTATATAACAATAATAAAGCACATCAGAGAGGCGAAATTTACCCACAGGGCTACTCTTACACTTAACTCCACTGTGTGAGAGAGAAACAAAAACAAATTGGATATACACAGAAAAAATAAAGAGGGACAAACAAACATAGGAAGAATAATCCCGTAACAGAGTATATAAAAAAATCTATGTAGAAAAAGAAACAAAAAGCGCGTCCCTCTCTGTGTTTTCAGTAACTCAAAAACCAGTCATGCAAACCATTATAAATATTATATACAGGGTGCTACATTTGAACATTTTGGGAAATAGTTGATTTTGTGTACTGGACCACCCTGTATCAACTACCCGAAAAAAACGGGAAAAGTAAGAGGTCATACATTTTTTGCGGATGTGTGACTTGTCAAAGTTGAGTGTTTTCATCGACGGATTGTCTAATATCCCATCAATTTGAAAATCAAACCCTATTTGTATAAAACTTCCTTCGTTTGAAGGTACCTATTCAAATCTGTAATAAAATTTAGGACCTTCCATTTGATGTTTGGGTTACCACGTAGTTATGAATCATCACCCTATACAGAAAAAAATATTTTTCAAATTAGAAGCATACCGTTGGCTACAATTTTTGTATTTTACTTTCTTAGATACAATGCGTAATAGCAGAGTTATCGACCGAGCTCACCCTGTATAATAAATAATGAAACACTTAACAGAAACGCAAGGATCATCAAGTCAATTGTGTAAATAAATCGTACACATTTGTTTATTTTATTTTACCTCTGTATAAGATGATTAAGCAGTTTCGAAACTTAAATGCCAGCAGGTTGTATTATAAACAACCCAAGAATATCGGAATGAGGTGTACGAAAATAATCGAGTTATAATTCACTTTTCGATAACTCGTACGATTTTATAAACAGATGTTTGTAAATAACATGCAATGAAATGCACGGTTATATTATGCATCTATTATTCAAATGGATGTAGACGTATGCGAACGAAAACGTGTCTGCTACAAATGTTCGTGAATACGTAGTTCTAATTACACTTGAATTTCGGGTGATACGAGGATGAATCAAATATGAACCGGACTTTGGTTTTAGTAATTTTATTGGTATAATAAAGTTCATGACCCGCTTACATGTTTGACAGTGGGCAAAGTGTACTTGGGGTTCTATCTTTGTCCACTAGGACGTCTAGCGTAATGAACACCATCTGATCCAAACATATTGAACTTGGATTCGTCACCGAAACATACCTCTTCCAGTCACAGATGCTCCATCAAGATGCAACCGTGCAAATTGTAATCGGTCCTTACGGTTTTTCCTCGAGATTAGCGGCTTCTTCAAACTGCTTTACGCTTCAGCTTAAAATTTTTGGCGATGTCGATTTGACGTTGACCATCTTTGTATGTATGATCTTAGTTTTTACATCGAAAGAAATTTCTGGACCACGCGGCATGGTCTTAAAATCACTCAACTTAGTCCACAATACTTGATGAACACGAACTAATCCTCTTCTGACACGAAACTGTACTAATGTTGAAAAGAATTTGTCTACATATTTTTGTCCCACATAAAAAAGTGCTTATATTCAGACTTGTATTGTGTTCATTGCAGTTAATGTAAAAACGAGGAATTTAGTTTTTCTACTGATAACGCATTTGTTAGTACGAATTCGTTTTCTAAAGGTATTTAGGTAAATATTCATATTTGTCTATATACTTTTGTCCATTACTGTATGTGTATACCAAGACGTCGCCCCACTCCATTCACGTATGACGCGTTAAACAAAAAAGTCCGGTTCATATTTGATTCACCCTCGTATCTTTGATGCCATATCACTGCTTTTGTTATACTCGAGTATAATCGATTTTTTCTTGGCGGATATTTTATTATAGATACTAGTCAAGTTTTTAAGCATACAGAGATTAGCCGAGTTGATCGTTAAGCAAAAGCCTGTCGGGTTCGTCTGGCAGACCAGCAATCTCTTGATGATTAGTCTGTTTAAGGAGGCTGGATGGTGAAATGTATTTCCGAATCAAATGTAGCCACAGGAATTTGCGCTAAATCATTCCCTCGGCAAATTCAACACCGGCAGGTGTGAACAAACTTTTCGGTGAGGGTATTCCATCCGTTAAAATAGGGCATGCCTGGCTGCCTGTTGATAGGGTGCAAGCCACCTTGGCCTTCAGGCTGTTATCATCTCCAAGTCTTAGGGTGGCGCGTATGTTAACCCCAGAAATTTTATAATTATACAGTATGTTGTTGAAAGTGTATAAAATTTTACGTGTATTATATTTTCTAACATGCCTAAGTACGTCTCGCCCGTCAAGTTTCTAGGTGTAAAGAATGGTCCTGCAACATGATTTCCGTAAATGCCGGCTCACTTTGATTTTCCAGGATATTGCTAGTGTACCTCTCGGAACAAATGTGGATTCGAGTCACTCCAATATCGACAATTATGTCTACATATTTACAGCACCAACTTTCTATCAAAATCGTCGTCATTAAGTTGATGTACGAGTTTCATCTTGTACGGGTGAAATTTATTGTCTTTCAAAATTCTTTATGCTGTTGAGCGTGTAAATCCTGAAGAAGTAGCCAGTCCACGAGTGCTTTGGTAGTTGTCAAGTGCCACGTGTCCCAAAACTGCTATTTCTGCGGCTTCATTTTTAACTGGTCAATTTTCTCGATGGCGAGCGCATTAAACAACCGGGCAGTAGGTCTTGCAATGTTCCCATTGTGGTAATACAGCTTTGTTATTATTATACAGGGTGTCCCAGAAGTCGACGTCAAGCCGAAACCGGGTGATAGGCAAAGTCATAACAGCTATCAGAAAAATATTTAAAAAAATTTTATGTATGTGTTTTGAAAATTATAGGTCTTTGAAAAAGATATAGAAATTTCACACCCTACGGCAGTCTGTCAACTTCAAACTGGTGTCTCAACCTTACTGCCAACTTTTCTCGTTCAGGAAAAATTGCCACTTATTTCCCAACCAAGTATTCCAAAGTAAAACTTTGCTCAACTTTAACTGGCTGTACTGGAAAATATGTACTACGAGAGTTTGGCAAGTAACCTTAAAAGTTGCCGCATTTAATAACGATTCCAAAATGGTATAACACTTAGAAGATTACTCGTTAACTAATGCACAATTTTTATTTGAAAAAAAACTGATGAAAATTCTTCAAAATTTCCTAATTAAACAGCGATTATGAAAACGCACAAGGACCCTTAAGGATAACTGTTTGCACAACAGTGGGCGTCAAAATGCTGCTGATGATGATTTACCTTTACAGCAAATGCTCAAACTGTTTTCCTTCAGCCGCAATACACGCTCGTCATCTTCTTAAAAAAGATCGTGTTATTAAGCGAGCGAATCCACGGTTATTAACAAACTCAGCTGCTTCCAATAGTCTTTGCCGTAGCTCAGCTACATTTTGAATCGGCTTGAAATACACTTTTTCTTTTACAGTTCCCCAGTAAAAAAAATCTAACGGATTCAAATCTGGTGACCGGGCTGGCCACGGTATTGTACCAGACTGCCCTATCCATCTGCCTGGAAAGTTTTGATCGAGATACTCTCTCACTGAGAGTGCATAGTGCGCTGGCCAGCCATCATGCTGAAACCACATATCCCTGTAAATACTCAGTGGCACGTCCTCCAATAAATTTTCTAAATGATAATTTTTTTTCAAAGAACTGTGGATCTTTCCAGTGTCTTTCTAACATTGTGCGACAAAAAGCAACTCGGGGCTCATAATCCCTAATCCCGGGGCAAGAGAGGTTGAACGCTGTATGTGGTATGGATGAAGCACATCACTTACTTGCTATTGCACACTTTGTGATACCGATCAGTACTCCTTCGTTTACTGCGCATCTTTACATGTTCGTGCTTGTTGATTTCGTACTGTTACTAATTTTGGATTCGTGAACTGGACTGTTGATCGCTTGTGATTTGGATTTGGACTGTTTAATTGCTCTTCAAAACAACATTGGCTTTCCTTAGACTATCTTTGATAGTGTCATTGAGCAGTACCGCTATGTCCGTGTACACCGTACAAGAATATGCTAACATGCACCTCATTTATGGGGAATGCAGATGCAACGCTAGTGCTGCAGCGAGACTTTACTGTGAGCGGTACCCGAATGCAGCTCGTCATCCAGATCATCGAGTGTTCACAAATGTGCACCGCTTACTGTTCTCAGAGGGCCAACTACCAAACCAATCACACGGTGAGGGAAGATCTTTCCTTCCTTACGAAGACGTGGTGCTAGGAGCTGTCGAAGAAGACCTGAGTACTTCAGTGCGTGCAATAGAACTAAAAACAGGTGTGCCCAAAAGTACAGCCCATAGAATCTTGCAAAAACACGTGCTTCATCCATACCACCTACAGCGTGTTCAAGCTCTTCTGCCCTGGGATTATGAGCCCCGAGTTGCTTTTTGTCTCACAATGTTAGTAAGACACAGGGAAGATCCACGGTTCTTTGAAAAAATGTTATGGTCAGATGAGACCACATTTAAGAAAGATGGGTACATGAACCTGCATAACTTACATGAGTGGCACGTAGCAAATCCACATTTGATGAGAGAAGATAAATCTCAATATCGCTTCAAGATAAACCATTGGACAGGAATTTTAAATGGTAAAATAATCGGTCCGTTTGAGTTCCCAGAGACTTTGACTGCTGAGGTTTATTTAGGTTTTTTGCAAAATCATTTAGAAAATTTATTGGAGGACGTGCCACTGAGTATTTACAGGGACATGTGGTTTCAGCATGATGGCTGGCCAGCGCACTATGCACTCTCGGTGAGAGAGTATCTCGATCAAAACTTTCCAGGCAGATGGATAGGGCGGTCTGGTACAATACCGTGGCCAGCCCGGTCACCAGATTTGAATCCGTTAGATTTTTTTTACTGGGGAACTGTAAAAGAAAAAGTGTATTTCAAGCCGATTCAAAATGTAGCTGAGCTACGGCAAAGACTATTGGAAGCAGCTGAGTTTGTTAATAACCGTGGATTCGCTCGTTTAATAACCCGATCTTTTTTAAGAAGATGTGGAGCGTGTATTGCGGCTGAAGGAAAACAGTTTGAGCATTTGCTGTAAAGGTAAATCATCATCAGCAGCATTTTGACGCCCACTGTTGTGCAAACAGTTATCCTTAAGGGTCCTTGTGCGTTTTCATATTTCTTCAAATAAAAATTGTGCATAAGTTAACGAGTAATCTTCTAAGTGTTATACCATTTTGGAATCCTTATTAAATGCGCCAACTTTTAAGGTTACTTGCCAAACTCTCGTAGTACATTTTTTTCCAGTACAACCAGTTAAAGTTGAGCAAAGTTTTACTTTGGAATACTTGGTTGGGAAATAAGTGGCAATTTTTCCTGAACGAGAAAAGTTGGCAGTGAGGTTGAGACACCAGTTTGAAGATGCATTATTCATCATTACATTGTAAAAATAAAATCCAAAAAAAGTTAATATTTGTAGTAACAGGAGTGGACAGACTGCCGTAGGGTGTGAAATTTCTATATTTTTTTCAAAGACCTATAATTTTCAAAACACACATAAAATTTTTTTAAATATTTTTCTGATAGCTGATATGACTTTGCCTATCACCCGGTTTCGGCTTGACGTCGACTTCTGGGACACCCTGTATATTATCACAAATAGGTAGGTAACTTAACAGTTTAAAAAAAATACAAAGTTTTTCTATGACATACGATGACACTGACTGATGCTAAATGTTTTTGCTGGTATCCATGACTATTATTTTTGTCATGCATTCCATTATATTATTATCAGAATCAAGTTAGTCGGTTTTATATATTATTATTACTCGTATAGACTCACAACGAATGAAGATAGACATAAACTTTTTTATACAAAAGTTACTAAAAATTTGATGAATAATCTAAAATTTAAAAAAATGGGCGTTTCCTTTTAAAAATCCAAAGCGTAACGCAATAAATTATTTTTGAATCATCCTGTATTGTAGATGAAGAGACGTCCCCCTAGAAATCAAAATTGACGCGTTTTTTCCAAAATATATCAGGAGAGTAACAGATGGGGGTGCGACCTTTTCGTTGGGCCACCTTGTATATGAGCTTGCGAAAACGTCATTTCGCACGAAAACCAACGACAGTTCGTATCAGGTCTCATTGGTTTGCCCCTGGTCTATTTGAATTGCCTCAATCATCATTCCTTACGGGAATTCCCGGACATTTTTTCCCGACCATTTCTTTCTCGATAATCCTTTTGGATTATAAGCGATTATAAACGTCCAAGCGGAGATGGCGCGTGGCATGATTGAGAAATGCAATATCGATACTCTCACGAGAAAAAAAAAATACAAGGCGTTTCTTTTTATTTTATTTTTTGTCCGGTTAGGAGAACATTTTCTCGTGTCCGCTCCGTCCAAGAGAGGGTTAATGCAGTGCAAATTATATGAGAGCCGGTCGGGACCATGAGAAACTGTCCTTTTAAAGGAGGTGTCCCTGTAAGAGGAGTGTCCGCGAAGGGGAATTTCACTGTATATCAAACGGCCAACTTTCCATAACCTTTTTTGTACGTATGTAGTAAGCACAGCTGTAAGAAAATTGACTCCTTGAAGAATGAAGGCTTCACGGTTAATTCTAATGTCATTTAGGTGTTTTGGGATGTTGATTTGATCCAGAGGTTTCGGCTACATCTTCTGTGACGCTGTCAGCGAGAGCGAAGTGCTCGGCTTGGCGTGTCGACTGAAATTGTTGAGTCGAACTACTTGGAAAAATTCGAGGAAGCAGCACTGAACACCGCCACCAATCGTCTCAGTTGTTGGCTACGGTATGTGGATGATACCTTCGTGGTATGGAGCCACGGAAGATCAGAACTAGCAGTGTTCCTAAATCACCTAAACGGCGTTCACCCCAAAATCAAATTCACAACGGTGTTAGAAGAGGTCAATCAACTGGCCTAACTGGCCTTCCTGGATGCATTGGTGGTCACACGAGAGAACTTAAAGCCGGGTCGCAATGCATCAAAGTCTGACAGATATCCACACAAGGACTCCAACCATCATCCTGGACAAAAAAGAGGTGTCATTAAAAATGTGATAGACAGGGCACACCGAATTTGTGAACATGGTTTTACAAGCAAACAGATATCGCAGTGAACAAATAAAACAGGTTTCGCGACAAAAAAGCAGACCGCCGTCAGGAGACAAGGAACCACCTACGGGAGTCTCCTTCCTACCATACATTAAAGGCATTGCGGATAGAATAGGAAGGTTGCTGCAGAATCACAACGTCAAGACCATTTACAAGCCGACAAATAAAATCCAGCAACTCCTAACATCAGTAGGAGGACCCTATGGAGCCCCTGAGCGGCGTATACAGAACACCGCGTTCCTGTGGCAAAGTATAGGTAGGCACCACTAAGCGTAGCTTCCAAACACGCATCAAGGAGCATGAAAGAAACTTTCGACTGGGACAAACTGATGAATCAGCGGTGGCCGAACACGTACTCCACGACGGCCACAATGTTCTGTTCGACCAAACTGAAGTCCTATCAACATCCACCCACTACTCATCCGAATGTGCAGAGAAGCAATTGAAATCTACAAACCCAATGATTATTTCAATAGAAAAGAAGAAGGCCTTGCTTGCTCACTCAAAGGACCCAGAGGTCCCCCACCAGACAGCTCGGTCCTCAGTCCGCCGATCGCATAAAAAACCGTACGCCCATCCAGTTGACCGATCAGATTTAGTCGACCCGCTAAGCCGATCACTTCGCTCTCGCCGACAGCGCCACTGAAGATGGCTACCGCAGATGTAGCCGAAAGCCCTGGATTAAATCCAACCCCACCACGGCTCAAAGACCCGAAAAACCTAGATGACAAAATTGACTCTATTTCAAAAAAATTTCAGTCTATGCCGTCCGCACCATCAGGAACTTTTCGTTATGCTAAAGAAGACTAGTTCAGTTACCTGAATTCAAATGTTCATCCATTATAGGACGGGCTAATACAGCTTTGTAACTTATTATCGTATATTATTTTTGAGCATTATGATAAATATGATGTTTTCAATAACCACTATACTGGATTTATTTCTAAATAAAGACGACATAACGTGTAATGATGTTTAGTCATACATATCTTGGGGATTTATTATAACGCTAACAATTGTACGGCGTTGCGTAAGAAGTAAATCCATAATGTTAGCGAAGCTGTTTCTAGTGAACTTACAAGCCGTTAAAGCTCGCATATACATTTTAATTCTCCGCAATTTTGTTTAATTGGTCAGCAATTAAAGTGCATTTCAATTTAGGTAGATTATAGCAATAGCGATATAGTCAGACCATAGTGAAATTATACACGGCGAATACACGTGGCTGAAACTGATGATTATAGGCAATTAAATTCTTTCTAATTATTATTCGTTTATGCGGTTAGTTCATTAGGCATTCTGTGTGTTTGTGTGTATGGGGTTTTAAATGCAGGCACGGATGATATAGCGGTGAGGCTTGTATGGTGTGGATACGTGTGCAAGTTGGATATTTGAATACATAGATGATTTATGGCTTTAGCTTGGAACTCTTGGGCGTGAAAACGTTCTACAACTGGAAATAATGGTGTCCGGTGGGTTGATCCCTACCCAGCGAAACACTTGAATTAATTGAATTTTAGATCTATTTGATTTAGACAAAAATCAAATGAGTAATGATTTTTTCGATTTTACTTTATTAACAGGCAACCCTTTACATTATTATTTTTGCACTCCAGCTGACGATCTTGATGCAATGCATTCGCAGCGGATCGAAAAAGTTGTCACTTGGAATGTTAAAATGAAGTCACTAATCAGGGTTATACTATTTGTGACATAAGTGAACATTTTCGGATCTATTCTACTTGACCATCTTCGTCAGTACATTTAGAGCACGATGTTATGTGCGATACCTAAAATTTGTCATCGATAACAAAAGTCATAACTTACTAAACTATAAACTAAAATACACTATATACAATAATGCCGTATGCCCAAATATATATATATATATATATATATATATATATATGTTATATATGTGTAACTTGAGAGGTGGTCATTGTCGTCTAGACCAGTTAGGTGAAAAATTGAAGCTTCCGCCTTTTGTTGGGTACTTCGACAAAAATTTAAGCAAGGAGGACTCTTCATACTTTTTTATTCTCTCTAGCTTTCAATGGTCTTTGCCATCATGATCAGGACCTGCAATTACATTGATAACAGTAGCAACAGTAGTGTAAGTTAATTTAAATTCATTTTACACTAGTGTTGCTACTGTTATCAATGTAATTGCAGCTCCTGATGATGATGGCAAAGACCATTGAAAGCTAGAGAATTCTCTCTCTCTTTATTCAAAAAAAGTATAAAGAGTCCTCCTTGCTCAAATTTTTGTCGAAGTACCCAACAAAAGGCGTAAGCCTTATTTTTTCACCTATATATGTATATGTATACATATATATATATATATACGTAGTCATGCCATAAGTTCTGTCCCTCGTTTTCAAACAAGTGTAGACCTGTTAATACTTGTCCGATTGTTTACATTGTGGTGTCAGTTGATTAAGCGCTTTTCGGGTAATTACATATACCTCAGTTTGTATTGATCTCTCGAAGCATAACGATGGAGTGGGGCAAGGCAGAGAACCGTATTGCAGTGATAGCTTTACATAAGTGTAATCACAGTGCTAGTCAGATTTTTGAACTCTTACGCGGCCTTCAAATATCGCGTAAATTTGTGTCTAGGACCATTCAGCGGTACAATGAGACGTCCTCTGTTGATGACAGGCCAAGAAGCGGAAGACCTCGTCAAGTAAGGACTCCAGCAGCCATCAAAGCCGTAAAAGCCAGGATTCAAAGGAATCCACTCCGGAAGCAGAAGATCCTATCCAGGGAAATGAAGATTCCTGTCCGGACGATGTCGCGCATCATTAAACAAGACCTAGGGCTAGGGGCTTACCGGAGACGTACGGGCCAGCGACTTACGGCCACCTTGCGACACATCAGGGCGACAAGATCCAAGAAGCTCTTGGAGAGGTACGCAGCTGGGGGATTCCGAAAGATTTTGTTCACGGATGAGAAAATCTTCACCATAGAAGAAAAATTCAACCGACAAAATGACAAAGTGTATGCAAGGAGTTCACAGGAAGCTTCGGAGATCATTCCGAGAGTTGAGAGAGGCCACCACCCTGCGTCAGTCATGGTTTGGTGGGGGGTGTCCTACGAAGGGGTCACTCAGCTCCATTTCTGTAAACAGGGCGTGAAAACAAAAGCGGCAAACTATCAGAGCGACATACTGGATCCTATCGTCAAGCCTTTAAGTGGTACATTGTTTGCCAACCAACACTGGGTCTACCAGCAGGATTCCGCCCCCGCTCACAAGGCTAAGAGTACGCAGCGCTGGCTGGAAAGCAATGTGCCAGAGTTCATTGCTGCGGAAGATTGGCCCTCAGGGAGTCCGGACCTCAATCCTTTAGACTACAAGTTGTGGGACCTGCTAGAGCAGTTGGCCTGCTCCAAAGCCCACCGTAATATCGAGTCCCTGAAAGCGGATTTGATCCGATCAGCGGCAGCTATTCCTTTGGAAGCTGTGCGTGCAGTGATAGATGAGTGGCCCGCGAGATTGAAGCAGTGTGTGAAGGCCAAGGGGGGACATTTTGAATAAAACTGTTTGATTATGAATTCTAAAAATGTTGTCGAATAAATAATATCTTTCATATAAATATATCTTATCTTGTTTCATTATTATCATGAGATTATCATGGGACAGAACTTATGGCACGACTACGTATATATATATGTATATATATATATATACTCATACACACACACACGTATACATATTTCTGGCTCGCATAATACAATGTGAGGACCGGTCTGTATACCATACAAAGTGAGGACCACCAGAAGGAATGCAGCTACAAATGTATTTTTAGGCATGATCTGGTAGCACGCCATTATTATATCTGACAGTGGCGAATATACGCAGAAAAAACTATTTTAAATTTATGACATATATGGGTCAAACTGAGAACCGACTAAGCACCTAACATAACGAGCTCCGTATATTGAAACACTTACAACAAACGAAGTGAGGACCATACAGGGTTGCCTATATCAACTAGTTTTTCTCAAAGTTCATATATATATATATATATATATATTGTATCTAAAAATGGATTGTAATCACAGTACGTAATTAATGATTCACATAAGATTTTTTTAGTTTGATAATCGATAATTTGTTTATTCAGATATAACTGACTTACGATCGGAAAGCACCTTTTAGTAACTTTGTTTACATGAGGTATGACTTGAGACACTTATCAAAAACAATTCCTATGTTTTTGGCTGCTTCATTAATTTCAGTAATAAAAGCTAACATCAAAGTTGCTTTAACATGATTCCTCAAAGGTTTAAGTGAAAATATAATCACTTTTGATTTCGAAGGGTCTAGTTTGATGTTTGACGAATGTGTGCAAGTCGGCGATATATAAATTAAATAATTATGGTCCGAGTACAGAACCTTGGGGTACTCCAGACGAAATTGCACATTTAGGCGACACATCCATATCGAAAGTAGAACCATTGTTTTATTGAGTCTCCCGTTACGAAACCGCTAAACCGCCACCATGAAGTAATAGTCCGTCTAAAAATTGGCAAAACGTTCGCCCCATATATACGCCACTGGCCATACCTGCCTGCCATAACTTTCCCAATCAAATCTCCAACAGCATAGGAGCATTCATAGTAGACTGTCGATATGCAACGTTGTAATATTCACTACATTATACCGGGTAATATTGCTTCTCGGATGCGATAAAATATTAACAGTTTCAATTTGCCACGGCAGCCGTTCGAGCTCAGAAGAGGCAAGTTTTGCGAGCAGAGTCCGTGAGGCGGCCGTATTCCCAGATACAAAATAATACATTATTGATATCATCGGCCCTTACGGAAGGATTCTCAGTTTGCCTCGAATTAATACGTCTGCTTATAATGGAAGCAGGGTTTTTTATTGGTGGTAAGGCACCATGAAAAATGACGTTAATCAGGTGGAAATATTCTTGGTGGTTGGATCCAGGAATGCTGGCGACTCACTTCCGCGATTCATCCCACTTTTACTTATTGAAAATATTCACTTTTCTCACTATTTTCGCTTTAGCTGTACCTATTGTAGTTTGCTAACGATTTAGAAGGTCTGTCCTCCTTCTCTCAAGCCCCACAATAATAAATGAAATCTTTTATAAAAATGAACTATGAAGTTGTTCATGTCACTTCACTCCACTCTCGGAATGTCCGGGTGGAGGGTGGGCTCGAGGGAACAACATCGAAGATAAAATTTGTTTTTCGAACATCTGCGGGATCAACAGCAACATTGATGCTGTTCATCACTACCTGCAATCCAATCGTCCCGCCGTGCTTTTCTTGGCGGAGACAAAAATCTCAGGGACTGCACCGATTAACCATCTCAACTTCCCAAACTACGAGGTGCACTCCAATCTGAGAAAGAACGGGGGAGTTGTGGCTTTTGTCCGCAGCAGTCTTTCCTGCTCCAGGGATCTTTCTTTGGAATCAGACCGGAAGGACATTCTGTGGCTTCGCCTCAACTCCAAATTTATTTGCTGCCTTTATCGCTCTCCCTCGAACCATAACTGGGATGACCTACTCGAATACCTCGCCGTCCAGATCGACTTCCTGAACATCAATCACCCCGCTTCAGAGGTAGTTCTTCTCGGTGATTTCAATGCCCATAATGAGCTTTGGTTGGGCTCAAATAAGACCGATGCAGCAGGTCGTGCAGTCGAAGCGTTCGCTCTTACTCAAGGGCTGACCCAGCTGGTGACGAGCCCTACTTTTTTCCCCCGCGTCTCGTCACACGCCAGTAGCCTGCTAGATCTCTTTCTGACGACGCATCCTGCCCCTTACAGCACTGCTGTCCTGTCCCCCCTGGGTAATTCAGATCACGGTGTTGTGGAGGTTAGGTTTCGGTCAGAAGCCGCTGTGGCAGCAGAAACTCGCACAGGCCGCAAAACTTGGCATTACGGACATGCCGACTGGGAGGGGCTCAGAGACTTCTTCTCTAGCTTTCCTTGGAGAGATGTCTGTCTCACTGACGCGGATGCGTCGACTGTCTGTTCTTCAATAACCGAAATTATCCACGTCGGAATGGAGGAATACATCCCTCACACAGTGAAAGTTCCTAAACCAGGGTCCAACGGCTGGTTCAACAAATCGTGTGACACTGCTGGCCAGCAGAAGATCAAGGCCCACAGAACCTACTTGCAAAACCCCACTGTAGAGAACAGACAAGCCGACGTCGAGTCCAGAAACAAATATAACGAAGCGGTTCGCAATGCCAAAAACCAGCATGATATAAAAGTTAGGCACAGGGTAATGTCGCAGCGCAATGGCAGTCGGTCTTTCTGGACGCTGGCCAAGCAGATTGAAAAGAACTTCTCACACAGTAGCCTTCCACCACTTACGTGTCAGGATGGAACTATTGTATTCGACTCAAAGGCCAAGGCGGAAGTGCTAGCCAAGATCTTTGCTGCCAACTCCACCATGGACGTCCCCACCAACGCCCAAGTGCCGTCAATTCAAAGGGTTCCCCACACTATGCGGGAAGTAACATTCAGGCACAAGACCGTAAGACGAGTGCTCTTGTCGCTCGACATCAACAAAGCTTCTGGTCCGGACTTGATTCCTGCCATTGTACTGAAGAGATGTGCAGCGGAGCTTGCTCCAGTTGTTTCGCGTCTCTTCCAGATATCTTATGAATCCGGCACCATCCCAGAAAACTGGAAATTTGCTCATGTACAGCCCATCCCAAAAAAAGGATCTAAAACCGACCCTTACAACTACACTCCTATAGCTCTGCTTTCTGTTATAAGTAAAGTGATGGAGAGGTGCATAAATCGCGAGCTTCTGGACTACCTCGAACGTCACAGCTTGATTAGCGACAGGCAGTACGGTTTCCGGCACCAACGATCCACAGAGGACCTCCTAGCTTACGTCACGCAACTGTGGAGTAAACTCATCCAGTCTCATGGTGAGGCTCATGTCGTTGCTCTTGACATCACGAAAGCGTTCGATCAGCTGTGGCACGCTGCCCTCTTAAGCAAGCTTCCATCCTACGGCCTCCCAGAAAAGCTTTGCAGATGGGTGGCTGACTTTATCTCTGGCCGCAAGATATCCGTCGTACTTGACGGATTCTCCTCTTCATCCCACAACGTCAACGCGGGTGTTCCCCAGGGATCGGTCTTGGCTCCAACACTGTTTCTCTTACATATCAACGACCTCCTTTCCTGCACGATCAACCCAATCCACAGCTTCGCTGATGACAGCACTCTACATGCAGGAATTCAGAGTGACAAGCCGATATCTGCCGCTGAGCTGGAAAAAATAAGACTAGCGACGACTTCTTCTCTGACACGAGACCTGGAGGCTATCACTGCTTGGGGACGCAACAATCTTGTACAGTTCAATGCTTCCAAAACACAGTACTGTACTTTGACGAACAAAAAGCGTCCTAGCGCTCATACAGTTTCGATGGACGGTCGAGTTCTACCAAAGAGCCATTCATTTCGGCTGGTCGGAGTCCAGATCACCGAGGACCTGATCTGGCACGAACACATCTCTTCAATAGCTGCAGCTGCTGGGAAAAAGCTAGGCTATTTGTTTAGGGCTAAGAAGTACTTTTCTCCGCATGACCTTCTCACTCTATACAAGGCCCAGATAAGGCCTAGCCTCGAGTATTGCTCACACATTTGGGGTGCTGCCGCCCCGACTACATTGTCCATGCTCGATGCTGTCCAGAGGAGGGCGCTCCGACTGATCTATGACTCTTCTCTAACAGACAGTCTCGGGACTCTTTCGCACCGGCTCTTTTCTATCGCTACACCAACGGGCTTTGCTCCTCAGAGCTCTCTTCCATGATGCCTCCGCGCGATGCGCCTGCCAGACAGACCCGCCTGACTTCGGCGTCCCATCCTAACCGTGTCAAACTTCGTACATCCAGAACTGGCTGATACGACCGCTCCTTTGTCCCGAGGGTGTCTAGATTGTGGAACAATCTACGGGAGGAAGCTTTTCCCAGTTCTACTAACCTTAGGCAGTTCAAAAATCGTATTAACAAAATTTCTTTGGGATCATCATAGCAGCCGCGGTGTTCCGGCATTTAGGCTTCTGCCTGCGCGGCTGTTTCGATATAAAAAAAAAAAATGTACAGGGTACTCCCCAAGCTGAGCCAATATGTATTACATGAGAAATTAATAGAACTAGTTAAAATCTATTCAACTTACTAGAAGCACTGTATGCTGTGGGGATTTCAAATTCGATACGGTAAGCAATGCAATACAAAGTCATTTATTAAGACAAAGTTGCTCATTTAGGTAACTAATAAAATCTTACTTAGTTCAGAATATTTTTTGGAGAGACAGAAAATACGATTTTACCCTGAACGGTCTTCACTCCTTCCTGACTTAATTTGAGCGGGAATTTCAATATAAATTGCATTAACGGTGACACTTTTTACAAGCCTCGTACAAGTAACTGTTAGTATGCTAATTCGTTAGTATGTATGCGTGGGACAAATCCTGAATTTTTAACCAATTAACCTTAACCAACTGGGCTGAATTTGTGTATGCCGGTCTTGTTTGTGTGACAATATATAATGAATTAACCGCCGCCATTTTGAATCTAATATGGCGCATCCTACATGATGGCGATTTATCGTTTCCATAGTATATCGATTTATAATTTCCAGTCACCCCCATATTATGGATATCAAATGAACGGGAAGATGAAAGAAACACAATAAGCAAAGTGACGTCATTATAATCCAATATTCACTTCAATTCAATTCAATTCAATGGACTTTATTGTAACACATACATAATTTTGTATCCTTACAAATGACGAAGTCTGGCCAATGGCCATTTATACTTAACCATAAATGTCAATGATTATTACTACCTTCAAAATAAAATAAAAAAAAACTGAAAAAGAAAAGGAAAAAGAAGAATAATAGTAAAAGAAGAATTAATAAATATGACATAATGCGTACGATTAGAACAAAAAAACATACGTACGATTCAAAGAGAGGACAATAACCTAAGAGCTCAATAAGTGGTTTTTATATTTTTTTTTTAGAAAAGTTGCTGATGAAATATTGTTCGAAAGAGTTTATCAATTTCACCGCATTATACGTAAAAGTCCGTTGAAAAATGGCTGTCCTATGTTGTGGCATTGTCAGGAGATTAATGTTGCGCGTATTCAAATTGTGAATTAAATTCCTACGAACAAGCTTTTGCATAAGATAAACGGGAACAGAAGTTTTTAATATTTTTACGACAAATGTAACAAAGTTGTATTTGAAAAGATCAGAAATTTTCAACCAATTCATTGAAGATACTGAGTGAGAAACATGATCGTACCTTCTTAAATTGTTTATGTAACGACTACATGAGTTTTGAATTTTTTGCAGTCTGTATTTTGTGATTTCATCCAGACAGGGATAATAAACTATGTTGCAGTAAGCGATTTTACTGAGTATGAGTGACTCGCATAACATTTTCTTAATGTTTCTATTTAAAACAGTTTTACTTGCATATAGAAGCCTGAGTCTAAAATAACTAGACTTACACACATAGCCAACTTGCTCCTGAAATCTGAAATCTTCATCCAAGTACAAACCTAAATTTTTTTGCGATCTTTCGACCTTCTGCCCCACAAGTCATGATGGGCTCTAGCAAGGTTCGGTATATTGTCATTTTTGTTTTTTGTCGAATATGTTTAGACCATAGTAAAGAGAATGATTATCGCTTCTTTCGCCTGCTTTCAATGTCTCTTCTTCCATGATTAGAAAACAACTATAAATTGAATAAAGTGTGATCTATTAAGTTGTGGAAAGTAGCAACTGGGTACACGTCGTAATCGATAACTTGATTTTCCCAACATAACCGCTCTCTCCAATCCATTAGAATTAATTCATCGATCCGCAGTGGCTGGCAGACGGCAACTTCCACTCAAAACTTCCCTTCTAAAATTCGAACAGAGCGCAAACGAACTTCGGTAAATCGTTCAACATAATTAGCTCAGATTTACAGAGTTCCTGTCGACCGCTGCCAAACCGGCGCAGTTTTTCCTCTTTATCCTGTTTGCTGCTACAGCATGCAATTTGCTCTTTTGTCAACTCGTTTTTTTTAAGTGACTTCTAAAAGAGCTATTTCCCATATGTATTCATTTTATGTCAGCAATTAGAAAAACTACCGTTTGACTGTCGTTTCCATTCAAAAACTCGTCCTCATAGAAAGAATATTTCTGTTAATGAAGTTTCTCTAACACTGTATTGTATCACGACTGAAAGTGTGGAAGGAGGGCGGAAGCATGCATACTAAGTGCAGGGGGCCATTTTCAACAATTTTTGGAATCATTTCGTTGGTTTTAATGTTATGTTTATGTTGTCAGTTGTAGTTGTTCATTACTCATAATATGCTTAATTTTTCCAATTAAATTAATAATAATTTTGCAAATTAGACAATAGAACGGTTTTTATTTTTTTACTCAAAAATGGTGCATCGAAGGAAAATAATTCAATAGAGATCATTTGTTTTAAATTGAACGGGGAATTCAAAAATAATTTTTATGTGGCGCAAAAACACATTGGCGTACCATTTTTTTCTTAAAAAATACCCGTACGCACGCCACTGTTAAAGCTAACAATTATTTTTGCATTGAAAAATATGCAACTTTATTAACTTTCACTACGTACTAAATATCAGTGAAATATCTGAAGCGGTTCTGAAAATATTAATTAATTTCCACTTTTTCCCTAAAACTTCAACACCCCGAGTTTTTGTAAAGAAACATTTTTGGACTATAGTTTATAAAGCAAACTAACATTAATTTTTCATGTAGATTCACACCCTTAAATATTCGCATATCATTAAGGAACACCCTGTATATTATAAATCGTTTACATAGAAAATGCAAATTAAAAAATATAAGAACAACTGGAAATCAGAGGCACAAATACTAATAGGTAAACTTTGTAATATTCAGTACCTTAGGTTCCAAAGGTTTCGTATTTTTACGTCTAACGACACTCTACACTAATAATCCTGTATCATCTGAAGATCCTTATAATGGGTGATTTTTTTGCTAGTATCTTTTTGGCAACACTGTTTTTGACAGATGACGCGTGAATCGTGTCTTGTGTCATTGTCAAGCTTGTTCAGTTTGGACTATAATTTAACCATGAATCGACTTACGAACGCACAACGCGTGCAAATTATTGAATTTTACTATCAAAATTCATGCTCGGTTAAGAGAGTGCATCGAGCACTGCTTCCAATTTATGGGCAATTTGGTCAGCCTACTGAGGGAGCTATTCGGAAGCTTGTGACTAAATTTCGAACCCAGTTTACATTACACTGATCAACAGCCAAAAAATATCCTAAATAAAATCAACAAAATATTACTATTTTTAATGTGCTAAAACCGGAATGAAACTTATTTTTTCAATATTAGTTCAAGTTTCAGAGATACGGTAATTATATGTGTTCCTGCTGTGACAGTTTTAATATACTGTAATTCACAAGAATGCACGTGCTACATTCTTATGTTCGGCAAGGAAAGATGATGTAATCGGCATGATTGTGTTACGTTATACATACGTGTACATTATATTGTTTTATATTAGCCATTTTTTCCTCAGTTGGCTGACAGCGTTCATGCAAGATGTCTCGAAAGTGTGTAAACAATCCAGATCAGTTTTGTTACGTGTGTGGTGATGTGACTTTTGCGTCTCAGAGACGGTCTATTACTCCACTAATAACAAAGGCATATCAGCTTTATTTCGGTTGTAAACTAGGTGATCAAGACAAACAGTGTGCACCCCACATCTGCTGTAATACATGTGCTTCAAGTCTGAGGAGCTGGTTAAATGGCAAAAAACGGTCTACGCGCTTTGCTGTCCCAATGGTTTGGAGAGAGCCTACAAATCATATTAATGATTGTTACTTTTGCATGGTACCGTGTGTTGGACAAGCCACAGGTATGTGCAAGAAAAAAAAATCGGTTATTAACTACCCAAACATACCATCTGCGATGAGACCTGTGCCTCACAGTGACGAAAATCCTATTCCAAAACCCCCAGAATGCTACACTTGCGAATCAGAAAACGAATCAGATCATGGCGATCGAGTGATTCGTCAGGAAGAAGATATGCCATCAACGTCAAGAGATCCTGATTTTATACCGAGCACGTCATGCCACCAACCGCACAAAATAACACAGTCAGAATTAAATGATCTTGTAAGAGATTTAGAACTTCCAAAATGTAAGGCAGAGTTACTTGGATCAAGACTGCAGCAGTGGAACTTGTTAGAAGACGATGTTTCGGTATGTGTTTTTCGTAAACGTCACAAAGACTTAGAACCATTTTTCAATATGGAGAATAACTTGGTTTTCTGCAGTAACATTAACGGCTTACTGGCGGCTATAAATATAAACTATAACCCAGAAGAATGGAGATTGTTTATAGACAGTTCAACATTGAGTTTAAAGGCAGTGTTATTGCATATTGGAAATATTTTACCATCTCTTCCTGTAGGGTATGCAGTTCACATGAAAGAATCATATGACAATATGAAGTACTTATTGACATGCATAAAATACGATGAGCACCAATGGCATATTTGTGGCGATTTGAAAGTTGTTGCACTTTTACTTGGGCTGCAGCTAGGCTACACAAAGTTTTGCTGTTTTGTGTGAATGGGACAGTCGGGCAAAGGCACTTCATTACACCAGACAAAACTGGCCTGTTCGTCAATTCCTAGAGCCAGGTCAAAAAAATGTACAGCATATGCCATTAGTAGATGCGAAAAAAATTTTATTACCACCACTGCATATTAAGTTGGGCCTAATGAAAAACTTTGTCAAGGCATTAGATAGAGATGGGTCAGCTTTTCAATACCTGCGTCAGAAATGTCCAAGACTAAGTGAGGCAAAGGTTAAGGAAGGTATTTTTGTTGAGCCACAGATTCGAAATATTTTGAAAGATACACAGTTTGAAAACACTTTAACAGGTATTGAAAAAACTGCTTGGAATGATTTCCGTCTGGTGGTCACTAATTTCTTGCGAAATAGAAAAGCTGACAACTATAAAACCCTTGTCAAAAATATGCTGACATCGTATCAAAAGATGGGCTGTAATATGTCTCTTAAGATACATTTCCTACACTCACACCTGGACTTTTTTCTTGACAATTGCGGAGCCGTAAGTGATGAGCACGGCGAACGTTTTCATCAGGATATTTCAACAATGGAAAAAAGGTACCAGGGAAAGTGGAATCCTTCCATGCTTGCAGACTACTGTTGGACTCTTGGTAGAGATGCTCCAGAAACGATCCATAAAGCAGCAGCAGCAAAAAGACAGCGTATATAGTGATTCTTATAAGTATATGAATCTTGTTACTTTTTTTAATATATCCTTAAAAATAAAAAGTTTTTTTTCTAAACCGCAACTAATTTTTTTATTTCATTGTCATTTTTGGATTCAGCGCCCCAAAAATAACAAAGAAGTGCCCTTTTCCCACAAGATACAATTAAAAAACTAAAATTTGTTGTCCAGTGTTATAGACCAAACTGAACAAGTTTGACAATGACACAAGACACGATTCACGCGTCATCTGTCAAAAACAGTGTTGCCAAAAAGATACTAGCAAAAAAATCACCCATTAGTTATGCTCGGCCAGTACACGCTGAAGAAAGTTGGGTCAACAGACAAAATGGCGAAAGTAAATATCCATCCCACCCCGGTATCTCTACAGCGCGCCGTTGTGCAAATCTCACGTCGTACGCGGTGAGGTCCAAACTCAATCTGTCCAACCAGGGAATAACCGGGAACTGGGAAACGGTGCAAATCCCCGTTCGCGGCAGTCGGAGTCGGTTAATTATACCGGACGATTTGTGCCCTACCGGGAGCGACCCGTCCGTATCCCCTTTCTCCTACCTACCCTTCGGACGGGAATAGGGGAGAAGAGTTTAATTCGCGCGTAGCCACGGAAGGTGAACACGCCAGATTGATCGTACAGATGCAAATGCTTCCTGTTGTATGCAAATCAACACGGACGGCACGCAATTCGTTGTCGAATCGAGTCCTCATTCCGTGCTGTTTTCTCTGTACACGTGTTGATTGGAAAACTGACCTGCCTGATGGTTTTTACTTACTAGGAGAGAAGTTTAAATGTCAACATCTATATAAAACTGTTTTAAAAGCAATTTTTCATAAACTAAGATTATATCCGTCAAACAATTTATGTAAGAAACTTCTTCATCACCTGATTTTTGTTTCGCTGACGCGGATGTGTCGGCTGCCTGTTCATCGATAACCGAAATCATCCACGGTTGGAAGGAGGAATACATCGCTCATACAGTGAAACTGCTCAAACCAGGGTCCAACGGTTGTTTCAATGAATCTTGCAACAGTACAGGAGAAGATCAAGGCACACAGAACCTTCTTACAAAACCCCACTTAGGTATCCACCACTTAGGTATCAAGATGGAATTCCCTACACTATGCGGGAAGTAACATCAGGAATAAGACCATAAGACTGCTCTTGTCATTCGACATCAACAAAGCTTCTGGTCCGGACTTGATTTCTGCCGTTGTATTGAGGTTTTTTTGCGTTTCTTCTTGCTCATGTTCAACCCATCCCAAAAAGGGATCTAAGACCGATCCGTATAACTACAAGCCTATAGTTCTGCTTTCTGTTATAAGTAAGGTGATGGAGAGGTGCATAAATGGCGAGGTAGTCCAGAAGACTACCTCGAACGTCACGGCTTGATTACCGACAGGCAGTATGGCACAGGGGACCTCCTATACTACAATTATTTAAAACTGTAATGACTCATACGCGTGATCAACACGTGATCAGAGCTCGATCCCGGCTTCCTTCCAGTACAGCCGTATAGCGTACGACATATGTCGTTTCTGTGGCTTTGCGGTGGTCAACAGCACAGACAGAGATGGAAATAATGGCTGATTGTTCTCCGCCGGTAGAACCAATGAAATCAAAGACGCGCCTCGACCGGCAGACTCATAGGCGTCGGCAACGCATTGGAACGTGTTTCGTTGAGCGATCGCATATTGTGTGTTTTTATAAGAATTGTTGTGTGATTGTTATTGTTGTGGTTTCTGTGGTTACTGTTTTGGTTATACTTAACCATGGAGAGTACAAATGGCAGGAGTGGAAGTACTGAAAGCCAGGGAACAAGTAGGCGGCTTCGTGCTCAACGTGTTCAATTATCTGAACAGAACTATGTCGCAGGGAGATGCACTCGCGCGTTGTGAAAGTATGACAGGCGTTCCAGAATGGACCATTCGCAGGGTCGTGCATGAAAAGATGAAAACTGGAGCTACTACTGATCCAAAGTTTAATTTGAAGGGACGAAAGGCCGTTAAATTGGATGACGATAGCAAAATGGCGTTATGGCGAACCGTACATTCATTCTTCTTTAGGAATGAGATACCAATCCTCAAGGCTGTACATGCAGCGATCAAGGAAAATGAAATTATACCCCAAATGAGCGTCGAGGTAATGAGAAAATCCCTGCACGAAATTAATTTTCGTTACAAAACGCGTAATCGGAAGTCAGTATTGATAGAGAGACCTGAAATAGTCGCCTGGCGTCGAAAATACCTACGCGAAATGATTGAATATAGGCGACAAAGCAGAAAAATCTATTATTTGGACGAGACATGGGTAAATGCAGGTCACACAGTTAAAAAAACCTGGATAGACAAAAACGTAGTGAGTAACCGACAAGCAAGCATTGAAGGTTTGTCAACGGGTCTTCGTGGACCGTCAGGGAAAGGTCAAAGATTGATCGTAACTCATATTGGTAGCGATAGTGGCTTTTTAGAAGAGTGTGACTTGATTTTCGTCTCTAAGAAAGGAGGTGATTACCATGACGAAATGAATGCCAGCTGCTTCAAGAGCTGGTTTCAAGGGGTGCTTCAGCGAGTTGAGCCCAACTCTGTGATCGTCATGGATAATGCTTCCTACCATAGTCGTCGAGCCGAACGTGTACCGACTATGGGATCTCGAAAAAGTGACATGCAGCAATGGTTGCGCGAAAAAGGAATCCCGTTTGACGATTCATGTGTGAAAGCGGAATTGATGGCCCGTCAATGTGGTGTCACTGTGCTGCGGTTACCGCCCTACCACTGTGAACTGAACCCAATAGAGCTCATCTGGGCTCAAGTGAAGGGTTATATTGCGCGCCATAACACAACCTTCAAATTACCAGACGTTAAGGTTTTACTTGAGACTTCCATACAGCTAGTAACGCCCGAAGCTTGGCAGAATGCTATCCGTCATGTTGTGAAGGAAGAAACAAAAATGTGGCAGCTTGACCACCACATCGACACCATCATAGAGCCAGTTACAGTCAATTTCAACGAGGAAAGCGATATCGACAGTTTATTACTGTCAGATGTAAGTGGAAGCGACGATGAATAAAGGTAATTCCCAAATTTTTGACTTACAATATGTTTCAAACCACTCTTTATTAAGCATGTGACAAATCTAGTTCACCCATGTTAAACATTCATACCCCGCCTATGAACAGCCGACTACTGGTAGTTAAGTGATGTTCACGTGAACATCGATGAGTCATTACAGTTTTAGATAGTTATAGTATAGCTTACGTCACGCAATTCTGGAGTAAACTCATCCAGGCTTATGGTGAGGCTCTTGACATCACGGAAGCGTTCGATCAGCTGTGGCACGCTGCCCTCTGCCCTCTCTAGCACTGAGACATTAGAACAAATTTTACGCCATCATCTATTATAATCCATGTCCATCCACATGTACTATTTTATTACATTTTAAATTTATGTTTATGTTCTTTTTTAAAACACGCCTATACCTACATATTTGTCTTTAAAGGGTTCAAACTAAGATCATTACTCCTAAATCAATAGAAAATGAGTCTTCTGCAAAAAATGCTGAATGATTTTACCTTTGTTTCTAAATGCGATATATATAATGAAAATAACAGGGGTCCTAACACATATCCCTGTGGTACACCAGAAAAAAAAATTTGTGCGGTAAAGTGCTGTTGGTTTAGACGAACTTTTTGAAGCGGATTTTCAAGGTAGGTTTGAATAAACGAAAGAGGTTTCCAGAAAATCCATAATAACTGTATTCAGACACATGAAGTGAATGCTTAATTTTATTGTATCAAATGCTTTAGTAAAGTCGATAAAGTCAAGAAGTATGAGAGCTACTGCTTTTTGGTTGTCAAGTGTCTGTCTCGGCCGTTGCAGGTTTTATTAATGATAGTTTAACCCTACTATATGCACCAAATCCAGTTAAATCAGAAAACGTAACATTGATGCTTTCTGATGCGGCCGCTTATATGATCAAGGCTGGAAAAGCTTTACTGGTATTTTACCCGGAATTAATACAATTCACTTGTATGGCTCATGCATTGAATAGATTAGCCAAATTAGTATGTGCAGAATATCATCCTTCTGTTAATAGTTTAATTAATAACGGAAAAAAGGTCTTTTTAAAAGCTCCCTTAAGGGTAGAATTTTACAAAGAAATGGCTCCCGGCTTGCCTTTACCACCTGAGCCTGTTATTACAAGATAGGGTACATGGCTCAATGCTGCCTCGTTTTATGCAGATAATTTCGTATAAATCAAAGAAATTTTTCTTTCGCTTGACGCTGATTCTATAGCACTTAGATCTTGTAGGTAATCGATACTAGAGTCAAACATTTTAGACGACCTTTATTAAAGCTCATTTGTTCATGTTAGCAAAAGCAATAATGGAGCTGGAAACTACCCAGTTGTCATTAAACGACTCTTTCAGAATCATAGAAAAGGTGATCGAAGAACTAAGTCTTATTCCTGGAGAAATTGGAAATAAAATTAGGGTTAAATGGGAAAGTGTTTTATCTCGCAATCCTGGATACCAACAAAATATAAAATGTTTGTTACATTTTGAGAGGACAGAACCAAAGTGATCCGGATATCAAAATGACGCCGCTTCCTTGAAATTTGCGCCGATCACATCATGTGATGTGGAGCGTTCATTTTCGGCTTCTAAAAATTTATTAACAGAAAAACGCCATAATTTAAGCATGGATAGTATTAACCAGTTATTAGTTTTACACTGCAACCCTATCGTTTAACTTGTTGTGTGTGTTAGTTTGGATTAGTACTGACTTTTAGTTTAATATTATTTGATATGATACTATATTTTCTATTATACAGTGTGAGTCTTCATAAAGTGCACATATCAAAATCAGGGAAACTACACTCTATTTCATCGACGAATAAATCATCAAAAAACATGAATTTGATTTTTTATGAATACATGAATATTTTAAAATTTTTAGTAGCAGCTTCTAACCGTATTGAAATAACTCGTTACAACTTCTAAACTAAATGTCCTATCATATTGGAATACATTTTGTAGTGATTGCTGGTAAAAGGACGTGCCTGAAAAGTGAAGAATTCCAGGAAAAGTAATGACATCCATTCAGAATAAAGAAAATTTTGATGAAAATCTGTTTTTTTTTTTCATCATTTTTACAATAATTTCAAATTTTCTATAAATATCGTCCCTTGTACCCTACCTTTTTTTATGTGTAAGTTATTCTACATGTTATCAGCTTTATAAAAGTAAAAATTGCACTTTTATTACTCAAATGCTAGGCACCATTGTTTATCATGTAGATACCTTTTTTTGGTGATCCAATGTAGAGTCGCGCGGGCTGAAGTACGAGTGGGGGGCGGGCCCAGTTGAGAAACAATTGAATGTTGGGCAGTTAGGCAGCTATTTGTGTTTCTCCTGCCAACTTTATCAGTTTCGTTTGCTACAATATCACGCTTTCGCTTTTTGGTCGCGATGCCACGTATAAGTGATTTCCCTCCGGCACACATTGCCGATATCCATTATTATTATGGAATGTACCGAGGGAGTGCTAGAGCTGCTTGCACAGCTTATCTAGCTGCATTTCCAAATCGACGCCCTGTTCCATCAGCCCGTAACTTCCAAGAAGTACATAGAAGACTGGCTAACACTGGACTTGGTTTGCCTCGAGATCGCCGCGAACCAGGTGTTATTATTCATGTTGCTATCGAAGAAGCCATTTTGGATGATTTGTTTGCTGACCCGACTACTAGTACGAGACGTTTGGCGTTACATCATGACATATCCCAGAAATCGGTTTGGCGCATCTTGAGGAAAGCAGGGTTGCATCCATACCATTATCAAAGGGTGCAGCACTTGCATGAAGATGTGGATTGGCGTCCAGGGTGCGTTATGTCTACATGGATTTCAATAAAAACAAGAGACAATCCTGAATTCCCGAAAACAATTCTGTGGACAGATTAATATCAATTCACGAGAGACGGCATCGTGAACTGTCGTAATTTACATAAGTGGTGCCCAAAAGATGAAAACCCTAGGCTGAAAAGGGCTTCAACATTTCAAGTGAAATTTTCTGTAAATGTGTGGGCCGCACTGATTGATAACTTTTTGATTGGTTCAATAATACTCCCGAGGACATTAAACGGAGAGAGATTTCTGGAGCTTTTACGGACTGAACTGCCCTTGCTGTTGGAAGAAGTGCCGCTGCAAACCCGTCGAAGAATGATGCTTCAAATGGATGGATGTCCTGCCCATTACTCGCTGATTGTCAAGTCTTTTCTTAATGAAAATTATCCAGGCCGCTGGATCGGCCGACAAGGACCTGTTGGGTGGCCGGCGCGTTCCCCAGATCTCACACCTCTCGACTATTTTTTATGGGGGACAATGAAACAAAGGGTGTACAGCAGTTCCATAAACAGCGAAGCGGAACTTGAAGAAAGAGTTTTGCGTGTTGCAAACGAAATCAAAAATGATCCCGAGATGATTCGTAGGGCAACTCATCAAATTTCACTTAGCGCTACAATGTGTTTGCAGCAACGGGGTGGCCATTTTGAACATTTGATGCATTAAGCCAAAATGATTATCCTATAGACAAGTCTATTTGATTTTATTTGTTAAAGATAATGAATGATTCATGTAGGTTAATACTGTTGTTTTATTCCTACTCTGGCGTTGAACTGAGTTCACTGCTTTTTGAAACGCTGATTTAAAAACTTGTATCTAAGTAATAAACTTGCAATTTTTCACCATTAGGAAGCTAATAACATGTATAATAACTTAACATTTAAAAAAGGTAGGGTAAATAGGACAATTATTGAAATTTAGCAATTGTTTTAAAAACATTGAAAAAATAGTGAGTTTCAGCATATTCCTCTTTATTTTAAATTTGTAGCATTTAATTTCGTGGAAATTTTCACTTTACTGGTACGGCCTATTATTTGCAATCACTACAAAATTTATTGTAACGATTTATTTAAATGGGGTTAGCAGCTGACTAAAAATTTTAAAACATAAAAAATCAATTATTGTTTTTAATTTTTTTTTGATAATTTTTCCGTCAATAAAATAAGGTGTAGTTTCCTTGATTTTGCTATGTGCACTTTATGAAGACTCACACTGTATTAAACATAATATATTAATATATAAGCGTTTATTTTTTTGTGTTCGCAGATTTATGTTTCAGTTTTTCCACATATAAAATCCATATTTCGACTATTTTTTACAGCATATTTTGCAATTTTATACCACATAAAAATCCGGACCTTAGTGATGAATGTTAAGCGGTGCGCGGCGGGGGTGCGCGCGGATTTCATGTTGTGACTTGTCGAAACTTGTATAAACTGCGATTGACGACGCCTGGTTTTGAAACAGCGGTTGACAGAATAAGTGAAAATGATACTTAATTTCTAATTTTATGCGTGTAAATTAAACATTACATTGTAATGTTATTTGTTGTTGTTTGTTTATTTTTTTGTTTTTTCTTTCTAAACTGCAAACGCTTTCCGCACCCCTTGACATCTCTCTGTACCCCCTTGGGAGGCGCGCCCCCCTGGTTGGGTCCTCCTGGTTTAGATGGAATGACTTTGTTAGAATATAAGTAGGCGCAGAACTGCTCGTAAACAACGCGATCCAATATTTTGAGAAAATAGGCAGTAAACTGATCCCCTGATTGATCTCAGTTGGCCATAGTTAGTAGGATCAGAACAACTACAGCATCTTTCCACTGATCTAGGTAATATCCCCTCTCTAAACAACAGTTGATTATACGTGTTAAGTACACATCATTTTCAGATATACATATTATCACATGTAAAGTTATTCCATCTGAACGACTAGTATTAGATTTTGTATATCTGGGTACAATATAGTATTTGTAAGTCGATTGTCTAACCAAGTTTTTACCAATTTCTGCTATAAATCGCAGATAATTTGCTTTTTAGTAGCGATGGTATCTGGTGTCATCACCCAGTCGTACGCTCCAACAAGATAATTCTCCAAATAAAAAACTTCCGAGCGGCGTTACTATGTCATTTCGGAGCAAATGTTCGTTGCTGTACTTCACTTTACTTGATAACCGTTTTAAGCGTGTTTTCTAAAAAATAGGAAACTTCCTCATTTGTCGCACTAATTAGCTAAAATTTATACGAGAAATCGTGCAATCTAAAGCAGTCTTAAATATTTCCGAATGGTATCGTGGAGAGCGCGTAGTTGTGTATCCTACAGCCGGCGAACGCTCCAGTTCAGATCGCACAGCATCAGCATCAGCGCAGTGCTGGTCGGGGGAATTTGAAAGGCCTTCTCGCTAATAGGAGTACACAATATGAATATAAATGGACGTAATTTACATCTGTAAGGAACGAACGAACAGCAGCGAAGAGGAACCGAGTGGAACGCGAACGCTGGAGAATGGCGGTGGAGGTGGTGGTGGTGGTGGTGGTGTGATGGCTGAACGAATTCAATTAGTGGAAAGTGTGTGCGGCATACGCTGCGCGGCTGATGGTCTGCGGATGGGGTAGACAAAAGGGATGAGACGAGACGGCCGTGCACTGATATATGCAGCGGGCCGTGACAATACGTTTTCGTATGCATAGGAAGTGGTAGTGGTGGGGAGGCGAACCTGACCCTGTAGTACCAACACTGTACTATAATAATAAATTTATTTTCCATCAGACATGCATGAACATGTATAGGTTTCGTCAAAAAGATACAATAAGTAAATATGTACAAAGTAAATAAATAAAAAACAAACAAATAACATCCAACAACAAACAAGTTAAAATTAGTGATAAAAATTTATATTTAAAAACTGACAGTCGCTAATTGCATAAAAACAGTTACTTATAAAGTTGCTTTTCAGCTCAGATTTGAATTGGCCTATTGAGGTGATCCTTTTTATAGAGTCAGGCAGGTTGTTAAAAATTTTAGGACCTAAAATACATGATGATCTGCTGCCTAACTTATAACGCGCAAAAGGTATATGGATGTCGTTTTGTCTGCGAGTGCCCATTTGATGTATATGACTATTCAAGGTGAAATCATCTTTGTTGAAAAAAGTATAGATAGCCATATTGTAGAGAAAAAGCGAAGGCAGGGTCATTATTTTTAATCTCTTGAATAATTCTCTGCAACTATAAGTGCTGCTTACTCCCACCATACACCTCACCAGCCGTTTTTGACTTAGGAACACCTTAGAAGCGTTCACCGATGAACCCCAGAAGCACAAAGCATACAGCATGCGAGACTCAACCTGACCATGATACAACATCAATAGCTGATTTTCTGTGAAAACAGATCTCAGGTTCTTGAATAAATATGCTTGTGAATTTATTTTTGATGACAGATAATCGCAATGTCCTTTAAAGTTGAGACATTGGTCTAAGTGGAGCCCTAAAAACTTAGTGCTTTTATCACTCTGCAGTGCTGAACCGTTCAGAACAAGCTGAATCGCTGGTATCGACTTTTGAATGTTATGGAACCTTATAACTGTGGTCTTCTCGCTATTAAGAAGTAACTGATTTTCTTCAAACCAGCTATTGATGTTGTACACTAAGGTGTTACATTTATTTATTAAATCAGCCTCGTCTTTATTTAATATAATGATGGAAGCATCGACTGCATACAACGTGAAATGTGCTTCAGGGAAACATTGCTCCAGGTTATTTATATAAAGGAAAAACAGCACTGGCCCCAATATAGATCCTTGTGGTACGCCTATATTTATGTTAACCATACCCGATTTGACCTGCTTCAGTTGACCAGCGTTGTTGTGTGTTATTGCCACGAATTGTGACCTATTCTGCAAGTACGATTTTATCGACAGGTAGGCTGAACCACCAATTCCATAGTCTGTTAGTTTGGCTATACCCCAAGTTGTCTAAAAAATAAGGCTCCCAATGGTGTATCTTCGGCGAAATCTGGCAACACCGTCGTGTTTGTTGGCTCTCCCACCATGGATCCCAACATGAAGCGCCTATTTGCTCAATGGAGGCAATCATCGCCGTCGCTGCCACGTGCGAAATCGTGCGGTCGTCCGAATTTTGCACGCAAAAGCGTTACCCATAGAAATGCATCGCGCCTTGAGTGAAGTATCTGGGAAAACGTGTATAAGCATTCAACATGTCCTCAAATGGTGAAGAGAGTTCTTTGACGGCCGCATGAACATTCACGATGAACAACGAAGCAGGAGGCCGTCGATCTTCGAGGAAGTTGTGGCGAAGATTGTGCAAATCTTCCTGGAAGATCGGCGAATCATAATCCAGGAGCAGGCGGTTGAAATTCCCGAGGCTTCTGGAAAAGCTGAGACGGGCAATCCAAAATCATTTCTGCTAGTTCGTTGTCTCTCCCCTGAAGCTGCAAATTAAGTTCAGTTAATTTTCCTGTAATATCCACAAGAAAACGAAAATCTCTAAGCCAGATTGAATTTTCCAGTTCCGGAATCGATTCATCACGTTGTTTGAAAAATTGAACTATGGCAGATATGATATCCTTAAAACTTTTCAGCACTCGTCGCCTACTTAAGCATTGGACTTTAGAGTGCATAAGTAGTTCCTCGTATTTTACAGTGAATTTCATCGGCCAAGGTTTTGAATAATCGTCTTTGTAACGCTTAAGCTCTAATATTGTTCACAATTTTTACTACCAATTTCATAACGTGGTTTAGTTTTGGGAAATGTCCACCTAATGCAGAGAACAAGAGAAATTGCGGAAAACTTTCATCTTTACGACATAACCCTTATCACGACCCAGCATAGCTGGAGCGCCATCGGTTGTCCAGCCTACCATTTTCGATATTTGAATTTTCTCAGAAGAAATAATATGTTTAAAAGAAGAAAACAAGTCCAGCCCAGTAGTCTGTCCTTTTAGTGAAATAAACTTCAAAAGATCTTTAATCTTAAAATCGCTAAAAACCATTCTGACGAACACGGCCATCTGAGAGGTGTCAACGACATCTGTGGAGTAGTCATTTCTTAACTGTAAAACTATGTCATTGTTCATTGCGTCTACTCGTATTATCACTGTATTAGCAGAAAGTTGCATAGGTTTTATAGAATACACTATCTCGTCTGTATTTCTGAAGTTGGCAAACAATGAATCAGCAGCTTTTAAGCACGCGTTTTATCAAGTCCTCATTTTCATAAGGTTTCTTCTTTTGTGTAATTATCTGGGACATTCGGTATAATGCTTCAGTTGCAGCCTTACTGTTGTCAATTGTTCTTAAAAACATTGTCTGTTTTCCAACTAACTGCTTTTTTAATTGTTTCAGTTTATCCGTGCTGGTTGTATAGAACGTAAGAGGAATTATTTTTCAAAATTCGAGTGTACACTTTTATAGAGCCTCTTGATATTCCTTTTTTAGCAACGGAAACAGATATACATATTACATATCAAACATACATTTTTACCTTTAATTTCTCTACAGAAATATTGTTCTTCCCGTTTAGAATGGAAACGGTATTCTTCATCGTCTTACTACTGCTCATAATGTTTTTAATTGCAGGCCAACTCTAACCCAACCGCTGGACTTTGTGTCGGTCATTTTTAAACAGAGCGCACTGTCGCCGCGCCTTCCATATTTATTCCGTTCAAAGTAATCGAGATCGTTCTCGAACAGATCGTTCACCGCAGTGTTGCCGCTGCTTGTGTTTATTATGAGAATTTACAAAATTTACTGAAGCTTCTGTGATTCTTACACCTTTTTAAAATATGCTGTGAGTCACCAAAATTACCTTTGCGACCTACTGGTAGCTCGCGATCGACGGCTTGGCGCCCACTGCTCTAGATCATCGACTTCCCTAGGACCCGCTGTCTATCTTGCTGCATTTTCAAAGATAACTTGAAAATCTTAAAAAGCGGTCAAAATAGAAAGTTTTTGGACCTTTGGGAACCGAAAAAACAATAAAAAAGTAGAAAACTCAGCAATGGGTGATTCACGTGTACTAACTATAAGTTTCTTGACGCGGGGGTGCAAAAGTGGATTCTACGTGTAAAAAAATGCGTAGAAGAAATGAATTTGTAGAAAAATAGCTTAAAGATCGCTTCCAATGATAAATTCGTTTTTTCTAGTAAAAAATGCCTTGTGCCTGAAAAAAATGTGGAAACCTTATTATTGAGACAACCTTGTAATTACGGCTGTCAGAAAACAATGGACTTATTCTAATTGTGACGCTGCATAGTATAAGAAAATCTAGTCTATCCTTTAACAAGATATTAAACAAAGTGATTAGCAAGAGAATTAGCGCATTTGACTAATCCAGATCCAAAATCAACAATTAGTAGCATTTTTTAATGAAATTTTGTTTTCATTTTAAGAACCACAAACTTCTGGCTATTATTTCAAATATAGCGTCATGCATTTTCCAATAAAAATAAATGTAGAAATCGCCGATTTCTTAGATTTTTTGTAATAACAAACCAACCGCAAATTGGCCTTGTAAGATCTTATTTTGAAGATATTTTCATCCTCAACAATTAACAAATTTTTTTGAACCATTTCCATCAATAATTCATAAAAAAAGTTTTTCCAACTTTGAAGTTTAATAAAAGATTTCAGATATCCTGACCTATTATAGAAACACTGTTAGCAACTAGAGTAAATCAACGATACATGCTTGCACGCCCGGCACGATTAAGTTCAATTTGTCCCCCTGTGCTTCGACAATATGGTGACAAATCAACCCTTTCACGATTTGCATCAGCGCATGCAGTGCCAGCATCATCCCTTGCGTGCGCTCTAGAGGAACCGTTTTCGGCACGTGCCGTCCTGCACAACCCTTCGTGTTTCAATTGCATCACCGTCCACCGCAAGGCACATGCTATATCAAGATGTATGAATCACTTTTTCATGTATGTGTTATCGGCATTCTGTATAATCCGGTATTCTATACAATACTTAGGCAATGTATAGAATATCTAAAACGTGTAGGCAATGCATGAAATATTATTTGCGCAGACGTTAATGTATGTAAAAGACGAGAACAAGGAAGATTTTGTGATCTTCAACGTGTCACAATAGTTCCTCATGTAAAAATAAATAATTTTTTCACGTATGTACTTTATTAAAATTTGGACTATGCAGTAAACCTACTTATTTTCAGAGGATTGTTTTGTTTCTTAAGTACATGTAAGAATTTTTTTATTCTAATAAAATTTTGACTAGGCAGTAAGTAGACCTACACTGCCTATATTTTTACAGAATTGTTTTGTTTTTTATACGAATTAAGAACGTATGGTTTATCTGAAGTCACTTGAAATAGCAGAAAAACCTTTGGTCGGCGCGTCCTTTGTAATTTCATGACGTATCAATTATTTAGAACGATAATAATAATGTTTTTATATCACAATAAATGGATTTTACTATCTTCTTATTTTTTTGATTTGGGATAAAAAATACTTATATTGGGAGTTTAATTTATGTTGACTGAAAGTTAAGAAATGGAAAAATTACAGAATTCCAACGTTTGACATAGGTAAATATTTACATAGCAGGTAGGTATATAAAAAGGTATATAAAGACTTACATTATAGGTATTTATATATCATCCTCGGAGCTGTCGCTAGAGTCATCTTGTAGAGGAATTACAACGGGATTTACACGAGGCAAAACACAATATTCATTTTCTTCTTCAATAATATGCCTAGAACACTGCTTCCATAGGTCTGTGGCAGCAAAATGAGATACTGCATCTCTTATTGTGGCCAATAGCGATTCACTTAATTGAGGGGTCTGATTATGTTTTCTTACTTTTTTTTAAAGCAGCCCAGACCAACTCAATCGGGTTAAAAATGCAGTAATAGAGAGGTAGACGTAATACTTCATGGCCATTTTGCTGAAGCAGATTGTCAACAACATACTCTTTTTCAAATTTTTGTCTTTTAATAAGATCCAATAATATGGCTTCGGTTGATTTTTGTGGTATTTCCATTCCCTTATCCTTCATAAAATCAATAATGTCTTGTTTTTTGTGCCTGTATTCGGAATTTTGTTTTTCTGTCGGGAATGGTATGGCGCATTGTCCATAATAATCACTGAATTTGGGGAAATGTTTGGTATTAACTGCTGCTCTATCCACTTTTCAAATAAGTCGGAGGTCATGTCCTCATGATAGTCGGCACATGATTCTTTGATATTTTTGGCAGATAACAGCAAGGCATTAGGTATAAATCCATTTTCACTGCCAGCATGGAGAATAATGATTCGTTTTCCACGGTTGCATGGTGCATTTAAAATGCACTTGTTGCTGTCGTCAACCCAGCCGTACTGCACAACATCATGGGTATCATACCACGTTTCATCCAGGTAAATCAGATTTCTTTTCTGCTCTCTATATATAGATTTTAACTTTGTGCAAAAATTCTTGGCGCAATTCAACGATTCGAGACGACTCCACAATCACCATTCTTTTATCTAATTTTTTGTATTGAAAACCACACAGTTTTACAATACAGTGCAGTGAGTCTAAGCATTTGTAATTATAAAAATCTTCAGGATAATCTTTTAATTTATCCCGTATCATTTCCAACGTGGGCACCAAATTTTCTTTATAAAATCCGTATATTATACGACGAATATCTTCCTGAAAACCCACGTCTATTCTTTTTAATTTTTGCCCTATGCGCTTTCTGTGGAAGGAATGGCTGACTACATCCCCCCTTTTTATAACCCGATAAATGGTAGACCGACTGATTTTTGTCAGGATACAAATTCTGTTTAAAATTTGATTTTGCGAGGAATCTGGATTTTCGTTTTTCAGACAATCATACATATTTAGGATTACTCTTTGGGTCTGTTCCTCTAAATCTTTATGAAAGAATTCTGCCTGCACAGGTTCATCAACTATCTCCTCGTGGCTTGGAGCATTTTCCCAAGGTCTCCAAAGAGCCATATTTAGGACACACAAGAACAATCAACACAACAATTAAATCAACAAGTAAACTGAGTATTCAAAAGTCAAAAACACACAAACTAATAAAATCTATGAAAAAACACGGACAGACTAAAGAAAACACGTTTATTCACCGCTACACGTCACTGGCTAAACTGTTTCAATTTTCAGTAGCCACCTGCACTTGTTCGGAGCTCTAAAATACACGCTTTCTCATTGGCTATGTCCACGCATAGGCGTGCTTTACTCCACGTGGACCGGTGAAACTGCCTTTGATTCTGAAATTTGTCGATTTTTGCAGCAACAGAGCGTGTTAAATATAGATATACAGGGTGACTTCGAAGTTGAGTCATTTATTTTAACAGTGAGTAGATCTGATCAAAAGAAATGTTTTTTTCCTTTACCATTTTCCTGGTAAAATTAAAGTAACAAAGTTATAGCCCTTTGGAAGTTTGAGTACCGCCCTGTATCAATAACAATATTATGTGGTCGTGTTTGGCGACAATGGATATAATCCGCCGTATCGGTTCATCGCATCGGAAACAAAAAAGCGAAAGAATTTGGAACGATGTTTTTACAGGTATCTCATTCATTTGTATACAGTTAGTGTCAGTGAGTAGTGGTATGTGTTGTGTGGCTCAAACGAAATAAAAAATGGCACATGTTTATGCGGATCGGTTTCCCAATCGAGTGCAACCAACCCCTCGTGCCTTTGTTAATGTAGTACAACGGGCTTGTGAATAAGGTGACTTAAGACCTCACAGGGGACCTCACGATCAAATACAGGTCCGCACTGAAATACTTGTCGGGAGGATACTTTATAAAACAAGGTAAAATTTTTTTTTATTTTTTTTTTATTTTTACACACATATTTTGGTTTATCTTCCTTCTACAATCATTATCTGAAAATTAATGACTCAACTTCAAAGTCACCCTGTATAAAACGCACCCGGTATTTCACAGTGTTTCAAGTGACTTCAGATAAAGTATACTTGTAAGCAAAGAAAAATATTATGTTACTTATAGCCAGAATAATTGTTAGTTCCACGTTCATTTTACTGTAGTAACAGAAAGGTGCTTTCTTGTACCCTTTTCATAAAGCTTATTTTTGAGGAGCACTTAAAGTGTTAATTTTAATTAAGTTGATGTTAAATAATATCACTTGTTTCATTTGCCCGTCATTTTTTAGGTATGCCGGTTAACATTGTTAAATTTAGACCAAGATCTGTCAGGTAACCAAATAAGTGCGTGCGGTTTTTAGTAAAAAAATATAAATTTTTATTGAGAAACAGTAAGACACTATTCGTCGAAGTAATTACCATCACATTCAATGATCTTTTGTCACCGCGGAACCAATTTTTGTATGCCGGTATTGTAGAACTCCGTGGATTTGGAGTCAAAAAATTGACGGACTGCATTTATTACACCATCTCGAGTTGTGAACGATATCAAGAGACAAAAAAAAGTGATAATCACTCTCCGAAATGTCGGAAGAATATGGCGTTTCCCAGCAGAGTTCAGAAATTTTTTCTCGGGTCTCTTTTGCGGTACGAGGCTTGGCGTTATCTTGCAAGAATATCACTTTCTTCCGATTGATCAAAGAAGGCTGTTTCTGGATGAGTGCTGTTTGTACTTGTTGAAGCTGCTCACAATACAAGTTTTCAGTGATGGTTTGACCCCTTTCCAAAAACTCATAATGGACAATTCCAGTTGCTGTGCACCAAACACACAACAGTACCTTGTTTGGGTGCAAGGAAGCATTGGGCGTGTGTGGTACCGAATCAGTAGGCGACATCCAATGATACGAACTCTTAGAATTCGAATACTAAGATCCATTTTTCGTCGCAGGTTAATAACCGATTATAAAATGGTTCATTAGCGTTGCGTGAAATGTTTGCTGAACAAATGGTAAGATGACTTCATTTGCTATCATCTGTCAGTTCATGTGGGACCCATTTGCTTAACTTCCTCGTCTTTCTCAGCTGATGAAGATGCAAACGAATAGTTTCAGGACTCGCTCCGAATATTTCTGCAAGTTCTTGGCACGTTGTCCTGGAATTTGCGTCCGCAACCTGTCGCAGATCCGCGTTGTTCATGATTTTTTTTTCATCGCTCAAACTGAGATCTGAGAAAATTCTTTGAACCACTTCTGTGCTGTTCGATCACTAATGGTATCATCTCCGAATGCGGTACATATTTTTCGCGCCGCCACTGCAGCTTTTGTACCAAATTTGTACTCATACAGTAAACAACTTAGAATTACTGTTTTATTCGTCGCCATTTTCAGTTATTAAAACTAGGTATGTAACGATTTTCAGCAAGTTTTTATGTGTGTGAGAAAAGAAGGATTCATACTAAAGTGACAACAGGTAACAAAAAATCGCTATCGATCAACAACACCCTTGGCAATGTGCGATATACAGCAACCGCACGAACTTATTTGGCTACCTTTATTTATTGTACACATTACCGGTGGATCAGCAGGGACTCTATACAATCCCTAGAAATTGTATTCATTACCTAGGTAAAGTTTGTAATGGATAATAATATTCATAATATTTCATACATTTCCTGGGCAACCCAGGTAATCTATATATTGCCTAGGTATTGTATAGAATACCTGAATTATACAGATTACCGGTAACATATGCACATGTGCGTTTTTTTGTCAGCGTTGAAGCTGATTCCATACGAGGTCTGTAAATTAAGTAATGAATCTGATTTTTTTTATACAAATATAACAACAATTTTATACCTGCAGAATAACTTCCTTACAGTTACACTGTACAACTCGATCCGGAAAATTTGAAACCATTGTCTTTAAATACGAGCTCCTTCCCACTTCAGTTGGCCCAACTATTGAAGTTTTAGTTTGTTTCTTATCAAACACAAATAATAAAAATGTAGCAGGGTGTTATAGGTTTGAAATATTAACAATGAATATTTTGATAATATACCAACTTTATCACTCCCTAATAAAATTTACAGCATAAAAATAACACATGTTGCAATTACAGCATATCAACCTATTTTCATTTCAATGCAAAATAAGTCTATAACGCATAGGTGGCTGTGAAAAATAAAAGCAATGACAATTGTTTTTATTAATCACAGCTGTCAGAATACATTTAAAATAGTTTTGGGTAGTTAAGGTTTTCAAAATGGGTAGAGGAAAGGTTATTAGTGAGAAAATTCGGTTACTGGTAATTAAATTTTTTACTTCTGGGAAATCAAACTTAGAAATTGCAATTTTGTTAGACTTATCGCGGCACAGTGTGAGAAATATTGTTAGAAGATATAACGTAACTGGTTCAGTTAATATTAAGCCACGAAGCCACGATATGTGAAAAAAAGTAATATCACAAATGCCGACCGAAAAGCATTAAGAAGAATAATCGTGAAAAACAGGCGTTCCACTTATTTACAATTAAGTGCTCTGTCGAGTGACGCTGTTGGAAGGAGAATTTCGAGGTCCACAATTCATAGAGAGGCCCACAAACTGAGATTTAGCACTCGCAAGGTAAGTTTTCTTATAAAAAAAAGTGAAGTAAAAGCCCTAAAGTTGCACAACTTGTTTATAAGCCAAAGAAAAGCCACTATTAACTCCACTGCAAAAGAAAAATCGGTTTAGATGAGCTAAAGAACATAGACAATGGACACCTCAACAATGGTGTGCAATACAATGGAGTTATGAGGCCCGATTCGAAGTTTGTGTTGGTGACAGTCGCAGTAGAGTTATTAGCAAAAAAAAATGAAGCATTCCATGTTGACTGTCTGAAGAGAAAAGTGAAATTTCCAGCATCCATTATGGTCTGGGGCAGTATGTCATCAAAAGCAGTAGGAAAACTTCATTTTATTGATGGAAATGTGGATGCAAACAAATATTTGGCAATTTTAGAAGAATCGCTTTTACCAGTGATGGAAGAATGTTTGACATCCGGCCAAGATTTTGTGTTTCAGCAAGATGGTGAAGCGTGCCATAAATCAAAAAAGGCTATAAAAGGGATGGAAGAAAATAATGTACCACTTTTGAAATGGGTTTCTAGCAGTCCGGATCTGTCACCTATTGAAACTTTGTGGCATGAGATGACAAAGGTTCTACGACAACATCTTGCTCGTACAATCACCGAACTGAGACAAAAGCTTCAAGAAATATGGGATTGTTTTACACCAAATTTTTACCAAAACTTGGTTAACACTATGCCCCAAAGAATTTCAGCCGTAATGAAAAATAAAGGTGATGTTACCCAATGGTAATCTTTCAATTGTTGCTTTGTTAACTTCGCGCATTTATTCGCACATTGTTTATTGGTTCAGATGTTCTATTAGTTATAGGTCTAAGTGTATCTAAAATGTTTTTGAGAAAATAAATTGTTTTAGAAGTAAATAGTTTCGTCATGTTTAGTTTATAAAGGCATAAAAGCAAAATTTAATTTCAAATTTAAATATATTCATATAATTTTTCTATTATACTTTTTTTCTGATATTTGGGTCAAGTGACAGAATAGCTGCATGGACTAAACTTCACCCTTTTATAACATTGTCATTATAAATACGAGGTTTGTTAATATAATATAATAATAATAACTTTTTTATGGTCTCCTTCAAAGTACTCTCCCTGACGCAAGATGCACTTCTGCCAACGTCGTTTCTACTGTTGATATGATCGCTGAAAGGCTCTTAATTTGCCGTGTCGTTTCTGCTTTGATGGCTTCCTCATCCAAGTGCCGCCCCCGAAGCAACATTTTGCATTTTGGGAACAGAAAGAGGTCGCTAGAGGCTAAATCGGCTGAATAAGGCCGGTGATTGAGCTTCGGGTCAAAAACTCACGCCCAACGAGAGACGCACACACATCAAAGAAAACAATCAACATTGTTTTCACATTGAACCTAGGTTTTTTCTACTTTCGTTCTCGGTTCCCCTGCTCGCTTCCACTCCATGCTTTGAGATTTCAGCTCATCGAATTCGTAGAACCAAGACTCGCCTCCAGTCCCCCTTTCTTCTGCTTCTAACCAATTCTCACAGCAAGCAACCCTCCTTGCTTTTTATTCTGGTTAAGAGCTTCTGAACGATTTTCATTTCAAGTTTTTGTGTCAGAATTTCGTGGACGACTGTTTTGGGGACGGTCGACGGTCTTTAAGAACTCAGCCCCTTATTCGTTCAACATTTTCCTCAACGCTCGATGTGGAGGGGCGTCCGGAGCGTTGGTCATCTTTCACATCTTCTCGGCCTTCCCGAAATCGTTCTAACCACTTGTTGACGTTTGGATTCTTCAGATAATTGTCTCTGTAAACTTGTTCCGAACACTCAAAAATCCCACGACCATTCTTGCCTAGCTTTGCAAGAAACTTGATGTTAATGCTCTGTCCCTCGATCAGAGAGAGCTCCATGCCGACGGCAGGTAAAAGAAGGGTTACTTCCAACAAGCACACGTACTTACTCGCAGAGCGCTTCGGCTCGAACTCAGCTTAGAGGGGATGGCATAGAGAGACGGAACTACTGGTCCACCCCTAAACAACGCCTTGATACGACGCCCTGAATTTTTTATACGTATTTTCCGGACGAACCTCATAAAGACGATTCTTATTATTATTTTAAATTTGCAATTCGGCCTGCTAGTCCCCGATCCCATCAAATCCGTATCTTAGGGGCTGCATAAGGTGTCTCTTAAGATGATAAAATACATATGTAATATACAGGGTGTCCGCAAAGTTGGGGTTGTCCTTTTCAGAAACAACTACCCTTGAAATAACAAAGGTAATGTGTAGTGAAACGAGGGCGATCAAGTAAAAAAAAATAAAGGAAAAGGTTGACGAGAAGGGCTAAGTACGTCTCTGCCCGAAATCATACCGCTCCAACAGAAAATGAAATCAGCTGATGCGCTACCGAGCAGACGCAGGCGGTGGTGCAGACCACGAACAGAGGTAACAAATATGACGGCGTTGCCGCGTTTTCAGTTTTTAGGTAAACGTACTTTATAGGTATTGTTCGAAGTTACCGCCGTTTGATTCAAAAACACAGGTGCGTGCACGACGTAGCCAAGTATCGGTGCAGGCTTTGAGAATGGAGTCCCTCCCCCGAATGAAAGCACCAGCTTGTTCAATTCTGAGACGAAGATCGTCAACCGTATGCACTTCAGTTTTGTACACTAAGCGTTTCATTTCTCCCCAAAGAAAAAAATCAGATGGTGTTAAGTCTGGAGATCGCGGAGGTCACGCTACGGGTCCATTACGTTCGATCCACCTATTCGGAAATAATTCATTCAAAAACTCACGCACTTCGCGTCTAAAATGGGACGGTGCACCATCGTGCAGAAACCACATTGATTGTCTTACACTTAATGGCACATCTTCTAACAAGGAAGGCAAAATGTTGCGTAAAAAGTCTAGGTATTGCATCCCGTCCAATCGATTTGGGAGAATAAATGGTCCAATGAGCATACCGTTCACCATGCCAGCTCAAACATTCACTGAAAATGTTTGTTGAAAATGTGCCTGACGGACAGCGTGCGGATTTTCTACTGACCAAACATGAGTGTTGCGAAAGTTATTCACCCCATTACGCGTGAACGTAGATTCGTCTGTGACCAATATGCACTTCAAAAAGTCCAGATTATTGTCATGTTGATGCAACAACCACTCACAAAACCGCACTCTTGCTGGAAAATCGTCAGGTTGAAGGGCTTGTACACGTTGGACGTGAAACGGATACAGCCCCTCTTCACGCAGCGTTTGCCACACATTAGTTTTTGATACTTGCACTTCTCTAGCCACGTCTCTAGTGCTTGTTGAGGGATTCTCGTCTACGCGATTCAGTAGTTCTTCCTCAACTTCCACCATTCGTGGTTGTCTAGGCCTCCAACGGTGCCCACCTCGAAATTCCTCCAAATGGCCCGTATCCCTGACTCTCTGGACCAGGTACACAAATCTGCGGGGCCTTGGATGATGTCGACTAGGGAAACGATCTGAATACACTCGCGAAGCCTCTGTAGCATTTTGAAGACATTCGCCATAAATTAACAACATATCAACGAGTTCATTATTGGTGTATGAGTGTGCCATTATTATTATTTTTTTTGAAACGCAATCGATTATGCGGGTTCGTTTACCTCTACACGCGTGACCGTAACCTTCGCGTCGGTTGAAGGTTGCATACTGACCTGACACACTGACCCCGACCCAGTCCTGTCGTCGGGTTGAACCAGTGACCTTGTACCACTCGGTGATGTCGCGAGTCGCGGCTACAGGACGGTATTCAGATATTTTTGATGTTACAGAGCCGTTTATCTCTGTTCCCTTAAGACATTGGTGTATATGGTATAATTGCTTATGTTTTCAAGATCTACACGTCGTGTAAAGGAAAACCCCAACTTTGCGGATCCTGTATACGAAATAAATTACGAGGAAATTTGGTAATCACTTTCTTGGCATAAGCTTGCATAAATGTTATCTTGGAATCGCATTTGGGGATACGGATTTCTTAAAAAGTCTGTAACCTGCCGACCCTTGAATTGCAAAGGTGCACTACTTTACTAAATGCCCAATGTGTACCTTATTCAGGTAGTCAAAACAGCCAGTCGAACAGTTATTTAGCGAGTGGGTCATTACTTTCAAGGAAAGTTTGGGTGGCCGGAGAAATATCTTACCTACCTCGACCTGTAGTAACGCTCATGATACCCTGTTCCCTCGGACGCGGTAAAGATTTATTACCTGCATTTTATCGCAACCACAATGTTAATATGTTTATTACTGCCGATGCCGCCATAAGCTCGTAATGGATTATGATGAATGACACAGGATGATGCCAATACTCCGGGGAATTTTAACGACTCTATAATGGAAGATGTCGATGGCTGATATTCGCGGTGTAATTTTTAGTTGGCGAATCGTTCGCATAGTTCTGCATGTTTACAAATTTACATGCCCACTAGCTAAAATAATGATACAGGTATTGTCTAGAACCAATAAATTACAATTGCTTTAAAAAACAATTTATTTTAGAAAAGTACTCAGTTGCATAGTTTAACCACTCACTTTGCAGTTTCCTTTTCTGTCTACATTCACATGTATGATTAACTTTTTATTGTTTACTATTAATATATTTAGGGTATAGTAAGTACTTTTACATATACAGTAATGGACAAAAGTATATAGACAAATTAATATTGTGCTGTATTTCTTTTTTAACTTGTCTTATTTATACACCAACCTGTATACATAAATACATTCATTAGACTCCCTTCAATAAAAAATTAATTGAAAAAAACTGGAACTATGAAGGATAAAAATATATAAACAAAGCAAAACAATTATAGAAAAAAGAAGCAAAGTTCATTGAATTATAGAAAACCAATAATGTTTATGTTAATATTTTGCAGTATAACCATTATTATCAATCACCGCCTGGCATTGTCTCGGCATAGATTGTAGAAGTTTCTTGATATGAGATTCATCAATCTGTCTCCACTTTTTCTCTAAAGCGGCAAAAAGTTCACCCCTGTTTGAATAATTTTTATCTCGTATTTGCTTATCTAAGAATTCCCATAGATTTTCATCGGGAGACTGTGAAGGCCATTTGAGAACTGGTACTTATTCATCCAGAAATAATTTCTTTGCGAGATTTGAAGTGAGCTTCGTGTCATTATCTTGCTGGAGGATTGATCTTAAGGACATATTGTCGTCTTCCATATAGGGTAACATGACATGCTTTAGTATGTCTGTGTATAGAAACTTATCCATAATGCCATCTATTCTATCTAAAGGTCCCATCCCAAACCCCGAAAAGCACCCCCAAACCATAAAAGACCCGCTTCGATGTTTGACAGTGGGCAAAGTGTACTTGGGGTTCAATCTTTGTCCACTAGGACGTCTAACGTAATGAACACCATCCGATCCAAACATACAGGGTGTCCGCAAAGTTGGGGTTTTCCTTTACACGACGTGTAGATCTTGAAAACATAAGCAATTTTTCTTATTACCATATACACCAATGTCTTAAGGGAACCGAGATAAAGGGCTCTGCAACATCAAAAATATCTGAATACCGTCCTGTAGCCGCGACTCGCGATATTCCCGAGTGGTAGTAGGACACTAGCTCAACCCGACGACAGAACTGGGTCGGGGTCAGTGTGTCAGGTCTGTATGCAACCTTCAACCGACGGTTACGGTCACGCGTGTAGAGGTAAACGAACCCGTATAATCGATTGCTTTTCAAAAACCAACAAGCACTAGAGACGTGGCTAGAGAAGTGCAAGTATCAGAAACTAAAGTGTGGCAAACGCTGCGTGAAGAGGGTCTGTGTCCGTTTCACGTCCAACGTGTACAAGCCCTTCAACCTGACGATTTTCCAGCAAGAGTGCGGTTTTGTGAGTGGTTGTTGCATCAACATGACAATAATCCGGACTTTTTGAAGTGCATTTCGGTGACAGACGAATCTACGTTCACGCGTAATGGGGAACTCTCGCAACACTCATGTTTGGTCAGTAGAAAATCCGCACGCTGTCCGTCGGCCACATTTTCAACAAATATTTTCGGTGAATGTTTGGGCTGGCATGGTGAACGGTATGCTTGGACCATTTATTCTCCCAAATCGATCGGACGGGATGCAATACCTAGACTTTTTACGCAACATTTTGCCTTCTTTGTTAGAAGATGTGCCATTAAGTGTAAGACAATCAATGTGGTTTCTGCACGATGGTCATATTTGTTACCTCTGATCGTGGTCTGCACCACCGCCGGCGTCTGCTCGGTAGCGCATCATTTTCTGTTGGAGCGGTATGATTTCGGGCAGAGACGTACTTAGCCCTTCTCGTCAACTGGAGAGTGAGTACTATTTCCTTCCTCTTCTGACACGAAACTGTATAAACTGATGTTGAAATGAATTTGTCTACATATTTTTGTCCCTCATAAAAAAGTGCTTATATTCAGATAATTTAGAAACAAGGAATTTAGTTTTTCTACTAATAACGCATTTGTTGATGGAACAATGAAGTATGAATTCGTTTCTCAAGGTATTTAGGTAAATATTCATATATGATGTCTATATATTTTAGCCCATTACTGTATGTACTTATAATCGTTATTAATTTTTTTTTAATTTTCAAGGGTTAAGTGGAAGAATAACTTCAAGCTAAACTTCGCCCCTTTAATCAAAGGCGTTTTATTATTAAAAAAATCATTCGCATTCGCTCGGGAAAATATACCATTTTATTTATTTCGCATAATCTTATTCAAAGCGGACCCTTAAAAAATTTGCATTGCATCAAAAAGTATTTAAAAAGTTTGTTTGTGCATATTCCAAAAATCGGTTTTTTGTTCGCTTTGTATAAAGTTTTTTTAGGTCATTGTGAACTATTCTCTAAGGTTGATATGAGTGATTTGATATTTCAAAAGTGCAAATATGCTATTTTTCATACCGAAAAGCAATATGGAAAAAAGAATATTTTTAATGTTTTCAAAGCTCCTAAATATTCTAGAGATCCATTAGCAAAATTCTAACACGTTAATACCAACACTCGCTGTCTGATTGTGCGCTAATCTGAAGCGATATTAACCTAGATATCCAACCTTTGCCTTGTAAAGGGTGTCAAATAATTAAGGCAAGATTTGGATTTGCCGCCGTGTTTGAAGCCCTGGAAAAAGAATAGTTTGTCAGCTGAGAGGTTAGGATGTCCTGAAACTATTCGTTTGCATCTTCATCAGCTAGGAAAGACGTGGAAGTTAAGCAAATGGGTCCCACATGAACTGACAAATGATAACAACTTAAGTCGTCTTTCCGTTTGTTCAGCAAACATTTCACGCAACGCTAATGAACCATTTCTTAATCGGTTATTAACCTGCGACGAAAAATGGATCTTATTCGAATTCTAAGAGTTCGTATCGTTGGTTGTCGCCTACTGATTCGGTACCACACACGCCCAAGGCTTCCTTGCACCCGAACAAGGTATTGTTGTGTGTTTGGTGTACATTATGAGCTTTTGGAAAGGGGTCAAACCATCACTGCTAACTTGTATTGTGAGCAGCTTCAATGAGTACAAGCAGCACTCATCCAGAAACAGCCTTCTTTGTTCAATCGGAAGAAAGTGATATTCTTGCAGGATAACGACAAGCCTCATACCGCAAAAGTGACCCGAGAAAAATTTCTGAACTCAGCTGATTACCACCTTTTTTGTCTCTTGACAACTGTATGAGGCACCGACAGTTCACAACTCGAGATGGTATAATAAATGCAGTCCGCCAATTTGTTTCCTCCAAATCCAGGGAGTTCTACAATACCGGCATACAAGATAGGCCTCAATAAACAATAACAATCTGAATACTTAAAACTGTGTTTTCTATTTAACTCAAAACTTGCGTTAATTTTGGGGCATCCTTCAGTAGTTCAGGATGGATTTCATCAATCAAAATCCAACAAAAAAGTATGGCCAGCTAGATCCTCTTTGAGTTCGGGTGCTAAAGCTCTCATTCTTACGTTATCCTAATATCTTCCTTTTTGTTCTAGGTAAGTCAACTTCTTTTTGTTCAGCAACTGAGCTGTGTTTGGGGTGAGTTTTTTTATTTGTTATTGTATAGCTGGATTATCCTTAATCAAAGTTCCTTGTTTCTTCAATGTGATTTTAATTGTTGGACAAGAAGTTACTTATATGAATAACAAATGTAACAAATTTATATAGCTTTCTGACCTAGCACAATCTAATACGTTATAGATTGTATATTTATTAGCAATTTCCAAATCTAGGGGATAAGAATGTTCTAATGCTTATTAAGCTTAAGCGAACAGTTATTGAGTCATTTCTAAAATTGCTTTCGTAGAAAAATGAGATAATGCAGGAAACATCAACAAGAGAAGAAACACGATTTTATCAACTTTAAAACTGAATATTCATAAAATCAACGGTGGAATCTTTTCCAATTTTTTGGTAGAGTTTTTTAAGATTTTTATGATTCTTATTAAAACTGAAATAACATGGGAAAGTATAAAGTGTCTCATAAGAGCTATGTGAATGTTAAGGGATATCAGGAACAGAGGGGTCGATTTCATTCGAGTTTCAGAAAATAATTTGTTGACTATTATTGTTAAGCTTTCCACCTGATGCTTTCAAAATGGCTGAGGCTAAAATTAATATTGATCTCGAAAGTATTAATAACTATTCTGATATTAACAACATGAAACTCAATCCTCAAAAATCAAATGTACTATTTTGCAAGAAAGAAAAGCGGAGACATCTAAAAGCAGGCATGGACCTGAAAATAACCAGCACATATTTAAAATTTAAATTCTCACACGCATTTTTGACCTTTAATAATGTGTGGATGCACCCTGATGTGCTACACATTCTCCAACTCGCCTAGGCATGCTTCTGATCAGGTGGTCAATGTCCTCCTGTGGTATCTCATTCCAGGCAACCACCAACTCCTCTCAAAGTGCTTCTAGAGTCTGAGGAGGACGTTGCAAATTGAGCAATCTCCTACCCATCATATCCCACACGTGCTCAATTGGGGATAAGTCGGGAGATCTTGGTGGCCATGGTAACAATGTGACATCATTATGTTGAAAGAAGTCTATTGTGACTCTTGCAACATGTGGTCGGGCATTATCTTGTTGGAAAGTTGGATCTGCCAGGGTGTCAAGATAGGGTAAAAGATGGGGTTCTAGAACTTCGTGGATATAACGCCGCGCGTTCATGTTACCTCTGATGAAGATTAAAGGTGACCTGGAACCATAAGCTATAGCACCCCAAACCATAACTCCAACAGTGTGATGAACATGTCTTTCAACAAAAAACTGTGGATTCCTCCTTTCACCACGTCGCCTTCTAACCCTTACACCGACGTAATCGCCTTGAGTGGTGCAGACAACGGTCACTCTGGGATCAAGAATGTCTTTAGTGACGAGTCTCGATTGTGTTTAGGCATGCACGATGGTCGTGCCAGGGTTAGAAGGCGACGTGGTGAAAGGAGGAATCCACAGTTTTTTGTTGAAAGACATGTTCATCACACTGTTGGAGTTATGGTTTGGGGTGCTATAGCTTATGGTTCCAGGTCACCTTTAATCTTCATCAGAGGTAACACGGACGCGCAGCGTTATATCCACGAAGTTCTAGAACCCCATCTTTCACCCTATCTTGACACCCTGGCAGATCCAACTTTCCAACAAGATAATGCCCGACCACATGTTGCAAGAGTCACAATAGACTTCTTTCAACATAATGATGTCACATTGTTACCATGGCCACCAAGATCTCCCGACTTATCCCCAATTGGGCACGTGTGGGATATGATCATTTACTTATTATGCTTCATTAAGTAGTTATACAAAACTTTATTAAAATAAAACCATTTAAACTGGGTGTTCGGATTTATATGTCACGTAGAATAGATGCCGCTGCCCGAATCGGACATATTTCAAAAGTCCTGTTTACTATGCGACAGACCTTGTATAACGCCGCCAAATATTATAATGCGTTAGACATCAATAATTTCCAATTGGCTGAGTAGATTGGCGAATGGCTAGACTCCTCAATTTATATCATACTTTTTAATGTTATGATGTGATGATAATGATGAATTGCGACCAAACATAGGTACTACCGTACTGAGTGAATCTTCAAACAGATACTGATCTTTATCTGATAAATGAACAGCTGGTGATGTGATGTATCAGATTAACGTTGATACCTTTATAAACTCTTCAGAACTGCATTAAAAAAGGAACCGCCTCATATATTTAATCGACTGGCGCGCATAATACGGCCATAAGAATTCAATCTGTCCCACTTACAAAATTCTTTTGCTTATCGGGAATTTGCATCTACATTGCCATTGCCAAATGGGGTAAGAAATGTTCAACTTGAATAAAAATGAGGAAGGAACGAACGACCCGAGCGAATCATTTTATTTGGGGTGAGTCTTTTATAGAACGTTCAACGTTTCTACACATGTGCATCGTGCATGATGTTATGTAAAGCCAACGGTCGTAGTTTAGTAGTTTTGAAATACAGGCAGGCAATCGTAGATTTTTGTATTTTCTTAAGTCGCCTCGTGTACGCAAGGGAATGGTTATGGCTGTCGAATTTGGAATAACCTAAACAAAATCGACGGGTCTGAGCGTTTTTCCAAAAAAAAAACTGAGCTGCCAGTAAGTGCGTCTGTTTCGTTTTCGATGCGCCACCCTGTATACTATTAAAAAAGAAGATAATAAAAATTCCACAAATATCATTGATGTACATTTATTTGACACAAATATCCGTTCAAGTTAGCGCTGAATCAGCTTTTTAATGTTATAAATACCACAGCCAAATTACAACAAAATTAGGTAAAGCATATTTAAAGATATTTTCGAAAAACTGTTTTTTAAATTTTAATACCCGGTATCTTGGGAACGAAGAATATGTGGATCTACGTTCATATGAACTTTTTGTCTTGAAATTGCTAAATGAATCATCTGTTTAATTTATTATTATTATTATTATTATTATGATAATTGAGATGAGCAGAGTACACAGTACTATAAGCTCATGCAGTAAATATAGTGTACGGACACGTAACACAAATACATCAAATAGAAAAAAATAAAAAAAATACAGTTCACAGCTATAGAGTTTGTACACTCCTCCAGCTATCATACTGCACTTTGAAGCTATTAACTGAAGTAGCACCAACCACACTTTCAGGTAAACTATTCCAGGTGTTGAGTATGCGGTTGGGAAGAAACCACTGTCGGACTGTTGTTTTAAATGGCTCCTTATGCAGTTTGAAGCTGTGTCCGTGTAGATTGCTGCGCGACAGATGGTATAGATGCATGAGGTTGGTGCCCAACAAACCATGAAGTATCCTGAACGTAACTATAAGATCGCCACGAAGTCTTCGCTCAGAGAATGAGGTCAGGTTGAATAATTCAAGGCGATCTTCATAGCTTGGTCTTCGTGCTCCAAAAGGGATACGAGTAGCCCGACGCTGTACTGATTCGACGAGATTTCTATCGCGCAGAAGCACAGTGTCCCATACCGGGCCAGCGAATTCAAGAATTGGCCTCACGAATGCCTTGTAAATGTAGGCGCAAGTGTTGACATCGGATCCTTTGAAAGACCTCTCCAGCATATATAGAAGTTTCTTGGCTTTTGATGTAACGTGGTGAATATGCTCTGACCAGGAAAGACGATCGTTGACTACAACGCCCAGATCAGTGTGGCTCGAAACTGTTTCGATGTTGTGGTCAGAGATCTTGTATGTAAATCGCGGATTTGTCTTCCCGAGGTGAAGGACACAACACTTAGTTAGATTTAAGGGTAAAAGCCAACTGACTGACCATTGACAAACAGTATCAAGATCTCGTTGAAGCATAGAAGAATTTACGACAGTATTGTAAATCTTGGTGTCGTCGGCATAAGCTGAACATGTGGAGGAAATCAATGCGGGCAGGTCACTGGTATACAGAAGGAACAGTACTGGCCCCAAGACAGAGCCTTGAGGAACTCCACTTGCTACATGATGAGGGTGAGACTGGCTATCACTGACGCGCACAGAGAAAGTCCTCCCGGTGAGAAAAGCCTTAATCCACAGTAACAACTCGCGTCTTATTCCCATACATTCCAACTTAAACAGAAGCCTTCTATGTGGTACGCGATCGAAAGCCCTAGAAAAATCTAAGTAGATTATATCAACAGGAGTCTTTGTGTCCAGATACTGAGTCCAATCGTTGAGAGAGTGGAGAAGGTTGGTCATTATTGATCGACCGGGGAGAAATCCATGCTGATTCTTAGGGATAAGGTCATTTTCGAAAGCAAATGACTGGAGCTTATCTAATATAATTCTTTCAGCTATTTTGGCGGCGATAGGAACGAGACTTATTGGTCGATAATTTTTAGCGGAGGATTTGTCGCCCTTTTTGAATACAGGTACATCCTTAATTACCACCCTGTATATACACTATAATCAAATGGGATTTATGCAGTGTCAAAATATATGTGACTGCGTGATCGCATACCTCTCCCGCCAGTATTGGCATTGTTGCTGGCCGAGCTGCTGGCCAATAGCCACGCAAGGTTCTGATCATTTGATTTAACGAGGCGTAAATAACATCTCGATAAAGTTAGGCATTTGAAAATAATGTTATCCCAACACCCCCCATCCCCAACCCATGAGTTGAGGCCTGAAGAGCGGAATCGTGAAGCTTTTGACAGAAATATTTCAAATGACCTTAACAACATTGTAGCAAACGGCTAACTTTGTGTATCAAGCACGACGCTTTTTTGTGTTCAGCTAGAGAATTGACTTTGTTTCATAAGCCAATGAGGATATGAAAAAATAGAAACTAGTTTTGTAACTTCCTCGTCAATCTGTAAAATTGTTTTGAGCATTTTTTTCTAAGGACCGTAATAAAAAAATCTAAAGTTATCCAAAAAAATTTCAGTACCCACCTAATGCAGAATCCGGAACTTTCCGCTATACTAAAGAAGACTACTTCAGGTACCTAAATCAAAATTGCCATCCATTATAGAATTTTTTGTTTTAGGTTCGGTCACTTTCTTCGATGGATTCATAATAGTTTGAAACACACTACAGTATATTCAGATAAGAGATAGACCGGATGTAAACAAAAGGTTCGGGTGATTTTCACGCTAACGCCGCCGTCTCGACGTAAAACAGGAGCCCTCATTGGTCAATTCGCAATTAAATGCCTATGTCGAGCGGCAGTGCAGTCGTATCAAGGCAGAGTCACATTCAGGTTCAGACGTGTTACGTATGTCATTGCAATTTGATATTTCTTTGGACGTTTTCGTTTGTTATCTTATTAAGTTGTTGAGTTTGTCGTTGTTATTGTTATACCTTGTTATTGATTGTTATTGTTATCAACTGCTTGCGCAAAATGAACAGTAGTACAGATACTGCCGATGAAGTTGTAAACTCCTGTAGTCCACCTAGGAAACGCTCTAAAAAAAGACACCTGAGTGCAGAAATGAAAGAGGTCATTTTGAATATATATAAGATCGAGCGCGAGGAGAACGAGGCATCAACCATCAAAGAAATTGTTGTGAAGGTTTCTCACAAAGTTGGGGTGTGTCGCGCATCAGTGTTTAATGTGTTAAGACAATACAAAAAAAATCACACCTTTTCTGAGCCAATGACCAGTAAACATCGCAAAAGTATTGTTAAATCATTGGATGAAGCTGATAAGCATGCGATTAGGAGGAAAGTGCATGAATTCTTCTTTAGGAATGAAATACCTACTATAGATAAAGTACTGCAGGAGGTAAATGGAGATACAACGTTGCCAAATTTCAAACGATCAACTTTCCATGCGTTACTGAAGCATTTAAATTTCAAATGAAAAAAACGGGGTCGTAATAGTTTACTACTGGATAGAGAAGAAGTTGTGCTATGGAGGAGGGATTATTTAACAAAAATTGGGAAATATAGAAATCAAAACAGGAAGATTTATTACCTTGATGAAACGTGGGTAAACGCAGGACACACTACAAGTAAAGTATGGGTTGATGATTCTGTAACTTCATCCAGGAGGGCCTTTCTAGATGGACTGTGCACCGGATTAAAAAAACGCAGTAATTGTGTTGGATAATGCGCCTTATCATTCTCGAAGAATGGAGAAGGTCCCAATAACGGCTTCAAGGAATGTTGATGTTCAAAATTGGCTCCGCTCGAAAAATATCAACTTTGAAGAAGCAATGCTGAAAGTACAATTATTAAGAATTGTCAAGGATCACAAGGCGGAATATCAAAAATACGCCATTGACGAAATGGCAGCAAGTCAAAATAAAACTATGCTCCGTTTACCTCCATACCATTGCGAGCTCAATCCCATTGAGCTCATATGGGCAGAGGTTAAAAATTATATAGCTAAGCACAATACAACTTTTAAATTTTGTGACCTCAAAGGACTTTTCAAAGAAGCACTAGAATTAATAACAGCGCAAAAATGGGAAAACTGTATTAAGCACGTGAAAGACAAAGTTGAAAAGAGAATGTGGGAACTGGACAATATTTTAGAGGAACAAGTCGAGCCATTCATTATTGACGTTGGTGCTTCAGGCAGTAGCGATGATGAAAGCTCATCAAGCTCATCTTTCCAATAAAAGATGTCGTTCATCAAATTCGGTAAGTTATAAGTAATTATAAAGCTACTGTATTTTTTAATTAATTATTGACATTTTTGAACCCATTTTGGCAAAACCTATTCAAGAATCTACTTTTTGACGATGTTCAACCATGCACATTTTTTTACGTTTTGAACGTTTTAATTTGGTTACATATTTACCTAGAAATCAAAAAATATACTAATCAATATTCTAAAAGCAATTTTAAGAGATATACGATTATTTTTAATTTAGGCTAATTTAAACGCCATTTTGAGATTATATTCGACTGTATTTCACCAAACATCAGGCGGCATCCGAAGCTGGAAATCGAAGCGAAAATTTTGAAACCCTTATGTATATTTACATCATTATATATTTCTTACCCCACCCCCACATGATCCTATATCCATCACCAATCGTATACACATCGAATTGTGCTAATTTACTACAAAGTTACGCAAAGCAGCATCTACTATCTAAAATATGTACTGCGTGACTCTTAATACGTCCCTGCCGAATGTTACAGCGTTCGATGATCACGTGGTCTTGTTTATGTCCGGTCTATCTCTTATCTGAATATACTGTAGACCAATATTCTAATAGCGCCTTTCTGTAAAAGCTTTTTTCTGGGTAACAATCTACAATGATTACTCTAATTGCAACTAGTCTGCGCCAGCAAAATCCACATCCAAACAAATAGCAAAGAGCAGGTAAGATTATCCGTCCGTTTACATTCCTAATTCTGAGCGAGCGAGGAGGCACGAAGCACACTCTACAAACAGACACAAAACAGAAAATGCATTTATTGTTTAGTCTCTCCGGTAGTCTAGCACGGCGCCGCATGCGGTCTCGAACAGTTATTATGAAAGCGCGACGGTAGTTACAACGAAAAATAAACCGGTGCCGGTGGTGGAGATTCGCGTTGAAAATTTTATTAAAAACTCCCCGGCGACGTGCTAAACGACTGGCAAATCCTCAAAGGAACAGCGACAGGGTTGGCGTATATGATATTCGCAACTTTTTTATTCCAGAAGGGAAACCTATCGGTTGTTTTTTTTTTGGTCAGAAATATTTCAATCTATGCAACGGCACGGGTATTATGAAAAAACCCCATAAAACGTAAAAAAAACGTCCTCTTGCAGACTAGGTAGTTTTTACTAGGATCGTTGTCAGCGTCCATCTATGAAAGAATGACGCAACTACACGCATTGTTGGTTGCAGATGTTTTGTGAAGCCGAGTAGTCTGTTGTTTTCATGTCTGAGAAGAAAGTTGGTTGAATAGCAAGATCGCATCTGGATGATTATGTGTATTGGCCTGCATGTGTATAAAAAGATATTTGCTGTGTGTGAAAATCATTACTGAATATGCTGCCAATGAGGTTTAGGGTTGTCCAATAGGGACGCAGGAAAGTAAACGTCAATTTGACATAGACGCCAGCTTTGTTTTCTGTCACCGACATGTCATTTTGTTAGTTGAAGACCGCATCAAAGTTATTCAAGAGCAGTACAAAAATGGTGCAAAAATAAAAAACAAGTTTCGCGCGCTTCGTGAACATTTCGGTCGCAACAACCGCCCAAACGAAACAACCATCGGTCGTCTGGTGCGTAAATTCGAGGCAACAGGTTCTGTGGCAAATCTGTCAGGCTCTGGCCGGCCAAGGAGCGTTCGCACACCGGAAAATATTGCTGTTGTGAAGGAGAGTGTGAGAGACGATCCGATACAATCAACAACGCGTCGATCCCAAGAATTGGGCATTTCGAGAACCAGTTTGCTCCGCATTCTCCACAAGGATTTGAATGTACACGCCTACAAGATCCAATTGACGCAAGAGCTGCCGACCATTTTTTAGCGCCGAACGTTCTCAGATTGGCTCCTTGAACACCGCCAAATTGATGCCAATTTTTCATCAAAAATCATGTTCAGCGACGAAGCGCATTTCACTTTGAATCCCCGTGAGTATCAAGAGCAGCCGATGCATCCTCAAAAAGTGACTGTGTGGTGTGCATTGTAGTCAAAAGGCATCATCGGACCTTACTTTTTCGAAAATGCGGCCGGGGACGCCGTTACCGTCAATTCTGAGCGATATCACGTGATGATAGAGGACTATTTTTTGCCGCAACTTAAAGGAATGGATATGGACGATGTTTATTTCCAACAAGACGGTGCAACATGCCACACAACCAACGTCAATATCCATCGATTGCAGTCCTTCTTCGATCGCGTGATTTCGCGCAGAGGAAATGTGCCATGGCCACCAAGATCGTGCGATTTGACTCCCGTGGACTTCTTTTTATGGGGATATTTGAAAAGCAAAGTCTACGTCCACAAACCAGCCACCCTCCAAGAACTCAGAAACAACATCATTGCCGAGATAAATGCCATAGAATCGACCATGTTGCAAAATGTCATTGAAAATTTCGACCATCGCGTGGACGTCTGTAAATCGAGTCGTGGTGAACATTTGAGCGATAATATTTTTCATACATAAATGGTATAAATGAACCTTCAAAATAAAGTTCCCAACTTGATTTGAATATCAATCTTTCTTGTTTTAATATGCGTTTACTTTCCTGCGTCTGTTTTGGAAAACCCCATATATACAGGGTGACTTCGAAGTTGAGTCATTTATTTTAACAGTGAGTAGATCTGATCAAAAGAAATGTTTTTTCCTTTACCATTTTTCTGGTAAAATTAAAGTAACAAAGTTATAGCCCTTTGGAAGTTTGAGTACCGCCCTGTCTCAATAATAATATGTGCTCGTGTTTGGCAACAACGGATATAATCCGCCTTATCGGTTCATCGCATCGGAAACAAAAAAGCGAAAGAATTTGGAACGATGTTTTTACAATTATTTTATTCAGTTGTATACAGTCAGTGTCAGTCGGTAACCCGTGAGTGAATAGTGGTGTCTGTTGCGTGGCTCAAACGAAATAAAAAATGGCACATGTTTATGCGGATCGGTTTCCCAATCGAGTGCGACCAACCCCTCGTGCCTTTGTTAATGTAGTTCAACGGGCTTCCTTCTACAATCATTATCTGAAAATTAATGACTCAACTTCAAAGTCGCCCTGTATATGTTAGCTGTGCCCGACGGTTTATTTATACGTTGTCCTTTCTATCTTCAAGGTTACGACTTTCTAAGTTTTTTGTGTTTTCAAAAACTTTGAGGAGAATTACGGGAAATCACCACCGCCCGCGTTTTGTGTAATTACTCTTAGCATGTATATGACTTGTAATTCGACAGTGTACAGTGTACAGTGAAATTCAGCAAATTCGCATATGTAATTTCCAGAATGGGTAAGAGAAAGTTGAGGTGCAACTAATTTCTAGCTTTGAATCTCAAGTAAGTGTATTTGAGACAAAAATCCAATGGAATTATCATCAACACATTATTAGCTCACAAATCCTCACTATGCACCAATGCATTGCCGTTTCCTTCTAGCTATAGTATACAACTTACTGCTTAGACCTCCAGTAATGCCATCTCTGAAGCAGATCTTACATCACATCACAGCCAAACATCGATAACTGAAGCATCATCACGTTTAGGCAACACGTACAACTAGAATATGAGTTCACAACGTGTCCATCACCTAGTGCTAAGTTAACCTCTTGTAGAAAAACCTACATAATGTAACAAAAAACCAATGCAATTAAAAAAAATCGATATAATGTCACTTTTTATATACGTAATACCCATGCGGATTTTATTTTCTGGAACAAAAGCTAGTCCTAATGGAGAGAGAAAGAGACTTGATGGTACGGATCGTGATGACACCAACTTGATGCTCAACTTGGCACTTGAGGTTGGACTAGTTGGAAGACCGCGCGGTCGGAGGGACTGTTTTTTAAAAATTGTTAGAACAACTTGTTTTTTGAGCTAAAACGATACGCGCATTCGTTATCACTTTGCCATTTGTGGATTGGGCATCGCAGGCGAGAAAAATAGGGGAGCAGACGAGTAATTGTCTAGTTCTTTGTCTACGTCCTACGATTTAGATAAGTGTAGAGATGGGTCAGCGTAGATGTTTTGTGGATATGTGGAAATAAAAAGCTATAAAATTGTGATTTACCAGTGGACGGTTTTTCGTAGTTAAAGACGGAAGAAAATACCACACAAATACCCAACGATTTTATATTCCCCCCAGAACATTTCATCCCACAAAAATTTCCCAAGGGACGTAAAAATTCCCTAAATTTATGGAAAAATCCCCCAATATGGCAACACTGCGTGTTCAAGATCCCGCCACACAAATTCCAGTTACTCCGCCACAGATACACTGTACGAACAAATCTCTACTGAGGCTATACTACAACTATTTAAAACTGTAATGACTCATACGCGTCATCAACACGTGATCAGAGCTCCATCCCGGCTTCCTTCCATTACAGCCTTATAGCGTACGACATATGTCGTTTCTGTGGCTTTGCGGTGGTCAACAGCACAGACAGAGATGGAAATAATGGCTGATTGTTCTCCGCCGGTACTACCAATGAAATCAAAGACGCGCCTCGACCGGCAGACTCATAGGCGTCGGCAACGCATTGGAACGTGTTTCGTTGAGCGATCGCATATTGTGTGTTTTCATAAGAATTGTTGTGTGATTGTTACTGTTGTGGTTTCTGTGGTTACTGTTTTGGTTATACTTAACCATGGAGAGTACAAATGGCAGGAGTGGAAGTACTGAGAGCCAGGGAACAAGTAGACGGCTTCGTAAAGCACTGAAGAGGGACGCGAAAGAAATCGTGCTCAACGTGTTCAATTATCTGAACAGAACTATGTCGCAGGGAGATGCACTCGCGCGTTGTGAAAGTATGACAGGCGTTCCAGAGTGGACCATTCGCAGGGTGGTGCATGAAAAGAAGAAAACTAGAGCTACTACTGATCCAAAGTTTAATTTGAAGGGACGAAAGGCCGTTAAATTGGATGACGATAGCAAAATGGCGGTAAGGCGAACTGTACATTCATTCTTCTTTAGGAATGAGATACCAACCCTCAAGGCTGTACATGCAGCGATCAAGGAAAATGAAATTATACCCCAAATGAGCGTCGAGGTAATGAGGAAATCCCTGCACGAAATTAATTTTCGTTACGAAACGCGTAATCGGAAGTCAGTATTGATAGAGAGACCTGAAATAGTCGCCTGGCGTCGAAAATACCTACGCGAAATGATTGAATATAGGCGACAAAGCAGAAAAATCTATTATTTGGACGAGACATGGGTAAATGCAGGTCACACAGTTAAAAAAACCTGGATAGACAAAAACGTAGTGAGTAACCGACAAGCAAGCATTGAAGGTTTGTCAACAGGTCTTCGTGGACCGTCAGGGAAATGTCAAAGATTGATCGTAACTCATATTCGTAGCGATAGTGGCTTTTTAGAAGAGTGTGACTTGATTTTCGTCTCTAAGAAAGGAGGTGATTACCATGAAGAAATGAATGCCAGCTGCTTCGAGAGCTGGTTTCAAGGGGTGCTTCAGCGAGTTGAGCCCAACTCTGTGATCGTCATGGATAATGCTTCCTACCATAGTCGTCGAGCGGAACATGTACCGACTATGGGATCTCGAAAAAGTGACATGCAGCAATGGTTGCGCGAAAAAGGAATCCCGTTTGACGATTCATGTGTGAAAGCGGAATTGTATGAAAAAATTAAACAGCACAAACCTGCGAACATTAGTTACGCAACTGATGAGATGGCCCGTCAATGTGGTGTCACTGTGCTGCGGTTACCGCCCTACCACTGTGAACTGAACCCAATAGAGCTCATCTGGGTTTAAGTGAAGGGTTATATTGCGCGCCATAACACAACCTTCAAATTACCAGACGTTAAGGTTTTACTTGAGACTTCCATACAGCTAGTAACGTCCGAAGCTTGGCAGAATGCTATCCGTCATGTTGTGAAGGAAGAAACAAAAATGTGGCAGCTTGACCACCACATCGACACCATCATAGAGCCAGTTATAGTCAATTTCAACGAGGAAAGCGATAGCGACAGTTTATTACTGTCAGATGTAAGTGGAAGCGACGATGAATAAAGGTAATTCCCAAATTTTTGACTTACAATATGTTTCAAACCACTCTTTATTAAGCATGTGACAAATCTAGTTCACCCATGTTAAACATTCATACCCCGCCTATGAACAGCCGACTACTGGTAGTTAAGTGATGTTCACGTGAACATCGATGAGTCATTACAGTTTTAGATAGTTATAGTATAGTTCTTTGACTACGTCCCTACAATTTAGATAAGTGTAGAGATGGGTCAGCGTAGATGTTTTGTGGATATGAGTGCGCGACATGGGGAAAGAAAAAACTATAAAATTGCGATTTACCAGTGGACAGTTTTTCGTAGTTAAAGACGGAAGAAAATACCACATAAATACCCAACGATTTTATATTCCCCCCAGAACATTCCATCCCACAAAAAATTCCCAAGGGACGTAAAAATTCCCTAAATTTATGGGAAAATCCCCCAATATGGCAACCCTGCGTGTTCAAGATCCCGCCACACAAATTCCAGTTACTCTGCTACAGATACACTGTACGAACAAACCTCTACTGAGGCTAGGAGTCAAGATGTAAAACGTAGATGGGGAAAAAGATAGTTCTGATAGAAAAAAGACAGATTTGATAAACACGTAATGGAAAAAGCTACATGGAGCCTTTATACCAGCACAAGCTACGACATTATTGTTCGTGCTGTAAGAACGACCCCAAAACCTGACGCCTGGTGTACCAGTGGTGCTTTGACAGGGTTGCCACGTTGGGAGATTTTCCCCAAAATTTGGGAGATTTGTACTTGTGGACGGCGGCGTCCAATGCCCCTTGATCTTTGCGTACGGCCTTCTCGAAGCCATGCCTGACAACACCTAACCACAGTGTCTACACTTCTTTGCACTCTAACTGCAATTGCCCGAAATCGTACAGGTCTCCGTACTCTAGGCATCGTAACCGATCGTAAAGGATATCAAGAGTCCGCCAACGTTGATCCTTTACTGCGGCTGAAATATTCATTTTTAGAGCGTTAGTGAATTAAAAAAAAGCAGTATAAAAACCGGAATGTCCAACTGATAAGGCTGAAAATTTTTTCACTTGTTATTTACAGTAAGATAAATACATTCACCAACTTTTATTAAAATAAAGCCATTTAAACTGGGTGTTCGGATTTATATGTCACTTAGTTTATTTCCTTTTAACCGCATTAATAGCGGTAGAGCCTGCTACTTCCCCATCCCGCAGGTCTTGTACAGAGATGGGTAGTTTAGATGACTGGATTTTCTGAAAACATGAAGGCTCAACTCAACACTTATACATTTTAATAGACCCTTATTACACCTATTCTAAAATGCGCGCAGGTGCTTTTGTTGAATAACTGAAAGTAGAATAATGACACTTGATATCCCCTCCACAATGTTCATCTGAAAAGATAATTCATCTCCGGGGAGCATCAATTCATCGTATGGCAACGCCGAGGGGAAGGAAACATATTTCCCGTATACTTAACGTTAATGACCATGGGGGATATAAGCCGCGTGTTTGCGCCTTTACTGCAGAACAGAGTATGGTTTCCTCAGTTCCTGCATGACAGGTCTTCTTAAACGTGAATGGTTATGAAGAGGGGACTTTCCCCGTTATTTATGCACGACTGCTTTTCTGAGGATAGAGGGGAATGAAATTAATAAGTGCGTTTCTATTGAGTTATGAGTGCTTGAAACAGGTCTAGTTCTTTTGACAGAGGGTGATGCCTTTTGGAGGAGGATGACCACTTTTGAATTGCGGTCTCAAGAGTTTTTAGGCGTCTTACCGACAAGGTAAGAAGATAACAGATGTTATAACTGAAAATGGTATAGAACTATAGCCCCATTAATACAATTTTTGACTTTAACGTAGTCGAAAAGGACATGATATAGGAACGTTCTAAACGAGAAGCGAGAATGCAGGAGAGTCCATTGTGATACTCCAATATGTGTATCTAAAATTTTTACAAAGATAAGCTACTAAAAGCTGTAAGTGTAGCTTCAACTAAAATAGGTTTCAGAAAGAATATTAAAAAGATAGCAACGGCTACCAATCCAACGAAAAACTGGAGGTATGGGCTAAGAGCATCTCCAGTCAAATAGTAGGCAATTAGACAAATCGAATAACTTATACAGAGACAAGAAATGTAACCAAATACGTGGTACAGAAAACACCTGACGGCGTCTAAACTTACGCTGTTCTTATTTGATCAGAGTTAAATGAGGTGTTGTCAGATAGATACGAGGCTTGTTTTAAAAATATGGTTCTCACATTTTTTGAGGTGCAAATAATTTTTTATGCGAAAAAACGATCTTCAAGCATAGTCGCCATTTTTTCTACGCGTTTTTTCAGACGTGTAATCCTTTTTTGCACTCGCGCCTCAAGCACGTTTAGAAACTTTTGGGTAAATTCGTTGACCATTACTTGTGAAAGCATTTTTTCTTCAAATTTACTTTTGTTTGGACATTTATTCGTGCTAGGTGTCTTATCACCCATTTTCAGCCTACTAAATCTATTTTTTGTTTAATAAATTAATAATAATCGCAATTTTTGTTTTCAAAACCTGTAATATCTATTTCACTTTTACGGCCCTACGCGGAATATTACAAGATTTAATTTAGTAAAAGAGGAACGTCAACCGATGTTGCTTATTTGACCAATCGTCAGTGTATTTGATATGGTTGCCAGGTTTCTAGAGAGCTTGGCCTTAAGACGATATGTTTACGTGTTTCATATTTCTTTTTGTCGTAACCATCAAAAGCTCAATCATTTTAGTATAAATGTAACATTTTCTAAATATTTTATGTCAGTTAGGCGACACAGCCTCGCTTAATACAGAGTCACCTATGACCGAGGTGCTAAACCATGGACCCTCTACTGGTTTTTTGTAAATGAGTAATAGTCCAAAAGCGTACCGCACAGTTTTGGTTACAACGCGTACTGATATATACAGGGTGTCCGCAAAGTTGGAGTTTTCCTTTTCAGAAACAACTACCCTTGAAATAACAAAGGTAATGTGTAGTGAAACGAGGGCGACCAAGTAAAAAAAATAAAGGAAAAAGTACTCACTCTCCAGTCGACGAGAAGGGCTAAGTACGTCTCTGTCCGAAATCAAACCGCTCCAACAGAAAATGAAATCAGCTGATGCGCTACCGAGCAGATGCCGGCGGTGGTGCAGACCACGAACAGAGGTAACAAATGTGACCATCGTGCAGAAACCACATTGATTGTCTTACACTTAATGGCACATCTTCTAACAAGGAAGGCAAAATGTTGCGTAAAAAGTCTAGGTATTGTAATGTTTGTTGAAAATGTGCCCGTCGGACAGCGTGCGGATTTTCTAATGACCAAACATGAGTGTTGCGAAAGTTATTCACCCCATTACGCGTGAACGTAGATTCGTCTGTCACCAATATGCACTTCAAAAGTTCCGGATTATTGTCATGTTGATGCAACAACCACTCCCAAAACCGCACTCTTGCTGGAAAATCGTCAGGTTGAAGGGCTTGTACACGTTAGACGTGAAACGGATACAGCCCCTCTTCACGCAGCGTTTGCCACACTTTAGTTTTTGATCTGATCTTTTGATTTGACTGACCCCGACCCAGTTCTGTCGTCGGGTTGAGCTAGTGTCCTAGTACCACTCGGGGATGTCGTGAGTCGCGGCTACAGGACGGTATTCAGATATTTTTGATGTTGCAGAGCCCTTTATCTCGGTTACCTTAAGACATTGGTGTATATGGTACTAAGAAAAATTGCTTATGTTTTCAAGATCTACACGTCGTGTAAAGGAAAACCCCAACTTTGCGGACACCCTGTATAATGTTATGTTAAAAACTAGTCAAACTTGCCTAGTTTGCTGTGAAAATACGTATGATTGTCTTGATATGACTACTCTTTATTCACATCTCGACCTATTAAACAAGGACCTATTTATAGGTTAGAATTTGATTGAACTGTCGAAAGGCTGTCTATAAAAAGGAACGGAATAAAATAATTTACTACAAAACTAAATGTATCTCCTATATAAATCTAATATAGGAATGGCTCGTGAGCGTCCATTCAAAATTAGCTTTTCCTTCATAAATCAAAGTGTTTTTCATCATCATCATCTTCGGAACATCCATCGATCTATCCAGCATTGACCCAGATTTTTCCATCGAATTATTCCCGTCCGGTGTTTGCGATGTTCATTAGATTTTGACGGATTACAGACAGCAAGTTGTGCCAGCGCCGCCTACGTAATTCGATTCCGTTTTTTCTCGTGTATACCCGACAATCCGGCGTTCTGATATGATTTAGCATGCATCTATGCGTGCTTGATGTAAGCTTCATCGAGGGGGTAGATGCCTGCCTGCAAGAGAGTATTATGGTGTGTCTATAAACTTAAGCTAACTTCACTCAATCGAACCTAACCTAACGGTATATGGGAAATGTTAATATTCTTAGGCTGAACTAGATTGAGGTAAGTTAGGTTATATTAATAATAGTGCTTTTATTCTCCCACTCAACCCAAATATTAGGTTAAATATGATGTAGGCACGGTTTTTCAATTTCGGTTAACTACAGTTTCACTGCTAACCTGAAATTACACCTCATAAATCGTTTTTCAATATCAGGTTTTCTCTAAATGATTGAGAGTCATACCACCAATAAATGTTATAACCAAATACGATTGCTTGAGTTTTGTTGGTAACTGACCACATTACACTTCGGGCAAGCTATTTCTGCGACAGCAGCTGTCAAGCATGTTGATGTTATATTGTAGCTTTCCACAATCAAGAGACCGAATCGGACAAAGAAGCTTGAGATGGGCAGCATACAAGAGAAACTGGACATCTAATTAAATGTCTTTACCATTTATAAACATAATGAAACATAATGGCAGAACAGAACCTTGAGGGACACCAGACGTAATCGTATAACTATTAGATCGGAAGCCGTTATGTATTTCGTATGTGACTCTCAGATAGAAATGTTTTTATTTATAAACTGCATCATAAATAAGATACTCAAACACTTTTGAAAAGTTGTTGATAATCGTGATTTGGCTGTAATTTTCAGTACCACACTTGTTTCATCTGTTCTTAAAAACCGGATAGACCTTTGAGATTTTCCACGATGATGGGTAGACGCCATTACTTAGCGATAGGTTATACGTAGTCATGCCATAAGTTCTGTCCCTCGTTTTCAAACAAGTGTAGACCTGTTAATACTTGTCCGATTGTTTACATTGTGGTGTCAGTTGATTAAGCGCTTTTCGGGTAATTACATATACCTCAGTTTGTATTGATCTCTCGAAGCATAACGATGGAGTGGGGCAAGGCAGAGAACCGTATTGCAGTGATAGCTTTACATAAGTGTAATCACAGTGCTAGTCAGATTTTTGAACTCTTACGCGGCCTTCAAATATCGCGTAAATTTGTGTCTAGGACCATTCAGCGGTACAATGAGACGTCCTCTGTTGATGACAGGCCAAGAAGCGGAAGACCTCGTCAAGTAAGGACTCCAGCAGCCATCAAAGCCGTAAAAGCCAGGATTCAAAGGAATCCACTCCGGAAGCAGAAGATCCTATCCAGGAAAATGAAGATTCCTGTCCGGACGATGTCGCGCATCATTAAACAAGACCTAGGGCTAGGGGCTTACCGGAGACGTACGGGCCAGCGACTTACGGCCACCTTGCGACACATCAGGGCGACAAGATCCAAGAAGCTCTTGGAGAGGTACGCAGCTGGGGGATTCCGAAAGATTTTGTTCACGGATGAGAAAATCTTCACCATAGAAGAAAAATTCAACCGACAAAATGACAAAGTGTATGCAAGGAGTTCACAGGAAGCTTCGGAGATCATTCCGAGAGTTGAGAGAGGCCACCACCCTGCGTCAGTCATGGTTTGGTGGGGGGTGTCCTACGAAGGGGTCACTCAGCTCCATTTCTGTAAACAGGGCGTGAAAACAAAAGCGGCAAACTATCAGAGCGACATACTGGATCCTATCGTCAAGCCTTTAAGTGGTACATTGTTTGCCAACCAACACTGGGTCTACCAGCAGGATTCCGCCCCCGCTCACAAGGCTAAGAGTACGCAGCGCTGGCTGGAAAGCAATGTGCCAGAGTTCATTGCTGCGGAAGATTGGCCCTCAGGGAGTCCGGACCTCAATCCTTTAGACTACAAGTTGTGGGACCTGCTAGAGCAGTTGGCCTGCTCCAAAGCCCACCGTAATATCGAGTCCCTGAAAGCGGATTTGATCCGATCAGCGGCAGCTATTCCTTTGGAAGCTGTGCGTGCAGTGATAGATGAGTGGCCCGCGAGATTGAAGCAGTGTGTGAAGGCCAAGGGGGGACATTTTGAATAAAACTGTTTGATTATGAATTCTAAAAATGTTGTCGAATAAATAATATCTTTCATATAAATATATCTTATCTTGTTTTCATTTTTATCATGAGATTATCATGGGACAGAACTTATGGCACGACTACGTATATCATTCTTTGTAAATACAGAAGCACAGTCTTTTAATACAAAATCAGGAATTGCATCTGGTCCGGAAGTTAATTTACGATCAACGAACCAGCTCCTTAAAAGCTATTGTTGTGTTTTTTCGAGCTTTTAATATTGTGGCTAGATAACCTTTAGGCCTAGTTAGCAATGTTTTGCAGGTTCCAACATTTCAAAAAATCTCAGACTTCGTTTTTGACGTTCTTGACTGTTACTAATGAATAAAATTTTCAAAGGGCTCAAATATTTGCTGATCATCTCATGGTCTGGGACAGATGCCGCATTTGTGGTGAACAGTTATATTCGCATAAAATTCTCCGTTATGCGGACAAGCAAAGCCAACATTACACCGAAACTAGCCAATAACAACAAACTAGGAACTGGAAAATCCGTTTTCCGGGCAATTATCCAGGACATGAAAAGCTGCACTTGGAAACCGACGCCAACGGGCCGACGATGCACTTGTTCTCGTTAGAAAGCTAATGATCTGCTTTTAAGAATTTAAACAGTCGGAAATAATAGATTGTGCTGTTCTCGTCGGCAGTAATATAGGCCAAGAAGCTGGGAAATCCTACATTTCCGAATTGTTTTTTGGTTTTTTGACGGTGTCGTTAGATTAATGCGCAGATTGGCATCGTCGTAGGGCTGGAGATTTTGCCGCTATTTTGATAAACGCTTTTGAATGAATATCTCGTGAACGAGATTATTTTGAAAAAGTGAAAGAAACAATTTTGTAGGAAATTAGATTCTTCATCATTTGGCTCTACAAAAATTTGCCATATAGTCAACAGGTGACGAGAAATTGAAACTAACAACCTAAGCGTATAAAGACTACTGTTCTTTTTAACCCTTTGTCTCCCAGAAGTCAATTTTATGTCTACTCTAATTATTACCCAAAGGTACTTTAAAGTCTTTTATTTTCGTTCTCTTACTATTTTGTAATACCAAACCGTAGAGCTTAGAACGCTGAAGGCACTTCGAAGTACCGAATAAACGAACTTATATTTGAGATATATCTTGGCAACACCGTCAGTAACGTCATGTATTAGCAAATGTTATGACAGCTTGCAGGTTAGAAAGTGTAGTGCGATTTGAGTCGATCTAAAATTAAGTAATTTTGACTTATAAAGTTCGATGTTCGTATTAACTTGAAGGTAAGCACTTTACTTATGAAATCCAATATATAAATATTATTTTCTAATTGTTTTGAAATATAAAGGGTGTCCGCAAAGTTGGGGTTTTCCTTAACACGACGTGTAGATCTTGAAAACATAAGCAATTTTTCTTATTACCATATACACCAATGTCTTAAGGGAACCGAGATAAAGGGCTCTGCAACATCAAAAATATCTGAATACCGTCCTGTAGCCGCGACCCGCGACATCACCGAGTGGTACAAGGTCACTGGCTCAACCCGACGACAAAACTGGGTCGGGGTCAGTGTGTCAGGTCAGTATGCAACCTTCAACCGACGGTTACGGTCACGCATGTAGAGGTAAACGGACCCGTATAATCGATTGCGACTTTTTACGCAACATTTTGCCTTCCTTGTTAGAAGATGTGCCATTAAGTGTAAGACAATCAATGTGGTTTCTGCGCGATGGTGCACCGCCCCATTTTAGACGCGAAGTGCGTGAGTTTTTGAATGAATTATTTCCGAATAGGTGGATCGGACGTAATGCATCCGTAGCGGGGCCTCCGCGATCTCCAGACTTAACACCATGTGATTTTTTTCTTTGGGGAGAATTGAAACGCTTAGTGTACAAAACTGAAGTGCATACGGTTGACGAACAAGCTGGTGCTTTCATTCGGGGGCGGGACTCCATTCTCAAAGCCTGCACCAATGCTTGGCTACGTCGTGCACGCATCTGTGTTTTTGAATCACACGGCGATAACTTCGAACAATACCTAAGTACGTTTACCTAAAAACTGAAAACGCGGCAACGCCGTCATATTTGTTACCTCTGTTCGTGGTCTGCACCACCGCCTGCGTCTGCTCGGTAGCGCATCAGCTGATTTCATTTTCTGTTGGAGCGGTATGATTTCGGGCAGAGACGTACTTAGCCCTTCTCGTCAACTGGAGAGTGAGTACTTTTTCCTTTATTTTTTTTTACTTGGTCGCCCTCGTTTCACTACACATTACCTTTGTTATTTCAAGGGTAGTTGTTTCTGAAAAGGACAACCCCAACTTTGCAGACACCCTGTATATACGTCATTATTTATTTGGTACTTACAAGTACCGTTGGTACTAGGTTATGTTCATGTAGCAGTCCTCATGATTTCATTTTTGCAGAATGTCATCAAATTGGGAAAGAAAGCGTCCACTAACTGATGCTGAATTATTGGAATTAGTGGAAAATGATGACAGACGATTTTCTACCATTAGATAATAATATAGAGACAGACATTGAACCTGCTTCTGATGAGGAAGAAGATAATCTGCACCTGGAGGCTGAAGAGCAAGAAATTCAACCACAACAATTTGAAGAGTGTATCTATTGTAAAACTCAAGGGCCGCTCTTCAATAAAGCAGTACAATCCTATGAGGCCCATAAAAAGAGGCTACAAGTTTTGGATTTTGAGTGACATGTCCGGGTTTGTAAAGAAATTTGAAATTTATCAGGGAAAGACTGAACAGATTACTAAAAATTTTGCAAATTACAGTTTGGGAGAGAGAATTGTTCTACAATTGACTGAGCAAGAATGGCACAAAAATAAGATCATTTATTTTGATAATTATTTTACCAGTATTAGGTTGCTTGAGAAGTTAAAAATTGAAGGAACATTGGCATGTGGTACCATCAGAAGCACCAGAAAGGGGTTACCTAAAGGAATGACAAATGATAAAAGTTAGAAGCGAGGTGAATTTGATCACACAACTTCAAATACTGGCATTACTTTCTACAAATTTTCATGGCACTGAAACTACTCAAATAAAGAGAAAGCTAAGAGATGGCACGACTTGCTGGATCGGTGGACCTCAAATTGTTGAAGACTATAACAAATTTATGGGAGGAGTAGATTACCATGATCAACTACGCCAGTGTTATGGTATTGATAGGCGCTCAAAGAAATGGTGGCACCGTATATTTTGTGGCTGTCTTGAAACAACTTTTGTGAACGCATACGTCTTATACAAAAAACAAGAAATGAACCAAAAATGACACTTTTATCATTTAGAAGAGAAGTGACTCTTGGGTTATGTAGCAAATCTCCAAAATTCACTGAAAGGAAGAGAAAATCTACACACTCAGGACCGACTCCCAGAAAAAGGCGCTACAACTACAGTGTATCATCAGAAATACGATTAGGAAACAGAGGAAACCACTGGCCTAAATTCGTTGAAAGACGTGGACGGTGTGAAATGCGTAGTGCTCACGGAATTCAATCTAAACCACATTCAACATGATCTACATGTGGTGTTTTCCTCTGTGTAAATGAAAAAAAGAACTGTTTTTCACTGTACCATGATGTATCATAATCTAATCTATGAATCTAATCTAATCTAATGAATAAAAAATTAATTATTTTATTTTTTATTTTCTTAGTAGTACCACTTACAGAAATATGTCAAAATGCTATTTTGCTGCGGTCACTTTCAGACCTAATTATAGCTTGAACTAAAGTATATTCAGATAAGAGATAGACCGGACATAAACAAGACCACGTGATCATCGAACGCTGTAACATTCGGCAGGGACGTATTAAGAGTCACGCAGTACATATTTTAGATAGTAGATGCTGCTTTGCGTAACTTTGTAGTAAATTAGCACAATTCGATGTGTATACGATTGGTGGTGGATATAGGATCATGTGGGGGTGGGGTAAGAAATATATAATGATGTAAATATACATAAGGGTTTCAAAATTTTCGCTTCGATTTCCAGCTTCGGATGCCGCCTGATGTTTGGTGAAATACAGTCGAATATAATCTCAAAATGGCGTTTAAATTAGTCTAAATTAAAAATAATCGTATATCTCTTAAAATTGCTTTTAGAATATTGATTAGTATATTTTTTGATTTCTAGGTAAATATGTAACCAAATTAAAACGTTCAAAACGTAAAAAAATGTGCATGGTTGAACATTGTCAGAAAGTAGATTCTTGAATAGGTTTTGCCAAAATGGGTTCAAAAATGTCAATAATTAATTAAAAAATACAGTAGCTTTATAATTACTTATAACTTACCGAATTTGATGAACGACATCTTTTATTGGAAAGATGAGCTTGATGAGCTTTCATCATCGCTACTGCCTGAAGCACCAACGTCAATAATGAATGGCTCGACTTGTTCCTCTAAAATATTGTCCAGTTCCCACATTCTCTTTTCAACTTTGTCTTTCACGTGCTTAGTACAGTTTTCCCATTTTTGCGCTGTTATTAATTCTAGTGCTTCTTTGAAAAGTCCTTTGAGGTCACAAAATTTAAAAGTTGTATTGTGCTTAGCTATATAATTTTTAACCTCTGCCCATATGAGCTCAATGGGATTGAGCTCGCAACGGTATGGAGGTAAACGGAGCACAGTTTTATTTTGACTTGCTGCCATTTCGTCAATGGCGTATTTTTGATATTCCGCCTTGTGATCCTTGACAATTCTTAATAATTGTACTTTCAGCATTGCTTCTTCAAAGTTGATATTTTTCGAGCGGAGCCAATTTTGAACATCAACTTTCCTTGAAGCCGTTGTTGGGACCTTCTCCATTCTTCGAGAATGATAAGGCGCATTATCCAACACAATTACTGCGTTTTCCTCCAAGTTCGGTAAAATTTTTGAAAACCACTGTTCAAACGATTCGCCATTCATTTCCTCGTGGTAATCTCCAGTTTTCTTAGACTCAAAGCACCACCGACCGTCAACAACAAATCCATCCTCACTGCCAATATGGCAGATAATGACCCTTTTCCCTTTACCTGGAAATCGAAGTACTGACTGGTGTAGATTTATTTCAATAAGCGAACCTTTTTCAAATGTTTTCATCACATTCAGCGAAAAAAACATTGAGACATGAGTATCAGATTGCTATAATTGGGATTATTTAGTCATATTGAAAGAAAGAATATTGAACGTCGTATGATTACTCAGCGCTTCACAATTTAATTTAAAGTTATAAACCTTTAAAAAATGAATGATCAGGAACCTGAAATACGCGCTAATATTGATATTAACAAATTATAACTTTATAAAGCTTAAAGTATGAATTAAAATGATTAGAAATATTAGGAACGGTACACAATATAAAACTTAGTAACTTTTTTTAAGTTTATAATATTCGACATATTTTAAGATTATATTAAAAAATTATTGAAATATCGAAAACACATAAAAACATGGCTTAAAAAAGTTCTATCAAATGAAAATGACAATAAGACATCCACGCATTTTATCGAAAGTTATAAAAGTTTTGTTACTTGTAATATGTTTTATCTGCCCCCTGGAATTAATGTTTAGAACCTTGTTCCCAAGGTTTGAAAAACATCCGATTGTTGTCTATTACTCGTATTTACCTGCTGGATTTTTTAATCCGGTGGACAGTCCATCTAGAAAGGCCCTCCTGGATGAAGTTACAGAATCATCAAACCATACTTTACTTGTAATGTGTCCTGCGTTTACCCACGTTTCATCAAGGTAATAAATCTTCCTGTTTTGATTTCTATATTTCCCAATTTTTGTTAAATAATCCCTCCTCCATAGCACAATTTCTTCTCTATCCAGTAGTAAACTATTACGACCCCGTTTTTTCCATTTGAAATTTAAATGCTTCAGTAACGCATGGAAAGTTGATCGTTTGAAATTTGGCAACGTTGTATCTCCATTTACCTCCTGCAGTACTTTATCTATAGTAGGTATTTCATTCCTAAAGAAGAATTCATGCACTTTCCTCCTAATCGCATGCTTATCAGCTTCATCCAATGATTTAACAATACTTTTGCGATGTTTACTGGTAATTGGCTCAGAAAAGGTGTGATTTTTTTTGTATTGTCTTAACACATTAAACACTGATGCGCGACACACCCCAACTTTGTGAGAAACCTTCACAACAATTTCTTTGATGGTTGATGCCTCGTTCTCCTCGCGCTCGATCTTATATATATTCAAAATGACCTCTTTCATTTCTGCACTCAGGTGTCTTTTTTTAGAGCGTTTAGGTGGACTACAGGAGTTTACAACTTCATCGGCAGTATCTGTACTACTGGGCATGTTGCGCAAGCAGTTGATAACAATAACAATCAATAACAAGGTATAACAATGACAACGACAAACTCAACAACTTAATAAGATAACAAACGAAAACGTCCAAAGAAATATCAAATTGCAATGATGCACACGACATACGTAACATGTCTGAACCTGAATGTGACTCTGCCTTGATACGACTGCTCTGCCGCTCGGCATAGGCATTTAATTGCGAATTGACCAATGAGGGCTCCTGTTTTACGTCGAGACGGCGGCGTTAGCGTGAAAATCACCCGAACCTTTTGTTTACATCCGGTCTATCTCTTATCTGAATATACTTTAAAACAGTAACAGATTTCAAATGGTATAATGAAAAATACATGATTTCAACTTCTGGCATTTGAGGGTATGGTAATTTTGTGGTGCTTAGAAGTGCCTTCAGGAGACAAAGGGTTAATAGAGAATTAAACTTTCTACAAAAATAGGTATGTTATATTTTTTTCAGCAAGTTGTTGATGCAACTGTATAATGATGATTGTTTATCTCGTTGTCGAGTGCACGAGTGGTTTAGACGGTTCAAAGAGGGTCGTGGGTCGCTGGAAGACGACGAACAGGTTGACCAGGCAAAATTTGGGATTACGCCAGAAATCGTCAAAACAAAAATTCATTCATTTTGATACATAGGAATGGAATTAAATGTATCTAAAGATTCAATCCATCGCATTTTGACCAAGAATTTGGGCATGAGAAAGGTGTGTTCACGGTTTCTTCCGCACAAGCTCAAGCGTCGAATTCAACAATCGAGAGATATCATTAAATAGGCCAAAAAAGACAAATCTTCCTGTACAGCATTGTGAATGGTGACGAAATGCGGTATTTTCAGTACTATCGCGAAATCAAGCGTCAAAGTGCTGAATGGAAGCACCCAAGCAAGCCAAATCCGAATAAAAAACCCTTACGAAAAGTCGAAAGTGAAGACAATGTTGATTTGTTTCTACGATTCGAGGGAATTATTCAGAAAGAATTAATTCCACCGGGCTCAACGGTTACTGCCGAGTTTTTTATCTTGGTGTTATGAGGCGTTTGGAGTGCCAAAATTAAAAATATACTAAGTGACATATAAATCCGAACACCCAGTTTAAATGGTTTTATTTTAATAAAATTTTGTATAAGTACTTAATGAAGCATAATAAGTAAACGATAAAAATTTCAAAATGATTGCGCTGCTTTAACGCCCTTTGACCTTTAATAATGTGTGGATGCACCCTCATGTGCTACGCATTCTCCAACGCGCCTAGGCATGCTTCTGATCAGGTGGTCAATATCCTCCTGTGGTATCTCATTCCAGACAACCACCAACTCCTCTCGAAGTGCTTCTAGAGTCTGAGGAGGACGTTGCAAATTGAGCAATCTCCTACCCATCATATCCCACACGTGCTCAATTGGGGATAAGTCGGGAGATCTTGGTGGCCATGGTAACAATGTGACATCATTATGTTGAAAGTAGTCTATTGTGACTCTTGCAACATGTGGTCGGGCATTATCTTGTTGGAAAGTTGGATCTGCCAGGGTGTCAAGTTAGGGTAAAAGATGGGGTTCTAGAACTTCGTGGATATAACGCTGCGCGTTCATGTTACCTCTGATGAAGATTAAAGGTGACCTGGAACCATTAGCTATAGCACCCCAAACCATAACTCCAACAGTGTGATGAACATGTCTTTCAACAAAAAACTGTGGATTCCTCCTTTCACCACGTCGCCTTCTAACCCTGGCACGACCATCGTGCATGCCTAAACAAAATTGAGACTCGTCACTTAAAGACAATACTGTTCGATTCCTGATCCCAGAGTGACCGTTGTCTGCACCACTCAAGGCGATTACGTCGGTGTTCTCGAGTTAAAGGGAGGACCCAGTGTGGCCGGTATGAAAACAAGCCAAAACTTCTCATTCGTCGGTAAACACTTCGCATGCCAATAGGTCTTCCGTGTTCTGCAAACCATTCATTTGCAATGGACCTGGTAGTGGAGAAACGGTCCCTTAAGGCCAATAATCTAAGGCGGCGATCTTCACGGTCTGTTGTTCTACGGCGCCGTCCAGTACCCTTTGCTCTTTGCGTACGGCCTTCTCGAAGCCATGCCTGACAACACCTAACCACAGTGTCTACACTTCTTTGCACTCTAACTGCAATTGCCCGAAAAGAAAGTCCAGCTTCCCGAAGTCCCACTATACGGCCCCTATCAAACTCACTAAGTTGACGAAATCGTACAGGTATCCGTACTCTAGGCATCGTAACCGATCGTAAAGGATGTCAAGAACCAAAATCCGCCAACGTTGATTCTTTACTGCGGCTGAAATATTCATTTTTAGAGCGTTAGTGAATTAAAAAAAAAAACAGTATAAAGACCGGAATGTCCAACTGATAGGCTGAAAATTTTTTCACTTGTTATTTACAGTAAGATAAATACATTCACCAACTCTATTAAAATAAAACTATTTAAACTGGGTGTTCGGATTTATATGTCACTTAGTATACTTATCTTTCTCTTCTGCTGATAAAAATAGAATTTATCCAATTATAAGAGTAATTATACTAAATATGTATAATACTTTTCTTATATTATCAGTCTTATTGTCATTTATCAGTTTTATTCATGTTTATATTTATTTTTAGCTTAAGCTAAACATTGCCGAAATAAAAAGGCGTTTATTATCATTATGTAATGAGCAAGGTTCATAAAATTATGGAGATATTCCAAAACTTGATCAGATTTTCCTTTCAAGATGACGATCGATAGGGGTTCTCAATGTTGCTTTCACATGATAAAATAATAGAAAGCGATAGTACGTATTTCGTTTAACACATTTCAATCCTCCATGCGATAAACACGCAAAGTCTACTGTGGAAACGTAAACCATTCATGACGATAATAGCTCTATGCGAGTAGATGAGCTTACAAGTTCCCGTTGAAAAAATAATCGCGTGGCGACACGAGATCCTGCCGTCGCTTCTCGGCGTGACGCGGCATCGGATCGACAACATCACGATATTATACTGACACCGAACCGCCAACTTGTGTGTGTGTTATGTAAATATTGACATAAGTGATATCGATCGCGGTTAATAGGTCCCTGAACGAATGATCTCCTTTAAGGGACACATCGTCAGTCGTTCCTACCATTGTAGGTCGCGTTTATGGCCTCCTCGATTTTCATAGTTTTTCATGTCCTCCAGAAAAGCAGGGGTATTTCTAGATTTCTACTGTTTCGTGTCAGCGCTCTATTTTGAGGTTATATTTTCGTTTTGAATTCTAAGAAATGTCAGGATCACAAAACTTGATTTTTATCATCTATCTTATCAGATAAAAAAAGATTCAAAAAGAAAACATAACCTCGCAACAAGAGAGCGCAGACTCTGACACGGAACAGTAAAAATCTAGAAATACACCAGCCTTTCTGATGGAGAGAAAAGACTATAAAAATCAAGGAGGCCATAAAGGCATCCTAGAATTGTAGGTCGACCAATGAAAAGGCTTTTTCAGATAATGGTTCTAATAAATAATAGTGTAAAATGTCTTTCAAACTATTATGTATCCATCGAAGAAAGAGACCAAACCTAAACACATTCACGTATACTCCACGTGATCGCGCTCCAGAACGCCGAGCACGTTACAGGGCCGTACTAAGAATAAGTGATTTGTGGTTCTACGAAAAGTATGCAAAATTATTGCAGGCATGTATAGGGTCGTAAAGCTTGGAATTAACTTTTCTGGATGTTCAATCCGAATTTTTTTATTAACTAAATCCCATAGGTTCTCTATGCGGTTAAGGTCTGGACTCAGAGGTGGCCACTTAATGTCATTAATATTGTAATCTGCAAAAAAATGTTTTTATTATTTTCGCTGTGTGCTTGGGGTCGTTGTCGTGCTGGTACCGCCAGCGTAGAGGCATGTTTTCTTCTGCGTAAAGTAGCATGGTATCAGTTAATATTTCCAAGTATTTGTACCGGTCCATAATTCCTTCAATTTTGACGATGGGTCCCACCATTTGAAGACCACAGTAGCAACCCCATACTTGAACCTTCCCGCCTCCGTGATTGATTGTGCCCAAAGTGAACATAGGATCAAATCTCTTGTTTTTAGGACGTCTTAGCCATAAAATGTCATCCGATGATTTAGTTTCATCAGAAAATACTACAGAATTCCGCTTTGTTTCTGACCAGTTCAAATGATCGGTACTGTATACAGGGTGTCCTGAAAAAAGTGTGCAATATTCTACCAGCGGTTTCTACCGCTTAAAATAGGAAGAAAAGTTTATATAAACATAGGTCGACAAACGTCCCCTAAGGGCGCTACGGTCTTTTAAAGGGGCTCCCTTGAAGATGGTTTTCCCTTAATATTTCCAAAACGTGTTGAGATAAAAATTAGGGTTTTCTACATAAAAAAGTGCTATTATTGAATATCGATAAATTGTGCTATTTGAAAATGCCAAAATAATTTGATAAAAAATGATACGTTGCTGCAATTGGTAAGTTCCCAAGGAATAATGAGAACAAACTTTGGATGGAGAGCAGCTGGGGCAGGTGAGCTTTCGAATATCTAGGAACGTATGTGGTTTCACCCAAACAACCTCATGGCACTGTAAAATTCCGGTATACGGTGGCAGTATTTTAGGTATCGTCTTTTCAATTTTGTCAAGCTCTGCATCATCTTTCTGAACTTCAGAGAGAATGACACCTTTACAGTTTGCTTTCAAATGGAACAAAAAAGATTGTAGGTTAGATATGTCTATTCCTCGAGCCACCATAGCATCAGCTGTGCGCTTTGAGACTCCACCTACTCCATCTGGAGCTCCCTTGCCATGACCTTTCTCACTATAATGCCACCGTAACTTTTCTACATTTAACTCCTTCGTAATGAAGCTTGCCATCAAATTGAACATCTTTCTGTTCCGATATTGGGTTGAGGGTCCGTCGCTTAAAAAATGAACGTATTTCAAATTGCCTACAAAGGTTTTGAGTTTTTTAAAAACGGGAAGTAGATGGGCGCAAATTGCCACAGGATCATGCCGCAAACTTTTGGATACTGTACAGAAACATTTTTTTTGCATAGTATTGTTAGAGGTTCTATAATACACAACTACCGTGTGCAAGCTCAACTGCATTTTTGAGCCCCCAAAGTGGGCTGACTGGACTTCTTCAGCATATTTACATCCATAATTTTCGGAGAAATCCATATGTATTAGAACTTCTGTATTATCCATATTTTCTTTGATGGGCAGAGCCTACTGCAGTCATCTTTTTCCAGGAAATTTTTTATTTGTTGCCTGATGAATTCCTGATTTATTAATCTCGTTTTAGATTTATCTTTTGAGGATGTAAATACAGACGCAGTTCTTTTCAAATATCTTATTTGTTTGTACTTTTTGCAACATTTCCAGAAATATTTTTCCAAAATGTTCTTTTCTGTGCAGGATTTGTAAGAACCCGATAATTTTCTGTTAACTGTTTCGCTATAACTTCTGAAAATAACAGTTTTTTCTTAACAGCAGGAGAAACAGTTTGTCGCTTGATTAGTGCTTCCACCTTTTTTTCAGGCGAATCTGTTTTTGTGCAGTCGCTTTTTTACTCTTTTTAGTCTCATTCTATATTTTTCCTTCTTTCTTTTCTCTTTCTCCAGTTTAACTTTTAACAAATCTATTTCTTTTCTTAGAGCCTTTACGTGTTTTCTTCTTCGTGACCTGCCTTGCCTCTTTCTTCCATCATCTCTTTCTTGAAGTATTTCATCATATGGTGCTTCAGCCATTAGTTCTTCCGGGATTGGAGTGGCAGGTGGTGAGTTTTCTTGTAATTTAAGCTCGAGCTCTTTTGCATTTTTCTTTCCAAGATAGTGTTTTTTACTTCTATTCCGCCACTCTTTCGTTTGATTCCGTTTTTCTCTTTCTGACATTTGGTCAATGGTTTTAATTTGGCCTGCTTCTTTTCTCCGGTAATACCGTTCCTGTTCTTTTCGCTTGTCTTCTTCATACTTCTCTGGATCCTGTCGCCTTGATTCACGTAGCCTTCTCATAGCTTCGCGCTGCCTTCTTTTCTTTTCTTCGTGATGAGCTTTTGTATTTTTGTTCTGTACTTTTAAACGAGCCATGTTCTGAAAATGTCGGTGCATATATTATACTTCAATTCACTAAACCATTACAATGTCTCACCTCCGTGAAACTTGGTTCACCTCCGTGAACTGTTAACTTCACGGAGGTGAGGCTCACGGAAGTGAGGAATTACCATATTTTTCTTTAATAACTTGTTGTGAAAATGTCTTGCACAAGTAAATTTCAAACCATCTCTAGTGGGAATATTATGTCACCTATCAATATTAAAACTACGCATTTTTCTTATTTACTTACCAAAAAAAAAACAAATTCACGGATGTGAGAACAACAAAGGTTCCACGTGGTTAACAAGTCTTAAACTAAAGTCTTATCACTTTCAATCCCTAATATCGACTGAACGAAATAGGTCGTGGTTTGCTGTAACGCGATACAATGCCAGAAATTGAATAGTTCGCCATCTGTGAGCCGAAATCTGCATCAAAAAGTACGTCACTTTCCAGAACAGGGGTTGAGGCGCAAACAGTAAATTACATGATATTCCAAAAGAAAAGTTTTGTTCATATCTCTTCTACAAAAACAAATTCTGGAGATTCAAGATAAAACTTCTATAGATTTCTTCCTTAGTAATAGTTTTTATGTAGCCTTGTGATGGCAATGGTAAAAGAGAACAGTCACGGAGGTGAGGTTTTCATACGTTTTTTGGCTATAAATAAAAAAACAGAAATATTAAAGACTATGCACTTATTAGTTATGAATATTCCTTAACTTTAAAAATGTACCTCCATTATTAACACTTGGATTTTTTTTATAAAATGATATTTTTTAACGAGTACTCAAAATTTTCACCTTTCATGAGAATCACCCTTGTACACTTATTGTAAAGCTAGTTTTAAGTATATACAACTGTATTCTTCTTTTTTAAACAAATTTCAATTTCGTTCGTAGAAAAAATTTATTTCTTTTGTTTTTGCCTAAATGCAAGATAAATATGTATTTATGTAATATTTACCAATTATTAAATTAGTTTTTTCGTTGCCATGGCTAATTATTCAACAATTCATTTAAATTCACAGTATATTTACTATCATGTGACAAATTTTTTAGTTTGATTTTATTCAAAAATGGCACAATTTATCGATATTCAATAAGAGTACCTTTTTTATGTAGAAAACCCTAATTTTTCAAATTCTAAAATTGAATTTCAAAAATAGAATCACACAAAAATGTTGGGGCTTCGGAAATATTAAGGAAAAGCCATCTTCAGGGGAGCCCCTTTAAAAGACCGTAGCGCCCTTAGGGGACGTTTGTCGACCTATGTTTATATAAACTTTTCTTCCTATTTTAAGCACTAGAAACCGCTGGTAGAATATTGCACACTTTTTTCGGGACACCCTGTATAATTTCGTAACATCCAACCAACCCAGTTTTTGAAAAGATATCGAAATATCGTCGTACTTTTCCAATTTTTTCGTTCATTCTTCGGTTATGTGTCATGGCACCATCACGCTTTGCTGCTACTGGCCGTAGTCAAAACATAATCGGCCACTCGCTCTGATGATTGATTGCTCTGCGACGGACGACCGCGTGACAGCGACGACCCATTATCGCCTTTTGACACCTCCGAGCGTCACACGCTTCACCGAACAAGCCTTTTTTCAATTACGCAAGCTATGCGATAAACGCCAAGCCGGCTGGTTGTTAAATTAAAACTTGGACCGTTGACAGACAAGTAACCATCATTGCCTATCTGGAGTTACTGATGTGTAATGGAAGCTGCGAGAACTTAACGTAGTTAGCGTGATACGTGATGAGTTTATGAGAAATCGATTCGGTGAATGGTAAAAGTGGGTAGAATTTTCAATTGCGCAAAAGGGGAGGATTTACAGTATACGAGCGAAGATGGCCGAACGCCCCAAAACGCGATGTTTGTGAATTTGTTTGAGGGCTAATTAACATTTTATTTCAAATATACAGGGTGTCCGCAAAGTTGGGGTTTTCCTTTTCAGAAACAACTACCCTTGAAATAACAAAGGTAATGTGTAGTGAAACGAGGGCGACCAAGTAAAAAAAAATAAAGGAAAAAGTACTCACTCTCCAGTTGACGAGAAGGGCTAAGTACGTCTCTGCCTGAAATCGAAAGTTATTCACCCCATTACGCGTGAACGTAGATTCGTCTGTCACCAATATGCACTTCAAAAAGTCCGGATTATTGTCATGTTGATGCAACAACCACTCACAAAACCGCACTCTTGCTGGGAAATCGTCAGGTTGAAGGGCTTGTACACGTTGGACGTTTGCCACACTTTAGTTTTTGATACTTGCACTTCTCTAGCCACGTCTCTAGTGCTTGTTGAGGGATTCTCGTCTACGCGATTCAGTAGTTCTTCCTCAATTGGCACCATTCGTGGTTGTCTAGGTCTCCCACTGTGCCCACCTCGAAATTCCTCCAAATGGCCCGTATCCCTGACTCTCTGGACCAGGTACACAAATCTGCGGGGCCTTGGATGATGTCGTCTAGGGAAACGATCTGCATACACTCGCGACGATTCTGTAGCATTTTGAAGACATTCGCCATAAATTAACAACATATCAACGAGTTCATTATTGGTGTATGAGTGTGCCATTATTATTTTTTTTTTTGAAACGCAATCGATTATACGGGTTCGTTACCTCTATACGCGTGAGCCCTTTACCGTCGGTTGAAGGTTGCATACTGACCTGACACACTGACCCCGACCCCCGACCCAGTTCTGTCGTCGGGTTCAGCTAGTAGCCGGTACCAGTCTGGGATATCGCGGCGGGTCGCGGCTTCAGGACGGTATTCAGATATTTTTGATGTTGCAGAGCCCTTTATCTTGGTTCCCTTAAGACATTGGTGTATATGGTACTAAGAAAAATTGCTTATGTTTTCAAGATCTACACGTCGTGTAAAGGAAAACCCCAACTTTGCGGACACCCTGTATTTTTGGTTTCTTCAAATGAAAGCGTTGCTTTTTCGAAACTGTCTTATATGCAAAATGATTTGTGTATAGCAAAATACATGATGGAGACAACTTGAGTTGAATGGTCTGTTTATTCGCTTCGATAAAATATAGGTAGGCTTTGCGAAATCAATGATAGTATTTTCCGTTGATAAGAACCCGATTTTTGACGTTTAAATCAACTTTCAATGCTGACAACATCTGATTACAGTAGCTCCGTTTCGATTCACCCGATTAGCGATTTATGTAAAAGATAATTCGGCTTTACATAACCCGATTATCCGACCTATCTCAAACTCGTAAAGTTGAGTGAAATTTGCGCGTCTGCGAACCCTAGGCATGATAATGCAATGAAACAACAATGAAACAAAAACACAGAAAAATCTCTGAATATCAAGTGAACATGTTCATATTGTTCGAATCCTGATATAACAATAAAATCCTGTACAAAAAAGGAATGCCTTCAACGTATACTTCCTTGATAGCAAATATGTTTACAAGTTTTTATCAAAATTCAATAAATAATTCTGGGCATTTTATGTCACTTAGGGTGGATTTCACCAGGATTGTCAAATCAACAGTCCTTTATTCTCCACCTATAGGGTAACAGTCCGTCAAATACAGCGAATGACCTTCAAGTTCCAATCAACAAATTATAGCAACCAACAGCTATGAAATGTTGAAAACAAAATACTGTCAAAGTATGAGATGACAACTTGTCATTGAAACATCACCAGCTTATTGAATATTAAGAAATTACATATACTTTATTCCAATATTCTAGAGTATCGATACTTCCTAAAACGATAAGAATCGGTACATAACGATACTTTTCGTAGATCTAAACATCCCTAATCTTGACAGCTTGTCGTTCTTGTAGAAGTTGTAATATAGAACTACTTATATACGTTTTATATCCTTTTTTTTGCAAAATCATCAGAATCGGCACATTTCTTCCCGCTATTAGACACCCGGATTTTCGTCTGAGATATCTTAGCTGGTGTAAGCTGGCGCCAAATTGACGTTTTTGAATGTGTGACGTTCATAATTATCGTTAAGTACCTATCTTTAAAGTTTGTAAAGAATTGTCCATAGTCTCTATTTAGTGACTAATTATCACTGGACAACAAATTTTAGTTTTTTAATTGTATCTTGTGGGAAAAGTACACAAAAAAATTAGTTGCGGTTTAGAAAAAAAACTTTTTATTTTTAAGGATATATTAAAAAAAGTAACAAGATTCATATACTTATAAGAATCACTATATGCGCTGCCTTTTTGCTGTTCTTTTATGGATCGTTTCTGGAGCATCTCTACCAAGAGTCCAACAGTAGTCTGCAAGCATGGAAGGATTCCACTTTCCCTGGTACCTTTTTTCCATTGTTGAAATATCCTGATGAAAACGTTCGCCGTGCTCATCACTTACGGCTCCGCAATTGTCAGGAAACAAGCCCAGGTATGAGTGTAGGAAATGTATCTTAAGAGACATATTACAGCCCATCTTTTGATACGATGACAGCATATTTTTGACAAGGGTTTTATAGTTGTCAGCTTTTCTATTTCCCAAGAAATTAGTGACCACCAGACGGAAATCATTCCAAGCAGTTTTTTCAATACCTGTTAAAGTGTTTTCAAACTGTGTATCTTTCAAAATATTTCGAATCTGTGGCCCAACAAAAATACCTTCTTTAACCTTTGCCTCACTTAGTCTTGGAAATTTCTGACGCAGGTATTGAAAAGCTGACCCATCTCTATCTAATGCCTTGACAAAGTTTTTCATTAGGCCCAACTTGATATGCAGTGGAGGAAATAAAATTTTTTTCGAATCTACTAATGGCATATGCTGTAAATTTTTTTGACTTGGCTCTAGGAATTGACGAACAGGCCAGTTTTGTATGGTCTAATGAAGTGCCTTTGCCCGACTGTCCCATTCACACAAAAAACAGCAAAACTTTGTGTAGCCTAGCTGCAGCCCAAGTAAAAGTGCAACAACTTTCAAATCGCCACAAATATGCCATTGGTGCTCATCGTATTTTATGCATGTCAATAGGTACTTCATATTGTCATATGATTCTTTCATGTGAACTGCATACCCTACAGGAAGAAATGGTAAAATATTTCCAATATGCAGTAACACTGCCTTTAAACCCAATGTTGAACTGTCTATAAACAATCTCCATTCTTCTGGGTTATAGTTTATATTTAAAGCCGCCAGTAAGCCATTAATGTTACTGCAGAAAACCAAGTTATTCTCCATATTGAAAAATGGTTCTAAGTCTTTGTGGCGTTTACGAAAAACACATACCGAAACATCGTCTTCTAACAAGTTCCACTGCTGCAGTCTTGATCCAAGTAACTCTGCCTTACATTTTGGAAGTTCTAAATGTCTTACAAGATCATTTAATTCTGACTGTGTTATTTTGTGCGGTTGGTGGCATGACGTGCTCGGTATCAAATCAGGATCTCTTGACGTTGATGGCATATCTTCTTCCTGACGAATCACTCGATCGCCATGATCTGATTCGTTTTCTGATTCGCAAGTGTAGGATTCTGGGGGTTTTGGAATAGCATTTTCGTCACTGTGAGGCACAGGTCTCATCGTAGATGGTATGTTGTTTGGGTAGTTAATAACCGATTTTTTTTTTCTTGGACATACCTGTGGCTTGTCCAACACAAGGTACCATGCAAAAGTAACAATCATTAAGATGATTTGTAGGCTCTCTCCAAACCATTGGGACAGCAAAGCCGGTAGACCGTTTTTTGCCATTTAACCAGCTCTTCAGACTTGAAGCACATGTATTACAGCAGATGTGGGGTGCCCACTGTTTGTCTTGATCACCTAGTTTACAACCGAAATAAAGCTGATATGCCTTTGTTATTAGTGGAGTCTCTGAGACGCAAAAGTCACATCACCACACACGTAACAAAACTGATCTGGATTGTTTACACACTTTCGAGACATCTTGCATGAACGCTGTCAGCCAACTGAGGAAAAAATGGCTAATATAAAACAATATAATGTACACGTATGTATAACGTAACCCAATTATGCCGATTACATCATCTTTTCTTGCCGAATATAAAAATGTAGCACGTGCATTCTTGTGAATTACAGTATATTAACACTGTCACAGCAGGAACACATATAATTACCGTATCTCTAAAACTTGAACTAATATTGAAAAAATAAGTTTCATTCCGGTTTTAGCACATTAAAAATAGTAATATTTTGTTGATTTTATTTAGGATATTTTTTGGCTGTTGATCAGTGTTATGGAGGAATAAGAATTAAAGTTTATCATTAATATCACTTTATCAGAGTCTGTGGATGGAAGTGTTCATTTATTCAAAATGACGAATAAGTATGCATCAGTTTTATTGTTAATTATAACAGCAAATGAGCATTTGAAACCAATATTTTTTAAAACTAGAATTTAAAACAAAATAAAAACTACAACCACAAACCAACAACATCTAATACATGACAAAACATATAAATAAATGATTATTATCTTATTATTCGCTCTTTGACATTTGACAGGTATGGTACGTTCCTCTTGAAATCGTGCTTACGATCAACAAATTAGCTCAGGTCAGAAGCTAACTTTAACTTAGGTCAGAAAATCGCCAGTTCGTAAGCAACTATTGTCTTTAGAACGAAGATACGTGTGTCCTGGTCAGTGTTTATAATCAGACCCTCCTTCATTTATTTGACGTGGGGCTTTGTAGGCTAAAAATAAAGCTGATGTATCTGTCTGGCAACCCTTACAGCACTAATCACAGTCAGCTCTGATCGCTCATCGAACAAGGAACGACCTGATAGCTGATGGCGATGGAAATGGTTTCATGCATGTGGTCGCGGCCGCCTGCCGTCGCGCCGCGTCGCTAACAGCAGCCTATAAATGACAGTTACCCCCATTGTTTACTCGTTGGCGTCGAGTTCGCCTCGCCGTATAATGCATACTAAAACAGAGACAGTATGAAAACAACCCCTTTTGCGGGAAAGGGTGGTAGGGGTCGAGGTTGGTGTATGTTGCCCGTTCGACGCGTGCTGTTTACCGTTTAATCTAATTCCAACTTTGCTCCCAGGACAACACATACACCAGCACCAGTAGCAAACTTTCGCGCAATTCACCCCTTGAGTGACGATGACGCTACGGTCGATGTGCGTTACGTGGTTATAGTCCGATAGAGTATAGCTGGTAAACGCCGTGTTTAACAAAACTTTCAGGTGCTCTTTTATGGTTATGGTAAATATCGAAAACGGGGAGTAGGCAATCGATCAATATGTAGAATATATCGCACAACACATGAAAAGCCCTAGCATCATAAAAAATGGCGTCCCCCCGTAGTACAACTTTCCATCATCTGTCAGAACCAGCAATGCACTGTTTGCGTTTTTGATCAAAAAGAATTCTCAGATTGCGGCAATAAGCGCGTCCGTACTAGTGTTGTTGATTGAGTGGTACAGTCTGTGTCCTAAATTAATCGAATAATTTCAATAATGCAATACGTATTATGTAAAGTATGCTTTTTTTAATCGAAATTGTTGGCATGTGTCAAACGGCTCCTCTACACGTTGGCCAATCGGCTGGCCAACGCATTGGCAAGGACATCTGTCCACATGTTGGAACTGTTGGAAGGACGTTCAGTTTCGACGCAGGCCAATATGAACAACATGAAGGTCATGAGAGTAGCAGGATTCCAAATACAGTTTTCGGTCCGGTAAATTTCTATGAATTGAAAAAATTCTTCGTTACTCATCGTCACCATTTTGTACTATCAAATACACAATGAACAGTCACAAAATCTCTAAGTACCACAGAACAAAAGCACTTGCAACACCCGTGCCCTACAACAGCTGATCACATACTAGGGCAGTGAATCCCCAACGTATGGACGAGAATACCAGCGTCCGCCAGTTCCAAGGCCAATGCTTTTGATGCGTCTCGAAAAACCGACACCACGACGGATCGGTCGCCAACGCTTGGACCAGCTCTGCCAATGACGCCAATACGAACAACAGTATCCTCTACACGCTGGCCAATAAACATTGGCCAGCGTGTTGGCCAATGGAGCCTAAAAGGAAACCAAAACAATTTATTACATAAAATAAGTATTGCGCGCTGTGAAGCTATAAGACTGAAATTGATTGGTACTGATTCTATTTTTAATTGTTAATAATTCCAATTAATAAACAATCAAATGAAAAGTAAGGTCAGAAAACTAACATCGTTGTAGATGCAGTTGGCAATATTTTAAAGATTTATGAAGTTTCATAGGGGATCAAATCCTGAAAAATCGGAATCGGAATCTGAGCTACTACTTAAACTTAAATCTTAGGTTTCGCTATCGCTGTCTTCGTCTAGGTGCATTATTATTTGATCCACAACTAAGTCGAGTGCTGGTTCCATTTCCATATACTGCTTCTCAAAACCTTTGGCATGTTCACATCGCTTTTTCCATTCTTCTGTGGGATAAGACGAGAAAAAGTCGTCGCAAAGTTTGTCGACAGTCTTGTGATTGAAATCTACATTTCTCTCAGCCACATATTGTTTCAAAGATGCCCATACCAACTCCATTGGGTTCAAATCTGGATGATATGGTGGCAATCGCAAAACAGAATGAGCTTTTTTAGCCATTATCCTGTCTATTTCATACGATATACAGGGTGTCCCAGAAGTCGACGTCAAGCCGAAACCGGGTGATAGGCAAAGTCATAACAGCTATCAGAAAAATATTTAAAAAAATTTTATGTATGTGTTTTGAAAATTATAGGTCTTTGAAAAAAATATAGAAATTTCACACCCTACGGCAGTCTGTCAACTCCTGTTACTACAGATATCAACTTTTTTTGGATTTTATTTTTACAATGTAATGATGAATAATGCATCTTCAAACTGGTGTCTCAACCTAACTGCCAACTTTTCTCGTTCAGGAAAAATTCGTTCAGGAAAAATTGCCACTTATTTCCCAACCAAGTATTCCAAAGTAAAACTTTGCTCAACTTTAACTGGCTGTACTGGAAAAAAATGTACTACGAGAGTTTGGCAAGTAACCTTAAAAGTTGGCGCATTTAATAACTATTCCAAAATGGTATAACACTTAGAAGATTACTCGTTAACTTATGCACAATTTTTATTTGAAAAAAAAACTGATGAAAATTTTTCAAAATTTCCTAATTAAACAGCGATTATGAAAACGCACAAGGACCCTTAAGGATAACTGTTTGCACAACAGTGGGCGTCAAAATGCTGCTGATGATGATTTACCTTTACAGCAAATGCTCAAACTGTTTTCCTTCAGCCGCAATACACGCTCGACATCTTCTTAAAAAAAGATCGGGTTATTAAACGAGCGAATCCACGGTTATTAACAAACTCAGCTGCTTCCAATAATCTTTGCCGTAGCTCAGCTACATTTTGAATCGGCTTGAAATACACTTTTTCTCCCCAGTAAAAAAAATCTAACGGATTCAAATCAGGTGATCGGGCTGGCCACGGTATTGTACCAGACCGCCCTATCCATCTGCCTGGAAAGTTTTGATCGAGATACTCTCTCACTGAGAGTGCATAGTGCGCTGGGCAGCCATCATGCTGAAACCACATGTCCCTGTAAATACTCAGTGGCACGTCCACCAATAAATTTTGTACAGGATTTTTCAAAAAATCCAAATAAACTTCAGCAGTCAAAGTCTCTGGGAACTCAAACGGACCGATTATTTTACCATTTAAAATTCCTGTCCAATGGTTTATCTTGAATTGATATTGAGATTTTTCTTCTCTCATCAAATGTGGGTTTGCTACGTGCCACTCGTGTAAGTTATGCAGGTTCATGTACCCATCTTTCTTAAATGTGGTCTCATCCGACCATAAAATTTTTTCAAAGAACTGTGGATCTTTCCTGCGTCTTTCTAACATTGTGCGACAAAAAGCAACTCGGGGCTCATGATCCCGGGGCAGGAGAGGTTGAACGCGCTGTATGTGGTATGGATGAAGCCAATATGTCGTTCCTTGGGAGAATTTATCCTATGAGAAAAAAACCAACGATTCAACAGACTGTTTCCTCAATGAAAGTATGATGCGCATGCCCCTACGGACTGCTATGGAAATTGGTATCACTTCACCTGACCATCCCAAACGACTCGCAATCGCACGTACCTCATGTGTGATCACTAAGTAAAATGACGCAGAGTGGCAGAGGTATTATGTAAGAAACCCATAAAACGAGAAAGAAAAACGGAAAAAATTCATCTTGCCTGACTAGGTAGTTTTTAGTGTGCAAATAGTTCATTCCACGTTTGCGTCCATCTATGGAAGGAATGATTCAACGACACGACATGCATTGTGGGCTGCAGAAAGTCTATAGTGAATATCTCTGAGAAGATGTGAAAGGAAGAAAGTTAGTTGAGTAGCAAGACCGCATCTGGATGATCATATGTATTGGCCTGCTATGTGAGAAAATTATTACTAAATATGCTGCCAATGAAGTATATCTATTAGCTGTGCCCCACGGGTTATTTATATGTTGTCCTTTCTATAGGGAGGTTATGTTATCTATCTCTGAAGCAGATGTTACATCACATCGGAGCCAAGCATTGATAGCATCATGGCAACCCGTACAGCTACAAAACGAGTTCACAACAAGTGCACTACAGCTAGTGCCAAGTTGACATCTGGTCGAAAAACCTACGTTATGACACGAAAAACCTATAGAATGTCAAAAAAAAGACAAAATGTCACTTTTCAAGATTCGTAATACCCGTGCCACATCTTTCCACAACACTATTAAATAACAAATAACAAAAAGAATACGTCACCTGCCCAGTGATCCTGTATACGAGTAGAACGAGATCGATATTAGATAAAAAGCATGAACGACATAATTACAGAAATAAAATGACTAACAAATAGGATTATATTCGCGCTGTTGAACTCGGAGCTCGAATTATATGATTTATCATTAACCTTTTTATTTAAAAGTAGACCTTTCTCACTCTCCCTATTTCTTTGATTTACATGTTTTTTTTTTCTAACTAACAGAGCACCGCATAAAAATGTAGCCTGGAATTTAATGAAAACTCTATCTCTGGTTTTGCATTTTGTGGACACAGCGCGTTGTCCTGATTTTTATCTGATAGTATAGTATCATTAGCTTGTTAAATAAGAAGCCTTTCGGTTTCAGCTTTTACTTTTATATGTTATAATCAATCAAAAAATTTCACTACGCCATCTTGTAGAGGAGAATAAGTAACAACGATAGCATGCAATTTATCTTGAAATACCATCTCAAATAAGGTCGGAAAAAAATAAAATTTTGGGATAAATTTGGTATACGAAGCAAATGACTCTGGTAATTTCAAGGTCTACCTAGGAAATTCTGCTTTTTTGAAATGACTAACTTTTGGCGAAGTCAATGTATGACGTATTCATTTTTGGAATCAGAACTCTATTCATCTAATAAGGTGAGAAAAAATTAAATTGATGCTGTAGGACAATAGACGAAACGTCATATTGAAATTCTAATTGTACCATCTTGTAGAGGAGAAAAGGTGGCAATGTTAATGTCAGGAAAAAATTAAAACGATTTTGAGAAAATTCAGTTTTTGCCGTCTCTCTCTGGAAGCCTTTGAATTTCGAAACTTTCTAAGCGGCAATTTGTTAATTACCTAAATACGCAACTTTGCCCCCATTTAAGCGACTTCGTATCTCTTACAATTTCCGATAACGAATTTGAAACACCCTGTATATTTCCTCCGTTTTCCAAACTGCAGGTGGCTCCGCACTATTTCAGTCTCAATTTTGGTTTAGAATTCTGTTTAATTACAACGATTTCACAGATTTCTCTTGAATGAAGCTAAACTATAGTTGGTGGCGTGAAAAATGTTATTATTGGAAATCTAGAATATTTATGAATATCGTTTCTTCGCTGTTACACATTGAAAGTTATGAACTGTGTTGACTGAATTCTAAACTTTTTTATTCAGCTTGTTATAACTTTGGGTCAACCGTTTTTAAAATTATTGATGTTCTAAATTTCCTTTATAATTTTATCTGATCGCCTTAATTGTTGTCGCTAAACCGACGACGAAGCCCAGCACAAGCTCAACATTTCCGAAATGTCCACTATTCTACGAGCGATGTCCAGCAAGTTTTCACAGATTTGAAGTCGAGATTCGAGGAGTGCGTACGTCTTGATGCCTCACATCTCAATGATGTTATTTTGAAAAAATAAAATGCTCACGTGTCTACTTTATTAAAAATATAACGCTTTGTAGTTTTTTCTATGATTTTTTAATACCCGCTCAACCAAGTGGCCCACACTGTATTACTGAACCCTATTCGTTATCAATGTGACGCTTATGATATTTCCCTTTCACGCAACACAATCTAGTACTTTTATGAAGTTTCAATTAGGAATATGAACACCATACCAACAGTAACTTTTGAATTTCTTAATATCTATATTTTATTTTTCTCAACATTTGTTAGCTGATATCTGGTAACATATTTGCTTTGTTGATTGTCAAATCAACAGCCAGTTGTTCTCCACCTATAGGGTAAACAGTCCGTCCATCAAATACAGCGAATGAGCTTCAAGTTCCAATTAGCAACCAATAGCTATGAAGTGTTGAAAACAAAATACTGTCAAAGTATGAGATGACTGTTTATAATTGAATTGAAATATCACCAGCGTATTGAATATTAATAAATTACATATGATTTAGTCAAAATTTATAAAAGTGTTCGATTTTTGAATAAAACTCATGTTTTTATTTAATATTGTCGTTAGTTTATTCATGTTTACATTATTTTTTCAATTGATATGCGATTTTACTGATTCAACAGCACCTACCGTGTGTTTTTTCCTATAAACCTCTTGTAGATACCCAGTAAGCACTGATGACAGGCTCTATCAAAAATTTCATAGATATTGCTCGTTTCCAAACATTTATTCATTTACTTACCGTTCATCAGTACCATTATCGCACCGTCGATTGATATTCCCACAAAACCATTCAGGATTTTTGATATCTATACATCCATAAAGTCAAATTATATTTTTTGGTTGTTCAGGAACTGATCCAGACTATATTTACAGCGATTAAGAAATACTCAAATACATGTCGTAAAGCTACCGGCAAACTTAAAACCTGCAAAAAAATTAGAATTTGCAATAACTTTCTTGTTTCACAGAGTACACATTCTAGGTTATATTCATATTAGACATGATTTGAATAACAGCTGATTATTATATTTCAAAACTCCCCAACGAGTGACACATGTGTGGGATGCGTCAATCCTTGGTCCCAGTATACCCCTAATATACTCAATCATGCTTTATAAGACTATACGTGGAATTCAACGACACTATTCACCGATTCCGTCTTTCTTGCCGGTTCGGCAACACTGCAGATGTGCAGAAAATATAACAATGTTTGGAGATATATTTTCATAAATAGGTATTTTTGATTCTGACTTATAACATCTAGACGATGAATAATCGGTACATTTCTACAGGTACGTATTATCTGCAACACCCTGTACGTGATATACAGACAAAACTAGATTGCCATGCATGAACAATCGTCAAAAACAGTGAAAACATCGTACTCAATATAATAGCTAGAAAATCGACCTACTATTTCTCTCATTTTCATTGGTCCATTTAAATAACTGACCATCTTTTGTGAAATGATAAAAATTTGAAATTCTAAAGCACAAAGACATAATATTACATCTATAATGTATGTACCCTTATTTATAAAGCAACCGTTTTTTCACGACTGTATTCAACATTTCAATAGAAATGACTGTTATTCAGAGAGCTTTGTCAGCTTCCGTCAAATTGCATTTCGATATTGGTCCAACTGACCGTCAAATATTAATGTTGGTGAAATTGGCGCTAAAGCCACTACAACTGCACTATAAGTACACTATTGTCAACGGTTGACGTTATCGCGTTATTTTTTCCAAATGCCGCGTCGCTTTTCAGCGCGCACTGGCAGACAAAAGCTACGGCCATTGTAATTAAACGCCAGCATTTTGTGAAAAGTTTGTTCATGCACTGACACCGAGGCTGGTACAATTGAAACTGCAATAATTGCAACCTGCACCGGTTGTTTGTTAGTTTGTTTTGTTTTCCACGTAAATAAAAACACGTTGTATGTACGATTCGATTTATTCTTTTGTTTTGAAACGTTTATTTTCGGGCAGTCGTGTTTATTCGCAATTTTTGTCGGATTTAAAAAATCTGCTCGATAACTGGATAAATTGAGAGCTGCGATAGCTAGCCATGTTTCAGTTTTATATCAAAAAGATTCCAATTAATGCAATTTAATCCAATAAGTGCACTTATAGTATGTTTCTGTAGTTGAAAAAACATTACTTCTGAGCTTCATCTTTGACCAAAAATGACTACCTGTAGTTTGACAAATCTAGCTTGAGCTTTGAAATCCTGCCACGCCTTTTTTTATATAAATTACACAGAAAATGCAACACCGACTAGGAGTGCTGTAATTTTGAGCATACTTCTACAAGTTTTAGGTCTACTTATAAATAGAAAGTGATTAGTATTTTAAAAAGTCGAAATTTCGCAAAATAGCTGAGATATCCCACCTTAATGTGCTCTGTTCGCTACACATTCGTTGAGTCGTCGCGGCATTGATTGGATTATCGGAACTTGTTTTGATTGACCACCCACACAAAATAAAAGAATCTAGTAGCAATGACGTCAACGAATAAATTGTACAGAGAGCCAAATAAAACGCAAGATATTTAAAACAATCATAATACAGGGTGTTTCAGTTTATTGTTGCATAACTTTAAGATTCGATAGAACTTTTAAAATTAATGCATAAAGTCTATATAAACACGGGTCGAAAAATGCGTGGCTTCCGAAATACAGGGTGTTTAAATTTACTTTCTAAAATAGTTTTTTTTAAATATTTCGAACAATATTTGATGTATAACAGTGAAAATTGGTGTACAAGGGTTTTTTTGGTACGACAAAACGAACCATGGACATAGTTTTACTGCAGCCGCTAGAGGGCGCTCTCTACTTTACCTGTAGTGTATTAAAATGAATGATTTTTTCTTAGTGCAATATTTTGCTTTTTGAATAAAAAAACTGATTCTTCACACTTTTCAACATAAAGAAGCTCTCTTGTGAATTTTCGTTATAGTTAGCCGTTTTTGAGATATTTCGATTTTTAAGGTTCGATGCATTTTTAATTATTTATGGTAAAATAACGTTAAAAAGTCAGCATCACGATAATTTTTAGAAGTAGGCTGTGCCTGCAAATATTTTTGAAATTGAAAGCAGAATAAGGTTGAACGTCAATTAGTTGACAGTTAGTTTTGTTGTCTGTTGAAACCTGAAACGTTTTTTTTTTGCAATTGTGAATGCACGAAATTTAGTTTCTTTTACCTGTTTTTTTTTTGTAAGTTTTATAAAAATGCCATTTTTATTCTCCAATCAAGAGTTAGCGGATATTCATTTTGTGTATGGCTTTGTAAATGGAAACGCAGCAGAAGCAGCCAGAGAGTACGCACGAAGTTTTCCAAACAGACGACATCCAACTCGCTCAGTATTTGAAAGAGTGCATCGCCAAATAATTGAAAATGGTTTTGGAAATCTCCAAAGGGATCAAAACATAAATGTTCGTCAGCGCAGATTTACCCGTATGATTCTGCGTGAGTTTGATAGAGATCGGACCACAAGTGTTAGGAGAGTTTCTGGTGCCTTGGGAATTTCAGCAAGCCATGTTCACCGTGTTCTTAGAAATGACCATAGACGTCCTTAGCATTTGCAACCTGTGCAAGGACTACAGCCAGGGAACGGATAACGAAGAATCACATTTTGTCAGCGGATTCTTGATAGAACTGAGAATAATGGGGAGTTTTTAAGTAACGTTTTATGGACCGATGAGTCATGCTTCACTAGACGTGGAGTGGTAAATTTTCATAATCAACATATTTGGTCGCATGAAAATCCGCATGCAGTTCGGGAAAGAAATTTTCAGTATGAATTTAGTGTGAACGTGTGGATTGGTATCTACCGTAATCGACTATTTGGACCCTACCTTTTGCCTGCAAGGTTAAATGCTGCGACCTTCTTGGAATTTTTAAAGGCTGAACATGCAAATTTGTGGGATGATGTTATGTTAGATTTAAGAAGATTGGCCTGGTTCCAGCTTGATGGTTGTCCAGCTCATTATTCGAGAATAGTTAGAAACTGGCTGGACGAAAATTATCCAGAAAGATGGATCGGCCGTGGAGGACCAGTCGCCTGGCCTCCACGATCCCCTGACCTAAATCCATTAGATTTCTTTGTGTGGTGATTTCTAAAAGAAAAAGTGTACTAGAATCCCGTAACCACAAGAGACATGCTAATAGACAGAATCAGGAATGCATGTGATGAAATAAGGCCTTATTTGAATAATGCTATACCACGTTCGATCATTCGTAGATGTGAATTGTGTATTGAACAATTGGGTTTACATTTCGAGCAACTGCTTTAGATTTTGTATGTTTGTCCTAACTATCCAATAGCATTTTAGTTGTAAATAATTAATTTAATTTGTTAATAATATTGGAAAATTAAACAAATTAATATTCTGTTTTTTTGTGTTTATTTGGAGTTACGAATTATGGCTGTGTTTAAAAACACAATCTAAACGATCATCTTAATTACTTGTAATGCCCAAATCGAAAATGTAAAAAAAATATTATTTTCCCATAAATATAATCGAACCTTAAAAATCGAAATATCTCAAAAACGGTTAACTATAACGAAAACTCACTAGAGAGCTTTTTATGCAGAAAAGTGCGAAGAATCAGTTTCTTTATTCAAAAAGCAAAAAAACGCACTAAAAAATTTTTTTCAGTTATTTTAGTACACTACAGGTACAGTAGAGAGCGCCCTCTAGCGGCTACAGTAAAACTATACCCATGGTTCGTTTTGTCGTATACCAATTTTCACTGTTATACATCAAATATTGTTCGAAATATTTAAAAAAAACTATTTTAAAAAGTAAATTTAAACACCCTGTATTTCGGAAGCCACGCATTTTTCGACGCATGTTTATATAGACTTTATGAATTAATTTTAAAAGTTCTATCTAATCTTAAAGTTATGCAACAATAAACTGAAACACCATGTATAATAACTGGTTAATTATCCAATATGCTCGATAACAATATGTTCCACTACTGCTGCTACTTAAAAAAAAGATATTTAAAATTGCGGTACAAGAAAATGTTCAAATCCTGATAATAACCCTGCTAAACTTTTACCATGGTATACGAACGCGATAGATTTTACAAATATTATAGCGCCAGAAGAGTAATTGACATTTACTAATTTAAAAAGAAAACTAAAACCTAAACTTATCTGGATCGTTGACTTCTTCCAGTTACAGCAGCCGATATGACCTTAGCTCACAAAAGCTCAGGCTCTTTGGTTAAAACCAATGGCCAGTAGTGGACAGTGTCGTAAGAAACTTCACAAAGAATTGCACTCAAAATTTACGATGCAGGAAAAAAGAGGAAACACTCCACCATTTCCTTTATTTAAAAAAAGGGTGTGACAAATTTCGTGGCGGCCAACGTGGGGCGAACTTCCTCTGGACTTGCATTAATGCACGTGGTTAGATAGTATAAAAAGGAACTTACTGCGAAGAGGTTAAAATCGCGTACAAATGGACGGAGTAGCATCAAACAACAACGAAAACAAAGTTCTAAATGTAAAGTAGGTAAGAAAAAGGGTATTACTCCATAAACTGGTGATTGGGGCCCAATTTCCCAAAATTTGGAAACCGAATGAAGGGCCGATACACCTTCTCGTCGTGGCACACTTGGCATCCTAACAATAAAAGTCACGATTAGCTGTCGAAAAAACACCTTTTTTCTGTGACGGGAAAAAAGTTTGACATTTTATCTCTGTTGACAGGTAACAAAATTTCACTTTTTATGAAGTCACTCTTTTCGCCGGGAAAAAATGAGTACTTTTGATATTGTATAAACACATAAGCAACGGTAGACATTTAATTTTAGAATATTTTATTATTCATTTAAATGGTGCATTGCATGAATGACACGTACCTTAAACTGTTCGGTGCAACCCTCGAATTTTCTTGTGTTGAAATTAAATGTTTTTCTGCCATCACAACTACTTGGTCGCAAATCCGGTGTTATTTCAGCACTACCACACTTTCTAAACACTTTATTAGCTATTTCTGTCCTGTGTGCTACCGATTCATCAACATACCCTTCAGCGACCGTTGATGACTTCCAACCGCCATGTTTCTTTAGTGTCATTAGGTCTCCCCCAGAGTCAACTGAAAGTGTAGCAGACGATCTTCGAAATGAATGACCTGTATATGAGTTAGCATTTTCAAGTTGAAGAAAATTAACCACTGTTTCGGGAACCTTATCAAACTGGTTTTTACCCACAACCTGATGGATACATTTTCCATTGTGATATATATATATATATGCTGCTGCTGGACGAAGGGCTATGTACATTCGATAAAATTTAATATATTTTTCAGTAACTACAAATATCCTGTTTCCTTAAGTTTCACAATTAATAACATTCCCGAATCTTCAATATCATCTAATGTTACTTGGCTTATTTCACAAATTCGACAAGCTCCTGCAATCCCAAATGCAACAACCTTGGCCATTAAATTAACTTCATCGGGAGCATTATTTAAAAAAGCAGCTTTTTTTGGGCTTGTAACCTTTCCGATTTTGTTTCAGGAATGTAATCAGTTTGAAATATTTTGAAATGTCTACATTATTATTGGATGATACTTTTAATCATTGAATAATTCGACCACACTGTGGATGGCTTTTGTTGTTGTGCCAATTCCGAAAAATAAGCCAATAACACCGTCTCCGACAAAAAACTGCATGTTTTTTTTCATCTTCCATTCCTTGAATCTTGAATCCGCGCTTTCGTTAATTTTCCGCGATTTAGCTGGCAATAATTTTTGTGACGCTACTCTGGCTACAGTATATTCAGATAAGAGATAGACCGGATGTAAACAAAAGGTTCGGGTGATTTTCACGTTAACGCCGCCGTCTCGACGTAAAACAGGAGCCCTCATTGGTCAATTCGCAATTAAATGCCTATGCCGAGCGGCAGAGCAGTCGTATCAAGGCAGAGTCACATTTAGGTTCAGACGTGTTACGTATGTCGTGTGCATCATTGCAATTTGATATTTCTTTGGACGTTTTCTTTTGGTATCTTATTAAGTTGTTGAGTTTGTCGTTGTTATTGTTATACCTTGTTATTGATTGTTATTGTTATCAACTGCTTGCGCAAAATGCCCAGTAGTAATGATACTGCCGATGAAGTTGTAAACTCCTGTAGTCCACCTAGGAAACGCTCTAAAAAAAGACACCTGAGTGCAGAAATGAAAGAGGTCATTTTGAATATATATAAGATCGAGCGCGAGGAGAACGAGGCATCAACCATCAAAGAAATTGTTGTGAAGGTTTCTCACAAAGTTGGGGTGTGTCGCGCATCAGTGTTTAATGTGTTAAGACAATACAAAAAAAATCACACCTTTTCTGAGCCAATGACCAGTAAACATCGCAAAAGTATTGTTAAATCATTGGATGAAGCTGATAAGCATGCGATTAGGAGGAAAGTGCATGAATTCTTCTTTAGGAATGAAATACCTACTATAGATAAAGTACTGCAGGAGGTAAATGGAGATACAACGTTGCCAAATTTCAAACGATCAACTTTCCATGCGTTACTGAAGCATTTAAATTTCAAATGGAAAAAACGGGGTCGTAATAGTTTACTACTGGATAGAGAAGAAATTGTGCTATGGAGGAGGGATTATTTAACAAAAATTGGGAAATATAGAAATCAAAACAGGAAGATTTATTACCTTGATGAAACGTGGGTAAACGCAGGACACACTACAAGTAAAGTATGGGTTGATGATTCTGTAACTTCATCCAGGAGGGCCTTTCTAGATGGACTGTCCACCGGATTAAAAAATCCAGCAGGTAAATACGAGTAATAGACAACAATCGGATGTTTTTCAAACCCTTGGGAACAAGGTTCTAAACATTAATTCCAGGGGGCAGATAAAACATATTACAAGTAACAAAACTTTTATAACTTTCGATAAAATGCGTGGATGTTTTATTGTCATTTTCATTTGTTAGAACTTTTTTAATCCATGTTTTTATGTGTTTTCGATATTTCAATAATTTGAAAAAGGTTCGCTTATTGAAATAAATCTACACCAGTTAGTACTTCGATTACCAGGTAAAGGGAAAAGGCTCATTATCTGCCATATTGGCAGTGAGGATGGATTTGTTGTTGACGGTCTGTGGTGCTTTGAGTCTAAGAAAACTGGAGATTACCACGAGGAAATGAATGGCGAATCGTTTGAACAGTGGTTTTCAAAAATTTTACCGAACTTAGAGGAAAACGCAGTAATTGTGTTGGATAATGCGCCTTATCATTCTCGAAGAATGGAGAAGGTCCCAACAACGGCTTCAAGGAAGTTGATGTTCAAAATTGGCTCCGCTCGAAAAATATCAACTTTGAAGAAGCAATGCTGAAAGTACAATTATTAAGAATTGTCAAGGATCACAAGGCGGAATATCAAAAATACGCCATTGACGAAATGGCAGCAAGTCAAAATAAAACTGTGCTCCGTTTACCTCCATACCATTGCGAGCTCAATCCCATTGAGCTCATATGGGCAGAGGTTAAAAATTATATAGCTAAGCACAATACAACTTTTAAATTTTGTGACCTCAAAGGACTTTTCAAAGAAGCACTAGAATTAATAACAGCGCAAAAATGGGAAAACTGTATTAAGCACGTGAAAGACACAGTTGAAAAGAGAATGTGGGAACTGGACAATATTTTAGAGGAACAAGTCGAGCCATTCATCATTGACGTTGGTGCTTCAGGCAGTAGCGATGATGAAAGCTCATCAAGCTCATCTTTCCAATAAAATATGTCGTTCATCAAATTCGGTAAGTTATAAGTAATTATAAAGCTACTGTATTTTTTAATTAATTATTGACATTTTTGAACCCATTTTGGCAAAACCTATTCAAGAATCTACTTTCTGACAATGTTCAACCATGCACATTTTTTTACGTTTTGAACGTTTTAATTTGGTTACATACTTACCTAGAAATCAAAAAATATACTAATCAATATTCTAAAAGCAATTTTAAGAGATATACGATTATTTTTAATTTAGGCTAATTTGAACGCCATTATTTAGAGATTATATTCGACTGTATTTCACCAAACATCAGGCGGCATCCGAAGCTGGAAATCGAAGCGAAAATTTTGAAACCCTTATGTATATTTACATCATTATATATTTCTTACCCCACCCCCACATGATTCTATATCCATCACCAATCGTATACACATCGAATTGTGCTAATTTACTACAAAGTTACGCAAAGCATCATCTACTATCTAAAATATGTACTGCGTGACTCTTAATACGTCCCTGCCGAATGTTACAGCGTTCGATGATCACGTGGTCTTGTTTATGTCCGGTCTATCTCTTATCTGAATATACTGTACTTCTACTAATTCCGGTGGAGTCAAAAAAACTCGGAATCAGGCATTTTTTACTTTATAGTATTAGAAATAACTTCTAAACAACCACTAAGTTCACAATTTTTAAATCAAATCGCAAAATAATTTGACAGCTGTTTGATTACTTTAAAAGTTTCCTTAGCAACTCAGGTCTAATTGTCGCCATAAGTACAACATAGATACTAATTTCAAAATTCAAATTTCACATCGATAATTTTCTAACTTAAATATTGCAATAATATAATTTTTCAATATTAAATCGTCTCAGAAAAAAGTACTAGATACTAGTACTTTTTTCTCTGGTATAATAAATAACTATTAATTGAGCACATTGGCTGCAAGTGTGAAGTGTGAACACGTGTTCCCATCAACCGAAAACATACATTCATGTGCGACGAGCGCCTTTAAATCACTTTATACCATTGTTAGCGGACAAGCCGTTCAACAGCTTACAAACAACTCGAAACCGTCTAGGAAACAATATAATAACATTGTACGATTGTATGCTAATGCGACTTGGGAATACGAGAATACTCATCGTCGGCTTCAATTTGATTATTCAAATTTATATTAGGCGTCCCACACTTTGGGATGCTCAATTTCTGTGCTTTTACATTAGTCTGATTTTTGGATAACGCGATAACTTGTAATGATTGATAACCAGGCAAAGACAGTGCGGGGTCTCCGATTATACATTGACACCACTCTTAACTGTTTATATGACTGTCCAGAAAACAGTTTCATATAAAAGTGATAGGGTTTAATATGAAGTTTTTCATGTAATATTTTTTCTTAGAAAAGTGCTATCAGTACAAGCTGTATTTTTTCAAATTTTTCTGGTTCGAAACTTGTATGGTTTATCATACTTATTTTCATTAGTTTGGCCAAAAAGTTGAAGTTTGTGTCTCTATAAATATCTTGGATCAGATAAAAGAGACTACCATTTTCATTGAAAATATACAGGGTGTTCCATTTAAAAAATACAACTTTATATTCGATAGCATTTTCTGAGCCAATATGTATTACACGAGAGATTACTAGGATTACTTGAAAATTACGCTGAATTTTAATTTAGCTTTGCCAAAAGCACTCTTAGGCCCAATTTCATGAACATTAATTAATATTATTGACCAAAGGGAAAATACCTTATCGAAATGAAATTTGACAGAAGCTGTATTAGTGATTTCTATTGAAATATTGAATAAAATCGTGAAAATTTGAATGTGTTATAAACAAGACCACTTTTTGATTCCAACATGATGCTTTTGTACAGAAAAAACAGGACAACTTTCATGTATTTTGATATATGTTATAGGTTTACATTTAACAATCCGTTATCCCCCTCAGCGAATGGGAATGCGGCAAATAATAGCTCGATTTTCTAGCTGTTAAATTTGGCAGCAGATTTGGACGTTGGTTAATGCAAGGCACTCTCGAATTTACCAACTTCAATATACTGAAAGTTATCATTACATACCTGTTGAATAGTGTGGATTTGTCTGTATTTTGCAAGAAAATAGAATATAAAATACATTCCATCCAATTCCTCGTCCTCCTTTACGTCATAATAGTAATCATTTATTAATTTATAGGTTAATGAATTTCTTCAAAGCAATAAAAACATTATGTCCTCTACATCCTAAAACACAGATAATATGTGTAAGACGTGTCAATCCCTACATCTCCCTGATGCATAATGCAATTACTATGGACATAGACAAATATGCCAAATTTGTAGTTTTTTTTTTTGCAGGTTTTTAGTTTTGCTGGTAGCTTTAAGGCATATATTTGGGAATTTCTTAATCGCTGAGCATATAGTGTGGATGTTTGTTCAGTTCCTGAACAACGAAGAATATTCAACTTTATCGATGTATGGATATCAAAAAACCTGAACGGTTTTGTGGGAATATCAATCTAAGGTGCCATAATGGTTCTGATGAACGGCAAGTAAATGAATAAATGTTTGAACCGATTTCATCTTCTCCTGGCTTAATCTGATCTGGCCTTTCAGTATAAATTGCGTTAACAGTGCTGTTTTTTACTGTTAGTATTTTAGTTCATTATTATGCATTTGTGGGACAAATTCTGAAACTGAATTTTGAACCAATTAACATTAACGTCAATATCTTTGTGTATAAATTTAAGGACGAAAGTCAACCTTTAGTATCTTATTAATACAATCCAAACAAAACAATTATCAAGCACTGACCTTACATATTTGTCAGTTTCCACTCACGGAAAAGTTTTTTTTAAATGACTCGCCACTTGAAAAAACTAATTAGAACGTACAATACAGTAATTACACATGTTCCGCGGTTATTGAGCTAACGTAAAATTTTAATCGGCAAATGATTGATAGAATAATCGCGATAAGGTCGAGTGTAACAAATAACTCGTCGTATCTCAAGGTACGTTGCCTTGCCTTAGGTTCTGATCGACATCTCGGTCGAGTTGTTATTTTTAGGTTTATTAATCTTTCACTTGTTTACAGTTATAAATAGTGAACGTGCCGGATAATGTATTTTTAATTTGACAGCCATATGCTTGTTCAGATTATAACTTGTTATGTTAACATTTTATTTATCTGATTGTTTGTATTTTAGGTGATGTTTATACGGTATGAATATCTATAGATTCGTACTATTTGTTTTTGTAGGTTAATTACACTGGACAACAAATTTTAGTTTTTTAATTGTATCTTGTGGGAAAAGTGCACTTCTTTGTTAATTTTGGGGCGCTGAATCCAAAAATGACACTGAAATAAAAAAAATAGTTGCGGTTTAGAAAAAAAACTTTTTATTTTTAAGGATATATTAAAAAAAGTAATAAGATTCATATACTTATAAGAATCACTATATGCGCTGTCTTTTTGCTGTTCTTTTATGGATCGTTTCTGGAGCATCTCTACCAAGAGTCCAACAGTAGTCTGCAAGCATGGAAGGATTCCACTTTCCCTGGTACCTTTTTTCCATTGTTGAAATATCCTGATGAAAACGTTCGCCGTGCTCATCACTTACGGCTCCGCAATTGTCAGGAAAAAAGTCCAGGTGTGAGTGTAGGAAATGTATCTTAAGAGACATATTACAGCCCATCTTTTGATACGATGACAGCATATTTTTGACAAGGGTTTTATAGTTGTCAGCTTTTCTATTTCCCAAGAAATTAGTGACCACCAGACGGAAATCATTCCAAGCAGTTTTTTCAATACCTGTTAAAGTGTTTTCAAACTGTGTATCTTTCAAAATATTTCGAATCTGTGGCCCAACAAAAATACCTTCTTTAACCTTTGCCTCACTTAGTCTTGGAAATTTCTGACGCAGGTATTGAAAAGCTGACCCATCTCTATCTAATGCCTTGATAAAGTTTTTCATTAGTTCCAACTTGATATGCAGTGGTGGTAATCAAATTTTTTTCGAATCTACTAATGGCATATGCTGTACATTTTTTTGACCTGGCTCTAGGAATTGACGAACAGGCCAGTTTTGTCTGGTGTAATGAAGTGCCTTTGTCCGACTGTCCCATTCACACAAAAAACAGCAAAACTTTGTGTAGCCTAGCTGCAGCCCAAGTAAAAGTGCAACAACTTTCAAATCGCCACATATATGCCATTGGTGCTCATCATATTTTATGCATGTCAATAGGTACTTCATATTGTCATATGATTCTTTCATGTGAACTGCATACCCTACAGGAAGAGATGGTAAAATATTTCCAATATGCAATAACACTGCCTTTAAACTCAATGTTGAACTGTCTATAAACAATCTCCATTCTTCTGGGTTATAGTTTATATTTAAAGCCGCCAGTAAGCCTTTAATGTTACTGCAGAAAACCAAGTTATTCTCCATATTGAAAAATGGTTCTAAGTCTTTGTGGCGTCTACAAAAAACACATACCGAAACATCGTCTTCTAACGAGTTCCACTGCTGCAGTCTTGATCCAAGTAACTCTGCCTTAAATTTTGGAAGTTCTAAATCTCTTGCAAGATCATTTAATTCTGACTGTGTTATTTTGTGCGGTTGGTGGCATGACGTGCTCGGTATAAAATCAGGATCTCTTGACCTTGATGGCATATCTTCTTCCTGACGAATCACTTGATCGCCATGATCTGATTCGTTTTCTGATTCGCAAGTGTAGGATTCTGGGGGTTTTGGAATAGGATTTTCGTCACTGTGAGGCACAGGTCTCATCGCAGATGGTATGTTTGGGTAGTAAATAACCGATTTTTTTTTCTTGGACATACCTGTGGGTTGTCCAACACAAGGTACCATGCAAAAGTAACAATCATTAATATGATTTGTAGGCTCTCTCCAAACCATTGGGACAGCAAAGCGCATGGACCGTTTTTTACCATTTAACCAGCTCCTCAGACTTGAAGCACATGTATTACAGCAGATGTGGGGTGCCCACTGTTTGTCTTGATCACCTAGTTTACAACCGAAATAAAGCTGATATGCCTTTGTTATTAGTGGAGTAATAGACCATCTCTGAGACGCAAAAGTCATATCACCACACACGTAACAAAACTGATCTGGATTGTTTACACACTTTCGAGACATCTTGCATGAACGCTGTCAGCCAACTGAGGAAAAAATGGCTAATATAAAACAATATAATGTACACGTATGTATAACGTAACACAATCATGCCGATTACATCATCTTTCCTTGCCGAATATAAAAATGTAGCACGTGCATTCTTGTGAATTACAGTATATTAACACTGTCACAGCAGGAACACATATAATTACCGTATCTCTAAAACTTGAGCTAATATTGAAAAAATAAGTTTCATTCCGGTTTTAGCACATTAAAAATAGTAATATTTTGTTGATTTTATTTAGGATATTTTTTGGCTGTTGATCAGTGTTATTAGAACTATGTTATCTGATTGAAGTTGTTTGTTTATATTTTGTTTCTGCAATTGCAGATTTACTTCAATTAGGATGATCGTCACATAAACCTCACACGCACCTTTCCCTCTAGTCGTCAAGAGTCCACACCTCAGGATAATGCTGGGCTATTCGACAACGCCCTCCCTCACCAAGCCGTACCTGATTCAGCGAGCACTCTGCTTACTGCGTTCACGATAATAATCTTATCACATACTTGAAGATTCACAGCCTTCAGCAGTATGATGTTGGCCTCATTCTTTTATTGCTGCATCTCAGTTGAGATTTATACGTACTTTATCGGTCCTCACGATATGTATCGAAAACATCTATAACTAGATCGTTTGACGCATTTAAATAGTCTCTGAAATCAATCTGGATATCTCACTCTTCATTTCGCTTCAGTTCCGCGAATATCCATGGGTGTTTAAGCCTTAGGCCCTCGTGGTGGTTCCAGTTTAAGAAAAAAAGAAAATTGAATAGGCACGTGGATTCTGCTACAACCGATTGCCGATAATTGAAGAAAGTTAAACGAAGTCTTTGTATTTCTTTACGATGATCGATTCATGGTTTGGATGTAAAACGGGAAATTCAACTTGCTCAGGTATTCGCTTTTGTCGGGTTTCACTTGTATCTAAAAAGTGTTGAAACATGCAAAATTATAACGTGTGGTATGGTACCCAATATTATTTTTGATGTGAAGAAAAGCCAACAAAAGTCATCCGTTCTCGAAGTGTTTCGAAAAAGATGGTCGCAACATTTGTGTTAAAAGCGGGTCATATTGCAACAATTCCTCTTAATGAGCAAAGAACTGTTTCTGGGGATTGGTATACCACCATTTGTTTGCCAAAAGTCATCACCGAGCTTCGAAAAATCAACCCCGAAAGAAGAATCATTCTCCACGAAGTCAATGCAAGCTCGCACACAGCCCAAAAACAAGGCAGTATTTAACGGAAGAAAACATGGAATTATTGGACCATCCTCCATATATTCCCGATTCAAGTCCTAACGATTTCTTTACTTTCCCGCAAATTAAAAATAGACTGCGTGGTCAAAGGTTCCAGTCACCAGAAAAAGCAGTTGACGCATTCAAAAATGCCGTTTTGGATCTGCCAGCAAACGAGTGGAATTCGAAAATTGGTTCGAGCGCATGCAGATGTGTATTAATCTTCGTGGAGAATACTTCGAAAAACAAAAGTCATTTAAAACTACCTACCGTGTTGTTTTGTTTTCATATGTAAAACTTAAAAGACATCCCTCGTATTCCTGCTCAAGCGTAAGTCTATAACAGTATTTCGGGCTTGTACCATTATTGTTTATAAGCTATGAACGAATTTCAATTTTGTAGAACTCAAATATTACATTAAGAGCTGGTTTATTTGTCAGTGAGACAGTTTTGTCTCCTGAAATATTTAAGTTATGGGTCTTACGATGTTTTTAAACTGACATTTATACATTTGAATTTGGTTGTTGAACGATGCACAAGTCATCGCAACACTCAGCTTAAAAAAATTCGGCCCTGTACCGTTGCCTCTAGAACTCCAGCGCCATGCTCGTCAAATCCATTTGGCTAACAAGTATTAGTCATAGTGATTCTACTACCCAAATCTAGACATCAAATACAATAGATAGTTGTTAGTTATGTATTGAAGTTTTCATTTGTGAATCAACCACAGAGTTTTCATTTTCCCCACAATGAGACGAATATTCCACTGTAAGTCGAAAGCAGAGAGAGCGAGAATTCCCATATTTCCATGCTTCTCGACGTTCATCGTCCCGGAGCCAGAGTCTCGGTTAGTTGTATTCCTTTTTTTGCCAGCCTCCTCTTTTAACTGTTTGGCGAATTACAGCAGGCACTTCCACTATTTATTGTTGCTTTTAATGTAATCAGATTTTTCGCGTTGGGGTTTTTGTTCTGCATGGCCAAGACGATTTGTTCTCTTCTATCTGAAGCGTAAAGGGATCAGTAGTTAGAATGTAGAAATCAAGCATTATATTTTTGTTCGAGAATTATACAAACTGTTGTAACAATAAATGTTATTTCGTGTGAAAACTTGACAATAAAAATATAGACACCGTAAAACGTTTGCTTCACCGTTTGTCATTTTCTTGTCTTTCCCTTCCATCTCAACAAAACACGAAGATGGATCCTTCAAGTACCAAAACTTCCGGACGGAAACAGCATCGGTGATAAAATCTCCTTCATGAACATCTGCGGGATTAACATCAACATTCATGCTGTTCACCACTATCTGCAGTCAAATCGTTCCTCTATCCTTTTCTTGGTGGAGGCAAAAGACCCGGACTAATCATTTTGACCTGTTTGAGTAAGACCGGTGACATCTCTGGAAGGCTCGGCTTCAAACCATCCTCCAAATTTGTTTTCTGCCTCTATCGTTCTCCCACGGACCATAACTGGAATGCCTCGCTGTCAAGATCGACTTCTTGAACACCAATCTCCCCCACGTCAAAGGTAGTTCTCCTCAGTGATTTCAATGCCCATAATGAGCTTTGGTTGGGCTCAAACAAGATCGTTCAATTGTACTATTAACCAATTACAGACCCAGCTGGTGACAGGCCAGATTTTTTTATCCCTGCTAGATAGATCTCTTTCAGACCACAGATCCTGAGCTGTTCTGTCTCCCCTGGGCAACTCAGATCATGGTGTTGTGGAGGTTAGGTTTCGGTCAGAACAGACTGTGGCGCCCAGGTTGCAAAATTTGGCATTACGGACATGCCAACTGGGAGGGGCTCACAGACTTATCCGCCTTTCCTTGCAGAGATGTTTGTTCTGCTGTCGCGGATGCGCCGGCTGTCTGTCCATCGATAACCGAAATTATCCACGTTGCGATGGAGGATCAATCACCCTACTCCAGAGGTAGTTATTATGGAACCCTGGTTGGACAAGGCCAATGCTCGGCTAAGGTGGAGGTTCTTGCCAAGATCTTTGCTGTCAGCTCCAGCTCTACCTCAACGACCGAGTGCCGTCGCCTAAAAGGTTCCCTACACTATTCGGGAAGTAACATTCAGTAAGACGAGTGCTCTTGTCGCTCGACATCAACAAAGCTTCTGGTCACTTGATTCCTACTATTTTACTGAAGAGATGTGCAGCGGAACTTGCTACAGTTCTTTCACCTATCTTCCAGATATTTTACGAATCCAGTACTTTCCCAGAAAACTGGAAGTGTGCCTTCCTAAAAAAAAAAATTAATATATTGATATTGTCGATAGTAGAGTACCCTTGTATTGAAGAGGTGTACAGCGCAGCTTGCTGCAGTTCTTTCGCGTCTCTTCCAGACATATTACGAATCCGGCACCTTCCCGGAAAACTGTAAATTTGCTCGTGTCCAACCCATCCCAAAAAAGGGATCTAAGACCGACCCTTACAACTACATACCTGTAGCTCTGATTTCTGTTATAAGTAACGCTTTCGATCAAATGGATGGCAGTAATCGTAACCGTGGCGTCATTTGTCATTTAACCTGTCAAATGTGACATATCGCTTCTCTTTGCGTCGCTTCTGTATGCGAGCTGTTATTTGATCGGCGGTGGATGTTTGCTTCTCTTTCCCTTATTGAGCGTGCACCCTTAGACCCGGTTTTTCAATTGCAGGTTAACTGTGACTTTGAAGCTAACCGGAAGTAAACTCTGAAAATGTATTTTTGAATGTCAGGTAGTTCACTTTGACCAGAAGACCATCATCTAGTAGTTAACTGGAAAGTTGTAGTTACACCGCAATTCCTAACCCTTTTTATTTGACAGTGATATGAGTTGTCGCGGATGACACGACACACAAACATCGAGCGCCACAAAACACGATATTTCAGACGTAGATGCAGCGTTGTCGGATCAACCGTAACGTGTTAGTTAACCAGAGATTGATAACGGAATTTTCGGACATCTAAGAGTTAACTTACAATTTAAAGTTACCACTCTTGGAAGTTTACCAGCGATTGAACGGGCATACAATATTGTAGGACGCCTTTATGGCCTGCTTGATTGTTATAGTATTTTCTCTCCTTCAACAATTTCTAGATTGCACCTGTTCCGTGCCAGGCTGATATAGCAGATGATACCTATAAATCAAAAGCATGAACAATTTGATGCAAATATATATTTGTAACATAACCTCACACGGAACAGTAGAAAACTATGAAAGTCAAGGAAGCTATACAATTGGAGGAACGACTGACGATACGGCCCTTATCTAATCAAGCGGAATCGCACAGCAACCATCTGTTGCGTGATTCAGTAGACTACACAGTCGAGCAAGTTCGCAAACATTCCAGACCGCGCCTCGCACTGTGATCAAAATTAAATTGTAAATTCAGACCAGCCAAAATTATTTCAGTATTCAAAACCGATCAAAATTATTTTTTGGAGTTACAAAATAATTCGAGTACTAGTCAAAGCAATAATGCTTAAGCTATTTCAAATGATTTACTTCTTTTCTTTGCTCTATTTCTTCCATCCTTTCTTTCTTTATTTCCCTTTTCTCCTTAAACATCGTTTGGTATCTGGATAGCCAGACCTGACAGACTAACAGACCGACGAGACTTTCAACTAAGAGCAAAGGTTCACCGGACTGCTCTGACGAATAGTACGGCCCTTAGTCTCATATGTCACTTGGAACCGCATGTGATGTTGACACTCAACAGCGCCCTCAGCGGTCATAGAGATCACGAGCACCATTGTTATGATGCGTACGACTGTAAATGACCTTGAGTCGCGCACCCGAAGACTCGCGACTGGATGTTTCCTAAAAGTCGATGACCGCAGCAGGTATCAGCTGATGGCTGCAGTGTAGGCTGGCTGGCAGCGCGCTAGGTTGTTGTATACCGACTAATAAGCTGCAGGGGACGTAAAGGGAAAAGGGTGCCTGTAGTCGCTGGTCGGTGATGAGAGTTTGCGCATGCAGCTTTGCGGTGTTGCCACGTGTACGAGTGGCCTAGATATAATTTTTTGATTTCAGATTAATTCTACCTTTTCAGAATGCGGTTCATCAAGCATATACAGCGTGGCGCATCGAAAACGAAAGAGAGGTATTTACTGGCAGCTCAGTTTTTTTTGGAAAAATGCTCAGATCCGTGGATTTGAGTAATTGAAGGCACTCATTCACAATTCTTTGTCGCAGTTTATGCCTTCGATGTCTTATCGCAATTAAACATTATGGAGCGTATATTTTGTGAACGCCAGAGCTAGGATAAATTCTATTTACTACCTAAAACCTCTGTAAAGGCAATAATGGAGCTCCATGATCTCGTTCGGTCTCAATATATTTCAAAGGAATGATGAATTCTTTTGCTTATCGACCCAGAAGTTTCGCCATTTTTACAAAATGCTTAAAAGGCCAAAGTTATGAAACAAAAGTCGGTATTTGTACTGAGGCAAAAAGAACGAAAATAAACCATAAATAAACAACAGCCGTTGGCGTAATTACCTGAAAAGCTTAATGTTAAATCACAGAAAACTGTTACCAACATAAATGTACCCGGGAAATCCAAACTGTACGTACTAATTTTGGATCTATTTTGCATTAAGGTTGGCATTCGAATTTACTAAATATGGCGTAACTGCTTGGCTTCAGTGAATAAACTATACATATGTACATACTTTGTATACAGGATGTCCGCAAAGTTGGGGTTTTCCTTTACACGACGTGTGGATTTCGAGAAAATAAGCGGATTTTCTTAGTAGCATATACAACGATGTCTTAAGAGAACCGAGATATTGGGCTCCGCAAAGTCAAACAAACCTGAACCAAACCGAAGCCGGTCATGTCCTATCACTCGATTACGTCTACAACGCCAGCGCCAGCGTACAGTTATACGACGTACGACTACGAGGTAACACAGATTTTACGACAGAGCCGTACTTGGAGAATTTCAATTCAACTTAACAGTGTACTATTTCACTTATTTTTTTTTACTTGTTCGCTCATGTTTCACCTCACATTAGCTTTGTTATATCAAGCGTCTGAAAAGGAAGACCCCAACTTTACGGACACCCAAACCTTTTTTCAAGTTTAAGGTTTTTTGAACGGACACCATCAGTCGGTCCCGTTGGTGTCCGTTCAAAGGAGATTTCGCTGTACATCAATAATAACTCAAGTCTTAACTAAACGGTCAACAAATATCACGTTCTGACCGATCGCAGTAAATACTGATTACGCGACATTCGCCTTTCATTGATCTTTTCCAGCTGGGACTCATGTTGAAACAACAAGGGCACATCTTATTTCCACTCTTCTTTATTGCCTCTACAACTTCTAAACACCCTGTATAATATACTTGCCGCTCATCCGCGTGTCTCCGCTGGAATGGGGTGAAACTTTTCCAACGAGGTGTATCAGATTCTCGCGCTCTGCCGCTGGAAACTTGTTAATACTTGGGGTAATTAATAATTCCCAAGTTCTGTTAGAGCAGACACGCTCAGGTTTATTATTTGATAATTATTATTCCTTCCTCTTCTCTCTCTCTGCTGCTTCTACCGCACGTTGCTATATTTGTAGGTATCGCTGCTGAGCTGCTGGTAACTCGACGTATGAGAATAGGGGTTTACAATTTAGCTGATTATCGCTCATTTGAATATACAGCTGCTCGGATAGATTGGAGAATTATGCCGAGATGGTTACGAACGTACAAAATGAAATTATTAGACTGGAAATAGGTTATTAACAGGATTCGTTCCAATGTAACGGATGTTTCTGGAGCGCTTAACCAATGGCTTTTTATTAGATATGTATGTATCGAGTTTTATAACAACATATACCAAATAAATGACGTCGATCACAAGGTCATTTTTAACATACCTCCGAGGCGTACCTTCTACTCTACTTCCTTTTTTTAACAAGGTTATAAAATATAAAAGTGCTCCTCTAAAAAATTAGTTGATGGACTAATGTATATAATCTAAAAGTTAGAAAATTGAATTTGATTACAATACCATCACACAATAAAGAATCATTTAAGAAATCATTGTCATATCAAATTGCCTTTTTTTGTAAATAAATTCAAAATTAAAGATTTTTCTCTCTCTGTAGCTACATTCAAGACGAACCTTGAAAGTGTTTTAGTCTCTCAGCTGTCATGAAAAACATACCCCCTGCTCCACTTCTCTCTTCTTCTCTTTCCCCTATTCTCGCTTTCTCTTTCTTAGTCTGAATTATAAATTTCCATTTCTCTATTTACTATACTTCGCTATATTCCTTTTAATATCAAAACTTTCCTGGGTGACTGCCGTTTTTGGTGCACCCACCCTGAGATCATCGTTTGAATTCTCCATACCAACGGTAAATTGTCGACTGATGTGGTGCTTCGTTGCCGAAAACAGACAGTAACTCAGCAAGGAGTTCTTGTTGCGATAATTGTCTCTGAAAGTTGTAATAAATTATGGCGCGAAAATGTTCTCGGTTGAGTTCCATTTTTCTAATGAATTGGTGACAAAGATTTGTGAATGAGTGCCTTCAAATTACTCCTCAAATATGTAAAATGTGCGGCAACGTTTTGACCAAAATCTTTATTATTGCATGGAGAGTCATGGTGGCCATTTTCAACATTTACTTGCCTACCTGGTCAGTTCATTCTTCATTTTTAAATTACTTTGCTGCCAAACGTATTGATCTCCACTAATGATGATGTATTAGTTTTATTTAAGCTTTAAATCAATAAATCATCAAAACTACTGAACTGAAGTACATTAATTTTATATGATTATAAAGGGAATTGAAAGACCTTTAAAATAAGGTATCACTCGACTCCCCTTTTCATTTAAGATTTTGGGGCTGGTGTCACCCCCGCTTAGGGGGCTGCACGTGCTAACGTGATTTTTTGCGAAGCTTGTGTCCCCCTCGAAAACAAAATCGACGGGTCTGAGCGTTTTTAAAAAAAAAAAACTGAGCTGCCAGTAATTGCGTCTGTTTCGTTTTCGACGCGCCACCCTGTATATAAACTAACACAAATGAAATAATTACTTTAAGGACAACAATTCATATATTGTCATTTGTCTCCTCTGTTTCTTCAAAATGGCGACTTGAACTCGTATTTCTACAGTATATTCAGATAAGAGATAGACCGGATGTAAACAAAAGGTTCGGGTGATTTTCACGCTAACGCCGCCGTCTCGACGTAAAACAGGAGCCCTCATTGGTCAATTCGCAATTAAATGACTATGCCGAGCAGCAGAGCAGTCGTATCAAGGCAGAGTCACATTCAGGTTCAGACGTGTTACGTATGTCGTTGTGCATCATTGCAATTTGATATGGACGTTTTCGTTTGTTATCTTATTAAGTTATACCTTGTTATTGATTGTTATTGTTATCAACTGCTTGCGCAAAATGCCCAGTAGTACAGATACTGCCGATGAAGTTGTAAACTCCTGTAGTCCACCTAGGAAACGCTCTAAAAAAAACACCTGAGTGCAGCAATGAAAGAGGTCATTTTGAATATACATATATAAGATCGAGCGCGAGGAGAACGAGGCATCAACCATCAAAGAAATTGTTGTGAAGGTTTCTCACAAAGTTGGGGTGTGTCGCGCATCAGTGTTTAATGTGTTAAGACAATACAAAAAAAAACACACCTTTTCTGAGCCAATGACCAGTAAACATTTTACTGAACTTAGAGGAAAACGCAGTAATTGTGTTGGATAATGCGCCTTATCATTCTCGAAGAATGGAGAAGGTCCCAACAACGGCTTCAAGGAAAGTTGATGTTCAAAATTGGCTCCGCTCGAAAAATATCAACTTTGAAGAAGCAATGCTGAAAGTACAATTATTAAGAATTGTCAAGGATCACAAGGCGGAATATCAAAAATACGCCATTGACGAAATGGCAGCAAGTCAAAATAAAACTGTGCTCCGCTTACCTCCATACCATTGCGAGCTCAATCCCATTGAGCTCATATGGGCAGAGGTTAAAAATTATATAGCTAAGCACAATACAACTTTTAAATTTTGTGACCTCAAAGGACTTTTCAAAGAAGCACTAGAATTAATAACAGCGCAAAAATGGGAAAACTGTATTAAGCACGTGAAAGACAAAGTTGAAAAGAGAATGTGGGAACTGGACAATATTTTAGAGGAACAAGTCGAGCCATTCATTATTGACGTTGGTGCTTCAGGCAGTAGCGATGATGAAAGCTCATCAAGCTCATCTTTCCAATAAAAGATGTCGTTCATCAAATTCGGTAAGTTATACGTAATTATAAAGCTACTGTATTTTTTAATTAATTATTGACATTTTTGAACCCATTTTGGCAAAACCTATTCAAGAATCTACTTTCTGACAATGTTCAACCATGCACATTTTTTTACGTTTTGAACGTTTTAATTTGGTTACATATTTACCTAGAAATCAAAAAATATACTAATCAATATTCTAAAAGCAATTTTAAGAGATATACGATTATTTTTAATTTAGGCTAATTTAAACGCCATTTTGAGATTATATTCGACTGTATTTCACCAAACATCAGGCGGCATCCGAAGCTGGAAATCGAAGCGAAAATTTTGAAACCCTTATGTATATTTACATCATTATATATTTCTTACCCCACCCCCACATGATCCTATATCCATCACCAATCGTATACACATCGAATTGTGCTAATTTACTACAAAGTTACGCAAAGCAGCATCTACTATCTAAAATATGTACTGCGTGACTCTTAATACGTCCCTGCCGAATGTTACAGCGTTCGATGATCACGTGGTCTTGTTTATGTCCGGTCTATCTCTTATCTGAATATACTGTAATTTAGAATGAAGCTCCAAAGACTCTGTATCTCCCTGATTTCCGACAAAACTTTTGAGCTGTTTGGTCAGGGTGATTGCTTTACCGTAACTTGCAATAGATTCTGTTGGTACCGGAACCTCATCAACATCAGAATATTCGGAAAGTCCTTATTTCAACTTGATTTTCAATTTCCTAGCCTGAAACTGGATCTTCAACATACAAACTTTCATATAGGTTCAAAAAATCATAAAGGTTTTCATTAGTTACTTAGAAATCCACTGACCCTGACGGAATCGTGAGTAGAGATTCATGGTACGGACAACAGTAAATACTGATCGTGTGACAGTCAAAACCATCAATGAGGTTGAGCTGATATCATGGACTCTTCATTAGTTATTGACACAGATGCCTCTAAAAGTCAAGAAGGCACTGGTTGGGCCTACTTTGTTCCAGACAACAATGACTCAGCCACCTCTGGACCTTTTCAGTATACTTAGTAGATTCTCCGAGAAAGCTACTGCTATGATATATACGAGGTCTGTAAATAAAGTGATGAGACTGATTTAAATTTTTTTTTCCCAAATATAATTATAATTTTCTATTGTCAGCCTTAAAATGTCTTCCTTCTGAAGCCGCGCAGCGCTGTAGGCGGTTCTTCCACGCCGCATAGCAGTGCTGAAACTCCGATACTGGACTCGACAACGACGAATAGTAATAAAATAGTTAATTTTTACTCGAAAACAAATTTATTGATGGAATCAGGTTCACAAGGAAATAGCATTTGAGTCAGTCAAGTGTGGAAAATCACATCAGGCATGTGGTGGCCGAAATCATTGATGCAGTGCTGGAGGCGTTCTTGGAAGTTCGCGTAGACTCTCTCCAACATCGCTCTCTCAACTTGGGCGACTTCCACGTGAATTTCGCCCTTCAAGTCGTCCTGCTGGTTAAACATGCTGTTTAGGTGAAAGTGGGCTTCGTCACTCATAGGCGAAAACGCGGTGTTCTACCGTCCAAGGCTCCATAACGACAACTGGTAAAATAATGCTAGGATCTCACGAGTCAAACGGCACCCTCCCCACCTCTCTCGTAGACAGAGGCGAAGAGTACTACCCATTCCAAAAACGTCCTGTATAACGATTCCTCTGCTTCTGAGCGCTTGTTCATTGTTTTGACGCAGTGCAATATTGCATTACATTGTGCTATATGCGGTGCAGCATGTCTAGAGTTATGCGCTCTTCTATAAATACCCGCAGATGCAGCTCAATCGTTGATTGGTCATTTGACTCTTCCGTATTAATGTCAATCGTTCAGCGGGTACATTCCTATTGATAACTACATCTCCTTTCTTTGACGCAGCTATGGAAAACAAGTATAGCTACAAGGCGGATAATAAAAAATCGGTACTTCTCCTAGAATCTCACAATGTTGAATGCAAGTCATGGCTAGGAGTAGCATGATCCTTTTTTATATCAAGCATGTTTCATATATTGTGCAAAGAGTACTATAACGGTTTTGCAATATGACTTAACGGATATTGAGACATGTCCATGAGTGCATAGTCGCCGCCAGAAGCACGTATGTTGATTTATAGTCAACGCCAAACAAAGTGGCGTGCACGTCATCAAGGTGGGTGTGTTGAAAAATTTACATTGTTGCCAAACTTTTTGTAAAATAATAAAATTTATTATTTACATATCTAGGTTTATAAGCAATATTAACCTCAAATGAGAACAAAAATAATAGTATAATAAAATTATAGATCTGTACTTGCATAATGATTAAGTATGACAATTATTGATCAGATGACACTATGAAACTACCATATTTAATTGATAGCTTAAAGGTACTGAATAAAAATCCAAATGGGGTCCTCCAAATTTTATGCATGGTATTTATTTTACAGAATTCATACAGAAAAATGCATTCTAAAATTAGGTAAGCTACTGGTGTAAGCTTTTTCTGTACAATAAAATTAGTCGGAGTTTCTTTCTTCAGTGCTGTCTGAATCTGAATCTTCATCACTCTCAAAGTTGATTATTAAAGGTTCGATGTCTGGTCGATCAAAAATTCGTTCTCTTTCATACCATTTAAAAATTTCTTGCTCAGTATGTCGAACACTATTTTTCCACATGTCTGGGGTAACCGTTTGTAGAGCCTCGTTCCACATATCCAAACAGTCTTTTTCACTGTTACCATCTCTACCAATATGTCTGTTATAGTAACCTTTTGCTATGCCCCAAATTAACTCAATAGGGTTAAATATACAATGGTAAGGAGGCAGACGAAGAACTTTGTGCCCATGTTGTTCCGCCAATTCATCAATCACGTATATTTTAGGTGGTTTGTTTCTAAAAAAGCAGTTATTTTAAGAATAGGAATAAACAAAAGAAATATAAACTGTCGACCAAAATATATATAATTAAGAAGCATTATGTACCGAGCAACAATACTCAATAGCTCTGTTTTAAACATTGTGTTTAAAAATGGTATTTTTTGATTTGTCAACCAGTCTTGGATATTTTTTTTTGTCCATGCATTGTTGGGCACTTTGTTCAATATCATGCTGTGATAAGGGGCGTTATCCAGTATAATCATAGATGGACTCTCCAATTTTTCTAATAACTGATGTTGAAACCATTTCAAAAAATTGTCCTGGTTCATCTCTCCATGGTAATCGCTCAATTTTGTTTTCGAAGAAAATATCGCTTCACTACCCTCAATAAACCCATTTTCATTTCCAGCATGTAATATAATGTATCTAAAATATATTAGTTTTAAATTTTATAGTGCAAATTGTGTAAAAGTACATACCTTTTACCATCTGTTTTAATAGCTTTCAGGCTTTTTTGGTTTCCATTTTGCCAAGAGCGACCTATGGTCCCATTTTGAAATATCCAAGTTTCATCGAGGAAGACAAACTGGTATAAGGCCTCAACCTTGGCTTGATTGTATTGCCTTAGAAATTCCACCCTTTTCAAAGCTATACTTGGTAGTTCCATGAGCCCTCGTCGCGGATTGTCCTTAAGCCACTTAAATCCAAGATCTCTAAGCAACCGCCTTAAAGACGTGGCACTACCATCAAATAATGCCCTATCTCTTAATCGAGACCATAAAGTTTGTATCGTAACTTGTTCTTCTGAAACCATGTGTAATATGACATTATAATTTAGTTAACAAATTAATGCAAATTTCTGATAAGTTATTATAATAAGATCTTACTTTTGTGATACATATTATAGATCACTTCTCGAATGGCACTTGTATCCAATGTCGCTGTGTTGGTTACACGTTTAATATAACTCCGCTTTTTCTTGGGCGATTCTAAATTTGCATCACTTTTCACACCCTCGGAAATACGACTAACTGTCCTTAAACTAATTTTTAAAGCAGCAGCAACACGCTACAAAAAATGAAATAAAATTTCACTATTATTAATATACATTACATATAATTATTAGTAACCTACCTCTTGAACAGCATTTAAAGGCAACAAAGGCCCGTTGTTGTCCCTTTCTTGCTCAAAGTAGTGCATTAACGAGGCCACGAGTTCCTTACACCGACTATTTAACTGTTTGGGCATCTTTATATACCAAAATTGCCTTTATCTACTCGTAAAATGAATAATTTTGTTTTGAAACAAACAGTTGTTGATTTACAGTATGCGGGGCCAAAGGATTTATAAAGATTTGAAATGCCACAAATTGATTCAGTGTCAAAATTAATACAAATGTCAGTTCCCAGTTTAAATAAGTTTCAAGGTGACAATGTGTCAACGCTGCGAAATCGGTTTAGTGCGTTTACATGTCGATAAGTGATTGGAGCGTTTGCAAAACATTTTATTTCGCATAATGCGTCTAAATTTATCAGAAAGCAACTTATGTGATATTTTAATAACAATGTTTATATGACTATTAACCATAATAAGAGAGTAATGACCATTTTACAATTTATATATATCACATTAATATGAAACTGCAATAGAGCAATTGTTTGTGATAGAAACCTAGGCATTAGGTCGGGGAATTTTTATCGTGATGACGTGCACGCCACTTTGTTTGGCGTTGACTATAGTTGTTTATTTGTATTGACAGTGAGAAGTGCGGACTATGGCATCATGGTCACGTAGTGAGACAAGGGCGGTTTTACGGTATAACTTTACGCGTGGTTTAAGCTTAGACCAGTGCTTAGAAGAAATGACGCTTGCATTGAAGAATGATTGTCCTCATCGTACGACTATATTTAGGTGGTACAGAGAATTTCAAAGGGGCAATTTTACTCTGAGGGGGAAGGAAGACCGCGAACGTCAGTAACAGAGGAAAACATTACTGCTGTGAGGAAAATGCTTGACGAAGACCGGAGAATGACATATCAACAGATACAGGAGACCTTATACCTTCATGCGCCAACAATTCATTCAATTCTGCATGACCAGTTAAACGTAAGGAAACTTTGTTCTCTCTGGGTACCGCATAGTCTGACAGAAGAGCAGACGACTCATCGTACGACTTGGTGACGAAAGATGCTAAACATTTTTGATAAGGGGCAATCTCGGTATGTGAACAGCATCGTGATAGGTGACGAGACTTGGCTATGATGTGCCGACCAAGGCTCAAAACAAAGTTTGGGGTTTTGATGAGGACACACCCGTAGCTGTCCGAAAATCCCGATCTGTTAAGAAAATAATGATAACTGTATTTTTCAAATCGAGCGGGATTGTGGAGCATTTCGTTGTGAACACACAGAAGACAGCCACAGCAAAGTGGTACACGGAACAGTGCCTACCTAAGGCCATATAGTCTATGAAAAGCCTGCGGTCAAAGTCAAGAATGGACACTTCCACCATGACAAAGCTGTATTGCAAAACTTTTATAGTACCCTTTGAACTTGATCTTTTGAAGTTTTGTATTTTAACTATGTCGATCAAACTAAATATAGAAGTATAAAGACCCTCTACATGTATTTTGTTTTTTGTTTCAGCTGGTTCTGAAGATCTCCACGAAAGAGAACATCAAACGGCTGACTGAAATCGAAAGGCCTAAGATCGAACCTAAGGCACACATAACCAACCACATACTAGACAGGCATAGCCATGTAAGTAATTTATTATACTTTTCTTTGTCGATAAATATGCTTTCGATATATATTCAAATCGTTCGAGGATGAAATTACCTTAGTAGAATGATTGAGGTACTTCGACTGTAATGGATTCAAAATCAGTGCGTCGTTTGTTCAATAACAAAGTAACCAGATATATGAATAAACGTAGTTTTAGAGTCCATGAAGTTGTGAAAATATGTTGTTGTGTGTCAAGATAGAAAGCTCCTAACAAAAAGGGGTCATGTTTCACTATGCCATTTACAAAAATATACCATACCATACATATCCCAACGTAAAAGCATACTTTTTGCATTTATAGTGTCTGTCTTAATAGGTTATAAAATATTTGATGAAGCTACATACCATTTCTATCTCTACCATTAAAACCATAGACCAATTGCTTTAGTGTGTAACTTTTCCAAAGCTTTGGAGTACTTATTGTACAATTTATATATGTCAGTGTCAGTAAGAGTATATCACCTTTCCAGCTTGGTTTTATGGAAGCATTCGATGGGTTGGGCCATAAAACTTGATTGAATGATCTTTTCAAATTGTTTTTATGCCTTTTGAAACCCTGTCCAATCGTAAGCTGTTTGTGGAATTCAAGGCCTCCAAATATCAAAAGTTTGATGTTCCCCAGGGATCATCGCCAGGACCGCTTCTTTTCATGATATTTATCAACGCCATTGCTGACGTCATTGATTGCTACTTTCTGTTATATGCCGATGATCTGGAAATGTATACTCACCGATTGCGAACGTCTCCAAGATATTCTCAACCGGATAATAATTTGGCGATAATAATAACCTAGCCAAGTACCAGCATGACGTTTTCTAGAAAACAACGCCCAATAGAATATTATTATAAGATCTAGTGAGTGAATAAGTCATATTTGACACAACTTTCAGCTTCAATCCGCATACAAATTGTCTTCTAAATTCTGTAAATAAAAGTATGGACTCATGTTGTATAATGCATTTGTGCTGTCAAAACTTAAATACGCTACAATTATTTGAATCCCTGCTATGTGACGACTTGTGACTCTTTAAAAAAAGTACAAGTTCTGAAATATCTGCCCTACAGGATAGATGGAATGTATCCCCAAATAGGCGTTCTGCAAGATGTCGTTTAGCTTTCTTCACAAAAACTAAGAGATAACATTTCAACAAAGGTAAACAAAAACAAAGATAAAACTTTGACATTGTCGCCACAGCATGCCTTGAATATAGTTGCCAAAAAAACAAGTTGAGGAACTTATTTTTTTTCTGGGAGTAACACTTGTAATGTCACTGAATATATATATATATATATATATATATATATATATATATATAGGTGAAAAATTAAAGCTTCCGCCTTTTGTTGGGTACTTACAAAATTTAAGCAAAGAGGACTCTTTATACTTTTTTTAATTCTCTCTAGCTTTCAATGGACTTTGCCATCATCATCAGGAGCTGCAATTACAATGATAACAGTAGCAACAAAAGTGTAAAATGAATTTAAATTGAATCAACTTACAGTAGTATGTGAGGATGTTGTTAATTGTTGTTTTCGTATAGGATGAGGGAAACGTCCAGTAACATGGTGAGAGCTGGATATATGGTACAATGGTTAAAATTATATAAAATATGACAAGACAAGTTAATGACAGATTAAAAATTATTTAAAAACATTATTTTTAATCTGTCTTTAACTTGTTCTTGTCATATTTTATATAATTTTGACCATTGTACCATGTATCCAGCTCTCACCATATTACTGGACGTTTCCCTCATCCTATACGTAAACAACAATTAGCAACATCCTCACATACTACTGTAAGTTGAGTCAATTTAAATTCATTTTACACTTTTGTTGCTACTGTTATCATTGTAATTGCAGCTCCTGATGATGATGGCAAAGTCCATTGAAAGCTAGAGAGAATTAAAAAAGTATAAAGAGTCCTCTTTGCTTAAATTTTGTCGAAGTACCCAACAAAAGGCGGAAGCTTTAATTTTTCACCTAACTGGTCTAGACGACAATGACCACGTCTCAAGTTATATATATATATATATATATGAGTATATTACTCCATGTTTGTGCTATGTAAACTTCTGTTCTCCCGCCAACAATTGATTGATCTATTGGTGTTGTAAATAAATACATTTATTTCGTAAAATATATCAGTATCCGATGCTTTTTTGAACCAAATAATAATAGCTTTATCTCCCAGTAGGTACTGTTTATAAATAAGTAAATGCCGGTTTATTATTTCTCATAATGGCATGCATATTAGAGTGTATGTACCGTAAATAATACATTATGATAATCGACTGACATATGACACTGCTGATATATACGACCAAATTGGAACTGTCATGTGCATGCTAAATTCTCATTAATTTATTATCAACTCAATTACAACGTATTTATTATTTAACCAATCGCTATTAATATGTTTCATAAACAGAAAATATGGTGCATCATATTAGATATTATGTAAACGTGGTTCATGATTCATCTATTATTATCTGGTATTTCTGAGTGTTGGGATTAGTTAATAGTCGATTTCTGTGTAAAATTAGCTTGTTGATTGAGGGAAGAAGATAAATATGGTTAATTTTACTAGCATGTGCTAAGTGATAAATAACAACGCGTTCGATGGCTTTCCAGTTTTTGAACGCCTAGAGGAGGATAGTTTCACTAAGAAAGCTTAATTGTGACATGTGTCTACAACGACAAATTAATGTCTTTTTCAGTGTTGACTTTGAAAAACGTTTAAAATAAACAAAAATTATAAGGCTCACGTTTTTGCTAAAAAAATCAAGCCGCTGTTGATATATGATGATTTTAAATGAAAGACCTGAAGAATATGAATAAATAATAAAAGGATATTATAGATTCAGAACTAGGGCAAATACAGGCAAACGAGTTTATTAAAGAACGAACAAAGAAAGGACATAATTATTGATTCAGAACTAGGGCAAGGACAGGCAAACGAGTTTATTAAAGAATGATTAAAGAAAGGATATAATTATAGATTCAGAACTAAGGCAAAGACATGCAAACGAGTTTATTAAAGAACGAATAGAGAAAGGATATAATTATAGATTCAGAACTAAGGCAAAGGCAGGCAAACGAGTTTATTAAAGAACGAATAAGAAAGGATATAATTATAGATTCAGAACTAGGGCAAAAACAGGCAAACGAGTTTATTAAAGTACGAATAAAGAAAGAATATAATTATTGATTCAGAACTAGGGCAAGGACAGGCAAACGAGTTTATTAAAGAATGATTAAAGAAAGGATATAATTATAGATTCAGAACTAAGGCAAAGACAGGCAAAGGAGTGTATTAAAGAACGAATAAAGAAAGGATATAATTATAGATTCAGAACTACGGCAAAGACAGGCAAACGAGTGTATTAAAGAACGAATAAAGAAAGGATATAATTATAGATTCAGAACTAGGGCAAAGACAGGTAAACGAGTTTATTAAAGAAAGGATGTAATTATAGATTCAGAACTAAGGCAAAGACAGGCAAACAAGTTTATTAAAGAACGAATAAAGAAAGGATATAATTATAGATTCAGAACTAAGGCAAAGACAGGCAAACGAGTGTATTAAAGAACGAATAAAGAAAGGATATAATTATAGATTCAGAACAAGGGCAAAGACAGGTAAACGAGTTTATTAAAGAACGAATAAAGAAAGGATATAATAATAGATTCAGAACTAGGGCAAAGACAGGCAAACGAGTTTATTAAAGAACGAATAAAGAAAGGATATAATAATAGATTCAGAACTAGGGCAAAGACAGGCAAACGAGTTTATTAAAGAACTAACAAAGAAAGGATATAATTATAGATTCAGAACTAGGGCAAAGACAGGCAAACGAGTTTATCAAAGAACGAATAAAGAAAGGATATAATAATAGATTCAGAACTAGGGCAAAGACAGGCAAACGAGTTTATTAAAGAACGAATAAAGAAAGGATATAATAATAGATTCAGAACTAGGGCAAAGACAGGCAAACGAGTTTATTAAAGAACGAATAAAGAAAGGATATAATAATAGATTCAGAACTAGGGCAGACAGGCAAACGAGTTTATTAAAGAACGAATAAAGAAAGGATATAATAATAGATTCAGAACTAGGGCAAAGACAGGCAAACGAGTTTATTAAAGAACGAATAAAGAAAGGATATAATTATAGATTCAGAACTAGGGCAAAGACAGGCAAACGATTTTATTAAAGAACGAATAAAGAAAGGATATAAGCATAGATTCATAACTAGGGCAAAGACAGGCAAACGAGTTTATTAAAGAACGAATAAAGAAAGGATATAATAATTATAGATTCAGAATTAAGGCAAAGACAGGCAAACGAGTTTATTAAAGAACGAATAAAGAAAGGATATAATTATAGATTCAGAACTAGGGCAAAGACAAGCAAACGAGTTTATTAAAGAACGAATAAAGAAAGGATATAATTATAGATTCAGAACTAAGGCAAAGACAGGCAAACGAGTTTATTAAAGAACGAATAAAGAAAGGATATAATTATAGATTCAGAACTAAGGCAAAGACAGGCAAACGAGTTTATTAAAGAACGAATAAAGAAAGGATATAATTATAGATTCAGAATTAAGACAAAGACAGGCAAACGAGTTTATTAAAGAACGAATAAAGAAAGGATATAATAATAGATTCAGAACTAGGGCAAAGACAGGCAAACGAGTTTATTAAAGAACGAATAAAGAAAGGATATAATAATAGATTCAGAACTAGGGCAAAGACAGGCAAACGAGTTTATTAAAGAACGAATAAAGAAAGGATATAATAATAGATTCAGAACTAGGACAAAGACAGGCAAACGAGTTTATTAAAGAACGAATAAAGAAAGGATATAATAATAGATTCAGAACTAGGGCAAAGACAGGCAAACGAGTTTATTAAAGAACGAATAAAGAAAGGATATAATAATAGATTCAGAACTAGGGCAAAGACAGGCAAACGAGTTTATTAAAGAACGAATAAAGAAAGGATATAATTATAGATTCAGAACTAGGACAAAGACAGGCAAACGAGTTTATTAAAGAACGAAAAAAGAAAGGATATAAGCATAGATTCATAACTAGGGGAAAGACAGGCAAACGAGTTTATTAAAGAACGAATAAAGAAAGGATATAATAATTATAGATTCAGAATTAAGGCAAAGCCAGGCAAACGAGTTTATTAAAGAACGAATAAAGAAAGGATATAATTATAGATTCAGAACTAGGGCAAAGACAGGCAAACGAGTTTATTAAAGAACGAATAAAGAAAGGATATAAGCATAGATTCATAACTAGGGCAAAGACAGGCAAACGAGTTTATTAAAGAACCAATAAAGAAAGGATATAATTATAGATTCAGAATTAAGGCAAAGACAGGCAAACGAGTTTATTAAAGAACGAATAAAGAAAGGATATAATTATAGATTCAGAACTAGGGCAAAGACAGGCAAACGAGTTTATTAAAGAACGAATAAAGAAAGGATATAATCATAGATTCAGAACTAGGGCAAAGACAGTCAAACGAGTTTATTAAAGAACGAATAAAGAAAGCATATAATTATAGATTCAGAACTAAGGTAAAGACAGGCAAACGAATTTATTAAAGAACGAATAAAGAAGCAAACGACTTTATTAAAGAACGAATAAAGAAGGATATAATCATAGATTCAGAACTAGGGCAAAGACAGTCAAACGAGTTTATTAAAGAACGAATAAAGAAAGGATATAATTATAGATTCAGAACTAGGGCAAAGACAGGCAAACGAGTTTATTAAAGAACGAATGCCAGCACGAAGGACCTACTTGGATTTATTAGGAAGGGCTATAAGGGCCGTAGTGTGTCTCCTGATAGGATACTGTAGTTTAAATCAACATATGAGGCTCTTGGGTCATCGCTTGTGTCACTGCGTAGGCCTGGCAAGGCTAGGGTTTCAAATAGTAGCAATCACAAATCCAACAGCGGAAGGCCACATTCAAAGCCCTCTTAGATTGGATACAGTTCTTCAGAACGTGAATAAGGGGATCACGTTAAGGCTGGTAAGCCACCCCTTTTGTTTTGTAATCTGTACATGCATAGTACATTTGCGTTTTAGAGCAGTTGCAGTCATCTGCCTTACGAGTTTTTACGTAATAAAGACGCGGGATAATCAATATATGCATGTTATCTCCATCTGTCCCCTATTAACCCAACATTCGATTGATCGAAAGTCTGAGCACTTGCCTGTCGCCGTCACCGCCGACGTCACTTCAAATCCCAGATAAGTTCTTCACAATGTGTGTGTAACAAGCACGCCGAGTGGAGAGCCGTCTTTCGCTATGTTCCGGAAAAAGGAACGAAAAAACCGCTGCCGAAGCGAGCGGCTGAGTGGCGAATATCGCTTATCCGATATATACCTACCTTCTCTCTACTATCGATCATCTTATTGGAAGTATATGAGTGTATTTCGAACCCTCATAACTTCCTTTTCACGGCTTATCTCGAGAAAAGTATGTTTTACTAGCTGTATTCTGCGTCGTACACTCCACGACAAAAGTCAGAGACGATTGATCAAATTACTGACCATTCTTTTCTAGATTGCATTGCGTGCTACGATATGGTATCTCACATCACCCAACCAACTAGGATAACTTTAACCACGGCAACCTCCATAGATGTCATTTGTGCAACAAATAACTTAGCTGAATCATTAATTTCAACTAGCTCTGTACCTGTTCCGAATTTGTCAGATCATAATGTAGTCAAATGTGACTTCAACATCACACGGCCTGGGAATTTTCAAAAGACTGTCAAATATAGAGACTTTAAACACTGTTGTAAAGATCAGTTTTTGGTGGATTTGTATAAAATCCCATGGGACGATATATACTACATCAGTAACTTAGAGGATAAAGCTACGTTTTTTTCTAATCATATTTTGGATTTGTTTGATGTCCATGCTCCTGTTGTTTCATCACGTATTACTAAACCTTATGCTCCATGGCTCACAGGTGGCATAAAATTTTTGATCTCCGAGAGAAATAAAGCCTTTAGAAAATATCAGATTTTAAAAAGTTCAGCTAGTCTCGAATATTACCAGAAATTAAGAAATGATGTCATTTCCGCTATTAGGCGGGAGAAAGCAGCATATCTAAGCTTCAATGAACAACTAAATAGTAACAAGCATCTCTGGAAAGCTGTACATTCATTGAAACTCAAAACTAATGTAGATATATCTTTACCTACACAGTTGAAGAATGCCGATGAAGTAAACAATTATTTTTCTTCCGTTTTCACGCCTTCGGGCAATTGCAAGGATCTAGTTGATAAATTTAATAGTACCAAAATTAATGAAAGTGCTAGATTTGAATTTAGTTTTGCTACCCCACAAAATGTGCTAGACATTATTCTGTCCCTAAAATCTAATGCAGCAGGTTCGGATGGTATAACAGTCTCAATGCTGAAGCTTTGCTTGCCTCGAGTATTACTACCCCTGACGCATTTATTGAACTGTTGCCTGGAGGCTGGGTATTTCCCTGATGCTTGGAAACTATCTCTTGTCAAGCCCTTGCCTAAATGTAAAAATCCAAAATGTCTCTCAGACTTAAGACCTATAACTTTGATTCCTGTTATATCGAAGATATTGGAGAAATTGATTAAGCATCAGGTTTATCATTATTTCTCTAATAATGATTTCTTTCCCAAGTGTCAATCTGGTTTCCGCAGTGGTTTTAGTACAACTTCAGCTTTAGCAAAGGTTTTAGATGACATCATTGCTTCGCTTGATAAGGGAGGTGCTTCAGCACTTGTATCATTAGATAGACTATATATATAGATACTATAGACTTGGGTAGCTCTGTGAAAAACTCTTCTGTGATGTGCTATGCCTTTGATACACAGATATATAAGAGCTTTAATAGTAACACTTTGCATACTTCAATCAATGAGCTTAATGATGATTTGGAAGCAATAGTAGGATACTCAAATGGTAACAATCTTAAGCTCAATAAGGATAAGTGCTCAGTGATGCTTTTTTGTCCTGCTGTCAAACGTAACACTATATTGTATTATCTTGATGTAAAAATTGACAAGGAGCGTCTAGCTGTCGTAAATACTACAAAAAATTTAGGGTTGATTATTGATTATACTTTACGGTTTAAGGAGCATGTTTCGTCTATCTTAAAAAAATGTTATGCAACTTTGAAGGTTTTTTATGTCAATCGCTCTATTTTGAATTTTAAAGTTAGAAAAAAGTTATGTGAGGCTATTATATTTCCAAGCTTATTTTACTGTAGCACTGTGTTCTATCATTGTCTTGATTCTATCACAAAAGCAAGACTCCAAAATACTTGTTGTCGATTTGTATTTAATCTCAAGAAGTATGATCATGTTTCCTTAAAGAGATTTCAGCTTGGTTGGATGTGTATAGAAAATGCTTGCAAGTACCATATAGCAGTGTTTACACATAAGATCATATCTTCTAGATCCCCCTTGTATCTTTATGAGAAATTTGTTTTCAGACGAAATAATTCAGACATTGATTTCAGACACAAAAAAGACTAGAGATCCCTATGTATAAAACAACTTTATTTCGTAGTTCATACACTTACAATGCTATCCTGATTTATAACGAATTAGATGACAATATAAAGGATTGGCCAGTAAACAGATTTCGTAAGCATGTGAAACAGATTTATTTGTCATTGTAGTAATTGTGGAAAAGTTAGTTTTTAATTCTTACATTTTATTTTATTTTACGTAATATATGTGTGTATATATGTATGCTAGGAAGCTATCAAGCTCGTTGTCTTGAAGCGTCTTTTGCTTGTCAAAGTTTCCTTTGATTGAGTGTTTCAATTTAGTATTTGGGTAGGTTAAGTAGAGTAGCCAAGAGCTAGACTTCGCCTACGTAGAGGTCACATTATGTTGTAGTGCTAATGTGCCTAATAATGAAATTTTATTATTATTATTATTATTATTATAATTATTATTTAAAATACTTTGAAGTAAAGTAAAATCTGACATCTCCACAATGCCTGACGCAAACTACGACGCAACCCAGTGTAAATAAAGATGGAGTTTGTTGTTTTTGGCTCTTAGGTATTATTTCATTATTTGATAATGTATTCGGAAAATGCAAACAATTAAAAAAAACGGACTTACCTGTCTCAGCGCTTCACCTGGGGTGTGAAAGTTTATTGAACGTATTAAAAAAATCCACTTATAAATAGGGAACACAATTTTGATACATACATTGTTTTTCTTTTTAAAACCCACACTGCACTTTGGTACACTTGCACAAATGTCCTTCTGCCTGGGTGTACCCGTTGGCGAACTCTTGATTCGAGAACATTGTAAATAAACACGACGACATACGCGAACAATAACTATCCACTGTTACCATTTGCGATAGATTGCCGGTTCGATAAGAGTCATGAAAGATCGACGCACTGTTGTCATGTGTGTTTTAAATATATAATTTAATGAAACTTACTGACTACAAGTTTTGGCTAAACTTAAAAAAAATTAATGCCATTTATTTGTTAATTACCCAATTTAAAAACGTTTTAGATTAGATTATAAAAATTAGTAAGATTGTGGTGATTGTGGTCGATATAAAGAACTTAAAGTTGTAAACTATAAGACCGTTTAGACAAAAATCTATTGACTTTTGGACCATGGGTCATATGAACTTTTCGATCGGCTTTGACCCCCCCTATTACCCATTTCAATAATGTCTACCATAACGTTTACACCCTGTATAGTCGTATACGTGAGCCGTGGTCATTGTCGTCTAAATAACCAGTTAGGTGAGAAGAGCTTCAGCTTTAGTTGGGTACTTCGACAAATTAGAGCAACGTGTACTCTTATTACTTTATTGTCTAGCATTCGATGAACTTTGTCATCATCATCAGGAGCTACAAAACATTTGAAAAATAGCAACTACATGCATAATTCATTTGAAAGTATCTGATTAAATGATTGTTAAATTTTTATTTAAACCGTTTTTTACGTAAAAAATATATGCACGTTTGAACGTTTGTCCACGTACTATATTTAATATGGGTTTGTAGAGCAGGCACTTTGAGGGATCCTCAGTGAGTTCTGTTACTCGTCGAGAATGCCCAGAGATATTTATCAACGTTGTGTGTTAATTTCACCCCTCTGTTTTAATTATGATCCTCCCTGGGGCTAGCCCAAGGGTCGGTTCACACCTAGGTCCATGTTGTTGTTCCCAAAGCGTTGGAGCGATTCTACGTTTGCAAATTACGAACGTGACCGAAGGATACATCATGCTTAATCAGCCATGTTCAATCAGCGAACTTTGATGTTAGTCGCAGGGTTAGACTCCAAATAATTTATGAAAGCGTTACTGTGATGGACATAAAACGATAAATGTGACGTTTAACTTATGTCTAACAAGCTCTCTATGAAAATCTTACTACAAAAACATTAATTTCTAACTTGTACGACATGTTGTATAAGTAATGCTGCCAGTTGGTTATTTATATGAGTGCATTTGAAAAATGTGGACCAATTAAATTATGTATGATGTAACTTGTAGGTAGTAACCATATTGAAAATGACACAAAACAGTTGTTAATAAAACATACAGCGATTTTCGAGTAATATTGTGTCGTATGCGCTGTAAATACAGGGCCGATATGTAACTGACTTGTTTGTATCTTGAATATTTGTGAAACGGAATAAAGTACGTCCATTTTTCTCATCTTAATCTTTTATTGAAACTTAGAAATTATGAATGAAAAATAATACCAGACAAATGTCCGCCTCCAGAATCACTTTTTGGTAGATTTCAGGAGGAATATTTTCAAACGTTTCCGTAATATTATTCTTCAGCTGCTCTACAGTATTTGGTTTGTTAGCATAAACCCTGTTTTTCAAGAATTCCCATAAAAAAGTATGGAGTCGTTAAATCCGGTGACCTTGGTGGCCAGTTGACATCACCAAATCGAGAAATTAAACATCCCGAAAATTTTGATCGCAAAAAAATCATTGTTGCCCTAGCTGTGCGACAAGTTGCTCCGCAACAAACTGTGACTCAATTGAGGATTGTAATGGTCGTTGATGGATGAAACGAAGGTTCTCTAATGCCCATATACGACAATCGACATCAACATCACTCATTATCAGTTGTCGGTAAAAATCGTTATTTTAGGAATTAAGCTGCAATATTGCATAACTGTATTGTCGGCGACTTTCATGGTCGCTAGGCGGTAGTTCTTGGGTTAACTGAATTTTGCATGGCCGCAAATGCAAATCTTTTTTTAAAATAGTGCGAATACCCAGTTCTTGAGAACGATGTCTGGTAGATGTCTCAGGGCGCTCCACTACACTTTCACGATATTTTCCGGAGTACGAACAATTCGAACACGGTCCGATCTTCACCTGTTTGTTAAAATTTTCACACCATCCGACGAATGGTGTTGACACTGGGCACATTATTTCGACCCAAATCTTGTAGCTTCCGAATCGTTACAACAATCGACTCATTATGCAAGTAAAACGTTTTATCAATACAGACGCGTTGTGGGATCGTGTAGCGCTCCGTGGTGTATTGGACACATGGGCTTTGAACAACTACTACGGCGCCACCTACTGAAATGTCTATATCAAAAATGGCGCGCAATTTAAATCAGTCAGTTATATATTGGACATCTACATAACATAACATCTACAGGGTGACTTTGAAGTTGAGTCATTAATTTTCAGATAATGATTGTAGAAGGAAGATAAACCAAAATATGTGTGTAAAAATAAAAAAAAAAATTTACCTTGTTTTATAAAGTATCCTCCCGACAAGTATTTCAGTGCGGACCTGTATTTGATCGCGAGGTCTTGGAGCACCGGCATGCCGTCTTAAGTCACCTGAATCACGAGCCCGTTGTACTACATTAACAAAGGCACGAGGGGTTGGTTGCACTCGATTGGGAAACCGATCCGCATAAACATGTGCCATTTTTTATTTCGTTTGAGCCACGCAACAGACACCACTATTCACTGACGCGTTACCGACTGACACTGATTGTATACAACACAACTGAATAAAATAATTGTAAAAACATCGTTCCAAATTCTTTCGCTTTTTTGTTTCCGATGCGATGAACCGATGGCGGATTATATCCGTTGTTGCCAATCACGAGCACATAATATTATCATTGAGACAGGGCGGTACTCAAACTTCCAAAGGGCTATAACTTTGTTACTTTAATTTTACCAGAAAAATGGTAAAGGAAAAAAACATTTCTTTTGATCAGATCTACTCACTGTTAAAATAAATGACTCAACTTCGAAGTCACCCTGTATATGTTCATAACATTCGTTGAATCAACGTTTTGAGATGAAGTTATAAACATTAACATTTGTTCGGGGTATACGAAGACAGATATTATTTTCTGTTGTATTTTTTCAAGTCATGAGTTCTCATTTTCTTAATCTAGGTTAACATTTTTGCGAGGTTTGAGCATTAATGAGAAAACGTAATCTCCGGATATGCTTAAGAAATGGGTCAACTAGACTCGTCGCCATATGAGGACACGCCGCTTAAGCGCCTTTTGACACGAAGTTTCTTATTATACGCTTGGCGTTGGCCTGGGAAGCAAAAACTAGCTAAACTTAGAGACGATCTTGAGCTTTTTCGTTTTTATATTCGCAAGGTAAAAGGCTTGGTTTTTCGTAAATATCATTTACCTAATCTTGTTCTAATTTGGCGGTAGTATAACAATGAGGAGCCAATTTAGCTTAAATGGCGTCTTGAGCGGAATCTGAACGAATATTTCTGACAAAAATAAATGTACGCCACTGATCTTTGTGCAATTTTTATTATTATTTTGATTAAGCGCATACAAACACAACTTTTTTATCCCATGCATATACCTGAACCACGCAAGGAATATGGGGAAGACTTTCTTTTGGAAATTATTATTTTTTTAGAATTTTTCATTAATAATTATGTAACAACAAACAAACACTAAATTAAATTACATTGCATTAACATCTAAACTAATGAATTTTACTGAACTAAGGAACAGTAAATAAGAATCAAGCGTTGCCTTGGAAAATGATTGCAGCATTTAGCAATCAGCCGTCAACTTGTATTATATCAGAAACAAGAAACTTCACAGTGTTAGAGAATCGGTTCTGAACATAATTTATTTTTGTTTCATTTGTGCAATCACTGTATGTGTACTGGATAAATATTGAATATTATTTAATAATCCTGATAATTCTGATTCTGATTCTGATTCTGTGAATATTTCAGTAAAAGCATTAATTTTGATGAGTGATAAATGTGCATATTAATATAACCGATCGACATTGTCATGGGATCAAAATGCTCGAATTAGATCTGTCATCCGAACATTAAATTATTATTGCCCCCAATCTGAAGTTGATTATTCAACAGATTGGAAACGCTTGTCATCATAACGAGGTTTAGTGTACGGTTTGAGGTATTGTGGATAATATTATACATTTAAACGACATGAATGGTCAATACCTCAGATTATCACTGGACAACAAATTTTAGTTTTTTAATTGTATCTTGTGGGAAAAGTGTACTTCTTTATTAATTTTGGGGCGCTGAAACCAAAAATGACAATGAAATAAAAAAATTAGTTGCGGTTTAGAAAAAGAACTTTTTATTTTTAAGGATATATTAAAAAAAGTAACAAGATTAATATACTTATAAGAATCACTATATGCGCTGCCTTTTTGCTGTTCTTTTATGGATCGATGTATCTTAAGAGACATATTACAGCCCATCTTTTGATACGATGACAGCATATTTTTGACAAGGGTTTTATAGTTGTCAGCTTTTCTATTTCCCAAGAAATTAGTGACCACCAGACGGAAATCATTCCAAGCAGTTTTTTTAATACCTGTTAAAGTGTTTTCAAACTGTGTATCTTTCAAAATATTTCGAATCTGTGGCCCAACAAAAATACCTTCTTTAACCTTTGCCTCACTTAGTCTTGGAAATTTCTGACGCAGGTATTGAAAAGCTGACCCATCTCTATCTAATGCCTTGATAAAGTTTTTCATTAGGCCCAACTTGATATGCAGTGGTGGTAATAAATTTGTTTTCGACTCTACTAATGGCATATGCTGTACATTTTTTTGACCTGGCTCTAGGAATTGACGAACAGGCCAGTTTTGTCTGGTGTAATGAAGTGCCTTTGCCCGACTGTCCCATTCACACAAAACACAGCAAAACTTTGTGTAGCCTAGCTGCAACCCAAGTAAAAGTGCAACAACTTTCAAATCGCCACAAATATGCCATTGGTGCTCATCGTATTTTATGCATGTCAATAGGTACTTCATATTGTCATATGATTCTTTCATGTGAACTGCATATCCTACAGGAAGAGATGGTAAAATATTTCCAATATGCAATAACACTGCCTTTAAACTTAATGTTGAACTGTCTATAAACAATCTCCATTCTTCTGGGTTATCGTTTATATTTAAAGCCGCCAGTAAGCCGTTAATGTTACTGCAGAAAACCAAGTTATTCTCCATATTGAAAAATGGTTCTAAGTCTTTGTGGCGTTTACGAAAAACACATACCGAAATATCGTCTTCTAACAAGTTCCGCTGCTGCAGTCTTGATCCAAGTAACTCTGCCTTACATTTTGGAAGTTCTAAATCTCTTATAAGATCATTTAATTCTGACTGTGTTATTTTGTGCAGTTGGTGGCATGACGTGCTCGGTATAAAATCAGGATCTCTTGACGTTGATGGCATATCTTCATCCTGACGAATCACTCGATCGCCATGATCTGATTCGTTTTCTGATTCGCAAGTGTACTATAGGATTCTGGGGGTTTTGGAATAAGATTTTCGTCACTGTGAGGCACAGGTCTCATCGCAGATGGTATGTTTGGGTAGTTAATAACCGATTTTTTTTTCTTGGACATACCTGTGGCTTGTCCAACACAAGGTACCATGCAAAAGTAACAATCATTAATATGATTTGTAGGCTCTCTCCAAACCATTGGGACAGCAAAGCGCATAGACCGTTTTTTGCCAATTAACCAGCTCCTCAGACTTGAAGCACATGTATTACAGCAGATGTGGGGTGCCCACTGTTTGTCTTGATCACCTACATAGTTTACAACCGAAATAAAGCTGATATGCCTTTGTTATTAGTGGAGTAATAGACCGTCTCTGAGGCGCAAAAGTCACATCACCACACACGTAACAAAACTGATCTGGATTGTTTACACACTTTCGAGACATCTTGCATGAACGCTGTCAGCCAACTGAGGAAAAAATGGCTAATATAAAACAATATAATGTACACGTATGTATAACGTAACACAATCATGCCGATTACATCATCTTTCCTTGCCGAATATAAAAATGTAGCACGTGCATTCTTGTGAATTACAGTATATTAACACTGTCACAGCAGGAACACATATAATTACCGTATCTCTAAAACTTGACCTAATATTGTAAAAATAAGTTTCATTCCGGTTTTAGCACATTAAAAATAGTAATATTTTGTTGATTTTATTTAGGATATTTTTTGGCTGTTGATCAATAATTATTGATTTAATTTCGGCGATATGGCAAAGATTGGTTTTGCATGGTTATGAGAGTTTGAGGAACGCCATGTAAATTGACACTATTGACCTAACAAAAATTCTATAATGGATGAAAATTTAGATTGAGGTTATTGAAGTATTATTATTCATCATGAATCCTAGCGTAGATATTAAGTAAAAAAATTTTGAAAAGCCTTTTTGATTTGATTTTGTAAATCTATATAAAGGGTGTCTCAGAAATATTTTCGTTTTTAGATCAGTCCTCTGGCGGAATACGCATGCTCCGGAGAAACGAGACAGTTGACAAACGTTTGGCAACATTGTTAAATTTTAGTTGCAATGGAGCGTTTTACAGGGCCGCAACGTGCTTTTTGTGTTCGCGAGTTCTATAAAAACAAGGATTCTTATGTGCTTGTACGTCGTTTGTACAGAAATCATTATAACATAGCAAGAATGAGAGATGTCCCAAGCGCAAATTTAATTAAATATTGGGTAAGAAAGTTCGAGAGCACTGGAAACACGTGTATTAGTAAACCGCCTGGACGGCCAAGGTCAGCAAGATCGAACGAAAATATTGAACGTGTGCGCCAGTCCGTTAACGAGGATCCCCGGCAATCATTAAGAGCGTGGAGCGTCTCTAACTTTGCATAAGTCAACTGTTCATCGCATTATTCGCAAGGATTTGCATTTTCACCCATACAAGACTGTTGTTACACAACAATTAAAACCACAAGATCCCGCTAATCGATTAGAGTTCTGTAGAACAATGAGAGAGCATTTTAACGGTTACAACAACATATGGATTTCTGATGAATCGAATTTTCACATTAACGGGCATGTTAATAAACAAAACTGCCGATATTGGGCCGAGCAGAACCCGCAAAATCTTCATGAGACGCCATTACACTCGCCTAAAGTTATCGTCTGGGCTGCTATGTCAGGGCAAGGAATCATTGGCCCGTATTTTTTTGAAGACAATCGTGGCCAAGCTCAAACTGTAACATCTGAGCGCTACTGCCACATGATTAGGACTTTTTTAACTCCAGCTATACAGAACCATGGTGGCTACAATAGAAACACGTTTTTCCAGCAAGATGGAGCGACTTCTCATGTCACGAATGAATCCTTGGATGCTCTTCATCAGTTATTCCCAGAGAGGGTCATCAGTCGCAGAGGAGACATTAACTGGCCACCGAGAAGTCCCGATTTGACACCAGCAGATTTTTTCTTATGGGGATACCTGAAGAGTAAGGTATACACCCCACCGCCACAAGATTTGAGAGAGTTGAAGCAAAAAATAACAGATGAAATAAACGCCATTCCTCGAGCAATGCTTCGGAGAGTGATCGAAAACTTCAGTTCGAGATTAAGAGAGTGTGAAAACATGAACGGTGCTCATTTATCCGATACTCTTTTCCATAAATAAAATTAATGTTTAGGCTTTCGTTTGGTAATAAATTTATCTTTGTAAAAATATTCTAAGTATTTTTATTTATGGCATAAAATAAGAAAATATTTATGAGACACCCTTTAGAACAAAGAAAGGAACCAACCCACTAAATACGAAAAATCTAGATTCTAAGAAAATAAACGAGCAATACCATTTACTGTAAAAAAGATCCATACACATATTTAACGCCTTTAGTACGCCATTGATTAAAATAGTGTTTGTTCTTAAATGAATTTGTTACAAATTTCAAAACTTTAGAGCCTAATTGCTCAATAATTGTTTTCCTGGGTTGGTTAGTTTCTGAAAAAGTCCGTCCAAATAAGCTTAAAAAGTTGTATCTAAGATATCTTCACATCTACGTTCGTTTCAGAGATTATACCAATTCTACTAGAGCTATCATTAGGCCATGAATAAAACTCGTATGCGGGATTTTTGAGCCATCTGAATGATAAAATAGTTTTTTGGCCGTTTACTTAAGCCCCATGCTTAATGAAAATTACATAATATGTAAAGAAAAAGCTTAGCTTTCACGTGAAAATATTAATAATGCTCCATCTGATTAAAAAATATATTTCAAGGTGATAATTTTTTTTTAAGTTAAGTGCTACTTCAGACCACAAATCTTTCCAATATCATCATAGCGAGAAACTCATGTACTATTTTATGTTTTGTTTATTGTAGAATAATTGTCCTGAAAAAAGATCATTGAATGTGATGGTAACTACTTCGACGAATAAATAGTGTTTTATTGTTTCTCAATAAAAATTTATATTTTTTTACTAAAAACCGCACGAACTTATTTGGATATTTGCACACTAAAAACTATCTAATCTGCAAGATGACATTTTGTCGTATTTTTTTGCCGTTTTTTTTATAGGTTTTTTACATACCCTTGCCGGGGAACGATAAACTCTTAAAAAATTATTCCCAATGGCCTTAACAATATATGTAAATACCAAACGGCCATCTTTCCGTAACAGGTACAACGCTTTTTTGTACTTAATTGTGCGCCTTTACCTTTGGACTAAGCACATCTCCAAGAAAATTGACTCTATTTCATAACCGATTGTAGATATGAATAACAAACAACTTTTGTATATGAGGGATGTCTTTTAAGTTTTGCATATGCATACTATGTTTCTATATACAAAACTTAAAAGACATCTCTCGTACTTAGTGGATACCCTGTAGCTGTTGTCAAGAAACAGACGTGAAAATGACCTTACCATATTAAGGCCATTTGAGCTTATTTGGGTGATAACTCGTCGTTTATACTATCTTTCGAGATTTCTCGCAATTAAGCAATTCTGTCAAGTAATAATAATAATGGTAAAAGTTGGCGAAGTTCAACATAAGCTATTATTTGATAAAATAATACTTGATAGAATAAAGAGTAATAAAATGAATGCATCATACTTATTTTTTTGTGTCCTTTATAATACATATGTGAGCTAAAAGCTACAAACTCAAACCACATCTCCGCTGTTTTCGCTTCCAAGGATTTTTCCCGCGACATGTGTCCTTTTCTTCTTTATTTGCCATGAAAAACGCGACACAAATTTTCACTCGACCGTGTAATGTTTTCTTGTTTCCGACCATTTTCCGTCTTTTATATACATACTAGCGAAATTTCTCCTACTCCGGATTCTAAATGTCTCTTCACGTTTCCTGTGCACCGCAGAGCCGTAGCATGAAAATTTACCAACGTGTCGCCTGCATACACTTTATGATGAATAGGAATGAAAACGGAGAGTAAAGCAGCTTTTTAAGCTGTTCTTGAGCTGTTGCAAGTCTCTCTATAGAAACTTCTATTTTACTGCACCCAAGAGACGCTTTGAAAATAGAAGGCTGTGTTCGTCAATGATCGTTTTTTGTTGCGGCATTGCTTCAGTTACAGATACGACTTTTTCTGTACATGTCCAATCCACGCTTTTGCACTTGAGTTCCAGATAAATATCGACTTTTGAGACATATTGCTTATCAGGATGCACCAAAACGCGCATCCCATTTCTATGGATGACCCTGCTTTGCGATTTAGGCAAAACAGGCTAACGTCTCTCCCTGCAGACATTCGTCAGAAAATTTCTGACAAAACAGCTGCAATTAAGAAAGCGAAGAGGTCTTGTCACCCAGATGACATTCACAGAGCAACGAATCTTGTTCATGAAGTGAGAAATGCCCTTCATGAATTCCGTAATGAGCAATGGAGCGACTTTCTGTCGGGGATGCTTGACTCAAGTATTCCTTTCTGGAAAGTTGCAAAGTCGCTCAGAAACGGAAAGCGAGAACAACTCCCGCACATCCACGGTCCTAGGGGCATAGTCTGTAGGACCGAGGAAACGGTCGAGGTTTTCGCTGATGCAGTGGAAAGTCAGGTCTCTTCCAACTATGACCGTGATAATGACCTCGACGAGGAGCAACATATTGTAAGATCCGTCAGGAGATATTTTAGGGCCAACGGCTGTAGTACCTCCTTTAGTGATTTTTCCTCAGAGGAATCTTCAGAAGATTCCTCAATTGAAGAGCTGCACGGCACATCAGCGGAATCTCCTGAGCCTCCGCATTGCACACCAGCAGAGCTCCAAGGTCATATTAAAGACTTCAAAGTAAAGCACCTGGAGAGGATCGAATCACTAATAAGGCGCTGAAGCTACTTTCGCGGAAGTCCTTAACTGATCTCGTGGCAATAATCAATGCCATGCTAAGGACCCAGCACTTCCCAACGGCGTGGAAGACCGCTGATGTCATAATGATTCCAAAGAAGATGGGTTCGATATTCCCCCAGGATTTCCGCCGCATTAGTCTACTGTCAGCTACTTCTAAGCTCGCTGAAAAGGCGATTCTACGTCACCTTGAAAATTTCTCGGCAGACCACAATGTGATTCCTGACGTGCAATTTGGCTTTCTGTCTGAGCATAGTACGGAGCTACAGGCCATAAGGCTTGTTGAACGAGTAACCAGGGGGTTCACCCGTAACGAAAGTACTGGCATCTTGCTACTGGATGTCTCAAAGGCATTTGACAAGGTGTGGCACAAGGGCCTTCTCTACAAAGTGATCCATAAGGGCTTCCCCTTCTGGCTCCTAAAACTTTTGAAATCCTTTCTTGAGGGTAGGAAATTTCGGATCGTGGCGTCTGAGGTTTCAATGAATGGAGCTCGGGTACCATGGGAAAGCTCTGCTAAGTATCTCGGTGTCACTCATGACAAGGGGATAACCTGACAGAATCACACTGAAGCGTTAAAAACTAAATTCCAAATCTCGTTTCGGCAACTCTACCCTATGGTATGTAGAACATCAAAATTAAGTTTGATCAACAAAGTTCGGCTATACAAGATGGCTATTAGACCAGCGATCACTTACGCAAGTGCGGCTTGGTGTTTTCTCGCCAAAACGCATTTGCGTAGCCTGCAGGTTTTGCAGAACAGAACCTTGCGTACAATCACTAACGCCCCATGGTATGTTTCCAACGAGACCCTTCACAGAGACCTTGACATCCCTTACCTAAGGGACTACATCAAACAACAATCGCAGCTACGTTACAGTCAAGCAGAATCGCATAACAACCCTTTGTTGCGCGAGTCAGTAGACTACACAGTCGAGCAAGTTCGCAAGCACACAAGGCCGCGACTCGCACTGTGAACAAAATTAAATCGTGCGACTTTAGGTCCAACCAAAATTATAATTTTTCTTCAACAACCAATCCCAAAATTAATTTTAGCATCAATTTAAAATTGCCGAATACTAACTAGCAATGCCAAGGCACCCCTCAAATTGATGCACTTCTTTTTTCTTTGCTCTCCCTCCTTCCTTCCTTTCTTCTTCCCTTCTTTCTCCCTGACTTTGTTTGGTATCTGGGCAACCGGACCTGACTTACAAGACTTCAACCAAGAGCAAAGGTCCTACGGACCGCTCTGACAGACAATAACGTTACGGCTAATGAATAACCTAACCCAAAATAGCGTCCTTTTTCATATATTTGAAACCAAACTTGTCTGCAGATCTAATGTAGTGCCTACATCACTTGTTTACACACATCTACTGATAGTCTATTATTCTCAAAGGAAGCCACGCCGATTCAAAAAAAAAACATATGTCATGTCAAACAGCTGATCTGTTGCGACAAACGCGCGATTTGAAGGCTCCTTTGTATTGATTGAATCGGTTATGGCAATGACAGAAAGTTGAAAATCCGCGAAGTTTAGCGCCAACGTTGCGGAATTCCTGTATATAAACAGTTTAACGACAAGCGCATGATTCAAATTCTGCAACGGTAGGGCGTACGGCAAAGTGGTATCGAAATTAGAGTTTATAATTCCATCTTGAAGCAGTTTTTACAACGCTACCCTGAGAAATAGACTTTATTTATCGCGATCCTATATGGAGAAGTTACATTTCACCCTCTAGGTAAATAATGATAATAAAAAAACACGTTGGTGAATAATGAATGTAGAGAAATTTATTTAACTATTTATTCATTTTTTAATATTGCTAATACTATTTTTTACTACGAGTAAATGCAAAGTCTATTCTATAACTGGAATTTTTCGCTCTTATCCCAACATCGATAACCGATCGGTACGACCGCTCCCTCGTCAAGGACACAGAGAATTCGGAATTTGCCGGACGAGGCCTTGGCCAGTTCTAGTTACCTTAGAAAGTTCAAAAATGAGGTCAAGATGTCTTTTTTGTCGTAATGTTTCGGTATTTTGGCTCATTTTTGAGACTGCTAACAGACTACTTTATGTTAATTATGTATACACTATGTTGATTTCTAGGGGGACGTCTTTTCATCTATAGCTGTACAATACAGGGTGATCCAAAAATAAGATATTGTGTTACACTTGAGATTTTAAATGGAACCCCCCCTTTTTTTAATTTTTAGATTTTTCATGAATTTTTTAGTACCTTTGTATGATAAAGTTTATCGTTGTGAAGCTATTTGAACTTATAATAAAATTCTAGAAATTGTGTTAATAAGGGATATATTGTTTGTTCGTACAGTGATCGGTGACTTGTTGGTGACTGTGTCTGGGATCCGGCCGTGTGAATTTAGTTTATACAGGGTGACTTCGAAGTTGAGTCATTTATTTTAACAGTGAGTAGATCTGATCAAAAGAAATGTTTTTTCCTTTAACATTTTTGTGGTAAAATTAAAGTAACAGAGTTATAGCCTTTTAGAAGTTTGAGTACCGCCCTGTCTCAATAATAATATTATGTGCTCGTGTTTGGCAACAACGTATATAATCCGCCTTATCGGTTCATCGCATCGGAAACAAAAAGCGAAACGCTGATCACGATGTTTTTGTTCAGTCAATGTGTCAATCGGTAACGCGTGAGTGAATAGTGGTGTTTGCTGCGTGGCTCAAACGAAATAACAAATGGCACATGTTTATGCGGATCGGTTTCCCAATCGAGTGCAACCAACCCCTCGTACCTTTGTTAATGTAGTACAACGGGCTCGTGAATCAGGTGACTTAAGACCTCACAGGAGAGGGCATGCCGGTGCTCCAAGACCTCACGATCAAATACAGGTCCGCACTGAAATACTTGTCGGGAGGATACTTTATAAAACAAGGTAAAATTTTTTTTGGTTTTTTTTTTTATTTTTACACACATATTTTGGTTTATCTTCCTTCTACAATCATTATCTGAAAATTAATGACTCAATTTCAAAGTATAGAATGGCCGATTGAACCGAATTTGTGTGGCGGCATCTCGGACACGACACGATCACTGACAGGTTCGCGACAGCTGTACGAACTGTGCATATATCGTAAAAATAATAATCAATATAGTTCTCATAGTAACAAGGCTTTAACATTGAAAACAAGTCTTCGAGTATTAAAAAGACACAGAACAACTTACAGTTTTCACGCACATTAAAGTATAAGTGAAAACAGATTTGAATAACAGAGACTTGTCAGATGTCAAAAGCCAGTGACATATTCCAGAGCAACTAGATATTTATTGCTAAATTGCATTCTTCAATTATTAGATTAATTTTCTCGGAGAATGGAACGGTTTTTATTTTTTTACTCAAAAACGGCGCATTGAAGAAAAACAATCCAGGAGAGATCATTTGTTTTAAATTGAACGGGCAATTCAGAAATAATTTTAATTTGGCAAAAACTGTTGACCCACCATTTTTTTCTTAAAAAATATCGAAGTCAATACCGGTACGCACGCCACTGTTAAAGCTAAACATTATTTCTGCATTGAAAAATATGCAACTTTATTAACTTTCACGACGTACTACAATCTGAAGCGGTTCTGAAAATATTAATTAATTTCCATTTTTTTCCTAAATCCTCAACACCCCGAGTTTTTGGACGATAGTTTATAAAGCAAACTAACATTAATTTTTTATATAGATTCACACCCTTAAATATTCGCATATAATTAAGGAACACCTTGTATACCAGAAGAGCCACAAATGGAGATGCGGCCTTTTCGTTGGGCCACCCTGTATACTGGATGCAACGGAGATTTTATTTAAATCAAATGTGATACAATGATCATGAATTTCCTGGGTTCACCCCTGTCATTTGCCATTCTCGGCGATTTTCTGCGCCGCTCTTCGTCTTTTATATAAAACTTCGTTCTCCAGAAGAGCACACAGTGGGCGTATCGTCGTTTGGCAAAACGATCTTCGCCTCTGATTTTATGTATATGTAGACATGCTGGTGAGTCCGCTTCTTTCTCCCCGAAATACGTTAAAGCTCTATCTAAGGATTCACACTGTTTGTCGAAAGTGTATGAGCGATCTATCGAACGAATTCAAGATGGGTTCAAGAAGCAACCTTACATACTCACACTCACTCAGTGTTACAGCTATACTTGAATTAGAAGTGAAGATCATCCTAAATTTAGGCTCAATGTACGGGTTCAAGAATGAGATCCACCTACACGAACAGTAGTTACGACTTTCATTTAATTTTAACATGTATTTAACGGAATCTTTATCTATTACACTGATCAACAGCCAAAAAATATCCTAAATAAAATCAACAAAATATTACTATTTTTAATGTGCTAAAACCGGAATGAAACTTATTTTTTCAATATTAGTTCAAGTTTTAGAGATACGGTAATTATATGTGTTCCTGCTGTGACAGTGTTAATATACTGTAATTCACAAGAATGCACGTGCTACATTTTTATATTCGGCAAGGAAAGATGATGTAATCGGCATGATTGTGTTACGTTATACATACGTGTACATTATATTGTTTTATATTAGCCATTTTTTGCTCAGTTGGCTGACAGCGTTCATGCAAGATGTCTCGAAAGTGGTAAACAATCCAGATCAGTTTTGTTACGTGTGTGGTGATGTGACTTTTGCGTCTCAGAGACGGTCTATTACTCCACTAATAACAAAGGCATATCAGCTTTATTTCGGTTGTAAACTAGGTGATCAAGACAAACAGTGGGCACCCCACATCTGCTGTAATACATGTGCTTCAAGTCTGAGGAGCTTGTTAAATGTCTATGCGCTTTGCTGTCCCAATGGTTTTTGTAAAGACAAGACCCATCTAGCAATTCTTGGAATTATCGACTGCTTAGATAATGCGTTCTTTACCGCATTGCAATCAGTAAAAATTTGGAACTGATAGCCTACTAAATAAAATCTGAACCGTTCCAAAGTTTTGACTATTGCTAATAGTTCCAACTCAAAAGAATGATAATTTTTCTCAGCGGTATTAGTTTGCCTACTGAAATACGCTATTGGTCTCTCGTTACCATCTGTACTTTGCATCAAAATTCCTGCAAAACCATCACGACTAGCATCCGTATATACGGTTGTCAGTGCTTTTGGATTAAATATTGCCAAAATAGGTTCTGCACAAATTTTGGCTTTTAAATCTTTGACTATTTGTGTGTGAACTTCTGTCCAAGACCACCGACTTCCTTTCTTTAATAGCTTCGTCAATGGGGCGGTAATTCGCGCAAAATCTTTTAAGAACTTCCGAAAATAGCCGACGAGACCCAAGAACTGTCTCAGTTGATGTTGTGTCTTAGGACAAGGAAATTGTTCCACCGCTTCAATTTTCAGGTTGGATGGTGATATTTGATTGTATGAGATTTGATATCCTAGATAAACTATCTTCTCTGTAAGAAAAGAACACTTTTCGATTTTTATTACAATACCATACTCCTGTACAATTTTCAGTACCTTAGGCAATAAATCTAACCCCTCCTCTATAGTCTTTGACGGTATTAAGATGTCGTCCAAATAAGGAACCACATTAAATTTTCTTAAAGGCATAAGGATTTCATTCATAAATTTCTGAAATACCAATGGGGCATTACAAAGCCCAAACGGCATACGAACGTACTCAAAATGCCCTTCAGGTGTTATGAACGCTGTATACTTCATTGAAGCAGGCTCCATCGGTATTTGATGGTAACCTGATGCTAGGTCAAGCGAGGTAAAATACTTGTAATCACTCAAATTATCAATAATTTCTTCGATTAATGGCATTGGAAAATTATTTTTAACAGTTATTTTGTTTAGCGCCCTGTAATCGACAACTAGTCGTTTGTCATTAGTTCCTTTATTGACCAGAAGAGCAGGACTGGCATATGGTGAATTACTTTCACGTATGATTTTAGCCTCCAAAAGTTCCTGTACCTTACCTCTCATGATTTGTTTTTCTATCTCTGCTAATCGATAGGTCTTATGAGTGACTGGTTTGTCATTGACCAACTCTATTTTTAATGAAACAGAGTGTGCCTTCCCCAAATTATTCAAATTCAAAAATATACAATCTTGATATTGAATTAGAATATCCTGCAGAGTCTTATTATCTTGTTCTGACAACACCCCTGTTTTGACATTTTGCAACCACTGTGGCTTTTTGTCCTTTATTTTGAATATCAACTTGTCATCTATACGATAATACATAATAGTATTATTTTCTGTGAAATTTCTCCCAACAAGAACATCATTGTCTACACTTTCATTAGAAACCACATAAAATTTTGTATTAAGTTTCACCTGATCAATTTGGGTCATTACCTCAACAAATTGCGTAACAACAGTCCCTATACCCATAAATCCTGACAATGTTACCTTCTCCCCAAGAGGTTTCAACGTTAACCCTAGCTCCTGCACTATTGCCAATTTTATTAGAGAACAATCACTACCAAAATCCACAAAAGCTTCTATTAAATTCCCATCAAGAAATATTTTTTTGAAAAATTTTGAAGCACTATTCTGACTTTTAATTAATTTGACCTGTTCAATTTTTTGTTTTACTTTTGAAGACTTAGTTGAATTATCCCATCTGCCTGGTTCACTTGAGTTCTTTCGTTTCTTGAAACAATTCACCTCAATATGCCCCTTAATTCTGCAAAAATTGCATATCTTATTTCTATGTTTACAATCATTCCGCTCGTGTCCTCTGTTGCCACATGTGGTGCAATTTACATTTTGATGTATCGTACTTGACCGGACTATATTGTCAGATGCTCCCAATCGACCACTTTGATTGATTGACTGTTGCACCTCTGATTTTAACGGTTTGCCCCTACCAGTATAAGTTTTGTTCTTCAGATATGCCGCCAAAATATGAGGATTTCGAATATTTGCTGCCTCCACAGCTGATGTTATATTAACGTCATTTATAGCACCTATAATTAATGATACCTTGTCACAATCTGAAAATCCTACTCGTAACTTATTTATTCTCGCTATGTGTTCAAAACAAAAATCATATAACGAACAACCTTCGCTGGGTCTATGATTTACCATTTCCATCAACAGTTGATAAGCATTACGTGTACTCTGGAATGTATTTTTCAATATATCCTCCCACTGGCCCCAAGCATAACTAGACCACCCCAAGTCACCCTGAATGAAACTGTCATACCAGGTTTTGGCTGTACCCTTGAGTTTATTCAAAGCATGACACTTAATAAGGCTATCAGGCCACTTGTAAATATCTGCATTATATTTGATAACCTCTAACCACTCTGATATGTCATTAATTTTCGGATCAAATTCTGGAATTACCATCGAAATATGTATTCCCTGATCGGCCCTCGTAAAAGTAGAATAATGTTCGCTACTCACGGTTTCCCTTGACTTACACCTGGATCTCTTATGTTTATGCCCATTACTATTGCTAGAACTGCCGGAAGAACTACTGGTTGTTGAGGACGAGGAAGGTTCTCTTCTACTTCGTTTTCTGGATTTCCTTTGCTTTTGCTTTGGCATCTTGTCCAATCTCTGAGCAAACAACAGCCTGCAGAATATTTGCTAAAATTGGGAACCACCGTAAAACATCCCACTTCTGATGTTGTCTAGGATGGTGAGCCGTTAGTCGATCAATACTACTTGCAGTAATAAATATATATTCCAACAATCTTAAGTAACAAACAAATATAACGTCTTATTGCGCTGCGTTGAATCGGTTGAAAGCATTGGCGTCTTGGCGTCGTGTCATCTTGACCCAGCCACCGTCGATCTGCCGGTCAGCAGCGACAGACATAGAGTGGGACTGCACTATGAACATGCATAAAATACGATGAGCACCAATGGCATATTTGTGACGAGTTGAAAGTTGTTGCACTTTTACTTGGGCTGCAGCTAGGCTACACAAAGTTTTGCTGTTTTTTGTGTGAATGGGACAGTCGGGCAAAGGCACTTCGTTACACCAGACAAAACTGGCCTGTTCGTCAATTCCTAGAGCCAGGTCAAAAAAATGTACAGCATATGCCATTAGTAGATTAGAAAAAAATTTTATTACCACCACTGCATATCAAGTTGGGTCTAATGAAAAACTTTGTCAAGGCATTATATAGAGATGGGTCAGCTTTTCAATACCTGCGTCAGAAATTTCCAAGACTAAGTGAGGCATAGGTTAAAAAAGGTATTTTTGTTGGGCCACAGATTCGAAATATTTTGAAAGATACACAGTTTGAAAAAACTTAACAGGTATTAAAAAAACTGCTTGGAATGGTTTCCGTCTGGTGGTCACTAATTTCTTGGGAAATAGAAAAGCTGACAACTATAAAACCCTTGTCAAAAATATGCTGTCATCGTATCAAAAGATGGGCTGTAATATGTCTCTTAAGATACATTTCCTACACTCACACCTGGACTTTTTTCCTGACAATTGCGGAGCCGTAAGTGATGAGCACGGCGAACGTTTTCATCAGGATATTTCAACAATGGAAAACAGGTACCAGGGAAAGTGGAATCCTTCCATGCTTGCAGACTACTGTTGGACTCTTGGTAGAGATGCTCCAGAAACGATCCATAAAAGAACAGCAAAAAGACAGCGCATACAGTGATTCTTATAAGTATATGAATCTTGTTACTTTTTTTAATATATCCTTAAAAATAAAAAGTTTTTTTCTAAACCGCAACTAATTTTTTTATTTCATTGTCATTTTGGATTCAGTGCCCCAAAATTAACAAAGAAGTGCACTTTTTCCACAAGATACAATTAAAAAACTAAAATTTGTTGTCCAGTGTTATTTATTTAAAAATCAAGTTACTAAAAGCCTTTACCGCTCTGGTTGGTTTTTTACTTCGTACGCCACTGGCAAGGAAGTACCTACTATAATCGAAAAAAAAATTTAAAATGAGCTAGTATCTTTTTTGATGTTATATGAAATGTACAGGGTGGCCCATTTTCGATGATATTACGGGGTATTTCGCTTACGGGGAATGATAGAGAGTTGCGGTTTTCGTAATACTGTCCTACTTTTTTGTGAAAAGACAGATGGTATAAATGAAATTTGGAATATTATTGAAAGTTCTATTAATTCTTGATGGTCGTCCCTAGCAACTCCCTTGGTCGATTCATGTCGATAAAATTCTAGCAGCTTATGTACAGGCCAATTTGGAGACACTATATTTCGAGAAATATGCTTCAAAAAATATTGGGCTCACAGACAATTTTCCTTGTTCGTGTTAATAGGTTAAACTTAGTGAGATTTGACTGCAAGCAGAGCTACTACACTTATCCTTATTTATTCCGGCGAGGCTCATATAATTAGGATTAATAATTTTATCTCAATTTTGTATAAGTGCGCGATTCCATATACCTGATACAAAGCCCGACGCAAGGAAGTAATGGAAACATACCTTAAGAATTTTTTACTTAATTTCTTTTGAAGAATAAGTCTCAGACATCCTAATGTATTAAACTTGAAAAAACATTAACAAAACGAAGTCAACGCTTTCAAATTATCTTTTATTCAAATGTGCTTTGGTGGAATTGGCGAAAATAGCATTATAATCCTGTCGCGAGTGTTTAGGTATTAGGCGTATCGTGACTCGTACTTCTAAACGGATAATACATTCATGAATGTTGCATGAATGCCATGTTTCTGTTAGTCGGGCAATAAATTATGATATACGTTCGGCTCTGTACTCCAAATGAAAAATATTAAATGTTTGTTTAACCCTAAAATATACGACCTGCCTTAACACGCAACACGAAAACGAACACAGTTTAAAACGGGTTTTCGCTAATGCGTTTTTTATCCGCTGCTTTTATAGCGAGAGTCCGTATTACCTAGGCGCTGATAAAAAGAGAACAGGTAGCAACTGAATATCATCTGATGAGTAGCTTTTTCCTCAAACAGTAGGCACAATTATCTTTTATTAACACGCTTTTATTAGCTTGGCATGTATGTATGAATGGAACAGAATCTTTGAGCATAATTGTCACCAATTTCAACAACACGTATCAATGACTGATTACAACGCAATAATTTGATAACAGTTTTCCATTATCCGTATTACGAGCGCCAGAATTGATGAATTCTTTTATAGATCCTCTGTAAGGGAGCAAGATATATAGAGCTAGCGCGCGATCTGCGCCTGCGTGCAGTTTCTAACTTACTTTTTGTTGGTTGGGGCACTCGGCATAGCACATCGGAGGCAGATACTTTTTCAAGCTGGTGCATTCTCAACTTGTTCATTGCGAATGTTGCCATTAATCCTGTTTGATGCTGGACAAGATTATGTAGCACTTAGTCGTGTAAGATCTTTAGACGGTATTCGGATTGAAGACCTTGATTGCAACAGTGAAGCTTTCCACAAAAAACGAAGCAAGCAAATAATTTTTAATTACAAAGAGTACAGCAGTAGATGGTCGAACAATCGATCATAGTTGATGACCTCAAAATAAAATTAAGTTATTAACAGAATACAGCAGACGCTCGATAACGTAAACACGGGATAATGAAAACTTGCGCTAATGTAAACACAAACTTCGTTCTATAGGATCAAACGGAACGCGCGATAACGTAAACAATGTGTACGCTCAATAACGTAAACAATTTGTACGCTCGATAACGTAAACAACTCTCGGCGCACGGAAACAGCGCGACGGTAAGATGCTGAAGCCTCGATGATTTATGTCGGGCGTCGGGGAGTCCCCGATTTATGATTTAGAGTGTAGGGGATTCACCTCTGCCATAAAATACGACAAACTCGGTCAGTCGTATGATCGTTTAGGATACGTTTATACATACGTATGTATTTCATTTTTGAACTTAAGTGAACACATTGCACGCGTTAATATATTTTACGACTATGGCATCCACATCCTATCAAAGAAAGCGTTTAAAGTTGAGTGAGAAAGTGACAATCATAGACGAACTTGCACTAGGTACGGGAGTGACACAGCAAAAAAATATGGAATATCGAAAGCAACAATCTGTAAAATTAAGCGTATGAAAACTCAAATTTTACAAAGAACGTGCAATACATTTGGAGGTCCGGGAAAAAGAAAAACTTTAAAAAATGCGAAGGCACCTAAAATGGAAAATTCCCTGTATAAGTGGTTTTTAAAACAACCGGAAAGTCATGTCCCAGTTAGTGGCGAAGTACTTAAATAGAGAGCGAGACTGTTAAATGAAAAACTGAAAGAAACTGAAAATTTCGTAGCTAGTGATGGCTGACTACAACGATTCAAAACAAGATATGGAATTCGACTGCTGTCTATATCTGGTGAAAAATTATCAGCACAACCACAATTAGTGCAACCATTCAAAGAAAAATTGATGAAAACCATTACCGAGCTAGATTTAAGAATGGAACAAATTTACAACGCAGATGAAAGTGGCCTTTATTGGAAAATGTTACCAGAGAAAACCTATGCTGCATCATTTGAAAAATCTGCCCCGGGAAGAAAGCCGGAGAAACAACGAATAACGTTTCTAGCCTGCACTAATGCTAATGGTTCACACAAAATAAAGCCACTGGTAATTGGGACAGCAAAAAATCCGCGCTCATTTAAAGATGTTAATATCCCTGTTGATTATGTCTGTTCAAAAACCGCTTGGATGACTAGCAGTATATTCCTGAAATGGTTCCACAGGTGCTTTGTCCCTCAGGTATGACAATCAATTATCAGGCTCTATTCATAATTTGAAGATGTGTTTTCAATTTGTAGGTAAAAGGTTTCCTAAAACAACAGAAGCTTGCAATAAAAGCGTTGTTACTATTGGATAATGCACCAAGTCATCCTCCCGAGCAACAACTGAGGAGCAGGGATGGGTCAATTTTCGTCATGTACATGCCGCCCAACGTAACACCGTTAATTCAACCGATGGACCAGAATATAATGAGACTCACCAAACTATGCTATAGGAAGTTTCTACTTTCGTCTGTCTTATCAAAGAATCCTGAAGACTTATCTGAGGCTTTAAAAAAAGTAACATTACGAGAAGCTGTTTCAGATTTACATATGGTCTGGAATGAACTTAACCACCAAACTATTCAAAAATGATGGAGCAATCTCTTTTGTACCAATGATGAATATGATGAAGAAGACGATGTCTACTTAAGCGTAATTAGAGAACGTTTGCGATCCAATAATGATAATGTTATTAGTGTATCATTGGATGTTGTTGATTTATTGAAAACAGTGAATCCCAACATTGTTTGTACTCTTGCTGATATTAATTTATGGAACGAAGATAAGCAGACGAATGATGCTGATAAGGATATGGACAGTGAGGATGATGAGAACGATCCCATTGAAGTCAGAAGTGTAGTGACTGACGCGCAAGCTATACAAGTTTTTAACCAAGATTTAGAATGAGCTGAAAAAAAAGAAGTTTCATACACGGATATTTTAGTTCTTCGTAAATTACGGGCGCAGGCATTGGAAGACAATGCTAAGCGCAAATTTACGCAGACAAAAATTGTTAATTATTTTTCTTCTAATTATAAAAATACTTATCGCTATTATAAATAGTATGTATTAAACGTTTCTTTTAATAAATCAAATATTATATAAATCACGTTCGCTAATGTAAACTTATAGTCAACTTGAGTTGCCAAGTAATGTCGGAGGCTGTCCTTTTGGGTTCTGTGAGCGACTGAACCCGAATTGGCATTGCTGTTTATTATGTTAACGTCGTTTAGTATCGTTATTGATTAGTGATAAAAAATTGTTAAAAAAATGTTTTCCAAATGAAACGTTTTCCCATATTCCTTATGTGATCCAGAGATATGCAATTAAGTGGACTTTTTTTTCGAAAACTAAGCAATAAACAAAAAAGCTGTATTTCTATTTGCTTAATCCAAAGAACATAATAAAAATTGCACAAAAGTCAATGGCGTACATTTTATGTCACAAATATTCGTTAAGATCCTGCCGCTGGACTTAATAAATTTAATATTAAGTTAAAGCTAAATTAGCTCCTTGATGGTATAAATACCACCGCCAAATTACAACAAAATCAGGTAAAGGACATTTACGAAGAATCACTTTTATTAATTTTAACACGAAGCATTTATTTATTTATTTATTTATTTCCAACAGGTGAAACCCAATTACAGGAAATGCTGAAAAAAATAACAATTAAAGAGACATGGTTCTTGGACTTAAATCTATAGTATCACACATTCTAAATAAGATTGGATGATCTATAGCAGTTAATAATCGATGCACAACTGTCACTGTAAATATCACACGATTCAGTAACACTGTTCATGACGCAGCACATGAGATTAATTGGCGATTTTGTCATGACATTTGTACGGCCAGCTTGACAATAGAATGCCGTTTGTTGTCGACTCCCTAGCCTTGGAACGCGGAAATATATTTTTTTAAGTAAATTTTGACAGTCAATTTTATTGTGAATGAGGCCATATAAAAACGACAAAGCAAATATGTTTCGTCTTGTTGACATTGAATCCAAATTGAAAAACTCTAATAGGGCACTATGGTCACAACCTCTTTCTGGATAAGAACCTGTGCATTTAAGGTGAAAATACTTTAAAGCTTTACGTTCAATGGCCTCAAGGATCACGACAGAAACTTGGTATATAGGAGACCAGATCAGAGTCGCATACTCCAACTTGCTCCTGACAAAAGTAAAAAATAAAGTCATTAATGTATCAACATTGGAGAAACCCTTCTAGTTTCTGATACAGAAACCAAGTAGTCGAGTGGCAGCCGACGAGATATTGAGTATATGCTCATTAAACGGCAGCTTGGTATCAAAAGTGACTCCAAGGTCTCTATATGAGGTGCATCTGTCTATAACCTGGCCATTGATGTTATAATTATCATAAATTAAATAGTTAACTTTTCTTGTATAAGTCATAACTTTATATTTCGAAACATTCAGACTGGGACAGTTTCGTGAACACCATGACGAAATTAGAGCCAAGTCATCTTGCAACACGACGCAATCCTCGACTGTCTTGACTGACGTGCAGATTTTAAGGTCATCAGCGAAAAACAAATGGAAACACTTCAGTTCAAAAGACAAGTCATTAATAAATATCAAAAACAATAATGGACCTAGATTTGACCCTTGAGGTACCCCGGACGTGGCCCGATAGTAACTCGACCTATGACTACCATATTCGACAAATAACCTTCTATCTCTTAAATATGAATTCATGAGCGACAGCATTGCATAAGCTTATCCAGAAGTGCATAATGATCAACTTGATCAAACGCCTTCTGAATATCTGTGTAGATGACATCAACTTGTCCCTGACCGTCCAGTACATCAGAAATGTACTGAGTAATCAGAGCCAAGTTGGCGACCGTAGATCTGCCTCTCATAAACCCATGCTGATTAATAGAGACTGCACCCCTGACCGAACAGTAAACCGTTTCATAAGCGATGATCTCAAACAACTTGCTGAAATTGCACAGGATTGATTGCGGATTTTGCGGATCTATGCTTATACACTTTTTGTCTTGAAATTACTCAAAGAATCGTCTGTTGAATTTATGGTACATAATTTATTAACACCCAGTATATTTATATATTATTGTTTCTCAATTCTTTAGAGTTTGATTAATTTCATGATTTGATATGCCTAATTCTGAATCTGGCTATAATTTTATTAAGTTATCAGGATCAATGCACTTTATTCGCTTGAATTAAATGATAATATTTTTCCCAAATTATACAGTTACTGCATGCGTCTGGCTTCATTTCATATTGTTTATTGAATAACAATATAAATTGAGAAATTACCATTCAGTGTTGTTCGCCGCAGCGGCGTTATTTGCATTTCGCATTCCGTACGTCTCTGTCTAATTTACATGTTTGTATGCACATTTATATAAATTCAGCCGTAATAATTGGATTTTCCTTTTTTGCCGATACGCCGGCCGGTGTATTGCTGCTTTTCATTGTGCACGGCCGCAAATGGCCGCAAAAACCGATTAAACGAATTATGTGTTGCGGTGGCCGTACTGCAACATACAGCAACAACGTATAAAAAGTTAATCTCGCGTTAATCTAGAATTATAAGCATATTTGTTACCGGCCGCACCGGACTGGATCTGGATACACCCGATCGACTGGCTGTGTTATTGATGCATTTTCGTTATACAGGATGTTTTCAAAGATGAGTCATTTATTTTAACTGCTTGTAAGACCCGTGAAAATAAGTTGCTATACCAAAAGTCACCTATATAAAAGTTGCATAATAAAAGAAATAATAAACGATGAAAAATTTAAAAAAAATAAGAATGTTATTACACAGATATTGTGATATTCTCGACCCTGTAAAATCTTGACGTTTTTTTGTTTACTATTGTTTTGGCAAACTTCTTGTGTTATTTCGTCTATTGAATAAAAAAAGTACAGCAGACGCTCGATAATGTAAACTAATTTAATCCAAGTGTGGTTCACATTATCGAAATGTTTACATTAGCGAACGTGATTTATATAATATTTGATTTATTAAAAGAAACGTTTAATACATACTATTTATAATAGCGATAAGTATTTTTTTAACTAGAAGAAAAATAATTAACAATTTTTGTCTGCGTAAATTTGCGCTTAGCATTGTCTTCCAATGCCTGCGCCCGTAATTTACGAAGAACTAAAATATCCGTGTATGAAACTTCTTTTCTTTCAGCACAATGTAAAGCTTGGTTAAAAACTTGTATAGCTTGCGCGTCGGTCACTACACTTCTGACTTCAATGGGATCGTTCTCATCATCTTCACTGTCCATATCCTCCTCCTTATCAGTATCATTCGTCTGCTTATCTTCGTTCCATAAATTAATATCAGCAGGAGTACAAACAATGTTGGGATTCACTGTTTTCAATAAATCAACAACATCCAATGACACACTAATAACATTATTATTATTGGATCGCAAACGTTCTCTAATTACGCTTAAGGGGACATCGTCTTCTTCATCATCTTCATTATTGGTACAAAAGAGATTGTTCCAACATTTTTGAATAGTTTGCTGGTTAAGTTCATTCCAGGCCATATGTAAATCTAAAACAGCTTCTCGTAATGTTACTTTTTTTAAAGCCTCAGATAAGTTTTCAGGATTCTTTGATAAGACAGACGAAAGTAGAAACTTCCTATAGTATAGTTTGGTGAGTCTTACTATATTCTGGTCCATCAGTTGAATTAACGGTGTTACGTTGGGCGGCATGTACATGACAAAAATTGACCCATCCCTGCTCCTCAGTTGTTGCTCGGGAGGATGACTTGGTGCATTATCCAATAGTAACAACGCTTTTATTAGAAGCTTCTGTTGTTTTAGGAAACCTTTTACCTATAAATTGAAAACACATCTTCAAATTATGAATAGAGCATTTGTGATAATTGATTGTAATACCTGAGGGACAAAGCACCTGTGGAACCATTTCAGGAATATACTGCTAGTCTTCCAAGCGGTTTTTGAACAGTCATAATCAACAGGGATATTAACATTTTTAAATGAGCGCGGATTTTTTGCTTTCCCAATTACCGGTGGCTTTATTTTGTGAGAACCATTAGCATTAGTGCAGGCTAGAAACGTTATTCGTTGTTTCTCCGGCTTTCTTCCCGGGGCAGATTTTGAAATGATGCAGCATAGGTTTTCTCTGGTAACATTTTCCAATAAAGGCCACTTTCATCTGCGTTGTAAATTCGTTCCATTCTTAAATCTAGCTCGGTAATTGTTTTCATCAATTTTTCTTTGAAGGGTTGCACTAATTGTGGTTGTGCTGATAATTTTTCACCAGATATAGACAGCAGTCGAATTCCATATCTTGTTTTGAATCGTTGTAGCCAGCCATCACTAGCTACGAAATTTTCAGTTTCTTTCAGTTTTTCATTTAACAGTCTCGCTCTCGGTTGAAGTACTTCGCCACTAACTGGGACATGATTTTCCCGTTGGTTTAAACACCACTTATACAGGAAATTTTCCATTTTAGGTGCCTTCGCATTTTTAAAGTTTTTCTTTTTCCCGGACCTCCAAATGTATTGCACGTTCTTTGTAAAATTTGAGTTTTCATACGCTTAATTTTACAGATTGTTGCTTTCGATACTCCATATTTTTTTGCTAACTGTGTCACTCCCGCGCCTAGTGCAACTTCGTCTATGATTTTCACTTTCTCACTCAACTTTAAACACTTTCTTTTATAGGATGTGGATGCCATAGTCGTAAAATATATTAACGCGTGCAATGTATTCACTTAAGTTCAAAAATGAAATACATACGTACGTATAAACGTATCCTAAACGATCATACGACTGATCGAGTTTGTCGTATTTTATCGCAGAGGTGAATCCCCTACACTCTACATCATAAATCGGGGACTCCCCGACGCCCGACATAAATAATCGAGGCTTCAGCATTTTACCGTCGCGCTGTTTGCGTGCGCCGAGAGTTGTTTACGTTATCGGGCGTACACATTGTTTACGTTATCGCGCGTTCCGTTTGATCCTATAGAACGAAGTTTGTGTTTACATTAGCGCAAGTTTTCATTATCCCGTGTTTACGTTATCGAGCGTCTGCTGTATTCGCTTATACTTACTGCTATTTGAGTATTTACTTGATAAGCATTGAATAAAAAGTCAGTAACTACTTCCTACTACCATTATTCTCGGGAGTATGTGTTTCCATTGCTACTTCCAATGGGACAACCCCCAGGAACGACCCCCAGGAACGAATTCAGTATATGTAGATATATCTTGCAGCACATGCTTATGCTTAAATCGCGCATTTGATTTTGTAGAGAGAGACAAAATCAAGCGCGTGCGGCTTATGTCGAAGTAGTGCACAGACCCTTTTCAAGTGGCCCGTGAATAATGTTACGCTGCGGTCGGGACGAAAATGACAAGTACGCAATTGGTCGATTATAATGCTTTCTCAGTACAAAACAGACTCGACGCCGTGTCTAGCGGGGGCAGCGTTGCCGGTATTGTTTCTATTTGTGTGATAACATGGAAAATAAATAATGATCAAATTACTACTGCTCTGCAGAACTTAAGAGCCAGCCGCCCCTGCCTGTAAGTGATGTTCGATCTTAATTATGTGAAGTCCTCGTCGAAGTAAATAGCTGCCTCACCCAATTGTTGCAACAATTTGGCTTTGAAGAAAACGAAGGTTTATAGGCGGCCAGAGGGGAGGAAGGTATGGGGAAGGGGCGCGGTGCCGCTTTCCTCCGCCGCGTGCGCGTTTTGAAATCGTGCGAGTTGGGTACTACTACGAGGGTACTACGATATGTATTTTAAATATTTACTTCGACGAAGATGGAAGCTGAACTAAATGAAAGAATTAATAAAGCAGTAAAGATATATCATACAATGAGCAAAAACTTCTTTGGAAACAAGAAGATTAGTGGGAAATCCAAGATGATTGTTTTCAAGACCGTATTTAGGCCAACATTAATTTATGGTAGCGAAGGTTGGGTGCTAACAAACAGATTGAAGAGCAAGATTCAGGCAGTAGATATGAAATTTTTGAGGAAAGTCAAAGGGATAATTAGATGAGACAAAATCAGAAATGGGCATAAGGGCAGAACTGGGAGTAGAACCAATCTGGCATAGAACCAATTAAGATGGTTTGGACGCCTGAACCGCATGAAAGAAAGTAGACCAGCTAAACGGGTGTGGGAAGCAAGAGTTCAAAGAAAATGAATACGAAGACGTTCGAGAAAGAAATGGAAAGATGCAGTGAAGCTGACAAAAAACAAAAAGCAGTAGACTGCAAGGTTATATTCTACACACGTTTGAGTATCCAGGAAATAATTCAGTATTCCCAAGAATTAATTTTCCCAGTCACGTAGTTTATTTTTTTGTTACCAGTCGTATTTTTATCAATTTTTTTCTTTACATCTGTTTTTATGTTATTGAGGATTTTCAATGTCTCACTGGTAATACTTGCACCAGAAGTCGTGGCAAATTCGTCTTTGATATCACTGGTCAACACTGGTTTTGCCACACGAACTTTGACAGCTAATTTTGTTTTATCAGTCTACCCTCATTATTACATGACAGCTGTCATATGTCTATTAGCCTCATATTTGTTGTGATACGGTAATACTCATAACTAGTACTACGGCAGTAAATTAACAGAAACGCTTACAAGTAAATCCTTATAAAAATATTTGTTGTTGAATTTGAACACTTTTTGTGATTTATTAACCCTGTGAATATGTCGAGGAAGTGTAATAATGATCCTAACTCTTTTTGTTATGTCTGCGGAGAACTAACATTCAAAAAACAACGACGAAATTTTACGAATCTTGTGTTGGAGTGTTATCACCAATGTTTTGGTTTTTCTGTCGCCCATCAAGACAAATCCTGGGCCCCTCATGTCTGTTGCATAACGTGTGTGAAAAATTAACTAACTGGAAGAAAGGTGCACGACCTATGCCGTTTGCTGTACCCATGATATGGACTGAACAGCGAGATCACGTTTCAGATTGCTATTTTTATCTCACAGACATAAAAAGTATAAATTACAAGAAAAAAACCACAGTTATTTACCCTAACTTATCTTCAGCTATACGACCAGTCTCTCATTGTAAAAAAATGCCAGAACTAATACCAGTTGCAACTACGTCTGTTGAGAACAATTCACAACCGTCCACTTCAGGTGAATGTGTTGACGAGGACGATGACTTTGAGTTAAAAGGAATTGTAAACGAGCCACATTTGATAACTCAAGGAGACCTAAATGATTTGGTTCGGGATTTAAATTTGTCAAAAAAGCAGTCAGAACTATTAGGATCACGTCTAAAAGAATGGAATTTGCTACATCATCACAAAGTTAGCTATTTTCGAAACCGTGATCAACACTTCAGAACGTATTTTTCTCAGGATGGAGATTTGGTGTTTTGCAATAACACAAATGAGATTATGTTGGACATAAATTTTGATCTCTCTCAGAGGCGTTTATTCATTGATTCTTCGAAAGCAAGTCTAAAAGCAGTGTTATTGCATAATGGAAATAAGCTTCCGTCTGTACCTTTGGCCCATACTGCAAATATGAAAGAAACCTATGAAAATATGAAACTTTTACTTGAAAAAATAAATTACAGTACATATTCCTTCAAAATCTGCGGTGATCTTAAAGTTGTTGCACTATTACTTGGACTTCAGCTGGGTTATACAAAGTTTTGCTGCTTTTTATGTGAATGGGATAGCCGAGACAGAACTAATCACTATATAAAAAAAACATGGCCTACGCGTGCATCGTTAGTTCCTGGACAAAAAAACGTAAAGTATTTACCCGTTGTACAGCCAAATAATGTGCTCCTACCACCATTGCATATCAAATTAGGATTAACAAAAAATTTTGTGAAGGCAATGGATCGCAATGGGAGTGGATTTTTGTATCTGAAAGAAAAATTCCCTAAAATAAGTGATGCAAAGATAAAAGAGGGTATTTTTGTTGGCCCTCAAATTAGGGAGTTTTTAAAAGATTCAAGATTTGAAGAAAAATTAAGCGATTTAGAAACATCTGCATGGAAGGCTTTTAAAAATGTTGTTTCAAATTTTTTGGGTAACCACAAGAGTGACAGCTACAGAGAGTTGGTTAGCGAGCTATTATTGTCATATCAAGCATTGGGTTGCAACATGTCACTTAAGATCCATTTTTTAGACTCGCACCTGGATTTTTTTCCTGACAATTTAGGGGCTGTCAGCGACGAGCACGGTGAGAGGTTCCATCAGGACATTTCTAATATGGAAAAGCGGTACCAGGGCAAATGGAGCCCAAATATGTTAGCAGATTACTGCTGGACAATTAAAAGGGACCAACCAGAAGCTAAATATTCAAGAAAATCTTAGATTATTAAGTCATTTTTTAAAAAAAATAAATTTTTGATTTACGAGATCTGTGTTTTTTCTTAATATTTTAAATTACTCAATAGAGTAAAATCCTTGTCTAGTAAATTTTTTTTAACTGTTTATTTTTTCTTACAATCAGCAATTAAAGTAAAACATATCAAAAAAGTCCGTGTGGCACGACAAAGTTAAAATTCTGTTGACCAGTGTTATAGGCTATATTCAGCACTATTGCCGGAACTTGTTAAGCTTACCCATTTTAGTTAAAATAATTTCGAGTTATGAGAACATATTGGTTGAAGTTTAATAGAAACATGTAAGAAAACTAATTGCAAAAAATAAGCAGTGCTCTGAATGAATTGAATTGTCCTGATTTTTGTTATGTATGCAATATGGTAAGGTAGCCTTTTATTGTAATTCTGCGGGATTTGTGGCCACTTGTCCTCCTATGGTTCTGTGATTCTAAACCTATTTTTTTCTCGCCCAGCTTGGACACAAATCTTAACGAAACGTTTCCATGAAACAATTTGACAAGGTTTTGAAAATTTCGAGGTTCGCTTCACGTCAAAATCGATACAAAAATGAGCAACCTGCCAGGATTGTCACTAGTCAGTACTGTCAAATTACTTTAATTCTCATAAAAAGCTTAGGTGAACATAAAAACTCTGATTTTTCCACATATTGCTGTCAAAGATACGTAGCCGATTTATTTTTGTTTCACTAAAAACTCTATCTGTCAATCTGTTGACACTTCACCCTGTTTGACGATAACCCCGTCAATCTATAGCGTTGTATCGTATGTAGTGAGTGACACATTATTTTTACATCATTACGTACCTACGTCTGACATTCAGTCTAGTTTGCTCCTGTCCGTACTGAACAAGTCCAATTCGCAACCGTCCTCGTGTACACTGTTTTCCTCTCACCTGACTAGAGGCTTCGAGAAGTCTGCCGCATGCAGGCCTCCTAGCGGAACATTTGTAGTCGGTTGCACTTTCGTTTGCTGCGCCGTGATAAAACAACTAACTCCCGCATTTTCGCGGCTCCGCTCCACCTCAGACTCTTCCGATATACCGTGTATCAGGCGTCCTGTTTGAGCGACGACAGATGGCGCCACGTGTCGGCGGTGCCGTGTTGCCACAGGTTTGACCGTTTGGGCTATTCGTATGATTATAGTCGGCTATGTAAAAGTAAACGTTTGTGGAAGGCAAAATTTTCTAGTAGGGTCACTGGTCACTTTAGAATAATAACACTGGTCAACAAAATTTTAACTTTGTCGTGCCACACGGACTTTTTTGATATTTTTTACTTTAATTGGTGATTGTAAGAAAAAATAAACAGTTAAAAAAATTTGCTAGACAAGGATTTTATTCTATTGAGTAATTTAAAATATTAAGAAAAAACACAGATCTCTTAAATCAAAAGTTTTTTTTTATAAATGACAATCTAAGATTTTCTTGAATATTTAGCTTCTGCTTGGTCCCTTTTAATTGTCCAGCAGTAATCTGCTAAAATATTTGGGCTCCATTTGCCCTGGTACCGCTTTTCCATATTAGAAATGTCCTGATGGAACCTCTCACCGTGCTCGTCGCTGACAGCCCCTAAATTGTCAGGAGAAAAATCCAGGTGCGAGTCTAAAAAATGGATCTTAAGTGACATGTTGCAACCCAATGCTTGATATGACAATAGTAGCTCGCCAACCAACTCTCTGTAGCTGTCACTCTTGTGGTTACCCAAAAAATTTTAATCAACATTTTTAAAAGCCTTCCATGCAGATGTTTCTAAATCGCTTAATTTTTCTTCAAATCTTGAATCTTTTATTAACTCCCTAATTTGAGGGCCAACAAAAATACCCTCTTTTATCTTTGCATCACTTATTTTAGGGAATTTTTCTTTTAGATACAAAAATCCACTCCCATTGCGATCCATTGCCTTCACAAAAATTTTTATTAATCCTAATTTGATATGCAATGGTGGTAGAAGCACATTATTTGGCTGTACAAGGGGTAAATACTTTACGTTTTTTTGCCCAGGAACTAACGATGCACGCGTAGGTCATGTTTTTTTTATATAGTGATTAGTTCTGTCTCGGCTATCCCATTCACATAAAAAGCAGCAAAACTTTGTATAACCCAGCTGAAGTCCAAGTAATAGTGCAACAACTTTAAGATCACCGCAGATTTTGAAGGAATATGTACTGTAATTTATTTTTTCAAGTAAAAGTTTCATATTTTCATAGGTTTCTTTCATATTTGCAGCATGGGCCAGAGGTACAGACGGAAGCTTATTTCCATTATGCAATAACACTGCTTTTAGACTTGCTTTCGAAGAATCAGTGAATAAACGCCACTGAGAGAGATCAAAATTTATGTCCAACATAATCTCATTTATGTTATTGCAAAACACCAAATCTCCATCCTGAGAAAAATACGTTCTGATCACGGTTTCGAAAATAGCTGACTTTTGTATTATGATGTAGCAAATTCCATTCTTTTAGACGTGATCCTAATAGTTTTGACTGCTTTTTTGACAAATTTAAATCCCGAACCAAATCTCCTTGAGTTATCAAATGTGGCTCGTTTACCATTCCTTTTAACTCAAAGTCATCGTCCTCGTCAACACATTCACCTGAAGTGGACGGTTGTGAATTGTTCTCAACAGACGTAGTTGCAACTGGTATTAGTTCTGGCAATTTTACAATGAGAGACTGGTCTTATAGCCGAAGATAAGGGGTAAATAACTGTGGTTTTTTTCTTGTAATTTATACCTTTTATGTCTGTGAGACAAAAATAGCAATCTGAAACGTGATCTCGCTGTTCAGTCCATATTATGGGTACAGCAAACGGCATAGGTCGTGCACCTTTCTTCCAGTCAGTTAAATTTTTCACACACGTTATGCAACAGACATGAGGGGCCCAGGATTTGTCTTGATGGGCGACAGAAAAACCAAAACATTGGTGATAACACTCCAACACAAGATTCGTAAAATTTCGTCGTTGTTTTTTGAATGTTAGTTCTCCGCAGACATAACAAAAAGAGTTAGGATCATTATTACACTTCCTCGACATATTCACAGGGTTAATAAATCACAAAAAAGTGTTCAAATTCAACAACAAATATTTTTATAAGGATTTACTTGTAAGCGTTTCTGTTAATTTACTGCCGTAGTACTAGTTATGAGTATTACCGTATCACAACAAATATGAGGCTAATAGACATATGACAGCTGTCATGTAATAATGAGGGTAGACTGATAAAACAAAATTAGCTGTCAGAGTTCGTGTGGCAAAACCAGTGTTGACCAGTGTAATTAGTTGAACAACGTTAAGCGTTTAGAAGGTTTTATTAACAAAATAGAATTTACAACAAAATGCTACTTGTTGGCTCCGAATACGATTGATAGTTCCCGCTTTGTGTTGTGTTGCATTCAATACGTCATCAGTAGGCTCTGGAACTGGGTGACCTTGCCAGATTGTAACACTGCGTTATTTCGTCTCCTTCCTGCATCCTGATTATTGACAGATGCTCTCGACTTTTTTTGCTCGTAATTCCACATCCACTGAGCCTATTTTACAACTGAAATACGATCTGTTCACGTGATTGGAATCGTCACCATCAGAAATAGAAGATTATCAAAACTGGATAATGCCAAAAAATAAACGGAGGCAGCTGTAAGCAAAATTGAAGAGGTTCCGCTATACCAGCGGTTCCCAACCCTTTTCTTTCTGCGAACAACTTATAAAAATAAAACCCCGAGAGCAGTCGGTAGTGAGAGTAAATAAAACAGTGTTGTTATTTGGCTGCCATCAAAATCTATTAATGATATGAATAATTGTTATAATGAGCAAAGTAAATTGAAACATAACTGTAACGTAAAACATTTAGAGAAACGTTATTAATACTAACTGAGTCTTACAAAAAAAAAAGGATTAATATAATATATATATATATATATATATATATATATATATATACTAAGTGACATATAAATCCGAACACCCAGTTTAAATGGTTTTATTTTAATAAAATTTTGTATAAGTACTTAATGAAGCATAATAAGTAAATGATAAAATGATTGCACTGCTTTAAAGCCTTTTGACCTTTAATAATGTGTGGATGCACCCTGATGTGCTACGCATTCTCCAACGCGCCTAGGCATGCTTCTGATCAGGTGGTCAATGTCCTCCTGTGGTATCTCATTCCAGGCAACCACTAACTCCTCTCGAAGTGCTTCTAGAGTCTGAGGAGGACGTTGCAAATTGAGCAATCTCCTACCCATCATATCCCACACGTGCTCAATTGGGGATAAGTCGGGAGATCTTGGTGGCCATGGTAACAATGTGACATCATTATGTTGAAAGAAGTCTAGTGTGACTCTTGCAACATGTGGTCGGGCATTATCTTGTTGGAAAGTTGGATCTGCCAGGGTGTCAAGATAGGGTAAAAGATGGGGTTCTAGAACTTCGTGGATATAACGCTGCGCGTTCATGTTACCTCTGATGAAGATTAAAGGTGACCTGGAACCATAAGCTATAGCACCCCAAACCATAACTCCAACAGTGTGATGGACCTGGTAGTGGAGAAACGGTCCCTTAAGGCCAATAATCTTAGGCGGCGATCTTCACGGTCTGTTGTTCTACGGCGGCGTCCAGTGCCCCTTGCTCTTTGCGTACGGCCTTCTCGAAGCCATGCCTGACAACACCTAACCACTCTGTCTACACTTCTTTGCACTCTAACTGCAATTGCCCGAAAAGAAAGTCCAGCTTCCCGAAGTCCCACTATACGGCCCCTATCAAACTCACTAAGTTGACGAAATCGTACAGGTCTCCGTACTCTAGGCGTTAGTGAATTAAAAAAAGCAGTATAAAAACCGGAATGTCCAACTGATAAGGCTGAACATTTTTTCACTTGTTATTTACAGTAAGATAAATACATTCACCAACTTTTATTAAAATAAAACCATTTAAACTGGGTGTTCGGATTTATATGTCACTTAGTATATATACGTAGAATAAAATAAATGCTTTATTTTATACATGGGACTTCTGACTGAGAAAAAACTCACGGCATCTCACCTGGCAACATTTTATTGGAAAATGCTTAGCGCGTAAACACAACAGATATCTATAATTTAAATAGATAACTATCATCAAGCTGTCGATAATGTCCAAGCTGAAAATAGCCTTGAGGAAGTTTTATAGTTATCAATAAAACAGCTCTAAAATACACACGTACTTAAATAACGAGTCATTTTCTAGCTACGGAAAAAAAAATGTGGCTACTGCCATTCAGCGTTCGACGTTAAATATACTCTCCGGCAGGCAGTTAAAGCTCGCTTTATTATACGATATATCGTATAACTTTAGTAACAAATAAAACGAGCTTGATGACCGACCGTAAAAATATTTCGCCATAAAATTAACCTAAAAACATAATGGACGGCGCAGTAAATTACGCATCAGTTTTTAGCTGTTATTATAAAACGACAATGGACATTCGGACATAGGAATGGCCAGCTAGGGGTTGTTATTCACAGAAATTTGTTCAGGGCATATTGAAAGGTTTGCACTACGATATCTGGTCAGAATATGCATTTAACCAGTGGCAATATTTTTGCAAATTAATAGGCAGAAATATATTAACCTTGCGGGTACGTCTATATCAGGAGTCCCATTCGTTTTCGCCAGGGGTATACGTCTTGAAAAGTGACATTATGTAGGTTTTTCTACGAGGTGTAAACTTAGCACTAGCTGTTGTACACTTGTCGGGTACTCGTTCCTTAGCTGTACGTGTTGCCTAAACGTCAGCTATCAATGTTTGGTCATGATATGGTGTAACATCTGCTTCAGAGATGGCGTTATTGGAGGTCTAAGTTCTATACTATAGCTGAAAACAATCTGTGTTGATGATAATTCTATTGCTTTTTATTATTCAACCTGGAAATTACATGTGCAAATTTGCTGAATTTAAAAAAGAGAGCGATAAGAAAAGAACATTCCTGGTTGGTGAACTATATTAAAACTAACAGGTTAGAAAATATGGAACATATAGGAATATTTATGAAACGTAAAACAGTTATTACATTTCGCATTAATTTTTATGTCCAGGTATTTTTTTAGCAGCGATATTAGTCTCATATTACAGTTGATGAAGCATATTACAGTTATGTAAGAAATCGGTTAGATTTTGGATGTTACAGTTGGTTCCCAGGATATGTTTTAGATTAGATGTCTTTGATGCTCGTAGACTTGGCACTCCACTAGTATATGTTTCACTGTTGACCTGGTTTCCCACAAAGCACACACTGGTTCAGGTTGCTGGGTGATGAGGTAACCGTGGGTTATCCTGGTGTGGTCTAAGCGAAGTCGTATTACGGCTGTTTGAATGCTTCTGTCTTCTGTGACTGTCTGCCATTCTCCGAATTATTTTGATTTCAGCTCACGCAGCTTAGAAGGCTTCCTTTCCCACACACTATTCCATTGGTCTATCGTGTCTTATTTTATACAGGGTGGCGCATCGAAAACGAAACGGACGCATTTACTGGCAGCTGTTTTTTTTTTTTTTTTTTTTGAAAAATGCTCAGATCTGTCGATTTGGTTTTCGAGGGGGACACAAGTTTGGCAAAAAATCACGTTAACACGTGCAGCCCCCTCGGCGGGGGTGACAACAACCCTAAAATCTTAAATGGAAAGGGGGGTCGAGTGATACCATATCATCAAAGTTTGGTCAAATCAATCGCAAACTATGTACTAAATTCCTATTTAAAATAAGTACTAGATATTTCCTTATCTTTTTTCAAGAAATTACTGTTTTGCCAGAAAAAATGCTCCAATAGCTATTTTCAACAACAAAATGATAACAAACCATGGGCGTAGTGATGAAAAGCATTTACTTATTAAGTAAATTCTTTTAGTCAAATTTCCTCTTAAAGTAGTACAAACTAATCTGATGTACCTATTAAAGTCTACTGTAAATCAATAAATCGTCAAAACTACTGAACTGAAGTACATTAATTTTATATTATTATAAAGGGAATTGAAAGTCCTTTAAAATAAGGTATCACTCGACTCCCCCTTTCCATTTAAGATTTTAGGGCTGGTGTCACCCCCGCTTAGGGGGCTGCAGGTGCTAACGGGATTTTTTGCCAAACTTGTGTCCCCATCTAAAACAAAATCGACGGGTCTGAGCGTTTTTCCAAAAAAAATTGAGCTGCCAGTAAATGCGTCTGTTTGGTTTTCGATGCGCCACCCTGCATATTGTTTTAGGTCTGATGCTGGTATTTGCAGATTACTTGTACGGTTACTCATTGCTGTTGCCTTTGCACTTGTATCTGCTGTCTCGTTTCCTGCTGTGTCTATGTGTTATTAAGCCCATATACATATTATACGTTGTATTATTATGGCTAAAGGATTTTTGGTATATAATTTGTTGATAACAGAGAGTGAGCTGAGCGAATCTGTTACTATTATCCATTTCTGGACAGGATTACTTTTGATGTGTTTCATGGCTCCTAGGATGGGATACAGTTCTCCTGTTAAAATTATAGCAGCACCTGGCTGCTCCACAGTTTTGAGGCATCTGTGTATATTTGATTGTGGTCAGGATATATTTCCAGATATTTAAATTTTATAGAAATTTTTTTTACGATGTTAAGTAGAAAATACAAAACAGCGCCTAGAGGCAGTGCGAACATGTTTTGTGTGTAATGCGTCATTTTTCTGTGTTGTGCATTAATAACACACAACGCGGATGCGGTGCTGATTTCCCGTAATAATGCCTTTCAAAGTTTTTGGAAAAAAATGTAGTGTATAACTTTGAATATAACCTTTCTTCGGAAACGACAACAGAAATAACCTGCCTGTCAGAGCTAATAGATATATTTCATGGGCAGCATATTCTGTAATTATTTTCTCACATAGCAAAAATCACTGATTTTGTACACATGCACACAAATACACACAATCAACGATACATCTTCTCAGAGACTCTACAGACTATCTCGGCATTCTGCAACCAACAAAGCAAGATGAACTGACTTGCAACTTTCAGCAGGGTTGGTGTTTTTTTGTTCATAATGTATTTCAATCTGTCCTCCACTTTTTTTTTAATTCAGGGTCGCTTGCTACATAAAATGATTTGATATTTTTGTCCACACAATTGAAAATCCCGGGAAAATCTCCGCTGATCAATGTTATTGTTTGCCACGATTCGCATGTGGGCTAGTGTTTACTTTGTCTCTCGTTATGTGTTTTTTTCGACAAATTAATGCTAAACGGATATAAAAAAAGCTGCTCGTGCGGCGCGGGGATCGGTTCATTGAAAACGGTGCGCGTTTAGGCGTGCCGCCGTGAATGGGGATACAACGGCAGCAATTAGGGATCAGTGTTAAAGCTCTAAACGAATCGACTGCGTTTTGTAAACGAATTGGCCGGGATTTTGATTTTATATTACATTCCTTTTGTTATTTTTGCTCTGGACGGTTGACATTATTTTTTGTCGATACCGTCGACTGATAACACACCCTTGATGATTGTATTTAGGAGATATGACTGATATCCATTCAAAAAGTTGTATCGAATACAAACACTTTAAAGTGGTATTTTCGAGTGTTTTTGTTTTTTATCTGAACAAATTAACATAAATAAAGATTGTTCTAATTTTCTTGAAAACAAATAGACCGATTTTAAAAAATCACACGTCATTTAAAGGACTTCGAAAGACCTTCCAAAAAAGCTATTATATTAAGTGACATTTAAATCCGAACACCCAGTTTAAATGGTTTTATTATAATAAAATTTTGTATAAGTACTTATTGAAGCATAATAAGTAAATGATAAAAATTTCAAAATGATTGCACTGCTTTAAAGCCCTTTGACCTTTAATAATGTGTGGATGCACGCTCCGAAGTACAGTCGTGGCGGAAGAAAATGAGTCCTATTACTTTTCGGACAAACCCTGTATGTTGATGTGTCTCGGCGTTTTTTCTTTTAATCAGTGGTTTTCTATAAATCCGTGGTATGAAGTTTTCAAATGAACATGGAAAGTACTGATGCAATCTTCGCGACTCCATTTATTGCAAATTGTGTCGAAATGATTGAAATTAAATTCAGTACAAAAAGTTGGGGTGATTACTTTTCCCATGTAGTTTAAAAAAAAGAAGATAGCTTGATTTTGTGCTTAAAAATGCGTACGAAGTGCGAATTTGAGTCGTGGTAATTGTCCAAAATTTAAAATGATCGCACATCTATGAGAAATCTTTCAAGTCCATGTTTCAATGTCATTGTCCTTTGAGCTGGAAAAAAAGGAATAAAGCCAAACTAGTTACATTATGAAGAATTATTATATTTTGTTATCATCTTTATTGAATGGGAATTATGTTTTAAAAATCACATCGTCTAAATGCAATCCATTACGATCACGGCACTCATATAAACGACGTCTAAAATTGTCGATGACTGCGCGGCAAGTCAACACTGTAATGCTTGCCATTTCTCTTCGGATATTTTCTTTCAGGAGATCAACTGATCGCGGAGTGGTGTCGTACACTTTACTCTTGAGGTAGCCCCATAAAAAGAAGTCCATTGGGGTCAAATCTGGACTACGTGGTGGCCAGGAAATGTCTCCTCTTCGAGAAATTACTTTGCTGTGAAAAAGTTGACAGACGACGGGCATAGAAGTGTTGGAGGTGTGAGCAGTTGCTCCGTCCTGTTGAAACCAGGTCTGCGTATTATAGCCTGGAAAATTCTGCAACGCTGGTGTCAAAAACTCTTCTATCATTGCTACATACCGCTCCGAAGTAACAGTTAATGCGCGACCTGTGTCGTCCTCAAAAAAATAAGGGCCTACGATGCCATGCGCTGACATAGCAGCCCAAACTGTAACTTTAGGGCAGTGTAAGGGCTTCTGATGCTTACGCCTTGGATTTTCGGGGCTCCAATAACGGCAATTTTGTTTATTTACATGCCCGTTTAAACGGAAGTGAGCCTCGTCCGAGAACAACACATTATTGAGCGAAGAAAATCGATTCAACATTTCATTCGCAAAGTTTAGTCTCTGTATAGCGTCATTATCTTTTAATTCCTGCACTAACTGAATTTTGTAAGCCTGCAGATGTAAATCTTTCCATAAAATCAGCTGTAAAGATGTTCTGGGTACGTTTAGTGCACTGGAACGCTTACGAGTAGACTGGGTAGGATTTTGATGAACAGACTGCCACAATGTTGATGTTTTCTTCAATACGAGTTGTCCTTGGTCGACCCCACCGCTGTTTATCTAACGTCGAACCAGTCTCTTCGAACTTAGCAACCCAGTTCTTAATCGTTTGAGCTGTTGGACACTTTGTAAAATTGTGGTATTCTCGATATTTACGCCGCGCAATGGTTGCCGAATCATTATTTTGATAAAACGCGTGCACACAAAAAGTACGATCCGCTCCAGTGAAACACTCCATGGCGACTGAATTCCCAGACACTGAAGATACTGCCTCCACCTCGCCCGCGCCGCTCACGCTCACCCGTTAAATTTTATTCAAATTTGAAATTTCAAAGGACTTATGGACCACCCTGTATTATAACGTGGCATTTTGGTGATTAAATTTGAAGCATCCAAAAAGCCGTGCATGTAGTGAAAGCGATTATCAAGAATCTCGTTCCTCTACAAGAATTCATCGCGGTTCGACTGGATCCTCATAACGCCCTATCACTTTCATTAGTTTCACCGCTCACTAAATACCGACTAGCCCTGGTACTCGCCCGCAATTAATTTGATATTAAGTAGTAAATTGACCGCCATTACATGCTGGATGCTCGTCTGATTGTTATTGCTTCCAAGCATGGACGATGACGATGACGTTAAAAAATTGCGGGCTCTCGCTCGTTATGTCTAATGACATTTTTATCTTGATGTATATCTGGCATTGATGCATATACGATGCGCACGAGAGCGTTGCGATATTCCAATGAAGTAATCGTCATTAACACTTCATAACTGTGTACGGTCGCATTTATCGCGTGTACACAGTGTGACAAATAATTTTTAAGACTCAGCAACGAGTGGCGCCATCTGTAAAAATTCAGTTGCATTACAAAGTTTCAGTGTTCTTCTTTCCAACGCACCTCATACAGTACACCGCGTTCCTGTGGCAAAGTATACGTAGGCACCACTAGGCGTAACTTCCAAACACTCATCAAGAAGCATGAAAGAAACTGTCGACTGGGACGAACTGATAAATCAGCGGTGGCCAAACACGCACTCCAAAACGGCCACAATGTTCTGTTGGACCAAACTGAAGTCCTATCAACATCCGCCCACTACTCAGCCCGAATGTACATAGAAGCAATTGACATCTACAGACACAATGCTAATTTCAATAGAAAACAAGAAGGCATTGCTTTAAACAAAACGTTTTTCCCAATTCTAAAAAACACAGCGCAAAAGCCACGTCACTCAAGAGGCCCAGAGTACCCCCATCTGACAACTCAGTCCTCAGTCGGCCGATCGCCTATAAAACCGCACGCTCATCAAGTTAACCGATCAGTTTCAGTCGATCCGCCAAGCCGAGCACTTCGCTCTCGCCGACAGCGCCACTGGAGATGGCTACCGCAGATATAGCGGAAAGCTCTGGACCAAATCCAACCCGACCACGGCTCAACAGCCCGAAAAACCTAAATTACAATTCCCTAATTGTTCGTCAATTTTTGGCCCGGAATAGAGTTTGTGTGCTTAATCATCCGCCATATTCACCTGATTTGGCTCCGTGCGACTTTTCTTTATTTCCTAAATAGAATTTAAGGTTGTAAGGATGCTTTTCCGAAGTAATTCCGACCATCCAAACAGCTTCAACACGGGCACTATACTATAACTATCTAAAACTGTAATGACTCATCGATGTTCACGTGAACATGACTTAACTACCAGTAGTCGGCTGTTCATAGGCGGGGTATGAATGTTTAACATGGGTGAACTAGATTTGTCACATGCTTAATAAAGAGTGGTTTGAAACATATTGTAAGTCAAAAATTTGGGAATTACCTTTATTCATCGTCGCTTCCACTTACATCTGACAGTAATAAACTGTCGCTATCGCTTTCCTCGTTGAAATTGACTATAACTGGCTCTATGATGGTGTCGATGTGGTGGTCAAGCTGCCACATTTTTGTTTCTTCCTTCACAACATGACGGATAGCATTCTGTCAAGCTTCGGGCGTTACTAGCTGTATGGAAGTCTCAAGTAAAACCTTAACGTCTGGTAATTTGAAGGTTGTGTTATGGCGCGCAATATAACCCTTCACTTGAGCCCAGATGAGCTCTATTGGGTTCAGTTCACAGTGGTAGGGTGGTAACAGCAGCACAGTGACACCACATTGACAGGCCATCTCATCAGTCACGTAACTAATGTTCGCAGGTTTGTGCTGTTTAATATTTTCATACAATTCCGCTTTCACACATGAATCGTCAAACGGGATTCCTTTTTCGCGCAACCATTGCTGCATGTTACTTTTTCGAGATCCCATAGTCGTACACGTTCGGCTTGACGACTATGGTAGGAAGCATTATCCATGACGCTCACAGAGTTGGGCTCAACTCGCTGAAGCACCCCTTGAAACCAGCTCTCGAAGCAGTTGGCATTCATTTCGTCATGGTAATCACCTCCTTTCTTAGAGACGAAAATCAAGTCACACTCTTCTAAAAAGCCACTATCGCTACCAATATGAGTTACGATCAATCTTTGACCTTTCCCTGACGGTCCACGAAGACCTGTTGACAAACCTTCAATGCTTGCTTGTCGTTTACTCACTACGTTTTTGTCTATCCAGGTTTTTTTAACTGTGTGACCTGCATTTACCCATGTCTCGTCCAAATAATAGATTTTTCTGCTTTGTTGCCTATATTCAATCATTTCGCGTAGGTATTTTCGACGCCAGGCGACTATTTCAGGTCTCTCTATCAATACTGACTTCCGATTACGCGTTTCGTAACGAAAATTAATTTCGTGCAGGGATTTACTCATTACCTCGACGCTCATTTGGGGTATAATTTCATTTTCCTTGATCGCTGCATGTACAGCCTTGAGGGTTGGTATCTCATTCCTAAAGAAGAATGAATGTACGGTTCGCCTTAACGCCATTTTGCTATCGTCATCCAATTTAACGGCCTTTCGTCCCTTCAAATTAAACTTTGGATCAGTAGTAGCTCCAGTTTTCTTCTTTTCATGCACCACCCTGCGAATGGTCCACTCTGGAACGCCTGTCATACTTTCACAACGCGCGAGTGCATCTCCCTGCGACATAGTTCTGTTCAGATAATTGAACACGTTGAGCACGATTTCTTTCGCGTCCCTCTTCAGTGCTTTACGAAGCCGTCTACTTGTTCCCTGGCTTTCAGTACTTCCACTCGTGCCATTTGTACTCTCCATGGTTAAGTATAACCAAAACAGTAACCACAGAAACCACAACAATAACAGTCACACAACAATTCTTATAAAAACACACAATATGCGATCGCTCAACGAAACACGTTCCAATGCGTTGCCGACGCCTATGAGTCTGCCGGTCGAGGCGCGTCTTTGATTTCATTGGTTCTATCGGCGGAGAACAATCAGCCATTATTTCCATCTCTGTCTGTGCTGTTGACCACCGCAAAGCCACAGAAATGACATATGTCGTACGCTATACAGCTGTACTGGAAGGGATCCGGGATCGAGCTCTGATCAAGTGCTGATCACGCGTATGAGTCATTACAGTTTTAAATAGTTGTAGTATAGTGGCAATACCACAAAAGGAGCTGGATCAGGCATTAAAATCATTTTTATATCGTTGTAATAAGTGTATTGAAGCAAAAGGAGATTATATTGAATAAATAAAACAATAAGTACGAAAATATGTTCTCTGTATCCCATTTTATAGTCTCAAAAATTATTTGTCGCACTGTGTATTTCGTCGTTAGCTGAAATTGGGATTGACTATACTGTTATGGAGAAAAATGGCTTCGCGTCTGACGATTTCAAACATGAAAAAAGTACTTTTACTTTTGGGATTGGGGGCGTTTAGGGAACGTAAAGCGTTCCTGCTCCTGCGCTTTTATGCTGAATATAAATACCCACTTGATTTTTAGCAGTAGATATTAATTAAAAACGACTTCCTTGTATGCCCAATTCAGTGTCGATAATTTCTTAAATTCGTTAAAGAGGTTGAAAGTGCCTTTGTATATGTTTTGTTGTAAACGAATTCGAATTTCACTGGCTCATTCGCATTACATAGATTTTCGTCGGTGGGATAATGTTGACAACTCGGCCGAAATTCGCTATATTTACATACATTCACATAAACGTTGTCGGCTCGTAGCAACCACGCTTTGACGAATGAGCTGGCAAATTAATGGTGTTTATCCGCACATGAATTCTCCTTTTCGTATTAAAGGGACTTGATTACCACACTTGCAGGTTAGTTTCGGAGCTGCATTATATTGAAACGCGTGCGGTACTAGCTTATTGTTTGTTTTTTCATGTTAGAAAGTTTGGCAATACAGCTATTTTTATTTTTTTACTCAAAAATGGCGCATCGAAGGAAAACTATTCCGGAGATATCATTAGTTTTAAATTGAACGGGGAATTCAAAAATAATTTTTATTTGGTAAATAACCGTTGGCGTACCACTTTTTTCTTGAAAAATATCGAAGTCAATACCCGTACGCACGCCACTGTTAAAGCTAAAAATTATTTTTGCATTGAAAAATATGCAACTTTATTAACTATCACTACGTACTAAATATCACTGAAATATCTGAAACGGTTATGAAAATATTAATTAATTTCCAATTTTTTCCTAAAACTTCAACACTCCGTGTTTTTGTAAGGAAACATTTTTGGACCACAGTTTATAAAGCAAACTAACATTAATTTTTCATTTAGATTCACACCCTTAAATATTCGCATATCATTAAGGAACACCCTGTATAATTGAGTGTCATTAAGGTAATAGTGATATGAGACGAGTTTAAAAATTTTGTGCAGCTGAGAAATGTATAAGGTGTACATGAGTGGGCCTAAAACAGATCCCTGTGGTACACCTCGATGAACGTTAGTCAATTCGGATGTTTCACCAGAACATTTGACAACTTGTACCCGATCTTTGAGATAATTCCTTTGAAAACCCAACCAGAGTAGAACAGCAATCAGCAGGTCATGGTTTAGCTTATCAAAAGCCTTCGAGAAATTTAGTAAAATCACGATGCATAGGTTGCAGCTGTGATCTGATCTGAACCCTGATTGATTTTTTGGAAGAATGACATTTTTAGCAACAGTCAGAGTCAACCTACTTGACCCCAAATTTTTTGATGTGCGTTGCGTGTACCTCATTGGTACGCCTGTATGAGAAGAACCCTAAAAAACGTCAAGTCCAAAACTGTTTCTTGCTGCAGTTAGTTGATTTGAACATCTGCCATCGCCGATTATAATTCAATACTTTTTATGCGCGGTTTAATTACAGTTTCTTATTAACCAAAGAAACTTAATCACTCGTGATTGTGCTGATCGCGCGGAAGCATGGCTTACATACGCTTACGGTAGCCAACTCATTGATTCCTCGTGTTCTTCATCTTTCAGTTAAAAATCATGATTGCCATATAACCTGTCGTGGGATGCAATGAAGATCATTTCTTTGGTGTCGATGGCCTTGTTGAAATGATGAAGCACTAGTTGTGTAGTTATGCCTGTTATAGGATATGTAGTTTTTGTACAGTCCCACGTTTATCACAATTTTATGTTAATATAATGTAAATTAAATAAAATAGGCGACGATTCACTTCAAAAATTATTTATTGAGATGTTAAAGGATGTACAGCAAAGTATAGAGTAATCCTATCTCTAACAATAATAATAATAATGGTTTATTGGTGCTAGTACACGAATCGTGCTCACACAAGTCTTTACGATAATTTATTGAGGTAGTAATAAGAGTAAAAAAATGTCAAACAATACATATAAAACACAAACACTGAGTTTCATACACAGCAGCTACAAAAATTAAATGTTTGAGCTGGTATTTTTTGCGATCATTTAGTTGGTTCTTTTTTCTTACCTGGAAATTTGACCGGTGAAATGTATTTGGAATTACTGGAAGACGCCATAGATCCTGCATTAACAGCCATAATTGAAAATCAGAATGATCGGCGATACATTGCAATTATGTTGATGTTCCAACAGGATGGTGCCCCACCACATTACGCATTACGTGTTCGATAATATTTAGATCAGACGTTTCCAGATCGATGGATTGGTAGCAGAAGTGCCATTGAATGGCCCCCAAGATCGCCAGATTTATCACCTTGTGATTTCTTTATGTGGGGTCATTTAAAAAAGCAAAATCTATGCTACTCAGCCAACATCATTAGAAGACCTGCGGCCAAGAATTGTGAATGGGTGCCTTAAAATTACTGCTCAAATATTGCAAAATGTGCGGCCACGTTTTGAGCAAAATCTTTATTATTGCATGGAGCGTCATGGTGGCCATTTTCAACATTTGCTTGCCTAACGGGTCAGTTCATTCTTCATTTTTAAATTTCAAAATGATTGCACTGCTTTAAAGCCCTTTGACCTTTAATAATGTGTGGATGCACCCCGATGTGCTACGCATTCTCCAACGCGCCTAGGCATGCTTTTGATCAGGTGGTTAATGTCCTCCTGTGGTATCTCATTCCAGGCAACCACCAACTCCTCTCGAAGTACTTCTAGAGTCTGAGGAGGACGCTGCAAATTGAGCAATCTCCTACCCATCATATCCCACACGTGCTCAATTGGGGATAAGTCGGGAGATCTTGGTGGCCATGGTAATAATGTGACATCATTATGTTGAAAGAAGTCTATTGTGACTCTTGCAACATGTGGTCGGGCATTATCTTGTTGGAAAGTTAGATCTGCCAGGGTGTCAAGATAGTCTTAAAGATGGGGTTCTAAAACTTCGTGGATATAACGCTGCGCGTTCATGTTACCTCTGATGAAGATTAAAGGTGACCTGGAACCATAAGCTATAGCACCGCAAACCATAACTCCAACAGTGTGATGAACATGTCTTTCAACAAAAAACTGTGGATTTCTCCTTTTACCACGTCGCCTTCTAACCCTGGCACGACCATCGTACATGCATAAACAAAATCGAGACCCGTCACTAAAGACAATACTGTTCCATTCCTGATCCCAGAGTGACCGTTGTCTGCACCAGTCAAGGCGATTACGTCGGTGTTCTCGAGTTAAAGGGAGGACCCAGTGTGGCCGGTATGAAAACAAGCCTAAACTTCTCATTCGTCGGTAAACACTTCGCATGCCAATAGGTCTTCCGTGTTCTGCAAACCATTCATTTGCAATGGACCTGGTAGTGGAGAAACGGTCCCTTAAGGCCAATAATCTTAGGCGGCGATCTTCACGGTCTGTTGTTCTACGGCGGCGTCCAGTGCCCCTTGCTCTTTGCGTACGGCCTTCTCGAAGCCATGCCTGACAACACCTAACCACAGTCTCTACACTTCTCTGCACTCTAACTGCAATTGCCCGAAAAGAAAGTCCAGCTTCCCGAAGTCCCACTATACGCGGCCCCTATCAAACTCACTAAGTTGACGAAATCGTACAGGTCTCCGTACTCTAGACATCGTAACCGATCGTAAAGGATGTCAAGAACCAAAATCCGCCAACGTTGATTCTTTACTGCGGCTGAAATATTCATTTTTAGAGCGTTAGTGAATTAAAAAAAAGCAGTATAAAAACCGGAATGTCCAAATGATAAGGCTGAAAATTTTTTCACTTGTTATTTACAGTAAGATAAATACATTCACCAACTTTTATTAGAATAAAACCATTTAAACTGGGTGTTCGGATTTATATGACACTTAGTATATTAGTTTTATTTAAGCTTTAAATCGATAAATCTTCAAAACTACTGAACGGAAGTACATTAATTTTATATCATTGTAAAGGGAATTGAAATACCTTTAAAATAAGGTATCACTCGACCCCGCTTTCCAATTATGATTTTGGGGGTGGTGTCACCCTCGCTTAGGGGGCTGCACGTGCTAACGTGATTTTTTGCTAAACTTGTGTCCCCCTCGAAAACAAAATCGGCGGGTCTGAGCGTTTTTCCAAAAAAAAAAACTGAGCTGCCAGTAAATGCGTCTGTTTCGTTTTCGATGCGCCACCCTGTATACATATACATGGATAGAATAAAAAGAAAGAAATTGTAGAACGAAATATCATTGCAGTTAAAACTATTGGAGGGAGCTGTAGTTGAGGAACTCGTCAGTGGTGGAAAAACGCTGTAGACAATAGCAAAGTTTTTACAGCTTTACTAACAATATCCGTATTTATAATAAATTGGTATCTTGGAGGAATTTGTTCGGGAAAGTACACTTTTACTCCTGGATATAATAAAGTATACCCAGATACAATTGACATAATAATTAACAAGAACTCATAAGAAAACTAAATACCGGTAATATACAACAATAATATTTTTGCTAAATATACAACAAGAATATTTTTGCTAAATATACGAGGGTGATACCATAATTTATATTTATATACGTCCAGTTCCATAACATCCACTATGATAGAGGAACGCTTTCGATAAGTTATCTGTCCGGTTTGGACAGATATATTACCGAATTTTTTTTATAACTAGAACTAACACGGTTCCGAAATTTTAGGGTGAGCTTCAATTGAAAAAAAATATGCACCCTGTTATAACTGTCAAATTACCACGGTTCACTTTAATTCTCATGAAAGCTCTTTTTTCATTACTTGTTGTCGCTGCCAATAATAACGTAACGATTCGTTTTTAATTTTGTTGCCCTAAAAAATCTAATTACTCTCAGACTCAAACTATTTTACGTAACATTGGTATCGTAATAACCATTTATTTTGCATTCGCTTGTACACCATATCATTAATTAACGTATTCCACCTAAAGATAACCAACCATACGCATATTGTATTCTGACGCCTAAGAAGGTATCTGAAAGACCCTAGCGCCATCTGTGAGACAGTAGCAGAGCACAAAAATGAATTTAGGAATCTACTTTGAATAGAGTCAGAGCGTTTGGTTCTGCCACTGTGATAGATGGCGTTAGGATCTTCAATATCTTACTGGCCTTTTTTAGCGCCATCTATCAAACAGTAGCAGAAACAAAACTATTTTCTTCCATGGCTACTGCTATTTGGCATCGCTGGAGCGCTTAGCGTTGGCTGAACGTTCCTAATGGCTTTATGAAACTTCATTGAATCATCATGGGTCTTTTTAAAGACTGTGTTGGGCTACTTGAATTCGTTTTGTATATTTATGGAATTTTTATTTCGTGATGAACAGAATAATAACTTCTATTTTATTTGTTACAGGGGTTGACACTAACTCAGGACCTAGCCACTAGTGATGACAGTGGCAGGGCCTCAGAACGATTGACTGGCTCATCAGTAGCGCCGAGAGACGCCGACAGTTCGAGGGACCGTCTCAGTGATGTAAGTACAAAATCCGACTTGTATCATTAACTCTGCTAGCATTATGTGAAAATGCTTAGAGTATACAGGGTGTTCCTTAACGGTATGCGAATATTTAAGGGTGTTAATCTACATGAAAAATTAATGTTAGTTTGCTTTATAAACTATGCTTCAAAAATGTTTCATTACTAAAACTCGGGGTGTTGAAGTTTTAGGAAAAAAAAAGAAATTAATACTTTCAGACAACGGTTTTTTACCAAATAAAAATTCTTTTTAAATTTTCCATCTCTCTTGAATTGTTTTCCGTCGATGCGCTATTTTTGAGTAAAAAAATATAAAAACCGTTCTATTAATGTAATAATTGGAGAATGCAATTTAGCAATAAAATCTAGTGGCTCTGGAATATATCAACGGCTTTTGACATCTGATAAGTTTCTGTTATTCAAATCTGTTCGCTGTGACATCTTTTTCATTATTTAATTTTTACAATCTTGTTAATAATGGTGAATTATTCAAATGCAGAAATGACGGAAATGCATTACGTATATGGCCTTGTCGACGGTAATGGTGAGCAAGCCAGACGGATTTATCACCAGAGATATCCCGATCGTGCTTTGCCAGATAGTCGAATCTTTTCTAATATTCATCGTCGTCTTGTTTAAACTGGTTCTGTCCGGAAAGCAACATCTGAAGGTAGACCTCTCAGTGTGAGAACACCTGAAATTGAGGAAGCAGTGCTGCACGAAGTCGAAGAACATCTTGAAACGAGTACGAGCAAGATCGCTAGACACTTAAATATTTGCCATCAAATTGTTTGGAGAATTTTAGTGGATTTTTGGTTATATCCTTACCGTATTTTAAGAGTACAGGCAGTACTTCCCATTGATTTTCCAAGGCGTGAGACCTTCAAAAAATTACACAAAATCCGCAATTTTAATCAATGATTCTGTTCACGGACGAAGCTAATTTTTCTCGAAATGCCATTCAGAATTTCCACAATAATCATTTGTGGGCAGAAGAAAATCGCTATGCCGTAACCGAAACCCATTTCCAACACCAATTTTCGGTTAACGTATGGGCAGGAGTTATTGGCAACCACTTTATTGGCCCATTCTTCTTGCCGGACAGACTTATCTCAATTTTCTTCAACAACAGTTGCCCTTGCTGCTTGATGATGTTGCTTTAGTAATAAGAAACAATATGTGGTACATGCATGTTGGTGCACCAGCGCATTTCAGTGTAGCTATTCGTAATTATTTACAAACTGTTAATCCAAATCGTTGGATTGGGCGCGGTAGTCCCCAAGAATGGCCACCATGGTCCCCAGACCTCAACAGTTTAGATTTCTTTTTGAAGGGATATCTTAAGACACTTGTGTACACAAGTCCCATTAACACTGTAGAGGAATTAAGAGAAAAAATAGTTATAATAATAATAATAATAATGATATACGCCTTTATTACAAAAAAATATGTACATGGTACATACTGAAAGTGGGACTCAACTGGCGAAGTTTAGCAATGCTACTCTTACACTTAACCAGCTGAATCAATAAATACAGTGATATTAAATAAATTAAAAACATATATATATATATATATATATATATACATATACATATATACACATATATACATATATATATAGGTGAAAAATTAAAGCTTCCACCTTTTGTTGGGTACTTCGACAAAATTTAAGCAAAGAGGACTCTTTATACTTTTTTAATTCTCTCTAGCTTTCAATGGACTTTGCCATCATCATCAGGAGCTGCAGTTACAATGAAAACAGTAGCAACAAAAGTGTAAAATGAATTTAAATTGACTCAACTTACAGTAGTATGTGAGGATGTTGCTAATTGTTGTTTACGTATAGGATGAGGGAAACGTCCAGTAACATGGTGAGAGCTGGATAAATGGTACAATGGTCAAAATTATATAAAATATGACAAGAACAAGTTAAAAACAGATTAAAAATTATTTAAAAAACATTAGAGCATTACATCGTGAAGCCACTTGATGATTGCACAAAATGGTGGTCATGGAATAATGAGTGAGATGAAACCCTTTGACAGAAGGCCGAAGGTTGTCAATGTCTGTGTTGAAAGATGGAACGAATTGTGGGCGTGTGCCAAACGTTGCCAAATCACTTCAGATGATGTGATTTTCAGAATGTTATGTAAGAAATTGTTAAACCGACCAGAGGCAGTTGAATAAACTATATTTTAATTAATGGGAATTTAAATTAACAATTATTAATAAATCGTGAGAAGAGAATTATTATATTTTGAGTGGAATGAAATTTACTGGTGGAATCGGCCAAAACACAGATTCTATTTATGGTTGTGAAGAGTCGAAATTTGGGGAGATATGTACGTTCTCCAATTTTTCGCAGTTTAGCAAATATGAGTAAATGACACTCAGTTGTTTAACATCTGTCTTTTTGTTGATACAGTTGTTATTCATGAAAATATGGGACATTTCCAGGAATAAACGTTTGGAAAGGTGTTTTTCTTTATCAAGTACTTTGATACTTGTGTAATTCATAGAATGCCCTGTTGTGTTAACATGAGATGCTAGAGCGCATCTTTCAGGATGAAGCCTAGCATCACTTTTGTGTGATGTAATCCTTCCTTTAAGAGATCTGGAGGTCTGACCTATGTATATTTGGTTGCAGTTGTTGCAATTGATGGAGTAGACTGTGTTGGTTAAGCCAAGCAGCGGGACTTAGTCTTTCATTTTTGAAAAAATGCAGTTTATAGTGAGGACGGATTTGCAAGCAATTCGAAAGTTCAAAGGACTGCACAATCTGATCAGCTTAGGGGTCAGTTCCTTGATATAGGGCAGGACAGCAGAGTCCTCTTTGCTTAAATTTTGTCGAAGTACCCAACAAAAGGCGGAAGCTTTAATTTTTCACCTAACTGGTCTAGACGACAATGACCACGTCTCAAGTTATATATATATATATATATATATACACATATATACATATTTATATATACACACCTATATACACATACCTATATATACATATATATCATGCGCTTAAAAATAATATTAGCTTCTCAACGTAATAAATATAAAGTCTGATTGGATGATGAATGTGGAAAGGATAGTATCAGTCAATCAGTCTGATCCTTACATGCTTACGAAAGCTTAGCTCATACATTTAAAGGAATATTCCAACGAATTATATAGAACTGCCGAATTATAAGAAAAACTGCGGATCAATGAGACTGTACCAACCGATCATGAACAACAAAGTTAAATAGAATTTTTTCTCTCAAGTAGGCGGGCTTGGAAGCGGTTATTACTTTGTGAATAAATACTAGATGGTGATATTCGACCAATTTATCAAATTTGAGCCATTTCAGCGTCCTGTATTTCTGTGATACATGGTCAAATTTCCACATATAAAACTTACACAATATTATTCTGTATAATTTGAATTCTATTTTTCGTTATTTTGTCAAGGCATGGGAAATAAAGGATGTTACAGTAGTTCAAACAAGACATCACTAGCGTTTCACACAGTTTTTTTCCTGAGCTTATAGTTCAGTAAGTACCTACAAGAGTACAAAGTGCGTAGGCGGAGGTAGGTTTTTTGAGCAAGACAGTTGATATGATTATAAAACTTTAACTTCTCATCGACCTCGACACCTAAAATCTTGGCAGTAGTACCAACCTGAAGAAGATTTCTGTCAATGAAGATATTAAGGTTACCTTTGACGTAGTTTCTTTTATTATCGGAACAGAAAACTATGATTTTTGACTTCTCAGGATTAACTAATAAATTATAATTGGCTGAATATTTACAAACCATGTCAATATCATGTTGTAGCTCTTTATTAGCTGTTGGTAATTCACTAGCTTTAAAATAATGTACTATTTGGGTATCGTCTGCAAAAGATTGCATTTTAGAATTTTCCATTACTGCATATAGATCGAATATGAGGAATAAGAGAGGACCTAGGATAGAACCCTGAGGCACTCCAGATGGTATGACACTTGGGACATAGCTCTGTCTAGATAGAGAAACTTCCTGAACTCGGTTGGTTAAATACGCACAGGAAAATTTAAGTGAGGTATTATCAAAGCCAATATATTTCAATTTAGCTAGAAGAAGGATATGATTGATTCTATCAAATGCCTTAGAGTAATCAACCGATATCAAAGCTACTGTGATCTTTTTATCAAGCGCACGTAGCACATTGTCGCATAGATTTAATAAGGCAGCTGTTGTACTATAGTGTTTTCTGAAACCAGACTGATTAGTGGATAAGATTTTGCATTCTTCAATGTAAGCAGTTATTTGAATCTGAACGATCTTTTCTAAGATTTTTGATAATACCGGCAATAAACTTATTGGTCGTAAATCTGAAAGCTGGGTTGGTTTGTTAATTTTAGGGATAGGAACAACTAAGGCATGTTTCCACAGAGTGGGAAAGTAGCCTTTCTCAATACATGAATTGATTAGATGTACTTTATGAGCAAACGTTATAGGTAAAATGACTTTAATCATGGTTAAAGATAAGGTATCGATGCCCTTAGTATCGGACTTTAAGGTTTTTATTGCCTGAAATACTTCAAAAGGTTCGGCAATTCTTAGAGAAAAGTTATTGTTTGGGTGAAACTTATTTCGATTATAAAATTGAATTACATCTTCGGAAATATGATTACCACAGTACACGCTCATAAAGTAGTCATTAATCGCATCGGGATCACTAAAATTTGACGGTATAGCGGGTTTACTACTAAAATTTATATCAATATTTTTGAGTCCATTCCACAAATCTTTCGCATTACCTTGCTCCGTTAACAATTCAATGTACGCTTTTTTTTGTTTGCGAATCTCTAAGAGAGCTTTATTTCTTTTCTGTTTATACTTAGCAAAATTTTCTTCCGTTCGATTCCTTCTAAAAAAAGCCAATGCTTCATCTTTTTCTTTTAGTAGTTGCTTAAGGTTGCTGTTCAACCAAGGAGCAGGTTTTTTGTTAACTCTGAATGTTCTGATTGGAGCGTGTTCATTATATGCATCTATAACTGCTTTAGTTAAGTATTCAACTTTGTCTTCAATGCTTTTTAAGTAGATAGCTTGTGATAGAATAAAAAACACTCCAGGGATCAAGTGCGCATACATACTAAGTGAAGCGGGCCATTTTCAACAATTTTTATAATCATTTCGTAGGTTTTAATGTTATGTTTATGTTGTCAGTGGTTGTTGTTCATTACCCCTAATGTGTTTAAATTTTCCAATTAAATTAATAATCTTGCAAGTTAAAAAATGAACGGTTTTTATTTTTTTTTACTCAAAAATGGCGCATCAAAGGAAAACAATTCGAGAGAGATCATCATTTCTTTTAAATTGAACGGGGAATTCAAAAATAGTTTTTACTTGGCAAAAAACCATTGGCGTACATTACTTTCTTGAAAAATATCGAAGTCAATACCCGTACGCACACCACTGTTAAAAATATGCAACTTTATTAACTTCCACTACTATTTCAGTGAAATGTCTGAAGCGGTTCTGAAAATATTAATTAATTTCCAATTTTTTCCTAAAACTTCAACACCCCGAGTTTTTGTAAGGAAACATTTTTGGACCATAGTTTATAAAGCAAACTAACATGAATTTTTCATGTAGATTCACACCCTTAAATTTTCGCATATCATTAAGGAACACCCTGTATATTCGCTGCAAATGTATATTTAAAAAATGTTCAATTTGGTGCTATCTTTCTCAGAAACGAAACCTTGTTAATTTATTTATTGATTGAATGATTCATTTCTTCCTTGTGTCGCCTATTGCTGTTTTCTAGTATGCAAACAAATCGCTTGAATTTTGTATTCTTTTACAGGCAAGCAGTAGATGTAGTTCCGGAAAAGGATATATCGTAAGTTATTTGTATATTATTTCATTTATGTTTAACTAGTGTTGATCGTATTATTTTACTTTTTGAAACCAGCTGAATAACTTTATTTGATTCGGAGGATAAAGGAACTTGATTATCCGACGTGTACTCATGTTAGATAACCTTAAAAATCTCAAAAATAAGGTTCCCACATTTTTTTCAGGTACAAGGAATTTTTAATATAAAAAACCAATTGACCGTTGGAAACATTGATCTTTAAGCTATCTTTCTACATAGTGGCCATTTTTTAGACGTGAAATTCACTTTTCTCGCGTGCCTGCTTGGAAACTTGGTAACTGCTTCTTGCAATTCCTCGTCAGTCTCCAACCGTTTACCGCTTAGATGCTCTTTCAATTCTATCAATAAACAAACATTAAAATAGATTAATGTTTTAATTTATACATATTTGACTAAATCGAGATTTTAATGAAAATCGATACAACTATTTTGATTTAACTTTTCAATAGCTTTTGTAATGAAAGGTATGAGCTCGAGGTTCGGGTTTTTAATTTGAGTAGCAAATAACTTATCTGTGATTTGTTCGCACTTAGCGTCACAGAGATTGATCGCTAATCAACGCTAATGAACCGTTTAGCTTCTATTCTTCCGTAATCGCTGTCAAACGATCCAGAAGAATGGGGTGTCATTCATCCAGAAACTCACAACGCCGCTCCGACCGGCTATATAGACAGAACAAGGGGAGCGTATAATATCCAGATAGCGGATTTCATAAGTACGTTCAACTTTTTATCTCGTCTTCGGCTTTTTCAACTCCGCCTCATCTCCATTCCCGGAGACGAAAGATGAGTATAAACTTCTGTGCACAGGGCCGGATTCTCGAACTTCGGGACTTTGCTGAGTGCGTATCGGGTATACCGATCAATATACTGTATCATTGGCAACTTAAATGAAATTATACACAGTTAAATAAACTAATAACTAATACATACTACATACCTACATCCATTCCTTCAAATCGTAGTTTTAAACTGAGAGCACTGTGCCGCGCCTTGCGTATTAATTCCGTTCAAAGTAATCGAGATCGTTCTCGAACAGATCGCTCACCGCAGTGTTGCCGCTGCTTGTGTTTATTATGAGAATTTACAAAGTTTACGGAAGTTTCTGTGATTTTTATACCTTTTTAAAATATGATCAGTCACAAGATTTCCTGAGCTACCGGTAGCTCGCGATCGACGGGTTGGCGAGCACTGACCCAGACGGTCAACGGCTCGAGACGTACGGGGAGCAGTTACCAAGTTTCCAAGCGAGCTAGCGACTGACTCTTGTGAGTCCGGAATGAAAAAGTGGATTCTAGAAAAATAGCTTAAAGATCAACGTTTCCAATGATATCAAATGAAAAAATCCCTTGTGGGAACCTCATTTTTCGTAATATAAATTTCGAAATACAGCAGACGCTCGATAATGTAAACTAACTTAATCCAAGTGTGGTTCACATTATCGAAATGTTTACATTAGCGAACGTGATTTATATAATATTTGATTTATTAAAAGAAACGTTTAATACATACTATTTATAATAGCGATAAAATAATTCACAATTTTTGTCTGCATAAATTTGCGCTTAGCATTGTCTTCCAATGCCTGCGCCCGTAATTTACGAAGAACTAAAATATCCGTGTATGAAACTTCTTTTCTTTCAGCCCAATCCAAAGCTTGGTTAAAAACTTGTATAGCTTGCGCGTCAGTCACTACACTTCTGACTTCAATGGGATCGTTCTCATCATCCTCACTGTCCATATCATCCTCCTTATCAGCATCATTCGTCCGCTTATCTTCGTTCCATAAATTAATGTCAGCAGGAGTACAAACAATGTTGAGATTCACTGTTTTCAATAAATCAACAACATCCAATGACACACTTATAACATTATCATTATTGGATCGCAAACATTCTCTAATTACGCTTAAGGGGACATCGTCTTCTTCATCATCTTCATTAATCGTACAAAAGAGATTGTTCCAACATTTTTGAATAGTTTGCTGGTTAAGTTCATTCCAGGCCATATGTAAATCTAAAACAGTTTCTCGTAATGTTACTTTTTTTAAAGCCTCAGATAAGTTTTCAGGATTCTTTGATAAGACAGACGAAAGTAGAAACTTCCTATAGTATAGTTTGGTGAGTCTTATTATATTCTGGTCCATCGGTTGAATTAACGGTGTTACGTTGGGCAGCATGTACATGACGAAAATTGACCTATCCCTGCTCCTCAGTTGTTGCTCGGGAGGATGACTTGGTGCATTATTCAATAGTAACAACGCTTTTATTGGAAGCTTCTGTTGTTTTAGGAAACCTTTTACCTACAAATTGAAAACACGTCTTCAAATTATGAATAGAGCATTTGTGATAATTGATTGTCATACCTGAGGGACAAAGCGCCTGTGGAACCATTTCAGGAATATAGTGCTAGTCATCCAAGCGGTTTTTGAACAGTCATAAGCAACAGGGATATTAACATTTTTAAACGAGCGCGGATTTTTTGCTTTCCCAATTACCAGTGGCTTTATTTTGTGTGAACCATTAGCATTAGTGCAGGCTAGAAACGTTATTCGTTGTTTCTCCGGCTTTCTTCCCGGGGCAGATTTTTCAAATGATGCAGCATAGGTTTTCTCTGGTAACATTTTCCAATAATGGCCACTTTCATCTGCGTTGTAAATTTGTTCCATTCTTAAATCTAGCTCGGTAATTGTTTTCATCAATTTTTCTTTGAATGGTTGCACTAATTGTGGTTGTGCTGATAATTTTTCACCAGATATAGACAGCAGTCGAATTCCATATCTTGTTTTGAAACGTTGTAGCCAGCCATCACTAGCTACGAAATTTTCAGTTTCTTTCAGTTTTTCATTTAACAGTCGCGCTCTCTGTTCAAGTACTTCGCCACTAACTGAGACATGATTTTCCCGTTGTTTTAAAAACCACTTATACAGGGAATTTTCCATTTTAGGTGCCTTCGCATTTTTTAAAGTTTTTCTTTTTCCCGGACCTCCAAATGTATTGCCCGTTCTTTGTAAAATTTGAGTTTTCATACGCTTAATTTTACAGATTGTTGCTTTCGATACTCCATATTTTTTTGCTAACTGTGTCACTCCCGCACCTAGTGCAACTTCGTCTACGATTTTCACTTTCTCACTCAAATTTAAACACTTTCTTTTACAGGATGTGGATGCCATAGTCGTAAAATATATTAACGCGTGCAATGTATTCACTTGAGTTCAAAAATGAAATACATACGTACGTATAAACGTATCCTAAACGATCATACGACTGACCGAGTTTGTCGTATTTTATCGCAGAGGTGAATCCCCTACACTGTACATCATAAATCCCCGACGCCCGACATAAATCATCGAGGCTTCAGCATTTTACCGTCGCGCTGTTTCCGTGCGCCGAGAGTTGTTTACGTTATCGAGCGTACACATTGTTTACGTTATCGCGCGTTCCGTTTGATCCTATAGAACAAAGTTTGTGTTTACATTAGCGCAAGTTTTCTTTATCCCGTGTTTACGTTATCGAGCGTCTGCTGTATTTCCAATTGGTTCTGTATACTCTCGGTGACGGATGCGATAGTGCCTCCAAAAGTAAAAGCTGTAAAGGGGTTGAAGAAGGGTAACCAGGGAGAAGAAGAATGGCTATTACCTTGGTCCCTCACGTCGGTGAATCTCTTCTGGAACCTCGTGACAGTCACTAGCAAAAAACTAGCGTTTCTTAAAAATCGCGGTTTACAACAAATGACGGGGACAAAATTATTGTTTAACAACGCGCTGATATCATTCTCCTCTCGTTCTTACGAAAAATCATGGGCGTAACCACATTTAGTACCAAGAAAAACAGCAGCAGCATTAACAATACAACTCAAGTTAAAAACGACTTGCTGCCGCAACACTCAATATGCTCAAAAATTTTATTGACTTTGGTAGTGGGATAATTTCTTAGATAAGGGATTTTAGTTACATAGCACCATGTAATACAAGGTGGGCCATTTAAAGTAGAAGCATGAGACAACCGTACATCTTTGACATTGGTTGTCAGATCGACAAATGAACAACAAAAGTATTTTTGTTTTATAAACAGATGCTTCCACTTTAAATGGCCCACCCTTTATTTACAACCCCATGAAGATTTCTGATAACTTCAGAGTAACAAGCTTTCGAAAATGTCGTACTCCGCCCCTGACGGCGTTCAGTTTCCCCATTTATGTCATGTAATTTTTCGAGAAAGTTTACCCTCGGTGTATAACGAGCTGTGTGCATTGGACAAAAAAGAAAGGATAATCCAATAAGTTTGGAAGGAAATTAATTTACGTGCCCTCTCGGCCTGTGCCATCACACAAAAGCGGGCGGCGGGCAAATCTCATAAATTTCTTATAGCCACTTCTGAAAAAGTTTGTAATTGTATAACGCATAAAGAAAAAAAGGGAGGAGGAACGCCGAGAAGGAAACCGTTTTTCTTAATAAAATTACAATCTGTTAATTAATTTTTCTCGCAGAGTTCTTTGTGGGGATTAATCTAATGAAACGGTCTTAATAATGACGAACAAAAAAGGGGAGAAAATGTAGAGAGCCGTTATTATTTCCGGAACAGATGCTTTCAGAATTTTAGATTATTTTAATCGAGTTATTTGGAATAATTCTTTTAAGGAACTAGCACATTTTTGAGATGTATACTTTTTTGTAAGAACTTAGTTTTTGTCTAGTTTTTTCGAGGACCATATATACAGGGTGATAATTAAGTCACTGGACAACAAATTTTAGTTTTTTAATCGTATCTTGTGGGAAAAGTGCACTTCTTTGTTAATTTTGGGGCGCTGAATCCAAAAATGACAATGAAATAAAAAAATTAGTTGCGGTTTAGAAAAAAAACTTTTTATTTTTACGGATATATTAAAAAAAGTAACAAGATTCATATACTTATAAGAATCACTATATGCGCTGTCTTTTTGCTGTTCTTTTATGGATAGTTTCTGGAGCATCTCTACCAAGAGTCCAACAGTAGTCTGCAAGCATGGAAGGATTCCACTTTCCCTGGTACCTTTTTTCCATTGTTGAAATATCCTGATGAAAACGTTCGCCGTGCTCATCACTTACGGCTCCGCAATTGTCGGGAAAAAAGTCCAGGTGTGAGTGTAGGAAATGTATCTTAAGAGACATATTACAGCCCATCTTTTGATACGATGACAGCATATTTTTGACAAGGGTTTTATAGTTGTCAGCTTTTCTATTTCCCAAGAAATTAGTGACCACCAGACGGAAATCATTCCAAGCGGTTTTTTCAATACCTGTTAAAGTGTTTTCAAACTGTGTATCTTTCAAAATATTTCGAATCTGTGGCCCTCCAAAAATACCTTCTTTAACCTTTGCCTCGCTTAGTCTTGGAAACTTCTGACGCAGGTATTGAAAAGCTGACCCATCTCTATCTAATGCCTTGACAAAGTTTTTCATTAGGCCCAACTTGATATGCAGTGGTGGTAATAAATTTTTTTTCGAATCTACTAATGGCATATGCTGTACATTTTTTTGACCTGGCTCTAGGAATTGACGAACAGGCCAGTTTTGTCTGGTGTAATGAAGTGCCTTTGCCCGACTGTCCCATTCACACAAAAAACAGCAAAACTTTGTGTAGCCTAGCTGCAGCCCAAGTAAAAGTGCAACAACTTTCAAATCGCCACAAATATGCCATTGGTGCTCATCGTATTTTATGCATGTCAATAGGTACTTCATATTGTCATATGATTCTTTCATGTGAACTGCATACCCTACAGGAAGAGATGGTAAAATATTTCCAATATGCAATAACACTGCCTTTAAACTCAATGTTGAACTGTCTATAAACAATCTCCATTCTTCTGGGTTATAGTTTATATTTAAAGCCGCCAGTAAGCCGTTAATGTTACTGCAGAAAACCAAGTTATTCTCCATATTGAAAAATGGTTCTAAGTCTTTGTGGCGTTTACGAAAAACACATACCGAAACATCGTCTTCTAACAAGTTCCACTGCTGCAGTCTTGATCCAAGTAACTCTGCCTTACATTTTGGAAGTTCTAAATCTCTTACAAGATCATTTAATTCTGACTGTGTTATTTTGTGCGGTTGGTGGCATGACGTGCTCGGTATAAAATCAGGATCTCTTGACGTTGATGGCATATCTTCTTCCTGACGAATCACTCGATCGCCATGATCTGATTCGTTTTCTGATTCGCAAGTGTAGGATTCTGGGGGTTTTGGAATAGGATTTTCGTCACTGTGAGGCACAGGTCTCATCGCAGATGGTATGTTTGGGTAGTTAATAACCGATTTTTTTTTCTTGGACATACCTGTGGCTTATCCAACACAAGGTACCATGCAAAAGTAACAATCATTAATATGATTTGTAGGCTCTCTCCAAACCATTGGGACAGCAAAGCGCATAGACCGTTTTTTGCCATTTAACCAGCTCCTCAGACATGAAGCACATGTATTACAGCAGATGTGGGATGCCCACTGTTTGTCTTGATCACCGAGTTTACAACCGAAATAAAGCTGATATGCCTTTGTTATTAGTGGAGTAATAGACCGTCTCTGAGACGCAAAAGTCACATCACCACACACGTAACAAAACTGATCTGGATTGTTTACACACTTTCGAGACATCTTGCATGAACGTTGTCAGCCAACTCAGGAAAAAATGGCTAATATAAAACAATATAATGTACACGTATGTATAACGTAACACAATCATGCCGATTACATCATCTTTCCTTGCCGAATGTAAAAATGAAGCACGTGCATTCTTGTGAATTACAGTATATTAACACTGTCACAGCAGGAACACATATATTACCGTATCTCGAAAACTTGAACTAATATTGAAAAAATAAGTTTCATTCCGGTTTTAGCACATTAAAAATAGTAATATTTTGTTGATTTTATTTAGGATATTTTTTGGCTGTTGATCAGTGGTATGTGACACAAATTTAACTGACGGTTCTTCGAGTAATTATATAGTCCAGGACCATTAGACTTTGTCTGCTGAAAAAATCCCACCTGGTTGAATTTTTTGCCAGAGCTTTTTTTCGGAATTATAAATCATCCCTCAAAAGTCTCCATGAATCCAATTGGAACTTTTGTTTGTTATTGGGTGCCAAAGGTTACAAAAAACACTTTTTTTCGTCTATCTTCGGAAATATAAATTCTACGATAAAATGAGCTATTACCTTTTTTGTTCAGTATGAAATTATCCACAAAAAAGATTTTATGCATTTTTTCGTAGAGATCGTTTTTTCAAATTTTACTTTCAATGTTGAACATTGAGAAAATAGTAAAATAACGTACTTTTTTCTACGTCACCATAGAGGTAAAGCACCAGACGCATTTTTTTTCTCAAGTGGTCTCCCCAATAGGCCTAATTCACGAAGATAGAATGAAGAAATGATGTTATTGTTACTTTTTTCCTTAGTCATCAATGTGACAAGATGCGGCATCATCTAAGTCTTCGCCAACCTCAAGTGTTGAGCATCGAATTCCACATTATTCGACTCTTCAGTGTTCAATGGCGGAACAGCGAAGGCCAAGTTTCCTACATCCGCAATTAGCTCCACAACCTTTCGTACAATTACAAAAGATTGTGTTTAATAAGACATCAGGTGCAGATGGCAATATAGCGAGTATTGGCTGTAAACATTCTTCGGTCGTAGACCATCCCCAATCCAATGGATTCAAATTCTTTCCAAGCCATTTCTGGACTTGATAATACAAACAACATGAATGTGCTTGAGTTGCACTCGATGTTGTCGAACATTTGATTTTAGGAGAATAATAATCATTGGTGCAGCGGCCTCTAAAATCTAAAACGTTCCTCTTTCTCATCAGATTTACGATTTTCATACCAGGTTTTGTTCAAGATATCATGACGAACATCGGAGAAACAAATAATTGTTGATCTTCGACTCTTTGTTGTAATACCGATTTTTTACCGTACTTTTCAACGAATGTTATTTTTACAGTAACATGATCAGGTACAAAATCAGTACATACCTTTTTAAGTTCCGATAACGTGAACTGACAATCGTTATTTTCAATGTTATTATATATTTTCTCCATTGCCAAAGAGATGTTGATATTTCGAGGACTCCCATGCTCCCTTTTAGCAGCAGTAATGCTACTTGCACGGGTATATTCTTTGCGACACACCACGTGCACTCTGATCGATTCACCACTCCGCAAAAATGTAATTTTTCCATTATTTCGCGATTTGTCGCAAATGATGCAATTTTCGGCCATTTTTCAATTCATATGTGAATAATATCACGTAAAAACTGTCTCAAATTTTATCCGACGACGCGTCTGTATACAACTGAGAATAGCAGAATACTGGTCTGAAGACTGGTCAAATGACGTCAATGCCCCACAGTCAGATATACAGTGACGTACAAGGTGACAAGGGCCAGCTGTCGTCTAGATCACAACAGGGGGCACTTATAGAGCACTTACCACAAATATTCAAAAAGAAAACGATGTCAAAATAGGGTTTGACGTGAAATTTTTGATTTTTGTCAATTATAACACGTTCACGTAATTTTCTGTAAATTGGCGGTATCTACGAAAAAAATGCATGAAACCTTTTTTGTGGAGAATTTTATACTGAACAAAAAAGCTAGTTCGTAGAGTTGATATTTTCGAAGATAAATATGGAAAATAGTGTTTTTTGTGACCTTTGACCTCCCATAAAGAAGCTCCACTTGGATTAATTTTGAGGAATGATTTATAATATTGAAAAGAAGCTCTGGTAAAAAATTCAGCCAGTTGGGATTTTTTCATCAGATTATCCTTCTTTTCGTCTCATAGTCCTGGACTAATAGGTGAACATCTCTTGGTTCCTTCATCACGATAATGCACCGTGTCGTACCGCATTGGTTCTTCGCGACACCGTAATCGCCTGATTTGGCGACTTCTGGCTATTCAGCAATCTCAAAAGGCCAATGCGGGGACGCCGTTTTGACACGATTGAGGAGATAAAAACCGAATCGAAGAAGGTCTTGAAGGCTATACCGGAAAATGACTATTCGAAGACTGGAAAAAGCGTTGGCAAAAGTGCGTTTTATCGGACGGGGATTACTCTGAAGGGGATGAAATTGATTTGAAAAATTATAATATCGAATCAACTCATTTAGGCCCAATTTCGCCAACATTAATATTATGGACCAATGGGAAAATACCTTATAGACTTTATTGTATTTTGATATATGTTATAGGTTTACATTTAACAATCCGATTTTCTAGCTGTTAAATTTGGCAGCAGATTTGGACGTTTGTTAATGCATGGCACTCTCGAATTTACCAACTTCAATATACTGAAAGCTGTCATTACATACCTGTTGAATAGTGTGGATTTGACTTTATTTTGCAAGAAAATAGAATATAAAATACATTCCATCCAATTCCTCATTTTCCATTACGTCATAATAGTAATCATTTATTAATTTATGGGTTAATTAATTTCTTCTTCTCTGATGAAAGATATGTCTGATTTGGCAGGGTAATGTCGCAGCCAAACGGCAGTCACTCTTTCTGACACAGTCCGGATCGAAAGATGACGATACTCGTGAAATGTCTTGATACTTCTAAATATAGGATCGTATCGAACATCCCTACAGTCAAGATGTATAACCCAAGGTACCGACGGAGCTATTTTGCGGCGTCATGTAAATAATTTTAAATTTTCATTTGTATTTTTTCAAGTGTTGTGCAATGATTTTCGGAAAAATGTCACACAGTCAATGTCAACATAGTAGTGTATATTTCAAGAGTTGTCGGAACTTACTCCACTGGGACCAGGAGGGTGAAACATGATATTAATGCACAATCTGGCAACCCTGTCGCACCCTCACAAAATGGCCGCTGACAACCACACAAGTCACCGTGTTGTCATTGAATAGCATGGAATTAAACCTTCACAGTATATGTTTTGTGACTGGTACCAAGAGTTGACAGATCGCACACATGTGTCACTCCTTGAAATGCAATAATCAGCTGTATTCAAATAATGTCTAATATAAATATAACCTAGAATGTGTACTTGTGAAAAAAGAAAAATATGGCAAATTTGTAGTTTTTAAGGCATATATTTGGGAATTTCTTATTCGCTGTGAATATAGTGTGGATGTTTGTTCAGTTCCTGAACAACGAAAAATATATAACTATATGGATGTATGGATATCAAAAAACCTGAATGGTTTTGTGGGAATATCAATCTAAGGTGCCATAATGGTTCTGGTGAACGGCAAGTAAATGAATGAATGTTTGGAAACGAGCAATATCTTTTGGTAGAGCCTGTCATCAAGTAGGTGCTTAATGGCTATCTTCAAGAAGTTTATAGGAAAAGACACCCAGTCGCATATCAATTGAAGAAAATAATATAAACATGAATAAAAAATCAACAATAGTAATTAAAACATGAATTTTGTTCAAAAATCCAACATTTCTTTAAATTTTGTCTGAATTATATGTAATGTCTTAATATTCAATAAGCTGGTGATGTTTCAATGACAAGCTGTCATCTCATACTTTGACAGTATTTTGTTTTCAACATTTCATAGCTATTGTTTGCTAAAATTTTTTGGAACTTGAAGCTCATTCGTTGTACCCTATAGGTAGAGAATAACGGACTGTTGTTGGTGAAATTGGCCTTAAAAATCATACTGAGTGTTCCCTTTAGGTGAGACGTAACCCAACTGTAGAAACATTAACGCAATCTGCGATTACCCCCAGTTTGTTATGGCTATACGCTGCACCCCTGTTTACATGACTGTGCTAGTGTGACCGCGAAAGACCCAATTTGATAATTGCATTAATGACTGTTTTTGCGGTAGTGGCAGGGAGGGCGATATTCCATTTAGCTTTACCGCCCCCAGGGAACGGTACGGAGATAAATTAATATCAGTGGAACCGTTCGCCATAAACTCATTTCACGCCTAATTGAGTTACTGATGTATCGAATATGCAATCTGCATGCATATACATACATAAAATATACGATCACAGATACAAATGTTTTTAAGGTAATTACTGCATACGGGGGCGAAATGGTTTTTACTTTAGCAGCCGGCTTATCCGTCGATTTCGTACTAGGTGCAGGACGGATGTTTTTGAAATGACTAGTCGCCCAGAGTCTACACGAACTTTCAAGAACCTCCAGCAATGCATCGTCGAAAACGGTCACCACATGACTGATGTGATTTTCCACACTTAATTATGACAAACGCTATTTGATTGTGTACCCGAATCCATCAATTTGCTTTTGATTAAAAATTACCGATTATGCGATTTTTTAAATCCTTTCAGGTAACCAAAATGCTACACCCAATAGCACATCAACACTGTAATTAGGTCCACAATGCGCACTACTTGATCACTTCCACGCACTATTTGAACTGTGATACGAGCCACGCCTGCGTTTTTAAGAAATTTTATCCTGGGAACAAGTACTTAGAGAAGGAATGGAATGTATAACGTAAACAAGTTTAAGTGCCGTCATACTGAGTGACATTAGACTAGACTTGTGAACCTTCTAGAAAGATTTCGTGTGCTACAGGGTTAAATTCGTATGCAAAAATGTGTTTTAATATATTTCGTAAGCTTAAGCGTAACTTTCTAGTCAGTAACTAAGTTTCATCAAATAAAATATTTAAAACACACATGACAACAGCGCGTCGGTCATTCTTCACTCTTATCGAACCGGCAGTCGATCGCAAACGGTAACTGGTTAATTATTGTTCGCGTACGTCGTCGTGTTTATTTACAATGTTCTCGAATCAAGAGTTCGCCGACATGTTAGTTTACGGTGAAGCTGGTCAAAATTCAAATCTTGCAGCTCAAATTTATCGCGTCAGATTTCGCCAACGGGTACACCCAGACAGAAGGGCATTTGTGCAAGTGTACCAAAGACTTCGAGATACAGGAAGTGTTCAGCGCACTAATATTCGCACGCGTGAAAGACAGGTTACTGTAGAGCAGGAGGAACACATTTTAAATATCGTGGAAATCAGTGCAGATATCAGTACTCGGGAATTAGGTCGCCGCGTAGGACTATCGCATACCATAGTCTATAGAATCCTACGGGAAAATTTGCTTTATCCCTATCATGTACAACGAGTGCATTTATTAATAATTGTTAATTTAAATTCCCATTTATTAAAATATAGTTTATTCAACTGCCTCTGGTCGGTTTAACAATTTCTTACATAACATTCTGAAAATCACATCATCTGAAATGATTTGACAACGTTTTAGCACACGCCCACAATTCGTTCCATCTTTTAACACAGACATTGACAACCTTCGGCCTTCTGTCAAAGGGTTCACCTCACTCATTATTCCATGACCACCATTTTATGCAATCATCAAGTGGCTTCACGATGTAATGCTCTAATGTTTTTAAATAATTTTTAATCTGTCTTTAACTTGTTCTTGTCATATTTTATATAATTTTGACCATTGTACCATGTATCCAGCTCTCACCATGTTACTGGATGTTTCCCTCATCCTATACGTAAACAACAATTAGCAACATCCTCACATACTACTGTAAGTTGAGTCAATTTAAATTCATTTTACACTTTTGTTGCTACTGTTATCATTGTAATTGCAGCTCCTGATGATGATGGCAAAGTCCATTGAAAGCTAGAGATAATTAAAAAAGTATAAAGAGTCCTCTTTGCTTAAATTTTGTCGAAGTAACCAACAAAAGGCGGAAACTTTAATTTTTCACCTAACTGGTCTAGACGACAATGACCACGTCTCAAGTTATATATATATATATAATTTTAACCCCCTCTATCACCCATTTAAATAATGACTATCATAACGTTTACACCCTGTATAAAAATGTATTTACAATTGTTCTGGCATTGTTCAAGCAAAATTGGAGGGTATGCGTTTGAATAAAAGAACTTTGGGACACCCTAATGTACAGTCTGAGAATGTGTTGAGCCTAATCAATTTTTAAGACATTCTCACCACCCCGTACCGACGCGCGGGGAAATGCATCCTAGCGAAAGAGTGGATTTATTATGAAACAAAAAGCGGTTGCTCACGTGGGGGAGACAGCGAGGGATGAATATATATAGGATGAGAGGCATCCAGCAGATTTAAGGGGAGCATTATAAAAGTTTAGCGTCTGCAAAAAGTTCGAACAAGAGGGGGAGAGTTGATGGAAGACGAGACGAGAAAATTGTCTCGTCCCTGCGTCAAAGGAGGGTTGTAAAAAATTGAGGAATAATGAATAGGTTCGCTATTATGGTGGCTAATTGCCAGGAGGAATTGGTTTGAAATACTTTCATATGACTTTTAAACTTCGTAATAACTGTTTAATCAGCTACGCGTTTGATCTAAATGTCACAAAGAAAATATATAAAATTGCTAAGATTTTGTTTGAACGTTTCTACATTATGATGGTATCAGTCGACATATATTTTTCAGATTTTAAGATGTTGGTAGTATTGGAATTTTTACGACTACAAAGTAATGGGTTGTCCAATAGGGACGCAGGAAAGTAAACGTCAATTTGACATAGACGCCATCTTTGTTTTCTGTCACCGACATGTCATTTTGTTAGTTGAATGTTTACCATTGATCGCTATAGAGTCGTATTCGATTGAAGACCGCATTAAAGTTATTCAAGAGCACTACAAAAATGGTGCAAAAATAAAAAACACGTATCGCGCGCTTCGTGAACATTTCGGTCGCAACAACCGCCCAAACGAAACAACCATCGGTCGTCTGGTGCGTAAATTCGAGGCAACAGGTTCTGTGGCAAATCTGCCAGGCTCTGGCCGGCCAAGGAGCGTTCGCACACCGGAAAATATTGCTGTTGTGAAGGAGAGTGTGAGAGACGTCCGAAACAATCAACAACGCGTCGATCCCAAGAATTGGGCATTTCGAGAACCAGTTTGCTCCGCATTCTCCACAACTCCCCAACTTGAAGGAATGGATATGGACGATGTTTGTTTCCATCAAGACGGTGCAACATGCCACACAACCAAAGTCAATATCCATCGATTGCAGTCCTTCTTCGGTGATCGCGTGATTTCGCGCAGAGGAAATGTGCCATGGCCACCAAGATGGTGCGATTTGACTCCCTTGGACTTCTTTTTATGGGGATATTTGAAAAGCAAAGTATACGTCAACAAACCAGCCACCGTCCAAGAACTCAAAAACAACATCATTGCCGAGATAAATGCCATAGAACCGACCATGTTGCAAAATGTCATTGAAAATTTCGACCATCGCGTTGGCGTCTGTAAATCCAGTCGTGGTGAACATTTGAGCGATATTATTTTTCATACATAAATGGTATAAATGAACCTTCAAAATAAAGTACCCAACTTGATTTGAATATCAATCTTTCTTGTTTTAATATGCGCTTACTTTCCTGCGTCCGTTTTGGACTCTTTGTTGCCAGAACTTGATTATTCAAGTTTTAACAAGGTTTTTCTTTTGTAATTTCAACAAAATCTTATGTTATGCTCAGCGTTAATCATCCGTAAGCCTTTAAAAAACAAACTCGCACGGCAACCTTACCACCACTGAGGCGAAGCGATGCGAAGAGAGCGGCGACGACATTTGTCATTATCGTCAAACGTAGCACGTCGCCTTCCTTCGCGTCGTTCCAGTGCCCGGGCTCTCATTTGATTACGTGTAAAGCGGAGGCGGTAGAGTTTCGCTTTTCTTCTCTTGGCTCCTTTCCCCCCAATAGGCGTGTACCTAAATTCCGCAATCTTCGAGCTCGACAAGAATCTGCTGTCACAAATGGTGGTTGCCATTTGAATTTAAAAAGTTGATCTTCAAATGAGTGCTAAGGACATTGTCTAGGGTCTAGGTCATATTTGATGATCGACAAATTGCTTTTAAGATATCTTAAAACTTTCTAGAAACCTTTTTCCCGAGCACATGCGGTGTTGCCAAGTTTTTGAGATGTTCATGTACTTTTGAGACGTTACAGTATACAGTAAAAACAAAATTTGTCTGACGGTGTACGAGAGAGAAGTATATACAGGGTGTCCGCAAAGTTGGGGGTTTCCTTTACACGACGTGTAGATCTTGAAAACATAAGCAATTTTTCTTGGTACCATATACACCAATGTCTTAAGGGAACCGATATAAAGGGCTCTGCATCATCAAAAATATCTGAATACCGTCCTGTAGCCGCGACCCGCGACATCACCGAGTGGTACAAGCTCACTGGCTCAACCCGACGACAGAACTGGTTCGGGGTCAGTGTGTCAGGTCAGTATGCAACCTTCAACCGACGGTTACGGTCACGCGTATAATCGATTGCGTTTAAAAAAAAATAATGGCACACTCATACACCAATAATGAACTCGTTGATATGTTGTTAATTTATGGCGAATGTCTTCAAAATGCTACAGAGGCTTCGCGAGTGTATGCAGATCGTTTCCCTAGACGACATTATCCAAGGCCCCGCAGATTTGTGTACCTGGTCCAGAGAGTCAGGCATGCGGGCCATTTGGAGGAATTTCGAGGTGGGCACAGTGGGAGGCCTAGACAACCACGAATGGCGCAAGTTGAGGGAGAACTACTGAATCGCGTAGACGAGAATCTCTCAACAAGCACTAGAGACGTGGCTAGAGAAGTGCAAGTATCAAAAACTAAAGTGTGGCAAACGCTGCGTGAAGAGGGGCTGTATCCGTTTCACGTCCAACATGTACAAGCCCTTCAACCTGACGATTTTCCAGCAAGAGTGTGGTTTTGTGAGTGGTTGATGCATCAACATGACAATAATCTGGACTTTTTGAAGTGCATATTGGTGACAGATGAATCTACGTTCACGCGTAATGGGGTGAATAACTTTCGCAACACTCATGTTTGGTCAGTAGAAAATCGGCACGCTGTCCGTCGGGCACATTTTCAACAAACATTTTCGGTGAATGTTTGGGCTGGCATGGTGAACGGTATACTCATTGGACCATTTATTCTCCCAAATCGATTGGACGGGATGCAATACCTAGACTTTTTCGCAACGTTTTGCCTTTCTTGTTAGAAGATGTGCCATTAAGTGTAAGACAATCAATGTGGTTTCTGCACGATGGTGCACCGCCCCATTTTAGACGCGAAGTGCGTGAGTTTTTGAATTAATTATTTCCGAATAGGTGGATCGGACGTAATGGACCCGTAGCGTGGCCTCCGCGATCTCCAGACTTAACACCATGTGATTTTTTTCTTTGGGGAGAAATGAAACGCTTAGTGTACAAAACTGAAGTGCATACGGTTGACGAACTTCGTCTCAGAAGTGAACAAGCTGGTGGTTTCATTCGGGGGAGGGACTCCATTCTTAAAGCCTACACCGATGCTTGGCTACGTCGTGCACGCACCTGTGTTTTTGAATCAAACAGCGATAACTTAGAACAATACCTATAAAGTACGTTTACCTAAAAACTGAAAACGCGGCAACGCCGTCATATTTGTTACCTCTGTTCGTGGTCTGCACCACCGCCTGCGTCTGCTCGGTAGCGCATCAGCTGATTTCATTTTCTGTTGGAGCGGTATGATTTCGGGCAGGGACGTACTTAGCCCTTCTCGTCAACTGGAGAGTGAGTACTTTTTCCTTTATTTTTTTTTACTTGGTCGCCCTCGTTTCACTACACATCACCTTTGTTATTGCAAGGGTAGTTGTTTCTGAAAAGGACAACCCCAACTTTGCGGACACCCTGTATAGACACATGTGTTAGAAAGAGATATAGCGGAGCTTTTGGCCACGTTGACCAGTTCCTTGAGTTAAGGTACATATTGAAAATATGCGTAACTTTATTCTTTCGTATCAAATTTCTGCTATAACTTGAAAATCGTTTGTACCAAAAAGTTGTTTTTTTCTTTAATGGCTTGCTCTACAACTTCTTTATGGCACATGTCAGCATTACCGCGAAAAATCGTTTTCCTTCAAAAATTGAAAAAATAAATATGTAGAAAATGACATTCCTTTATCCATTTAGAAAGTAGTCACTTAAACTTACGTCTGTATGATTGTTTTAAAAACTGGGGATGAACAAATGTTGACAAACAGAATTGATATGACCATGAAAAAACAGTAAGTATTCCTAATACTCCCCAATCGCACCTTGAAGAAAAAGGATATACGGCCTTGAATCTGCACTCTACACAAATATTGATAGTACCGTTTTTAAAAAACCGTCAATCGAGTGAATATTCCTTGAACAATAATATCGAATATTATCGATGTTGTAGATAGCATCTATAACATCTAGCTACCATGTACAGAATCGATCCCTGCAAATACCAGTAATGAACTGATTAGCACGTTTAATTTACTGCGGTAGATATACATAAATAAACAGCCGATGGGATCTAATCAATAATCAATTTTCGCATTGGTGATCAACGACATAACGAGCGAGACATGGCCGAATGCTCTGCTGTACGGGATTTCTCGTTAGATTAATGATAATTCATATGCGAATTAGGGTTTCGGCTCGATATAGCGTAATAACCGGTTATTACCATTTATTATTTATTATGTATGCGCGTATTCATTTTTTTTTCTGGCACGGACATCATGTACAGAATATTTGATTTTTCAAAAAAATATACAATGGTCGTTATGTTTGTTGCGTAGAAAATCACAATTATTGTGACAAATGTGATTACAAAATTCGTACTAAGCCTTATTCAAACCTCGTTTACTCAGTGTCAATACAAACAACAGGCAGCAGCGGTGGCCGCAGTAGTAGACTCTTTTCGGTCTCCTGATCAGTCGCCGTGCGCTGTGCGGGTTCGAGTCCCGTCCCAAGAGAAATGTTTCTCTTGGCTATGGATGTTGTGATTTTCCGTAGGTGTTAGACGGTCTCTGACTATCCAACGCGGAGGTACCACCCGGCGGATCTCGTAGGCGGAGCCAGAATGTGTGCATGTTGCATGCACACGTGTTCCCTCGCCAGAGTCCGTGTGGCGTCCCCCCTTTCCCATGTATCCCCCTATAGCCCCACGGTACCCAATGGGTGTTTAGGCCTTAGGCCTTCGTGGTAGTTGGAGTATAAAAAAAAACAAAAAAAGTACTTGATCGCCCTTTCAATGAGATTGGACCTGCTTGTCCCGTTCAAAATTTTTTAAACACGCGGTTTAGAGAAATATATGTTCATGATGATTATGTCCCTCGTCTTACTTTCTACCAATCACAAACGCGCAATCTTGAATTGCAAATAGTTTCTAGATGGAAAAATTGTATGACATCACCAGTCAGCAGGTTTTTCAAGTTTACCCGCGGCAAGACTGAACAGCTGTTGTCACTAAAAATTACAATACCTTTGATAACAAGTAATTATGGTCTCCTAGCACACCAGAAAATGACACTAAAAAATTTTTCTGATTTTATTGCCAACAAATTTTGTAACGTTGTTTTTAAAGTGCTAGTCAGCTCATGTAGTGAAAACGAGTCGCTTTAGAAGAGATTCTTATTCTAACATTGATCTGGCAATTGAGAAAAGGCGAATACCGTTAAAACCCATCTGTCAATATGGAAACAGTTTGCGGTACTCCGCAAGGTAAAGAAATACGAGCTGGAAACTACTAGCTTTGAGCAACTGCACCTAATCCTGGCATTTAGGCTTCTGCCTGCGTGGCAGCTTCGGTTAAAAAAAAATTGAATCCCCACTTTTTTATCTTATCTTTCCATATACACATAAATATCGGTGGCTTAGTTCAAAGACAAGAACTGAAAGTATTCCGTCTCATCTCAATGATCCAAGCGCTATAAACGATTATTTTGCATCAGTGTTTCATTGTGCTCAGCCCGACGAAGCAACATTCAATTTTTATCAAAATAACACGTTTGGCAATCAGAGATTTTCCTTCACTCTGGTTGAGCCTACTACTATCAAAACTGTTGTGAGTGGGCTTAAGTCAAATGCAAAGGGTATTGACGGTATATCTCTTTTTATGATTAAGCTATCTCTCCCTATTAGACTACCTTACTTGACCCATATTATCAATCTGTATCTTGAGAAGGGCTACTTTCCTAAATCTTGGAGACGAGCAATAGTAAGGCCAATACCTAAGGTCAGGAAGCCCACCGATTTCTCGGATCTTAGACGCATCAGTCTTTTGAGTGTTTTGTCAAAGATCTTGGAGAAAATCATTTATTTGCAAATCGTAGATTTTTTAGAGTCAAGTGACATACTCCCAGTACATCAGTCTGGGTTTAGAAAATCATACAGTACTACAACTGCTCGTCTTAATTTAGTGGACAACAACATCAGGGCCTTTAATAAAAAAAATGTGTGTCGCCTTAGTTTCACTGGGTTTCTCCAAGGCCTTTGATAGAATTGATCACGCACTGATGTGTGCTAAGCTAAAATTTTATGGTTTTGATAAAATAGCACTGCGTTTTTTTAAATCATACCTAACCCACCGTTCTCAGCGCGTCTCACTTTCTGGAGTTTTGTCAAATGAGCACTTTATCACTTCGGGTGTGCCTCAGGGCTCAATTTTAGGACCCTTGTTATTTTTAATTTATGTAGCCGATATTGCTAAGTCCATTCAAAATTATCAGCTACAGTCTTATGCGGATGACACTCAACTGCTTTACTTCTTTTATCCTGAGAACCTCCAGACTACTACTATGGAAATTAACGAGGACATTGACCTACTCAGCCAATAACAGCCTAACCGTTAAGGCTTCTAAATCTTCTGCTGTGCTGTTTTGTCCAAATCACAGAAGAGCAGAAGTCAAAGCTTCCTTGAGTATATCTATTAACAATCAAAATCTTCCTTTTTCTGAAAGTGTCAAGTGTCTAGGTGTGTTTATTGATGAAAACGTGCGGCTTCGTAAACATTTAAATAACCTCTTACAACGAAGTTACATCCGTCTGAGAACTCTGTATGCGAACAAAAATTTGCTGAATTTTAAAGTGCGAAAAAAGTTGTGTGAATCTTTTGTGTTATCTATTTTTAATTATTGCAATCTAGTTTATCATCCTTGTTTGGATGTTGCAAGTCGTAACAGAATATCTGGAGTACAAGATAACTGCGTACGATTCATATTTAATTTAAGAAAATTTAATCATGTTTCGGATCGTTATCCTTTAATAGGTTGGTTAAAGATGACAGATTTAGTTAAATACAACTATCTAACCTTTATACATAAGTTACTTGTCTCTGGAACTCCAATTTATTTACGTGAAAAACTAATTTTTAGGTATAATGTTCATCAACGACATATCCGTAACACATTCGCTTTAACAATGCCACTTCATAGTTCATCTGTTTTTAACAGGTCCTTCTCATATAATGCATGCATGTTGTACAATAGCTTAGATTACAGAACAAAAAGCCTGCCGCTGTATAGTTTTAAAAAACACTTAAGAGCTATTCTGCTCAATGGTGATTCTAAAAGGTGTTTTTCTCCAGCATTATATTTTAAAGCTAATTTTTATTTAGGTTGTAATCAGTTACATGGGCATTTTCCTCCTTTTATTTTCTTTACAACTGTACTTTTTTACCATCTATTATTCTTATGCAGTTAATGGTTAAGCGTAAGAATAGCTGTCATAGCTAAACTTCGCCATTAAGCTGCTCACTAATCTAATTATAGATAATAATATATGCATTATCTGTAATTTGTTTTTTCTAATAAAAGACGGTTTATTATTATATTATTATATATCGCTCCTATCGTACATTTGACGCAATTGGGGCTTGGGTGCCAATATCTTAGTTTTTACTCTTCCTCAAGAGCAGAATTACATTTATTGTAGCTATCTGGTATTCGCCCTGTAGAGTGAAGTCTATCAAAATTTAATTCTTGCCAGGCTGAGTAATACAAGAGGCAGTCGATTATGATTAATATTCACCGCATTTTCTCCCCAATTTTATTAGGCAGTTATTTACGGTTTAAGAAGCCATTGTTGGCGAATAATGACAGTGAGGGAAAGAAGGTGGGAGTAAGAGGGATTACGAGGGATACGACGATGAAGGGCTGAGGGAATGACTATGGACTTTCACTCCTTTTTATAGTACAGGACAATTGATTTCTGATCTCGATGTAAACTGCCAAAAATGTCCTTTTACATAAAGCAAGTATACATCGTTCAAACTGAGTCTGAAGAACTCTGTACTTAGGTCTACTACAAATACGAGTCTTAAATGGAAGTTAAGTTTGTTAACCAGAATATCATTCTTTGACACGTAAGTCAAATCTCATGATAGCTTGTTGAGACCAGTTAAGACGCAGCTGCAGAAAAATGCTGCCTTCATCTTATCACTCAGGAGTAAGCATGCACGTTCGGCTGTGATGTAAATGTAACGCTATAAATACATTTCTACTCAGGGCACTGCAAATATCAAAATATACTAAGTGACATATACATCCGAACACCCAGTTTAAATGGTTTTATTTTAATAAAAGTTGGTGAATGTATTTATCTTACTGTAAATAACAAGTGAAAAAATGTTCAGCCTTATCAGTTGGACATTCCGGTTTTTATACTGCTTTTTTTTAATTCACTAACGCTCTAAAAATGAATATTTCAGCCGCAGTAAATAATCAACGTTGGCGGATTTTGATTCTTGACATCCTTTACGATCGGTTACGATGCCTAGAGTACGGAGACCTGTACGATTTCGTCAACTTAGTGAGTTTAATAGGGGCCGTATAGAGGGACTTCGGGAAGCTGGACTTTCTTTTCGGGCAATTGCAGTTAGAGTGCAAAGAAGTGTAGACACTGTGGTTAGGTGTTGTCAGGCATGGCTTCGAGAAGGCCGTACGCAAAGAGCAAGGGGCACTGGACGACGCCGTAGAACAACAGACCGTGAAGATCGCCGCCTAAGATTATTGGCCTTAAGGGACCGTTTCTCCACTACCAGGTCCATTGTAAATGAATGGTTTGCAGAACACGGAAGACCTATTGGCATGCGAAGTGTTTACCGACGAATGAGAAGTTTTGGCTTGTTTTCATACCGGCCACACTGGGTCCTCCCTTTAACTCGAGAACACCGACGTAATCGCCTTGAGTGGTGCAGACAACGGTCACTCTGGGATCAGGAATGGAACAGTATTGTCTTTAGTGACGAGTCTCGATTTTGTTTAGGCATGCACGATGGTTGTGCCAGGATTAGAAGGCGACGTGGTGAAAGGAGGAATCCACAGTTTTTTGTTGAAAGACATGTTCATCACACTGTAGGAGTTATGGTTTGGGGTGCTATAGCTTATGGTTTCAGCTCACCTTTAATCTTCATCAGAGGTAACATGAACGCGCAGCGTTATATCCACGAAGTTCTAGAACCCCATCTATACGTAGATCCAACTTTCCAACAAGATAATGCCCGACCACATGTTGCAAGAGTCACAATAGACTTCTTTCAACATAATGATGTCACATTGTTACCATGGCCACCAAGATCTCCCGACTTATCCCCAATTGAGCACGTGTGGGATATGATGGGTAGGAGATTGCTCAATTTGCAACGTCCTCCTCAGACTCTAGAAGCACTTCGAGAGGAGTTGGTGGTTGCCTGGAATGAGATACCACAGGAGGACATTGACCACCTGATCAGAAGCATGTCTAGGCGCGTTGGAGAATGCGTAGCACATCAGGGTGCATCCACACATTATTAAAGGTCAAAGGGCTTTAAAGCAGTGCAATCCTTTTGAAATTTTTATCATTTACTTATTATGCTTCATTAAGTACTTATACAAAATTTTATTAAAATAAAACCATTTAAACTGGTGGAATAGGGATTTCTAAGCTGAAAGTTGAGATTGAGATCCGCCCTTTTGATTTTAGAAAATTTTAGTATACTCAGCGTAACTCACAGTGTCCAGACAAATTTACACACCTCATATGTCAAAATCCGTCCAGCCGCTTAGGCTGTAGCCCTTAGAATAGAATTTCAAGGTTGAAATAGAACAAAGTTTTGAATTTTTGATTACATAAAATTTTGATATACTCGCACTGCTAACACGAATTTAACAACACCTCGTTTGTCAATCCATCAAGCCGTTTAGCCTGTCGTGTGAGATACATTTTTTATCTAGCGCGAAAAACATAACCCTCCTTCTGAGATAATGGGGAGAATATGACACTGTTGCGACATTGAAAATCAGGTCTTAAGATGAACTTGATTAGTCTCAATTATGTCAGAATTGGTTTGATATCCAGCCCGCGAACAATGCTAATTAATATGAAACAACGAATACATTTCTATAAATTGTCATTGTTGATCTAGCGTGCCAGGAATTTTGAATATATTATGAAATTTGTGGCGCGGAATGTGGAATAAATAATGGTCGTTTATATCCATTGATTTACGTTAATTGCTTGTTTAGAAACATCCGGAATTTGTCAATATAAATTCACCCTTCATTTATGTGGAACATTTTACATTCTGCCACTAGCAACATTATTTCGATAAAACAACCTGAACAGGCACGCATTTTGAACGGCCGTGAATCAAAAATGCAAAACATGGGAATTACTGTATTTTCAGTGTATGACAGCATTTTACATAATGAATAAACTTGCAATTTTTTAGAATCTGTTTTGAATAATTTGATGATGCGGGCATAATGCTCATTTTGACTGTACAAAGGACGCTAGAGACGTCAATCATTTGAAAAGCGAGTTTGGATAAGCAATAAGTGGGAAACCACTCGACTGGCGGTAAAATTGAAAAGTTAAAATAAATAAAAATATGGTTAGAATATCTGTTTGACATTGTGATAGGTGACAGTTGGAGTTGACATCATTATAGCCTTTTTTCAACGACTGCACATGATTTCATACGAAATTTCTTTGAAAAATTTGATTATGGGACAGGTCAGAGTATAATTCTTTAAAACGATGAGAACGAAAGTCAGTAATAAATTTTTTGTAAAAATCTGTTGCTAAATTATGAATAAAATAATTACGGGTATTGACTTCGATCTTTTTTAAGAAAAAATGGTACGCCAATGGTTTTTGGCCAAATAAAAATTATTTTTTAATTCCCCGTTCAATTCAAAACTAATTAATGATCTTTCTTGAATTGTTTTCCTTCGATGCGCCATTTTTGAGTAAAAAAATAAAAAAGCGTTCTATTGTCCGAGAAAATTAATGTCATAATTGAAAAATGCAATTTAGCAATAAATATCTAGTTGCTCTGGAATATGTCACTGGCTTTTGACATCTGACAAGTGTCTGCTATTAAAATCTGTTCGCTGTGATATCTTTTTCAGTATTTAGTTTGTACAATCTTGTTAATAATGGTGAATTATTCAAAAGCAGAAATGGCGGAAATGCATTACGTATATGGCCTTGCCGACGGTAATGGTGAGCAAGCCAGACGGATTTATCACCAGAGATATCCCGATCGTGCTTTGCCAGATTTATTTATTTATTTTATTTATTTTATTTATTTTATTTATTTTATTTATTTTATTTATTTTATTTATTTTATTTATTTTATTTATTTTATTTATTTTATTATTTTATTTATTTTATTTATTTTTTTATTTTATTTATTTTATTTATTTTATTTATTTTATTTATTTTATTTATTTTATTTATTTTATTTATTTTATTTATTTTATTTATTTTATTTATTTTATTTATTTTATTTATTTTATTTATTTATTCAAATTCAAAAACCAATATAACTTACAAATTAAAAAACAACCTTCAGTACAGTTTAATTGAAAAAAGCTTCAAAAATACATGAGCTTGTATACTCTTGCTACCCTGAATAACCAAGATTGCAACAGAAATCTGAGCAAAGATACTAGCATCAGATCTAGAACCAGCAAGTAACGTTATATGAATTGTGAAAATTCAGTATACTTTCGTAAAGGGTAAATGTCTGAATCTTGTCGTCACAAATCCTAAATTACGTGTCTGCATAAACAAATCTAAAATTCATAACAATAGTACAGAAGCATACTAAAAACACTCAGAAGTATAAATATAGAGTACATAAAATATGAATATCTGAAATATGATAATATAGGGATATTTCGAGTAAGGTCAAACTATGTTGTTTAAACAATAATAATTTTGCGTAAAGGTTAAGCAGAGAAACAAGAGTACTACAATTTACTATAAAAGAATTTACTACAAAAGAATAGACACCTAAGCTATAAGCTTGTGTGTGTCATACAATATACAAATTCAATGCATGCTTAAGATGAACTTCTTAATTCTTTTTTTGAAACTATACTTCGAGAGGATTTTATATTCTAGGGGTAATTTATTATACAACCTAATACCATCAAACTTTATGCATTTTTGGCAAACAGATTTATTCACTCTGGTATAGGTGTAACTTATATTTATTTTAGTTCTTGTTTCATAGTAGATAGTCGAACCTTTTCTAATATTCATCGTTGTCTTGTTGAAACTGGTTCTGTCCGTAAAGGAACATCTGAAGGTAGACCTCCAAGTGTGAAAACACCTGAAATTGAGCAAGCATTTTTTGTAAAAAAATCTGTTGCTGAATTATGAATAAACTTTCGTATCGTGTTAGACGGCGTTTGAAATAAAATAATATGACTAGCCCTTTTTGATGATCGTTTTTTGATTCGCCCAAATAGAAAATTCCCCCAAAATGTATATCACGATCATTTTCAAAATCTGGTTGTGATATTATCCTTTCATAATGTCTTGGACTTAGCTATCCGTAAAGCATTTAAGGTTTATGCACGAGAAATCCTACCGATTGACACCTGATCATTGACATGCGTGTCCGCAACAACGGGAACGTTAGTCATGGAGCGACCTTGCCTTCCACCATTTCATTTGTCATTGTAAAATAACTCACGGAGCGCTAGTATCGCACTTGGATACGGGGGAAATTGCAACTGGTAAAAGTGAATAAGCTTCAATGAATGCTAAGATAAATGTGTCAGCCTAACAAAGATTGCCAAATTTCTTTCTTCCATTATTTATATTCCATTTTGGACCAAACACCACAGTAACTCATACAGGCCCGAATTTCAATCACATTTGAACTGCAACTTAACTGGTAAATAAAAGTCAACTGCCAATGTCAAGTTTATGCCAAAGCGATTGTTAATTTAAACCAGAAGACTCGTATTATCTTCATTATGTATGGGATAGCTATAAAAGTGATGTTCTACGCGGCAACCCGGCCGGAAGTGATACAAAACAGCCGACGGACGGCCGCAGGTCGTCCTCATCGGTGTTGTTGTGTTCGCGTGCGGTTGTGATGATAGTAAAGTGACGTCATACATCATTTATGTCACGTGTGTGACGTCATGTGACATACGACATTTATGTCATGCGCGTGACATAAATGACATATGCCACACATGTGACGTATGTCACATGGCGTCACACACGTGACATAAATGATGTAAAGTGACGTTTACTATCATCACAACCGCACGCGAACACAACAACACCGATAAGGTCGACCTGCTGCCGTCCGTCGGCTGTTTTGTATCACTTCCGGTCGGGTTCCCGCGTAGAACATCTACTTATAAAGTTGTGGTCAAACCACATTGTCTAAGTTGGTATGGATGAAACAAGACACAAACACCAAACATCACGAAACGCATAGAACACAATAATTCAGGCGTAAAAGCAGCGTTGCCGTATCAACGGTTTATGCATTGTTGATCAAAACTTCGAAAAACGAATTAACAGGCAGTTAACTTCCAAATCAGTTACCAAACTTGAAACTTGACTAGCGATTGAAAAACGGGGTCTAGCTTTGAAAATCTTGATCCAGTTTATAAATGTAATTTTTGGAGGAACATCTTGAAATAACGATATTTATTTACTCATTCAATAAATAAAGAAAGTTGAAAAAAAAGGCTCAGAAGGACAAAAAACAAATAAAATATTACGTATTAAGGAAGTCTTTCACTGTATAAAAATGATTGTCTATCAAGTATGGCTTGAAACGCCTAGTAAAATGTCTCATCCTTTTTATAGCCCAAATTAAATCTACGGTAAGGAACATACATATCAGCGTATTGTCTAGTGGATACGCTGTTAATATCACCAACTGAAATACTCAAAGATCCATTAGTTTTAGATGCCAAAGATTTCAAGCCACTAAAATTGTTTAGGTCTAATATAATAATTTTATTTTGTTTTAAATAACCTCACTCACGTTTATCTTTTTATCAGGTGCGGTTTCTTCTGAATAACCAAATAAAACTATATTAGTGTTGAGAAGCAGGTTGTGCTTTAACCGTGGTGAAATAGTAAACAAAGCGTATCTACAAATTTTGAAAGAGCTCGACGAGAGAGAGAGATTTGTTTGATTTATCGCCTCCAAGTTGCTCGAGCATGATTTATAAGCTGACACAATGCACAACTCGGAAAATACATTTATACGGTGGCTGCTATCCGCCAAGTAGACTTAAAGAATGGCTCTTATAAATTTTAAAGCTTACGGGCACAACATGCAATGCAAAGGCAACGACTATATTCATAAACTAGTAATATAGCCGTCGTTTGTTCAATTACAGAAGACCAAACTGTTTTGTGCTATTTGGCGATTCATCAGCATAGTCTAGGCTAGTTTTGTAGCTGTCATCCAAGCTGTGGATACCCCTGTGATATACAGAGTGTCCGCAAAGTTGGGGTTTTCCTTTTCAGAAACAACTACCCTTGAAATAACAAAGGTAATGTGTAGTGAAACGAGGGCGACCAAGTAAAAAAAAATAAAGGAAAAAGTACTCACTCTCCAGTTGACGAGAAGGGCTGAGTACGTCTCTGCCCGAAATCATATCGCTCCAACAGGAAATGAAATCAGCTGATGCGCTACCGAGCAGACGCAGGCAAACAAGGAAGGCAAAATGTTGCGTAAAAAGTCTAGGTATTGCATCCCGTCTAATCGATTTGGGAGAATAAATGGTCCTATGAGCATACCGTTCACCATGCCAGCCCAAACATTCACCGAAAATGTTTGTTGAAAATGTGCCCGACGGACAGCGTGCGGATTTGCTACTGACCAAACATGAGTGTTGCGAAAGTTATTCACCCCATTACGCGTGAACGTAGATTCGTCTGTCACCAATATGCACTTCAAAAAGTCCGAATTATTGTCATGTTGATGCAACCACCACTCACAAAACCGCACTCTTGCTGGAAAATCGTCAGGTTGAAGGGCTTGTACACGTTGGACGTGAAACGGATACAGCCCCTCTTCACGCAGCGTTTGCCACACTTTAGTTTTTGATACTTGCACCTAATGAATTTGTTTAATTTTTCCAATTAAATTAATAATATTTTTGCAAGTTGGACAATAGAACGGTTTTTATTTTTTTTACTCAAAAATGGCGCATCAAAGGAAAACAATTCAAGAGAGATCATTTGTTTTAAATTGAACGGGGAATTCAAAAATAGTTTTTATTTGCCAAAAACACATTACTTTCTTATAGAATGTCGAAGCCAATACCCGTACGCCCGGCACTGTTGAAGCTAAAAATTATTTTTGCATTGAAAAATATGCAACTTCATTAACTTTCACTACGTACTAAATATCAGTAAAATATATATAATAATTTCCATTAATTTCCTAAAACTTCAACACCCCCAGTTTTTGTAAGGAAACATTTTTGGACCATAGTTTATATACCAAACTAACATTAATTTTTCATGTGGATTCACAATTTTAAATATTCACACATCATTAAGGAACACCCTGTATTACTTTGACAGGAAGTTCTCTGATTCACCTATCAAGCGCTCATCCCCAACTATTTGTTCTTACTAAAATCCGAAAAGTACCGTTTAAACTTCGACTAGGGTACTAGATTCATACGGTAGTTGAGAATGGATTTTGCTGTTTCTGAAATTTAATCCAGCGGATTTAGAAGTGAAGTTTTGTACAAAAAAAATCACACATTCCAATTTTGTATGAGGGAGTATTGGGATTACGAGCAATTTCGCATTTAAGGCATCTGACCTCTGAATATCTTGTTACATTGTACATCACGAAAAACCATGAACCTTTCGACGTCTATTTAAAAAATCTTTAGATCGCAGGAACTTATGAGAACATATGATGTTTCCTTTCTGATTTTATAAAGTGTTCCTTTGACTGATTTAACATTTTAAGACAGATCTAAATGAGATTTCATAGTTACTACCAAATAGAGACTCACAAATACAGGGTGTCCGCAAAGTTGGGGTTGTCCTTTTCAGAAACAACTACCCTTGAAATAACAAGGGTAATGTGTAGTGAAACGAAGGAGACCAAGTAAAAAAAATAAAGGAAAAAGTACTCACTCTCCAGTTGACGAGAAGGGCTAAGTACGTCTCTGCGCGAAATCATACCGCTCCAACAGAAAATGAAATCAGCTGATGCGCTACCGAGCAGACGCAGGCTTTGGTGCAGACCACGAACAGAGGTAACAAATATGACCGCGTTGCCGCGTTTTCAGTTTTTAGGTAAACGTACTTTATAGGTATTGTTCGAAGTTATCGCCGTTTGATTCAAAAACACAGGTGCGTGCACGACGTAGCCAAGCATCGGTGCAGGCTTTGAGAATGGAGTCCCTCCCCCGAATGAAAGCACCAGCTTGTTCAATTCTGAGACAAAGTTCGTCAACCGTATGCACTTCAGTTTTGCACACTAAGCGTTTCATTTCTCCCCACAGAAAAAAATCACATGGTGTTAAGTCTGGAGATTGCGGAGGCCACGCTACGGTTCCATTACGTCCGATCCACCTATTCGGAAATAATTCATTCAAAAACTCACGCACTTCGCGTCTAAAATGGGGCGGTGCACCATCGTGCAGAAACCACATTGATTGTCTTACACTCAATGGCACATCTTCTAACAAGGAAGGCAAAATGTTGCGTAAAAAGTCTAGGTATTGCATCCCGTCCAATCGATTTGGGAGAATGAATGGTCCAATGAGCATACCGTTCACCATGCCAGCCCAAACATTCACCGTAAATGTTTGTTGAAAATGTGCCCGACGGGCAGCGTGCGGATTTTCTACTGACCAAACATGAGTGTTGTGAAAGTTATTCACCCCATCACACGTGAAGGTAGATTCGTCTGTCACCAATATGCACTTCAAAAAGCCCGGATTATTGTCATATTGATGCAACAACCACTCACAAAACCGCACTCTTGCTGGAAAATCGTCAGGTTGAAGGGCTTGTACACGTAGGACGTGAAACGGATACAGCCCCTCTTCACGCAGCGTTTGCCACACTTTAGTTTTTGATACTTGCACTTCTCTAGCCACGTCTCTAGTGCTTGTTGAGGGATTCTCGTCTACGCGATTATCTCTACACGCGTGACCGTAACCGTCGGTTGAAGGTTGCATACTGACCTGACACACTGACCCCGACCCAGTTCTGTCGTCGGGTTGAGCTAGTGTCCTAGTACTACTCGGGGATGTCGCGAGTCGCGGCTACAGGACGGTATTCAGATATTTTTGATGTTGCAGAGCCCTTTATCTCGGTTCCCTTAAGACGTTGGTGTATATGGTACTAAGAAAATTGCTTATGTTTTCAAGATCTACACGTCGTGTAAAGGAAAACCCCAACTTTGCGGACACCTTGTAGAACAAAAAAGGCGTCATTATCCATTCCAGTCCAAATAAGAAGAAGTAACCCCGCAAAAACATTATATTGTATCGTAAACAAAACGGACCGTAGCAAAAAGCTGAAAGGGTCTTTTTTCGGAGGGTTCGTTTCGTCCCACTTATTTTTTCTTTGAACGCGTTTTTTTCGTAGTCGCCGCTGCCGGGGAAAAGCAGAAACAATTTAGCTGGAAGCGCTTTTTTCTTTCGATACACGGTAAAGTAAAAGGTCCCTAAACTGGATATTAACGACTCATTTTTCTCCCCTTCACAAGCTTATATAGGACGTATTCATTTTTTTCAAGCGGAGGCGGTAGATCTTTCTCATATAGTACAGTCACGTAAACAGCACAATAGTTCTTTTTACAGTAACATGCAGCCTCCTGCGTCCGTTTGTCAAGTCATATAATAATAATAATAATAATAATAATAATATCTTTATTCCCACCAAAGAAAATACAAAACAAGTTGCAAAACCAGTCTTATAAGAACATATAGTGGGAGGGGCGAAGTTCGGCTTATCCGCTCTTCCACTTAACCCCTGGTTTTAGGTTTACATCATAATAAGGTAAGCATATATATAAAAATGAGATAAAGAGCATATACATATATACACATACATATACATACATATACATATATACACATATATACCCACATATACATACACACATGTATAAGCAGTATCAGAGAATGGACCCTAGCGGCTAATTTGTAAAATGGTACTATAAAAATACATAATGCCTCCAAAGTCATACCATGCAATTCCCTGCAATGTAGCAGCGTATACGTTTTTTAAACAAATCAATAGAAAGAGAAGTATACTCTCGCGGGATATTATTATAAAGTTTGCTGATATTATACGAAAAAGATCTTTCGAATAAGGTGGTAGAATGAAAAGGCGGTGTCAGTTTAGTTTTGTTGCGGGTATTGCGATTGTGAGCTAAGTAACGGAAATGAATTTTTTCGTGTAAGTAGGAAGGTAGTTTTTGTATAATAATCTTATGGTATTGTACGAGGCTGTGAAGCAGCCTGCGTTGCTTCATGTTCAGCCAGCCAGCATCAGTAAGCTTTGCTGACACTGAATCGAATTTACTCAAACCAAAAATAAGTCTCAGACAAGAATTTTGCACGCGTTGTATTTTATCTGAAGTGAATTTAGTTAGACATTTGTCATAGACGACATCACAGAAGTTAAAATGCGACAAAACAAGAGAATTGCACAGTATGACTTTAGTTTTTTGGTTGATGTAAGATTTTTGACCGTATATCGTCTTTAAATTAGAATACGCCCTTCTGGAGCACTTGTTAACATGTTCCTCAAACCTCAAGTTTTTGTCAAGGTATAAGCCTAAATTACGCGCTATCGAGCTTATTTCTAAAGTATTGTTATCGAGGTTTATTTTCACCAGAGGTTCACAATGGTTTCTCCAATTTTTTGGCCCGAATAACATGACTGTACTTTTAGCCGGATTCAAGTCTAAGCATATATTTCGAGAAGCTTTAGTGAGACGATCAAGGTCTTTATTTATCAGATCAACAGCAGGCAATGTTTGAGCTGGAGGAAATGATAAGTACACTTGTGTATCATCTGCATAAAAATGAGCTTTACAAGAGTGAAGACTGAAGTATAGATTAGAGGTGTAAATAATGAACATTAGCGGACCCAGAATGGAGCCCTGAGGAACACCAATGGTCACTTTCAATGGCGCAGAGTACTTATCATTCAGCATTACCTGCTGTTGTCGATCGCTGAAGTAGCTTCGCATTAGAGACTCTGCATCGGCCGAGAATCCGTAAAAGTGGAGCATGGCTAAGAGTAGGTCATGATGTATCCTGTCAAATGCCTTCGTATAATCTAAGAGCACCAAGGCAGTCAGGTTACCTTTGTCAGCACTGCACAATACATCATCCACCACTCCCAGCAATGCTGTTGTACAGCTATGCGCCGGACGGAACCCTGATTGTGTATCTATAATGAGGTTATTCGTTCTTAAGTGTTCTCTTATCTGAACATCCATTATTGATTCAAGCAATTTAGATAATGTTGGCAATATACTAATATTACGCAAATCCTTGAGCTCAGATGGCTGAGCAACTTTAGGCAAAGGCACAATCAAAGCGTGCTTCCAACAAAAAGGAAAATAGCGACGCAATATGCATTCATTAATGATATGTGTCATGAAAGGAATAATTTTGGGGCAGCAATACAACAGCATTTCGGTATTTATCAAATCAGCACCAAATGCTTTGCTTTTGAAGCCAAACAAAGTATCTTTCACCTGATCTGTGGACGCCAAAGCGAATTCAAAGAGGGATACATTTGGTTTGACATTATTTTTATAAAAAGAAAATGTATCAGCATCAGGTTCTATACCTGCACTAGATAAAGACGTAAAGTACCGGTTCATTTTGTCAACATCAGCTAAATCAACTGGGATAGATGACCTGGGTGTCTTATTGCCAAAGTTCATAGCTTCTAAATCTTTCCATAGTCTTATAGTTCGTACTGTTAATTTTATGTTCCAAATGAATCTTTTTAGCATTATCAGTTGCTAATTTTACTATATTACGTAACTTTTTGTATTCCTCCCATTTCTGATCGCACCTTGATTTCCTATAGGCAGTGAATTTGTCATCTCTAAGTTTCATTAGAAATTTAATGTTATCAGTCAGCCACGGAGCTGGTTTTTTCGTAAACCTTGCCATTCGATAGGGTGCAAATCTGTCAAATAGCTCTAAAACTAATTGATTAAATATATTTAATTTCGTATCTATATCCTGACAATAAACTATCTGCATAAAGTCTACTTCATCCAGAGCAGTCTTAAAAGATTCTTGGTTGATATTTTTGAAATCTCTGTAGCTACGTAGTACAGGTTGTTTGGTTTCTACCTCATATTCAAGGACTATAGATATCAAACTGTGATCAGACAAATTTGGTACATTACATACATCACAAGTACTTGGAATATCATCAGAGCAAAAAAAGAGATCTAGCAACGTTTCGGAGGAGACTCCAAATCTGGTCGGCGTAGCTACTATTTGATGCAAACCAAAATTATTCAACGAATCATCAAATAACTTCACAGCATTACTGTTTTTATCGAGAAAATCAATATTAAAATCGCCAGTGCAAATCATTTTGTCATATCTCGGATATAACAAACTAAGTGAATCTTGAAACTGATTGATAAAATCATAAACGTTACACTTAGGAGGCCGATAAACGACTCCAAAGCAAAAACTCGTCGCTTTAATTTTGAATGTAACCCACAATTGTTCAACTGAAGAGGTGATGTCAATAACGCTGCATCTAATTTTGTTTGTTATATAAATCAGAACACCGCCACCTCTGGAGTCAACTCGATCGTTCCTAAAAAGAGTAAATCCATCCAAAGATATGAGATCATTGTCTACATTTTGATTGAGCCAGGTCTCAGTTAATGCAATAATGTCCCAATCCTGGGAATTGACCACAGTGTTTTTGAAATCGACAAACTTGACTAAAAGCGATCTGATGTTTAATACTGCTATTTTAAGGTTTTTATTTTTATTCATATCAGTAGATAGATTAGCCATAGTCGACTCTTTCTTTTAGGTTTTGTACATAGTTTTGGTACATTGGACAACCTCTAAAATTTGTGGCATGGTCACATTGAATATTTTTTTTCTTTGTTCTGTTATAGTTCAGGCAGTTTATACATTTTGAAACATCAGACTTACAATCCTTTAACATATGACTTCCCGAGCATTTTGAACATATTATTTCCGTGGATTTGCATTCCTTTGCCGAATGACCGAATGAGTGGCACTTTATACACTTCACAATATGAAGGTGATCGCTTACAAGAGACTTCTTCCATCCTAAGAACACAAAGCCCTCTTGAAGTAAAACTTTCCGCACTGCCGGTGTAACTTCAATGACTATGTTGACACTGTTGAAGTGTTTCAGCTTCGTGACAAATTTTATGTCAGTCTGCTGAATGTTTGCGAAACTATTTAAGGAAATAATATTGTTTACTATGTCCTCAGGCGAATTTAAGCCCTCCAAATTTACATTTCTGACAAGCATGCGAGGATTCAGCTTCCTGGCTTGGGTAATGGAATATTTTGATCCAAGTTTGTTATTGAGACTGGTTTTGAGCGTGTTAAGTGATTTGTCATCTTTGCAGTGAACCGCTACACCATTCTTTATTCGTTTAGTGGAGTTGATGCAAACGTTCAGATTAGCTGGGTTAACAGATGACGTGATTTCTTGGAAAATATTCTTGCTATCAGCATTTTCCACTGCATCTGCCTTGATCAGCAACACAGATGAACTAGCGGTAGATGGTTTCTTTAAAATATCGCTAAATGTGCTTGGATTTGGTTGCAATGCAATTTTTGGTGTCACATAAACATTATTTTCGTAAGACTTCAATAAGGTTTTCTGTAGTTCACTGGAGTACTCCAGTTCCGACATCAATCGCTTTGTAAGCTCCATTTCCCTATTTAGACATTCAACTTCTTTTCGTAAGATACTAGTCTCAGTTTTAGATGAATCACATTTCTTATATAGGAAGCAACGGCAGTCATCACAGACCCAGAGCAGATTTTCACACTCTGATATTATTTTTATCCAGCTGTCTTTGACTGAGACACAAGAAGTGTGGAATTTAGATGCGCAAATACTACAGTTAATTGCTTTAGTACTCACTATAAAATTATTCTCGCATACCTTACACAGCTCGACATCGGGTGCCATGACGAAAACATACACCCAATTTCCCTGAGCTATTTATTAGTACAGCGTGGATGAGGTTTTTGCTTCGTGGAATTTTTGTCAGAGCAAAAAAAAAAATATAGATGGAGTGCAGACAAAAATAGACCTTAGTGTATAACTACTTATGTAGAAATTGCAATAGATCAAAGACAACAGACGATATTCACATACCTAACTCACACGAAAATGCAGACACTACGCACTTCCACGGATACTGAAGCATAAAATTATTTATTGTCTATGTCCTCTAGAAAAATTAACTACAACGTCCCGCTAGCCGGTCCGTTGTACCGTATATACAGTATATACAGTAATATTGCAAAACTATTATATACTAAGTGACATATAAATCCGACTTTGGCGGATTTTGGTTCTTGACATCCTTTACGATCGGTTACGATGCCTAGAGTACGGAGACCTGTACGATTTCGTCAACTTAGTGAGTTTGATAGGGGCCGTATAGTGGGACTTCGGGAAGCTGGACTTTCTTTTCGGGCAGTTGCAGTTAGAGTGCAAAGAAGTGTCACTGTGGTTAGGTGTTGTCAGGCATGGCTTCGAGAAGGCCGTACGCAAAGAGCAAGGGGCACTGGACGCCGCCGTAGAACAACAGACCGTGAAGATCGCCGCCTTAAGATTATTGGCCTTAAGGGACCGTTTCTCCACTACCAGGTCCATTGCAAATGAATGGTTTGCAGAACACGGAAGACCTATTGGCATGCGAAGTGTTTACCGACGAATGAGAAGTTTTGGCTTGTTTTCATACCGACCACACTGGGTCCTCCCTTTAACTCGAGAACACCGACGTAATCGCCTTGAGTGGTACAGACAACGGTCACTCTGGGATCAGGAATGGAACAGTATTGTCTTTAGTGACGAGTCTCGATTTTGTTTAGGCATACACGATGGTCGTGCCAGGGTTAGAAGGCGACGTGGTGAAAGGAGGAATCCACAGTTTTTTGTTGAAAGACACGTTCATCACACTGTTGGAGTTATGGTTTGGGGTGCTATAGCTTATGGTTCCAGGTCACCTTTAATCTTCATCAGAGGTAACATGAACGCGCAGCGTTATATCCACGAAGTTCTAGAACCCCATCTTTTACCCTATCTTGACACCCTGGCAGATCCAACTTTCCAACAAGATAATGCCCGACCACATGTTGCAAGAGTCACAATAGACTTCTTTCAACATAATGATGTCACATTGTTACCATGGCCACCAAGATCTCCCGACTTATCCCCAATTGAGCACGTGTGGGATATGATGGGTAGGAGATTGCTCAATTTACAATGTCCTCCTCAGACTTTAGAAGCACTTCGAGAGGAGTTGGTGGTTGCCTGGAATGAGATACCACGGGAGGACATTGACCACCTGATCAGAAGCATGCCTAGGCGCGTTGGAGAATGCGTAGCACATCAGGGTGCATCCATACATTATTAAAGGTCAAAGGGCTTTAAAGCAGTGCAATCATTTTGAAATTTTTATCATTTACTTATTATGCTTCATTAAGTACTTATACAAAATTTTATTAAATAAAACCATTTAAACTGGGTGTTCGGATTTATATGTCACTTAGTATATTATTATACAGTGACAAGCAGAAACGTGAAAGACTCATACGTTTACGAGGATAGTTAAACAAAACAAAAAATCGTATCTGACTCCGACAAAAACCGTGAAAAGTCTGCTTTCTAATATTTTTTCCATGGAACCACAACTAACAAAACCTTTTTTTGTTACAGTGTGATAGCGAAGGTGAAGATGATAAGGTAAGTCTGCATTTATTTTCTTTGCTTGAACAAGTTATACACAAATGTTACTGTATTCAGCAGCTTTTCAGGAACAATTAGAGAATGTTTTATTCTCAATAATCTATTCATCCATTTAGAAAATTTTCATTTTTAGACGATACAAATTGTTTACCTCGAAATCCTATACAGGGTGTTTCACAACTTATCCGACAAATTTTAACCACATATGCACTGTTACGAATTTACTTCTCAAAAAAAAATTGACAGAAATCGATATAATAAAATAAAACAGCTTAACAATTCACGTATAAAAGCTGTTCAAAATTATTTCCATTGACTGCAATGCAAACTTGGGCGCGCCTAATCCAATTTCGGCGTACTAATTCAAATACACCTCCTTCCTGCTGTGCCTGAAGGCTCAAATTATCGTCAGCCACTGTGATTCGGTCACGCAATTCTTCGATATTCTGAACTGGAGTACGGTATACCTCGTTTTTCAAGTATCCCCATAAAAAGAAGTCCAGAGGATTTAGATCGGGAGAGCGTGGAGGCCATGCAATTGGTCCACCCCTTCCGACCCAGCGTATCGTGCATGCTCGGACCCCCACTAGCACATCTTCAAGAAGGACCGGCGAATCATTCCGAAGAAATTCCAAATACTGTTTACCATCCATCCGATCTGGCAATATGAACGGTCCAATTAGACGTTCATCGATAATACCTGCCCACTCGTTTAAAGAAAAACCATGTTGGAAGTGTGTCCGGACCACTGCGTGAGGATACTCAAAGGACCAAACGTGTGTATTATGAAGATTGGTTATCCTATTACGAGTAAAAATAGCTTCATCGGTGTCCAAAATATCAGCTGTTGGGCTTATTCCCGGATTTTCTTCACCAATATCCAAAATTTCGTCTTCGACATTTAAAAGGCGATGTGGAGCGAACCCGACCCCCATCCACTCCACGTCTAGGGCGCAAATCTCCGCTAGCACGTGCACGTAAAACAATTTAACAAAATGTTTCGTGATGTTGTATGTGCCTATTCGGAAATCGGTGTGCATACAAACCGCTCGCGAATTTTGCCCTGCTTCTCCGTACGCTAAAACAATGTCCACTAACTCCTCAGTAGTGTGCGCTGTGCCATTTTTATTAATAAGTAACTAAAAACGTAAACTCGCAAAATGCTTTCTTATTTAACTTCACTAAAATCGACCGTTCTTGAATCAGATCACCCACGGTACAGATATTAACACGTTCTTATCAGTATGAAAAAACAAAAAAATCCTGGTATTTTGTTTTCGTCAGTTGTTTGGTACAACATTTGCTACAATAAATTATTAATGCGTGTCCTAATATCACAACGATGTACGCAAAATACAGATATTTTTTTTCAATTTATTATTGAAACTCAGGTTTATAACTTAATTTATGTAGGACTTTTATTACATTTCATTTTGAGAAATCCACTTTTCTCGTAACAGTGCATATGTGGTTAAAATTTCTCGGATAAGTTGTGTATAAAGTGGGCGTGGTCTCTTGGCAGGGTATGGTTGCAATTTTTGATACTTTCGTCACCTTGTCCAAATATCTAAAGTTGCATGTATACCAGCTACTAAATGCTATGCTGAAGCTCAATAGGAAGGTTCGACATTTTACGTATTTCTCTTATTTTAATTAAAATCGAGGGCTTTTGTTATTAAAAAATGTTCAAAGAAATTTGAGTGCAAAATATTAATATTTACGCCGACGGAGAGCATTTTAAAATCAAGGATCGACGCGAGGCTAGAAAACGTACCTGTACGCGAGACTAGACCGCGTGACGTCAGTAGCCAGACACGTGCTGTCGCCCTCATAGAGTATACTTTATCTGAAGTCACTTGAAATAGCATAAAAACCTTTGGTCGGCGCGTCCTTTGTAATTTCATGACGTATCATAGGCGTGCGGTCATTTATTTAGAACGATAATAATAATGTTTTTATATCACAATAAATGGATTTTACTATCTTCTTATTTTTTTGATTTGGGATAAAAAATATTACTTATATTGGGAGTTTAATTTATGTTTCTGAAAGTTAAGAAATGGAAAAATTACAGAATTCCAACGTTTGACATAGGCAAATATTTACATAGCAGGTAGGTATATAAAAAGGTATATAAAGACTTACATTATAGGTATTTATATATCGTCGTCGCCTTCGGAGCTGTCGCTAGAGTCATCTTGTAGAGGAATTACAACGGGATTTACCGGAGGCAAAACAGAATATTCATTTTCTTTTTTAATAATATGCCTAGAACACTGCTTCCATAGGTCTGTGGCAGCAATATGAGATACTGCATCTCTTATTGTGGCCAATAGCGATTCACTTAATTGAGGGGTCTGATTATGTTTTCTTACTTTTTTTTTAAAGCAGCCCAGACCAACTCAATCGGGTTAAAAATGCAGTAATAGGGAGGTAGACGGTAATACTTCATGGCCATTTTGCTGAAGCAGATTGTCAACAACATACTCTTTTTCAAATTTTTGTCTTTTAATAAGATCCAATAATATGGCTTTGGTTGATTTTTGTGGTATTTCCATTCCCTTATCCTTCATAAAATCAATAATGTCTTGTTTTTTTGTGCCTGTATTCGGAATTTTGTTTTTCTGTCGGGAATGGTATGGCGCATTGTCCATAATAATCACTGAATTTGGGGAAATGTTTGGTATTAACTGCTGCTCTATCCACTTTTCAAATAAGTCGGAGGTCATGTCCTCATGATAGTCGGCACATGATTCTTTGATATTTTTGGCAGATAACAGCAAGGCATTAGGTATAAATCCATTTTCACTGCCAGCATGAAGAATAATGATTCGTTTTCCACGGTTGCATGGTGCATTTAAAATGCACTTGTTGCTGTCGTCAACCCAGCCGTACTGCACAACATCATGGGTATCATACAACGTTTCATCCAGGTAAATCAGATTTCTTTTCTGCTCTCTATAGATTTTAACTTTGTGCAAAAATTCTTGGCGCAATTCAACGATTCGAGACGACTCCATAATCACCATTCTTTTATCTAATTTTTTGTATTGAAAACCACACAGTTTTACAATACAGTGCAGTGAGTCTAAGCATTTGTAATTATAAAAATCTTCAGGATAATCTTTTAATTTATCCCGTATCATTTCCAACGTGGGCACCAAATTTTCTTTATAAAATCCGTATATTATACGACGAATATCTTCCTGAAAACCCACGTCTATTCTTTTTAATTTTTGCCCTATGCGCTTCCTCTGGAAGGAATGGTTGACTACATCTCCCCTTTTTACAACCCGATAAATGGTAGACCGACTGATTTTTGTCAGGATACAAATTCTGTTTAAAATTTGATTTTGCGAGGAATCTGGATTTTCGTTTTTCAGACAATCATACATATTTAGGATTACTCTTTGGGTCTGTTCCTCTAAATCTTTATGAAAGAATTCTGCCAGTACAGGTTCATCAACCATCTCCTCGTGGCTTGGAGCATTTTCCCAAGGTCTCCAAAGAGCCATATTTAGGACACACAAGAACAATCAACACAACAATTAAATCAACAAGTAAACTGAGTATTCAAAAGTCAAAAACACACAAACTAATAAAATCTATGAAAAAACACGGACAGACTAAAGAAAACACGTTTATTCACCGCTACACTGCACTGGCTAAACTGTTTCAATTTTCAGTAGCCACCTGCACTTGTTCGGAGCTCTGAAATACACGCTTTCTCATTGGCTATGTCCACGCATAGGCGTGCTTTACTCCACGTGGACCGGATAAAGTATACGTTTTCCAGCCTCGCGCCGATCCTTGATTTTTTGCTCAATTTTGTTTATCGTTTTTTAATAACAAAATCTCTCGATTTGAGTAAAAATATATATCATTACTTTCTAGTAGACTCAATTTCTTGCCGAAGTCGAAATTTAGTTGCCATATAAACAATGTTTGGCGTTTAAATACGTATCTTTACGATGAATGATCGCCTCGTTTTTGCGTCGGTACCGAATAACAAAGTTTCAATAAAACTTGAAAGTCTATATAAAAACCATAACCTTTTTACATTGCATTTAACCTCAGCACCCGCTTGGTTTTGCCGGCATTTTATTTCTCCGTCAGCGCAACAATGAACTTAATCTCGTTATAACTGGCGATTTATCCCCGGCTGTAAAGTTATTAAACTTCTATCACAGTGAACAGAGCAGAGCAACTTACCGCCGTAGCAGAGCGCGCCGAGCAATTCTCTCGGGGAAAACGAGGAGTAGACAACGAGCATAAAAGTTTTCCCTCTTTCCAATATAGCCTTTAATAAAATTTGACGATGTCGCACATCTCTGTCCTAAGTTTATTCATGAAACTTCAGAGGACTCCTAAGCGGCTATCAACAATGCCTCGGGCGGTCGTATTTGTATGATGAGGGTGCGCAGGCCATTGACGTACTGATAGTCTACCAATATCCGTTAATACGAGGGTTGTGCCACAAATACGGTTCGCACATTTTTTCAGGCACAAGGAATTTTTTATTTGAAAAAAGGAATTCACCTTGGAAAGGTTGATATTCAAGCTTGAACACGACCTTACCTGACGAATGGGGTTGACACTGGGCACATTATTTCGATCTAAATCATGTCGTAACTTCCGAATCGACTCATTATTTAAGTAAAACATTTTAGTAATGCGGACGCATTGTGGGATCGTCTAGCGCTCCACGATGAATTCGACACGTGCTGTAAACAACTACTGAAATGCGTGTATCAAAAATGGCGAACAATTTAAGTCAGTCAGTTATTATATTAAACGGCTTTTAATACTAACAGAATGAAAACACAACAACTCCTCTCTGAACAATCCAATAAAATCGAATATGGTATACTAAGTGACATATAAATCCGAACACCCAGTTTAAATGGTTTTATTTTAATAAGTATATAAGTATAAGTACTTAATGAAGCATAATAAGTAAATGATAAAAATTTCAAAATGATTGCACTGCTTTAAAGCCCTTTGACCTTTAATAATGTTTGGATTCACCCTGATGTGCTACGCATTCTCCAACGCGCCTAGGCATGCTTCTGATCAGGTGGTAAATGTCCTCCTGTGGTATCTCATTCTCGGCAACCACCAACTCCTCTCGAAGTGCTTCTAGAGTCTGAGGAGGACGTTGCAAATTGAACAATCTCCTACCCATCATATCCCACACGTGCTCAATTGGGGATAAGTCGGGAGATCTTAGTGGCCATGGTAACAATGTGACATCATTATGTTGAAAGAAGTCTATTGTGACTCTTGCAACATGTGGTCGGGCATTATCTTGTTGGAAAGTTGGATCTGCCCGGGTGTCAAGATAGGGTAAAAGATGGCCAATAATCTTAGGCGGCGATCTTCACGGTCTGTTGTTCTACGGCGGCGTCCAGTGCCCCTTGCTCTTTGCGTACGGCCTTCTCGAAGCCATGCCTGACAACACCTAACCACAGTGTCTACACTTCTTTGCACTCTAACTGCAATTGCCCGAAAAGAAAGTCCAGCTTCCCGAAGTCCCACTATACGGCTCCTATCAAACTCACTAAGTTGACGAAATCGTACAGGTCTCCGTACTCTAGGCATCGTAACCGATCGTAAAGGATGTCAAGAACCAAAATCCGCCAACGTTTATTCTTTACTGCGGCTGAAATATTCATTTTTAGAGCGTTAGTGAATTAAAAAAAAAAGCAGTATAAAAACCGGAATGTCCAACTGATAAGGCTGAAAATTTCTTCATTTGTTATTTACAGTAAGATAAATACATTCACCAACTTTTATTAAAATAAAACCGTTTAAACTGGGTGTTCGGATTTATATGTCAGTATATTAGTAGTGAAAAAAATTGCCTTTGCACATTATGTTCTGATCCCATTCTTTTGTATAATACCCAAATCTTTCCAAGTAACCATTAAATCTTCCAACCACAAAAAACCTAGAGAAAACACGCCCATACATTCAGTATTGGAGTGTACTTTTTTGCCAGCGACAATCGTATTGGCTGTGGTTTGACCAATCCGCTTCAAAACGTTATCTGTTGGCCGATTTTTTTAACAGCCTCCAATACAAACAGTGAGATAAGAGTACTACGAGAATGAGTCATGTCATTGGTGTTTTTTATGTCAGAAAAAGTGGAGACGAAATCCTTTTCTTTTGTAGTAGTCGAACAGAGTTAAAAACGCCCTAAATGTTTAATATCTTGCGGAAAACTAAAATGTCTTTGTCTGTTTTGGAGATATATTGATGTTATATCTTCATTTATCTCAGATTCAGCATTTTGAATGTCGTGATTATGGAAATGACTGTGGAACTGTGAATCGTCTGCAAAGAATTGGATATTACAATATGTATTTAACAACTGAGTGGAGGTCAGAAATATACAAAATCAGGCAACAGCGGTGGCCGCAGCAGTAGACTCTTCGGTCTCCTGATCAGTCGCCGTGCGCTGTCCGGGTTCGAGTCCCGTCCCAGGAGAAAATTTTCTCTGACTGTCGAACGCGGAGGTACCACCCGGCGGATCTCGTAGGCGGAGCCAGAATGTGTGCATGTTGCATGCACACGTGTTCCCTCGGCAGAGTCCGTGTGGCGTTCCCCCTTTCCCATGTATCCCCCTACAGCCCCATGGTACCCAATGGGTGCTTAGGCCTTAGGTTGGAGTATATATATTCAGGGTGTCCGCAAAGTTGGGGTTTTCCTTTTCAGAAACAACTATCCTTGAAATAACAAAGGTAATGTGTAGTGAAACGAGGGCGACCAAGTAAAAAAAAATAAAGGAAAAAGTACTCACTCTCCAGTTGACGAGAAGGGCTAAGTACATCTCTGCCCGAAATCATACCGCTCCAACAGAAAATGAAATCAGCTGATGCGCTACAGAGCAGACGCCGGCAAACAAGGAATGTAAAATGTTGCGTAAATAGTCTAGGTATTGCATCCCGTCCAATCGATTTGGGAGAATAAATGGTAAAATGAGCATACCGTTCACCATGCCAGCCCAAACATTCACCGAAAATGTTTGTTGAAAATGTGCCCGACGGACAGCGTGCGGATTTTCTACTGACCAAACATGAGTGTTGCGAAAGTTATTCACCCCATTACGCGTGAACGTAGATTCGTCTGTCACCAATAAGCACTTCAAAAAGTCCGGATTACTGTCATGTTGATGCAACAACCACTCACAAAACCGCACTCTTGCTGGAAAATCGTCAGGCTGAAGGGCTTGTACACGTTGGACGTGAAATGGATACAGCCCCTCTTCAGGCAGCGTTCGCCACACTTTAGTTTTTGATACTTGCACTTCTCTAGCCACGTCTCTAGTGCTTGTTGATTCTCGTCTACCCGATTACCTCTAGACGCGTGACCGTAACCGTCGGTTGAAGGTTGCATACTGACCTGACACACTGACCCCGACCCAGTTCTGTCGTCGGGTTGAGCTAGTGTCCTAGTACCAGTCGGGGATGTCGCGGCTACAGGACGGTATTCAGATATTTTTGATGTTGCAGAGCCCTTTATCTCGGTTCCCTTAAGACATTGGTGTATATGGTACTAAGAAAAATTGCTTATGTTTTCAATATCTACACGTCGTGTAAAGGAAAACCCCAACTTTGCGGACACCCTGTATATATATATATATATATATATATATAAAATGTATAGGAGAGACTTATGTTACAATAATTCACATCCTTATGTGACTATAGGACAAACGGGTAGAAAACACGGTATTGAATTGTTCATATTGCAAACCAACTGAGACAAATGTGATGTATAATTGAAGCAAGAATATTTTCCATATTTCTTAATACATCTCCATAATGAATAAAGATATTTATCTGCGGCTTTAACTATTTTATAGGATTTTAGATGCACTTTCTAATCAGTAAAAAAATATCATATCGTTTTATTTGAAATTAATAAATGAATATCGGCAAGTGTAGGTGAATTCTTTCAAACTAAACCAAAATCATCAAAGTATGTGCAGCCAAGCAGAAGTAGTGACTTTTTCTGAAATTTCATTCAACCCTTCTTTCACCCTGAACTAAATAACATATAAGGAAATGAATTGTTTGTTTTAATAATATCTCCATCGATTAGTATGGAAATTACTTTAGTAAGTTTTAAAAACTTCATTAACGAACAGTATTGTAACTTTCGGAGTTATAGCTTTCATGTTTTTCTCTATTTTTTGAGATATCTTGTCCTGAAACAGGATTTCAACGTTGTAAGTAGTTTTATATTGATATTGTAATGAATTTAGTAGTTCATGTCGTATTTCTTGTAGCACGCCCTGAATGTGAAAATAAATGTTTTCGAAAATTTGGCATGAGCATAGAACAAACTTTCTTTCTGGTCTTCTGATTTTCGATTGCGATACGGCTGGACGTTTCAAGCTTCAGGAATGTATGACGACGCGACGCGGCGGAAGGAACATCGTAAAGTTGGTTTCCTCCCTGTTCCAGCTTTCTGCATGCTTGCTTGCGCATATCCTTATTCGGTACCCTGCTCCAGTCGTAAAACTAAATTTCCACTGCACGTTTTCCTACCAATAAAATTTATTGGAATTACGTGGATATCGACTCGGCCGAACGTTTAATGTTTTCCCTGCTTTCTCCCTCTATTTTATCTCTCCTTACCCATTTTTCGTCCTGTTTTAGCTAACTCATAAGCGCGACACCGTAAGTGCCACAAGGTTCCAATCGGCGATAGATCTGGATTACTCGACGCCCATTTTAAAACTGAAATATTGTTTTCGAACATCCAATCTTTTCTTTTTTAGCCGTATTGTTGAAAGATACAGTATTGTTTAAACGCATTTGTTCAATTTGGGGTATTAAGTTACTTTGAAACACATTAATATCGTCTGCAAAGTGTACGTTTCCCACTCCCCTTGCTGACATGGATCCCCAAATCATAACACAAGCTGGACACATAACTTCTTTTATGACTTCTTTAGTTCTTATGACACGACCCCTACTATCATCAACGCGTTCTTCAAATGTGGCTTCAGTACTCCTAACAGTAAAGAGTCCATTGGTTCGGAGACCATACTTTGTCTTCTTTGGCCCACGCTAGTCTGTTTTTCTTTTGAATCCTTGTTAGTAAGGGCTTTTCTTTTGCCTAGACATCCCCTAAAATAATTTTAAAATTTCAGTTGCATTTTTTCAAATGTTGTGCAATGATTTTGGGAAAAATGTCACAATAGTCTTATAAAGCATTGTAGAGTATATTTCAACAGTTGGCGGAACTTACTCCACTGGGACCAGGAGGGTGAAACGGGATATTAATGCACAATCTGGCAACCCTGTCGCACCCTCACAAAATGGCCGCTGACAACCACACAAGTCACCGTGTTGTCATTGAATAGCATGGAATTAAACCTTCAGAGTATATGTTTTGTGACTGGTACCAAGAGTTGACAGATCCCACACATGTGTCACTCCTTGAAATGCAATAATCAGCTGTATTCAAATAATGTATAATATAAATATAACCTAGAATATACTGTAAGGCATATATTTGGGAATTTTTTAATCGCTGTGAATATAGTGTGGATGTTTGTTCAGTTCCTGAACAACGAAAAATATTCAACTTTATGGATGTATGGATATCAAAAAACCTGAATGGTTTTGTGGGAATATCAATTTAAGGTGCCATAATGGTTCTGATGAACGTTGTTGTACTATGGTTTCCCCTGAATCCAGACTGCATTGACGGAACTATTTCGTTACCGAAAATATACTCAGAGATATTTGTATCTTCATCTCCCGTTACAAAAGCCTCGAAAATGCGGGAAGTACTGTCTTGCATTACAATTTTGTAAAGAAATAAAGACGTCTAATATTATTATTATCTTGTGTTGACGTATCTATTGTTCGGTACGACACTGTGTATACCCTATATTCAACTTCTGTCAGAAAACTCTTGTGTATTTTGTGCACAGTCTCAACCTACGCTACCGCGTAAAGCTCCTCCGTCGTTTTCTTTCTCAGAGCTGTCGTCCCGTTTTATTTTATCGAGACATTCAAAATACATTGTATTAAATCATGTACGAAATGTACATTGTGAAACTGAAATATTCATCCTCTCACTCTGTTCAGCTCGGGTGAGCAGAAAAGTTCAGTTTTATTGTCGACGGTCGAGGTATTTGGAGAGACTTGTATCTTTATGCATGCTGCAGAGATACTACAGGGTTAAACGTCAACCTTTGCGAGCAGTGGAACGCATTGCGTAGTTTGCAAACGGGGTACAGTTTGTAACTGGTATACTGCTAAAAATAATGAAGTCGAACATACTGAATATTCTGTAAAATGGCGTGGAGAAGGTTCACTCTGCACTTCGATACACTTGATCACAGTTTGTTGTTAAATATTTAAGATAAACTCTGTTTTCATGGTGAAATACAGGGTTTAAGCGTTATGATTTAATGATGGGATGCCGGCCCTGTTCAGGTAGCTATTCACAAGAAAGGCGGTGTGAGCCGGGGCGTTGTCGTGGTGCAACTTCCAGTCGGCTGCGATGTCTTGTCGGACCCGACTGACCCTTCGTTTGAGTCTCCTGAGCACTTCCACGTAATACTTGGCGTTGACGGTTTGTCCAGGAGGAACAAATTCATGGTGGACGATGCCTTTGATGACAAAAAAGACAATGAGCATCGTTTTCCCTTTGGATTTGCTCATTCTTCCCTTTTTTGGGCGAGGAGACGCCGTCGTGTGCCACTCGGAAGATTGCCTCTTTGTCTCGGGATCATACTCAAAGATCCACGACTCGTCACCTGTGATTACGTTATTCAAAAATTGGGGATCACTTTCACACATGTTCAAATTTTCTTGGCACACTTCCACTCGTCGCAATTTCTGGTCGTCAGTGAGCACTTTTGGGACCATCTTCGCGCACACCTTGCGCATGTTCAAATGCTGTGTCACAATGTCATGAACTACAGATTTTGGTAAATTTAACATCTGAACAATTAATACTTAGTCGACGGTCTGAGTTCAAAACTTTGCGCACACGAGTCACATTATCGGTGTTTGTCGAAGTCGAAGGCCTTCATCAGCGACCTCTTCCCGGCCCTCCAAAAAGGCCCGGTGCCCCCGAAACACACCACTTCTTGCTAAAGCAACACCTTTGTAAGCCTGCTTGATCATAACAAACGTCTGTGTCGCAGATTTACCGAGTTTCACACAGAATTTAATCGCGTACCTCTGTTCTAACGAACGCTGCATTTTCGGCTTGCACCACTCACAGAAACACGTCGCGCGAAAATGCCTGTCCTGACTCTCCAAATGCTCGGAGACACGGAGACAACTGACCAGCCGCTCATTCGTTAGCTAGGAACGCCCTCTACCGCGCACGCTCCGAAGTACAGTCATGGCGGAAGAAAGTGAGTCCTATTACTTTCCGGACAAACCCCGTACATGTTCGTAAATAACTTTTTCCTCCAAGGACGACAAACTTGACGCCATTTTTCCATTGTAACACCTGCAATAGTTTCTGTCACCGTCCTGTATCTTCTCACACTGCCGGTGCCGCCATGGTTATCGCCGAATACATTTAAAACGTTGTTTTAAGAGCAGTTTAACGTTGCGCAGGCAACCAGTAGTCTCGACAGTCGACGTCGCTGCCGGCGAGAATTTGAGTATTTATCGTCCTCCAGAGGGTAATTCATATAATGAGAACGGGAGGGAGAAACAGAAGAGAGACCGGGAGATTTCAATTAATATTGCATAATCAGGTCTAGATCTGCGGCGAGCTCGAGCGGCTCATGTTGTGTTGTGTATATAGGTTTATTTTGAGGTACTAAATTCCTCGAAAACCGAGGGTGTTATATAGGGTATAAAATCGTTCATAAGCTCCTTTTGCGGGGAAGGTGGGATTAATTGATACTTATAATATACGCGGTGTTCCTTAATGATATGCGCATATTTAAGGGTGTGAATCTACATGAAAAATTAATGTTAGTTTGCTTTATAGACTATGGTCCAAGAATGTTTCCTTAGAAAAAATCAGGGTGTTGAAGTTTTAGGAAAAAATGGATACTAATTAATATTTTCAGAAACCGATTCAGATACTATTTGGCAAAAAAGTATTGGCATACCATTTTTTTCTTAAAAAATGCCGAAGTAAATACCCGTACGCAAGCTACTGTTAAAGCTAAAAATTATTTTTGCATTGAAAAATATGCAACTTTATTAACTTTCACTACGTACAAAATAGCAGTAAAATATCTAAAGCGGTTCTGAAAAGATTAATTAATTTCCATTTTTTCTAAAACTTCAACACCCCACCCCATTTTATTGTACTTTTATTTGTGCGGCATTTTTTTAATACCCTTTGCTTTAGTTTTGTGTTTTCATTTGTGCCTCCGTACCAGCGAGTCTGCACAACTCAGAGCAAACTCGCCTACACGTCATAGTCATGACAATCTTAACCTCCGTTTATAAATTTTACCATTCTCTTCCCAACCTTTGTGGCGCGAACCCCTGAAACGAGTAATATTTGCGTGATCAAACGAACTTACCTGATGTTCGATCTTAATTATGTGAAATCCTCGTCGAAGTAAATATTTAGAATACATATCGTAGTACCCGCGTAGTAGTACCCATCCGTCACGATTTCAAAGCGCACACGCAGCGAAGGAAAGCGGCACCGCGCCCCTTCCCCCTACCCTTCTCCCCTCTGGCCGCCTATAAACCCAAATTTACTTCAATGCCAAGTTGTTGCAACAATTGGGTGATACATAGGGAAAGAGGGAGCTATTTACTTCGACGAGGACTTCACATCATTAAAATCGAACATCACTTACAGGTAAGTTCGTTTGATCACGCGATTATGTTCCGTCCTCGTCGAAGTAAATATTTAGAATACCTATCGTAGATGTTCAAAACTAGGTGCAACAACTTACTACTAACGCTCTGCAATAGTATACGATACTTTGTACACAACTACATAAATTGTACGCAATGTATGTGTCAACTAGATGTACGTTTCCATTGTAACAATTCAAGTTAAGGCTTTTAGCAGCAATTTAAGGTGTGGAGACTTGGTTCACCTCAAGTGCCGCTTAAGCAAAGCTATTGTTTGAAGAAAACGCCGCGAGACTGAAACTACTATAATTTAGCCGTTTTCCTTCTCTGCGTGTGCGCTTTGTAATTGTGGGGGTTGGATACTACTACGAGGGTACTACGATATATATTCTAAATATTTACTTCGACGAGGACGGAACATAATTAAATCTCGAAGAGACCATGTTGTATACTAATGTTTATTACAACATATTTCAATGAGAGCGCTCAACTAGCATAGTAGTGCTATAAGCTTTTGGTAAAAGAAACGTTCAGCCATAAAAGCTCTCTATTGTTGTTGCCTGAACACCAAAATGCTGGCTTAATGTTGTGTGGAATGCAAATTTGCTTTCTGCAACATATTTGCTCTAAAATGAGGTGTTTAAAATATTCTTATAGCACAGTAACACAACACCTTAAATGGTTGTGTTGTGGCATCCATGGTAACGTTTATAAAACAAACCCGAGCCTTGTTGTTTTGCTGTGCAAATTTAGTAATTTAGCCAACAAATTGCTCCCAACGGAAGCACTTATACAACTGTTGTTTAGTAACTGTTAAAGGCTGTACATATGCTAAATATGTTGGTTAACAACTTCACCATAACCTAACTTTCTGCTGTCATATTTTTGTTAAAATGCCATAACCAGTGTTTTAAGACAAACAACGCATGCACATTGGTTAAAAAGGTTTTATCAACTGTTCAAACAGAAGATATAGATCTAGTACAAATTCTAGGTAAGTCATTCGACTCTGTCGGTATTTCATTTCTGACATTTGTCAAATTGTTGTATAACACCTGCAGGCAACACCAAAATATTCTAATAAACTAAAGACAACATGGACGATGCCATGATTATACACAACCACCCGCCATATTGGGCAAACATTTATTCCTCTATTTGATATTAAATAATTATGTTTCAGTTCAAAATTACAGATATAAAGTGATAAACATTAGTGTAATTGTGTCTAAATATAGGATTTGTGGAAGATTTAACGCAGATAAGTTCAGTTTTCCATCTTAAAAATCTAGACATACTTTTGATCATTATCAAAATATGAATCAAATACGAAGCCCGTAGAAATTGCGTAACTACTTGGCACGATAATCACAATAAAATTTGCTGCGCAAGTAATTCAATAGCCCTACATCACAGTGTAGAAGTTTATCGTATACCTGGGTATGAAATTCACTTCGTCTATACAATACATAAGAAATAGTTTGGTTGCAATAAAGTAGAATCACGTAACAGAATAGTTGTATAGTTGACAAAAACTGAATCTTGCACTGACGCAAATGTGCGATAGCGGCTGCAAGAAGCTTACACTTTATGTTTTATAACTGTTACCTGCAACCCTTATACAACCTCTTAAATGTCTGAATTGTCCTATTAGGTGTGCCCATTCCGCTTGTATAGCTGTTCTAAGAGGGTTTTGCCAATGTTCTTACAGTATACAATGCTGTGTAAGGAATACTGTATAATCATTCTTGCAACTCTAATAGGAGTGATAATTGTTAGTTTTGCGGGCAATGTTTATGGTTTGTTATCAAGTTCGTTGTGTTATATAAAACACGAAAATTAAAGGATGGATGAGAATTGTGATTAAATTTGGTCGCAACTAATAAAATGTTTCGAAACACTGTCCTAAATCAAAACTCCTCTCGTGTTCTCCTTCGCTACCGAAAGAGGCCCATTTCTTTGGCGTTTCTCCCCAAGTGCGGGAAACGAGATTGCTACAAACAGACGACAACCAAGTTGGCGGAGTGGAGAGATTCAAAAGGGAGGGAAATAACCGCGTAACGTGACAGATGCTGTATGTATCTGTCATCGCAGCGCTGGCAATGGCGCGAGTTATCCCGCGGCACAATCCGTACGACGCTCTACTGGCGAGATCATTTTTCAAAGCGAACCGGAACGAGACGAGAGCAGACAGATATTATGATGGCGGCAGACAGATGCTTCGTGTTCGCGTTCGTATCAGGAATCAGGACCACCGGTTCACGACCGATGTTGTCAAATTAACATTACATGACGATTACTCCAACTTGTTACTCTGTTGTTTGTGACTGACGGAGTCGGGGAAAATAAACGCTGAAGTTACGTTTCGGAATGGTGACTTTGGAATCGCTGCCGTGAAGTTAGAAATGTAAGGATTGGATATCATTGCATAATGTCCTATACTATAACTATCTAAAACTGTAATGACTCATCGATGTTCACGTGAACATCACTTAACTACCAGTAGTCGGCTGTTTATAGGCGGGGTATGAATGTTTAACATGGGTGAACTAGATTTGTCACATGCTTAATAAAGAGTAGTTTGAAACATATTGTAAGTCAAAACTTTGGGAATTACCTTTATTCATCGTCGCTTCCACTTACATCTGACAGTAATAAACTGTCGCTATCGCTTTCCTCGTTGAAATTGACTATAACTGGCTCTATGATGGTGTCGATGTGGTGGTCAAGCTGCCACATTTTTGTTTCTTCCTTCACAACATGACGGATAGCATTCTGCCAAGCTTCGGGCGTTACTAGCTGTATGGAAGTCTCAAGTAAAACCTTAACGTCTGGTGATTTGAAGGTTGTGTTATGGCGCGCAATATAACCCTTCACTTGAGCCCAGATGAGCTCTATTGGGTTCAGTTCACAGCGGTAGGGCGGTAACCGCAGCACAGTGACACCACATTGACGGGCCATCTCATCAGTCACGTAACTAATGTTCGCAGGTTTGTGCTGTTTAATTTTTTCATACAATTCCGCTTTCACACATGAATCGTCAAACGGGATTCCTTTTTCGTACAACCATTGCTACATGTCACTTTTTCGAGATCCCATAGTCGGTACACGTTCGGCTCGACGACTATGGTAGGAAGCATTATTCATGACGATCAGAGAGTTGGGCTCAACTCGCTGAAGCACCCCTTGAAACCAGCTCTCGAAGCAGCTGGCATTCATTTCGTCATGGTAATCACCTCCTTTCTTAGAGACGAAAATCAAGTCACACTCTTCTAAAAAGCCACTTTTGCTACCAATATGAGTTACGATCAATCTTTGACCTTTCCCTGACGGTCCACGAAGACCTGTTGACAAACCTTCAATGCTTGCTTGTCGGTTACTCACTACGTTTTTGTCTATCCAGGTTTTTTTAACTGTGTGACCTGCATTTACCCATGTCTCGTCCAAATAATAGATTTTTCTGCTTTGTCGCCTATATTCAATCATTTCGCGTAGGTATTTTCGACGCCAGGCGACTATTTCAGGTCTCTCTATCAATACTGACTTCCGATTACGCGTTTCGTAACGAAAATTAATTTCGTGCAGGGATTTCCTCATTACCTCGACGCTCATTTGGGGTATAATTTCATTTTCCTTGATCGCTGCATGTACAGCCTTGAGGGTTGGTATCTCATTCCTAAAGAAGAATGAATGTACTGTTCGCCTTAACGCCATTTTGCTATCGTCATCCAATTTAACGGCCTTTCGTCCCTTCAAATTAAACTTTGGATCAGTAGTAGCTCCAGTTTTCTTCTTTTCATGCAGCACCCTGCGAATGGTCCACTCTGGAACGCCTGTCATACTTTCACAACGCGTGAGTGCATCTCCCTGCGACATAGTTCTGTTCAGATAATTGAACACGTTGAGCACGATTTCTTTCGCGTCCCTCTTCAGTGCTTTACGAAGCCGTCAACTTGTTCCCTGGCTTTCAGTACTTCCACTCGTGCCATTTGTACTCTCCATGGTTAAGTATAACTAAAACAGTAACCACAGAAACCACAACAATAACAGTCACACAACAATTCTTATAAAAACACACAATATGCGATCGCTCAACGAAACACGTTCCAATGCGTTGCCGACGCCTATGAGTCTGCCGGTCGAGGCGCGTCTTTGATTTCATTGGTTCTACCGGCGGAGAACAATCAGCCATTATTTCCATCTCTGTCTGTGCTGTTGACCACCGCAAAGCCACAGAAACGACATATGTCGTACGCTATACGGCTGTACTGGAAGGAAGCCGGGATCGAGCTCTGATCACGTGTTGATCACGCGTATGAATCATTACAGTTTTAAATAGTTGTAGTATAAATACAAGCATTTAGGCCCGTATCGTCAGTCGTCCCTAAAATTGTAGAGCGCCTTTATGGCCTCCTTGATTGTCATAGTTTTCTACTTCTCCGTGTCAGAACTCTATTTTGAGGTTTAAGTCACAAATCCGCGAGATGTTAGTCGGAACTTGTTCTCTTTGAGCACCACACAAAGAAAAGAATCTAACAGCAAAGACGAAACCTAATTAACTGTATTCAGAGAGTAAAATAAAACAAGATATCTAAAAAAGAATAACGATACGAGTATATTATCAAAACAAGCAGCACATATGCTCCACCACTAGTATGCAAGTTAACAGAAAGGATGTTATTAAAAACTACCTGACAATAAAATTAATAGACCGTTATAACTAAAGCTGCAAAACGTCTACCATGGTATACTTTATCTGAAGTCACTTGAAACACTGTGAAATACCGGGTGCGTCTTATATATCTATATTTAACACGCTCTGTTGCTGGAAAAATCGCCAAATTTCGCAGCAAATATAAGATCAAAGGCAGTTTCACCGGTCCACGTGGAGTAAAGCACGCCTATGCATGGACATAGCCAATGAGAAAGCGTGTATTTCAGAGCTCCGAAAAAGTGCAGGTGGCTACTGAAAATTGAAACAGTTTAGCCAGTGCCGTGTAGCGGTGAATAAACGTGTCTTCTTTAGTCTGTCCGTGTTTTTTCATAGATTTTATTAGTTTGTGTGTTTTTGACTTTTGAATACTCAGTTTACTTGTTGTGTTGATTGTTCTTGTGTGTGCTAAATATGGCTCTTTGGAGACCTTGGGAAAATGCTCCAAGCCACGAGGAGATGGTCGATGAACCTGTGCAGGCAGAATTCTTTCATAAAGATTTAGAGGAACAGACCCAAAGAGTAATCCTAAATATGTATGATCAGTCAACATAAATTAAACTCCCAATATAAGTATTTTTTATCCCAAATCAAAAAAATAAGAAGATAGTAAAATCCATTTATTGTGATATAAAAACATTATTATTATCGTTCTAAATAAATCACCGCACGCTTATGATACGTCATGAAATTACAAAGGACGCGCCGACCAAAGGTTTTTATGCTATTTCAAGTGACTTCAGATATACCATACACGTATGAAGAATTTGCGGACATATTATGTTTGCATGAACTTTTTGTCTTAAAATTACTCAAAGAATCGTCTGTTAAACTTATGTTACATACTTATAACTTAGCTTTCATTACAAATTGTTTTGGTTGTTCTATCCGAGATTTAGTAACCATGCCATGTCGAATAGCATAATAGAATGCGGCAGCAGATTGTTGGAAGATTAATATATTGAACAGTGCCAACAATTTAGTGGCGAATATAATTTGTAGACACATCTCCCAACACCTGACACTGTCAAACAAGCTTGCCAAAAATATGAACATGGCACAGGGCCAGGAGAAAAGGCGAATTATAAATAGTCTGAGTAATACGGGATGACAGCAAACGCAGATGAAAGATATATTATTCTCGTCACGCCTCAACTGCTTTATATACATGAAGAAAAGTATATATGCTTAATGTGTGTATATTAATGAAATGTTTCAACGTTTTGTCAAAATTGTCTCTGCCAAGTATTTGGGGATAAATTAAAAACTGATTTACGGTAGCTTAAGCTAGGTATAATACGCGGAAATCGTAGCAACGCCCGAGGATGGGAAAGGTTGGCATTTTATTCAACTTTGAGTCTTTTAAATGTGTAGTTCTGTCTCAGACATAGAGTAGAAAGTAGATTTTTTAACAGTCTTTTTCTCTCTCTAGGACTTTTTTTATACTATGAATTTTGGGAACGAGGCAAGCAGCCCCTACCTTGTGACGTTCCTTAAATCACTGCTCACTACTGGCCACTGATTTTTGTCCTGAGTTTTTGAGAGCTTAGAACATCACAGCTGTAACTGGAAAGAAGACCATTGTCCAGGCAAGTTTAGGTTTAGGCGTTGAAATATTCGTAAAACGCCTATTTGTAAAGCCATCGTATACTTTATCTGAAGTCACTTGAAACACTGTGAAATACCGGGTGCGTTTTAGATATCTATATTTAACACGCTCTGTTGCTGCAAAAATCGCCAAATTTCGCAGCAAAATATAAGAGATCAAAGGCAGTTTCACCGGTCCACGTGGAGTAAAGCACGCCTATGCGTGGACATAGCCAATGAGAAAGCGTGTATTTCAGAGCTCGGAACAAGTGCAGGTGGCTACTGAAAATTGAAACAGTTTAGCCAGTGCCGTGTAGCGGTGAATAAACGTGTTTTCTTTAGTCTGTCCGTGTTTTTTCATAGATTTTATTAGTTTGTGTGTTTTTGACTTTTGAATACTCAGTTTACTTGTTGATTTAACTGTTGTGTTGATTGTTCTTGTGTGTCCTAAATATGGCTCTTTGGAGACCTTGGGAAAATGCTCCAAGCCACGAGGAGATGGTTGATGAACCTGTGCAGGCAGAATTCTTTCATAAAGATTTAGAGGAACAGACCCAAAGAGTAATCCTAAATATGTATGATTGTCTGAAAAACGAAAATCCAGATTCCTCGCAAAATCAAATTTTAAACAGAATTTGTATCCTGACAAAAATCAGTCGGTCTACCATTTATCGGGTTATAAAAAGGGGAGATGTAGTCAACCATTCCTTCCACAGAAAGCGCATAGGGCAAAAATTAAAAAGAATAGACATGGGTTTTCAGGAAGATATTCGTCGTGTAATATACGGATTTTATAAAGAAAATTTGGTGCCCACGTTGGAAATGATACGGGATAAATTAAAAGATTATCCTGAAGATTTTTATAATTACAAATGCTTAGACTCACTGCACTGTATTGTAAAACTGTGTGGTTTTCAATACAAAAAATTAGATAAAAGAATGGTGATTATGGAGTCGTCTCGAATCATTGAATTGCGCCAAGAATTTTTACACAAAGTTAAAATCTATAGAGAGCAGAAAAGAAATCTGATTTACCTGGATGAAACGTGGTATGATACCCATGATGTTGTGCAGTACGGCTGGGTTGACGACAGCAACAAGTGCATTTTAAATGCACCATGCAACCGTGGAAAACGAATCATTATTCTCCATGCTGGCAATGAAAATGGATTTATACCTAATGCCTTGCTGTTATCTGCCAAAAATATCAAATAATCATGTGCCAACTATCATGAGGACATGACCTCCGACTTATTTGAAAAGTGGATAGAGCAGCAGTTAATACCAAACATTTCCCCAAATTCAATGATTATTATGGACAATGCGCCATACCATTCCAGACAGAAAAACAAAATTCCGAATACAGGCACAAAAAAACAAGACATTATTGATTTTATGAAGGATAAGGGAATGGAAATACCACAAAAATCAACCAAAGCCATATTATTGGATCTTATTAAAAGACAAAAATTTGAAAAAGAGTAAGTTGTTGACAATCTGCTTCAGCAAAATGGCCATGAAGTATTACGTCTACCTCCCTATTACTGCATTTTTAACCCGATTGAGTTGGTCTGGGCTGCTTTAAAAAAAAAGTAAGAAAACATAATCAGACCCCTCAATTAAGTGAATCGCTATTGGCCACAATAAGAGATGCAGTATCTCATATTGCTGCCACAGACCTATGGAAGCAGTGTTCTAGGCATATTATTGAAAAAGAAAACGAATATTGTGTTTTGCCTCCTGTAAATCCCGTTGTAATTCCTCTACAAGGTGACTCTAGCGACAGCTCCGAAGGCGAGGATGATATATAAATACCTATAATGTAAGTCTTTATATACCTTTTTATATACCTACCTGCTATGTAAATATTTGCCTATGTCAAACGTTGGAATTCTGTAATTTTTCCATTTCTTAACTTTCAGTCAACATAAATTAAACTCCCAATATAAGTATTTTTATCCCAAATCAAAAAAATAAGAAGATAGTAAAATCCATTTATTGTGATATAAAAACATTATTATTATCGTTCTAAATAAATGACCGCACGCCTATGATACGTCATGAAATTACAAAGGACGCGCCGACCAAAGGTTTTTATGCTATTTCAAGTGACTTCAGATAAAGCATAACATCCTCGTTTTGCTGATCGAGGCGAGAGTAAAATGTGACGCCACTGTCTGTCTATCGAGCGACTGTCGTGTTTGAGATCCCTTTCTTATGTCATTCGAGTGACCCGAAGTGGAGCTTCAGACTTACCGACCGACCTATCAGCCATCATCTGCCCTCTTTTTTGTACTTCAAAGGAGTTGCTGTCGCTTGGGTATTTTTACACCCGCGCAGATGATCTAACACGTTCCGCGTCCGAAAGAAAGCACTTTTATTTTTTCCTCCCTTTTTTCTTGACGTCGATGCCGACCATTGAAGCGTCGCTCAAGAAGATGGCGTGAATTCGTTAATGAATGGCGCACTCCACGTTAGGATTTTGTGAAGAGTGTTCGTCAGTGACGTTGGTCGGTTGAGTGGTGAAGCAATCTTACCCTTGTAGGTTAAGATCCCATACCGCTCTCGACGCCCCAATTCCATTTTATTTTCTATTGAGATTGAGGCTGCGTGAGGATGCGCTGTTATGTATGCAGAGAATCGATCACCCCGCAAAGAGACTTGTAATCCGCTAGGTGACAGCTCAGTTATTAAACGATAGCTCCTCCTAAATCCAACCCTCTGCTCTCCAAAACATAGGTTTCAGCGATGACCGCATAAGGCGGCGTTGATACCTGTGAAACAACTATTTTCAAAATGCAATTGAAGGCTATCGAATTTACGATACAAACTATAATTTGGGGTGAAAGAAGTCCTTATGGGATGCTGGCCTCATATTATTGAATCCGGTTAAAGTGTAGGAAATTAAAATGTATGTGGTTACCGATACATCAGACTTGCAACTATAAAATAAGTTCGGAATCTATGCCCAAACGGCTCGGAATGACCTTTATCTTACATCTTTTACATACTTCGAAGTTGAGTCATTTATTTTAACAGTGAGTAGATCTGATCAAAAGAAATGTTTTTTCCTTTACCATTTTTCTGGTAAAATTAAAGTAACAAAGTTATAGCCCTTTGGAAGTTTGAGTACCGCCCTGTCTCAATAATAATATTATGTGCTCGTGTTTGGCGACAACGGATATAATCCGCCTTATCGGTTCATCGCATCGGAAACAAAAAAGCGAAAGAATTTGGAACGATGTTTTTACAATTATTTCATTCAGTTGTATACAGTCAGTGTCAGTCGGTAACGCGTGAGTGAATAGTGGTGTCTGTTGCGTGGCTCAAACGAAATAAAAAATGGCACATGTTTATGCGGATCGGTTTCCCAATCGAGTGCAACCAACCCCTCGTGCCTTTGTTAATGTAGTACAACGGGCTCGTGAATCAGGTGACTTAAGACCTCACATGGGGACGGCATGCCGGTGCTCCAAGACCTCACGATCAAATACAGGTCCGCACTGAAATACTTGTCGGGAGGATACTTTATAAAACAAGGTAAAATTTTTTTTTATTTTTAACACACATATTTTGGTTTATCTTCCTTCTACAATCATTATCTGAAAATTAATGACTCAACTTCAAAGTCACCCTGTATTTTTGTACACTTCGTCTTCCAAACACCCTGTATAATAACTGATGACGATGTCAATATGTACTTGCTTGGGATTGTCCAAGTACGTCTTCGCCATTGAGTAAATACTGCTAACTACTTCTCTTAAAAATTCCATTATCTAGCTACGTAAATCCCGTGATTAACATCAAAAGAGACACCTAACTTTGTACAAACACATCACCAAATCAAATAAACGTTTATTTACACAAAATATTTACGGTTACGCTAAGTGCGAACAATTCTTGTCGGTTTGTGTAATAAAGCCTAATCTACGGAGCAAATAAAAAGTAACGTACAACACAAACAGACATTCATAAACTCTCTGCGCTTGAATGAGTTTATCTACACAAAATGTGATATAGTCTAGGAACAAAACGGATTTAACGTTCGTTGTTTGAGTAACAAATTTCAGTTTGACATTTGCGATTGCGAGCGCCATCTATGGAGGAATGAGGTAACAGTCGTTTTGTTGATATTTGCCACTGCAACCAGCATCTCGTTCAAGAGATACAATAAGAAGCACACTAATCCCCATGGTTGTCTAGCCAATAAAACCACATGTATTGGCAGAATCTTCAATAGTTGTGGTTTCATTGGTCGAGAAGATAGCCAATCATGAAGGCCAAAACTTTTTGAAAAGCGAGGGGTAGATTACCTCCTCACAGAGCCATATCTTAAAGAGCCTCAAAATTGTACACACCAGCATGCAAATTTATAATTATTGTATGAGCCTGTTTGGCTAACTTGATCTATTTAATTTATTTGTTATACATGTTCGTAGCTAACTTCATTCTCAAATTTTCGCCATACAAATAATCCTGTATGACCTCCTAACAGAGTGTAAAGCCGACGAGTTGACGGCGTTTTTTGTATTCTGCTACTGTCTCATAGATGGCGCTAGACTTTTTCATATACAGTAATGTACAAAAGTATTCAGACAAATATGAATATTTACCTAAACACCTTTAGAAAACGAAAATTCATACTTCATTGCTGCATAAAAAATATGCGTTATTAGTAGAAAAACGAAATTCCTTGTTTTTACATTATCTGCAGTGAACACAATACAACACAATGAGGGACAAAAATATGTAGATAAATTCTTTTCAACATTAGTACAGTTTCGTGTCAGAAGAGGATTAGTTTGTGTTCATCAAGTTGAGTGATTTTAAGACCATGGCCGCGTGGTCCAGAAACTTCTTTCGATCTGAAAACTAAGATCATTGGATTGTTCAAAGATGGTCAACGTCAAGTCGGCACTGCAAAAAATTTTAAGCTGAAGCATAAAGCAGTTTGGACAATATTGAACAAATATGGGGTTGTCCAAAATGGACGCAGGAAAGTAAACGCATATTAAAACAAGAAAGATTGATATTCAAATCAAGTTGGGTACTTTATTTTGAAGGTTCATTTATACCATTTATGTATGAAAAATAATATCGCCCAAATGTTCACCACGACTGGATTTACAGACGTCCACGCGATGGTCGAAATTTTCAATGACATTTTGCAACATGGTCGGTTCTATGGCATTTATCTCGGCAATGATGTTGTTTTTGAGTTCTTGGAGGATGGCTGGTTTGTTGACGTAGACTTTGCTTTTCAAATATCCCCATAAAAAGAAGTCCAAGGGAGTCAAATCGCACGATCTTGGTGGTCATGGCACATTTCCTCTGCGCGAAATCACGCGATCACCGAAGAAGGACTGCAATCGATGGATATTGACGTTGGTTGTGTGGCATGTTGCACCGTCTTGTTGGAAATAAACATCGTCCATATCCATTCCTTCAAGTTGCGGCAAAAAATAGTCCTCTATCATCACGTGATGTCGCTCAGAATTGACGGTAACGGCGTCCCCGGCCGCATTTTCGAAAAAGTAAGGTCCGATGGTGCCTTTTGACCACAATGCACACCACACAGTCACTTTTTGAGGATGCATCGGCTGCTATTGATACTCACAGGGATTTTCGTTCGCCCAGATGCGGCAGTTTTGCTTGTTTACCGTCCCATTCAAAGTGAAATGCGCTTCGTCGCTGAACATGAATTTTGATGAAAAATTGGCATCAATTTGGCGGTGTTCAAGGAGCCAATCTGAGAACGTTCGGCGCGAAAAATGGTCGGCCCGACGCAGCTCTTGCGTCAATTGGATCTTGTAGGCGTGTACATTCAAATCCTTGTGGAGAATCCGGAGCAAACTGGTTCTCGAAATGCCCAATTCTTGGGATCGTTGCGTTGTTGATTGTTTCGGATCGTCTATCACACTCTCCTTCACAACAGCAATATTTTCCGGTGTGCGAACACTCCTTGGCCGGCCAGAGCCTGGCAGATTTGCCACAGAACCTGTTGCCTCGAATTTACGCACCAGACGACCGATGGTTGTTTCGTTTGGGCGGTTGTTGCGACCGAAATGTTCACGAAGCCCGCGAAACGTGTTTTTTATCTTTGCTCCATTTTTGTAGTGCTCTTGAATAACTTTAATGCGGTCTTCAATCGAATACGACTCCATAGCGATCAATGATAAACATTCAACTAACAAAATGACATGTCGGTGACAGAAAACAAAGATGGCGTCTATGTCAAATTGACGTTTAACTTTCCTGCGTCCCTATTGGACAACCCTTTATAAACAAAAAGGTATCATGGAAGCCTCTAAGAGAAGTGGTCGTCCTAGAAAATTAAATGCTAGATCAATTAGATTAATAAAAGTGATTTCGTCAAAAGATCGGTTTAAAACCCCAAGACAAATAAAAGCCGAAATCGAGACAAAAGGAATTGTCAGTGTTTCTACGAAAACTATAAGTAGAAGTTTAAATGATTTGCACGTTGCCCGAGTAAGAAGCCGCTAATCTCGAGGAAGAACCGTAAGGACCGATTGCAATTTGCACGGTTGCATCTTGATTGGAGCATATGTGACTGGAAGAGGGTATGTTTCAGTTAAGCGTCCTGTGGACAAAGATTGAACCCCAAGTACACTTTGCCCACTGTCAAACATGGAGGCGGGTCTGTTATGGTTTGGGGGTGCTTTTCGGGGTTTGGGATGGGACCTTTACATAGAACAGATGGCATTATGGATAAGTTTGTATACACAGACTTACTAAAGCATGTCATGTTGCCCTATATGGAAGACAATATACCCTTAAGATCAGTCTTCCAGCAAGATAATGACCCGAAGCACACTTCAAATCTCGCAAAGAAATTCTTTCTGGATGAAAAAATACCAGTTCTCAGATGGCACAGTTTCCCGATATAAACCCCATTGAAAATCTATGGGAATACTTAGATAAGCAAATACCAGATAAAAATTATTCAAATAAGGATGAACTTTTTGCCGCTTTAGAGCAAAAGTGGAGACAGATTGAGGAATCTTATATCAAGAAACTTCTACAATCTATGCCGAGACGATGCCAAGCGGTGATTGATAATAATGGTTATGCTAAAAAATATTAACACAAACATGGTTGGTTTTCTATAATTCAATGAACTTTGCTTCTTTTTTCTATAATTGTTTTGCTTTGTCTACATATTTTTGTCCTTCATAGTCCCAGTTTTTTTAATTAGTTTTTTATTGAAGGTAGTCTAATGAATTTATGTATGTATAAGTATTATGCTATAAGGAATTATGTATACAGGTTGGTGTATTAATAAAACAAGTTAAAAAAGAAATATTAATTTGTCTATATACTTTTGTCCAGTACTGTATATCTCTTCTTGAGTGCCATATTACAGTATCATCTATTAAAATAGCAAATTTATCAAGGTGTAAAAAACCCCCTCAACAAGACGGTGCAGTTGCTATATTTCCCTTACTATAAACCAATCATTTCACACCTACACAAACCAGAGTGAAATATGTCTTCGGGTAGATGGAAAACGCCTGCTCTTATGTAAATATTTAATCATAGGAATAAAGTACTTAACTCTTACAATTTAACTCGTTTAACAATCGTGTGTGTATATAAAAATGTGTTGCATTAGCACTGTCATATAAACAGCGAGTATGTGTAATCCTGTCGTTACATGTTTAGATCCTTGAAGCATTACGTTGGTTCAGATACTGCTACATGGGTGCTATACGGCATTTAAGCTTATCATGCAATGAAAATCCGGCTTCGAAATAGGAGCTTTTTTGTTGCATACAGGGTGTGGCACACTTTTTGAAAATAAAAGGGTTATCTAGAAAACGTTTTATTGGTATCGGAAAATCGGAAACGTATGTGAAGGCATACTAGAATAAAGAATAATATTTGTTTTGTAGATCGAAAGATTAAGATATTGGAAATATCAATAAATAATAGTTGTACTTGTAACGGAATTCCAGAAAAATTAGTTTAAGAAAATAAAAATTTCAGAGCTTTCCGTATAAAATTTCCTTTGGTCTGAGTTTTAGGTTCGAGATGCGTTTTTCGCGAGCATTCCAGACATCATTCAGCTACTTTTCCATAAAAAAATTCATACCAATGCGTTTAATTGTTTTGAGAAAATTAACCATTTTTCTCGGAGTGCTCCAGCAGTCACATGAGAAACTAACAAAACTTTGAATATTATAACATTTTTAGCCCAAGAATAGGTTTTTTCAATTAGCTCAAGTTTGTTAAAAGTGGCTGAACTGTTTCGAAGATGCAGAGTTGTTTTTGCAGAAACCTTTGAATACCCCCCACCAGTATATTTTTAGATATACAGCAAAAATTGTCCAACAAACAAATTTCACATTATTCTTGACTTTATACATCAGGTATTGTTTTGTTATGTTGATATAGCAGAATTGACAGAAGGATCTTTTCTTTTAGAGTCAAGATTACAGTTACGTCCCCTAGCGGCCACTTCAGAAACTTGACAGCATTTTCCAGGTTTTTCTCTTGGCCGTTTTAATAAGAACTTTTTTTGCCACAAGCATCTACGATGGATAGGTTTCTAGATACAATACCGCGTATTTCTTAGCCACTTTGTACTAATGGGTGATTTTTTTGCTAGTATCTTTTTGGCAACACTGTTTTTGACAGATGACGCGTGAATCGTGTCTTGTGTCAATGTCAAACTTGTTCAGTTTGGTCTACAATTTAACCATGAATCGACTTACGAACGAACAACGCTTGCAAATTATTGAATTTTACTATCAAAATTCATGCTCGGTTAAGAGAGTGCATCGAGCACTGCTTCCAATTTATGGGCAATTTGGTCGGCCTACTGAGGGAGCTATTCGGAAGCTTGTGACTAAATTTCGAACCCAGTTTACATTATTGGACATTAAACCACCAACACGCAGACCACATCCACATTTTTATCGAAAAATTGTGTTCAGCGACGAAGCTCATTTCTGGTTGAATGGGTACGTTAACAAGTAAAATTGCCGCATCTGGAGTGAAGACCAGCCAGAAGCATTCCAAGAGCTACCAATGCATCCCGAAAAAATCACTGTTTGGTGTGGATTATAGGCCGGTGGCATCATCGGGCCGTACTTCTTCAAAGACGACAAAGGCCGGAACGTAACTGAATGGCGAGCGCTACCGTGCGATGATAACAAACTTTTTTTTGCCCAAAATGGAAGAGCTGGACTTGGCTGACATGTGGTTTCAACAAGACGGTGCCACATGCCACACTGCACACGAAACAATGGCGCTATTGAGAGGCGAGTTCGGTGAACAGTTTATCTCACGTTTGGGGCCCGTCAATTGGCCGCCTAGATCGTGTGATTTAACGCCGTTGGACTATTTCTTGTGGGGCCAATGTCTACAGGGATAAACCAGCAACGATTGACGCACTGGAAGCCAATATTGAATCATTTATTCGTGAGATACCGGCCGATATGTTGGAGAGAGTGTGCCAAAATTGGACCTTGCGCATGGGCCATCTAAAGCGGAGCCGCGGCCAACATTTACATAGAATAATCTTTAAACATTAAATTATATCGACCGTTCTACCGACTCAAATAAAGATTTAATCGTTTTTTCAAATTTTTGGTGTTTTTTTTTTGAAAATCAAATCCTATACCTCTTAAAAGATCACCCGTTAATATGTTGCCCACTTTTGCCAGAGCCTTTCACCCTTGTGTCTCTCTAGCTTCTTGACATAAACAATACAGGTGCCTTCCAGACAGCCAAATAAATATATCAATTTCGTTAGTATGTATTACGTCATCTTTGGCGGATGTGTCGATGATACAGGGTGGCCGATATGTAACTGACTGATTTCTATCTTGAATATTTGTGAAATAAAATAAAATACGTCCATCTTTTTCGTCTTAATCTTTCATTGAAGCTTAGAAATTATGTATCAAAAATAATATCGGACAAATGTCCGCCTCTAGGAGCCGAGGAATCCCGAGCCCTTTTGATTACATGTTCCATCACTTTTTGATAGGAAGATTTTCAGTAATACTGTTCTTTAGCTGGTCTACAGTATTTGGTTTGTTAGCATAAACCCTGTTTTTCAAAAATCCCCATAAAAAAGTACGGAGCAGTTAAATCCAAGTGACCTTGGTGGCCAGGTGGCATCACCAAATCGAGACATTAAACATCCCGATAATATTGTTCGCAAAAAAGTCATTGTTTCCCTAGCTGTGTGACAAGTTGCTCCGACCTGCTGGAACCACACGTTTTCCAGGTTAAATTATTGTTGCAGCATCTTCAAAGAAGTAAGACCATTGACACCTTCATACCAAACACAGCACCAAACTGTGACTCCACGACGATGTAGTTGGTCGTTGATGGATGACACTAAAATAGTGCGTAATGACGTGCGACAAATACCCAGTTCTTGAGAACGATATCTGGTAGACGTCTCAGGGCGCTCCACTACACTTTCACGAACTCTCTCGATATTTTCCGGAGTACCAACAGTTCGAACACGGCCCGACCTTGGCAAGTCTTTATCTTCACCTGATTGTTCAAATTTCCGCACCAACTGACGAATGGTGTTGACACTGGGCACATTATTTCGACCGAAATCTTGTCGTAGCTTCCGTTGCAACAATCGACTCATTATTAAACGTTTAACAATACGGACGTGTAGTGCTCCATGATGCATTGGACAAAGAAAACTAGATGCAATAACACGCTTGTCCCCCAATACTATTCAACTTCGACGTGATTATATGGCAAAGTCGGTAACTATTTCATGACTGTCGTAATTCCGCTATTGTCCCTCAACGTCAACGCTGGTGTTCCTCAGGAATCGGTTTTTTCTCAAACATTCTTTTGCATATTATGGGATACTTATTTCAACTAGATTATTTGCAGAGTCAGTTATAAATTCCTTTTATCTTCGACTACCGTTTTCGTCTGCCTTTCCACTCATTGATTGACGCCATCGTTTCCAGAAAGCATTTTGCTGTACGCTATATAGCTATTTTGTCGACTGTTGGTTTATAGAAGTTGGAAAATACAGTCCTTCTGTAGAATCTCTTCCGATACCCAAGTCTATAAAGATTCGATCGAATACATACTCTACTAATGATACTTTTACTGCACACATATCTCGACGATGCGTTCCTAGTAAAACCATAGTAAAACTAAACGCTAATTATACCGCTGTACTAAAACTTTCCACATCGATGCTCTAATCGGTATCGCTTACCAATTAGGGAGATCATGAAATGCCTTAACGTGTAATTGTAATAGTGTCGTCATGAACGGTACGCGATGGCCAACCAAGATGCTTGAATCTGAGCGTTGAAATACAGTTCTGCGATCGACTAAAGCTTGCGAAGAACCTGTTAATACACTGTTACGCAGAATTAAACGGACAAATTCAATTTTAAAAAACTTTTTAACCTTTGCATCAATTTCGTTAATTTTTTTCGTCACGTTTTATGTAATTTCATTTCATTATTATCGATTGTCAGGGTGTAACTAAAAGGTGCATTTTGCCCTAAATTTCTGAACACCTTGTGGAAACATTGGATTACTGAATAATGTGTCTTCCTATGAGAACTTTGAGCCTCAACTTTTCTCACCAGTTTTTTTTTTATTCATGTGAATATTAAAGAATATATGCTGTTTCGGAGAAATCATGCGAATCATAACCCATACACTAGAATTTGTTTCAAGCATGATTTACTTCAAAACAATAACAGCCAAAAAATATCCTAAATAAAATCAACAAAATATTACTTTTTTTAATGTGCTAAAACCGGAATGAAATTTATTTTTTCAATATCAGTTCAAGTTTTAGAGATACGGTAATTATCTGTGTTCCTGCTGTGACAGTGTTAATATACTGTAATTAACAAGAATGCACGAGCTACATTTTTATATTCGGCAAGGAAAGATGATGTAATCGGCATGATTGTGTTACGTTATACATACGTGTACATTATATTGTTTTATATTAGCCATTTTTTCCTCAGTTGGCTGACAGCGTTCATGCAAGATGTCTCGAAAGTGTGTAAACAATCCAGATAAGTTTTGTTACGTGTGTGGTGATGTGACTTTTGCGTCTCAGAGACGGTCTATTACTCCACTAATAACAAAGGCATGTCAGCTTTATTTCGGTTGTAAACTAGGTGATCAAGACAAACAGTGGGCACCCCACATCTGCTGTAATACATGTGCTTCAAGTCTGAGGAGCTGGTTAAATGGCAAAAAACGGTCTATGCGCTTTGCTGTCCCAATGGTTTGGAGAGAGCCTACAAATCATATTAATGATTGTTACTTTTGCATGGTACCTTGTGTTGGACAAGCCACAGGTATGTCCAAGAAAAAAAAATTGGTTATCAACTACCCAAACATACCATCTGCAATAAAACCTGTGCCTCACAGTGACGAAAATCCTATTCCAAAACCCCCAGAATCCTACACTTGCGAATCAGAAAACGAATCAGATCATGGCCATCGAGTGATTCGTCAGGAAGAAGATATGCCATCAACGTCAAGAGATCCTGATTTTATACCGAGCACGTCATGCCACCAACCGCACAAAATAACACAGTCAGAATTAAATGATCTTGTAAGAGATTTAGAACTTCCAAAATGTAAGGCAGAGTTACTTGGATCAAGACTGCAGCAGTGGAACTTGTTAGAAGACGATGTTTCGGTATGTGTTTTTCGTAAACGCCACAAAGACTTAGAATCATTTTTCAATATGAAGAATAACTTGGTTTTCTGCAGTAACATTAACGGCTTACTGGCGGCTTTAAATATAAACTATAACCCAGAAGAATGGAGATTGTTTATAGACAGTTCAACATTGAGTTTAAAGGCAGTGTTATTGCATATTGGAAATATTTTACCATCTCTTCCTGTAGGGTATGCAGTTCACATGAAAGAATCATATGACAATATGAAGTATCTATTGACATGCATGAAATACGATGAGCACCAATGGCGATTTGAAAGTTGTTGCACTTTTACTTGGGCTGCAGCTAGGCTACACAAAGTTTTGCTGTTTTTTGTGTGAATGGGACAGTCGGGCAAAGGCACTTCATTACACCAGACAAAACTAGCCTGTTCGTCAATTCCTAGAGCCAGGTCAAAAAAGCGTACAGCATATGCCATTAGTAAATTCGAAAAAAATTTTATTACCACCATTGCATATCAAGTTGGGCCTAATGAAAAACTTTGTCAAGGCATTAGACAGAGATGGGTCAGCTTTTCAATACCCGCGTCAGAAATTTCCGAGACTAAGTGAGGCAAAGGTTAAAGAAGGTATTTTTGTTGGGCCACAGATTCGAAATATTTTGAAAGATACACAGTTTGAAAACACTTTAACAGGTATTGAAAAAACTGCTTGGAATGATTTCCGTCTGGTGGTCACTAATTTCTTGGGAAATAGAAAAGCTGACAACTATAAAACCCTTGTCAAAAATATGCTGTCATCGTATCAAAAGATGGGCTGTAATATGTCTCTTAAGATACATTTCCTACACTCACACCTGGACTTTTTTCCTGACAATTGCGGAGCCGTAAGTGATGAGCACGGCGAACGTTTTCATCAGGATATTTCAACAATGGAAAAAAGGTACCAGGGAAAGTGGAATCCTTCCATGCTTGCAGACTACTGTTGGACTCTTGGTAGAGATGCTCCAGAAACGATCCATAAAAGAACAGCAAAAAGACAGCGCATATAGTGATTCTTATAAGTATATGAATCTTGTTACTTTTTTTAATATATCCTTAAAAATAAAAAGTTTTTTTTCTAAACCGCAACTATTTTTTTATTTCATTGTCATTTTTGGATTCAGCGCCCCAAAATTAACAAAGAAGTGCACTTTTCCCACAAGATACAATTAAAAAACTAAAATTTGTTGTCCAGTGAATTTAAATATTGACATGAATCAAAAAAGAACTGTTGAGAAAAGTCGAGGCTTAAAATTGTCATACGAAGACACAATATTCCGTGATCCAATGAGTCCACAGGGTGTTCAGAAATTTAGGGCAAAATGCACCTTTTAGCCTGCTTTTTATCTTTTTTGTTTATTCGCTAGCATTTATTTTGGCTGAGCTATACTTCAGCGCATGTCGCAAATATTTCGTTTCTTATTTTAAAATGAAAGACTTGCACGAAAATATCATTTTTTCTTTAAGGAACCCTCTGCTTGCTATTTTATAGAACTTCAAAGTTGCATTTGGGGTGCTAATATTGTACTATAGAATACTGCTTTATAAGCTGTTTTCTTATTGTTTCTACAAAAGATTGTTCGAAATTATATGAATAATAACATACACTGCAAGTTACTGTTCATCGCAATAATGCAATTTTGCATTATTTTAATGATGGAAGTAGTTCATTGTTAAGTAATTTCTTTTATTTCAGATATTTATTCCCATCACTACACCACCGTCACTGTCATTTTTTCTCCATCTAGTTGCGATGTTGCCAAATCATGGATAGTAATATACATTAATTTGATTTGTCAAATTCTTACTTATACAGGGTGTTTCAGTTTATTGTTGCATAACTTTAAGATCCGATAGAACTTTTAAAATTAAAGCATAAAGTCTATATAAACATGGGTCGAAAAATGAGTGGCTTCCGAAATACAGGGTGTTTAAATTTACTTTCTAAATAAGTTTTTTTTAAATATTTCGAACAATATTTGATGTGTAATGTTTTTTGGTACGACAAAATGAACCATAGGCATAGTTTTACTGTAGCCGCTAGAGGGCGCTCTCTACTGTACCTGTAGTATATTAAAATGACCGAAATTTTTTTCTTAGTGCAATTTTTTGCTTTTTGAATAAAAAAACTGATTCTTCGCACTTTTCTGCTGTGAGTTTTCGTTATAGTTAGCCGTTTTTGAGATATTTCGATTTTTATGGTTTGATGCATTTTTAATTATTTATGGGAAAATAATATTTTTTTACATTTTCGATTTGGGCATTACAAGTAATTAAGATGATCGTTTAGATTGTGTTTTTAAACACAGCAATAATTCCTAACTCCAAATAAACACAAAAAACAGAATATTAATTTGTTTAATTTTCCAATATTATTTTTAACAAATTAAATTAATTATTTACAACTAAAATGCTCTTGGATAGTTAGGACAAACATACAAAATCTAAAGTAGTTGCTCGAAATGTAAACCCAATTGTTCAATAGACAATTCACATCTACGAATGATCGCACGTGGTATAGCATTATTCAAATAAGGCCTTATTTCATCACATGCATTCCTGATTCTGTCTATTAGCATATCTCTTGTGGTTACGGGAGTCTGGTACACTTTTTCTTTTAGAAATCCCCACACAAAGAAATCTAATGGATTTAGGTCAGGGGATCGTGGACGCCAGGCGACTGGTCCTCCACGGCCGATCCATCTTTCTGGATAATTTTCGTCCAGCCAGTTTCTAAGTATTCTCGAATAATGAGCTGGACAACCGTCAAGCTGGAACCAGGCCAATCTTCTTAAATCTAACATAACATCATCCCACATATTTGCGTGTTCAGCCTTTAAAAATTCCAAGAAGGTCCCAGCATTTAACCTTGCAGGCAAAAGGTAGGGTCCAAATAGTCGATTACGGTAGATACCAATCCACACGTTCACACTAAATTCATGCTGAAAATTTCTTTCCCGAACTGCATGCGGATTTTCATGCGACCAAATATGTTGATTATGAAAATTTACCACTCCACGTCTAGTGAAGCATGACTCATCGGTCCATAAAACGTTACTTAAAAACTCCCTATTATTATCAGTTCTATCAAGAATCTACTGACAAAATGTGATTCTTCGTTCTCCGTCCCCAAAACCATTTTCAATTATTTGGCGATGCACTCTTATAAATACTGAGCGAGTTGGATGTAGTCTGTTTGGAAATCTTCGTGCGTATTCTCTGGCTGCTTCTGCTGCGTGTCCATTTACAAAGCCATACACAAAATGAATATCCGCTAACTCTTGATTGGAGAATAAAAATGGCATTTTTATAAAACTTCAAAAAAAAATACAGGTAAAAGAAACTAAATTTCGTGCATCCACAATTGTAGAAAAACGTTTTAGGTTTCAACAGACAACAAAACTAACTGTCAACTAATTGACGTTTAACCTTATTCTGCTTTCAATTTCAAAAATATTTGCAGGCAGAGCCTACTTCTAAAAATTATCGAGATACTGACTTTTTAACGTTATTTTATCATAAATAATTAAAAATGCATCGAACCTTAAAAATCGAAATATCTCAAAAACGGCTAACTATAACGAAAATTCATAAGAGAGCTTTTTTATGTTGAAAGGTGCGAAGAATAATTTTTTGTATTCAAAAAGTAAAAAATTGCACTGAGAAAAATTTTTCGGTCATTTTAATATACTACAGGTACAGTAGAGTGCGTCCTCTAGCGGCTACAGTAAAACTATGCCCATGGTTCGTTTTGTCGTACCAAAAAACCCTTGTATACCAATTTTCACTGTTATACATCAAATATTGTTCGAAATATTTAAAAAAAACTATTTTAGAAAGTAAATTTAAACACCCTGTATTTCGGAAGCCACGCATTTTTCGACCCATGTTTATATAGACTGTATGCATTAATTTTAAAAGTTCTATCGAATCTTAAAGTTATGCAACAATAAACTGAAACACCCTGTATACTAGTGCAAAAATGTGCAATCGGCACAGAATTGTCATGAAAATGCGATTTTCACAAAAGTACTTCGGTTATTGTTTTTCCTATATTATAGTTATAATCTATTTACTTTTTGTATGTACATATGTACTTGAAGAATTATTTAATGTGAAGCTGATGTTACAAAATGTACCTAATTAAATGTGATATATATGAGAAACAACTGAAAAAGTAGCTGTTACAAATCACTAAATAATGAAAACATAACAAAGAACATTGCAAGTTTTTTGATGATTTGATGAAATGACCGTTGGGTATTTTTATGTGGAATGACCGCTGGTGCGTTTTGTATTTTTTATGTCACGCGAGCCGCTGGTGCATTTTCCACTGTTTAGACACATACTGTTCACAATTCCATCTAGTTTTCGCTAAATATTGGGACAACTTTTCATAAAACAAGCCATTTACAATAAATTAAGACTTTTATTTTGCAAATAACCTCATTTCTAATTACGTATTTCTCCCAAAAAAGGTACAGCTTGGCAACAATGGACATCATTTATCTTATCTGACAAGAAATGAGCGTTATAAAATGGCCATTTGTACTTTCAAATATTTCTTATAAACGCAAAAACTTTGATCTCATTGAAAATACCCGAAAACAATGGTTAAGGAATCTCAAGAGGACATTGAAAAATCATAAAACAATTAAGCTAATATGTAATAACACGTCTGGTTTTGAACCTTTTTTTGCGAAAAACAACGATTTTTTATAGTTTCACGTCTATTTTCCTTAGTACTATACAGTGTATGTTATATTCTTATAATTTAAAGTATCCTTTACTACAAACAACAAAAAAAGACAGCATATAAAACAGTATTCTATACTAGAGTATTACCACCAAAACTGCAGCGTCGAAGTTCTATAAAAAAGCAAGTAGAGGGTTCCTTAAAGAAGAAATGATATTTTCGTAAAAGTTACATTCTAATCTTTCATTTTAAAGTAAGAAATGAAGTATTTGCGATATGCGCTAAAGTATAGTCTTAACTTTATTTTTTTGTTTGTTCATTACTTATTACAAAACACCAAAACATTGAGACTTTTCGATAGTTTTAATTTGGTTTGTGAATATTGCAATAACAGCGCTACAGTTGCATGGTTTCAAGTACAGTTAATAAAAATGTTCCTTTTATGTGATTCTATTTATTTCTTACGTATTAAACACATAAAAGCATCTAATATAGTGTCAGTATACAGGGTGTCCGCAAAGTTGGGGTTTTCCTTTTCAGAAACAACTACCCTTGAAATAACAAAGGTAATGTGTAGTGAAACGCGGGCGACCAAGTAAAAAAAATAAAGGAAAAAGTACTCACTCTCCAGTTGACGAGAAGGGCTAAGTACGTCTCTGCCCGAAATCATACCGCTCCAACAGAAAATGAAATCAGCTGATGCGCTACCGAGCAGACTCACCATGCCAGCCCAAACATTCACCGAAAATGTTTGTTGAAAATGTGCCCGACGGACAGCGTGCGGATTTTCTACTGACCAAACATGAGTGTTGCGAAAGTTATTCACCCCATTACGCGTGAATGTGGATTCGTCTGTCACCAATATGCACTTCAAAAAGTCCGGATTATTGTCATGTTGATGCAACAACCACTCACAAAACCGCACTCTTGCTGGAAAATCGTCAGGTTGAAGGGCTTGTACACATTGGACGTGAAACGGATACAGCCCCTCTTCACGCAGCGTTTGCCACACTTTAGTTTTTGATACTTGCACTTCTCTAGCCACGTCTCTAGTGCTTGTTGAGGGATTCTCGTCTACGCGATTACCTCTACAGGCGTAACCGTAACCGTCGGTTGAAGGTTGCATACTGACCTGACACACCCCGACCCAGTTCTGTCGTCGGGTTGAGCCAGTGACCTTGTACCAGTCGGTGATGTCGCGGCTACAGGACGGTATTCAGATATTTTTGATGTTGCAGAGCCCTTTATCTCGGTTCCCTTAAGACATTGGTGTATATGGTACTAACAAAAATTGCTTATGTTTTCAAGATCTACACGTCGTGTAAAGGAAAACCCCAACTTTGCGGACACCCTGTAGTGGTTCGCTGCTTTTCCTCGTACTCTAATATTTTGAACTTCCTGAAAATCGCAGTCTGAGAGTCGGCATGTTTCCTCTTGTGTACCGTGAACTCACGTTTCCCGTTAACGGTTAAAGTGAGAAAATTGCCGAATTACGCTATAAAATCTGGAATCAGTGGCGCCAGATTCCGTCAAGCTTTATCACCAGCTCGTGTTTATACTCTCGTACGATGTTCGTGGTAATATGTTATCCCTCCTAATTCCCCGTTCGTAATTCACCCCGGTAACACCAGCAACACAAACATTAACAACCCCGCAAGCTGTCGTCCGCCCTAAGATAGAACAAGTTCCTTAAACTCAACCGCCGATGCCAACTTGATTCGTTCCCCGTAAACGTTTTCTGTCTGTCTTTTGACTGTCATGTTTAAGCCGGGGATTACGCCGGCATGCCCGCTCGAGCCATTTATCAAGCTGAAATCTCCGATATGTGGTTGGTTGACAAAGTTGTAACATGTGTAGTCGAGCGTATCACGAGAGTGATATTTGAAGATTATGATGACGTGACATCCAGAGGCCGACTTCTGGATCAAGGAAGGCACAGTGCGGCGATTATTTAAAAACTTCATAGGTGTGATCTTAAATGGATAAACATATTAATACAGTTTTAGTTATGGTCGACTTCTCTAAGTTCTCTAAGGCGTTCGACACGGTTCACCATATTTTTTTTTATTTTGACTACCACGAACACCCATGCACACATTCTGGCCCCGCCTTAGAGATCCGCCGGGTGGTACCTCCGCGTTCGACAGTCAGAGACCGTCTACCACGTACGGACAAGCACAACCTCCATACCCAAGAGAAAATTTTCTCTTGGGACGGGATTCTAGCCCTCGCAGCGCACCGCGACTGATCAGGAGACCGAAGAGTCTACCACCGCTGCTGTCTGTGGAGTGTTTGAAATATTGTTGAGTAAGTTAAACTCTGATATTCCGCTTAATTTTTTTGAAAATTACTTAACTAATCGTAAACAAAATGTGAAGACAGTTAGAGGTGTCTCATCTTCTGTTGCCGTTTCTTCAGGTGTCCCTCAGGGCTCAGTCTTAGGTCCTGTACTGTATTTGATATACAGGGTGTTTCAGTTTATTGTTGCATAACTTTAAGATTCGATAGAACTTTTAAAATTAATGCATAAAGTCTATATAAACATGGGTCGAAAAATGCGTGGCTTCCGAAATACAGGGTGTTTAAATTTACTTTCTAAAATAGTTTTTTTAAATATTTCGAACAATATTTGATGTATAACAGTGAAAATTGGTATACAAGGGTTTTTTGGTACGACAAAACGAACCATGGGCGTATTTTTACTGTAGCCGCTAGAGGGCGCTCTCTACTATACCTGTAGTGTATTAAAATGACCGAAATTTTTTTATTAATGCAATTTTTTGCTTTTTGAATAAAAAAACTGATTCTTCGCACTTTTCAACATGAAAAAGCTCTCCTGTGAGTTTTCGTTATAGTTAGCCGTTTTTGAGATATTTCGATTTTTAAGGTTCGATGCATTTTTAATTATCTATGGGAAAATAATATTTTTTTTTACATTTTCGATTTGGGCATTACAAGTAATTAAGATGATCGTTCAGATTGTGTTTTTAAACACAGCGATAATTCCTAACTCCAAATAAACACAAAAAACAGAATATTAATTTGTTTAATTTTCCAATATTATTTTTAACAAATTAAATTAATTATTTACAACTAAAATGCTATTGGATAGTCAGGACAAACATACAAAATCCAAAGTAGTTGCTCGAAATGTAAACCCAATTGTTCAATATTCAATTCACATCTACGAATGATCGAACGTGGTATAGCCTTATTCAAATAAGGCCTTATTTCATCACATGCATTCCTCATTCTGTCTATTAGCATATCTCTTGTGGTTACGGGAGTCTGGTACACTTTTTCTTTTAGAAATCCCCACACAAAGAAATCTAATGGATTTAGGTCAGGGGATCGTGGAGGCCAGGCGACTGGTCCTCCACGGTCGATCCATCTTTCTGGATAATTTTCGTCCAGCCAGTTTCTAACTATTCTCGAATAATGAGCTGGACAACCATCAAGCTGGAACCAGGCCAATCTTCTTAAATCTAACATAACATCATCCCACTTATTTGCATGTTCAGCCTTTAAAAATTCCAAGAAGGTCGCAGCATTTAACCTTGAAGGCAAAAGGTAGGGTCCAAATAGTCAATTACGGTAGATACTATTCCACACGTTCACACTAAATTCATGCTGAAATATGTTGATTATGAAAATTTACCACTCCACGTCTAGTGAAGCATGACTCATCGCTCCATAAAACGTTACTTAAAAACTCCCTATTATTATCAGTTCTATCAAGAATCCACTGACTAAATGTGATTCTTCGTTGTCGTCCGTCCCCTGGCTGTAGTCCTTGCATAGGTTGCAAATGGTAAGGACGTCTATGGTCATTTCTAAGAACACGGTGAACATGGCTTGCTGAAATTCCCAAGGCACCAGAAACTTTCCTAACACTTGTGGTCGGATCTCTATCAAACTCACGCAGAATCATACGGGTAAATCTGCGCTGACGAACATTTACGTTTTGATCCCTTTAGAGATTTCCAAAACCATTTTCAGTTATTTGGCGATGCACTCTTACAAATACTGAGCAAGTTGGATGTCGTCTGTTTGGAAATCTTCGTGCGTATTCTCTGGCTGCTTCTGCTGCGTTTCCATTTACAAACCCATACACAAAATGAATATCCGCTAACTTTTGATTGGAGAATAGAAATGGGATTTTTATAAAACTTACAAAAAAAAAACAGGTAAAAGAAACTAAATTTCGTGCATTCACAATTGCAAAAAACCGTTTCAGGTTTCAACAGACATCAAAACTAACTGTCAACTAATTGACGTTTAACCTTATTCTGCTTTCAATTTCAAAAATATTTCCAGGCACAGCCTACTTCTAAAAATTATTGAGATACTGACTTTTTAACGTTATTTTGTCATAAATAATTAAAAATGCATCGAACCTTAAAAATCGAAGTATCTCAAAAACTGCTAACTATAACGAAAATTCACAAGAGAGCTTTTTATATTGAAAAGTGCGAAGAATCAGTTTTTCTATTCAAAAAGCAAAAAATTGCACTAAGAAAAATTTTTCGGTCATTTTAATACACTACAGGTACAGTAGAGAGCGCCCTCTAGCGGCTACAGTAAAATTATGGTTCGTTTTGTCGTAGCAAAAAACCCTTGTATACCAATTTTCACTGTTATACATCAAATATTGTTCGAAATATTTAAAAAAAAAACTATTTTAGAAAGTAAATTTAAACACCCTGTAGTTCGGAAGCCCCGCATTTTTCGACCCATGTTTATATAGACTTTATGTATTAATTTTAAAAGTTCTATCGAATCTTAAAGTTATGCAACAATAAACTGGAACACCCTATATTTTTGATTTACATTCGTGTATTGAGCATTGTGCTATATAAACTTACGCGGATGATACGCAGCTTTCTTTTCATTTTGACTTGTCTCATCTGGATGAAGTGTCATATAAGATAAATTCTGATCTTGCAACATCACTGATTTTTGTAAAAGACACCTGTTGAAGATTAATACGGATAAGAGTACTTGCATACTTTTTTATCCTAAATATTTGCATGATATAGTAAGGGACAGAATTGCATTGAGCATCAACATCGAGCTCAACAAGGAAAAAATCTTAGTGTCAACTTCGACTCCAGTTTAAGATTTGACAAACATGTGTGTCATCTATCGAAGTCCAGCTACATCAAATTAAGACTGCTATATGCTAATAGATTCATTTTGAACTTTAAAACACGAAAGAAGCTAGTTGAAAATTTGATAACGTCCAGCCTCAACTACGCTTTAACCCTATAATATGCTTGTCTTGACTCGAGGAATCGGTGTAGGATCCAAAGAATGCAAAACAACTGCTGTAGGTTTGTGTATGGTCTTCGACAATATAGTCATGTCTCCTCTAAGATCAAGGAGTTGAAATGGCTCAACAATTTGAATATAGTCTTAAGGTATTTGTGCATAAGATATTGTGTACTAAAAAGCCCATCTACCTCCATAGTAAATTGGTAACTAGAGGAATCATTAATCTTAGAGATCTGAGGCATAATAATAATCTGACAATGCCTTTGCACTATACCGCATTGTTTCAAAAATGTTTCACTTTCAATGCTGTGAGGTTATACAACTCAACCGACCCTGCCTGGAGAAGCAAAAGTGTAGTAACATTCAGGAAGCTGGTTAAAAAGCAGCTGTTAGATGTATCATGATTATACTACAACTATTTAAAACTGTAATGACTCATACGCGTGATCAACACGTGATCAGAGCTCGATCCCGGCTTCCTTCCAGTACAGCCGTATAGCGTACGACATATGTCGTTTCTGTGGCTTTGCGGTGGTCAACAGCACAGACAGAGATCGAAATAATGGCTGATTGTTCTCCGCCGGTAGAACCAATGAAATCAAAGACGCGCCTCGACCGGCAGACTCATAGGCGTCGGCAACGCATTGGAACGTGTTTCGTTGAGCGATCGCATATTGTGTGTTTTTATAAGAATTGTTGTGTGATTGTTATTGTTGTGGTTTCTGTGGTTACTGTTTTGGTTATACTTAACCATGGAGAGTACAAATGGCACGAGTGGAAGTAATGAAAGCCAGGGAACAAGTAGACGGCTTCGTAAAGCACTGAAGAGGGACGCGAAAGAAATGGTGCTCAACGTGTTCAATTATCTGAACAGAACTATGTCGCAGGGAGATGCACTCGCGCGTTGTGAAAGTATGACAGGCGTTTCAGAGTGGACCATTCGCAGGGTGGTGCATGAAAAGAAGAAAACTGGAGCTACTACTGATCCAAAGTTTAATTTGAAGGGACGAAAGGCCGTTAAATTGGATGACGATAGCAAAATGGCGTTAAGGCGAACCGTACATTCATTCTTCTTTAGGAATGAGATACCAACCCTCAAGGCTGAACATGGAGCGATCAAGGAAAATGAAATTATACCCCAAATGAGCGTCGAGGTAATGACGAAATCCCTGCACGAAATTAATTTTCGTTACGAAACGCGAAATCGGAAGTCAGTTGATAGAGAAACCTGAATAGTCGCCTGGCGTCGAAAATACCTACGCGAAATGATTGAATATAGGCGACAAAGCAGAAAAATCTATTATTTGGACGAGACATGGGTAAATGCAGGTCACACAGTTAAAAAAACCTGGATAGACAAAAACGTAGTGAGTAACCGACAAGCAAGCATTGAAGGTTTGTCAGCAGGTCTTCGTGGACCGTCAGGGAAAGGTCAAAGATTGATCGTAACTAATTTTGGTAGCGATAGTGGCTTTTTAGAAGAGTGTGACTTGATTTTCGTCTCTAAGAAAGGAGGTGATTACCATGACGAAATGAATGCCAGCTGCTTCGAGAGCTGGTTTCAAGGGGTGCTTCAGCGAGTTGAGCCCAACTCTGTGATCGTCATGGATAATGCTTCCTACCATAGTCGTCGAGCCGAACGTGTACCGACTATGGGATCTCGAAAAAGTGACATGCAGCAATGGTTGCGCGAAAAAGGAATCCCGTTTGACGATTCATGTGTGAAAGCGGAATTGTATGAAAAAATTAAACAGCACAAACCTGCGAACATTAGTTACGTGACTGATGAGATGGCCCGTCAATGTGGTGTCACTGTGCTGCGGTTACCGCTCTACCACTGTGAACTGAACCCAATAGAGCTCATCTGGGCTCAAGTGAAGGGTTATATTGCGGGCCATAACACAACCTTCAAATTACCAGACGTTAAGGTTTTACTTGAGACTTCCATACAGCTAGTAACGCCCGAAGCTTGGCAGAATGCTATCCGTCATGTTGTGAAGGAAGAAACAAAAATGTGGCAGCTTGACCACCACATCGACACCATCATAGAGCCAGTTATAGTCAATTTCAACGAGGAAAGCGATAGCGACAGTTTATTACTGTCAGATGTAAGTGGAAGCGACGATGAATGAAGGTAATTCCCAAATTTTTGACTTACAATATGTTTCAAACCACTCTTTATTAAGCATGTGACAAATCTAGTTCAGCCATGTTAAACATTCATACCCCGCCTATGAACAGCCGACTACTGGTAGTTAAGTGATGTTCACGTGAACATCGATGAGTCATTACAGTTTTAGATAGTTAGAGTATAGTTATTATTATCTTTATGTTTTTTTTGTTGTCATCCGTTCAGAATTGGTTCTTGACTTAGCTCCTTATCAAAAATGTTCAGCATATTTCGTCACCAAGCCGAACGACGAGTCTTGTGCTCTTCTGTCAGGCTATGCGGTACCCAGAGAGAACAAAATTTCCTTACGTGTAAGTGATCATGCAGAATTGCTGGTGCACGAAGGTGTAAGGTCTCCTCTACCTGTTGGTATGTCACTCTCATATCCGTTTCTGAGTGACTTCGCCACTTGTCAGAGAGCAATGCTTGAGTCAAGCATCCCCGCCACAAAGTCGTTCCATTGCTCATTGCAGAACGCATTAAGTGCATTTCGTACTTCATGAGCAAAATTCTTGGTTCTGCGAATGTCATCAGGATGAGTCATGTCTTACGTGAGATTACTATTAGATCAAGGACAAAAAAGCATTGTAGTTTTTGAAAATCGGTTCCGTGGCGGTGGATAAAAATGCCATAAACGAAAAAAAAAAACAAGAAACGCTCAGACTTCGTTTTTCAGAGGATCCTGATCATTTTGTGAAAAAATGTTTAGGAGTGAAAACACGCCTAACTTTTTGTTAAATCGTCTAACCTACTTGATTCTATTTTTATATATATTTAAAAAGGTATCTTTACACTAGTATTTATACACATGCAAATATACAAATTATGAAACGTGTGCAAAAGGGAGGTCATTATTTTACGGTTTGTTCGTGGTCATGGCGATAAGAAGTCGTCAGATGTTGGAGCGGACCTTTTAAAAAAACATTGTATAGTAGCAAGATAAAATTTAACAAGGCGATATATCTGTAGCGGCAACGGCCGTAGTCGTATATACAAACAATGGTGCGCCCGCCGTCGTCATGCCACCATTGAAATACCATTTACATTAAACAAGATGGCAAACATTATCTTCTGGGTATACCAACCACCGGCCACGAGTGTCGATAGTACAGTCACGCAATGACCACCGACAAAGTTAAACATAAGTTCGAAAAATTCGTGATTGTGTCTAGGCAGAAGAAGCTTGTCGAGTTCTACCAATCACACAAAAATCGAATCCAGAAAGTGTCTTATTTTTTTTGATTTCAGTATAGACTGTGCCTTCGCGGTTACTTCATTGTATAGGGTTGTCCAAAATGGACGCAGGAAAGTAAACGCATATTAAAACAAGAAAGATTGATATTCAAATCAAGTTGGGTACTTTATTTTGAAGGTTCATTTATACCATTTATGTATGAAAAATAATATCGCTCAAATGTTCACCACGACTGGATTTACAGACGTGCACGCGATGGTCGAAATTTTCAATGACATTTTGCAACATGGTCGGATCTATGGCATTTATCTCGGCAATGATGTTGTTTTTGAGTTCTTGGAGGATGGCTGGTTTTTTGACGTAGACTTTGCTTTTCAAATATCTCCATAAAAAGAAGTCCAAGGGAGTCAATGTTGCACCGTCTTGTTGGAAATAAACATCGTCCAAAACCATTCCTTCAAGTTGCGGCAAAAAAAAGTCCTCTATCATCACGTAATATCGCTCAGAATTGACGGTAACGGCGTCCCCGGCCGCATTTTCGAAAAAGTAAGGTCCGATGATGCCTTTTGACCACAATGCACACCACACAGTCACTTTTTGAGGATGCATCGGCTGCTCTTGATACTCACGGGGATTTTCGTTCGCCTAGATGCGGCAGTTTTGCTTGTTTACCGTCCCATTCGAAGTGAAATGCGCTTCGTCGCTGAACATGATTTTTGATGAAAAATTGGCATCAATTTGGCGGTGTTCAGAGAACGTTCGGCGCGAAAAATGGTCGGCCCGACGCAGCTCTTGCGTCAATTGGATCTTGTAGGCGTGTACATTCAAATCCTTGTGGAGAAGCGGAGCAAACTGTTTCTCGAAATGCCCAATTCTTGGGATCGACGCGTTGTTGATTTTTTCGGATCGTCTCTCACACTCTCCTTCACAACAGCAATATTTTCCGGTGTGCGAACGCTCCTTGGCCGGCCAGAGCCTGGCAGATTTGCCACAGAACCTGTTGCCTCGAATTTACGCACCAGACGACCGATGGTTGTTTCGTTTGAGCGGTTGTTGCGACCGAAATGTTCACGAAGCGCGCGAAACGTGGTTTTTTATTTTTACACCATTTTTGTAGTTATCTTGAATAACTTTAATGCGGTCTTCAATCGAATACGACTCCATAGCGATCAATGGTAAACATTCAACTAACAAAATGACATGTCGGTGACAGAAAACAAAGATGGCGTCTATGTCAAATTGACGTTTACTTTCCTGCGTCCCTATTGGACAACCCTTTATAAAAAACTTGTATTTTGAGGATTTAAAATCTTGCAACGATAGTTATCTCGGCTACCTGAATCCTTTGGAAGATTAAAACATCCTCATCTGAAACTTTGCCAGTAATACCGTTAAAATTTTCAGTAAGATTCTGAAGCACGTAAGTTCCCCTCACAACACCGAGACTTTGGCGCTTTAAATATTAACATGTTAAGGATTTACGGATGGTATTATAACAAACGCGAATGTTACACTGTTTTGACAGGATTAAGCGTGAAACTTTAATGACACACGCTGGTGTGGGATTGTTGCTTTTTGCAGAAGCCAAATCGGAATCCACTTCTACACGTCTAATGCGTCAATTATGTGGCAAGTGTAATAATTATCTATTTCTAGATGAAATGTCTAGAATATGCTCAGAATCAATATTAGCGCCCGATTTCACAAGCTTTGATTTTTTATTGATGATACTGGAAGAACGTTCATGTTGTTAACGTTAGAGAATAAATACTTTTTCTCTTCACATCTCCATGGCAGCAGTAGGGTCAGGTCACGTTCTAAAATATGTTATCCTGGGTAAATCAACCTATGGTAAAAGAGTGTAACTGTGCTCGATCGGTAGTTAGTGAGCCATCAGAGGATGGTTCTCTCGGAGATGGTTGTGATTTGGGGGGCCACCTAGTTCCAAGCACTAGAAAAAGAAATAACAAGTAACCAACGCTATCTGGCGCTAAAGTAGATACAAACTCAGAGAGGGTACACAAACATTTATTGAACACAAAAGAAAAATTAAAAGAAGTCCTGGAGAACAATCGAAAGAAAATTATTTGGTACTACACTTCCAGCAAAAACTAAAATAAAAAAAAACAGCTTGGCAGGTGCTTGGCTATCACATGAAGGCAACCGAGGGCAGGAAGTCTCAGATGAAACTCAATACTCGAAGGTAGAACCGTCGTTCACAGAAATGGAGGACTGTTCCTCACAGACGTGAATCCTACTTAAATTCGCCTCGGAGTATCAATGCAGACTGTTCCCATCAGCTCGACGGTTTAGCGTAGTTGTGACCAGTGTTGCCAGAGCGAAGTTTAAAATATCTGTCACACGTATCGCAAAATTCCGCTACATGCCGCTACGGTGTAAAAATTTAAGGGGGGGGGAGGCTTAAAATAAACAACAAATATATTTTTTACATATTTACTTTTTTTAAACACTGTCTAAAAACCCTACTAAAAATACAAACAGTAACATAATATAATTGCAATTTTTCTTAAAAACATAAAACGTATACCTCTAAAAAACAAAACTGTCTTTGGGTTAGACTTAGGAACTGATAAAAAAATAGAAACTACCACCAATATCTTAATCTTAATAGAAAAAAAAACAAAAAATAAGGACAAAGAAGAAGCGGAAACGTGGAAATGCCTACGTCTGCTTATTTTATTCACAGTCAGAATCAGAAATTACTTCTTCTTCAGCTTGTTCTTCCTTATTTACATTATATAAATTCTTTTTATATTTGTTTAAATGATTCTCATTAAAACTATAGGATAAACAGCACTGTTTTTTTGATTCCAAGTCTAATTTAATTGTAAGTAGTGCAGACAAAGTTGATGGTATTATTTCATTTCTTTTTTTTGTTTTGTAATCAAGCATATAAGAAAAAGTTCGCTCAACATCAGCGTTTCCATGAGGCAATGTTAAAATGAGCCAGTTTACCTATATTGCGAAATAAATATTCGTCATTAAAATTTTTGAGGTCGTTTACAAACGATCAAAATTCAATGACATTACTTTTTGTTTTTAAAATTTCCTCTTTCTCACTATCACTAAAATAAATACATATTTTCTTTAGTTCCAAAATTGCCTTTTCGGTTTCAATATGAAGGGCAAATTTTTTTAAAACGGCGTCATGAAAGGTATCACTTATAATAAGACGATTGTTCATCACATCAACCGGTGAGAGAAACTTTAGCTCTGAAAAGAAGTTGTCTTTGATAGGAAATCTTTTAAGGGACTCTTCTACCGATTTTTGGTAAAATGTGACACATTTTAATTTAAATTGTTCGATTGCCGTGTTATTGCAGTGTTTTATTGCATCCATTGAATGCGGACCAACATTCACTTGTTCAATTGGTAATAAGCAGTGGGGATCATTAGGATTAAGATTATATAATTTCTCATTTTTATAATATTCTAGTCGCATAAAGTTTGTACATAAATGACGTTCAAATCGCTCACTCTCTATTGATATGATATTGAGCATAACTTTCTCTGATTGAAAGAGAGCATTAAATTGATTAAAAATGGGCAACACGAATTTAAAAAGCATTAAATACGCCTTAACAAATGGATTCTTTAACTCATTAAGTATTACATTTGCTACAGGATTTTTGTCTTCAATGGAAGCTAATCTAAATAGGCTAAGCAAGATGTCCCACTGATCCAAAACTCTATCAACACATTTGGATAAAGCAAGCCACCTTGTTTTACTAGGGCTTAAAATTTTTAATTTTGAAATATTCCTGTAATTCTTCAAGAATACACTGCCTTCTTGAGAAGTAAGAATATAAGTTTTGTAAAAGAGCTTCAACGTTGCTTGGAATCTTTTCAGCTGCCGCCACCGCCACTAAATGAGCAGAGTGGCAAATGCAGCAATTGACAATTATATTAGGATTATCTTTTAAAAGATAAGTTTTGAAAGATTCGTTATTGCCCATCATAACACTAGCATTGTCGGAACAGTATCCAACAATATTGGTAATTTTTACTTGATTGGATATAACGCATTTTTTAAAAAGAGAATATAAACCTTTGGTGGTACCTTCATCTGCGTTTATTTTAATTATATCTAATAAATGGGTTTTAATTGAATTTTTATGAATATACCTTACAAGAATGCATAGTAGTCTTGTATTGCTCAGGTCTGTACTCTCATCCAATAAAATAGAAAATGGTTTATTTTCCAATTCTGAAATTATTTCGTCTTTAATAACAGGAGCCAGCACATTTTTAATTATACTTATGCATCTGGATCTTTATAATTTAAGTGAGCTAAAGAGATCTGGGTCTTTAAAACATAATTGACTAACTCCTGTTATATGATCAACAGTTCTAAAACTTATATGATGACTTACAACTAAAAGACTATATCTTAAGCAAGCAAATATTTGCCGTTTTTCCAACTCACGTGCTTCCCGAGACTAGCGTTCCTACATTCGAAATTGCTTGTACATTAGTGGCATGCCTTTTTGATTTCGAATGATTCACTAAATCTGATTTTTTAGCACCCATTATTTGATTACAAGCTTTACATTTTGCTTTCAACTTGTCATTTTCAATAGGTTCCAACCAGCCTTTAAATAACGGATCTTCTAGCCATGATGAAGTAAGCATTTGTTTTCGTGTCTTTTTCTTAACAGGTTGCTCTGGCTCTTGGTTATCCTGAGATTCGCACCTCGAATTATCAGGCTCAGACCTGATTCCACTAGATTCCGCTCTTCTATTTTGTCTGTATTCAGGTTCGGGATGCTCCGAGTCCAACACAGATGCAGTCGAAGTGGATGGTACGGCCACGTTTGGTTTCACCGTTTGTTTTTTAGAAGGATTTTTATCAAAAAAATCGTTAGTGGTCTGCTGTCGCCTTTCCATTATTCCTATTTTCCAGAAAAAAAAGCGTTAAAAACAAATTTCGCGACTAAGATTTATTTCTGGATCAAACTATAATGTGTTACCAGTAGATTTAATATTAAAATCTGCAGCAAATGATATATCAATAAAATGATCAACACAAAAATAAGAACACTAATATAAACGAAACTAAACAGTATATACCCAGAGCTGAAAAATACAATACAAAGCGAGAAACCTAATATTATGTCTGCCTGCTGAGACCTGATAGAAACGATTAGTATTGAAAGCAGTACGTACGCCATCTGTTATTGGAAAAAAAAGGCAAATGGAATAATTCTCTTTTCTGTTCCTAGATGGCTCAAGCGGCACCAAATACACCAATTTTATTATTAATGTGATAATAAATCAGACTCTAGCCACTGCCTATTTAGGATTTAGAACGTTATTAACGTTAAAACAGTGAAATAAATATGATAGTTTTGTATGTAATAAATTCCGCTACATTTTGGGCTAATTTGCTCTACCGCCGCTACGCCGCTCTTCTCAAAATAATCCGCTACAAATAGCGGAATTCCGCTACGTATGGCAACACTGGTTGTGACAACTGTCAAGTCCCCAAGAGGGTGAGAAAAGGACTCCGACAACAAACCTCACTGATGGTGGCAGATTTCTATCAAAATCTTCACAACCCGACAAATCCCCAGCACTTGGTGTGAAATTATTTCACTACCGCGGGTTGTGGGCCGCTGAATACCTACACGAGAGCACCGGAAAGGCACCAATTTACCTTCAGCTGCCTACTCGGAGTACGATTTTCTACCATAAAGTTATTAGACCAAGAGAAGCGTTTTTTATAAAAATAAAATTATTTATTATTAAGAACTGCTATAAAATTCTAATTCTAAATAAGAAAAATTTTGTAATAATTTACTTTATCATGAGAAACTGTAACAAATAAGGATATTGAAATGTGTATTGCAAGTTTTCAGATTAATAAGTGAAATACTCAAAATATCGAAATAACTATTTTGAAAAATGCTCCATTGATCTGAGTAGTTGTACTCCTGGCCTATATTGTATAGGCACGGCTATCTAAAACAAACGACCGGCAACGAACGTATCGTTATAGGTGTATGTGTTTGTGTATGTGTACGTGTGTGGGCATCGAAATAAATCGCGTTACACAATTTGTATGGGGGGACCATTTGCATACAATGAGTGTGCGCTGCTTTTGCTTTTTTCCTCTAACCGTCCCTTCCATTTTTCAATATATCTGTTGCCCCCAGAACGTCGGTTAATCCGCTCTAGTACAGTAGCCGCTGTGATACAGGGCTTTACGTATTGTTTTGATCGTTTTATATGTTGCAAAAATTTTGAATATTCTCTATTCCCTAGCATCGATGCAAAAGCTCACACATAGTTTTTTACGCATCTTAAAATTTAGTAAATACCTGTTTGCTATAAGAGTGCGCAGCCGTAGGTAGGTTTTCTGAGATAGACTTTTAACATGTTCAATAAACCTTAATTTTGTATCAAAAACAACACCAAGAATTTTTGCATAATCAGAAAATTGCAAGATTTGGTTATTTATCTGAATGTTCAAGAGCTGTGTTACATTGTATGTTTTTCTTTGTGCGCAAAATAATAACATTTTAGTTTTTTGTGGATTAATAAGTAGATAGTGATCTAAAGAGTATTTAATTAATTTATTAACATCGTTTTGTAAAATTTGAGTAGTATTATTGAATTATCTGGGTTAAAATAATGAAGCAATTGCGTATCGTCTGCAAATGACTGGACATGAGAATTATCAATACTTTTGCTTAAGTCGAACGTATATATGAGGAATAGAAGCGGCCCCAATACAGAGCCCTGAGGTCGCCTGAGGGAATTATTGTCACTTGAGACATTTCTTGATTGAGAAAAACACACTGAGTTCTTTGATGAAGGTAACTGTCGAAAAATGAAAGGGATACACTGTTAAGACCTATGTAATTTAATTTAGCAAGTAATACTTTATGCCAAGGTTCAACAAATTATTTGAAAAATTGCCTCCAAACCTATTACCGTCAGGAAGATAATGATGTCATTGAAAACTGAACACTGGTAAACTTCAAACAATGCTAACTATAGACCAATTACTGTACCTCCATTTAGCGATAAACTTTTATATAGGTAATTTTTGGTATATCAACTTCTTTTGACAAGTATACAAGCTGTTAAAATAAATGACCTAACTTTGAAAACACCTTGTATAATGTGTAATCTTTGTAACTGCATGTCCTTATGTAAAGGATGTAAACAGAAAAATGAAGCAGTTAAGCTCTCTTAACCAATGCAAGAAAGCCTTCTGGGGGAGCGTTGCCTTTTATATCTATTCTCCGCTGGACAATAATACCACCATTTTTCAATGACTTGGGGGTGGCTGCCGATCTAGCCCCGAGAAATCATTATAAAGGACATACAAGGAGCCCAATGGGACCTAAATGAGGTCTGACAATCCTTCCTCCAATACGTAATACAGAAAGATTAACTACCTACTCACACATTTGTAGATTGGACTTATTTAGTCATTAAGGGCTCGCGCAGACTGAAAGCGTTCCGAGTTCCGCGTTCTGCGTTCCACGTTCTTTGTTACTAATATACTAAGTGACATATAAATCCGAACACCCAGTTTAAATGGTTTTATTTTAATAAAAGTTGGTGAATGTATTTATCTTACTGTAAATAACAAGTGAAAAAAATTTCAGCCTTATCAGTTGGACATTCCGGTTTTTATACTGCTTTTTTTTAATTCACTAACTCTCTAAAAATGAATATTTCAGCCGCAGTAAAGAATCAACGTTGGCGGATTTTGGTTCTTGACATCCTTTACGATCGGTTACGATGCCTAGAGTACGGAGACCTGTACGATTTCGTCAACTTGTGAGTTTGATAGGGGCCGTATAGTGGGACTTCGGGAAGCTGGACTTTCTTTTCGGGCAATTGCAGTTAGAGTGCAAAGAAGTGTAGACACTGTGGTTAGGTGTTGTCAGGCATGGCTTCGAGAAGGCCGTACGCAAAGAGCAAGGGGCACTGGACACCGCCGTAGAACAACAGACCGTAAAGATCGCCGCCTAAGTTATTGGCCTTAAGGGACCGTTTCTCCACTACCAGGTCCATTGCAAATGAATGGTTTGCAGAACACGGAAGACCTATTGGCATGCGAAGTGTTTACCGATGAATGAGACGTTTTGGCTTGTTTTCATACCGGCCACACTGGGTCCTCCCTTTAACTCGAGAACACCTTGAGTGGTGCAGACAACGGTCACTCTGGGATCAGGAATGGAACAATATTGTCTTTAGTGACGAGTCTCGATTTTGTTTAGGCATGCACGATGGTCGTGCCAGGGTTAGAAGGCGACGTGGTGAAAGGAGGAATCCACAGTTTTTTGTTGAAAGACATGTTCATCACACTGTTGGAGTTATGGTTTGGGGTGCTATAGCTTATGGTTCCAGATCACCTTTAATCTTCATCAGAGGTAACATGAACGCGCAGCGTTATATCCACCATCTTTTACCCTATCTTGATACCCTGGCAGATCCAACTTTCCAACAACATAATGCCCGACCACAAGAGTCACAATAGACTTCTTTCAACATAATGATGTCACATTGTTACCATGGCCACCAAGATCTCCCGACTTATCCCCAATTGAGCACGTGTGGGATATGATGGGTAGGAGATTGCTCAATTTGCAACGTCCTCCTCAGACTCTAGAAGCATTTCGAGAGGAGTTGGTGGTTGCCTGGAATGAGATACCACAGGAGGACATTGACCAGAAGCATGCCTAGGCGCGTGCGAGAATGCGTAGCACATCAGGGTGCATCCACACATTATTAAAGGTCAAAGGGCTTTAAAGCAGTGCAATCATTTTGAAATTTTTATCATTTACTTATTATGCTTCATTAAGTACTTATACAAAATTTTATTAAAATAAAACCATTTAAACTGGGTGTTCGGATTTATATGTCACTTAGTATAGATCTCTAAAGTGTCGCGCAGACACAGCTGCGGTCAGACCGCGCCGGTAATTGTGAAAAATTAAATGATTAAGTAAGGGAAAAGCGTTTATCATATTTATACTCTTAGTAACGCGGACTATACAAAAAGTTAAAAAAAAAATATGTACCGCATTCGGAGATCATGCCGTTAGTGATCGAACAGCACAGAAGTGGTTCAAAAAATTTTCTTCGGGAGATCTCAGTTTGAGCGATGAACCGCGCTCAGCGAGACCCAAAATCATGAACAACGAGCATCTTCGACAAATGATAACAAATTAAGTCGTCTTACCATTTGTTCAGCAAACATTTCACGCAACGCTAATGAACCATTTCTTAATCGGTTATTGTAGATTTGGATCTTGTATTCGAATTCTAATCGTTCGTATCATTGGTTGTCGCCTACTGATTCGGTACCACACACGCCCAAGGCTTCCTTGCATCCAAACAAAGTTTTGTTGTGTATTTGGTGGACAGCAACTGGAATTGTCCATTATGAGTTTTTGGAAAGGGGTCAAACCATCGCTGCCAACTTGTATTGTGAGCAGCTTCAACGAGTACACGCAGCACTCATCCAGAAACAGCCTTCTTTTATCAATCGGAAGAAAGTGATAACGCCAAGCCTCATACCGCAAAAGTGACCCGAGAAAAAATTTCTAAAAACCGCACGAGCTTATTTGGTTACCTGATACTTAATTACATTCTTAAGTAAAAAAAATCGTTCTTCATCTTCAAGCAATGCAGGAAAAAGATTACTGAACTCTTCGAAACTCCACAAAAGCAATGTTTCGTCTTCTGAACTATCGAAATACATGGTTCACCTACAAGTAATCTTCCTAAAATGGAACGCATTGTGCTTTAGAAGAGGAATTGATCGGACGAACGCGGCTGGAACGCTGAACGATTGCCTGTCAGCGCGAGCCCTTAAAGAGAATTCTATGGTTGCTTGCGTCAAGTTCTGTTAATATCCATGTAGACACCCTGTATATGCGTGTGTGCGCTGACTGGGGCATATATTAAACGATTGCCGGCCACTGGCAGTCGGCCTCATAACGAGCCGTTTTTTCCCATTCGAGATTAATGAAACAGATAACCTTAGCGGGAATGATACATTGCAATGTTATGTTGACAGTTTGTGGTATAGCGGCCGGATCGGTCGCAACCCGAATATATAAAATTGCTATGCGAGCATTATCGCTGCGTGTTTTGCACTCGAATTTTGGGTTAACTGAACGGTCGAATCGATTTGCTGGCCACGAAGATACGTGAAATCTATCGAGATTGTGAATGGGTCAAGAATGATGAGTAATCATCTTCAAAATTCAAGATGCAGTTTTCCCTTCATCCGACAATTTCAGCGCGAGTGTTTGGCTGCTGTCCTGCCCCAATCCACAAATCCACAGCTGGTGACAGCACTTTGCATGAAGACGTTCAGAGTACCAGATCGATCTCTGCGGTTGAGCTACAGAAAAGAAAACTAGTAACGCCTTCTTCTCTGAATAAACATCGCAGTTATCATTACATGTAGATGTAGAGTGATTTGGTGCAGTTTAAAACGTCTGAGGTGTATTGTACCCTTCCTTACTGTATCTTAGCATTGATGAACGAGGTGATTCTTAAGCTATGTGTGTGTGTTGATTGTATTAGATTTCGGTAGAAGTAGGTAATTTTTAAGGTTTGTTATCAAGATCCCCCCTCTCTTCACAAGCTGCATTCACTCTCAGAAGCGCTAATGAAGCCGTCGCCACCGCCACTTTCTGCAATACAAATTTCAACAATCTGTTCTCATTTTTTCATTCCATTTGTCTCTATCATCCATCACTCGTAGCAAAGGATTGAGCATCTTTTGTTCAAATTTATTTGTTACACCTATTTATTCATAGTGTAGTTAATTAGTTATTAGATCTGCCAGTCATACTTTAGCAAATGGGATCGCTAAAATGATTCATATATTTTCGAGTGGTGCGCATCATTTTTTAAGAAAATGTATGTGACGAAACAACACAACTTTGTTACTTCATTATAAATGTAGCAGGTTTTAAATATTTGATGGAAGTGTGGCAACACTGCGTGAGCAGAGGCCTAGCCGTCTATGCGCGATCCGCCAAACGAAGTGCGATCCCCTTATGGTCAGTTTTCTGTTGTAAAAAGTGGTAAAAGATGCAACCAGTAACGTTAGTACCGAACTGATTTAAATGTACAAGGTCAATGAACACAACTGGCAAACTTCAAAGATATTTCGCGCGGTGTCTCCTAATGTAGATGTCAAGATCTTCCAACTTTTTCCCTCTCTGCTCAACATCATTTAATCTGAGTGCGCCTATATCCAACCTGAATTTCCTACGTCTTAATTTTACAAGTAGAATTTCGCAACTAGTCTATTAAGTTGCGCGAAAGCAAGAGAGAGCATTCCATTAGGGGAAGTTTTAATTCTGTTTCTCGGCTCCGGTTCAACTTCGGAGATTTGCTGGTAAGTAAGAGGGTGAATAACACGATGTGGGTCTTAATTCTATCTGAAATGGAAAGATTACTGTAATTGGAAGATATACTGCACTAAGGGCCAATTTCACCAACATTAATATTTGACGGTCATTTGGACGAATAGGAAAATACCTTATCGAAATGCAATTTGACGGAAGCTGTCAAAGGTTTCTGAATATCAGTGATTTCTATTGAAATATTGAATGAAATCGTGAAAATTCAACTATATTATAGACAAGACCACTTTTTGATTCCAACATGATGCTTTTGTACAGAAAAAACAGGACAACTTTCATGTATTTTGATATATGTGATAGGTTTTCGTTTAAGAATCCGTTATCCCCCTCAGCGAATGGGAATGCGGCAAATAATAGGTCGATTTTCTAGCTGTTAAATTTGGCAGCAGATTTGGACGTTTGGTAATGCATGGCACTCTCGAATTTACCAACTTCAATATACTGAAAGTTATCATTGCATACCTGTTGAATAGTGTGGATTTGTCTGTATTTTGCACGAAAATAGAATATAAAATACATTCCATCCAATTCCTCATCTTCCTTTACGTCATAATAGTAATCATTTATTAATTTATGGGTTAATGAATTTCTTCAAGATAATAAAAACATCATGTCCTCTCCATCCAAAAACACAGATAATATGTGTAAGACGTGTCAATCCCTACATCTCCCTGATGCATAATGCAATTACTATGGACATAGACAAAAAATTATGAAAAATGTTTCACAGATAATGGCTTTTATATCCAAAAATCAAAAAAACTAGTAATGTTTATTGTCTATTTTTCTTTTTTGACTGGCGGGGATATCTATCTGACACTCGCAGGGTTGCCAAGTCTAACTCGTGAAATGTATTGATACTTCTAAATATAGGATCCTATCGAACATCCCTACTGTCAAGATGTATAACCCAAGGTACCGACGGAGCTACTTTGCGGCGTCATGGAAATAATTTTAAATTTTCATTTGCATTTTTTCACGTGTTGTGCAATGATTTTGGGAAAAATGTCACTAACAGTCTTATAAAGCATAATAGAGTATATTTCAACAGTTGGCGGAACTTACTCCACTGGGACCAGGAGGGTGAAATGGGATATTAATGCACAATCTGGCAACCCTGTCACACCCTCAAAAAATGGCCGCTGACAATCACACAAGTCACCGTGTTGTGATTGAATAGCGTGGAATTAAACCTTCAGAGTATATATGTTTTGTGACTGGTACCAAGAGTTGACAGATCCCACACATGTGTCACTCCTTAAAATGCAATAATCAGCTGTATTCAAATAATATCTAATATAAATATAACCTAGAATGTGTACTCGTGAAAAAAGAAAAATATGGCAAATTTGTAATTTATTTTGCAGGTTTTATAGGTTTGCTGGTAGCTTTAAGGCATATATTTGGGAATTTCTTAATCGCTGTGAATATAGTGTGGATGTTTGTTCAGTTCCTGAACAACGAAAAATATTTAACTTTACGGATGTATGGATATCAAAAAACCTGAATAGTTTTGTGGGAATAGCAATCCAAGGAGCCATACTGGTTCTGATGAACGGCAAGTAAATGAATGAATGTTTGGAAACGAGCAATATCTTTTTGTAGAGCGTGTCATCAAGTAGGTGCTTAATGGCTATCTGCAAGAGGTTTATAGGAAAAACACCCAGTATCACATATCAATTGAAGAAAATAATATAAACATGAATAAAAAATCAACAATAGTTTGACTGAATTATATGTAATTTCTTAATGTTCAATAAGCTGGTGATGTTTCAATGACAAGTTGTCATCTCATACTTTGACAGTATTTTGTTTTCAACATTTCATAGCTATTGGTTGCTAAAATTTGTTGATTGGAACTTGAAGCTCATTCGCTGTATCTGACGGTCTGTTACCCTATAGGTGGAGAATAACGGACTGTTGTTGGTGAAATTGGACCTAAGTATTGATTTAAACACTCTATTAGAGTTCGGCCCTGACCGAAATTGCCTTGTTAGCTATACAGCGAACCTCTACAAATTTTAACAATTTAGTAGTGAAAATCAAACGAAATTTTTCTGCAACAGCACCAGTGCAACAGTTTAAGCCTATACGGACACACTGTGAGTACATACTCAACCTTTATCTGATTAATTATATCAGGAATCGAAATAAATAATAAACCGTACAGCAGACTCGTGCAGCACAGCATAGTAAAAACTCTCCAAAACAAATAGTCTCGAGGAGTCAGGTCCGTATCGAGAAATGATACGACGGCCACCTGGAGCGATTATAGAAATTCAATAATGGCATCCGTTGAACACCAGAATGCATCCCAAAATGTCACAACAGCTCAATCATACTCCAACGTACTGACTCAAAATACATTCAGATATCCAAATAAAGATCAAGCAATAATATTTAATTCTAGTAATGGAACTAGACTGCAGGACTACTTACTCAAACTTGGTCCAATAATCAGCCCTAAAAATATACTTTTTTGTTCTAGAATTTCGAATAACAGAATTTGTATATACTTAGCAAGTAAACATATAGTCGATAAATTTCTAGAAAATCCTGGACAAATAGAACTCAATGGTGAGATCATAAAAGCACGCAGACTAATAACACCATCCGATCGACTAGTAATTTCGAATGTGAGTCCTACAGTCCCACACACAGTTATAAATGAAAATTATTACAAATTGGCCTGAAACTAGTCTCACCACTTACTTTTTTGAGAATTGGAGCTCCATTGCCTGAGTATAGCCATATACTCAGTTTTAGAAGACAAGTATATATTGAACCCAACCAAAATTCGGCAAATCTCCCAGAGTCACTAGAAATAACGCATGATAACATAACCTACCGCATTTTTCTATCATTAGACAGCCAAAAGTGTTTCAAATGCAATAGACAAGGACATATAGCTTCCCAGTGCCCATTTTCTACCCAACTGCAAACAAACATAATAGAAACACCACCACAGTCTACCAATCAACTGGAAACGGCAAACACTCAACAAGTAAACGAGCAACAAATAACCACAGCATCAAGTGAACCAGCAACATCTCAATATACAACCAACACACAAGAAGCAGAGGTTCAAAGCCATATCAAACCCATTCAAACAGAACAACAAAACACAGTTGCATTACATGATTTAACCTGTAATAACCAAACGGATACGCAAACCAGCACATCCTCCAAACGAAATTTCTCAGAAGCAATTTCGCCGACCACACCAATACATGATCCCTCATCAGACCTCACAAATTCCCCTATATTTCCAAAACCCAAAAACACAAGAATAAAGAAACAAAAGACAAATAGTCAGCCGTCATATATCTCTCAAGAGGCATATGAAGACGTTAAAACATTCATAGATGCCCAAACCCCTGCTTTTACCTTGAATAGTGACCAATTCAAAAGCCTCCTAGAAAACACTCACGGAACCCATGATATAATGAGCATAATCCAAGACTACACAGATGACACTAAAGGGCTCATTGAAATGATACTACTGGTGTACCCTCACATAGCAGATAGAGCAGTGAAAAACAGATGTACTAGACTACGGAAAAAACTAGAACGATATACTGACAATAACATTAACGAATGTCTCAGCGACACCTCTTCAATGGACTCCACAACATATTAAATTATATACTATGTTCATTGGTCTTAGGTCGCTTTTACAATGGAATCTAAATGGATACCACAGCCATTTAAACATGTTACATAAACTCATCTCAGATCAAAACCCTGACATAATTTGTTTACAAGAAACTCGATTCCACGAAACAAAAACACACACGCCAAAACATTACAGGGGATTCTTTAAGAACCGCAATGATAGCTCTAATTATATAGCTAGTGGAGGTGTTGCCATTTATATCAAAAGTAGCATAGTAGCCAAGCCTATAAACCTTAACACTCAGCTAGAGGCAGTCGCAGTCACAATAGAAGGCTCTCAGAATATTAGCATTTGCAATATATACATACCACCCAATTATCACTTAGATACAAATGAACTGGAGGCACTTCTCCGACAAGTACCATCACCTCGAATTATCCAAGGTGACTTTAACGCCCATCATCACACTTGGGGATCAAGAAGAAACAATACTCGAGGAAAAATAATAAAAGATATTTTGGATACAACAGATCTTAATTTGCTAAACGATGGTACTGAAACAAGACTTGATCTAGGAACTGGAACAACATCAGCAATAGATTTGAGCTTAAGCTCGACAAATCTTGTAACCCGTCTGAACTGGAGCGTATTAGATGACCTGTATGGAAGCGACCATTTTCCTATAGTCATATCTAACCCAGGAGAATTGAACAGTGATACACTACCTGAAAAGTGGAACCTGAAAAAAGCAGACTGGATACACTTCTCGAAATATATAGAACACAATTTACACAAAACTCAAATAAAAGAGAACATTGATGAAACAATACACGAGTTCAATAATATTATTATAAATGCAGCACACACCAGCATTGGTAAAACTAAACCAGTTATGAATAAAATTCCTGTTCCATGGTGGAACGAAGAATGTAATACAGCAATCAAGGCAACTAAGCAAGCAGTAAACAAGTTTAAAAGAAACAGAACTATCGAAAATTTGATAGAACTTAAAGAAAAACGAGCACAAGCTAAGCTAACAACAAAAAAGAATCAAAAAGACTCCTGGAGGAATTTTGTTGGCAGTATAAATAGCTCAACACCTCTAGCGACAGTTTGGAAAAAAATAAAAAGTGTGGCTGGAGCCCCATCATACTCTCCAATCAGATGTTTAAAAGAAAACAATATAACACATACAGATAGCAGAAGAATAGTTGAAGCACTCAGTAAAAGTTACCATAAAAATTCTAGCAACCAGAATTACAATCAAGAATTTCTAATACATAAGACCAACGTAGAAGCAACACAAATATTAATCCAGAACAACCAAGACCCAATGAACAAATTAATTTCTGAGCACGAAATGGAGGAAGCACTTAACGACTTAAAAGAAACTTCTGCAGGACCTGATGATATACCCTCCATATTTCTGAAAAAACTCCCAGCAACAGCAAAACAACACCTACTAAATATATATAATAAAATATGGACTGAACACCTATTCCCAAATATATGGCGTCAAGCATTCACTATACCTATACTTAAGCCTAATAAATCACCTCTCGTACCAGAATCATATCGACCGATATCCTTAACATGTGCTATGTGTAAATTACTAGAAAAAATAATAAACAAAAGGCTGCTGTGGAGTTTAGAGAAAGGAAATCGTCTAATAAACGAGCAGTCCGGATTCAGACAAAATAGATCCACTATAGATAATATCATCGACCTTGATACACATATACACGAAGCTTTTAGCAACAAGCAACATTGCCTCGCAGTATATTTCGACATGAAAAAAGCATTTGATACTACATGGAGGAGAGATATAATCTCAAAACTACAATCATGGGGGTACGATGGGAACATGATTGCCTTCATTTCCAATTTTCTGAAAGATCGAAGTTTTCAAGTCCGGTCGAATGGAGTTTTGTCGAAGCCCAGATCACAGGATAACGGTATTCCTCAAGGATCGATCATCAGTCCAACGTAATTTCTAATTGCTGTCAACGATATATCGAATCACATAGAAAAACCAATTCACGTACGAATATATGCGGACGACATGTTAATATTTCTAAGAGGTAGAAACCTAACAACCAATATTCACCTGATGCAAAAAACAATACAAAATCTAGAACAGTGGTCAGAACGCTCCGGATTAACATTTTCACCAGAAAAGACAAAGTACATCATATTCTCGAAAAAAACAATTGAAGGTGGAACACCATTAAAACTAAATAATATAATACTAGAACAAGCATGCGACATAAAATTTCTAGGACTCATATTTGACCAGCGGCTGACATGGAAGAAGCACATTGCATACTTAGTCAAATCGTGCGAGAAAAGGATGACCGTTCTAAAATACTTATCAAACAGACACTGGGGAGCTGAGGGTGAAACACTCTTGAGCATATACCGATCAGTAATACGATCAAAACTAGATTATGGTAGCATAGTTTACGCTTCAGCTAGTCCTACTGCCCTCAAATCGCTGGATAGTATACACCACCGAGCAATTCGCTTGATACTGGGAGCATTCAGGACAACACCTATCCAAAGTTTATATTGCGAATCTGGGGAACTATCATTGAATGACAGAAGAAAGATATTGAGTTTAGCATACGCCACCAAACTTTCATCTAACAAAAATATACCGGCCCACAGGAACATGATGCAGGCTAATACACATATAAGTACAAGCAACACCAATACAGTACACGGAAAGTCATTCTTCACGAGAACCATTAGATATTTAAGGGATATTAGAATCTCCCAGCTTGCTGGTATAGCACCGGAAACTAACACAAACATTCCACCGTGGATTATAGATAAGCCAAATATCAATAAAGAAATGCTGAAAATAAATAAGACAGAAACTCCTGGACCAGTAATCATTCAACATTTCCAGGAAATACTTCATAGGTATGAAACATATGAAGAAATATATACCGATGCATCTAAAATTGACAACAAAGTAGGTTCAGCTGTTGTGACAACTAGCAACACCCTAACAATGAAACTACCAGACGCAGCTACAATTCTAACAGGAGAATTGCACGGACTACTAGAAGCAATAAAACTTATAAGAGATAAGCACATTCAAAAATCGTTGATTATAACGGATTCGCTCAACTCCCTTTTGCTTATCGAAAAGATATACACAAACAATCATCTGACACATCAAATTAAAGAAATTCTATATGCATTGCAGTTGGAGAATAGCAATATAGTCTTCATATGGGCGCCTTCCCACGTAGGAATCAAAGGCAACGAAAAAGCCGACAAATACGCAAAAATTGCAGGAAACCTTAATGATCCATCACACGTAACCATTCCAGCTTCAGACATCAAGGTCTTTCTGAGAAATAAATTCATTGAAAACTGGAATATCAACTGGCAAAACCATCCATCGAAGCTACTCGAACTGAAACCTAAATTAGGACCATGGACTACAGTGACAACAAACAGAAGACATCAAACCCTGATCACCCGACTCCGTCTAGGACATACCAGAGCTACACATGAATACCTCATCACCCAAGGAGCAGAACCTATGTGTGAAATATGTGAAGTGACACTGAGTGTTAAACATATACTGGTGCAGTGCCCTTTACTAGACTTTTATAGAGTTGACTGTAACATTTTATCCTTAACTCTAGAAAACATCTTAGGACCAAATTGTAACGTATACAACTTACTTCGCTTCTTGAAACAAAATAACTTATTGTACAAACTGTGACACTATAACCATCGCCGCTAATGGCCAGTAGGTCGATGCGGTTAAATAAATAAAAAAAAAAAAAAAAAAACACTCTATTAGCCCCTTTAGCTCGAACGCCGATAGCCGAACAGTTTGATAATGATGAAAGTTTCGCTGTCGAGGTACATCTAAAAGAGGCGTTTAAAGATGGAAGCAAGGTGGACATTTCTTCAATACGGTGGCATACCAGAAGCTTTGTTCGCGTCAAGTGACCAATGACGTAATTTTCTTTGTTAACTCGTAAGAAGTGCCAGCAGTTTCAATGTTGACTAGCAGGCGTTTGAGTATTAAACTCCGATAATAAATGGAGGTGTAATTTGACGCGGCAGGTAATTCTCTTACTGTCACTGGCGAGCGCTACCGTGATAGTAGCGAGTCTTATGAATCCTCAAAAAATGCTTCGCGTCGTCTTTTATATACAGGGTGTCCGCAAAGTTGGAGTTTTCCTTTTCAAAAACAACTACCCTTGAAATAACAAAGGTAATGTGTAGTGAAATGAGGGCGACCAAGTAAAAAAAAAATAAAGGAAAAGTACTCACTCTCTAGTTGACGAGAAGGGCTAAGTACGTCTCTGCCCGAAATCATACCGCTCCAACAGAAAATGAAATCAGCTGATGCGCTACCGAGCAGACGCAGGCAAACAAGGAAGGCAAAATGTTGCGTAAAAAGTCTAGGTATTGCATCCCGTCCACCGATTTGGGAGAATAAATGGTCCAATGAGCATACCGTTCACCATGCCAGCCCAAACATTCACCGAAAATGTTTGTTGAAAATGTGACCGACGGACAGCGTGCGGATTTTCTACTGACCAAACATGAGTGTTGCGAAAGTTATTCACCCCATTACGCGTGAACGTAGATTCGTCTGTCACCAATATGCACTTCAAAAAGTCCGGATTATTGTCATGTTGATGCAACAACCACTCACAAAACCGCACTCTTGCTGGAAAATCGTCAGCTTGAAGGGCTTGTACACGTTGAACGTGAAACGGATGCAGCCCCTCTTCACGTAGCGTTTGCCACACTTTTTTGATACTTGCACGTCTCTAGCCACGTCTCTAGTGCTTGTTGAGGGATTCTCGTCTACGCGATTACCTCTACACGCGTGACCGTAACCGTCGGTTGAAGGTTGCATACTGACCTGACACACTGACCCCGACCCAGTTCTGTCGTCGGGTTGAGCCAGTGACCTTGTACCAGTCGGTGATGACGCGGCTACAGGACGGTATTCAGATATTTTTGCTGTTACAAAGCCCTTTATCTCGGTTCCCTTAAGACATTGGTGTATATGGTACTAAGAAAAATTGCTTATGTTTTCAAGATCTACACGTGTAAAGGAAAACCCCAACTTTGCGGACACCCTGTATTTGTTCCAACTTCTGGCGCACGGCTCAACTGTCTGGTTGACACGTGGACATAAATTCGAAGCAGCAATGTGGCCGGAAGCTTCGGCATGCGAGAGAACATGAACGAAACTGACGTCTCCTCACCAGCAAACAGTGTTAAATTGCGGTAAAATCAGTCCGTGATGAACAGCTACATGCCAGCCGAAGCCGCGATAGAGATAAATTCAGTTTCCGTGCGCGGCTGTGAACGAATTGCTCCGTTGTAAATTGTCTTGACGTCAATTTGAAAGGAAAATAACCATTGTTAGCCGAGAGAGAGATCGAATACGTCCCATTCGGAAAGCATGATGTTAACCGAGAAAGCAGGCTAATAAATGACGTATTAGGAGCTGAAGCTGCATACAAAGCGCTTCGGGTACTTTTGAACATAATCTGGTTACAATAATCGATCGGTGCAGAAAAACAGTGTCCTGAAAAAAATGTTCTTTTTGGGATTAGTGTTGTATGAGTTTTAATAGATCGAAATTTTGCATAACCTTGACAGTTTATCGATGATATTAAAGAAAAAAAAACTGTTATACGACCTCCTTCCCACTTCAGTTGGCCCAACTATTGAAATCTTAGTTTTTTTCTTATCAAATCAGTGCGAGAAATATTGTTAGAAGATATAACGTAACTGGTTCAGTTAATATTAAGCCACGATATGTGAAAAAAGTAATATCACATATGCCGACCGAAGAGTATTAAGAAGAATAATCGTGAAAAACAGGCGTGCCAATTATTTACGATTAAGTGCTCTGTGGAGTGACGCTGCTGGATGGAGAATTTCGAGGTCCACAACTCATAGAGAGCCCCACAAACTGAGATTTAGCACTTGCAAGGTAAGTTTTCTTATAAAAAAAAAGTGAAGTAAAAACCCTAAAGTTGCACAACTTGTTTATAGGCCAAAGGAAAGCGACTATTAACTCCAATGCAAAAGAAAAATCGGCTTAGATGGGCTAAAGGACATAAACAATGGACACCTCAACAATGGTGTGCAATACAATGGAGTGATGAGGCCCGATTCGAAGTTTGTGTTGGTGACAGTCGCAGTAGAGTTATTCGCAAAAAAAATGAAGCATTCCATGTTGACCTCCTGAAGAGAAAAGTGAAATTTCCAGCATCCATTGTGGTCTGGGGCAGTATGTCATCAAAAGGAGTAGGAAAACTTCATTTTATTGATGGAAAACAAATATTTGGCAATTTTAGGAGAATCGTTTTTACCAGTGATGGAAGAATGTTTGATATCCGGCCAAGATTTTGTGTTTCAGCAAGATGGTGCAGCGTGCCATACCACAAAAAAGGCTAAGGGATGGAAAAAAATAATGTACCACTTTTGAAATGGGTTTCTATGAGTCCAGATCTGTCACCTATTGAAACTTTGTGGCACGAGATGAGAAAGGTTCTACTATAACATCCTGCTCGTACAATCACCGAACTGAGACAAAAGCTTCAAGAAGTATGGGATTGTTTTACACCAAATTTTTGCCAAAACTTGGTTAACACTATGCCCCAAAGAATTTCAGCCGTAATAAAAAATAAAGGTGATGTTACCCAATGGTAATCTTTCAATTGTTGCTTTGTGAACTTCGCGCATTTATTCGCACATTGTTTATTTGTTCAGATGTTCTATTAGTTATAGGTCTAAGTGACTTCAAATATGTATCTTTTACGACTAGAGTGTATCTAAAATGTTTTTGAGAACATAAATTGTTTTAGAAGTAAATAGTTTCGTCATGTTTAGTTTATAAAGGCATATTTTGGTACAAACCTTGAGGTGGGCCAACTGAAGTGGGAAGGGACTCGATTATTTTAGCAGGGTTAGTGGTATATATAGCTTAAGCAAAATAATAAAATTAATTATATTTTGCATTGCTCATTATTCAAAGCAAAATATTGAATTACTAATATGCCTCACAATTTTGCATGTTTTAATATTTTCAAGATATACTTCAAAGTTGAGTCATTTATTTTAACAGTGAGTAGATCTGATCAAAAGAAATGTTTTTTTCCTTTACCATTTTTCTGGTAAAATTAAAGTAACAAAGTTATAGCCCTTTGGAAGTTTGAGTACCGCCCTGTCTCAATAATAATATTATGTGCTCGTGTTTGGCAACAACGGATATAATCCGCCTTATCGGTTCATCGCATCGGAAACAAAAAAGCGAAAGAATTTGGAAGGATGTTTTTACAATTATTTTATTCAGTTGTATACAGTCAGTGTCAGTCGATAACGCGTGAGTGAATAGTGGTGTCTGTTGCGTGGCTGAAACGAAATCAAAAATGGCACATGTTTACGAAAATGCTGAACTTGTGGACATGATTCTTATTTACGCGGCATCACGGATTTATGCGGATCGGTTTCCCAATCGAGTGCAACCAACCCCTCGTGCCTTTGTTAATGTAGTACAAAGGGCTCGTGAATTAGGTGACTTAAGACCTCACAGGGGAGGGCATGCCGGTGCTCCAAGACCGCACGATCAAATACAGGTCCGCACTGAAATACTTGTCGGGAGGATAGTTTATAAAACAAGGTAACATTTTTTTTTTAGTTTTTTTTTTATTTTTACACACATATTTTGGTTTATCTTCCTTCTACAATCATTATCTGAAAATTAATGACTCAACTTCAAAGTATAGGAAACCCGGGCATAGCGAATACCTACGAAAGTTGAATTTCCCGTTTTACGTCCAAACCATGGGATTGGAAATTCCCCATCGTGAAAAAATACATAGATTTATTCCTTAAAAAATACTTCCTTCAATAATGAGAAATCGGATGGATTTACCCACGTGCTGATTTGACTTCCAGACATCAAAATATATTTTTTCAACCTTAAATAGACTTTTCAAGACAGGAGTGCGTGTAATTCCATCCCGATACTGTCTATGCAAACAGCTATTTAAAATATTTAGAGTACATTTACATTTAAATGACCTTCTCAGTCAAATAAGAAAGATCGAGTCAGTTTATTTGTTAGGAAACCAGAAGTTATCTCGTTCAGTCCGATAAGGCATGTAATATTATTTTGGTAGTTGGTAAAGGGGAGATTTAAGTTTTGGTACAAATAGCTAATAAATTTGTAAATGAAACAACTGGTACTATTTTTAAAATGACGTAAGCCCCGGACTTACGACGTTTTTGTACTGAACTTGTATTACCTGGCTGTATTTTTTGTTCTAAGGGGATACTGAAATCGAAACGTTAATTCATTTGACATAAAGTATATATAGAAATGTGTGTTCTAATTTTCCAAGCTTACAATTTTAAGAAATTCAACGAGCAGATCACAAATCCGTTTTCTTTCTACGATTAATGCGGAGGAAATGTCTATTGGAAGTTGTGAATAGGGTTTGTGCTTCATGCATCCAAAAAATATATGGTTTAAATCAGATACCTGTCCATCATCATCACAAAGGGCAGAGTCTTTCAAAGATATGTGGAGCTTTTTTCCTGATGTTTCTGGACTTGTACTAGCTGTAGACGTGAACTGGCCCACGCAGTACGCAAAATCTGCGATTTGGACAGAATCGTTATGTATTAGGAAATCATAGAATCCAGCTGAAGTACTTTACTAGTAATAAAAATAAGTACGTTTTGGCGATGCAGGCGTCGATTAAAGTTGACATTTATCTGCTACGTTTACAGAGGACGAATAGATAAAACAAGAAAATGGGGAACTTACAAAAAGCGATATTGAAACAGGCAATGAATTTTGTCAATATTTTTCTGAAATTGGTGAGAATCTGGTAAAAGACATTTCAAATGAAACACAACTTACATATACGAAAACCATATTGCAAAATTCCCGGTATCTAACACAGACCGTTCAATACGAAACTGAACATATCATAAAGCGACTGAAAGTTAGTATTAGCATATCTTATAAAAACCTGCAAGAGGACTGTTCCCGACCCAATTAAAAAAGGCAATAATGAAACCTGTATTTAAATCTGGAGATAAAGAGAAACCTTGTAATTATCGCCCAATTTCAGTATTGACAAACTTTTCGAACATTTTCGAAAAAATTCTTAAAAAACGCTTTTCAATATTTCAGCAGATTTTTAAGCGATAAATATCTACACATGATATATCATGCCCTTGTTCAATCATTACTATCTTACTGAATCTTAGCATGGGGGGAGTCATGAATAATTATTATAAAAAGATTGAAATTACGTAGAAGTGGATTTTGAAAGTTATCTTGAGCAATAAGAAATGTTATCCTTTAGAAAATCTTCACAATTAATCTCAGCTTTTCGACTTCCGGCAAATTTATTTTTATCGTACAATAATATATTTAACAAAAAATCCAAAATTGTTACTTTCTGTCGGCCACAACCATCAAAGACGATTCAAGGAAACCTCTGCACTAAATCCTAGACTATTAGCCAAAGATCATTCTATTTTCTATTCTCAAAATTTTATGTTATTCCTGCAAACCTTAAACATATAAAATGTATAAAATGTTTAAAAATTGAATTAAAATCATGGATCCTAAATCAACCAAGGCTACAAATTCATAACTTTGTTGACACTAAAAACCTATATGCTATTTGATCATAAAATGATGCAAATTTATACATTTGACTAGTATCCTTAAAGAAAATTGGTTGTATTAATTTAACTCAACTTCGGTTAAAACCCAAGCGCAAGTGTACATGTTTTTGGGTATATTATGTTTATTGGACATTGCCGTTATTATTTATACGAAAACTTTGTAATTGAACCAATAAACATTATTATTATTAAAAAAAATTATAAATCTATCAGCACTGCAACTATCCTGCATTTTTATCAAATTTACTAATGCTTTTTCTATTGTTTCAGGTAAGCACTTCCTCTATATTACATCAACGCACGGATTTTGCGGTAGGTAAACTGATCGTTTCCCGATAACAAAAGATAGATTTAAAGTAAATGAATGAATAAATTACTCCGCTCCAAAGTAGATAGATGGATTTTGTTGGTTCAAAGCGGCCATACTTAAACGTTTAATAAGATGGCGGAGTCAATAAACTCCATATAGAGAACTCAAAATTTTTGAACAAACATCCACACTATTTCCGTAAAAAATGCAAAATCAACGAGCCCGTTCATCCGACGTAAAGCGGTGCAGCGGTACAGCGTTTCTATGATGAATGCTGGGCAACGTTTCTGTTGTAGCCACATTTCTAGCCTTATCGATGTTGGCACATCTTCCGGTTTCTTATGAAGTTGAGGCAGATTTCTCCCGTTAACGTTCCTGGTTATTCGTATTGGCTGTATACCTCGAAAAGCACGAGTCAAAGTTTTGTCAAACAGCATGTCACGATGTGACCTATTTTCAGTTTCAGGGATATCCCTCAATTTCCTGACGCCCTATACAAAGTCTTGCAATACAGCTTTATTCATTGACTTCGTTCAAAGTAATTTCCATCACATTTAATACACTTTTCCATGGCAGAAGGCCATCATCGCTAGAGAACCGTTTTCCTTTTAGCTTCATTTTCACATGCGAAAATAGTGCAAAGTCGCTGCAAGATCTGGACTGTAAGGAGGGTGTCCAATCATGGTTAAATAGTCGGTGCAAGCTTTGGCGCGGTGAGGTGGAGCATTGTCATGGTGGAGGTACAAAGTGTCCATTCTTGGCTTTGGCCGCAGGTCTTTCATAGACTGTATGACTTTAGGGACTTCTGACAAAAGAATGATTACAATGGGTGTACCACAAGGGTCCATATTAGGCCCTTTACTATTTTCTTTATATATTTCAGACTTTTATAACTACGTAAAAACTTGCAAAATACATCACTATGCGGATGATACACAATTGTACTTCAGATTTCAGATTGATCACATTTTGAACTCCTACTCTTTGATTAACGACGATATTAATATGTTATACAATATATCAATTGCACAAAATCTAAGCCTTAATACCAACAAATCAAAGGCAATGCTGTTTGGCTCTAAACAAAAACGTATGATTTCTAAGCATTCGTTTAATCTGAACATTAATAACATACCATTACCTGTAGTGGATGAGAGCAAACATTTGGGATTGTGTCCATGTCAATAAAATTTCCTCCTCAGCCTATAGTATGCTTAAGCAATTATATCCACAGCGTCGTGTTTTAAATAGTAGCTTGAAAATGAAGTTATGTGATGCCCTTATAATTTCTCGCCTATCTTACTGTGACAGCATATATAATAATAATAATAATATTTATTTACTCTAAAATACAGGGAACATGAAACGAGTAAATAAATATAATATATCCATAGGAGGACAACGCCTGTGCATGGATCATATGTATGTTGAATTGCAAAATATAATAAAATAGAGAGAAAAAAGAAATTATTGGTAAGAATGGTAGAGCATTTATTGTGTAATATTTGAGATTATTTTATTAATTTGATTTCTCCCAATCGTGTTAATAATTTTTTTTTGAAGCCTAATGTATTGCGTAATTGTTTTAAATTATTTGGTAAATGTTCGTACAATTTTGGAGCTATATACAGGTGACATCGTTTCATTAGGGATTTGTTTGGTTTAGGAACATTTTAAGCGCGTAATTTATATCTGGTTTTATGATTATTTTTAATTATGTCGTGTTCACTAATAGTTTTGTGATAATGAGTGATGGTATGTAAGAAGTAAAGTTGTTTAGTATCATATACTTGTGCATCATTATATAAGTCATTAGTTGGGTATAATTTTGATTTGCCTAACATTGATTTTAAAATTCTTCTTTGAAGTACATCTAAATCGTTAAAGTATGTCGTGCATGCAGCACCCCACACTATACTATACCATATCTTATGTGTGGCTCGACTAAAGCTTGATATATTATTCGTAGATAATATTCAGTTAATATACCGGTTAGAAATTTTATTTTATATGCTATGAATCTAATTTTCTTTAGTATGTGAGAAATATGTACATCCCATCTCAAGTGGGGATCTAGATAAATTCCTAAATATTTTGTATCATTAACTCTATTGATTTTTATATTTTTATCATTTACCTTAAACTGAAGGTGGTTATATTTTGGTAGATGATTAGATAGTGATGAAAATGGTAAAAAATGAGTTTTAGTAAAGTTAATTGTTAATTTTCGGTTATTAAACCACTGAATAATTTTGCAAAAGTCATTTTGGTTAATATCTTTTAAGTCGTTCCAATCCTTACCTTTATAGAGTATAGCAGTATCGTCTGCAAAACTGACTATTTTACCAGTACTGTTAATTTTGAATATATCGTTTAAATAAATATTGAATAACAGAGGACCCAAAATTGTACCTTGTGGAACACCACATTTAACAAACATTTCTTTACTATACGAGCTTAATAATTTTACTGATTGCGGTCTATTTGATAAATAATTTTCCATTAAAGTATACATCTTTCCACGAAAACCTATTCTTTCTAAGATTTCCAAAAGTATATTGTGGTTAACTGTGTCAAACGCTTTTTGTAAGTCCACAAATACGCATATCGATGGTATTTTTCCATCTATATTTTGGGTTATTTCATCTACTATACTGTTGTAGATTTGCCCGCTATAAAACCATATTGATTTGAATTTAGAATTTTGAATTTATTAAGAAAATTAATCATTTTATTAAGGAGTAATTTCTCAAAAACTTTAGCTAAACTTGATATAAGTGAAATAGGTCGATAGTTAGTGACGTCCGTATTATCATTAGATTTATAGATAGGTATGATGATTGCTGTCTTGAAAGCTGATGGAAATACTCCAGATTGGAAGGATTTGTTAATGATATAAGCAAGTGGTTCTGTTATTTGTTTGGCCAGTATCTTTAGATGTTCAGCTCTAATTTCGTCAACTCCAGGGCTTTTTTATTTTTTAGAGTCATAATGGCATTGAAAACATCCTGATAGTCTACTTCAGTTAATACAAATGAATTATTCAGTATTGTTTCATGCAGATGAATATCAGCATTTTGTTTGATATTATTTGCTAAGTTTCCTTCTATATTCGTGAAAAATTCTATGAACTCATCACATATTTGCTGAATATTGTCTGTTTTCTGTCCTGTTTTTGTTTTTATTTCATTAATATTGTTTTTTGAATAGGATGACTTATTGAATATATCATTGACAGTCGCTCTTTTGAAAAATGGTTGTTTAAAATTACAGCGAGTACAAAATTCGTGTCTGCGCTTCTGTTTTGGTATAAGAAAGTTTGACCACATAAGCCATATATTCAAACAACACAACATTCTAAGTTTAGATAGATTGAGAAAATTGCATTTCCTATCACTAATCCACAAAGTTCTCGTGAACAAAAAGCCGGAATACCTTTTAGATAGAATTTCAAAGTTTGAAAATATCAATACATTATATACTAGAAATAGGCGAATGATCGTTATACTACCCCACTCAACATCAACCTTTAAACGCAGCTTTTCATATAACGCAGCAAAACTATACAATTGTCTCCCAAATGATTTTTATGACTTCTCTTTATTGAACTTCAAGAAAAAGCTAAAGAATTTGTATCTGTCTGAAGTGTGAAGGATCCTATATGCTGACTCTGTTGTTGATACAAAATACTTTTTCGTTACCTTCAAAAATGTATTATGATTTGCTGATAGGACGTTGGTAGCTACACCGGCAACAAAAGACTTTTAATCCTACGTTCCATTGAGAAAGTTATGGTAGTTAAATGGATGAGCTGAAACTCACTATCCACCATAAAATCGTTCCCGTGTCTTTTAAGTGCACTCTGTATCTACGTGTACGTATAAATGAGTATACGACCAGATATCCAATTAAACACTGCCATACGTGGTGTCGACCTGCGAGGAGAAGTTTCCTTCTTTTTGTTCGTACGCGTCCACAGTGCTTTGCACTGCAGCTCGTTACCGCTAGTTACGCCATGCCATCTCGTCATGCCACTTTATTTGTACATACACAGAACTTTTCAGCGCACAGCATGCCGTGCGTGTTGGTGTTAATTTTCATTTCTGCTTTTTTCCACCACCGCCGTTCTTCCGATCTTCAACGTTGAATGATCCAGGAAAATGAGACAAAAAAATAAGCGTCAAATAAACTTTACGGTTGCTTTGCAATGTGGAAAATTTTACCCAGATTCAAATCCCGATATTTCGGAACGGAAACAGATATCGAGTTGCGAGGTTGTCCATTTTATAAATAAATGTAACGCTTTTTTAAAATTCGATAATTTGAATTATAGCCAACATTCGAAAAATTTCAATTTTGGTAAAATTTTATATGTTGCAAAGCAACTATCCACAAGTTCAGGTCATCTATTAGATTACGAGGGTGGTCCCAGAAGTACCCGACCTGACCTAGAGATGGCAATAGTTGTTTCAAAAATATCATTGTATTAGAAAGTATGCAACCTATAAAGCATAAATATAAATAAAACCAAACATACATAATTTCATAAAAATCGATATAAAATGCCTCTTTACTAATAACACTGGACAACAAATTTTAGTTTTTTAATTGTATCTTGTGGGAAAGGTTCTTTGTTAATTTTGGGGCGCTGAATCCAAAAATGACATTGAAATAAAAAAAATAGTTGCGGTTTAGAAAAAAAACTTTTTATTTTTAAGAATATATTAAAAAAAGTAACAAGATTCATATACTTATAAAAATCACTATATGCGCTGTCTTTTTGCTGTTCTTTTATGGATCGTTTCTGGAGCATCTCTACCAAGAGTCCAACAGTAGTCTGCAAGCATGGAAGGATTCCACTTTCCCTGGTACCTTTTTTCCATTGTTGAAATATCCTGATGAAAACGTTCGCCGTGCTCATCACTTACGGCTCCGCAATTGTCAAGAAAAAAGTCCAGGTGTGAGTGTAGGAAATGTATCTTAAGAGAAATATTACAGCCCATCTTTTGATACGATGACAGCATATTTTTGACAAGGGTTTTATAGTTGTCAGCTTTTCTATTTCCCAAGAAATTAGTGACCACCAGACGGAAATCATTCCAAGCAGTTTTTTCATATACCTGTTAAAGTGTTTTCAAACTGTGGCCCAACAAAAATAACCTTCTTTAACCTTTGCCTCACTTAGTCTTGGAAATTTCTGACGCAGGTATTGAAAAGCTGATCCATCTCTATCTAATGCCTGACAAAGTTTTTCATTAGGCCCAACTTGATATGCAGTGATGGTAATAAATTTTTTTTCGAATCTACTAATGGCATATGCTGTACATTTTTTTGACCTGGTTCTAGGAATTGACGAACAGGCCAGTTTTGTCTGGTGTAATGAAGTGCCTTTGCCCGACTGTCCCATTCACACAAAAAAACAGCAAAACTTTGTGTAGCCTAGCTGCAGCCCAAGTAAAAGTGCAACAACTTTCAAATCGCCACAAATATGCCATTGGTGCTCATCGTATTATGCATGTCAATAGGTACTTCATATTGTCATATGATTCTTTCATGTGAACTGCATACCCTACAGGAAGAGATGGTAAAATATTTCCAATATGCAATAACACTGCCTTTAAACTCAATGTTAAACTGTCTATAAACAGTCTCCATTCTCTTGGGTTATAGTTTATATTTAAAGCCGCCAGTAACCCGTTAATGTTACTGCAGAAAACCAAGTTATTCTCCATATTGAAAAATGGTTCTAAGTCTTTGTGGCGTTTACGAAAAACACATACCGAAACATCGTCTTCTAACAAGTTCCACTGCTGCAGTCTTGATCCAAGTAACTCTGCCTTACATTTTGAAAGTTCTAAATCTCTTACAAGATCATTTAATTCTGACTGTGTTATTTTGTGCGGTTGGTGGCATGACGTGCTCGGTATAAAATCAGGATCTCTTGACGTTGATGGCATATCTTCTTCCTGACGAATCACTCGATCGCCATGATCTGATTCGCAGGTGTAGGATTTTGGGGGTTTTGGAATAGGATTTTCGTCACTGTGAGGCACACGTCTCATCGCAGATGGTATGTTTGGGTAGTTATTAACCGATTTTTTTTCTTGGACATACCTGTGGCTTGTCCAACACAAGGTACCATGCAAAAGTAACAATCATTAATATGATTTGTAGGCTCTCTCCAAACCATTGGGACAGCAAAGCGCCTAGACCGTTTTTTGCCATTTAACCAGCTCCTCAGACTTGAAGCAAATGTATTACAGCAGATGTGGGTTGCCCACTGTTTGTCTTGATCACCTAGTTTACAACCGAAATAAAGCTGATATGCCTTTGTTATTAGTGGAGTAATAGACCGTCTCTGAGACGCAAAAGCCACATCACCACACACGTAACAAAACTGATCTGGATTGTTTACACACATTCGAGACATCTTGCATGAACGCTGTCAGCCAACTGAGGAAAAAATGGCTAATATAAAACAATATAATGTACACGTATGTATAACGTAACACAATCATGCCGAATATAAAAATGTAGCAGTGCATTCTTGTGAGTTACAGTATATTAACACTGTCACAGCAGGAACACATATAATTACCGTATCTCTAAAACTTGAACTAATATTGAAAAAATAAGTTTAATTCCTGTTTTAGCACATTAAAAATAGTAATATTTTGTTGATTTTATTTAGGATATTTTTTGGCTGTTGATCAGTGTAACACGAGTGCGGTTTACTTCCAAACCTGAAGCTATATGAACCGTAAGACGAATAAAAAATCGGTCAAGGCAGTCGAGTGTGAAATATATACTGATCTACTTGACATAGATTTTCAACAGTTATAATCCCCATCCCCTATAATCTCCAACCGTTAACTACCAGCACCTCAAAAAAACAGTGAGCTGAGGGGTCTGTAAAAATATGAAAACCTCTAAGTTTGAACGATTTTTATCTTTATTGTATTTCCCGTAGCTCCACTGTCACATTGTACTTACAAAATGTCGTAAAACAAACCTGAATTTAGACATATATGTGATTTGATTCTGCCAGGCAATGAAGTCCTATAGAAAACTTATCCGCACAATAACAAAAAAGTTCATGCAAATCTTCGTATTTTGTTTTTTCATTCTGACGTTAAAACCTGATTTTCTTGGGCTAAAAATCGCTCTGCTGCTGTGATTTTTTTCAGCTCAACTGCTGGATGTTGCTGCTGTTTCTCTTTTCTTCTCAGACCGCATGTCTACACGCCTTTTTGCAAACGCTCACCGCAAGCGGTGATTTAATTAGCGAAGCAAGTAAAAAATGGAGCTGGTGCCCTTTGTAAAGTTGCGGTTTCCTACGTCTCGGACAGGAGCGCTTGTATCAGAAATTGCTATGTGCTAGATGGATAAATTAAAAAAAATACAGGTATTCCAGTAACACAGGGGTACCGACGCATAAGTTATCCATTAAGCTTTTTACTAAGCCGCCAATGTATGTTAGAACTTATTTCAATTCATATTTAGTCATACAGTCCACGTTGAGTTATCTTTAGTAATAGTCACAATCACAACATTCACGAAATCATAACAAAACACTAACAATATAGATCTGGTCTTTCTGACTTTCTTGGGGGAGACACCAAAGTGGCCATTCAACTATTATGTAAGTAGATTTCTTACAATTATGCACTTGTCAGCAAATCTTTTTCTTTCTTCTTTTTTTTTATATTTTCGCATGCCCATCCCACTTCTGAGTACGGGATTCACAAGAGGACTAAGTCGCGCGAATTTCCGCTTGAAGTAAGATATTGTGGGATACCTCCAGAGTGGAAAACTTACCTCCCGATCCTTGTCTTTGGTCCTATAACCCTTGCGCTAGAGCCCTCTTTTCAGTCAGCAAGTATACTAAGTTATCTTTAGTAATAGTCACCATCGCAACATTCACGAAATCATAACAAAGCACTAACAATATAGATCTGGTCTTTCTGACTTTTTTGTGGGAGACACCAAAGTGGCCATTCAAGTATTATGTAAGCAGATTTCTTCCAATTATGCCCTTGTCAGCAAATCTTTTTCTTTCTTCTTTTTTTTATATTTTCGCGTGCCCATCCCACTTCTGAGTACGGGATTCACAAGAGGACTAAGTCGCGCGAATTTCCGCTTGAAGTAAGATATTGTGGGATACCTCCAGAGTGAAAAACTTACCTCCCGATCCTTGTCTTTGGTTCTGTAAGCCTTGCGCTAGAGCCCTCTTTTCAGTCAGCAAGTATACTAAGTTATCTTTAGTAATAGTCACAATCACAACATTCACGAAATCATAACAAAACACTAACAATATAGATCTGGTCTTTCTGACTTTTTTGGGGGAGACACCAAAGTGGCCATTCAAGTATTATGTACGTAGATTTCTTACAATTATGCCCTTGTCAGCAAATCTTTTTCTTTCTTCTTTTTTTTTATATTTTCGCGTGCCCATCCCACTTCTGAGTACGGGATTCACAAGAGGACTAAGTCGCGTAAACTTCCGCTTGAAGTAAGATATTATGGGATACCTCCAGAGTGAAAAACTTACCTCCCGATCCTTGTCTTTGGTTCTATAACCCTTGCGCTAGAGCCCTCTTTTCAGTCAGCAAGTATACTAAGTTATCTTTAGTAATAGTCACAATCACATCATTCACGAAATCATAACAAAACACTAACAATATAGATCTGGTCTTTCTGACTTTTTTGGGGGAGACACCAAAGTGGCCATTCAAGTATTATGTACGTAGATTTCTTACAATTATGCCCTTGTCAGCAAATCTTTTTCTTTCTTCTTTTTTTTTTATATTTTCGCGTGCCCATCCCACTTCTGAGTACGGGATTCACAAGAGGACTAAGTCGCGCGAATTTCCGCTTGAAGTAAGATATTGTGGGATACCTCCAGAGTGGAAAACTTACCTCCCGATCCTTGTCTTTGGTCCTGTAACCCTTGCGCTAGAGCCCTCTTTTCAGTCAGCAAGTATACTAAGTTATCTTTAGTAATAGTCACAATCACAACATTCACGAAATCATAACAAAACACTAACAATATAGATCTGGTCTTTCTGACTTTTTTGGAGGAGACACCAAAGTGGCCATTCAAGTATTATGTAAGTATATTTCTTACAATTATGCCCTTGTCAGCAAATCTTTTTCTTCCTTCTTTTTTTTTTTATTTTCGCATGCCCATCCCACTTCTGAGTACGGGATTCACAAGAGGACTAAGTCGCGCGAATTTCCGCTTGAAGTAAGATATTGTGGGATACCTGCAGAGTGAGAAACTTACCTCCCGATCCTAGTCTTTGGTCCTATAACCCTTGCGCTAGAGTCCTCTTTACAATCAGCAAGTATACTAAAGAGATTCTCCGACCCCAATCCACTCTCGCGGAATGATCTACGGCTGATGTTCTCAAATTTATTCCGAATACTGCCCACTTTGAAAATCAATTATTCTATAGCGCCCCCCGAAATTGTATAATTCCGATCATAGCGACATCCAGGAGGGATCGTATACGGACAGGATCATCACTTGGATTTTTGACTTTGGCTGATAATAGCTTCCTCCCAAGTCTCAAGAAAAGTCCCGGTCTCAAGGTACATATTAACAATATGTGTTGAAAACAATAAATTTCTAGGTAAGCAGTAACCTAGCATGTTCGAGTTCATTTCCTGTAGCAGGTGATTTGATAGAGATAACTATGTCCAAAATTTCTTCAGGGGCCATCATTCTAAATGTAAATGGATTTACATCTTGCCTGTGAAAGCTGTTCCCATAAAACTCTACTGCACTGTCAATCAAACGGTATTTTGGTAGTTTAACATGAAGTATGGGGTTGTCCACAACGGAGGGTGGCTGGTTTGTTGACGTAGACTTTGCTTTTCAAATATCCCCATAAAAAGAAGTCCAAGGGAGTCAAATCGCACGATCTTGGTGGCCATGGCACATTTCCTCTGCGCGAAATCACGCGATCACCGGAGGACTGCAATCGATGGATATTGACGTTGGTTGTGTGGCATGTTGCACCGTCTTGTTGGAAATAAACATCGTCCATATCCATTCCTTCAAGTTGCGGCAAAAAATAGTCCTCTATCATCACGTGATATCGCTCAGAATTGACGGTAACGGCGTCCCCGGCCGCATTTTCGAAAAAGTAAGGTCCGATGATGCCTTTTGACCACAATGCACACCACACAGTCACTTTTTAAGGATGCATCGGCTGCTCTTTATACTCACGAGGATTTTCGTTCGCCCAGATGCGGCAGTTTTGCTTGTTTACCGTCTCATTCAAAGTGAAATGCGCTTCGTCGCTGAACATGATTTTTGGTGAAAAATTGCCATCAATTTGGCGGTGTTCTAGGAGCCAATCTGAGAACGTTCGGCGCGAAAAATGGTCGGCTCGACGCAGCTCTTGCGTCAATTGGATCTTGTAGGCGTGTACATTCAAATCTTTGTGGAGAATGCGGAGCAAACTGGTTCTCGAAATGCCCAATTCTTGGGATCGACGCGTTGTTGATTGTTTCGGATCGTCTCTCGCACTCTCCTTCACAACAGCAATATTTTCCGGTGTGCGAACGCTCCTTGGCCGGCCAGAGACTGGCAGATTTGCCACAGAACCTGTTGCCTCGAATTTACGCACCAGACGACCGATGGTTGTTTCGTTTGGGCGGTTGTTGCGACCGAAATGTTCACGAAGCGCGCGAAACGTGTTTTTTATTTTTGCACCATTTTTGTAGTGCTCTTGAATAACTTTAATGCGGTCTTCAATCGAATACGACTCCATAGCGATCAATGGTAAACATTCAACTAACAAAATGACATGTCGGTGACAGAAAACAAAGATGGCGTCTATGTCAAATTGACGTTTACTTTCCTGCGTCCCTATTGGACAACCCTTTAGTTATTGTCTTCGTTAGGGTCTAATAGATCATAGCGTATTTCAATGTGTTTCTGGGGTAAATATCCATTACTCTCAGCTGAGCCCAAGGTTTTCTAGAATTCAGACTGTCAACGCCAGATAGGTGACACAAGCTGTCCGAATAGGAGCGTGAAAGTTAAAAGGCTCAATTAGCACCCCAAAAAAGTTTAGAATTTTGGAGTTAATAGCATTAATATACAGCGTTTTTTCTAAGCCAGCTGCAGGCAAAGCCTGCTAAAACTTAAGCATTCGATGCAGTTTTGGAGAACGATGCTTATCCATATGCATGTAAAAAACTTAAACACTATATGGATTAACAACAAACTAATTTGGTATTTATTATCGCAATCTTCAAGTGTTGTCTTATAGGGTGACTTCGAAGTTGAGTCATTTATTTTAACAGTGAGTAGATCTGATCAAAAGAAATGTTTTTTCCTTTACCATTTTTCTGGTAAAATTAAAGTAACAAAGTTATAGCCCTTTGGAAGTTTCTCAATAATAATATTATGTGCTCGTGTTTGGCGACAACGGATATAATCCGCCTTATCGGTTCATCGCATCGGAAACAAAAAAGCGAAAGAATTTGGAACGATGTTTTTACAATTATTTTATTCAGTTGTATACAGTCAGTGTCAGTCGGTAACGCGTGAATGAATAGTGGTGTCTGTTGCGTGGCTCAAACGAAATCAAAAATGGCACATGTTTACGAAAATGCTGAACTTGTGGACATGATTCTTACTTACGCGGCATCACGGATTTATGCGGATCGGTTTCCCAATCGAGTGCAACCAACCCCTCGTGCCTTTGTTAATGTAGTACAAAGGGCTCGTGAATCAGGTGACTTAAGACCTCACAGGGGAGGGCATGCCGGTGCTCCAAGACCGCACGATCAAATACAGGTCCGCACTGAAACACTTGTCGGGAGGATACTTTATAAAACAAGGTAACATTTTATTTTTAATTTTTATTTTTTATTTTTACACGCATATTTTGGTTTATCTTCCTTCTACAATCATCTGAAAATTAATGACTCAACTTCAAAGTAACCCTGTATATTTCTGTGTTGATTAGCAAGCGATCAGTCCAGCACTCCGGGAAATATTCATTCTGAAAGCTCGCATGTACACGGTACTACACTGTGTATACCACAAAAACCGCAGCCATTTTGTTCTTGTCGGGATCGCGACATGGTTTTTCTGGGAACGCGGTGCTAGTATATCTTTTCCACTTCCTCATAAATGATTAGCTGTCGTTGCTTTTAAACATAATGGGTTTTTTTTCTTATTCGCGATAGCATTTGGAATATTTTTTGTAGTGAAGTCACGTATACATGTACATTCCTGAATTCAATGGACGCAGTACACGGGAATTGTATAGAGTTGTTGAAGAATAAAGAAAGTATTGATTCAACGGAGCTGAATAGTCAGAATCTATCAACCGATCCTGAATGGTTTGACCGACTGAAATAAGAGCTGAACATCTGAAGATGATGGCCAAACAAATATACTAAGTGACATATAAATCCGAACACCCAGTTTAAATGGTTTTATTTTAATAAAATTTTGTATAAGTACTTAATGAAGCATAATAAGTAAATGAAAATGAAAATTTCAAAATGATTGCACTGCTTTAAAGCCCTTTGACCTTTAATAATGTGTGGATGCACCCTGATGTGCTACGCATTCTCCAACGCGCCTAGGCATGCTTCTGATCAGGTGGTCAATGTCCTCCTGTGGTGTCTCATTCCAGGCAACCACCTCCTCTCGAAGTGCTTCTAGAGTCTGAGGAGGACGTTGCAAATTGAGCAATCTCCTACCCATCATATCCCACACGTGCTCAATTGGGGATAAGTCGGGAGATCTTGGTGGCCATGGTAACAATGTGACATCATTATGTTGAAAGAAGTCTATTGTGACTCTTGCAACATGTAGTCGGGCACTATCTTGTTGGAAAGTTGGATCTGCCAGGGTGTCAAGATAGGGTAAAAGATGGGGTTCTGGAACTTCGTGGATATAACGCTGCGCGTTCATGTTACCTCTAATGAAGATTAAAGGTGACCTGGAACCATAAGCTATAGCACCCCAAACCATAACTCCAACAGTGTGATGAACATGTCTTTCAACAAAAAACTGTTGATTCCTCCTTTCACCACGTCGCCTTCTAACCCTGGCACGACCATCGTGCATGCCTAAGCAAAATCGAGACTCGTTACTAAAGACAATACTGTTCCATTCCTGATCCCAGAGTGACCGTTATCTGCACCACTCAAGGCGATTACGTCGGTGTTCTCGAGTTAAAGGGAGGACCCAGTGTGGCCGGTATGAAAACAATCCAAAACTTCTCATTCGTCGGTAAACACTTCGCATGCCAATAGGTCTTCCGTGTTCTGCAAACCATTCATTTGCAATGGACCTGGTAGTGGAGAAACGGTCCCTTAAGGCCAATAATCTTAGGCGGCGATCTTCACGGTCTGTCGTTCTACGGCGGCGTCCAGTGCCCCTTGCTCTTTGCGTACGGCCTTCTCGAAGCCATGCCTGACAACAGCTAACCACAGTGTCTACACTTCTTTGCACTCTAACTGCAATTGCCCGAAAAGAAAGTCCAGCTTTCCGAAGTCCCGCTATACGGCCCCTATCAAACTCACTAAGTTGACGAAATCGTACAGGTCTCCGTACTCTAGGCATCGTAACCGATCGTAAAGGATGTCAAGAACCAAAATCCGCCAACGTTGATTCTTTACTGCGGCTGAAATATTCATTTTTAGAGCGTTAGTGAATTAAAAAAAAAGCAGTATAAAAACCGGAATGTCCAACTGATAAGGCTGAAAATTTTTTCACTTGTTATTTACAGTAAGATAAATACATTCACCAACTTTTCTTAAAATAAAACCATTTAAACTGGGTGTTCGGATTTATATGTCACTTAGTATATTTTATTTTTGCCAATGTTGTGGTATATTTTGTAGTTTCAGCCACATCTCATTCATAAAAAATTGACAGCATCGTTAATGTACCTTTGACTTTAATGGTATTTAATAAAAATAATATTTTGAAGTATACTCCATTTCGGGCCATTTTTAGCATGGCTACAAACATCAAAAGCCAGGAATACTAAAAAGATTAAATGCTTGTATCTCTACTTTCTGTGTACTCAAAAGTACAAAACCCTGTTTCACGACGTGATATACGAAAATTCTCAAACGCCTTTTCGGCATTCAAAATCTCACCTGCAATCAGTCGCCCGCAGTATTGTGGGTGATTGTGCTTGAAGCCACCACTGCATCCTCTCCTGCGTGGCTGCTTTAATATTTAAAACCCTCTTTAATATGGAAATAGAGTCGAGGGGCTGGGGTTCTCTGTTCCACTACCCCCGTCCCCCAACGCTGGTTCGGTAGTCGAGGAATTTTAGGATTTTCACGTCGCAAATATTTCCTCCATAAACTTGTCGTTTTATGTAAAATTATTCATAATGAGCAAGCAATTATGTGCTTTCTAGAAACCTTAACCATGTTTACAACGTGGGTAGCGGCAGAGAAGGGGCAACACTACTTGAGGTTGGTACCAGCTTGGCAAAAGTTCTAATTGTTTGAAAAAGTCCACGAAGAAATTTATGAATTGAAAAACGATTGTATTATAAGCAAGAGCACTTTTCGATTCCAACATGATGCTTTTGTACAGTGAAAACAGGACAACTTTCATGTATTTTGATTTTTCTTATGAATGTACATATAAATACATCGGTTATTCATTTAGGCAATGGGAATGCAATAACTAATAGGTCGATATTCTAGCTGTTAAATTTAATAGCTGGTTTGGACGTTTGTTAATGCATGGTAATCTCGAGTTTGTCAAGTTCAATATACTGAGTGTTTATATGTTATCATTATAGCTACATACCTGCTAAAATATGCGGATTTGTTTGTATTTTGCATAAAAAAGAATACAAAATGTATTCCAACCAATTCCTCATCTTTCGTTACATCATAGTATTAATCATTTATTATCAATTTATGGGTTAATGAATTTATTCAAAGCAATCAAAACAGAATGTACTCTCCATGCTAAAACACCTGTATCTGTAAAACGTGTTAATCCCTACATCGGCCCGAGTAAAGATAACATGGCCACGCAAGACCACTATTTAAATATACTCTACTAGACTCTAGAAGACTATCCGCAGCGAAATTTTTCTCGAAATCGTTGCACACCGCTTGAAAAATGCAAATGAAGATTGGAAAACTGCCGCTTTGACATACTAACTGACTCCGTCGTTACCCCGGGATAGACATACGATCTTGTCATTCTTGTTGTAGACGTAGATTGCAGCGTTGCCAGCTCATCGGATAATTTTGCTACCTATGCTATTTTGCTAGAATGTTATGGAAAAAGAAGCTTTGGGTAAGATATTGAGGGATACCAATGGAGTTTTATAGGATAAAATACTTTTTGAATACCTTCTACCAACAATTGAAAAAAACAATGTTTTATTATATAAACATATTTATTAACTATTTGATCTGAAATTACATGATCATTAATAGAAGAAGTACGATTTTTATTTTCTCTGCTCTTTATTAGGGGAATATGGTTTTTTAGTGACTGCATTCGCACTTTGGCGAGGAAAACCCCTAGAAAACCTCAACCGTCACTGCTAAGATTAATTGTATCAGCTGAAGAAAAATTAAGTCGTTCCACAATTCTGGCTTCATTTGTACCATCGAAAATCGTCAGCGTTCCACAGTTATTAACCTAAAAAACAAATAGCATTGAAGTAACGGTTTAAACGAGGGTCATTTCAATAACCTAAAACGCTCTAATAGTTCGATATAAGTGATTTGAATGTAGCGAATCTAAAGTGTGAAACTGAAGTGAAGATAATGATCTTGAAGTGCGTGTTTCTGGAAGAAGGCTCCTCAGCATAGCAAATTAGGTTAGTAACTTTACATCTTTGACATCTCTACCATCATATACATATGTATATTTTGGTTAATAATATGAAAACTAATGTCTAGATAGTTAATTACAATAGCAATCAACGTTACTTCAACAACTTGATTCAGTCTCATCTCATCCAGATTTGCAAGAGAAAATGTTCAGATCCGTCTCTGTCCTCATGCCTCCGGTTCTAGGTTTTATAGCCGTTTTACGACTATCGGCAAAAAAAGTGAACGAATACAATATTGTTGTCGTCTACTATACAACGTTATTAGAACTCTCATTTATTTAAAAAAACATCGGATGTCAACCCTAACACACAAGTGATGAATTTGCAAGGCTCACCTAGTTTGCTGCACAGATATCCTGTTTCCCTCAGAAGAGTTGGAAGTAGACTTAATTTCCTCTTTGGAGACACTTGACACCGACGTCACGGCACTAGAACACCAAAGCACCAGTGAGAGAACCGTATTATACGTGCCATCTCTTTTGCTCCGAATGCGTTCTCCCTCTCTCGTGTGCGCAATCCCAGCAAATCCTCATACCTCTTCCTACACTTGACGAGCATATAAAAGCCGACTATTAAGTTTTTCACGAACTTCGCAATTCGCTCCGTTCATTTTGATTGTATTTTGCTGATCTAAACAATGTGGAGTTTGTGTGTGTCTACGCGTACATTTTCGATAGCCGTTATGGGCGCGAACAAATATGTTCCAAGCGTTCCTGAGCTGTAGATTGTGAGATAGTGTTCGAGCGAGGCGTGTTATCGGTTTTTCTGTGCTGCTGCTGGCTGCCGTATCAGCACTTTCATCAATTTTCAATTAGGCTTTCTTTTCATGCGCTCATTCCGCCGCCGGTGGCCGCCATGTTTTTTTTTTCGGAACCCCGCTGCCTCTGTAGCCGGGATCTCCTTTAATTAATGTCCCATGAACGGGAACCGGGAACGCATACAATGTATTCCCGGATCTCTAATATATTTATCGGGATAGATGCTACGTAAAAGGTTTTTCGGTGGAGGTTTCGCTCTTTCCATTTTGTCGGAATATTATTTATTGATGGAAATGGTACTTGGTAGGTACGGAAGCTTAGGCCAGACAAAATACGGCAGAAAAGTTACCACTAAGCTGAAAATTGGTACATAAAATTGTTTTATTTGAATTGAAATATCACGTGTTATATTTCACTAAAAGGAAAATACCTAGTACAGTAGAACCCCGATTATCCGAAATAATGTGGACCCACGTGCTTTCGGATAATCGAAAAAAATCGGAAATAAATATTTAGACTCGTAATGCTTTTATTGAAAGAAGTAAATGCGTGTTAAGTGAGTATACAGGGTGTTTCAGTTTATTGTTGCATAACTTCGATAGAACTTTAACTAATATGTCGTTATTTTTAAGTTATAAAAGAATAACAAGGAAAAAAAACTCATTTGATGAGGGAGGCGGCATTCAACATAGTTGCTCTTCCACGCAACCCCCGGAAGTAATACTAAACTAACAATTAGAGAAAAATGATGGGTGTAATTAATACTGTTTGGACGGGTTACAGAGATGGGAGCATCGCTGAGAGAAGTGTGTGAGTTACAAGAAGACTATGTTAAAAAATGAAAAAAGAGATCTGAAAACACTTCTTGTTCTTTTCAGACCACCCGCGTACATGTTCGTAGTTAATTTCTTTTCTAAGACCATAATCTGATGACAGCGTTTAGCCATTTTTTACAAGAGCATTCCACCACGTTCCGCCCATTAGAGCATATACTTTGAAGTTGAGTCATTAATTTTCAGATAATGATTGTAGAAGGAAGATAAACCAAAATATGTGTGTAAAAATAAAAAAAAACTAAAAAAAAAAGTTACCTTGTTTTATAAAGTATCCTCCCGATAAGTATTTCAGTGCGGACCTGTATTTGATCGTGCGGTCTTGGAGCACCGGCATGCCTCTCCTGTGAGGTCTTAAGTCACCTGATTCACGAGCCCTTTGTACTACATTAACAAAGGCACGAGGGGTTGGTTGCACTCGATTGGGAAACCGAGCCGCATAAATCCGTGATGCCGCGGCAGCATTTTGTAAAGACTCCTCCCCCCCCCGTAAATAAGAGTCATGTCCACAAGTTCAGCATTTTCGTAAACATGTGCCATTTTTTATTTCGTTTGAGGCAGGCAACAAACACCACTATTCACTCACGCGTTACCGACTGACGCACTGACTGAATACAACTGAATAAAATTGTAGTAAAAACATCGTGATAAGCGTTTCAGATTCTTTCGCTTTTTTGTTTCCGATGCAATGAACCGATAAGGCGGATTATATCCGTTGTTGCCAAACACGAGCACATAATATTATTATTGAGACAGGGCGGTACTCAAACTTCTAAAGGGCTATAACCTTGTTACTTTAATTTTATCAAAAAAATGTTAAAGGAAAAAACATTTCTTTTGATCAGATCTACTCACTGTTAAAATAAATGACTCAACTTCGAATTTCTCCTGTATAAAGTAAGCGCACGATTAATTTAACCGGGTATCTCGACGCGTGCGCGGGCAGGCGGACATCGCGGAGCGCAGCGGTTTTAACGCTATACAAATTCTACATTGTCGTCAAATTAGGAACTTCCACACAGACACCGGTTTGCATAATTTAAGCGCGCGCCGCTCTTGCAGCAGCCGTGCATTCGCCTAAAATATTGCCTAGGAAACTTGCCGCTGAACACCCAGGGCGCCATAGCTCGAGTAAATTTCGCAGACGCGACAGAACGTTATATTATGGCGAAGTCGCTCCGCACGAGCAGATATGATTTTGATATTTCCCGCGCTGGAAGCGTTCAGCGGGAAATTACCTTGACTCCGTTTAAATTAGTTGGAATTTTGTTGTTTCATCCCACTTCTGAACGGACTGTAGAGACGCTCGCGGCCTCATCAGGACTTGTGTTACGCTGAACGACTCATTGTAAGTTCAGTGTATTGTATACTCCTCGGTGCCATTAGAAGTGTTACACCCAGTAAAAATAATTTCTTCAACTTGTTTTTTTGCTTCAATATAAAAAAATTCATTTATATTTTAAGAATTTTTTTTTAAACACAGTGATATTTTTTATATTGCATGACTACTTTTAGGAGTATGTTGCCAATTAGGATGTTACCTGCCCTAAACAATGTTTTCGCTGAAAATGAAGAATGACCGTATACTCCAACAGAGTTGTCGCGCTGTCTATTTCCCTAACCGCATCCAACTTCCATTAATTTGTTAGTTACCATTTCGATGTAGCCGGTAAAGTCCCATTCTTCGCCCGGAGTGTGACTAGAGTGCTCCCCTGGGAATCGACTCCGGGCGTGAAGCTTTGCCGGAGTTGGAGCACCCTCTTTGGAGAAAGCGAGTGTGTGCGTGTGTTTGTGTACCGGTCCTTCAAGAGGTGTAATGGTGTAAGTGCCCTATACGCAACGCCCGGTCTATTGCCTGAACATTATTGTCGCCTCGATGAATTCGGAATTACCCGGAACCGGCAAAAGCCGGCGGGAAGATGAAATATAAAGGGTGTTTACCTGTAGAACTTTAAATTAACATCGTTTTTGAAGAAGTACGGACCAATAAACAGTCAGTTTTTGCTGGATGTAACGGTGTTTCGACATAGACTTGAGGATTAGCTTCACTCCAAATGCGGCAGTTTTGTTTGTTGACGTAGCCATTCAACCAGAAGTGCGCTTCATCGCTTAACAAAATTCGCTTATGAAAATCGGGAACAACGGCAATCTCGTTTTGGGCCCATTCAACGAATCTACGCCTTGCACGAGTTGGATTTTGTAGAGATCCTTCCGCAAAATCTTCCATAAAGTGGATGGACACGGATCCAATTCCTGTGCTCGATGGCGGATGGACTCATTCGGGTCATCCTCAATGCTACGCTCTACAGTAGCAATAGCTTCTTCTGTATGCACCGTACGGCGTCTCTGGGGATGCGAGTTATTAATTAGAGTAAACGTGGTGCGAAAACGTTCCATGGTTAATCGAATTAACTGCTCTGATGGACGATTTTGTCGACGATAAAATGGACGTAGTGCGCGATACGTATTCCGCACAGAACCGTTATTTTCGAAATAAAACTGCACAGTTGCAAGCGTTGTTCAGGCGTCAGTCTATTCATGATGAATTGCCAAACCAAACTGAGAATAAATCACTTGACAGCTGTCAAATCGGTCGCCATCTTCAAAAGTAATCCCAACTTAAAGTTCTATACCTCGAAAAAAAACACCTGTTATATATACTAAGTGACATATAAATCCGAACACCCAGTTTAAATGGTTTTATTTTAATAAAAGTTGGTGAATGTATTTACCTTACTGTAAATAACAAGTGAAAAAATTTTCAGCCTTATCAGTTGGATATTCCGGTTTTTATACTGCTTTTTTTTAATTCACTAACGCTCTGAAAATGAATATTTCAGCCGCAGTAAAGAATCAACGTTGGCGGATTTTGGTTCTTGACATCCTTTACGATCGGTTACGATGCCTAGAGTACGGAGACCTGTACGATTTCGTCAACTTAGTGAGTTTGATAGGGGCCGTATAGTAGGACTTCGGGAAGCTGGACTTTCTTTTCGGGCAATTGCAGTTAGAGTGCAAAGAAGTGTAGACACTGTGGTTAGGTGTTGTCAGGCATGGCTTCGAGAAGGCCGTACGCAAAGAGCAAGGGGCACTGGACGCCGCCGTAGAACAACAGACCGTGAGGATCGCCGCCTAAGATTATTGCCCTTAAGGGACCGTTTCTCCACTACCAGGTCCATTGCAAATGAATGGTTTGCAGAACACGGAAGACCTATTGGCATGCGAAGTGTTTACCGACGAATGAGAAGTTTTGGCTTGTTTTCATACCGGCCACACTGGGTCCTCCCTTTAACTCGAGAACACCGACGTAATCGCCTTGAGAGGTGCAGACAACGGTCACTCTGGGATTAGGAATGGAACAGCATTGTCTTTAGTGACGAGTCTCGATTTTGTTTAGGCATGCACGATGGTCGTGCCAGGGTTAGAAGGCGACGTGGTGAAAGGAGGAATCCACAGTTTTTTGTTGAAAGACATGTTCATCACACTGTTGGAGTTATGGTTTGGGGTGCTATAGCTTATGGTTCCAGGTCACCTTTAATCTTCATCAGAGGTAACATGAACGCGCAGCGTTATATCCACGAAGTTCTAGAACCCCATCTTTTACCCTATCTTGACACCCTGGCAGATTCAACTTTCCAACAAGATAATGCCCGACCACATGTTGCAAGAGTCACAATAGACTTCTTTCAACATAATGATGTCACATTGTTACCATGGCCACCAAGATCTCCCGACTTATCCCCAATTGAGCACGTGTGGGATATGATGGGTAGGAGATTGCTCAATTTGCAACGTCCTCCTCAGACTCTAGAAGCACTTCGAGAGGAGTTGGTGGTTGCCTGGAATGAGATACCACAGGAGGACATTGACCACCTGATCAGAAGCATGCCTAGGCGCGTTGGAGAATGCGTAGCACATCAGGGTGCATCCACACATTATTAAAGGTCAAAGGGCTTTAAAGCAGTGCAATCATTTTGAAATGTTTATCATTTACTTATTATGCTTCATTAAGTACTTATACAAAATTTTATTAAAATAAAACCATTTAAACAGGGTGTTCGGATTTATATGTCACTTAGTATATATTTCTTGCATTTCGGATTTTAAGTTACTGAAAAACTGGACATGATAATGAGGGGGGTACTGGCATCGATACGTTAGTTCTATTTCCATGCTTACATTTTTAAGAAATTCAATGAGCCGAGCATTAGTCGATTTTCAAGATCACTACTGAAATATTTATTGAAAAAATATATGGTTTAGATGAAAGTTGTATTTTGTGATTCCAAGATCCAGTACATCGGTTTCAATGAATAGTAGTATCAGTACCTTAAATGAAGTAACATCGGCATCCACTTGTTTCGAAAGGAAGTTATTGATAAGAAGGTTCATGGGCCTGATTCTAACCGAATTTGGACGGTTGAAATTAATTTCGTTTCTAGCGATCTTTTATGGTCAAGGTGTCTTGACAGTGCCTAAAGATTTGTTCATACAGAGGTATGTGACTGTGTCTGGGATCCGCACGTGTGAATTCGTGTGACACACAACTAACAAACTAATAAAGGTTAGGTATGTAAAAAAGGGTACTACTTCACAAAGTGGTGATTGGGGCCCAATATCGCAAAATTTGAAAGCCAAATGGAGAGCCGATACTCTCAAACAAGGCTTCAGCAGGAAAATGACCGACAGGTCTTCCGTCAGTCAGTCAGTTGACTGTCAATCAATGTCAATAGTAACAAAATTCGACCGCAACCGAACCTACGTACATACAACATCGCTGGTTGCCTATGGGTAGACCCTAGAAAGCCAACTGCGTGTGTGAATCTTGGACAAGCTTACTGACTGTTGTACGAACACGACTACGTATAGTGGATCGAATATGGGTGTAAACGTTATGATAGTCATTATTTAAAAGAAACAGAAAGTTTCATATAACATGGGGGTCAAAACGGCATTTTTTTTTTAGAGGAAAGCGACTTTAAACTAAAATAAAATCTGACAACGCCGCTATGCCACACGCAAATTACGACGGAACGCAGTGTAAATAAAGATGGAGTTTGTTATTTTTGGCTCCTAGGTATTATTTCATTATTCGATAAGGTACTCGTAAAATGCAAACAATTAAATAAAAAACGGACTAACCACTAACTGTCTCAGCGCTTCACCTGGTGTGTGAAAGTTTATTGAACGTATTAAAAAAATCGACTTATAAATAGGGAACACAATTTTGATACATACATTGTTTTTCTTTTTAAAACACACACTGCACTATTTTGTATTTAAGGAAGGTGTTCCACACAAGCTTCATTACGACGAACCCAATTTCTTCTTACTCTAGGTCCTCGAAGTTGTCCATTTATTATTTCAGCCGCATTAAACATTTTTTCGCGAAGTTGTGCTTCAGTTGTTATTGGACCAGCCCCATAAACAATCCCTTTAAGTTCTCTCCAATACCAGAAATCCATCGGATTGAGGTCAGGAGATCTTGCTGGCCATTTTCGAGGATTAGGAGCATTTCGACCGATTCAGCGACTTGGATAATGTTCATTCAAATACTGAATGACGCCTCTAAAAATATGTGGTGGTGCCCCTTCATGAAGAAACCACAAATTCTGTCTCCGTTGTAATGGCATGTTGTCTAAGGTCTGTTCCAAGAGTTCTGGTAGGTTATTGGCTAGAAAGCTAAGGTATCCTTCTCCTGACAATTTTGGGGGTAACTCGAAAGGGCCAATTACCTGATTGTCAAGAATACCCGCTCAAATATTTATTTTAAAACGTTGTTGGAAATGACCTTCACGAATGGTATGAGGATTTTCTTGGGCCCACGTGTGAGTATTATGGTAAGGAACATTCGTCCGTGGCTAGAATGTTTTTAAAAAAATCCGGATTTTCAATGTTTTTGTGCAAAAACCACTGACAGAATGTTAGTCTGCGAGGATAGTCTTCTGGTAACAAGGCCTGCACTCTTTAATAATAATAATAATAAATGTCTTTATTAATACACATACATCAGTGTGGCGAAGTTTAGCCAAATGGCTACTCTCAAGCTTAACCTCACTGTGTGCGAAAGAGTAACATAGTTAAACTCGATACACAAACAAACAATAGTAATAATAAGAAGAAAAAGAAATGTTAGTAAATGAATTGAATATATAACGTGTTGACAACACGCACACATGAGCCAACAGAGTAATATGTAACAGAAAAAGAAACACCTTCATAGCACAAACTGTGATTCCATCTTTAACCAATTTAAAGCTTTAATCTTCGAAGAGACATGACTATATTTACGAAGTCCAAACACAAACCTGCAGCAGCTGTTTTGAATCTTTTGTAACCTATACAGATCCGACGAATCCAAATAAGAATAGAATAAAATCAGAGAATGTTGCAAAGATGACAGGATCAAGCTTTCAATTAATTTTTTCCTACTCTTAAAGTTTAAAATGAACCGGTTGGAGTATACAAGTTTTAATGTGGCATACGTTTTTTGAGGAAGGTACCCGATGAGCCTATCAAACTTCAAGTTAGAGTCCAAGATAACACCCAGGTTTTTAGAATGTTCTACCATGGGGATGCGCTCGTTATTTATAATGAGTACAACTGCGTCCTTTACGTTATTATACATGTGTTTCGGAGAAAAGAGCATACTTGAACTCTTTTCAGGATTGATCCTGAGACAGTGCTTTTTACAAAATTCCGTAATATTGATTAGGTCAGTATTAATTTTAAACGTCACTTCATTTAACTGAGCATATTTGAAGTGAAATGACAGTTGTGTGTCATCAGCATACGTTTGTATAGAACAAAATTCCACACATGAGTCTAAGTCTATAGTGTAAATTAAATATAGCAGAGGTCACAGAACTGACCCCTGCGGAACGCCAGACGAAACCACAGTACTAGAAGAGACGCCCCTAACCGTCTTAACTACCTGTTTTCTTTCAGCCAAGTGGCTTTGGTAAAATCTTAGCGGAATATCAGATAGTCCAATGTACTTCAGCTTGCTCAACATGATTTTGTGATTAACTGTATCAAAGGCTTTTGAGAAATCAATCATCACTAATATGGTATTAATATGTCTAAGTTACTTACGATGTTGTCAGTTAGATGAAGCAAAGCTGAAGTAGTGCTATGTCCCGCACGAAATCCTGATTGATGAGGAAGAAACAAGTTATTTTGCTCTAAATATTCCACTAGTTGAATGTACACTGCTTTCTCTAATACCTTCGAACAAAAGCACAGCAAACTAACAGGCCGCAAATGATTATGAGTGGTTGAATTTTTGGCTTTGGCTAAAGCCTCAGGAAAAGTCTCGGTCTCAAGGCATATATTAACAATATGTGTTAAATACAATAAAAATTCAGGTAAGCAGTAACCTAGTATGTTCAAGTTAATTTCATCACTCCCTGTAGCAGGTGACTTGATAGAGATAACTATGTCCAAAATTTCTTCAGCGGTCATCATCCTAAATGCAAATGGAGTTAAATCTTGCCTGTTAAAGCTGCTCTCTCTGTTCTCAACTAACAACATGTCGGCGAATTCTTGATTCGAGAACATTGTAAATAAACACGACGACGTACGCGAACTAAAACAAAACAACACGCCCGATGCTCTGCTCGACAAAACGATAAAGTAATTTCTCTATGCAAAACGATAACCAACCACTGTTACCGTTTGCGATCGATTGCCGGTTCGATAAGAGTGATGATGACCGACGCGCTGTTGTCATGTGTGTTTTAAATATTTAATTTACTTACTTACTGGCTTAATTGAGAAAAACTTAATCCCATTTATTTGTTAATTACCCAATTTAAAAACGTTTTATCTTAGATTATAAAATTAGTAAGATTGTGGTCGATATTAAGCACTTAAAGCCATTTAGAGAAAAATCTACTGACTTTTGGACCATGAGTTATATGAACCTTTTGACTTATTTTGAGCCCCCCTATTACCGATTTCAATAATGACTACCATATCGTTTACACCCTGTATGATGGCAACGCGCCACCGAAATTAACTTCAACGGTGGAACATCAATTGGAATCAGGCTCCAGATCTCTGACATCTGACTTGAGTACCTTAGGCTAATTTTTTTTATACTGAAGCAACCGCGCAGGGAGAAGCCCTGAATGTTGTTAATCCGATTTTTTTTTGGGGAAGGGAGGTCGAAGTCAGGCGGATGTGCCTGGCGGGGACATCGTGCAGGAGCAAAGCTCGTTGATGTAGCGGCACAAGAAGCTAAATCGTTGACGGCCCACCGCGCCGGTATGGGTTTCGAGACTGTCTATTAGAGAAGAGTCATCGATCAGTCGGACATCCCTTCTCCGGACAGCATCGAGCATAAATGATGCAGTCGGCGCGGCAGCAATACTCGAGGATAGGTCCTACCTGGGCCTTGTACCTATAGAGTGAGGTCATGCGGAGAAAAGTACTTCTCAGTCCTAAACAAATAACCTGGCTTGAAAATAATTAAGTCGTTAGTCCTTGTATTTTCTGAATTGAAGGTTTTCGTTTAGAAAAACTTGTTGAACTACGATCATCCTTGATTTGGTGTACAGAGTGGCATTGATTTAACCCATATATAAATACGCTGCTATACTAAGTGGCATATAAATCCGAACACCCAGTTTAAATGGTTTTATTTTAATAAAAGTGCAAAGAGTGCAAAGAAGTGTAGACACTGTGGTTAGGTGTTGTCAGGCATTTCGATAAGGCCGTACGCAAAGAGCAAGGGGCACTGGACGCCGCCGTAGAACAACAGACCGTGAAGATCGCCGCCTAAGATTATTGGCCTTAAGGGACCGTTTCTCCAATACCAGGTCCATTGCAAATGAATGGTTTGCAGAACACGGAAGACCTATTGGCATGCGAAGTGTTTACCGACGAATGAGAAGTTTTGGCTTGTTTTCATACCGGCCACACTGGGTCCTCCCTTTAACTCGAGAACACCGACGTAATCGCCTTGAGTGGTGCAGACAACGGTCACTCTGGGATTAGGAATGGAACAGTATTGTCTTTAGTGACGAGTCTCGATTTTGTTTAGGCATGCACGATGGTCGAGCCAGGGTTAGAAGGCGACGTGGTGAAAGGAGGAATCCACAGTTTTTTGTTGAAAGACATGTTCATCACACTGTTGGAGTTATGGTTTGGGGTGCTATAGCTTATGGTTCCAGGTCACCTTTAATCTTCATCAGCAGTAACATGAACGCGCAGCGTTATATCCACGAAGTTCTAGAACCCCATCTTTTACCCTATCTTGACACCCTGGCAGATCCAACTTTCCAACAAGATAATGCCCGACCACATGTTGCAAGAGTCACAATAGACTTCTTTCAACATAATGATGTCACATTGTTACCATGGCCACCAAGATCTCCCGACTTATCCCCGACGAATGAGAAGTTTTGGCTTGTTTTCATACCGGCCACACTGGGTCCTCCCTTTAACTCGAGAACACCGACGTAATCGCCTTGAGTGGTGCAGACAACGGTCACTGTGGGATTAGGAATGGAACAGTATTGTCTTTAGTGACGAGTCTCGATTTTGTTTAGGCATGCACGATGGTCGAGCCAGGGTTAGAAGGCGACGTGGTGAAAGGAGGAATCCACAGTTTTTTGTTGAAAGACATGTTCATCACACTGTTGAAGTTATGGTTTGGGGTGCTATAGCTTATGGTTCCAGGTCACCTTTAATCTTCATCAGAGGTAACATGAACGCGCAGCGTTATATCCACGAAGTTCTAGAACCCCATCTTTTACCCTATCTTGACACCCTGGCAGATCCAACTTTCCAACAAGATAATGCCCGACCACATGTTGCAAGAGTCACAATAGACTTCTTTCAACATAATGATGTCACATTGTTACCATGGCCACCAAGATCTCCCGACTTATCCCCAATTGAGCACGTGTGGGATATGATGGGTAGGCGATTGCTCAATTTGCAACGTCCTCCTCAGACTCTAGAAGCAATTCGAGAGGAGTTGGTGGTTGCCTGGAATGAGATACCACAGGAGGACATTGACCACCTGATCAGAAGCATGCCTAGGCGCGTTGGAGAATGCGTAGCACATCAGGGTGCATCCACACATTATTAAAGGTCAAAGGGCTTTAAAGCAGTGCAATCATTTTGAAATTTATATCATTTACTTATTATGCTTCATTAAGTACATATACAAAATTTTATTAAAATAAAACCATTTAAACTGGGTGTTTGGATTTATATGTCACTTAGTATATTTTGAGGCCTTGTGAGGTATTGAAATTATCAACACTAACCTCGTCACCTCCAGACTGTTTATGCGCCCGCTGGTACCGAACATGTTGCATCCATCCACACATTATCATCAGTGTCCGTTACAACACAGAGTAAATATGTACATTTATAGTTATACCGGCCACGGCAGCAGCTATCAACATGAAAATTACACACATTTATAAGCCGGCCAGTTATCGTATATAGTGAATTATTCAGCGTCCATTATCTTTAACAACCTGTAATTCCACTACTCGAATAATGTATGGTGTTGCAGCAGCAGCCTGCCAGTTTCGTATCGATTTGTCGGAATAGGAAAATAATGTTATTCATTAAACTTTCATGCATCGACACACACGTACAGATAGACAAACTCGGATGTAGCAGCAGTAGAGGCGATGAAACATTCGGCGTGTATTGCAAGGTTAATTTAGGGTCAATTTCTCCACTTATAGTGTAACAGACCGTCAAATACAACGAATGAGCTTGCTTCAAGTTCTAATCAACAAATTTTAGCAACCAATAGCTATGAAATGTTGAAAACAAAATACTGTCCAAGTATGAGATGACAACTTGTCATTGAAGCATCACCAGCTTATTGAATGTTAAGAAATTAGGTACATATAATTCAGTCAAAATTTGAAGAAATGTTTGATTTTTGAATAAAATTCATGTTCTAATTACTATTGTTGATTTTTTATTCATGTTTATATTACTTTCTTCAATTGATATGCGATACTGGGTGTTTTTTCCTATAAACCTCTTGCAAATAGCCATTAAACACCTACTTGATGACAGGCTCTACCGAAAGATATTGCTCGTTTCCAAACATTCATTCATTTACTTGCCGTTCATCAGAACCATTATGGCACCGTAGATTGATATTCCCGCAGAATAAGGTCGCCTACCTGTATGTTAAATTTTTTTTGATAGGGCAGCGGGTTATGCTATAAATCATATGTCACAGTGTTTGTGCACTGATTGAAAAATATTTTCATAAATATGAGATCTTTCCCATTCCGGATCGAACAATCTACCAACGATGCTTATAATCATGATACCTAGTAAATTTGCACTAAAAAATTGCAAAACCAGCAAATGTAAAAGATTCATTTCGCACCCTCCACCACGGGACGTGATCGTCGTTAAACTTGGCAACCCTCGAGTGACAGATAGATATCCCCGCCAGTCAACGACCGCCAGTCAAAAACACAAACAATAAACATTACTAGTTTTGATGATTTTTGGACTTAAAACACATTATTTGTGAAACATTTTTCATAATTTTTTGTCTATGTCCATAGTAATTGCATTATGCATCAGGGAGATGTAGGGATTGAGACGTCTTACACATATTATCTGTGTTTTGGGATGGAGAGGACATAATGTTTTTATTGCTTTGAAGAAATTCATTGTCCCATAAATTAATAAATGATTACTATTATGACGTAAAGGAAGATGAGAAATTGGATGGAATGTATTTTATATTCTATTTTCTTGTAAAATACAGACAAATCCACAATATTCAACAGGTATGTAATGATAACTTTCAGTATATTGAAGTTGGTAAATTCAAGAGTGCCATGCATTAACAAGCGTCCAAATCTGCTGCCAAATTTAACAGCTAGAAAATCGACCTATTATTTGCCGCATTCCCATTCGCTGAGGGGGATAACGGATTGTTAAATGTAAACCTACAGCATATATCAAAATACATGAAAGTTGTCCTGTTTTTTATGTACAAAAGCATCATGTTGGAATCAAAAAGTGGTCTTGTTTATAATACAGTCGAATATTCACGATTTTATTCAATATTTCAATAGAAATCACTAATATCACTGGACAACAAATTTTAGTTTTTTAATTGTATCTTGTGGGAAAAGTGCACTTCTTTGTTAATTTTGGGGCTCTGAATCCAAAAATGACAATGAAATAAAAAAATTAGTTGCGGTTTAGAAAAAAAACTTTTTATTTTTAAGGATATATTGAAAAAAGTAACAAGATTCATATACTTATAAGAATCACTATATGCGCTGTCTTTTTGCTGTTCTTTTATGGATCGTTTCTGGAGCATCTCTACCAGGAGTCCAACAGTAGTCTGCAAGCATGGAAGGATTCCACTTTCCCTGGTACCTTTTTTCCATTGTTGAAATATCCTGATGAAAACGTTCGCCGTGCTCATCACTTACGGCTCCGCAATTGTCAGGAAAAAAGTCCAGGTGTCAGTGTAGGAAATGTATCTTAAGAGACATATTACAGCCCATCTTTTGATACGATGACAGCATATTTTTGAAAAGGGTTTTATAGTTGTCAGCTTTTCTATTTTCCAAGAAATTAGTGATCACCAGACGGAAATCATTCCAAGCAGTTTTTTCAATACCTGTTAAAGTGTTTTCAAACTGTGTATCTTTCAAAATATTTCTAATCTGTGGCCCAACAAAAATACCTTCTTTAACCTTTGCCTCACTTAGTCTTGGAAATTTCTGACGCAGGTATTGAAAAGCTGACCCATCTCTATCTAATGCCTTGACAATGTTTTTCATTAGGCCCAACTTGATATGCAGTGGTGGTAATAAATTTTTTTTCGAATCTACTAATGGCATATGCTGTACATTTTTTTGACCTGGCTCTAGGAATTGACGAACAGGTCAGTTTTGTCTGGTGTAATGAAGTGCCTTTGCCCGACTGTCCCATTCACACAAAAAACAGCAAAACTTAGTGTAGCCTAGCTGCAGCCCAAGTAAAAGTGCAACAACTTTCAAATCGCCACAAATATGCCATTGGTGCTCATCGTATTTTATACTTCATAATGTCATATGATTCTTTCATGTGAACTGCATACCCTACAGGAAGAGATGGTAAAATATTTCCAATATGCAATAACACTGCCTTTAAACTCAATGTTGAACTGTCTATAAACAATCTCCATTCTTCTGGGTTTTAGTTTGTATTTAAAGCCGCCAGTAAGCCGTTAATGTTACTGCAGAAAACCAAGTTATTCTCCATATTGAAAAATGGTTCTAAGTCTTTGTGGCGTTTACGAAAAACACATACCGAAACATCGTCTTCTAACAAGTTCCACTGCTGCAGTCTTGATCCAAGCAAGTCTGCCTTACATTTTGGAAGTTCTAAATCTCTTACAAGATCATTTAATTCTGAATGTGTTATTTTGTGCGGTTGGTGGCATGACGTGCTCGGTATAAAATCAGGATCTCTTGACGTTGATAGCATATCTTCTTCCTGACGAATCACTCGATCGCCATGATCTGATTCGTTTTCTGATTCGCAAGTGTAGGATTCTGGGGGTTTTGGAATAGGATTTTCGTCACTGTGAGGCACAGGTCTCATCGCAGATGGTATGTTTAGGTAGTTAATAACCGATTTTTTTTTCTTGTACATACCTGTGGCTTGTCCAACACAAGGTACCATGCAAAAGTAACAATCATTAATATGATTTGTAGGCTCTCTCCAAACCATTGGGACAGCAAAGCGCATAGACCGTTTTTTGCCATTTAACCAGCTCCTCAGACTTGAAGCACATGTATTACAGCAGAAGTGGGGTGCCCACTGTTTGTCTTGATCACCTAGTTTACAACCGAAATAAAGCTGATATGCCTTTGTTATTTTAGTGGAGTAATAGACCGTCTCTGAGACGCAAAAGTCACATCACCACACACGTAACAAAACTGATCTGGATTGTTTACACACTTTCGAGACATCTTGCATGAACGCTGTCAGCCAACTGAGGAAAAAATGGCTAATATAAAACAATATAATGTACACGTATGTATAACGTAACAGAATCATGCCGATTACATCATCTTTCGTTGCCGAATATAAAAATGTAGCACGTGCATTCTTGTGAATTACAGTACATTAACACTGACACAGCAGGAACACATATAATTACCGTATCTCTAAAACTTGAACTAATATTGAAAAAATAAGTTTCATTCCGATGTTAGCACATTAAAAATAGTAATATTTTGTTGATTTTATTTAGGATATTTTTTGGCTGTTGATCAGTGTAATAAAGGCAAAACTTTCGCCATTTAACCTGTACACAGGCCCTTCTAGGCAGATGTTAATACATGTAAAACACATAAACATACAGGGTGATTCACTAGTCGTGACCAAAAATGAAACATCATACACCGGAGCCCCATTTTAAGGTAACATTTTTTCCTCGAGGGGTTCATTAATAGATGCGGTGTGTAAAAAATAAAAATAGTACGCCACTGTGTTTTTTTTCGAAAGGCTAAATTTTTCGAATGTTACCTCCAAACTGCTACAAATAATAACTCTTGTATCTTTTCTTAGAGGGCATTATTTTCGTAAAATGTTTGTGTACGGGTGCTGTAATGGAAATGGTAGTAGTAACGATAACAACCGTACAACACATAACATTGACAAACTGTCTCCCAAGAAACGTCAAGCTGGTATCCAGGTTTTTGACAGATGACGCGTGAATCGTGTCTTGTGTCATTGTCAAACTTGTTCAGTTTGGTCTATAATTTAACCATGAATCGACTTACGAACGAACAACGCTTGCAAATTATTGAATTTTACTATCAAAATTCATGCTTGGTTAAGAGAGTGCATCGAGCACTGCTTCCAATTTATGGACAATTTGGTCGGCCTCCTGAGGGAGCTATTCGGAAGCTTGTGACTAAATTTCCAACCCAGTTTACATTATTGGACATTAAACCACCAATACGCAGACGTAGAGTGAGAACTGAAGAAAATATTGCGGCTGTATCCGCCAGTGTTAGTGATGACCGTGAAATGTCGATTCGCCGCCGATCGCAGCATTTGGGCCTCTGTTACTCCACCACGTGGAAAATTTTGCGACAGGATTTGGGTGTAAAACCTTATAAGATACAGCTGTTGCAAGAATTGAAGCCACACGAACTCCCACAACGTTTCCAATTTGGTGAATGGGCGCTGGCAAAGTTGGAGGAAGATCCACATTTTTATCGAAAAATTGTGTTCAGCGACGAAACTCATTTCTGGTTGAATGGGTACGTTAACAAGCAAAATTGCCGCATCTGGAGTGAAGACCAGCCAGAAGCATTGCAAGAGCTACCAATGCACCTCTAAAAAATCACTGTTTGGTGTGGTTATGGGCCGGTGGCATCATCGGGCCGTGCTTCTTCAAAGACGACAACGGCCGGAACGTAACTGTGAATGGCGAGCGCTACCGTGCGGTGATAACAAACTTTTTTTTGCCCAAAATGGAAGAGCTGGACTTGGCTGACATGTGGTTTCAACAAGACCATGCCACACTGCACACGAAACAATGGCCCTATTGAGAGGCGAGTTCGGTGAACAGTTTATCTCACGTTTGGGGCCCGTCAATTGGCCTCCTAGATAGTACTCTCCCGTGATCGTTCTGCCCTTCTCAAGGTAATCGATGTAAGTGATACCGCATGCGTTCCAGAAAACTGTGGCCATAACCTTGGGCTTCTTTAGAGCACGCTCACCATGTGAAACCCACTGTCTTGATTGTTCTTTGGTTTCTGGTATATTGTGATAAATCCATGTTTCGTCTACAGTTACAAAACGGCGCAAAAATTCGTTCGGATTGCAGCTGAACATCGCCAAACATTCCCCTCGATTTTCCAATATCATCCCATGGATCTTATCCACGATTTCTGGTGTGATGACCTCTTTTGGGCGACCTGAACGTTCGGCATCACTTGTGCTGGTTCGACAACAACGGAACTCAGCAAACCACTTCTTCACCATTGAAATAGATGGTGCAGAGTCCCCATAGTATTTGTCAAGCCTGTCCTTGGTTGCAGTGATGGTTTTTTACGCAAAAAATAATGTTTAATTAGAACACGAAATTCACTTTTCTCCAATTTTGTTGGAATTTATGAGACTGTCTACTTTCAACTGCTGTCAGACTCAGATGAAATGACATAGCTTGTCCAAATTTTGACAGTTGTCATATAAAAGATGGCAGTTGTTGGCAGCAGTGTTGCATTCAAAGTTACTGCGCGGGAAATTCAAAAACCCACTGACTTATCAAACCACCCTCGTAGTTCCTCTAATCTCCTGTATCTCCGCCACTGGTGAACGTTTATTTTAAGTACAGACGTTTGAATGTGGACATTGTATTCTTAGGTAAATCCACATACCAATGTTTAATTCATTCCAGTTAACGGTCTTTAAGATACTAACAAAGAAGTTTTTTATTTTTAAACTTCAACACCCCGTATGTTTTTAATGAGCCCTCGAAATGTTTTAAGAAGACCCCCCTCAAAATGCGGTCCTGTGCATGAGGTTTCATTTTTGGTCACCCTGTATAAAATTTGCGTTACAAGCTAGGTAACTGCCGAAGAGTCAGGAAAATTGTTCTACACATGTCTCACGTTCTTTTTAGCACGCGTCATGTTGAAGATGAAAAGGAAACTGCAAGTCTGAGTATACAGATCTCTTCACTGAGACAGGGCTAGTATGTCACCCAGAAGATCCGTTAACTGCAATCAAAGGCAATATTCTCTTTAGGCCTTTAGTGTGTTGAAACTAGCCAGCCTGGAGAACATAATAAACTTAAGAAAACACTGTCATTAGTTGATAAAAAAACTAAAAATTGAAAATATTTAGGTATAATAACTTAATAGCAACAAAGAGGTGAGCATTGAGCCGAATCGGGTGTGTCTACACGGCCAACCAAGTACTTTACGACCTGCGGTCGTAAAATAGATAATGTAAATGACACGTTAACCAGATGTATTTTACTGCTCGTGCACGACACCTTTATAATCGCAGCTGTTAACATTAAGGTAGTGTGGTTTACTGTTACGGGCTTATGAAAGCACTTCGCCTGCATGGAATTGCTCAAAATTAAATATGACGATTGGCATTTAATTTTACTGCCTTAAGGTTCCATTGTGGCAATGTGCGCGGTTAGTTGGCGAGTGGACCGGCAGATGGCAGAGGAAACGTTTTCTAGTAATCGTTTTCTCTCGCTATCTTTTCATGACTTCTGGGACGCCCTGTATATTTTAAACAAGTTAACTGCCGATACACATTGCTATAAACTAAACACTGGTTTTGGCATCGATTTAATGGCGGTATGTACAGTCTGCGGAAATCCAAAGTTCTCAAATTTTGACACAAAACAAACTAGTTTAAAAATCGCGTTAAAATATACTAAGTGACATATAAATCCGAACACCCAGTTTAAATGGTTTTATTTTAATAAAATTTTGTATAAGTACTTAATGAAGCATAATAAGTAAATGATAAAAATTTCAAAATGATTGCACTGCTTTAAAGCCCTTTGACCTTTAATAATGTGTGGATGCACCCTGATGTGCTACGCATTCTCCAACGCGCCTAGGCATGCTTCTGATCAGGTGGTCAATGTCCTCCTGTGGTATCTCATTCCAGGCAACCACCAACCCCTCTCGAAGTGCTTCTAAAGTCTGAGGAGGACGTTGCAAATTGAGCAATCTCCTACCCATCATATCCCACACGTGCTCAATTGGGGATACGTCGGGAGATCTTGGTGGCCATGGTAACAATGTGACATCATTAAGTTGAAAGAAGTCTATTGTGACTCTTGCAACATGTGGTCGGGCAGTATCTTGTTGGAAAGTTGGATCTGCCAGGGTGTCAAGGTAGGGTAAAAGATGGGGTTCTAGAACTTCGTGGATATAACGCTGCGCGTTCATGTTACCTCTGATGAAGATTAAAGGTGACCTGGAACCATAAACTATGGCACCCCAAACCATAACTCCAACAGTGTGATGAACATGTCTTTCAACAAAAAACTGTCGATTCCTCCTTTCACCACGTCGCCTTCTAATCCTGGCACGACCATCGTGCATGCCTAAACAAAATCGAGACTCGTCACTAAAGACAATACTGTTCCATTCCTGATCCCAGAGTGACCGTTGTCTGCACCACTCAAGGCGATTACGTCGGTGTTCTCGAGTTAAAGGGAGGACCCAGTGTGGCCGGTATGAAAACAAGCCAAAACTTCTCATTTGTCGGTAAACACTTCGCATGCCAATAGGTCTTCCGTGTTCTGCAAACCATTCATTTGCAATGGACCTGGTAGTGGAGAAACGGTCCCTTAAGGCCAATAATCTTAGGCGGCGATCTTCACGGTCTGTTGTTCTACGGCGGCGTCCAGTGCCCCTTGCTCTTTGCGTACGGCCTTCTCGAAGCCATGCCTGACAACACCTAACCACAGTGTCTACACTTCTTTGCACTCTAACTGCAATTGCCCGAAAAGAAAGTCCAGCTTTCCGAAGTCCCACTATACGGCCCCTATCAAACTCGCTAAGTTGACGAAATCGTACAGGTCTCCGTACTCTAGGCATCGTAACCGATCATAAAGGATGTCAAGAACCAAAATCCGCCAACGTTGATTCTTTACTGCGGCTGAAATATTCATTTTTAGAGCGTTAGTGAATTAAAAAAAGCAGTATAAAAACCGGAATGTTCAACTGATAAGCCTGAAAATTTTTTCACTTGTTATTTACAGTAAGATAAATACATTCACCAACTTTTATTAAAATAAAACCATTTAAACTGGGTGTTTGGATTTATATGTCACTTAGTATACTATCCAGTAGTTTGGAGTTGTTTACAGTCATGAAACCTGAAATGCATGTAATGCGCAGTGTACTAATTTACTTCATCTTCAACATTTATGTCTTCAGTCCCAATCTTTGAGTTTAACCTCCTATCTCCACTCTTCATGTTCGTAATATTCCGATACTGTCAACCTATCGACTATACAGCAGTTGTGTAAAGCTCAAATGCCCATTTCAGTAATACGCTTCAAAAGAAGCCGGAAAATTCTTCTTCCGTCTTTTCTCGCAAAGAAACTATTTCATAAAATGCACGCCCCATTTACTCGTTACATGCAAAAAACCACTTCGCGAGGTAACTTACGAACTGCGATGCTCAAGGTAGTAGAAGTTGGTGTTGAAGAATGTATCTTCCGGGCGCCGTCATTTTATAATTTTAAAAAGCGATTTCCCTCGTTACGCGGCTTAATGAGACGGCAAGAAGATGCTTTTTAATATGCCCTTTTGCGCTCTCCTTCTAACAAACTCGCAGCCGCTAGCAGCTCGAACAGAAAAGTGGGAAAAAATGTTTAATTAAACTAACAAGAAGGGTGGTACGGGGCCGAACAGGTGCCTTTTCAATCCCGTATACCAATGGAGTTGTTTCGCTAGCTGCCTTCATACATTTTAATGGAAAGGTTTTTTTGCAGCAGATAATACGTATACATACACGGGAGAAGCATACAAATATGCTTATTCATTTTCTAAGAATATCACGTGAGGTTTAGCATAATGAACGTTGCATGATGTTGACAATGCTTTCCGAGTTAACCCAAGTTTTAATTCTATATGTTCGCTTGGCATTCGATACAATAAATCACTCTCTTTTGATTGCTAAATGCAGGAATTATGGTTTCGATGATTCCTCACTGAGTTTAGTAAGCAGATTTCTGATAAATACATTCCAAAAGGTCGTCGTTGATTCAGAATTTTCTAGTGAACGACTGATGTCCTCAAGAGTGCTCCAAGGATCAGTTCTTGGACCACGTCTCTTTATTTTTTATATAGCGGATTTAAACAGGATTGTGAAATTTTGTAGTACTCAGTTTTTTTGCTGACGATTCACATATACATATATCATAGCTTCAATCTTGAAAATGTAGGAATTTCGGAAGCTCAAATAATAGAAAACCTAAATTCTATTTATAATTATGCAACAGAATATAGTCCCCGGTTGAATCCTTCTAAATCCAAAGTTATGTTTTCTCCTAAAAATTTAAGGTCCCTTGTTAAAAATATACTAAGTGACATATAAATCCGAACACCCAGTTTAAATGGTTTTATTTTAATAAAATTTTGTATAAGTATTTAATGAAGCATAATAAGTAAATGATAAAAATTTCAAAATGATTGTACTGCTTTAAAGCCCTTTGACCTTTAATAATGTGTGGATGCACCCTGATGTGCTACGCATTCTCCAACGCGCCTAGGCATGCCTCTGATCAGGTGGTCAATGTCCTCCTGTGGTATCTCATTCCAGGCAACCGCCAACTCCTCTCGAATTGCTTCTAGAGTCTGAGGAGGACGTTGCAAATTGAGCAATCTCCTACCCATCATATCCCACACGTGCTCAATTGGGGATAAGTCGGGAGATCTTGGTGGCCATGGTAACAATGTGACATCATTATGTTGAAAGAAGTCTAATGTGACTCTTGCAACATGTGGTCGGGCATTATCTTGTTGGAAAGTTGGATCTGCCAGGGTGTCAAGATAGCGTAAAAGATGGGGTTCTAGAACCCCAAACCATAACTCCAACAGTGTGATGAACATGTCTTTCAACAAAAAACTGTGGATTCTTCCTTTCACCACGTCGCCTTCTAACCCTGGCACGACCATCGTGCATGCCTAAACAAAATCGAGACTCGTCACTAAAGACAATACTGTTCCATTCCTGATCCCAAAGTGACCGTTGTCTGCACCACTCAAGGCGATTACGTCGGTGTTCTCGAGTTAAAGGGAGGACCCAGTGTGGCCGGTATGAAAACAAGCCAAAACTTCTCATTCGTCGGTAAACACTTCGCATGCCAATAGGTCTTCCGTGCTCCGCAAACCATTCATTTGCAATGGACCTGGTAGTGGAGAAACGGTCCCTTAAGGCCAATAATCTTAGGCGGCGATCTTCACGGTCTGTTGTTCTACGGCGGCGTCCAGTGCCCCTTGCTCTTTGCGTACGGCCTTCTCGAAGCCATGCCTGACAACACCTAACCACAGTGTCTACACTTCTTTGCACTCTAACTGCAATTGCCCGAAAAGAAAGTCCAGCTTCCCGAAGTCCCACTATACGGCCCCTATCAAACTCACTAAGTTGACGAAATCGTACAGGTCTCCGTACTCTAGGCATCGTAACCGATCGTAAAGGATGTCAAGAACCAAAATCCGCCAACGTTGATTCTTTACTGCGGCTGAAATATTCATTTTTAGAGCGTTAGTGAATTAAAAAAATGCAGTATAAAAACCGGAATGTCCAACTGATAAGGCTGAAATTTTTTTCACTTGTTATTTACAGTAAGATAAATACATTCACCAACTTTTATTAAAATAAAACCATTTAAACTGGGTGTTCGGATTTATATGTCACTTAGTATAATTTGAACATTGCTCTAAATGGCCATGCTATTCAGACAGAAGAATCCATTAAGAACTTAGGTTTGTTTATAGACGAAAAGCTCAAATTTATTTCTCATGTAAATAATGTAACTAAAAATTGTTTCACTATTTGACGACATCTGAACTTGAATCAAGAAATACTTGATTTCAGGTCCAAAAAAATTTTATGTAAATCTTCAATAATATCAAAAATCACATATTGTAATTTAGTATACTATCCATTTCTAGATTGAGTTTCAGCTAAACGTCTATAAAAAATTCAAAATTCGTGTTGTAGATTAAATTTCAACTTACGAGAATGTGTTCATGTTAATTCATGTTTCCAACAGGTGAACTGGTTGAATATTGCAAAACTGTATAAGTTTCAATTATTCTGCTATGTTCACAAACTCCTACGTACTTCGATTCCTTCATTTTTGGAAAACAAATCGATATCTCGTGAATATATTCATTCAAGAAACATTCGATTCACTGACACTTCAACTATGCCTCTTCATAGGTCAGCCACATTTCTGCATATTATATAAATCGCTAGATTTTTTTTTGATTCACGTGTACGTTGTATTCAATGTTGAGTATTTTGTTAAAATGTTTTCAATATTCTAGTACTAGTTATTTTCAAAGGTTTAAGTGGTGGAGTAGCTTGTAGGTAAACTTCGCCTGAAATAAAGATAGTTTTTTATTATTATTATGTTCCAAAGTAGATTTTGTGTTTTCAAATTAAATTAAAAAACTAGACATTCTAACATAAAAATGGGGCAGCAAGTGTGCAGATTTTGTTTTAAAGATTGTCACTTAGATGCACATGGATTTGAGTATTACCCTTTGTTCTTTAAGTAACCCCGCAGAGGTTAGTCCTGATGACTATACAGTATCACCAAAGCGAGACACCAGCTTTTTTCCGACCTTGAACATAATGTAATCCTAACGACTCGATCTGTTTACCTATTTCATATGGCGTTGATGACGTAACCGTCAAGAACTGTGACTACAACTATACCTAAGGAATAAAACACGGTCATTTTCAATAAAAAAAACTCCAATGAATGCGTATTTCTTTTTATATAATTTGAAAATACGAAATCTTTTCTGGGATTTCCTGTACATCCGTGTCAGCACGTGTGGTTATTACATTAGGCTGGCCAGGAGGATACACATCCATTAGGGTTTATCGTTCAATACCGATTCGATTACCGTAATTTCCAGATTGGTAGCGGCGATACAGTATAGTTTAAGGGTTATTATGGTTATTAAGTCACATGCCATGACCAACACTGGAAAAAATTGTATAATGACGGTAGTCGAGGACGGAATAACGACGGATTAATCGTTGCCTGGTGCTACGGCGACAATCGACACAGGGAATATTAAAAAATTGATGTAGATAGGAAATTATTATTACGGCTATCAACAAAATTAGGTCTAAATAGTAATAATAATAAGAAAACTAGCACTAGAATACTGAAAACAATTTTAACAAAATATTCTTTCAAAATTAAAACAAAAATTACCCATTGAATACAACGTACACATGAGTGTACAAAAGAACTATAAACCATTTTTATAATCTGCCGAAATATGCATGAACTATACAGGGTGACTTTGAAGTTGAGTCATTAATTTTCAGATAATGATTGTAGAAGGAAGATAAACCAAAATATGTGTGTAAAAATAAAAAAAAAATTTACCTTGTTTTATAAAGTATCCTCCCGACAAGTATTTCAGTGCGGACCTGTATTTGATCGTGAGGTCTTGGAGCACCGGCATGCCGTCCCCTGTGAGGTCTTAAGTCACCTGATTCACGAGCCCGTTGTACTACATTAACAAAGGCACGAGGGGTTGGTTGCACTCGATTGGGAAACCGATCCGCATAAACATGTGCCATTTTTTATTTCGTTTGAGCCACGCAACATACACCACTATTCACTCACGCGTTACCGACTTACACTGACTGTATACAACCGAATAAAATAATTGTAAAAACATCGTTCCAAATTCTTTCGCTTTTTTGTTTCCGATGCGATGAACCGATAAGGCGGATTATATCCGTTGTTGCCAAACACGAGCACATAATATTATTATTGAGACAGGGCGGTACTCAAACTTCCAAAGGGCTATAACTTTGTTACTTTAATTTTACCAGAAAAATAGTAAAGGAAAAAAACATTTCTTTTGATCAGATCTACTCACTGTTAAAATAAATGACTCAACTTCGAAGTATATTTTCAATAGAATTTAGTCCTCTATTCCGAAATTTCTAAATGTTGATGATTGAAGCTATAATATAATTGTGAGTCGTCAGCAAAAAACTGAATACTACACAATTTCACAACCCTATGTATATCTGCTATATACAAAATAAAGATAAGTGGTCCAAGAACTGATCCTTGAGGCATTCCTGAGGAAATCAGATGTTCTGTAGAAAATAAGTAGAGGCGTTAGTGAGTAATTTGTTTCTTTGTTTCATTGAATCTGACACGGTTTCAGAACTCATCGATGTGGTAATGAAAGGAAAAATAAAAAGCTTGTATTTAATTTTATACTCATTGCTATGACTTAAATATTTCCGAACACTTCTGGCTGCCTGAAGATGTTTTTTGAGATAAAAATATTGAAGAATTGCCAAGTAAGTGCTGCAAAATATGCTTGGTCATGCAGGCGGCGCGCATCTATGGTAATAAAAGAGTGAAAGTATTCTAATGATACTTGGAATTAACTCCATATCAGGTCCTTGAATTAAATTTTACACGGTTCATATTTGTAATGGTAAATACAAATTGTCGTACAATGGTTACGTGTACTTACACCTAGCTGCTATTTGGGTACTTAGTTTAGCCGTTATGAGTGGAAATATCAAATCATTTTATGTACTTGCATATTGAAACCGTAACACTTTTTTATAATTTGAGAATATACTTAATAACCGTTTCTTAAAATATTGCTCAGATTGTATGTGTAGCACTGGTGAAAGTAAAAAGACGCAAAAGGGACATGCGGATTGGATTCCAAAATCATGCGCTCGATAATGCACCCAAAAATAAAAGGTTATTTCCAACAACGTTTTAAAATAAATATTTGGGCAGGTATTCTTGACGATCAGGTAATTGGCCCTTTCGCGTTACCCCCAAAGTTGTCAGCTTTCTAGCCAATAACCTACCAGAACTTTTGGAACAGACCTTAGACAATAGACATAATTTGTGGTTTCTTCATGACGAGGAGCGACCACGCATTTTTAGAGGCGTCATTCAGTATTTGAATGAACATTATCCAAATCACTGGATCGGTCGAAATGCTCCTAATCCTCGATAATGGCCAGCAAGATCTCCTGACCTCAATCCGGTGGATTTTTGATATAGGGGAGAACTTAAAGGGATGGTTTATGGGGCCGGTTCAATAACAACTGAAGCACAACTTCCTAAATCCAAGCTTTCATCCATTACAAAATTTTTCTCAAGTTTTGGAAAGATTTTGTGTTCCCTTGGCGGGCTAAAAGAAAGTCTTGTTTAAGGTTCCCTATAGGTTCCCGGCAATAGAAAAAGCGTTTTGTTATCTATCGAATTACAGCAAAACATAACTATACTGTGCCAGAAGAATCGTTCATATATTATGTAGAAAAATAGTCTAAAGGAGCATTTTTCGACCTGATGATTCCAGTTGCTCTACCGCAGATTGCGCATTGAGCCCTCATCGTGTTTTGATGGTAACGCTTATTGAAACATGACAGGCAATGGTAATGGGTATGGATGTCATGGGGAAAGGGAATAAGGGAGAATGTGACTAGCACGCAAAAACCAGGAAATCAGATTGCATCAGCTAATCCGGAAACAGTGTTCGCAGTCCGTTTGACTTACAAAAGGGGGAGATACCGGCCGATATGGCCGCTATTCACGAATCATTTGCATTTATGGTTGCGTCGTAAAGCAGAATCGCTATCTTTTATACATAAACATCGGCGAAGGCAAGGCCTGAATACCAATTCACCGTAACCGGTGCAGTGAAAGATAGAGTTGGTTCCTACGTGTTTGGGACATTTGAACTCGAGCAGATAAAAACCATTTTACAGTCCACAAGATAATATAATAATAATAATATACGCCTTTATTACAAAAAAATATGTACACGGTACAAACTGAAGTTTAGCAATGCTACTCTTACACTTAACCAGCTGAATCAATAAATACAGTGATGTTAAATAAACAAAAATATATATATATATATATATATATATATATATATATATATATACTAAGTGACATATAAATCCGAACAACCAGTTTAAATGGTTTTATTTTAATAAAAGTTGGTGAATGTATTTATCTTACTGTAAATAACAAGTGAAAAAATGTTCAGCCTTATCAGTTGGACATTATTAGTACTTAATGAAGCATAATAGTAAATGATAAAAATTTCAAAATGATTGCACTGCTTTAAAGCCCTTTGACCTTTAATAATGTGTGGATGCACCCTGATGTGCTACGCATTCTCCAACGCGCCTGGGCATGCTTCTGATCAGGTGGTCAATCTCCTCCTGTGGTATCTCATTCCAGGCAACCACCAACTCCTCTCGAAGTGCTTCTAGAGTCTGAGGAGGACCTTGCAAATTGAGCAATCTCCTACCCATCATATCCTACACGTGCTCAATTGGGGATAAGTCGGGAGATCTTGGTGGCCATGGTAACAATGTGACATCATTATGTTGAAAGAAATCTATTGTGACTCTTGCAACATGTGGTCGGGCATTATCTTGTTGGAAAGTTGGATCTGCCAGGGTGTCAAGATAGGGTAAAAGATGGGGTTCTAGGTTCTAGAACTTCGTGGATATAACGCTGCGCGTTCATGTTACCTCTGATGAAGATTAAAGGTGACCTGGAACCATAAGCTATAGCACCCCAAACCATAACTCCAACAGTGTGATGAACATGTCTTTCAACAAAAAACTGTGGATTCCTCCTTTCACCACGTCGCCTTCTAACCCTTACACCGACGTAATCGCCTTGAGTGTTGCAGACAACGGTCACTCTGGGATCAGGAATGGAACAGTATTGTCTTTAGTGACGAGTCTCGGTTTTGTTTAGGCATGCACGATGGTCGTACCACAATAGACTTCTTTCAACATAATGATGTCACATTGTTACCATGGCCACCAAGATCTCCCGACTTATCCCCAATTGAGCACGTGTGGGATATGATGGATAGGAGATTGCTCAATTTGCAAGGTCCTCCTCAGACTCTAGAAGCACTTCGAGAGGAGTTGGTGGTTGCCTGGAATGAGATACCACAGGAGGACATTGACCACCTGATCAGAAGCATGCCCAGGCGCGTTGGAGAATGCGTAGCACATCAGGGTGCATCCACACATTATTAAAGGTCAAAGGGCTTTAAAGCAGTGCAATCATTTTGAAATTTTTATCATTTACTTATTATGCTTCATTAAGTACTTATACAAAATTTTATTAAAATAAAACCATTTAAACTGGGTGTTCGGATTTGTATATCACTTAGTATAGATATGAAAATATCGAAAGGAAAACTTCTGAAGCCTGTCAATTGAACAACTTTGCATCATATAATTTATATATAATACTTCATCAACTTAAATCGAAATTCCATCGATTATAAATTAATTTTTGTTAGGTCAAAAGTGTATTATCAGTATCCCGAATGAACTCTACTTCCCCCTAAATCATGAGACATCCCAAAGTGACGTCTATTATTAACCAACACCGTGATTGATGTAGATCGAATTAATCTACTCGGATCGGCGGATAATCTCAGTTGAAATTTCTTAAATGAAGATGAAAATTACAGGCTGCTTCCAACACTATCCGTTCTTCTCCCCGCCGTTTTTGATGAATGTATGCATAGCGTCACTGAAATATTCCATGAATATTAATGGAACGGTAGATTGTTTCTCTTGTAGGTCTTCGGTGGTTCGAAATAATTTGTATTGCTGTCGGCGAAGCACATTGATTCTGATTTCGACAAAAGAAAAATGTTGTACATGGCCTAAGAATACGGTATACTTTGATTTTTAGGCGATAACATAAATGTTCGCAGTAATTTAAACTTTTTATTTGCGAACAATTTGCACTAACTCAAGAACTTCATAAATAAATGCCATTGACCTTCAACCCCTCTGTTGCGTTAGTCAGTGGACTACACAGTCGAGCAAGCTCGCAAGCACAAAAGGCCGCGGCACGCACTGTAATCAAAATTAATTTGCGAACTTAGAACAACCAAAATTGGAGCATTTTGACAAAATCTTTAGAAAAAATCGAATATTTTTAGACCATATCAAAATCTGTGAAGTGACTGTAACAATTCCTAAACGCTGCCTATCCTTGCTCTCGTTCTTCCTTCTCTACTTTCCTTCTCTTTTTTCCTTAAAATTGTCTGGTTTCTGGGTTACCAGACCTGACAGACTTAACAAACTGACACTGTGACTCAAGAGCTAAGGTCCCACGGACCGCTCTGACAACCAACGATGACTTGACTGACCAATGAATGCAAAACGAACGACCCATACTATTTCCATGCGAGCGGAGGCGCGGGTTTAGGCTAGTACGTCATACAGCGCTGCTCCTGAATACTTTATTTGGATGCCAGTTGAATACTTATTTGCGACCCTGTTGATGCACGGGGGTGCAACTGTACTGGGGAAAAATGGCGCTAGCTGCACGCTCGTAGTGAGCCTCCCTGGATCGTTCGTGCATTCATCTACATGGTATTTTTTCGGTTGGCCATACACTGCACGCCTTGAAAGTATTATTATTCATTGCCTGACTTGAAAACCAACGGGCTCGGTCTGGCAGTTATGGACGGTTTGAAATAGTGAACTGAATAAGTTCGACGTATACAGCTGAGCGATGTTTTTTGTCGGTTCATTTGGTCAAGTGAAAATAACCGTTACTTGCCGTTAAAAATCGTCGCCAGAAACGTAAAATATCATGAACAACCTCTCCATCCTGAAAAAGTGACTATTTGGTGCGGATTATGGGCTGGTGGCATCGTTGGACCGTTCTTCTTTGAAGATGCCGAAGAAAAGGTCATTACCGTCAACGGGGAACGTTATCGCGGCATGTTAACAGACTTTTTGTGGCCACAATTGGATCGTATTGGTGGCGACGATCTTTGGAACGGCTCACACATCCCGGCAAACAATCGCCTTATTGCACACGAAATTTCAAGACCGCATAATTTCACCAAATTCAGATGTCAGTTGGCCCCCGAGATCGTGCGATTTAACACCTCTTGACTATTTTCTTTGGGGATTTTTGAAAGGAAAAGTGTATGCGAATCGTCCCCGGACAATTGAAGACCTAAAGCGCAATATTCGGACTGAAATTGCGGCCATAGACCCGATTATTCTGGGAAAAGTCATTGAAAATTTTGATGTTCCGATTGTTGGCCTGTAAACGAAGCCGCGGTGGTCACATGACTGATATTTTTTTTTCATACATAAATGGCATAAACAAACCTTCATTTATCAATGAAAAAATTCCATTTCACCTCGTAAAAAGCGTGTTGATTTTTCAAATAGAAAAAAGTAATAGATGACGCACCCTGTATATGTGAACAGTAAAATATCCGATTTTATCATGTACTAGCTGACCCGACAGACGTTGTCCTGTCTTAGCTATGAATAATGAATAATAAAAGGGTAAATATAGGAAATATAGTTAATTGTATAGCGAAGTGTTTGTACCGCCAATACGTTGGCAACACTGTCATTTCCCCATCAACTTACCTTGAAAGTAGGCATACAATTATGTGGAATGAATGGCGTCATTATTGTATTGCTGTATATGAGTCAAAAAATGTATAAAATTTGGCCCATTTCTGGATACCAATGAATGTAGTAGCTCTGGTGATGGTAACAATGGAGTCAATTTGATTTTTCCACAGAGGCAACATAATCCAGGGGCTTCATGTTTAAACTTGAAAGCTGTGTAATGTGGAGTCACAACGTTCATTGGTCCAATAGCAACGATGTTAACACTGTTAAACGATAAAATAAATTTGCTACGTGCCAGCTGCCAAGTTCAAATTGATAGAGTAGTGAAAGTCAATTAAGCATCCGCCAATTCTATTCATACAGTTAACTGACAAAGATAACAATTAGGCAACACTGCAGTTTCTTTTGAAGGGGCCATCACAAAGTACGGAAGGTAAAGAAGTCCAAAAACGTAAGCACCGTATTTTCATAATCAATTTTCTCTCACATACCTAGCTTACTGTCGATATCTGTTGGAATAAGGATGGCGGAGATGAGTGCTTGTCTCTTTTGGTATTTTAGATATTTCGTCTGCTGTGCGTGCTCCATGCTTAAGCGAACCGTCAAACGCGCGTATTACAATGATTTCCCAAGTTTCTGCGCAATTTTCTTGATTTTGCTTTCCGTAAGAACCTTCTATACAGCATTAGGAAACTTAAAAACAAAGATGAATGAAATCGGTATGTCGTTCTCAAGTTAAGGCGTGAAATAGGGATTCATTTTTATATATTGAACTAAACAATATATACTAAGTGACATATAAATCCGAACACCCAGTTTAAATGGTTTTATTTTAATAAAAGTTGGTGAATGTATTTATCTTACTGTAAATAACAAGTGAAAAAATTTTCAGCCTTATCAGTTGGACATTCCGGTTTTTATACTGCTTTTTTTAATTCACTAACGCTCTAAAAATGAATATTTCAGCCGCAGTAAAGAATCAACGTTGGCGGATTTTGGTTCTTGACATCCTTTACGATCGGTTACGATGCCTAGAGTACGGAGACCTGTACGATTTCGTCAACTTAGTGAGTTTGATAGGGGCCGTATAGTGGGACTTCGGGAAGCTGGACTTTCTTTTCGGACAATTGCAGTTAGAGTGCAAAGAAGTGTAGACACTGTGGTTAGGTGTTGTCAGGCATGGCTTCGAGAAGGCCGTACGCAAAGAGCAAGGGGCACTGGACGCCGCCGTAGAACAACAGACCGTGAAGATCGCCGCCTAAGATTATTGGCCTTAAGGGACCGTTTCTCCACTACCAGGTCCATTGCAAATGAATGGTTTGCAGAACACGGAAGACCTATTGGCATGCGAAGTGTTTACCGACGAATGAGAAGTTTTGGCTTGTTTTCATACCGGCCACACTGGGTCCTCCTTTTAACTCGAGAACACCGACGTAATCGCCTTGAGTGGTGCAGACAACGGTCACTCTGGGATCAGGAATGGAACAGTATTGTCTTTAGTGACGAGTCTCGATTTTGTTTAGGCATGCACGACGGTCGTGCCAGGGTTAGAAGGCGACGTGATGGAAGGAGGAATCCACAGTTTTTTGTTGAAAGACATGTTCATCACACTGTTGGAGTTATGGTTTGGGTTGCTATAGCTTATGGTTCCAGGTCACCTTTAATCTTTATCAGAGGTAACATGAACGCGCAGCGTTATATCCACGAAGTTCTAGAACCCCATCTTTTACCCTATCTTGACACCCTGGCACATCCAACTTTCCAACAAGATAATGCCCGACCACATGTTGCAAGAGTCACAATAGACTTCTTTCAACATAATGATGTCACATTGTTACCATGGCCACCAAGATCTCCCGACTTATCCCCAATTGAGCACGTGTGGGATATGATGGGTAGGAGATTGCTCAATTTGCAACGTCCTCCTCAGACTCTAGAAGCACTACGAGAGGAGTTGGTGGTTGCATGGAATGAGATACCACAGGAGGACATTGACCACCTAATCAGAAGCATGCCTAGGCGCGTTGGAGAATGCGTAGCACATCAGGGTGCATCCACACATTATTAAAGGCGCTTTCGATACTGTCAACCATGCTCTATTACTCGAAAAGCTTGATAACTACGGAGTCGGAGGAACCGCTTTAAATTGGATAGAAAGTTATCTATCCGATAGGGAACAACGAGTTCTAGCACCAAGGTTGTTTTAACTGGTGTTCCGCAAGGAAGCATACTAGGGCTTCTATTGTTCTTGTTGTTTGTCAACGATGCGCCTATTTTCATTTTGTTATATTATTTGCTGGCGATACCTCGGTGGGGGTTAAAACTAAAGATCCAACTCAGCTCACTACTGAGTTGCCAGATGCATCATATCACATGGAGAGGTTCTGTGTAAGGAATGGCCTTGTACTTAATGTACAGAAGACGCAACTGATCCAGTTTCGCTTGCGGGATACAGATTGTGATATTGACCTGAAAATTAACGGAACCAGAGTGAACGAGGTCCAGGTCACTAAATACCTTGGTGTTATGATCAATTCAAGGCTTTCTTGGAAAGATCATATTGACTGTTTAGTCAACAAAATATCAAAGCATTGCTTTGTGTTATGGAGACTAAGGTAGTTTGTAAGTACTGCAGTGCTTAGGATGTACTATTTTGCTCACGGACAGCCAGCCATGAATCACTGTATCGTTTCCTGGGGTAGCAGCTCATATACATCAGATTTGCTACTTGTACAGAAGAGAGTGATTCGTTTAATAACATTTTGTAACAAGCTCACTTCTTGTCGGTAACTATTCAAAACTCTCCTGATCATGACGAAATATTCACTTTATATTTTTAATTGTGTTTGTCATGTTCGAAAGAACTTTATCTAAGGAATACATGCTGTCTGCGTACCCCTCAACATAGCCTTGCTTTATCAGCAAATGGTCCCGGCATAATGCCTATCAGATTGTTCAACAAGTTGCCAAAGCTGTCACCAATTTCAATGCTTTCCAACGCAGAGTTAAAAGCATATTTATGGAAAACCCTTTTTGAAGTCTATTATTGCTAACAATTAATTTTTAATCTGTTTTCAATCTGTTCGTCCCTCTATTTTTGTTTTATTTGTTATTTATTCACATCTTTTTAATTTGTTTATGTGGTTATTTTGATTACATTATGTTTGAATTATTTATTTTACTTAGTGATGACTCGATCACAACTTTTTAGGTATTTTTTTCTCATTCGTCATTGACAATTTGCTGATACTTTTTCAAGTCAGATGGCAGTAAAGATATTTATTTATTTATTTATTTATCATTGTTTGGTCAATAACGGGCAACATTTTGAACACTTATTCAAATAAAAAGCGACATTTTCGCGTTTATATCTGAACGAATTAACATAAATAAAGATTTTTCTAATTTTCTCGAAAACGAATAGACCGATTTTGAAAAATCAAACGTCAAAATAAAGGACTTCGAAGCACCTTTCAAACAAGTTATTACTCGATACCCCTTGTAATTTAAAAATTTTAAGAGTATGACCCTGGAGGGCAGAGGGTGAAAGGGGGGAAGTAATTTTTGGTTAAAAAGTTGTCACCCTTGACAAATCTTTTGACGTCGCTCGGCGTTTATTCTTTTAATCAGTGGTTTCCGACCATTTTGATTTAGATTTGTTCGGTGTTTTGTTATACGTCAAATATAACACTGTGAAAAATAGTTATTGAGTTAGAATTTGTCAAGGTATTCCACACAGGCTCTGAATACTTTACTTATTGTTTATTCTGAATTTCTTGTTGCATCAGAATGCTGAATAAAAAATGTCCATTAGCAGAGTCAGTAATGCACAACTTTGAATATGGAATTACGTTCTCCGAATCTGATCTGCTTCACACCAATGCAAAACCCTCTGTTGCGTGAGTCAGTGGACTACACAGTCGAGCAAGTTCGCAAGCACAAAAGGCCGCGGCACGCACTGTAATCAAAATTAATTCGTGAACTTAGAACAACCAAAATTGGAGCATTTTGACTAAATCTTTAGAAAAAAATCGAATATTTTTAGACCATATCAAAATCTGAGAAGTGACTGTAACAATGCGTAAACGCTGTCTATCCTTGCTCTCGTTCTTCCTTCTCTCCTTTCCTTCTCTTTTTTCCTTAAAATTGTCTGGTTTCTGGGTTACCAGACCTGACAGACTTACAAACTGACACTGTGACTCAAGAGCTAAGGTCCCACGGACCGCTCTGACAACCAACGATGACTTGACTGACCAATGAATGCAACACGAACGACCTACACTACTTCCATGCGAGCGGAGCCGCGGGTTTAAGCTAGTACGTCATACAGCGCTGCTCCTGAATACTTTATTTGTATGCCAGTTGAATACTTATTTGCGACCCTGTTGATGCACGGGGGTGCAACTGTACTGGGGAAAAATGGCGCTAGCTGCACGCTCCTAGTGAGCCTCCCTGGATCGTTCGTGCATTCATCTACATGGTATTTTTTCGGTTGGCCATACACTGCACGCCTTGAAAGTATTATTATTCATTGCCTGACTTGAAAACCAACAGGCTCGGTGTGGCGGTTATGGACGGTTTGAAATAGCGAACTGAATAAGTTCGACGTATACAGCTGAGCGATGTTTTTTATCGGTTCATTTGGTCAAGTGAAAATGACGGTTGCTTGCCCTTTAAAAATCGTCGCTAGAAACGTAAAATATCATGAACAACCTCTCCATCCTGAAGAAGTGACTGTTTGGTGCGGATTATGGGCTGGTGGCATAGTTGGACCATTCTTCTTTGAAGATGCCCAAGAAAAGGCCATTACCGTCAACGGGGAAGGTTATCGCGGCATGTTAACAGACTTTTTGTGGCCACAATTGGATCGTATTGGTGGCGACGATCTTTGGAACGGCTCACACATCCCGGCAAACAATCGCCTTATTGCACACGAAATTTCAAGACCGCATAATTTCACGAAATTCAGATGTCGGTTAGCCCCCGAGATCGTGCGATTTAACACCTCTTGACTATTTTCTTTGGGGATTTTTGAAAGAAAAGTGTATGCAAATGGTCCTCGGACAATTCAAGACCTAAAGCGCAATATTCGGACTGAAATTGCGGCCATAGACCCGACTATTCTGGGAAAAGTCATTGAAAATTTTGATGTTCGGATGTTGGCCTGTAAACGAAGCCGCGGTGGTCACATGACTGATATTTTTTTTCATACATAAATGGCATAAACCAACCTTCATTTATCAGGTAAAGAAGTCCAAAAACGTAAGCACCGTATTTTCATAATCAATTTTCTCTCACATACCTAGCTTACTGTCGATATCTGTTGGAATAAGGATGGCGGAGATGAGTGCTTGTCTCTTTTGGTATTTGCGACATTTCGTCTGCTGTGCGTGCTCCAAGCGAACCGTCAAACGCGCGTATTACAATGATTTCCCAAGTTTCTGCGCAATTTTCTTGATTTTGCTTTCCATAAGAACCTTCTATACAGCATTAGGAAACTTAAAAAAAAAAGATGAATGAAATCGGTAATGTCGTGCTCAAGTTAAGGCGTGACCACGCAAAATATTGATTCATTTTTATATATTGAACTAAACAATATATACTAAGTGACATATAAATCCGAACACCCAGTTTAAATGGTTTTATTTTAATAAAAGTTGGTGAATGTATTTATCTTACTGTAAATAACAAGTGACAAAATTTTCAGCCTTATCAGTTGGACATTCCGGTTTTTATACTGCTTTTTTTAATTCACTAACGCTCTAAAAATGAATATTTTAGCCGCAGTAAAGAATCAACGTTGGCGGATTTTGGTTCTTGACATCCTTTACGATCGGTTACGATGCCTAGAGTACGGAGACCTGTACGATTTCGTCAACTTAGTGAGTTTGATAGGGGCCGTATAGTGGGACTTCGGGAAGCTGGACTTTCTTTTCGGGCAATTGCAGTTAGAGTGCAAAGAAGTGTAGACACTGTGGTTAGGTGTTGTCAGGCATGACTTCGAGAAGGCCGTACGCAAAGAGCAAGGGGCACTGGACGCCGCCGTAGAACAACAGACCGTGAAGATCGCCGCCTAAGATTATTGGCCTTAAGGGCCCGTTTCTCCACTACCAGGTCCATTGCAAATGAATGGTTTGCAGAACACGGAAGACCTATTGGCATGCAAAGTGTTTACCGACGAATGAGAAGTTTTGGCTTGTTTTCATACCGGCCACACTGGGTCCTCCCTTTAACTCGAGAACACCGACGTAATCGCCTTGAGTGGTGCAGACAACGGTCACTCTGGGATCAGGAATGGAACAGTCTTTAGTGACGAGTCTCGATTTTGTTTAGGCATGCACGATGGTCGTGCCAGGGTTAGAAGGCGAAGTGGTGAAAGCAGGAATCCACAGTTTTTTGTTGAAAGACATGTTCATCACACTGTTGGAGTTATGGTTTGGGGTGCTATAGCTTATGGTTCCAGGTCACCTTTAATCTTCATCAGAGGTAACATGAACGCGCAGCGTTATATCCACGAAGTTCTAGAACCCCATCTTTTACCCTATCTTGACACCCTGGCAGATCCAACTTTCCAACAAGATAATGCCCGACCACATGTTGCAAGAGTCACAATAGACTTCTTTCAACATAATGATGTCACATTGTTACCATGGCCACCAAGATCTCCCGACTTATCCACAATTGAGCACGTGTGGGATATGATGGGTAGGAGATTGCTCAATTTGCAACGTCCTCCTCAGACTCTAGAAGCACTTCGAGAGGAGTTGGTGGTTGCCTGGAATGAGATACCACAGGAGGACATTGACCACCTGATCAGAAGCATGCCTAGGCGCGTTGGAGAATGCGTAGCACATCAGGGTGCATCCACACATTATTAAAGGTCAAAGGGCTTTAAAGCAGTGCAATCATTTTGAAATTTTTGTCATTTACTTATTATGCTTCATTAAGTACTTATACAAAATTTTATTAAAATAAAACCATTTAAACTGGGTGTTCGGATTTATATGTCACTTAGTATATTAATCTGCTAAGATCTTCACAACATCTAACGCAAAACTACTCGAAAATTTATTAATTTTCTCTTTTCTGTTTCCAGGTAAGATGCACAACATTGAGAACCACTACTGTTCAGGTAAAAATCTATTTAAGACAAACTGACTTTAAATTAATGTTTTCACTTTCGTCGTGGTGGGTTCTGGTAATAGATGGCACTTTGTGCTGTGTCATTTTGCCTTTAAGTTGGTGAGCATGAAATAGTAGTAGTGTTGTAGTATAAATATACTAGGAAAGTTATCGTCGTTCTTCCAGAGCGAACCGATTTTAACTGTCTATTTGGTGCAATTATGTAAGATTCTTCTTTGTTACAATATCTGGCTATGACAATGGCAGTAATAGCCCACCGATCATGAACATTAGGGTTTCCTAGCCTATGATGGCAAACAAATTTTTGTTCGAGTTGAGATACGCGTGCCCTCTATTTTTTCCATTTGACTCTAACAACTCAAAAAATAAATATTATTACGATCGGGGAACACTGAATTTGAAAGTTAATAGGTAAACCATATATGGATTTTAAGCATGGTTAACCAGCAGAATTGTCGTTATTGGGCTAATGAAAATCCGCAACACTTACACGAAAGACCGCTGCACAGCCCAAAAGTATTAACCAATAAAAAAAATATAAGTGGCAATTCATGTTTGCGAGAGAAGATCGGACTTCAATTTTAATTTAAAAGTTTTCATATTCGCAATATTTTTAAAATGAAAATTAATACTGTTGTAATATTTAACGGCATTGTTATATTGAATATAAAACAGTACGGTGGACTGGCAGTATAAAGAAAGCCTGATGCCTTGTGTTAATATTATGCGTGCTGGATCTGGTAATAAATTTTTCAAACAGGTATGGGGGTGATGCGGATAGTAAAATACGATGCACAGAACTTATAACAGAATATTTGTATAGATTATCTATAGTTAATCAATTGAGGTCAGAATACGTATGCGATATATGATCAAATTTCCTCAAATTGTTTATGTACCTACTACAAGTATTTTGCATTATCTGTAGACGTCTTTTATTCGCAGCAGTTAGGCAGGGGTAATAAACTATTAGCCCATACGAAATCTTAGACAATACCAAGTTTTCACATAGTTGTTTTTTCAATTGCTTACCAGTGATGCAATTGTTAGCAAATAGAAGCCGGAGCGAACCGTAACATTGCCTCAAAACGTGCTGTAAGTTTTCAAACACATTCTGAATAAGGGATGATTTTTCCTTCGATTTGAACGTCAATTTTGCTAATAAGATTTGCTCTTATTTTGATATTACCAAATAGCAAGGCTTTACACTTCGATGGGTTGAGCTTGAGATTATGTAACTTGCAATAGCGGCTAATACTTGACAAATCCTCATTGATTTGGTCTTGGGCTTCAGAGTAGCATGAGGCTGGAAAATCGTACTTTACCTGAGTGTCATCGGCAAAGAATTGCACATGACAGTGCTTGACAGTATCTCGAAGATCCGCGGTGTATAACAAAAAAAGCAATGGAGCTAATACGGAGCCTTGAGGTACTCCGGACTGAACTTTATTTGGCAAAGACATCTGACCGTCAACCACAGCCTTTTGCGACCGATCACTTAAATATGACTTGATGAGCTTACAAGCAAGATCATCAAAGCCATAGTAATGAAATTTGGCTACAAGCAGTTTGTGATTCAATGTATCAAATGCCTTCGAGAAATCTAAAAGGACAAGAGCACACAAGTTTTTATTGTCAAGCGCGGAAATTATGCCATCGATCAAGTCCACTGAAGCCGTAGTAGTGCTATGATTTTTTTTAAAACCCGATTGATGAACACTTATAATATTATTTTTGTCTAAGTACTCGTAAATCTGGATATAAGCTGTAAGTCTCTATCTTAATATATTTACGACGATGGTCCTTCGAGCCTTATAATAGTGTATGGCTAGCTTAGAAGCCGTCGCGACGGTGCCGGTGTCTGGTTTTCCTTCATCCGCACATCCTGGGCATGCGCTTTAGGCTGCGTCCGTACATCGCGTCGCGAGCCGCCGCCAACACGCCGTTCAGCTCAGTTCGACCTCGAACCGCGGCGCGTAAACGTGGTGCGTTTCATCCGGTTAGAAGGACCATCGGACGCCGCACACCGGCGTATTCCCCTGTATATTAGATATACATATACACGCCGCTAGGATTACTCTACCAGACAGGAGCTTACTTGGATATATACAGTGTTCAGTGTTCTTTTTGTGCGGTGGTTGTTTGCGTGACCTAGTTCTTATTGCCGGCTCCGGATATACATCAGAAGGTTTGCATTGCACCTGTGTAATCTGCGATTACCGATCTGTTGTTCGAACGTGTGGATTAGCTGGCTAATGAATATGCATCACTGTTGAATACATATAAGGATGAACATGCGGTTTTTGTCCTCCTGAAGTCGGATAGTTACAAGTCGTCACAAGAACACCTGTAACTGACAGTAGGAATCTAAAAGCTGCATAAAAGCACAACGTCCAACACTGTAAACTAACTGCCTTATCACCCAACTAAAAAGAACTAGCTGTTGAAACTGCAGCGTCAAATCTCATCTTCGCAGTAGTTCAAGCTAGGCTACAGAAATAATAGTGTAGTAGCTATTACCATAATGGGGCATCTTGACTGGGACATGGTAAATGAAACTAACGAAACTATCAAAATTACACAAACTTCTTTGTACCCTTGCCAAAAACTCAATTGCACCTCAATACATACAAAAACAAACTTTTTTACGCAGACATATGGGCCGCTGATCCCTTTAATCTTGGTGGTACCATCTATTTGACAACTAACCTACCATGGATGGCAGGATAAAAATGCATGGTTGTGCTCCGGAAGAAATCTACCTTCTCGTATGATATAGTAGATAGCAAATCTCTATCCCAGAGCCAGAGTTGGTTAAGTTCGTTTTTGTCAAAAATGAGTTTAATATGTTAAGCTGATGTGAATTTTCATTTGCTACATGCAGCGTCTATCTACAATAATGGACAAAAGTATATAGACAAATATGAATATTTACCTAAATATCTTTGGAAAACGAATTCATACTTCATTGCTCCATAAACAAATGCGTTATTAGTAGAAAAACTATATTCCTTGTTTTTACATTATCTGCAATGAACACATGTCTGAATATAAGCACTTTTTTAGGAGGGACAAAAATATGTAGACAAATTCATTTCAACATTAGTTTAGTACAGTTTCGTGTCAGAAGAGAGAGTTTGTGTTCATCAAGCATTGTGGAATAAGTTGAGTGATTTTAAGACCATGCCGCGTGGTCCAGAAATTTCTTTCGATGTGAAAACTAACATCATTGTGTTATACAAAGATGGTTAACGTCAAGTCGACATTGCCAAAAATTTGAAGCTGAAGCGTAAAGCACAAATATAGGCAAAAAGGTATCTTGGAAGCCTCTAAGAAAAGTGGTCTGCCTAGAAGACTAAATGCTAGATCAGTTAGATTAATAAGAGTAATTTCGTCCAAAGATCCATTTAAAACCCCAAGACAAATCAAAGCCGAAATCGAGACGAAAGGAATTGTCAGTGTTTCTACGAAAACTATAAGTAGAAGATTAGGAAAAACCGTAAGGACCGATTACAATTTGCACGTTTGGATCTTGATTGGAGCATCTGTGACTGGAAGAGGGTATGTTTCAGTGACGAATCCAAGTTCAATATGTTTGGATCAGATGGTGTTCATTACGTTAGGCGTCCTAGTGGACAAAGATTGAACCCCAAGTACACTTTGCCCACTGTCAAACATGGAGGCGGGTCTGTTATGGTTTGGGGGTGCTTTTCGGGGTTTGGGATGGGACCTTTACGTAGAATAGATGGCATTATGGATGAGTTTGTATACACAGACATTACTAAAGCATGTCATGTTACCCTATATGGAAGACAATATGCCCTTAAGATCAATCTGCCAGCAAGATAATGACCCGAAGCATACTTCAAATATCGCAAAGAAATTTTTTCTGGATGAAAAAATACCAGTTCTCAAATGGCCTTCACAGTCTCCCGATATAAACCCCATTGAAAATCTATGGGAATACTTAGATAAGCAAATACTACATAAAAATTATTCAAACTAGGATAAACTTTTTGCCGCTTTAGAGCAAAAGTGGAGATATATTGATGAATCTTATATCAAGAAACTTCTACAATCTATGTCGAGACGATGCCAGACGGTGATTGATAATAAAGGTTATTCTACAAAATATTAACACAAACATGGTTGGTTTTCTATAATCCAATGAACTTTGCTTCTTTTTTCTATAATTGTTTTGCTTTGTCTATATATTTTTGTACTACATGTACAAGAACACCTGTAACTGACAGTAGGAATCTAAAAGCTGCATAAAAGCACAACGTCCAACACTGTAAACTAACTGCCTTATCACCCAACTAAAAAGAACTAGCTGTTGAAACTGCAGCGTCAAATCTCATCTTCGCAGTAGTTCAAGCTAGGCTACAGAAATAATAGTGTAGTAGCTATTACCATAATGGGGCATCTTGACTGGGACATGGTAAATGAAACTAACGAAACTATCAAAATTACACAAACTTCTTTGTACCCTTGCCAAAAACTCAATTGCACCTCAATACATACAAAAACAAACTTTTTTACGCAGACATATGGGCCGCTGATCCCTTTAATCTTGGTGGTACCATCTATTTGACAACTAACCTACCATGGATGGCAGGATAAAAATGCATGGTTGTGCTCCGGAAGAAATCTACCTTCTCGTATGATATAGTAGATAGCAAATCTCTATCCCAGAGCCAGAGTTGGTTAAGTTCGTTTTTGTCAAAAATGAGTTTAATATGTTAAGCTGATGTGAATTTTCATTTGCTACATGCAGCGTCTATCTACAATAATGGACAAAAGTATATAGACAAATATGAATATTTACCTAAATATCTTTGGAAAACGAATTCATACTTCATTGCTCCATAAACAAATGCGTTATTAGTAGAAAAACTATATTCCTTGTTTTTACATTATCTGCAATGAACACATGTCTGAATATAAGCACTTTTTTAGGAGGGACAAAAATATGTAGACAAATTCATTTCAACATTAGTTTAGTACAGTTTCGTGTCAGAAGAGAGAGTTTGTGTTCATCAAGCATTGTGGAATAAGTTGAGTGATTTTAAGACCATGCCGCGTGGTCCAGAAATTTCTTTCGATGTGAAAACTAACATCATTGTGTTATACAAAGATGGTTAACGTCAAGTCGACATTGCCAAAAATTTGAAGCTGAAGCGTAAAGCACAAATATAGGCAAAAAGGTATCTTGGAAGCCTCTAAGAAAAGTGGTCTGCCTAGAAGACTAAATGCTAGATCAGTTAGATTAATAAGAGTAATTTCGTCCAAAGATCCATTTAAAACCCCAAGACAAATCAAAGCCGAAATCGAGACGAAAGGAATTGTCAGTGTTTCTACGAAAACTATAAGTAGAAGATTAGGAAAAACCGTAAGGACCGATTACAATTTGCACGTTTGGATCTTGATTGGAGCATCTGTGACTGGAAGAGGGTATGTTTCAGTGACGAATCCAAGTTCAATATGTTTGGATCAGATGGTGTTCATTACGTTAGGCGTCCTAGTGGACAAAGATTGAACCCCAAGTACACTTTGCCCACTGTCAAACATGGAGGCGGGTCTGTTATGGTTTGGGGGTGCTTTTCGGGGTTTGGGATGGGACCTTTACGTAGAATAGATGGCATTATGGATGAGTTTGTATACACAGACATTACTAAAGCATGTCATGTTACCCTATATGGAAGACAATATGCCCTTAAGATCAATCTGCCAGCAAGATAATGACCCGAAGCATACTTCAAATATCGCAAAGAAATTTTTTCTGGATGAAAAAATACCAGTTCTCAAATGGCCTTCACAGTCTCCCGATATAAACCCCATTGAAAATCTATGGGAATACTTAGATAAGCAAATACTACATAAAAATTATTCAAACTAGGATAAACTTTTTGCCGCTTTAGAGCAAAAGTGGAGATATATTGATGAATCTTATATCAAGAAACTTCTACAATCTATGTCGAGACGATGCCAGACGGTGATTGATAATAAAGGTTATTCTACAAAATATTAACACAAACATGGTTGGTTTTCTATAATCCAATGAACTTTGCTTCTTTTTTCTATAATTGTTTTGCTTTGTCTATATATTTTTGTACTACATAGTTCCAGTTTTTTTTTTCAATCAATTTTTTATTGAAGGGAGTCTAATGAATTTATTTATGTATAACGAATTATGTATACAGGGTGTATTAATAAAACAAGTTAAAAAAGAAATACAGCACAATATTAATTTGTCTATATACTTTTGTCCATTACCGTATTTTTAACTCATGTCAAGTCGTATTCAGTACAATGTAAGAAAAATATTTCATATATAATTATCTCAAAACTACTTATTTGGACTTAACCTAGTCTGGCTCTGAGATACAGAAATACTCTCACCTTTGCTGTAATCTTGAGAAAAATACCCTCAAAATGGCCTGCTTTTCCAAAAATGTTGTGTAAATGTGTCACAGTAGCAGTGACGGAAGTCCAACCAAATGCAGCGTACCTGATTTTTGACATACTGCCGCCTCTGGTATACTCTGTGATCTTTAAGACAGCATGACAATAACTGTGAGCAGGTGACTTTAACATAAGCCCACCCTTACTAAGCTTCGACATGTATTAGCAAGCTTGTATCATCGTATTGTGCCTTTCTTCTCTAACCTCAGTTATTATAGGCTGTCCCAAAATTGCCGCAATTTTTGAATTAAATAGAAAGCACAGATTTAAATCTTTAGATTGCTGTTTTTTTTTTTGAAGTATGAAGTACTTGGGATAGGGATATGTGTGGAATATCACGTCGGGCAAACGGCTTTCCTGGCACATATTGACTATTATGACATTGTAATAGCCAAACTTTATTTTGTTTGTCTCTCGATTACCATCTTTTTTTTTTTCGTATTCATATGGTTAAGTGTAAGAGTAGCTTTAGCTAAACTTCGCCATAATGAATCGCACTATGTATCTTTGTAAATAAAACCGCATATTGGACACATGCTTAGCATCCATTTTCGGCAGAAAGAACTGTTTTATCAGGTCGCGGTATCAAGTACCAGAATCGGTTACTGCTTCACCAGTCTAATTTTCAATAGTGTCTAATGATGCCTCCAGCCTAAAATCCACACCAAACACGCGTGCAGTTGTTTTTGGATAATCACACGAACCCCAAATATGACAATTTTGGCGATTAACAAAGCTATCAAGGTGAAAATGTGCTTCATCGCTTAGGATGATTTTGCTCGATGACAGCCTGTGGCAACAACAGTTACTGCCTACTGTGAAACACAAATGTTAAATCCTCCCTCGAACGTTCCTCAAGTAAGCGTTATTGTTCGTTTAAAATCCAAGGAGATATCTTTCCTTAAACGGCACTCAATCCTCAACGAACGTTTATGAATGTGACTCCTAATCACATACGATAAATCAATGATTTTGTGAACACAAATCTGTAATATATCAATGAATAAATCATACTACGTGATATATTTATACTTGTAATCATCGTGTAAACATTTACACTACCATCAATAAAACTACTTAACGTAAACATTTCAGCTACAGGAATAATATTTGTTCATACATGACATGCATTTATATAGAGTTACCGGTAAATCTATATAAATTTGTTTACGTGAAAAATTAAAGCTTCCGCCTTTTGTTGGGTACTTCGACAAAATTTAAGCAAAGAGGACTCTTTATACTTTTTTTAATTCTCTCTAGCTTTCAATGGACTTTGCCATCATCATCAGGAGCTGCAATTACAATGATAACAGTAGCAACAAAAGTGTAAAATGAATTTAAATTGAATCAACTTACAGTAGTATGTGAGGATGTTGCTAATTGTTGTTTTCGTATAGGATGAGGGAAACGTCCAGTAACATGGTGAGAGCTGGATACATGGTACAATGGTTAAAATTATATAAAATATGTCAAGACAAGTTAAAGACAGATTAAAAATTATTTAGAAAACATTAGAGCATTACGTCGTGAAGCCACTTGATGATTGCACAAAATGGTGGTCATGGAATAATGAGTGAGATGAACCTTTGACAGAAGGCCGAAGGTTGTCAATGTCTGTGTTGAAAGATGGAACGAATTGTGGGCGTGTGCCAAAACGTTGCCAAATCACTTCAGATGATGTGATTTTCAGAATGTTATGTAAGAAATTGTTAAACCGACCAGAGGCAGTTGAATAAACTATATTTTAATTAATGGGAATTTTAAATTAATAATTATTAATAAATCGTGAGAAGAGAATTATTAGATTTTGAGTGGAATGAAATTTGTTGGTGGAATCGGCCAAAACACAGATTATATTTATGGTTGTGAAAAGTTGAAATGTGGGGAGATATGTAAGTTCTCCAATTTTTCGCAGTTTAGCAAATATGAGTAAATGACACTCAGTTGTTTAATATCTGGCTTTTTGTTGATACAGTTGTTATTCATGAAAATGTGGGACATTTCCAGGAATAAATAAATAAATAATAAATAAATAAATCACGAAGTACCCAACAAAAGGCGGAAGCTTTAATTTTTCACCTAACTGGTCTAGACGACAATGACCACGTCTCAAGTTAAATTTGTTTACTCTATACAGAGTGTCCAAGATGATGATCCTAGGCATGAGACTCTCAATACCTGTGGAAGAAAGAGCTTAGGACAAGTTAGGAATGTTTTGGGTTTAATATGAGGTGTGGAATTTTAAGTCCATTTATTTACCACAACTTATTAACTGCATACCTTCAATTGTTGCAACATGATCCAGAAGACTGCCTGGATATACCTTTGGCACAGTTTGATAGCTGTTGGTTTCAATAAGACTGTGCATAACTCTAGTCAAATTCGAGAGTATCTTTCTCAACGATTTCCTGTAAGGTGAAGTATCCTGGTCATCGCATTCCTCGGATTCAACTCTTAACTTTCTTATTTGGGGTTTAATCAAAAACAAAATTTATCAGCATAATTTAAAAACTGAGCAGCAGTTACGAGAGTATGTGATAGAAGCATTTAGTATGATTACACAAGAATGGGAAATAAAGCTTTTTCAGTTCTCATATCTCATTTGCGAATTTTTTCGCTATAACAATACTTTCTCGCCCAGTGGCGCAGGAAGTAAAAGTGTCAATATGCACAGTTCTTGGCTTTTAACTTCACAAGCATGGTCAAATGGGTATAGCCATCCTTCTCTTAAATTTTGCTAGTCGTATAGTCTGTGTAATTTCGAACAGGTTCTGACTGATCACAAAACACATTTTTCACGCGGTTTTCAAATTGCCATAAAAATCTAACTAGGGTTCAGCGGTTGACAAAGTCGTTCATCGAAACAACGTATTTATTTCTAGTGCCTATCATTACCGGATCATAGGGAGTATTTAAAATAATCACCTGCAATTATACTAATTACCAAGAATACTTTACATAGCCGCTATAATTATCTTTTTTTTAATATACGCATACGCGGCGAGGCAGAAATATTACAGCAGCGCTGACTGTAATTACCATATAAATGCTTATTTAGAAATAATTAAACAATATTTTATTGTAGACGGTTAATTTGTGTTAAAGTGGAAAATTAATATTAAACTCCCATGGAATAATAATGTAGATATGTGCATTGATAATTTAAATGAAAGTAATTATGTACATATGAATAACGATCTAAAAAACCAGTGTAATGGAGTGCTGTTCAAACATAATTATTATAAAAAATCTACCTGGAATGGAATACGTTATAAAAAATTATAGAAAAACTGTAGGAACATTTTGTAGGCTATTTTGGGCTGAGTTACACGTGTAGTGAAGTAGGTATTTTTTCTTGTGAGCTTTGGAATTGCGAGTGTTGGTGTGGTGAGTTAATTAAAAAGATGGCGTTGAGTAGGTTGACTCTGCATTTACACGCAAAGTTGTCATCAGCTTTTGAAGGGTGTGTTGGGCACAAGTTAGTGTAAGTAATAGATCGCCCTAGTTAAATAATTTTTTTTATAAATGCTAAATAGTAACAAGCATCTCTGGAAAGCTGTACATTCATTGAAACTCAAAACTAATGTAGATAGATCTTTACCTACACAGTTGAAGAATGCCGATGAAGTAAACAATTATTTTTCTTCCGTTTTCACGCCTTCGGGCAATTGCAAGGATCTAGTTGATAAATTTAATAGTACCAAAATTAATGAAAGTGCTAGATTTGAATTTAGTTTTGCTACCCCACAAAATGTGCTAGACATTATTCTGTCCCTAAAATCTAATGCAGCAGGTTCGGATGGTATAACAGTCTCAATGCTGAAGCTTTGCTTGCCTCGAGTATTACTACCCCTGACGCATTTATTGAACTGTTGCCTGGAGGCTGGGTATTTCCCTGATGCTTGGAAACTATTTCTTGTCAAGCCCTTGCCTAAATGTAAAAATCCAAAATGTCTCTCAGACTTAAGACCTATAACTTTGATTCCTGTTATATCGAAGATATTGGAGAAATTGATTAAACATCAGGTTTATCATTATTTCTCTAATAATGATTTCTTTCCCAAGTGTCAATCTGGTTTCCGCAGTGGTTTTAGTACAACTACAGCTTTAGCAAGGGTTTTAGATGACATCATTGCTTCGCTTGATAAGGGAGATGCTTCAGCACTTGTATCATTAGATTATTCTAAGGCGTTCGATAAAATAGATCATGAGCTTTTATGTGCTAAATTGAAGTTTTTTGGTTTTTCAGACATACCTCTAATGTTTTTTATAACATATCTTTCAAATCGTAAACAAGTAGTAGAGATAGACAACACTATATCTAGTCCGATTGATATAACATCAGGTGTCCCTCAGGGTTCAGTTTTAGGGCCCTTGTTGTACTTAATTTATACTATAGACTTGGGTAGCTCTGTGAAAAACTCTTCTGTGATGTGCTATGCCGATGATACACAGATATATAAGAGGTTTAATAGTAACACTTTGCATACTTCAATCAATGAGCTTAATGATGATTTGGAGGCAATAGTAGGATACTCAAATGGTAACAATCTTAAGCTCAATAAGGATAAGTGCTCAGTGATGTTTTTTTGTCCTGCTGTCAAACGTAACACTATATTGTATTCTCTTGATGTAAAAATTGACAAGGAGCGTCTAGCTGTCGTAAATACTACAAAAAATTTAGGGTTGATTATTGATTATACTTTACGGTTTAAGGAGCATGTTTCGTCTATCTTAAAAAAATGTTATGCAACTTTGAAGTGTTTTTATGTCAATCGCTCTATTTTGAATTTTAAAGTTAGAAAAAAGTTATGTGAGGCTATTATATTTCCAAGCTTATTTTACTGTAGCACTGTGTTCTATCATTGTCTTGATTCTATCACAAAAGCAAGACTCCAAAAACTCCAAAATACTTGTTGTCGATTTGTATTTAATCTCAAGAAGTATGATCATGTTTCCTTAAAGAGATTTCAGCTTGGTTGGATGTGTATCGAAAATGCTTGCAAGTACCATATAGCAGTGTTTACACATAGGATCCCCCTTGTATCTTTATGAGAAATTTGTTTTCAGACGAAATAATTCAGACATTGACTTCAGACACAAAAAAAGACTAGAGATCCCTATGTATAAAACAACTTTATTTCGTAGTTCATACACTTACAATGCTATCCTGATTTATAACGAATTAGATGACAATATAAAGGATTGGCCAGTAAACAGATTTCGTAAGCATGTGAAACAGATTTATTTGTCATTGTAGTAATTGTGGAAAAGTTAGTTTTTAATTCTTACATTTTATTTTATTTACGTAATATATGTGTGTATATATGTATGCTAGGAAGCTATCAAGCTCGTTGTTTTGAAGCGTCTTTTGCTTGTCAAAGTTTCCTTTGATTGAGTGTTTCAGTTTAGTATTTGGGTAGGTTAAGTAGAGTAGCCAAGAGCTAGACTTCGCCTACGTAGAGGTCACATTATGTTGTAGTGTATATAATGTGTCTAATAAAGACATTTTATTATTATTATTTATTATATAGATTCTTGCGAATGGAGTGCTATTTTTAATAAATTTGTGAAAACACCTCAGACACGTCGGTGAAGAGTGTAACAATAGACACCCAAAAGGTGGCAGTGGGCATCTCATTCTGTATTGTCTTAACAACTTTTTCAAAACTAAACAAACAAGAAGAGGATTATTGTTTGCGCATTGTGCAACACTATAATAACAAAATGATCATTGTATTTCAAAAAAACTGTACTGCTACAGTAGAAAACTACTTGAAAACTAGTCAAAATAATTAAGAGTCGCAATTTAGCCGAACAAAAAGAGGATTCGTTGCACATTTAAAATGTAACCCTTCTCTGCATTGTCTAACATTGTAATAACAAATAATTATATTTTACTCAAACTATAATACTACAGTAAAAAACTACTTAAAAACTAAACAGAGTTCGCAGAGAAGTAGTTCCGACAAACAAAAAGAGGATTATTCTTTACACATTTGGAATGTGCCCACTCCCTAGATAGTCTACACTGTAACTAGTCGTCAGAGCTACTTTTATATGAACCAAAAATGACTAAGTACAACGCGTCTTCTTCTTTAGATGATGGAGATTCACTATGTTCAAGTTTTTGCTTCTTCGCAGAACGTCTTTATCTTGCACGAGTTTCTTCTTGATAGATTTTGAATTCTTGGTTGCAAGACCTTGTTCTATTTGCATTTTTTTGGGAGTGTCGGTGAGTATGGAAGTGCTTCCCTTTCGGTTCCAAACACTTTTGGGTTTAGTAAGGTCTGCCTTCGGTAAAGGTCTTATTTGTGCTGGAGTAAATTCTTTCTTAGTAGATAGTGAACAATGTTCTTTAGATTTTGTGGAACAGAGTAAGTTGACTGGTGCATAACTTTTGATGTTGAAAGCGTTGACGAGAGAAGTAGACGCTATTAGGAAAGATGAAAAGCACATTTTTGAGCAGCGGACCTTTTTAGTGGACGCTGATTTCTATTTGGTTTTTCAGGATTATAATCAGCGGGATCGTTGGTATTATTATCTTCTAGACTCCTAGCGGTTACACTAGGTACTTTTCTATTAAATGCCCAAATTTCCGTGCATGTAAAGCCAGATTTTTCACTGTACACACCTTTTCAAGTACAATTGAATCTTTTTCCACAATATATACTAAGTGACATATAAATCCGAACACCCAGTTTAAATGGTTTTATTTTAATAAAGTTTTGTATAAGTACGTAATGAAGCATAATAAGTAAATGATAAAAATTTCAAAATGATTGCACTGCTTTAAAGCCCTTTGACCTTTAATAATGTGTGGATGCACCCTGATGTGCTACGCATTCTCCAACGCGCCTAGGCTTGCTTCTGATCAGGTGGTCAATGTCCTCCTGTGGTATCCCATTCCAGGCAACCACCAACTCCTCTCGAAGTGCTTCTAGAGTCTGAGGAGGATGTTGCAAATTGAGCAATCTCCTACCCATCATATCCTACACGTGCTCAATTGGGGATAAGTCGGGAGATCTTGGTGGCCATGGTAACAATGTGACATCATTATGTTGAAAGAAGTGTATTGTGACTCTTGCAACATGTGGTCGGGCATTATCTTGTTGGAACGTTGGATCTGCCAGGGTGTCAAGATAGGGTAAAAGATGGGGTTCTAGAACTTCGTGGATATAACGCTGCGCGTTCATGTTACCTCTGATGAAGATTATAGGTGACCTGGAACCATAACATATAGCACCCCAAACCATAACTCCAACAGTGTGATGAACATGTCTTTCAACAAAAAACTGTGGATTCCTCCTTTCACCACGTCGCCTTCTAACCCTGGCACGACCATCGTGCATGCCTAAACAAAATCGAGACAATACTGTTCCATTCCTGATCCCAGAGTGACCGTTGTCTGCACCACTCAAGGCGATTACGTCGGTGTTCTCGAGTTAAAGGGAGGACCCAGTGTGGCCGGTATGAAAACAAGCCAAAACTTCTCATTCGTCGGTAAACACTTCGCATGCCAATAGGTCTTCCGTGTTCTGCAAACCATTCATTTGCCATGGATCTGGTAGTGGAGAAACGGTCCCTTAAGGCCAATAATCTTAGGCGGCGATCTTCACGGTCTGTTGTTCTACGGCGGCGTCCAGTGCCCCTTGCTCTTTGCGTACGGCCTTCTCGAAGCCATGCCTGACAACACCTAACCACAGTGTCTACACTTCTTTGCACTCTAACTGCAATTGCCCGAAAAGAAAGTCCAGCTTCCCGAAGTCCCACTATACGGCCCCTATCAAACTCACTAAGTTGACGAAATCGTACAGATCTCCGTACTCTAGGCATCGTAACCGATCGTAAAGGATGTCAAGATCCAAAATCCGCCAACGTTGATTCTTTACTGCGGCTGAAATATTCATTTTTAGAGCGTTAGTGAATTAAAAAAAAGTATAAAAACCGGAATGTCCAACTGATAAGGCTGACCATTTTTTCACTTGTTATTTACAGTAAGATAAATACATTCACCAACTTTTATTAAAATAAAACCATTTAAACTGGGTGTTCGGATTTATATGTCACTTAGTATATTTTATCTATCTGTCTTCCAGGTAACACTTTGTTTTTTATTTTGTTTTCATCCTATCCTATATATGAAACGAAAAACAAACGGAATTTCACTTGGAAGACAGATTAATAAAATATATTTACAAAAAAGTGTCAATTGTCCCTGAAGATGGCCATCGGTTCGACCGACACTTTGTACAATAGAGAGGAATTCTAATCCAGTTATTGATCCGCGCGAGAAACATCGCGGGTTATCAATATGAAGACCACATGATTATATTTTAAACATTTTAACATGTTTTGTAGATATGTTTAAAAGTAGACTGGATGGGATTCCCTTTTAACACAATTAATATAATGGTGCATTTATGACAAATCGGCCATCATCTCATTTCAAAAATAGAGTATCGTGTTATGTCACCTACAGTCAAAGCAGTCCATTTATCTATCCTTGTATGTGTGTGTGCCAAAAATAATTTAACGACACTACGGTCGTGCCGCAGCTCGTCTGTCGAAATTTTCGAAGTCGTAAAACATACCAGAGTAACGTTATTTTAATATGCCATTAAAGCGGAGCTTTTAAATTCCCTCTTCTCGCCACTGCGTCGTGCTGTTAAAGTGAAACTGCCAATAAAAATACTGTCAGCTAAATAAAAATATCACAGCGTCGTAGGGATGTTACTGCTATACTACATCGTATTTTGAGGTAGATTCACGCTTCTTTGTCGTATACATGGTGATTCGAAATCGTTACGGGTCCAGGCTGTTGAAAATGTCAAAGAAACGTTATTCAACTTTGATGTATTAAATATATACGATAAATTTAACGGACGATTTTTTGAGTAATTTTAATTCAAAAAGTTCATGTAAACATAAGTTCGCAAATTCTTCGTTCTCAAGGTAGAGGGTGTTGAAATTTTTTGAAAGTTTTTTCCTAAAAATCGTAAATATTCTTTACCTAATTTTATTGCAAATTGGCGGTGGTATTTATAACATTAAGGCGCTAATTTGGCCCTAACTTGAATACATTTTTTAAGCCCAGTGACGTCTCGAACGGAAGCTGAACAGATATTTGTACAAAAAATGTACGTCTCTGAGTTTTGTGCAATTTTTATTATGTCCTTTGGATTAAGCAAATAGAAATACAACTTTTTTGTCTCTTAGTTTACATGTTTTTTGTACATGCCATCTAACAGCATAGGTTTGTTAATCATTGTAGTAACCTTTCGCGCTATTTTCTACATTTAACATTGTCGGTCCTTCTTTAGACTGTCTCGCGTTGTAATGGTGACAAACTCGCATCCATCACTACTTGGATAAAAATAAAAAGATGACCAAGTGCAAGAGTCACTTTAAATCGCATTCAGACCGGACAAGCATTTTGTCGCGGTATTTCAGAACACTGTCAGCCATTTGTCTGTTGGTATTCGCGAGCGCTGGCCGCGGTCCAAAACGTTTTAATTATTTTAATACGCCGTGACAAATGTTTAGAGCGGTCTGACTAGTACGGCAGCTTATTAATAGGTGGAAAACCTTTCATCGCTTCGCGGTTATTTTTCAAAAAAGTTACTGCGTTGTTGAGCCACATTCTTTTTCCTGCCTCGGTCCTGATGATCTTCCTAGACACCTGTCTTCAGTCCTGTCTTTTGTGGACCGGGTGTTTCGGGTCATATCCTCACTGCAGAAAGGATCTAGACCAGAGTTCCCCAAACTTTTTTGTGTCGTAGACCCCTTTCCATGTTTTTCCGTATTGGGTAGACCCCCTACTTACCTGATATTGATTTCCTGTAAATTTCTAACTGTAGTGAAGTTTAGTGTTAAAAACTTGAAGTAAAAACACATGTTAATTTATACATTTATTAATTGAATTTATATTAAAACTACTCAAAATAAAATGTTGTATCTGTTATGTAAAATATACGTAACATTAAATAAACAATGACCAATAAGTGCCCGCATTGAAAAAAAAAATAAGAGGGATAAAATAAAAAAAAAGTGAAAAATAATTAAAAAAAAGTGTTTTACTTAAAATAGTACAATAAGCGAGTTCGTTTATTAATTACAACATAAACGTATGTTCTACAATAATTTCACTGTTAGTTTGATTAAATGCCGCTTCTTATACGTTTAAGTTATCTAAAAATAGGCAAAAAATTAACGAATTCTAGTGTGTACCTATCCTTGAATTTTCAGAATAATTTAAAAAAAATATTTTCTATAAAGGGGGATTTAAATAAATCAATGCGGGCACTTATTCCCAATGCGGGCATTTATTGGTCAGACACCAATAAACATAAAATAAACTATAAATAAACTAACATAAGCAATAAGTCAATGTTTTTAGTGAAAAGGATGAACCTGATGCTTTAATAATAAATTATCAACATTTCGAGTCAATTTTGTAAGGGTTAATCTTAAATCTCCTCGGCTAATGATGTACAGTCTGTTTCTGTTTTTCGTTAGGAGATCGGTAACAGCGCTGAACTCCCTTTCCACTAGGTATGATGATGGAAAGGAAATTAAAAATTTCCTCGCTATATTCCATAATACGGGATAAGTAACGGGTATGTTGTTTTGCAGCCAGAATTGCTGATATCCGATTTTAAACTGAACCTTAAGTTCTTCGTTTGTACTTAGTTCAGTCAGTTTCTCTTGTATTATGATATTCGTTTATTCTATGTCACCATATGGATTAATTATCCACGGTGGTATTACCATAGTCTAAATATCCTCAAACCTAGATTCAAAATCTGAATAGAGGGCATTTCAATGTTGAACGTAAGTAGAAACGTCGTCTTCCTGGCAGCTTGTCTGTGACAAATTGGGGAACTGAGAAAATTCGCCCCGTCCAATATTTTGCTTCATTAGTTTAACTCTGGCAAGAAACGCTGATAAGATGGACTTTGTTTTAATCAAATTTAAACTGTCGCCTTGTCATTGCAAATTAACCATATTAAAGTTTGTAAACAAATCTGTTAAATAGGCGATGTCTGTTTTCCTCTTCATTAAATTTTCTTTTAAAATTTTATCTTTAGTATCCACAAATTCTAAAATGGTCTCAAAAAGTGCAAAAAATCTTGTCAAACATAAGCCTTTCGACAGCCAGCGTACTTCAGTGTGAAGGAGTAATTGATGAAAGTGTTCGTCATTTTCTTCACACAACTGCGCAAATAACCACGTATTCAACGCGTTGCTTCAGATTCGGTTTACTGCATCAATGACTAAATGAAGTGATTCATGCAATCTAACACTCAAATTTTTAGCAACTAAATGTTGTCGATGGATGACGCAATGTATTGCTAACACCCCTGACACATTTTGTTTTAAATAGCTTATAAATCCACGATAACGTCCAATTATGGCAGGTGCTCCATCTGTAGCTACTGATATTATATTTGATAAAGGAATTGCTTTTTCAATGAAGTAATCCTTCAAAACATGAAATATTGATTCACCTTTAGTGTCGGTTATCAAAGTTCTTGCGAAGAGCAGTTCTTCGTAGATTTCTTGATTCAGAATAAAACGAACATATGCCAATAATAATGCTGCATTATCAGGTAAAGTTGACTCGTCCAGTTGTATAGAGAAATGGGTCGTTTGCAAATAATTACATAAGCAGCTTTCAATATCAGAACTCATTTCATCAATACGTCTTTCAACAGTATTGTTGCTTAAGGGAATTCTTTTAATGATATCAGATGCGTGTTTGTGTAAAACAGTTTTTAAAACCTCTTCAACGGCTCCGATAGTATGCGGTTTTCCGGATTTTGCTATAAGTAACGAGATATTGTAAGACGCCCGCAAACCATCATCATTTCTTTGTGACGTCGAAGCGAACATTCTGTCCAGTGTAGGCCTCTTCTGAAATTTATCTTTTGAGTGTTTGAAAGTATTTCAAATCTTTCTCTGTTTTATCAGGGTGGCATCTTCTCAGAAGATCGTGCAGTTTAGATGGTTTCATAGCGTCATTGCCCAAAACTTTGTTGCATAAAAGGCACATAGGCGATTGTTTGTCCGGCAATGATGGAATGAAGCCAAATTTCAAATAATCAACACTGTACTGTCTACATTTCTTTTTAGATTCGGACATGGCATCAGTCATCTGTGGGCAAAATTAAATTATTTAAATAAGACAGAAAATCCAGCAGCGGTATATTAAAAATATTTGTTGATTTTTCCGAAAACATTCCATAATTCGAACATCTTGCAACAATTAGCTCGAATTACGGAGATTGCACTGTAATTATATTACCGATTTTTTTCAAAAAGAAACTATTGAGGAGTACTCGTGTAATTTTGCATGATTGAATATTTAACTACTAATAACTAAAGTCATGATTGGCGTAATTTATCTATCTTTGCTAACTACGAGTACAAAACTAAAATTTAATAAAAAATAATGTACTTACTTTTCTCCAGCACTCTCAAACAAAATAACACTGACTCACTATAATTTGTGTGATATACTATCTGTTTATATTTTTTTAAATATTTTCTTAGCACTTTCCTTTTCAAGATTCAGGAAACGAATAAACGTATGTATTTCTCCCACATCCGTATTTATAGAGTGACGAATTGAACAAGTCAGTGCAAGGTAGCGAAGCTCTGAGACTGCGACTCTCAGGTTTTTACAAGTTCAAAATGTATTGCGACCACAAAGCGAATACCACATCCTACAACTTACACAATTTTATAAACATATATAATAAATTTTTTACTTCATTCAAGTAAATAGGTAGTTTATGTGTTGAGATCCACTATCGTGGACCCACATATTCATTTCATGGACCCCCAAATTTTTTTTCGCTGACGTAGACCCCTTGCAGGTTGTCATAGACCCCTAGGGGTCGATATAGACCACTTTGGGAATCAATGATCTAGACCTTTTAAGACCTTGATTGATATCTTGGTAGTTCATCTTTTCGAGAATACTCACGCAATCACTTACCATCCTGGCACCGAATTAAGCCCTGATCGCTCTCTGACGATGCCAACTACAATAAAACAGAGAAACATCGTCTCGTGATCTCGGGATACGTATAATTATAATTGATTCGCCACCTGTTTGACATGCGACATGAGCATGTGCTGCGTGTGAATTTGAATGCAAATACACTTCCAGAGCGCGATGGCAAACAAAATGGCTGAGCGCACGTAAGGCCTTCGGTTCGCCGTGGAGGTTTTTCGCTGCGGTGTGGATAGCGCTGCTGACAAAAAAAAAACGACACATACGGCAGCAGTGGCAGCAACCTACTTTCCGACACGCCATCTAATTTATGAGCCAGCAAGAACAAGTTTATCGCTTGCACATGGGTGGAGAGTTTAAATAAGACTATTGGGTGAAACTTAACTTGAAGCTCGGAGATGTTTTGTTACCATTTTAGGCTGATGGGAATCAATTCGTTCTCTAATATAGCGAATGCTGTTTTGGTCGTACTTATTGCGGTTGACAAATATGAATATTTACCTAAAGACCTTTAGAAAACGAATTCATACTTCATTGCTCCATAAACAAATACGTTATTAGTAGAAAAACTAAATTCCATGTTTGTACATTATCTGCAATGAACACAATACAAGTCTGAATATGAGGGACAAATATATGTAGACAAATTCTTTTCAACATTAGTTTAGTACAGTTTCGTGTCAGAAGAGGATTAGTTTGTGTTTATCAAGTATTGTGGAATAAGTTGAGTGATTTTAAGACCATGCCGCGTGCTCCAGAAATTTCTTGCGATGTGAAAACTAAGATCATTGAGTTATACAAAGATGGTCAACGTCAAGTCGACATTGCCAAAACTTTGAAGCAGTTTGGGCAATATTGAACAAATATAAACAAAAAGGTATCTTGGAAGCCTCTAAGAGAAGTGGTCGGCCTGGAAAACTAAATGCTAGATCAGTTAGATTAATAAAAGTAATTTCGTCCAAAGACCCGTTTAAAACTCCAAGACAATTAAAAGCCGAAATCGAGACGAAAGGAATTGCCAGTGTTTCTACGAAAACTATAAGTAGAAGATTAAATGATTTTAAGTTAGTTGCACGTCGCCAGAGTAAGAAGCCGCTAATCTCGAGGATAAACCGTAAGGACCGATTACAATTTGCACGGTTGCATCTTGATTGGAGCATCTGTGACTGGAAGAGGGTATGTTTCAGTGACGAATCCAAGTTCAATATGTTTGGATCAGATGGTGTTCATTACGTTAGACGTCCTAGTGGACAAAGATTGAACCCAAGAACACTTTGCCCACGGTCAAACATGGAGGCGGGTCTGTTCTGGTTTGGGGGTGCTTTTCGGGGTTTGGGATGGGACCTTTACATAGAATAGATGGCATTATGGATAAGTTTGTATACACATACTAAAGCATGTCGTGTTTCCCTATATGAAAGACAATATGCCCTTAAGATCAATCTTCCAGCAAGGTAGTGACCCGAAACACACTTCAAATCTCGCAAATAAATTCTTTCTGGATGAAAAAATACCAGTTCTCAAATGGCCTTCACGGTCTCCCGATATAAACCCCATTGAAAATCTATGGATGGAGATAAGCAAATACGAGATAAAAACTATTCAAACAAGGATGAGCTTTTTGCCGCTTTAGAGCAAAAGTGGAGACAGTTTGATGAATCTTAGATATATCAAGAAACTTCTACAATCGATGCCAGGCGGTGATTGATAATAATGGTTATGCTACAAAATATTATCAGAAACATGGTTGGTTTTCTATAATTCAATGAACTTTGCTTCTTTTTTCTATAATTGTTTTGCTTTGTCTATATATTTTTGTCCTTCATGGTTCCAGTTTCTTACAACTAATTTTTTATTGAAGGGAGTCTAATGATTTTATGTATGCATAAGTGAGTATTATGCTATAACGAAATACATATACAGGTTGGTGTAGTAATGAAACAAGTTAAAAAAGAAATACAGAACAGTATTATATGTCCATTACTGTAGTTAAATGCTTTAAATTATACTAAGCGACATATAAAAAGCACCACCCAGAATCATTTGTTGAATTTTGATAATAACATATTTGCTCATGGAAGTTACGCTGATAAAATGTTGAAGGCATTCCTAGCCGTACTTTATTTGTAAATACTTTTTTTGTGTTGGTTCCATTTGTTTCACTGCATTATCATGCCTAAAGTTCGCAAACGCGCTAATATCACTCAACATTCCGAGTTTGAAAGCGATCGGATAATCGGGTTATGTGAAACCGGATTTTCTTTTAGAGAAATCGCTAATCGGGAGAATCGAAACGAAGCTTGATGAGATGTTGTCGAGCGTGGTTCCAAGAATGCGGAAATTGACCAGTTAGAGGTACTGAACGTCAAAGACAGACTACAGAACGACATGATCGTTATCTGAGGTAACTAGCAAACCAGTGGTTTGATGATGTTGGAGCTTTATCGCCTGATGAGGTCTTTTGAACTGTTTTAATACCGTCTCCATCTTGTACTACCTCTGACCCCACAGCATCGAAAGGCAACGATTGGTATGGAGGAGGGAGGGACTTGAATGGAATATAGAATGGAACTTTTTTTTATACTCCAACTACCACGAAGGCCTACGGCCTAAGCACCCATTGGGTACCGTGGGGCTATAGGGGGATACTTGGTGGTGTTCAGCGATGAGTCCAGCTTCTGTTTGAACTCACATGATGGCCGTGCAAGAGTAAGGAGGAGATGTGGTGGAAGACGGCATATTAATCGCACAGTGGATGTTATGGTATGGGCTGCTATTGCTGCTATCTGAGCCATTGCAACTTGAACGATCTATACTAAGTGACATATAAATCCGAACACCCAGTTTAAATGGTTTTATTTTAATAAAATTTTGTATAAGTACTTAATGAAGCATAATAAGTAAATGATAAAAATTTCAAAATGATTGCACTTGCAGGACGTTGCAAATTGAGCAATCGCCTACCCATCATATCCCACACGTACTCAGTTGGGGATAAGTTGGGAGATCTTGGTGGCCATGGTAACAATGTGACATCATTATGTTGAAAGAAGTCAATTGTGACTCTTGCAACATGTGGTCGGGCATTATCTTGTTGGAAAGTTGGATCTGCCAGGGTGTCAAGATAGGGTAAAAGATGGGGTTCTAGAACGTGGATATAACGCTGCGCGTTCATGTTAGCTCTGATGAAGATTAAAGGTGACCTGGAACCATAAGCCATAAGCATTTCACCACGTCGCCTTCTAACCCTGGCACGACCATCGTGCATGCCTAAACAAAATCGAGACTCGTCACTAAAGACAATACTGTTCCATTCCTGGTCCGTTATCTGCACCACTCAAGGCGATTACGTCGGTGTTCTCGAGTTAAAGGGAGGACCCAGTGTGGCCGGTCTAAAAAGAAGCCAAAACTTCTCATTCGTCGGTAAACACTTCGCATGCCAATAGGTCTTCCGTGTTCTGCAAACCATTCATTTGCAATGGACCTGGTAGTGGAGAAACGGTCCCTTAAGGCCCAGTGCCCCTTGCTCTTTGCGTACGGCCTTCTCGAAGCCATGCCTGACAACACCTAACCACAGTGTCTACACTTCTTTGCACTCTAACTGCAATTGCCCGAAAAGAAGGTCCAGCAGTATAAAAACCGGAATGTCCAACTGATAAGGCTGAAAATTTTTTCACTTGTTATTTATAGTAAGATAAATACATTCACCAACTTTTATTAATATAAAACCATTTAAACTGGGTGTTCGGATTTATATGTCACTTAGTATATATTATTGATTGAACTGTGCAGTCACATCTCTGTTCGTAGGTTGACGAGACTTTCCCTCATTGTACTAAAAATTTATTTGGTTATATGGATATTAATTGGACCAAAGCTCAACAACAAACCATGTCTATTTAGTACTTTCGTATATATATGCCTCTGCAAACAGATTTGGCACTTTTATCCATTTCTATACCTTTAGTCTCGTTTAGAATATATCCAAATAGTTAGTAGTAGCTGAGAAAAAACTAGGCTCTTAACACCATGTTTGGGTGGGATTTGCAGTTTCCAAACTTCACTATTAGCATTGTGTTGTCAATAGGGACTTGACAACTTTGAACTTTCACTGTGAACGCACTTTTAAGTCAATTACCTAACTGTCAATTTCAAAACATTCCGTAAAGAAAACATTTTCATCATGGTGAAGTACACGAACGAACGACGCTTAGAAGTAATTTAAATTTACCACCGAAATTGCGAGTCGGTGACTGCAACTTTAAGAGCGTTAACGCCAATTTTTGATCGCAACTCTGGTCGCAGTAGACAAGCACTTGATAGAAAATGACCAATTTCATAGCAAAATCATCGTCAGTGATGAGGCGCATTTTTTGCTAAACGTTTTTGTCAACAAACAGAATGTGCGTTATTGGTCAGGTGGAAACCCTCATGTGCTTCAAAAAAACACGACTTCATCCACAAAAAATAACTGTATGGTGTGGCTTTCGTGCCGGTGGTATCATTTTTTTGTTTTTTGTTGATGAAAATGACCTTCACGTTACAGTCAACGGAGATCTCTTCAAAGACATGTTGCAACGTTATTTTTTTGGTCAATTGGATAGGCTGGACATTAATGAAATGTGGTTTCAACAAGACAGTGCCACAAGCCACACAGCGGGTGGAAAGGAAGAAATTCGGTGAACGTGTTATATCGAGAATGGCCTTGTAGATCGTGTGATTTAACACCTCTAGACTTTTCTTTGTGGGGCTACAGTGAATCATTGGTCCATGCCAACAAGCAGTTGAGTATACTTCAAACCAATAATAAAATTTTCGAGATATCTCAAATAGTTTGCGTTTTATTTAAAAAGAAAGATGCCAAGTCCTTAATGGAAACCCCTTATAATGTGTCCAAGTTTAGTTAAACGTGCTTGGCGTCTGATTTGTAAGTTGTTAATAAATATTCTTAAATATACATTTATTCCTTCATATGAAGCTTGAAATTGAAACAATACTATGGTTGTCTCTCCCATTTCTTATCTCTGCAATAAATTAAGTCACATTTCTCCGTTCAGCAAAGTGTCTGAATTGTGGAACATTTATCAAAGCTAAAACTCTGAATTGTGACACTTCTTTTCCTTAGCAATTTAATTCATAACGCTTGTGTCTATGTCTGTACCTCCAGTTTTACAGAGAACGCTGATACGCCTTTGACGTCGTGTACAGCAAAACCTGTCACAGGCATCTGAGAAAAAACGCCACCACGAAATGTAAAATTCAATAAGTTTTCCCACTTAGCGCTCCACACCCGAGATACAACGCGCTGCGATACAAAACCTCTTCTCGATTCTCTGCCGGTTTACCCAAATAAGGCTAATACGTATCTCGAGACCAGATGATATCTGTTTTATACGATTGCAACATTGAACGTCGAGGAGGATACAACTGACGGCTAGATAGCAAACTTGGCATACGACTATAATAAAGGTATTTTACTTGCTATGCACTATTCTTTGTTTATTATTTCCACGTGCCCATACAAAATGATACTTTGTAGATTGACTACGCAAATCGACAGTTTGTAAACCACACTAATTTGCCCAGTCCAGAATTTGGACCAGAAGTTTTGTTGATTCTTACATCTTGGCCCCAAGAGCTAAGACTGGATGAGTTTAATCCACAATTGTTTGACATAAACTAGGAGGTTCCCGTGGATCGCTGGTGCTGGCGGTAATTAAGCCGTGGTACTCCAAAAGCTCAAGAGTTATGCATCCATCACCTTACTTATAACTTGTATGGTCCGCGGCACTCTTATTATTATTATTATTATTATTATTATGATAATTGAGATAAGCAGAGTACACTACTATAAGCTCATGCAGTAAATATAGTGTACGGACACGTAACACAAATACATCAAATAGAAAAAAATAAAAAAAGACAGTTCATAGCTATAAAGTTTGTACACTCCTCGAGCTATCATACTGCACTTTGAAGCTATTAACTGAAGTAGCACCAACCACACTTTCAGGTAAACTATTCCAGGTGTTGAATATGCGGTTGGGAAGAAACCACTGTCGGACTGTTGTTTTAAATGGCTCCTTATGCAGTTTGGAGCTGTGTCCGCGTAGATTGCTGCGCGACAGACGGTATAGATGCATGAGATTGGTGCCCATCAAACCATGAAGTATCCTGAACGTAACTATAAGATCGCCACGAAGTCTTCGCTCAGAGAATGAGGTCAGGTTGAATAATTCATGGCGATCTTCATAGCTTGGTCTTTGTGCTCCAAAAGGGATACGCTGTACTGATTCGACGAGATTTCTATCGCGCAGAAGCACAGTGTCCCATACCGGGCCAGCGAATTCAAGAATTGGCCTCACGAATGCCTTGTAAATGTAGGCGCAAGCGTTGACATCGGATCCTTTGAAAGACCTCTCCAGCATGTATAGAAGTTTCTTGGCTTTTGATGTAACGTGGTGAATATGCTCTGACCAGGAAAGACGATCGTTGACTACAACGCCCAGATCAGTGTGGCTGGAAACTGCTTCGATGTTGTGGTCAGAGATCTTCTATGTAAATCGCGGATTTGTCTTCCCGAGGTGAAGGACACAACACTTATTTAGATTTAAGGGTAAAAGCCAACTGACTGACCATTGACAAACAATATCAAGATCTCGTTGAAGCATAGCAGAATTTACGACAGTATTGTAAATCTTGGTGTCGTCGGCATAAGCTGAACATGTGGAGGAAATCAATGCGGCCAGGTCACTTGTATACAGAAGGAACAGCACTGGCCCCAAGACAGAGCCTTGAGGAACTCCACTTGCTACATGATGAAGGTGAGACTGGCTATCACTGACGCGCACAGAGAAAGTCCTCCCGGTGAGAAAAGCCTTAATCCACAACAACAACTCGCCTCTTATTCCCATACATTCCAACTTAAACAGAAGCCTTCTATGTGGTACGCGATCGAAAGCCCTAGAAAAATCTAAGTAGATTATATCAACAGGAGTCTTAGTGTCCAGATACTGAGTCCAATCGTTGAGAGAGTGGAGAAGGTTGGTCATTATTGATCGACCAGGGAGAAATCCATGCTGATTCTTAGGGATAAGGTCATTTTCAAAAGCAAATGACAGGAGCTTATCTAATATGATTCTTTCAGCTATTTTGGCGGCGATAGGATTATTTTTTGCTATTGGGAAATGAATAGTTGTTGCATCGTGGTCGGTGAGAACATTAGCATTGTTCTAGAGGCATTCTGGCGTTCCAGGAAATATGATTCAGTCAAACGCACGGTTTTAATGCGTATAATGTGTTAATCGTGGGACGAATATCCATCCACTCATTTCCGTTACGCGATTTCGGCTCAATAGCCACTCCTTCGAATCAGCATTCAAGCGGCAGTGAAGTGTGCATGGATAAAATTTATGGATGCTTGATGCTCATTTCAATCTCCGTCTCACTCTCGCCTTATGAATATTCGATTCAGCAAATATTTATTAATAAATTATCCGCTTAATTCGAGTTTTTCGTATCATTTTAATGTTGATTTTTAATAGACAGCGAATGTAAAAAGCATTAATTATTGTAGTTCCTTGTATAAATTATTTATGCCTTCTTCTGTGCCACTTTACGTTTATATCTTGTCTTACACGGTGTAACTTGAAAAAGCTGCGGGCTATGCATGGTATAACAATAAATAGAACAAAATATAAAGTTTATCTGATGAAATAAAGTATTAGTTTTTATCACCTTTCCTAACGCTGACACTGAAAACGTGAGTAGTTGGCCTGGTAGTAGGCTTTTTAATTTGATACTTTGAAAACAAACTAGACAGTGACTATGTTTGATAGCTAACGACAAGATTGTGCTATTCCGTGCGTTAACACCAGTCTTTAATAATAATAATGCAACTTTTATTCAAATTACTTTGCGGATATAAAACTTCAGTAGGAAAATGTCACATTCTGACTAAATTAGAATAAAATAGATAACAAGTTATAAAATATGTAGCAAAAACAATATGTTCTTGCACCATTTTTGTTCTTTTTTTGCACCAAACTCACATTAGACCGATACCAGGCAATGGAGGATGGTAAAAAACTGATAATGTATGACCCAGAGTCACGACGTACATTTGAGATGTTCCTGAATAATAAAGGTCACATGAGAGTGCAAGAAGACCTTGACCCTTGAAATATAGCCAATTTAACGGGGCTCCTACAATCACGAGCACCATCTGCTGAGGTAACGGGGGGTGAAAAAGAAACGAGAGTGGGCTGGTCTTAGACGGTCGTCGGCTACTTTAAAACAGTAAAGGATGACTGCGGGTGTGTACCGAGGTAAATTTTTATAATAACAGGGTCGGATTTCGATTAGCGATCTAGCCTGTAAATCGTTTCCTATTTTGGTACTCAGCATCATTTAGTATTGTTCTACCCTTGTTACTGTTCGTCAATATTGTGTTGTTGAATTGTTGTTGGTGTGATTGTTCTTGAGTGCCTTTTTTTATCAAGGCTGATAATGGACAATAAAAGGTCATATGCGACAATTTTAATTACGAATTCAGTGAGTTTAATTCGTGATGAGGACAACAATAGTGAGGAACAGTTAAACTCTATAATCTAAAATACATTGGGGTAAGTGAATAAATTATTGCAAGAAGAGGTCATACCATGGAAGATGTGCTGCAGCTGTAGTGAGCCACAATACCCAGCGGCCTGTGTATGTGGTCTAAATACATTTGCGTTCTAAGCTTAGTCCAACCTCGCTTATCGCTAAGATGGAACAAAGACTCAAGCGCAAGAATCTTGGAAAGAAACTCAGACCAAAAAAAGCTGATATAAAAATAACTATCAATTCGGTTAGCAATTCCAAAGAAAATATATAATAGTTTTATGACAAATTCTGTCAAAAACCTGACATGAACGACATTGATTTGGAGGTTGCTGAGCAAGAATTTTTAGGGAAACAGAACAAGTGACGACGAGATTTTGCATATCGAACAAGTCACCAAATCACGGGACTGTGCTTTGTGGCGACTTGAAAAAAACATAACATCTCATTTTAGAAATTTTTCGCGATTACAATCGAGGAGTATCAGCGATCGCGATTATGAGTACCTATTTGCAGAACGACTTATCTACGCGATATTATATGAAATAGGGCCACCAAATTATCTGAATTCGTCCTTTCTTACTCCGTACATCGCTGCAATGCTTGGGTTGGCAGCACGAAACAGCAGACAAAATTCGTCCAAAATCCGATTTGTAGAGGTTTGCGCGCTTCGAAATTGACGCTTTATTTATTGATATTTTTGGATGAAATTTTCACAGAGTGCTGAAAACAAAACCCCACAGGCTGCTATAGAGCCACTTTTTCATTTTTTTCACTAGGTTCATTTTAAAAAAAATCGCGAAGTTGGACAGAAAAAGACTGCACTTCAACCCATCATAAAACTTGTGCAAAAACAAAATTTCAACAAGTGCTCCTAAGCACCCTGGGCAATTATCTTCTCAACAAACTGTATGAATTTCATTCAAAAATATTGAAAAATGTTGTGTCAGTTTTGAAGCAGCTGAACCCTTGTAAATGGCTTGAAACTCACTGCGTCGGAGCCGCCTTAACGCTTGGCGTCAATACACTTTATCATTTATTTCAAAAACATTCTATTCGAAATGGATTTAAAGGCATTTTCGGCAGGGTGGCGGAATCAACCCTAATTTGACGTGTTTCTATGTCAACGAACTTTGCTATAAGCTTGCGCTCGAAAGATGGGCTTATTAGGGTACAAACTGTGCTGTGTACAGTGAACTGTTCATAATAGGATGCTAAATTGTACATTCAGACTTTTTTACACCCTGTATCTGCGAACAGGTAGCTCGTAGCTTGCTCTTTTTATACTTGTAGCTTTATCTCTCGTACAATCTTTTATTCAAATATATGGCGATTACTTCTTGCGAGACATTAATCTTTGTAATATCGTGCCTTGTCAATGAACAAAAAAAAGATACAGCTGTTGATTTGTTATGTAAATTGACCTATTCTATAAAAACTTTATGAGCTATAAACATTCTTAAGCTTGTTATTAGAATAGTCAGTAGGCGGGTCTGACTATCTATCTGCATACATATCTATTATAATAGTGTAGTTAACGGGTCAGAATGAGATTAAAATCAACCTAAAGATATTTAATCTTTTAAAGTAAGATTGAGAGTTCAACGGTTTTGTATCTTTTTTGGCGATATTTATTTGTCATATTTAGTATTAGGTGCCATAAAATAGCTTTGGCCTGGCGTCTCTTGGCTCAGGTGCTGCTTAGGGGTTGTTCAAGTATTACGTAAGCATTATGGGGGGGCGAGGGGGGTCTTTGCTTTGCTTATTTTGGATGACATGGGGGGTAGGGGAGTCTAGATGATGATTACGTCATCGGTAGTTATGTACTTTTTTACACGAATGGCAACCCTCACATTGTCTTTGCTTGAAAACGTAACGCATTTTCGGGGAAACCCGCAAATAATGCATACGTTTAGTGAACAGCGCGCGGTAATTCCCCTACTCGCTTTAGAATCGAGTAGGGGAATTACCGCGCGGTGTTCACTTGTCTAAATTTCCTCTATCAGTGAATTATTTTGTTTGGATACTATAGCGAGTAGACGTATTGTAAGCATAGTAAAGCAAATTAACATTTGTGTTACCATTGATTCCATTAGCCAAAGTTTAATGTTTAAATAAGATGTCGTTTCACATAGACAAATCCAATTTATACCAAATATGGTTGAAAGTTTTAAAAAATCTAATACAAGTAAGAAAGTACAAAATGTACAAAAGTTAGTTAACGAAGTGTGGCGAAATTACAAATTACAATCAAAATCCGACAAGGAACTAGATATTATTGTATCTAAGAGAATCGAAGAAGAATTGCAAGCGGCGACTAAGAATAAATCCAATCTACAAAATTTTTTTTTCTAAGGTGAGTGACGAAATCATTTTAGGTACCTATGAGTACTAGAAATATTAGAAATCGCCAAAAACTTTCCCTTTACTGATTAGAACATATTATGGCCTATCTCAAAGTATAGAGTTAATATTCATTATATTATAGATTTATTTCTTATGATTGATTCCGTCAATTGGTCACAAAGTACAGGATGTTAGTTTTATACATATATACAGAATTTTGTGACCGGAACGAATTGCTCGTTTAAATATATTAGATTTAGAGCCATCGGGTTTTGTATTTACTATATATATTGCCATACGTTGTATTTATGTAGCTTAATAAGGGAATCTTTAGCAGAAGCCATAGAAAGTTTTTATTTTTAGGCAACCTGTAAACCTGCAGAAAAAACACAAATTATACAGTCAGCTTCAAATATTAATAAAGTGGAAGAGGATAAAATAAAACCCGGTAATGAATCACAACAGCAATGTGAAATTAATGAAAATACAGATAAACAGAGAGCAAAACCTTCTCACTAAGAAATGAAAAATAAGATTGCTGTACTCGAAAAAAATATGAATGCTTTGTATTCTGCCAGAGGTACTATGCCAAGTCGTGCTGAAGTTGATAAACAGATCATTAAGTTCCGCGAGGAAATAAAAACAGCAAAACAGTCTTTAAATGTCAGGTTCATAAAAGTTGATGTTTATCTTCTTCAAAGAGAAAACATAACCTCACAATAGGTGAGCGCTAACGCTGACACGGAACAGTAGAGATCTAGAAATACCCCAGCCTTTCTGAAGGAGACAAAAGACTTTGAAAACCAAGCCCATAAAGGCGTCCTACAATAATTGTACGAACGACTGACGATACGGCACTTGGTGTCCCCTGAAAAATGTTATAGACATCTCCACCTGTGATAAGGTAATAAATATTAACGATAATGGTATATTTATTTGGATGCCTCAAAGGCACCTGCTTTATTTACTGGGAGAACTGTGAAAGGAATTCGATAGCATGCCCAAATGCTGAATCATTGGCATATGTTCAGTCTGTAACATATATTATAAATGTTTGTATTCCATCGTTTATCCTTGAAATATAGATGACAATTTTTTCAACAATACTGTTATTATGCTTGTTCGGCAATATAACCATCCGTATGTATGATTTAAACTGTGAATGGAGTTGAAACATTGTAATACTCGTGTCAAGGAATTTTATTCCGTAAATTCGTATTCACAGCCGACAATCTAGAAAGGATTATCCCAAAACATACGACAGAAAAATGAAAACATGGCTCGATTCCAAAAGCCAAACAACCTGCTACCGGACGAAAAATTATGTCTGGACAGAAAACACATAATCTCCGGCCATTTGCTGTAATTTATAGTTCCAAGGGAAACGGACAGCTATTCATAAAACACAAGAGAACATCAAAGAAACACCGGGATGAAAAGGAACCTGGTGTTAAATATTGTCACTCTCCAGAAAGAAAATGTAAACAGTGGAACCAGATGGATGAAGTGATTCTCATTATTTCAGACAGCTTTACGGCGTGAGTTCTGTAATCATCAGGATGGAGTTGCTTCATGCGTAAAGTTGATGCCCATTAATAGTGCGGTCACTGTAGTAGCAGTGCATATTATTTTTTTATTTTCAGTGTAAGACCGAATTGAATATGAAACCAAATAATATAAAGAAAAACCTTTGATTTTCGATATACAATATCTGAAAGGTGTCCCTTAGTTTTCTCGGTGATTGATCTCCATGTTTCACTTGCCTCCAAATAAAACCACAGATGTATTTTATATTTTCGTTCATTATCGTAACATTGAAATCTTTTGTTTTGTATTCTGCACATAAGCTTTGGGGTTAAGTGGCAGAATAGCACTGTGCTTGCTAAACTTTGCCCCTAAAAAAAGACAATTATTATTATTTACCCTTATAACGTAGATAAATATTTATAGACGCGTCACGCGGTCGGTCGGGACGATGCTAGGCAACGGCGACTTTCATACGCCGAACCCTGCCTTGCGTCTAACAGCATCGCCGCGCCGGCAGGGATGTTTCAGTAACGAGGCTGACACTTGTGACGTATTTGACTGGTGTGCTCCAGCAGCGTTGCCAGGTGGTCGATACTGGGAAGAAACTAGCATTAGCGTTATCAAATGGGGAAACTACAATGTTAAAATTACATGTTTACAAATGTGTATAGCGAGTGTACGAGTGTAACATTCTGATGGGACAACTTGTCGCTGACACGCTTTGGATTGAGGACGATGACGATCTGGTATCTGGTCGATTGCAAACGTTTAACTGGAACGCGTCAAACTGAAGCTGATGTTATAATCTCACAAGTAGCGGTACTTACAAGATTAACTCGTTAACTATTAACAACCACAGTGAAACCTATCTGACGAGCTGAAGTTCTGGAAAGTTTTCGGGTGAGTGGCAAGGTTCATCTCGAACATACAAGATGTATCATCAGCGATGGGTTAAACGGAAAGTTTGAGGTACTTTGATAAAACGTTATATGTGAAGTCTTTCTGGATCTGCCGTATGCTTGTTCTTAGAAACGCGCGAGGAACCTTGTCGTTTTGTACAGTTTATTCGCCTCCGCAACGGACCAAGTGCAACAAGTATGGTTAAAAGACAAATTAGTCTTGGCGGACTGTCTTCACCATGAAACAAGGCCCCTTTTACTTCGTACGTTTGGGAAATACGTCCATATGAAGTTTTCTTTCTAAAATGGACCCAAAAATTACCTCGCTAAATGTTAATAATAAATGTCTTTTTGGACGAAGTTTAGCTTCAGTTATTCCTCTACTTAATGTATATTAAAAAAAGTTAAAGCTTCCGCCTTTTGTTGGGTACTTCAACAAAATTTAAGTAAGGAGGACTCTTTATCCCTTTTTTATGCTCTCTAGCTTTCAATGGTCTTTGCCATCATCATCAGGAGCTGCAATTACATTAATAACAGTAGCAACAATAGTGTAAACAATTAACACTAAATGTTTCCCTTAACGTAACCTTTAATAACAATTAGCAACATCCTCCATACTACTGTAAGTTAATTTAAATTCATTTTACACTATTTTTGCTACTGTTATTAATGTAATTGCAGCTCCTGATGATGATGGCAAAGACCATTGAAAGCTAGAGAGAATAAAAAAGTATAAAGAGTCCTGTCGAAGTACCCAACAAAAGGCGGAAGCTTTAATTTTTCACCTATATATATATATATATATATTTATTGAGACGTGGTCATTGTCGTCTAGACCAGTTACGTGAAAAAATAAAGCTTCCGCCTTTAGCTGGGTACTTCGACAAGATTCATCAATGAGGACTCTTTATACTTTATTAGTCTCTAGCTTTCGACGGACTATGCCATCATCATCAGGAGCTACAATAATATTAGGAAGAAAGAGCAACTAATGATTGTAAATTCTTTACAATAGTATGTGACATTGTTGGGAAATATTATTAAAGGTTAAGTTGTGGGTAACATTTAGTAACCTGGGATCCGAGGTACATGCGTTAAAATTGGTAAGAAACACACACATCTATATGTCAGGAACACATCACAACGGATTAAAAATATTTGGAATGAAAGTTAAAATTATTGCATGTTACGTCGTGAAACAACCACTTGATGCTGCACAAAATGGTGTGGGACGTGATCCTGTCCTGATAAATACATAATATATATATATATATATATATATATATATATGGCTTAACCAACACAGTCTACTCCATCAATTGCAACAACTGCAACCAAATATACATAGGTCAGACCTCCAGATCTCTTAAAGGAAGGATTACATCACACAAAAGTGATGCTAGGCTTCATCCTGAAAGATGCGCTCTAGCATCTCATGTTAACACAACAGGGCATTCTATGAATTACACAAGTATCAAAGTTCTTGATAAAGAAAAACACCTTTCCAAACGTTTATTCCTGGAAATGTCCCACATTTTCATGAATAACAACTGTATCAACAAAAAGACAGATGTTAAACAACTGAGTGTCATTTACTCATATTTGCTAAACTGCGAAAAATTGGAGAACTTACATATCTCCCCAAATTTCAACTCTTCACAACCATAATTAGAATCTGTGTTTTGGCCGATTCCACCAGTAAATTTCATTCCACTCAAAATATAATAATTCTCTCCTCACGATTTATTAATAATTGTTAATTTAAATTCCCATTAATAATAATATAGTTTATTCAACTGCCTCTGGTCGGTTTAACAAATTCTAACATAAAATTCTGAAAATCTCATCATCTGAAGTGATTTGGCAACGTTTTGGCACACGCCCACAATTCGTTCCATCTTTCAATACTGACATTGACATCCTTCGGCCTTCTGTCAAAGGGTTTCATGTCACTCATCATTCCATGACCACTAATTTGTGCAATCATCAAGTGGCTTCACGATGTAATGCTCTAAATTTTTTAAATAATTTTTAATCTGTTTTTAACTTGTTCTTGTCATATTTTATATAAGTTTGACTATTGTACAATCTATCCAGCTCTCACCATGTTACTGGACGTTTCTCTCATCCTATACGTAAACAACAATTAGCAACATCCTCACATACTACTGTAAGTTGAGTCAATTTAAATTCATTTTACACCTTTGTTGCTACTGTTATCATTGTAATTGCAGCTCCTGATGATGATGGCAAAGTCCATTGAAAGCTAGAGAGAATTAAAAAAGTATAAAGAGTCCTCTTTGCTTAAATTTTGTCGAAGTACCCAACAAAAGGCGGAAGCTTTAATTTTTCACCTAACTGGTCTAGACGACAATGACCACGTCTCAAGTTATATATATATATATATAACTTGAGACGTGGTCATTGTCGTCTAGACAAGTTAGGTAAAAAAATTAAAGCTTCCGCCTATATATATAATATAAAATAGATAATAGACTTATAATATAACAAAAGTATTATGCATATTTAATGTGATTACCCCCATAACTGAATAAATGCTATTTTTATAAGCCGAAGTGAAAGATAATTAATTTTGGCAATCTAAAAGCAGCTTATCGATCTGTCTTTTAAAGTTATCAAATGTCAAAGATTTGATTTCATTGGGTAATGAATTATACATAGATCGCATTAAAGTCTTTGTGGAAAAATAAAAAGGTAATGAGGTAATTTGAAGTTTATGAACATAGTAAGTGATATTTATATAATTTTGTAAGAATAAACCAACCTAGTTTTTGAAATGATATCGAAATATGGCCGTGCTTTTTCAAGTTTTCCACTAATCTACAGAAACAATTTTGAATTTTTTGCAAGCGTTTTATAGATACCGAACCTAAAAATGAATCGCAATATGTAATTTTTTAAATGATCAATGATTCACATAGAATTTTCTTAGTTAACTGGCGAAGTATTGAAAAACAACTTCTAGAAAAACGATGTATTAAATTTAGACACTCGTCAAGAAAAATACCTAAGTTTTTAACTGATACATGAACTTGAATAATTTCGCCATCCAGAGATATGTTTATATATATTTTAATAAATTTTTCAAATATTTGTATATTGCAATATTTTACCACTTTGTTCAGATCAGCTGTGTAAAGAATGAAAAGGAGTGGTCCAAGAACTGTTCCTTGTGGCACTCCCGAGGACATTAAAGTTCCTGATGATGAGTTCATATAAATAACAACTTTTTGAGTTCTGTTTCTCATGAAGTTAGTGATCAAACACCCTATCAGCAGATGCGACCCCACAAATTTAGCTGTACTCGTAGAACACAGTTGCGAAATGGCGTCGGCATAACAACAAAGCCCCGGTATTTACGATTATTGTCACGATGTGAATAAACGTGCATATACTGAACGTACAATAGTCGTGTCAAGACGCATTATAAATACCACACGAGCGACGCTACTTTGGCTGGCTTGCCTTGCAGTGACTGTAAAATACATTACTTGCATTTGCATTCACTCTCCCCCCTTCGTCTAGCAGCCTATCCGAGTTAAATCTAAACAGGCGCGACATGAATATATAATTGCAACGGATGCAAATAAGGTTTGTGATTTAATGTCCCGAGACTTTGAGAGCCGACTTTACTAAATCGGGGCGTGAAATTGCGTCTAGAGCTCAAACTCAACCAATGAGAAGGCGTTCTTCAGCTAATGGATCTAATGAGTTTTGTCGATTTCTTGTAAAATATCGCTCAATCTAGAGGAAAAACCTATTTTTGTTTGAACACGGACACAAACCTTGCGACTACGGCATAACCTCCACCGATCAAAAAGCAGGATTTGGGCGCTGCTCGAAGGATATATTTTGAAAATCCATCATTTGAGGTTAGATACAAAAAAATATTATTTCTCTTTCTAAACCAATGTCTGCATCTGTATTGATAAAAATCGCCTATAATGCTTGACAAGCCAGAATCGTGGTGGTAGATGAAAATTTCACTCAATTCACTCATAATTTTCACTATCAACATTGTGTGCCTTGAAGGAAACAATAAGGAATAAAAATTGCAACATTGCACATTTTACTATAATCATCCATAAGAAATATACTAAGTGACATATAAATCCGAACACCCAGTTTAAATGGCATCATTTTAATAAAATTTTGTGTAAGTACTTAATGAAGCATAAGTAAATGATAAAAATTTCAAAATGATTGCACTGCTTTAAAGCCCTTTGACCTTTAATAATGTGTGGATGCACCCTGATGTGCTACGCATTCTCCAACGCGCCTAGACATGCTTCTGATCAGGTGGTCAATGTCCTCCTGTGGTATCTCATTCCAGGCAACCACCAACTCCTCTCGACGTGCTTCTACAGTCTGAGGAGGACGTTGCAAATTGACCAATCTCCTACCCATCATATCCCAATCGTGCTCAATTGGGGATAAGTCGGGAGATCTTGGTGGCCATGGTAACAATGTGACATCATTATGTTGAAAGAAGTCTATTGTGACACTTGCAACATGTGGTCGGGCATTATCTTGTTGGAAAGTTGGATCTGCCAGGGTGTCAAGATAGGGTAAAAGATGGGGTTCTAGAACTTCGTGGATATAACGCTGCGCGTTCATGTTACCTCTGATGAAGATTAAAGGTGACCTGGAACCATAAGCTATACCACCCCAAACCATAACTCCAACAGTGTGATGAACATGTCTTTCAACAAGAAACTGTGGATTTCTCCTTTCACCACGTCGCAAACAAAATCGAGAGTCGTCACTAAAGACAATACTGTTCCATTCCTGATCCCAGAGTGACCGTTGTCTGCACCACTCAAGGCGATTACGTCGGTGTTCTCGAGTTAAAGGGAGGACCCAGTGTGGCCGGCATGAAAACAAGCCAAAACTTCTCATTCGTCGGTAAACACTTCGCATGCCAATAGGTCTTCCGTGTTCTGCAAACCATTCATTTGCAATGGACCTGGTAGTGGAGAAACGGTCCCTTAAGGCCAATAATCTTAGGCGGCGATCTTCACGGTCTGTTGTTCTACGGCGGCGTCCAGTGCCCCTTGCTCTTTGCGTACGGCCTTCTCGAAGCCATGCCTGACAACACCTAACCACAGTGTCTACAATTCTTTGCACTCTAACTGCAATTGCCCGAAAAGAAAGTCCAGCTTCCCGAAGTCCCACTATACGGCCCCTATCAAACTCACTAAGTTGACGAAATCGTACAGGTCTCCGTACTCTAGGCATCGTAACTGATCGTAAAGGATGTCAAGAACTAAAATCCGCCAACGTTGATTCTGTACTGCGGCTGAAATATTCATTTTTAGAGTGTTAGTGAATTAAAAAAAAGCAGTATAAAAACCGGAATATCCAACTGATAAGGCTGAAAATTTTTTCACTTGTTATTTACAGTAAGATAAATACATTCACCAACTTTTATTAAAATAAAACCATTTAAACTGTGTATTCGGATTTATATGTCACTTAGTATAGAATAATTCTATCACGTTTCGGCTGTTTGGCACCCATAACTTTCCTGACTCATACTAAAATATCAATATTCACTCTCCACTTGTCGTTTCAAGTTTTGTTTTATTGTCAAGTATTTATGCGTGAAATTAATTTTCTTGGGGTGGATTTCACCAACATGACGGGCACTTCGACCAGTTAATCGAAATGCAGTTCGATGCAAAGCTCTCTTAAATATCAGTAATTTCTATTGAAATGTTGAATAAAATAGTAAAAAGTGGTTGTTTTATAAATAAAGGATGTAATACTATGTCTCTGAGCTTTAAAATTCGGATAACTTTCATAAAATTGCTAATTTCTATCATTTTACAAATGACGGGCTCTTATCTCAATAGAATAATAGATTTTTTTGATTGGATGTTTTAATTATTTTGAACCACGTCACAATGCAAGGCAATCTAGATATGTTTCTTTATCAAATACAGGTTGTTGGAGATGATACGTACCTGTAAAAATGTGGCGATTTGTTTTCATTTTTCAAAAAACTGGATGCAAAATGTATTCCAAATAGTAGGTACATCAAACGTTATTTATGATCTGGAAATGCACACCAATGTAAACAAACAGCAGATATTGCATGCCTGGGTTCTAAAACATCGTTATCTATAAATGTAGCCGCATTCAGCTATTATTCATCATCTAGATATTATGTCAAAATCAAAAATACCTATTAACGAAAATATTTGCAAAACTTGTTGTTATATCTCATTTATTTGATCTGGAACACTTCTGGAATCTTAATTGCTTTTGCAGAGTTCTACAGCGTTACCGAACCGAGACAAAAACGGAATCGATAAATAGTTGAATTCGGGGGAAGGGAAAAATCGCAAGATTAGTGGTGGATCAAGGGCCTTTGAGGCACGCAGCGCCATCTATGAAAAAAGTAAATATATGTTTTTGAGGGCACAGACAGTTCTATATTACAATTTGTACAATGTGCATACTGGTCACTCTTTCAAAGTCCTTTGCAAATATCCCGGAAACTCCTTTTTCAATTCTTGCTTCTAGGATTTTGAATATTTATCTGTTTCACCCCTGAACTCATGAACTCACCTCACATTTCAATTAAATATTTATTTTAAAAACAGACAGGTGCCATAATAGTACTGATGACCGGCAAGTTAACGAATGAATGTTGGGAAACGAGCAATTTCTATGAAATTTTTGGTAAAAAGTCTTTGTCAACAAGTAGGTGATTAATGGCTATCTGCAAGAAATTTATAGGAAGAAACACATGGTAGGTTATCAGGAAAATCGCATATCAGTTGCAGAAAATAATATAAACATCAGTAAACAATAGTGAATATTGACTTTATTCATAAAACGAACATTTTTTAAAATTTTGTTTGAATTATATGTAATTTCTTAATATTCAATAAGCTGGTTAGGTTTCATTGGCAATATTTAGTTTTCAATATTTCACTTAAAAATTTGTTGAATGGATCTTGAAGCTCATTCGCTATGTTTGACGGTACCCTGTAGGTGGAAAATAATGGCTTGTTGATTCGACAATCTTGGTGAAGTCCACCCTTGGCATATTGTTTTCTATTCCTTGTGACTTTGAAGGCTTCATCAAATTTCCACCATATCGATCCATTAAAAACCGTCTCGTGCATAATATACACGACAGAATGGCACACATCGCCATGCGGCGTCCGCGTATATACATAACGACGTCGTCCTCCATTTTTATTGCATAATAAAACTCCAAACCATTATAATTACGGACGAATAAAACGGCAGTGCCGACGTCGTTTTTATACGACAAAAGGACTTTCAGCACGCCAACACATAAAAACGGCCTTTTTACACGATACTCGTTCTAGTTGTATATCCGCAAGCTCTAACCAACTCGAACAATGACTTAGAACAATGTTGCCAAATAGCAAGAAGTGTGCACGCGATATCTTTACGACTTACGCAAAGTTTCAAGTTATGTTCACGGTTCAGTAATGACTTGTTTTCCTTTGAAATTCACGCAACTGCCAATGCTTATCATGGAATCAGGTTATTTCCTTTGATAGAGATTTTTAATGATTAGTTATCAGAAATAAGGCCTGCAAACTGAGCTGGAATTGACTCACAATTTATCGCTTCTAGACCAATTTACACTTGTACTAATATATGAAAATATAAACCATGTTGACTGGACTACGGCTTCCGCGTCGTGTGGTAAATCACTGTTATTCTGACTGACTCGTTTGTGGGTGCCTCGTTCCGTCATCTGGTCGGATATTTATGTCCCAATCGGCGAGCCGAGAAACATTCTAGTGTTTTCGCGAACTTCGATGGAAGTGGTCTAGATGGCGACAGGTGCCTTATGAGGGGTATCGATTGTTCTGGAACCTAGGCCAAGCCTGCAAGCGCTGGCGCTCGGTCGCATAACTCTGGTTTGGTTTGGTATGAAAACTTGACGAAATGCTGCAGACATTACCGTAGTGGGAGGTGCACCGAAAGACTGAGTATGTCGCATATCTGGATTTTCTTACAACAGCCAGGGCGATACGGTCGAGCTTTTATGTCTGAAAGTGGCTATAAAACTCTTAACACTAGAATTGACGTATGTGACTTTTAATTATGATTTGTTCCATAAGGTTTCAGTGTATCAACTGCCCTGACAAAAAAATCAATATAACCGTTTCAAGAGTAGTAAAACAACATTGACGATGTCGTAAACATAACGCAAATGATTTATTGATCAATTAAATTAACTGGCATATAATTATCTCCTTTGTCTCTCTGATAATGTCTTGCTTTTTTAATTATTTTTTACTTTGTTCGCATGCCTGGGAATAATTCCGATCTTTAGATAGCTAACATTGCCATTCCGCTGGTATACTACATCACGCAACTATGATAACTTGTGCGTTCGGAATTTATTTATTAGCTTCATGAAAGTGGGTATTTATTCCCAGATAGCAATGATATAATATCATTACTTACATACTTGCCAGTGGATCCATTTTTACCTGGTAAGCTTCCCAACAAACCAGTCAGGTATATTCATCTTCATTGCTTTCCTCACTAATTGACTGAAGAACTTTTTTACAAACACTTTTATTCTATTTTTATCAATCTTTTGTTTCTATGTTTTATCTTTCTTAGTTTTCTTGTTTTGTTCTTCATGTAACGTGTTTTTTCCTGGAGTATCTGTTAGGATAGCTGCTTTTCTCTTTCTTCTTACCGCTGTACTCATTTTTCTTGGACCTGCTTTGAAGGTTGTGCCAGCATTCTTTTCACGATGGCTGGTGGTGACTAGAGCACTATCAGGTTCTCTGTTGGGCGCTAGTTAAGCAACCATGGCTTAACTAGCCCCAACCCAATATCTAAAAGGCATGCGAGGTTATGTAAAATCCGTTTGAATAAGAAGCATATCGTTTATGGATATCATGAATACTTAGATAAATGAAAGATTAACACTTACGTGATTTTATTTTATACATAATTGCCCAACAGAACTATTCCAATGAGAGGACAATATAATGGTACCTTTACTTATAATATACTAAGTGACATATAAATCCGAACACCCAGTTTAAATGGTTTTATTTTAATAAAAGTTGGTGAATGTATTTATCTTACTGTGAAAAAATGTTCAGCCTTATCAGTTGGACATTCCGGTTTTTATACTGCTTTTTTTTTAATTCACTAACGCTCTAAAAATGAATATTTCAGCCGCAGTAAAAAATCAACGTTGGCGGATTTTGGTTTCTGACATCCTTTACGATCGGTTATGATGCCTAGAGTACGGAGACCTGTACGATTTCGTCAACTTAATGAATTTGATAGGGGCCGTATAGTGGGACTTCGGGAAGCTGGACTTTCTTTTCGGGCAATTGCAGTTAGAGTGCAAAGAAGTGTAGGCACTGTGGTTAGGTGTTGACAGGAATGGCTTCGAGAAGGCCGTACGCAAAGAGCAAGGGGCACTGGACGCCGCCGTAGAACAACAGACCGTGAAGATCGCCGCCTAAGATTATTGGCCTTAAGGGACCGTTTCTCCACTACCAGGTCCATTGCAAATGAATGGTTTGCAGAACACGGAAGACCTATTGGCATGCGAAGTGTTTACCGACGAATGAGAAGTTTTGGCTTGTTTTCATACCGGCCACACTGGGTCCTCCCTTTAACTCGAGAACACCGACGTAATCGCCTTGAGTGGTGCAGACAACGGTCACTCTGGGATCAGGAATGGAACAGTATTGTCTTTAGTGACGAGTCTCGATTTTGTTTAGGCATGCACGATGGTCGTGCCAGGGTTAGAAGGCGACGTGGTGAAAGGAGGAATCCAAAGTTTTTTGTTGAAAGACATGTTGGACTTATGGTTTGGGGTGCTATAGCTTATGGTTCCAGGTCACCTTTAATCTTCATCAGAGGTAACATGAACGCGCAGCGTTATATCCACGAAGTTCTAGAACCCCTTCTTTTACCCTATCTTGACACCCTGGCAGATCCAACTTTCCAACAAGATAATGCCCGACCACATGTTGCAAGAGTCACAATAGACTTCTTTCAACATAATGATGTCACATTGTTACCATGGCCACCAAGATCTCCCGACTTATCCCCAATTGAGCACGTGTGGGATATGATGGGTAGGAGATTGCTCAATTTGCAACGTCCTGCTCAGACTCTAGAAGCACTTCGAGAGGAGTTGGTGGTTGCCTGGAATGAGATACCACAGGAGGACATTGACCACCTGATCAGAAGCATGCCTAGGTGCGTTGGAGAATGCGTAGCACATCAGGGTGCATCCACACATTATTAAAGGTCAAAGGGCTTTAAAGCAGTGCAATCATTTTGAAATTTTTATCATTTACTTATTATGCTTCATTAGGTACTTATACAAAATTTTATTAAAATAAAACCATTTAAACTGGGTGTTCGGATTTATATGTCACTTAGTATACATATAATGTATACATAAAACTAACTTAAAAAAACAGAATTAGCTGTTATAATACTTAGTACCTGAAATTCGACAAGATCTTAGTGATACAATCAAAATTAATGTCAGAACTGTCTGCTATGGAATTATAATTGTTGCATATAGAATGTAGCGGAGAATAAACTAATATATTGGTACGGGAGGTACTGCAGTAGAGAGTTAGAGTTCTTCTCGTATGACAGGCCAGTAGTAGAACGTCTTAAGTGTAGAGTATAGTTCAAAACGACGCAGCAGAACAAATTGAGAGACCCCCCTTTCTGGAAATGTGCCATCGATTTTTAAAACACATTATTTAAGAAATTTTCTTTGTACATTTTCTAAGATGTTTATATAACACGCATAGAAAGGGTTCCATATCAAAGAAGCATACTCAAGTTTTGGTCGCGCCAGTGAAATAAAAAGAGCTTTTAGTGCCGCTTCGTTGGAAAAAGATCGGCAGTTACGCATTATGAAACCCAGAATCCGTGTCGCTTCGGAAGTGACGCGTGCTACATGGACAGAAAAGTCCAATCTACAGGAAAATGTTACACCAAGATCTTTAGTCTCTGTTGTTCTCTCCGAAACCGCATTATCTATGGAGTAATCAAACATAATCGGGTTCATTTTACGACAATATGAACATAGTTTGCATTTGGAAATATTTAAGAAGATAATCGTCAACAAACAGTGAAAACTGATCAGGGAATTTCCTCCTCTGAGCCAGTTCCTTCAGGAGTTCCTCAGGGCTCAGTATTAGGTCCCTTACTATATCTGATTTATACGATCGATCTGCAAGACTGTTTAGTCCACTGTAGTATGCAAACTTATGCAGATGATGCTCTGTTAGTGTTTGGTTTCGATCCATCAAAGGTTGATGAAGTTTCTTTTAAAGTTAATTTAGATTTGGCTAACATCGGTGATTACTGTAACAAACACTGCTTGAAGATCAATCCTAATAAAACTACTGCAATGTTGTACTGTTCGAAGAACTCCTACCGTGAAATGAAGCAGAGGATTTGTGTTTTTTTGGATGAGACACTCATCCCTTTTGTGGATTCCGCCAAGAATCTCGGTGTTACCATTGACTTAAATATGAGATTCGATCAGCATGTCTCTTTCTTATCTAGAGTAACGTATATGCGTTTGAAACTCCTCTATTCTAATCGATACATCTTGAATTTTAAAACCCGAAAAAAGCTCGCTGAAAGTCTTGTGTTGTCTGTCATTTCTTACTCTCTTGTTCTTTATTACCCATGTTTAGACTACGTCCACAAAAGGGAAACTCCAGAAAATTCAGAACAGCTGTTGTAGGTTTATTTTTGGATTGCGCAAGTTTAGTCGCGTCTCATATAAAATCAAAGAACTCAACTGGTTGCGAATTGATCAGTTATGTTTATATCTTTTGACCGTCTTCACGCATAAAGTTCTATAATCTAACAAACCAGCTTACCTCGCTAGCAAATTAGTTCACCGAGGTAGTTTTGTTACCAGAGCTCTTAGATTTAATGCTAATTTTAACATGCCTCCTCACAATACCTCGGTCTTTGAAAGAAGTCACACCTATAATGCTGTCAAGCATTACAATGCAGTCAACAGTGGCTATCGATCCAAACAGGTTGTTTCTTTTAAGAAATTAATGAAAAGTCAGCTGCTGGAGTCCATTTAGTTGAGTTTTTCTTGGGTTCATGTGATTTTTTTTTGTTTGACTATTTTCTACTATTTTTGTTCCGAATTTAAAACTCTCGCAATACTATCTGCATTTGTCTCGTGCAATCAATGTTGTCATTCTTATGAATTGTATTTTTTTTTGTATGTTATTATTTTGTTTATGTGTTTAAGTATTATTTTTTCCTGTTGTGGGGTTGAGTGTAAGAGTAGCCGTCTGCCTAAACTTCGCCTCACTACAGCTAATAAAGGCATTATTATTATTATTATTATTATAATTTTATTGTCGCACCAGTGTGTGATGGTATACAGATCGTCCTGGAGGGAAATACAGCGCTCCAAATTCGTAATTTTGGTGTAGATTTTTCAGATCATCAGCAAATAGTAGAGATTCACACTTTAGTGAAGCGGCTAGGTTATTTATGAAGAATAAAAACAGCACGGGACCTAGGTTTGAACCTTGCGGTACTCCAGAGGGAACAGTATAATTAGCTGAAGAATAAGCATTATAATAACCATATTGCACTCTATTGGAAAGACATAAGATATGAGAAGACCGACTAACGAGCCACTAAGGCCAAAATAATGAAGGCTATCCACAAGAAGATGATGGTGATTGGAAACAGATGATTTTTAACATGTACAGAAGAAAAATAAACAGGGTTTATTTTAGTATGTTTAGTAACTATTAGCTGGTGCTATTTTTGTGTGTGTGGTATGCATTTCATCATATTCATGGTATTTTTCTACTAATCGGACATTTCTATCTATAGAGAAATAAACGAGTAAATAAATCAACATATAATGTGTTACGTGCGTGGAAAGGCAGTAGGTACTAATCAGTTTTATCAGTACGGCGTAACTTCTACTTCGAACGCGTTATCTGTTTCCACATGTCATTAATAACAAGATGAACGGTTGCGGTGCTGGTGTTTCGGTCGAACGACCGGAAAAATCGCCGGTAGTTCATGGGTTGGTGGACCCGCTCGCGTGCTGCTCGATTTTTCACACATCGATAATTTTTCGGAAGCATAAAATTAGCATCGGCAATGACGGTGTCGTGACGCATTGGAGCTTCGTTAATCAGGGGGATGAAAGTCAAATTTACCGCTTGTACAAAGGGTACTATAAAAGTTTTGCAATGCAGCTTTATTTGACTTCGTTCCTTCTCTCCAGAGTGAAATTGTCCCTTTGCAATTATCTGTACCACCTGAATATAGTCGTACGATGAGGACAATCATTCTGTAATGCAAGCGTCGTTTCTTCTAAGCACTAGTCTGTGCTTAAACCACGCGTAAAGTTCTTCCGTAAAACTGCCCTTAATCTACCACTATATGTAATTCACTAATTACAAATAAATATCTCCGGATGGGTTCAGAAAAATAAATATTGTTTCGTCAAAACCGTATCTACTTCACTATCTGTTTCAGGAATGACAAGGGCTCTTTTTGCATCGTTCATTATACCAGTTGTGCATTATAGAAAGGACTTATCATAGTGCATTTGAACAATAGATAATAACACAATATTATCTTAGCTGTCGCCTAATTAGTGTGAAAAACACATTAGCGAACATAAATTAACTGCAATTACCTGCGGCTTTCTGTTCAAACGCTATGTATTATAACTTAAATAATACGTTATATGAGTTGAGCATATACGCACGAATTGATAATTAAAAGTTGCGCCAGCTTCTGCCGACACTAATAACATGGCTGTTTTGTACCAGCGGCGTAGGTTTGGTGTTTGAGGTCTGCTCCGCTTGGAACGCACTCACGGGACACGATGAATCTTAGATGCTTTTCATGGATTCCAAATAAACACTATAAGCACTAAATATCTGGTTTTCCAATAGGGACTTGACAACTTTGAACGATCGACGCTTTGTGTCCGATTTATTGTGTGACTATTTTCTGTTCGTTAAACTAGAATAGGGACGCAGGAAAGTAAACGTCAATTTGACATAGACGCCATCTTTGTTTTCTGTCACCGACATGTCATTTTGTTAGTTGAATGTTTACCATTGATCGCTATGGAGTCGTATTCGATTGAAGACCGCATTAAAGTTATTCAAGAGCACTACAAAAATGGTGCAAAAATAAAAAACACGTTTCGCGCGCTTCGTGAACATTTCGGTCGCAACAACCGCCCAAACGAAACAACCATCGGTCGACTGGTGCGTAAATTCGAGGCAACAGTTTCTGTGGCAAATCTGCCAGGCTCTGGCCGGCCAAGGAGCGTTCGCACACCGGAAAATATTGCCGTTGTGAAGGAGAGTGTGAGAGACGATCCGAAACAATCAACAACGCGTCGATCCCAAGAATTGGGCATTTCGAGAACCAGTTTGCTCCGCATTCTCCACAAGGATTTGAATGTACACACCTACAAGATCCAATTGACGCAAGAGCTGCGTCGGGCCGACCATTTTTCGCGCCGAACGTTCTCAGATTGGCTCCTTGAACACCGCCAAATTGATGCCAATTTTTCATCAAAAATCAAGTTCAGCGACGAAGCGCATTTCACGTTGAATGGGACGGTAAACAAGCAAAACTGCCGCATCTGGGCGAACGAAAATCCCCGTGAGTATCAAGAGCAGCCGATGCATCCTCAAAAAGTGACTGTGTGGTGTGCATTGTGGTTAAAAGGCATCATCGGACCTTAGTTTTTCGAAAATGCGGCCGGGGACGCCGTTACCGTCAATTCTGAGCGATATCACGTGATGATAGAGGACTATTTTTTGCCGCAACTTGAAGGAATGTATATGGACGATGTTTATTTCAAACAAGACGGTGCAACATGCCACACAACCAACGTCAATATCCATCGATTGCAGTCCTTCTTCGGTGTTCGCGTGATTTCGCGCAGAGGAAATGTGCCATGGCCACCAAGATCGTGCGATTTGACTCCCTTGGACTTCTTTTTATGGGGATATTTGAAAAGCAAGGTCTACGTCAACAAACCAGCCACCCTCCAAGAACTCAAAAACAACATCATTGCCGAGATAAATGCCATAGAACCGACCATGTTGCAAAATGTCATTGAAAATTTCGACCATCGCGTGGACGCCTGTAAATCCAGTCGTGGTGAACATTTGAGCGATATTATTTTTCATACATAAATGCTATAAATGAACCTTCAAAATAAAGTACCCAACTTGATTTGAATATCAATCTTTCTTGTTTTAATATGCGTTTACTTTCCTGCGTCTGTTTTGGACAACCCCATACATTTGGCGACGACCATTTTGAAGGCCATCCCGGTCAATGTGCTAAAATCATCAAAATGTTCATTTTTTTCTTGGTCTTGTTTATTTTGCTCAGACCTTGTAGTATTATATGACCGCCTGGTTCTAACTCCGGTTGGAGACTCCCCCACTCTATGAAAGTACTACTTGGCTGTTCCACCTTGACCAGGACCGGTCTCGCACTGGAATGCTCCTTAACAGTATTTTGCATTCAACATGTTAGTAAGGATCCATTTCTTGTATTACTGTCAAGACGTTTTTACAAGTTCATCCATACCAAACGTATGGCTTGACATGAGGGACAACAGATTATCTTTCTCATTTGATAGGCTTACCCAAAAGCCATATTCAGTCGCCCAGTGAACTGCCAACGCTGTTATCATTCGTGTTTTACATCCTCTTTGAACGCCAGTTGGCGAAAAAGTAAAGTAATCCCACAGAACTACGAAATCGAGACCACTCATCGATTTCTCTGTCTGTCCGGTAATCTTTTGCTCCTCTAAAAATATCGCTAAGATTTGGAGCGAATGTTGAACCAAGTTAGTAATCAAAATTGGCCCAACCCCAAACTGTGTTGTTGATGTTAATTTTGTTCTTGAGCTGCTCAGGGTTAGTAGAACTTTTTGTGTTTTTTGAGTTTCTGATAACTGTTGGGAGTAGTAAAATATTTCTTGAAGGGGTCACATTTTTGAAAAAATCCAAATATTCGTTTTTCAACTCCCAGAGATCTTTCCAGTTGTGTTATATTACCTGCATTACCACTTTATTATTTAACGACGCCTGGCCACTAAGTGCCTGTTCCCACCACTAATAACACAAGTAGGTATAATGATACAGTTTTAATTCTTGTACCTCCAGCAGCAGCACTCAGCAGAGATTAATGTTCAAGATACATCAAATTAATTTAATGAGTCTAATTACGAGTTCTGTTCTCTTCTTTAATCCATTTAATTATACGCTTTTGGATAAGACGGCGTCAGAAGCACCGCAGCTCATACAATTAAATCCCCGGATTCGTTTTGATGAATATATAGTGTGAGCTTTCGCGGATAATTTCTCTTGATGTTAACCCTCTTAATTTGTACACTGGATAAATTGTACGAGTACATGTAATTTTCGTCATCGGGGATTCGTACACGATCATGACCCTACTGCTATTACTATAGATCTTCGTCGCATCCTGTTTCCTCTTCCTTAAAAATTCAACACTCTGGACCCTGACAGTCTCTCTCTCTCTCTCTCTCTCTGTGTGTGTGTGTGTGTGTGTCTGCGTGTGTGTATCAGTACTAACCCTAACTTGCAATAGGCACCCAAGCGCACACCCGGTTTCTAAAGAGCGCCGAGCCATTCATTTCGGCTTGTCGTAGTTCAGATTACTGAGAATTTGATTTGACACGGAAAAATATCATCAGCAGCAGCTGCTGGAAGGACATTGAGATATCCGTTCGAACCTAGCAACTACTTTTCTCCAGGTAAATTCTTCACTTGACAGTGCCCACATAAGACCCGGTCTGGAGTACTGCTCATACGGGGTTTGTCCGGAAAGTAATAGGACTGAATCGATTTGAAAAAATTTATTGAGCCAATCGTTACAATTCTTTAGAAACTTTCAAAATAGGCTCCTTCTGCGTCGATGCAGCGCTGCCAGCGCGATTTCCAAGCATTGAAGACGTCACGGAAGGCCTTGAGAGCCGCGGTGCATGCTGCTTAAGCATTAAAAAGTAACATTAATGTATTAGTATTATTGAAATGTCTACTGTTTCTTATCACAAAACCAAGATTTTTAAAAGCTTTAGATCGCATAATCCTTGACGATATTAACACGGCAAAGAACATTGCTCATTGCTACCGATTTCAAAATTAAAACATGTCGGTTCCACCCAGCGTGTAAACGTCATAGTATTTACATTTATTGACATTCAAGTGCATGTTATTTACTTTACACCAGTGATCAATAACATTGAAATCAGCCTGTAACCTTAAACTGTCATCGGCATATAGAAGGTACTCACAACAGACTTGTTGTAACATCATTGATAAAAATTAAAAATAATAGAGGACCCAGAACAGAACCTTGGTCACCCCTGATGTAGCTGAAACCGCACCAGATTTATATCCACGGAAGTCCGCACTGTCACTTAAGCAAGAAATATCTCAAAGCTCTTTGTCAATGCCTTTATGTTATTACATCACCCCACTCTAAATTTGTTGTCTACACTTTGAAATTATTACACATTAAAAAATTTACAAACGATGCCGGTAAACGAAATGCTTCCCGTTTTCACAATCCAACCAACATACTCTTTAGATTCGGTCTGATTTCGGCAAGGGTATGAAAAAAGTTTCCTACCATTGCAGCGTTTAAAATTTTAACAATACTCCGCGGATGTGAAACGTTATCCAAGCGGCCGCCTAGCTTAATTTCATTCCACAGAACAAATTATAAGTTTAGAGCGACTTGAGAGAGCCAGTAAATTATTTCAGTGCTGCCTGTTTATACGGATATTTCGTCTCTTCGCGAACTCCATAGCCGAGAGAGAAAGAGACGGAGGAAACTTTGACGTACTCGTTTCGAGTTTTTGAATAATACAATGGGAGTTCTGTAATTGCCTGTTTGTTGCTTATAAAAGTCGATATCCTTGTTTGCCGTTGTCGCGATGGACAAAGTTCGTGGAGTTAATCGATTTTTCGCTTGTTTGAATAAGCGATTATCGAAGATGTTCATGAATGTGTATATTTACTTGAAATGAAGCTTTCTGTACAGCTAACGGCACCAATTTTGTAACTACAAGGTCTGTCGTAAAGTAAACAAGACTTTTAAAAGATATATACAGGATGTCCCAGAAGTCGACGTCAAGCCGAAACCGGGTGATAGGCAAAGTCATAACAGCTATCAGAAAAATATTTAAAAAAATTTTATGTATGTGTTTTGAAAATTGTAGGCCTTTGAAAAAAATATAGAAATTTCACACCCTACGGCAGTCTGTCAACTCCTGTTACTACAAATATTAACTTTTTTTGGATTTTATTTTTACAATGTAATGATGAATAATGCATCTTCAAACTGGTGTCTCAACCTTACTGCCAACTTTTCTCGTTCAGGAAAAATTGCCACTTATTTCCCAACCAAGTATTCCAAAGTAAAACTTTGCTCAACTTTAACTGGCTGTACTGGAAAAAAATGTACTACGAGAGTTTGGCAAGTAACCTTAAAAGTTGGCGCATTTAATAAGGATTCCAAAATGGTATAACACTTAGAACTCGTTAACTTATGCACAATTTTTATTTGAAGAAAAACTGATGAACATTTTTCAAAATTTCCTAATTAAACAGTGATTATGAAAACGCACAAGGACCCTTAAGGATAACTGTTTGCACAACAGTGGGCGTCAAAATGCTGCTGATGATGATTTACCTTTACAGCAAATGCTCAAACTGTTTTCCTTCAGCCGCAATACATGCTCGACATCTTCTTAAAAAAGATCGGGTTATTAAACGAGCGAATTCACGGTTATTAACAAACTCAGCTGCTTCCAATAGTCTTTGCGGTAGCTCAGCTACATTTTGAATCGGCTTGAAATACACTTTTTCTTTTACAGTTCCCCAGTAAAAAAAATCTAACGGATTCAAATCTGGTGACCGTTCTGGCCACGGTATTGTACCAGACCGCCCTATCCATCTGCCTGGAAAGTTTTGATCGAGATACTCTCTCACTGAGAGTGCATCGTGCGCTGGGCAGCCATCATGCTGAAACCACATGTCCCTGTAAATACTCAGTGGCACGTCCTCCAATAAATTTTCTAAATGATTTTGCAAAAAACCTAAATAAACCTCAGCAGTCAAAGTCTCTGGGAACTCAAACGGACCGATTATTTTACCATTTAAAATTCCTGTCGAATGGTTTGTCTTGAAGCGATATTGAGATTTATCTTCTCTCATCAAATGTGGGTTTGCTACGTGCCACTCGTGTAAGTGATGCAGGTTCATGTACCCATCTTTCTTAAATGTGGTCTCATCTGACCATAAATTTTTTTCAAAAAACCGTGGATCTTCCCTGTGTCTTTCTAACATTGTGCGACAAAAAGCAACTCGGGGCTCATAATCCCGGGGCAGAAGAGCTTGAACACGCTGTACGTGGTCTCGATCAAAACTTTCCAGGCAGATGGATAAGGGGGTCTGGTACAATACCGTGGCCAGCCCGATCACCTGATTTGAATCCTTTAGATTTTTTTACTGGGGAACTGTAAAAGAAAAAGTGTATTTCAAGCCGATTCAAAATGTAGCTGAGCTACGGCAAAGATTATTGGAAGCAGCTGAGTTTGTTAATAACCGTGGATTCGCTCGTTTAATAACCCGATCTTTTTTAAGAAGATGTCGAGCGTGTATTGCGGCTGAAGGAAAACAGTTTAAGCATTTGCTGTAAAGGTAAATCATCATCAGCAGCATTTTGACGCCCACTGTTGTGCAAACAGTTATCCTTAAGGGTCCTTGTGCGTTTTCATAATCGCTGTTTAATTAGGAAAATGTTTTCTTTACTGAATGTTTTCACATTTACAGTTCGGTAATTGATTTAAAGGTGCGTTTCCCAGTGAAAGTTCAAAGTTGTCAAGTCCCTATTTGAAAATAATTAATTTTGCAGGATTTTCGAACTGTTTTAGATCAAGAGTATTGTTCTGATTTGTCACTGCATATTGTATTACAAATAATACCCATTGCCTGCTTGCTCTGCTCGAACAGCGAACAATGTTCACCACTTGGTTCATACGTGATGCAGGCGTTCATTTTGAAAGAACTCATTATAGAAACCCCTTATACACAGATGCAGTGCTCAAATACCGAGTTATATCATGAAATGTATAGGAATTATCTTAATCCTCTTTGGACGGTCTTGTGCAATAACAGGTTTTGAGAATGCATCGGTCAATTTAACCGCATAACATATTAATTTAACCGGGACAGAAGTATAGACTTTTATTACGATCATACCGGCAATTTAGTCCACTGTACCTTGAATAATAACAATAATTTGTACTTAAGGAGGCGTTCCAACCCGATGATGTTTTTGACGTATCCTTAATAATGTAATTTTATATGATAGTACAGTGAAACCGTCTCGTCATATCAAACATTCCTTTACGAAACATTTGTCTGGTTGATGAGTTACGCATCGTACAGTGTCCCAGAATAAGGTGACGATTCATCAGATGCCTATAGATCTCAAAAAATGACGCAATAAAGGATTAGGTTCAGCGTTCATTCCGTATATATGTTTTTTCTCTATCATTCTGCTCACTTCTATTCAGTTTGATGAATTTTGAGCCTGGATCTGTAGGAGTTCTGTAAAATATTTTTTGAGATTGATTTTGGCGTTCCATAGGAACAGTATCTATTAAAACAAGGTTTTATTGTAAAAAACGCAAGTAATTATGTTTTTACGAGTACTATACGTTTTAACCGCCTAATTTGACTGGGCTATACTACATATTTCCAAAGGCAACGATTTTCCGCAAAGTGATTTTGTCGCTGGCATAGCACGTCATTAATGCCCGAATGGGACGCTCAAAGGCTCAAATTATTACAGACCACGCTCACAGCAATTAAGGTGTTATTTTCTCCGCTTGACAGTTTTATTAAGGCTAACGAATAAACGTAAAATATGAATATTGTGTACACGCCTCCGACAATGAATATACTCCTTTTTCGGATGTTGCCAGACTTCACTTTTGAAGTCTTCTGTTTAACTTTTGTGCGGGAGGTGGTTTTGCAACCTGTTAGGAAGGATTGATACAGGCTACTATTGATTTTTCAATTCCTTGAAGCACCTAGTGTGAATATTATCCAATTCCATCTGTAAGGTATTATAGTCCTCCATACCTGTAATAGATAGGAAAAGTTTCAAATAGTCAGCACAAAGAAGTTTTTTACATTTGAGATTATCACAAGTCATTTATAAATAATGCTATAAGCAGTGGGCCAAGATTTGATCCCTGCGGTACCCCGATGTGCAAGCATATTCATAACAGTTGTAACCACTGTATGAAACAATCTGTCTGACGATGGTCATTTCTCTAGAATACATTGTCCTTCTATGGATTGAAACATTTATTTACCCATTCTATGTTGTTATTGTAAGAACAATAACAACATAGAATGGGTAAACAATTGTTTCAAACAATGTATTTTAGAGAAATTACCATCGTCAGTTTGTTTCATACAATGGTTACAACTGTTATAAATATGCCTGCACATCGGGGTACCGCAGGGATCAAATCTTGGCCCACGGCTTTTAGCATTATTTATACTGGATCACATAAATGTCTTTACTACTACTACTGTATTCGCCACGGTGCTTATTTCTCGTTCCTTCATGTCGTTCAAATTGCATAACGTGTATTTCGTCTAATACGTCATGAGCCTGTTCGCTGCCAAACCTTCCGATAAAATTAAGACACTCTCCGAGACACTAAATCGGGTATTGACAATCTTGAAAACACATTTTATTAGCGAAACTCTGTTTGGCGAAACGGCTTTTCCTTTCCCCTCTTATACGAGTTTTACGTTAACCATAATATGCCCGTTTTACGATATTATGTCGGTCCCATTAGCCTTGGAGGGAGGAGGTTCGCCGCAGTTTCGCAGGGCCGTATTGGCAAAGTTTTATGGTGGAAAGGACATTTCAGATAACGACAGAATCGTAAACGGAATATAGGAGGGCACTTTTGCAGGAATATAAAACGGGGATAATAGAAAAAAGGTCACTATGGGACGGCAAAGGTGCTGTATATGGAAAGTCACTTTGTTATTCAGCGGATAACAATGTGATTTTTCGGATGAAGCAATCATCTGCAGTCCACTTTTTTGTTTATCCACACCGGGTTGTGAATTCGATGCTGGCAATAAAACTACCCGAGAATGATAAAAGTGTTTCTGTTCATCATTCTTTGCAATTTGTGGAAAAATTTCGACAGGTATCAATATGTTACAAGAGGTTCGGACATCCCATAGCAGTACTATAAGAATAATCTCATATGATTTGTGTAAAAGATCGTAAAACTGACATAATTGTCCCTTAAGAGGCGTACATCCTTATGATTTCGTTTTTTTTTAACTTACTCACTAAAACTTAATCTTGCACCACATAGCATACCACAGTAATGCTTGCTGCATTTCTTCATAATGGGTAACGTTACGCTAGGTTTTCATACCGAAGATATTAGTCATCTATTCTCTATCGGACACATATACTAAGTGACATATAAATCCGAACACCCAGGTTAAATGGTTTTATTTTAATAAAAGTTGGTGAATGTATTTATCTTACTGTAAATAACAAATGAAAAAATTTCAGTTGGACATTCCGGTTTTTATACTGCTTTTTCTTAATTCACTAACGCTCTAAAAATGAATATTTCAGCCGCAGTAAAGAATCAACGTTGGCGGATTTTGGTTCTTGACATCCTTTACGATCGGTTACGATGCCTAGAGTACGGAGACCTGTACGATTTCGTCAACTTAGTGAGTTTGATAGGGGTTGTATAGTGGAAGCTGGACTTTCTTTTCGGGCAATTGCAGTTAGAGTACAAAGAAGTGTAGACACGCATGGCTTCGAGAAGGCCGTACGCAAAGAGCAAGGGGCACTGGTCGCCGCCGTAGAACAACAGACCGTGAAGATCGCCGCCTGAGATTATTGGCCTTAAGGGACCGTTTCTCCACTACCAGGTCCATTGCAAATGTATGGTTTGCAGAACACGGAAGACCTATTGGCATGCGAAGTGTTTACCGACGAATGAGAAGTTTTGGCTTGTTTTCATACCGGCCACACTGGGTCCTTTAACTCGAGAACACCGACGTAATCGCCTTGAGTGGTGCAGACAACGGTCACTCTGGGATCAGGAATGGAACAGTATTGTCTTTAGTGACGAGTCTCGATTTTGTTTAGGCATGCACGATGGTCGTGCCAGGGTTAGAAGGCGACGTGGTGAAAGGAGGAATCCACAGTTTTTTGTTGAAAGACATGTTCATCACACTGTTGGAGTTATGGTTTGGTGTGCTATAGCTTATGGTTCCAGGTCACCTTTAATCTTCATCAGAGGTAACATGAACGCGCAGCGTTATATCCACGAAGTTCTAGAACCCCAGCTTTTACCCTATCTTGACACCCTGGCAGATCCAACTTTCCAACAAGATAATGCCCGACCACATGTTGCAAGAGTCACAATAGACTTCTTTCAACATAATGATGTCACATTGTTACCATGGCCACCAAGATCTCCCGACTTATCCCCAATTGAGCACGTGTGGGATATGATGGGTAGGAGATTGCTCAATTTGCAACGTCCTCCTCAGACTATAGAAGCACTTCGAGAGGAGTTGGTGGTTGCCTGGAATGAGATACCACAGGAGGACATTGACCACCTGATCAGAAGCATGCCTAGGCGCGTTGGAGAATGCGCAGCACATCAGGGTGCATCCACACATTATTAAAGGTCAAAGGGCTTTAAAGCAGTGCAAACATTTTGAAATTTTTATCATTTATTTATTATGCTTCATTAAGTACTTATACAAAATAAAACCATTTAAACTGGGTGTTCGGATTTATATGTCACTTAGTATATATGCGATATTGTGGAGGTTGTCTCTTTAGTATGGATCCATATTAACGATTTTGTTAAATTATGGCACTAATTGGGGCTTGCAATCATATTTATCGTATTTAAACTGATGATGACTTCTGTAAACAAACCGCTAAACGTCAAACCCGATTCCACTAGATGGGGGTAAAAATTACAACGTTGCCAAAGCATACTTGCTTGTTATTATTATAGTCCGGTAAATTTCAGAATATAGAAATTTTGGATGTATTCATAATGCCTAAAAAAGGATAATTCTATTTGGCGTGATCCAATATTGGATAAAATACCCCGCCTAATAGGAATCCCGAATCTCGGACTAAAATCAAAATACATCTGTCAAACTCAAAATATCTGCGTATCATGAAATTTTCTAAGCTGCCGAGTTTAAAAAATGTGATCGGCTAATTGTGTTGTATCTCGAATTAATCAGGAGACCGGTTTGCGAAAAAAAATCGTAGCTATCTCGATTCGTAACGACGGTCTGTATCGAAGAAGACAAAGTACGCCGAAAAATGGCTGTCATCGGTACCTTTGAGACACTAAAAGTTTGCTTTTTCGAAATTTGACGGGACCTCTAACAGTCAGGATCGTTTCCTAAGATCAATATCTTTATTTTTCAATCGCTATATAATTTTTGTCTGCTTACGTATAGTAGTAATAGGCCAAGACAGAGCCGGAAACATGGTCATGCATCGGAAAGTAGTACGTAGTCGAGGGATTTAAAAAAATCGAAACTTTTGACCGAAAAGGGATAAATGAATAAAAAAAGACGAAATCTTTAAGACCGATGTCCGGGCTTTCTCACGCAAAAATCGTCAGGTTCGTAGCTCATTTATCTTCGGAGGAGATAGAAAGTGAACGTCAAACAGCACGAAAATCCACCTTTTTTTCGACTTTGACCGCCGTTTTCGATCGCGTTTCTTCCTCTTACCTTGGCGCCCGTAAAGCGCCGAGTTTCTAGTTTCCGAAACGGTATCGCTTTCCGAGAAAACGTTTTGCGAACCCAGAAAAACCGCGTCGATGTCAAACGCTCCGATCCAGACTCGACACCAATATATACCTAAAAAACAAAAGATCACCGCTTAATATTGTCGGTGTTGTGATATAAGCATTTAAACATTGGTCTAGATGTCCGTCAAATGATTCGTACTTATTTTAAAAAACATAAATCGTTATACAGGGTGTTTCAGTTTATTGTTGCATAACTTTAAGATTCGATAGAACTTTTAAAATTAATGCATAAAGTCTATATAAACATGGGTCGAAAAATGCGTGGCTTCCGAAATACAGGGTGTTTAAATTTAATTTTTAAAATAGTTTTTTTTAAATATTTCGAACAATATTTGATGTATAACAGTGAAAATTAGTATACAAGGGTTTTTTGGTACGACAAAACGAACCATGGGCATAGATTTACTGTAGCCGCTAGAGGGCGCTCTCTACTGTACCTGTAGTGTATTAAAATGACCGAAAAATTTTTCTTAGTGCAATTTTTTGCCTTTTGAATAAAAAAATGATTCTTCGCACTTTTCTGCATAAAAAAGCTATCTTGTGAGTTTTCGTTATAGTTTTTGAGATATTTCGATTTTTAAGGTTCGATGCATTTTTAATTATTTATCAGAAAATAATATTTTTTTTTCGGTTTCGATTTGGGGATTACAAGTAATTAAGATGATCGTTTAGATTGTGTTTTTAAACACAGCGATAATTCCTAACTCCTAATAAACACAAAAAAACAGAATATTAATTTGTTTAATTTTCCAATATTATTTTCAACAAATTAAATTAATTATTTACAACTAAAATGCTATTGGATAGTTAGGACAAACTTACAAAATCTAAAGTAGTTGCTCGAAATGTAAACCCAATTGTTCAATACACAATTCACATCTACGAATGAACGAACGTGGTATAGCATTATTCAAATAAGGCCTTATTTCATCACATGTATTCCTGATTCTGTCTATTAGCATATCTCTTATGGTTACGGGAGTCTGGTACACTTTTTCTTTTAGAAATCCCCACACAAAGAAATCTAATGGATTTAGGTAAGGGGATCGTGGAGGCCAGGCGACTGGACCTCCACGGCTGATTCATCTTTCTTTATAATTTTCATCCAGTTTCTAACTACTCTCGAATAATGAGCTGGACAACCATCAAGCTGAAACCAGGCCAATTTTCTTAAATCTAACATAACATCATCCCACATATTTACATGTTCAGCCTTTAAAAATTACAAGAAGGTCGCAGCATTTAACCTTGCAGGCAAAAGGTAGGGTCCAAATAGTCGATTACGGTAGATACCAATCCACACGTTCACACTAAATTCATGGTGAAAATTTCTTTCCCGAACTGCATGCGGATTTTCATGCGACCAAATATGTTGATTATGAAAATTTACCACTCCACGTCTAGTGAAGCATGACTCATCGGACCATAAAACGTTACTTAAAAACTCCCTATTATTATCAGTTCTATCAAGAATCCACTGACAAAATGTGATTCTTCATTCTCCGTCCCCTGGCTGTAGTCCTTGCACAGGTTGCAAATGGTAAGGACGTCTATGGTCATTTCTAAGAACACGGTGAACGTGGCTTGCTGAAATTCCCAAGGCACCAGAAACTCTCCTAACACTTGTGGTCGGATCGCTATCAAACTCACGCAGAATCATACGGGTAAATCTGCGCTGACGAAAATTTATGTTTTGATTCCTTTGGAGATTTCCAAAACCATTTTCAATTATTTGGCGATGCACTCTTACAAATACTGAGCGAGTTGGATGTCGTCTGTTTGGAAATCTACGTGCGTATTCTCTGGCTGCTTCTGCTGCGTTTTCATTTACAAAGCCATACACAAAATGAATATCCGCTAACTCTTGTTTGGATAATAAAAATGGCATTTTTATAAAACTTACAAAAAAAACAGGTAAAAGAAACTAAATTTCGTGCATTCACATTTGCAAAAAAACGTTTCAGGTTTCAGCAGACAACAAAACTAACTGTCAACTATTTGACGTTTAACCTTATTCTGCTTTCAATTTCAAAAATAGTTGCAGGCACAGCCTACTTCTAAAAATTATCGAGATACTGACTTTTTAACGTTATTTTATCATAAATAATTAAAAATGCATCAAACCTTAAAAATCGAAATATCTCAAAAACGGCTAACTATAACGAAAATTCACAGGGTAGCTTTTTTATGTTGAAAAGTGCGAAGAATCAGTTTTTTTATTCAAAAAGCAAAAAATTGCACTACGAAAAAATGTTCGGTCATTTTAATACACTACAGGTACAGTATAGAGCGCCCTCTAGCGGCTACAGTAAAACTATGCCCATGGTTCGTTTTGTCGTACCAGAACACCCTTGTATACCAATTTTCATTGTTATACATCAACTATTGTTCGAAATATTTAAAAAAACTATTTTAGAAAGTAAATTTAAACAACCTGTATTTCGGAAGCCACGCATTTTTCGACCCATGTTTTTATAGACTTTATGCATTAATTTTAAAAGTTCTATCGAATCTTAAAGTTATGCAACAATAAACTGAAACACCCTGTATAAAATTACTGCTACTTCTTCCTAGACAATTATTAAAGTTTCATTAAAATGGGGAACTATACTCAGTGCTTATAAAAGTTTAACCAAATGCCACAAGAAACCCGTTTTGATAGCATAGATCGTGTTCGAATAATTTTTCACCACGTCTTCCTTATGCATTAATAAAATAATCGATACCGGTTGAACCGTGTATAACCATATAATTTACCATTAATAATTTAGTAAGTGGTGGTGCCGTTTGATAAGATACTATTATAGAACGAAGAAAGGGTATTTCAGGAAACAAAGCGCACCCACGTAAAGTACAATTTATTTAGACCCTAACACTAATTAATTACATAGCACATACTTTAAGCGCTGCAGTATTTATAATCCGACAGAAGAATCACTACAGAATGCAAAAACAGCTAAATTTCTCCCGGTAGGTATTACATTAAAACGCTACAGTGTGTCGTGAGAGTGATTAAAGTAAAACAATGAAAACAATGACAACAATGACAAAACGTTTAAACACTCCTTGTTCTGGCCGTTGGCACTCTTGTTGTAAATGATGTGCTAACAAGGGCATCGCTTTGGGCCGATTATTAAAAATTACACATTTTGGAAACCTCTTAAATAAAAAGGAAATTGGAAGATTTTAACCATAGTACACATTTAAACTGAAGTACTGAAGTATTAGATCCTACCATTATAAAATGTAATGTCTATGATAGAAGTTCCGCCTCATGTGATGCCAACAGACTTTATGTGCTTTCAGTTAGAAATATGAGCAGTATACATAGCATTCAAAAAGTAATTTGTTCAACTTTCTTGTATTATATGTTTTAAAAAGATAGGCACAGACATTGAAGGAACTTATTCTTGTCTGGAACATAAAAAAATCCTGAAAAAATATTTATTGCAACTGATACAAAAAATCAATGTTACTGAAAGTGTAACATGTATGTGAAATCGAACAAATTTAAGTTGTCTAAGCATTCGACTGTTTTGCAACGATCGTGCAATTTTTTACAACTTTTGTAACTTTTCTTTTTAGCTACGAAATACGTCAAATGTCCCGTTACGAATATTTTGTCTAATCTTTCTTATTATATACTAAGTGACATATAAATCCGAACACCCAGTTTAAATGGTTTTATTTTAATAAAAGTTGGTGAATGTATTTATCTTACTGTAAATAACAAGTGAAAAAATTTTCAGCCTTATCAGTTGGACATTCCGGTTTTTGTAATGCTTTTTTTTAATTCACTAACGTTCTAAAAATGAATATTTCAGCCGCAGTAAAGAATCAACGTTGGCGGATTTTGGTTCTTGACATCCTTTACGATCGGTTACGATGCCTAGAGTACGGAGACCTGTACGATTTCGTCAACCTAGTGCGTTTGATAGGGGCCGTATAGTGGGACTTCGGGAAGCTGGACTTTCTTTTCGAGCAATTGCAGTTGGAGTGCAAAGAAGTGTAGACACTGTGGATAGGTGTTGTCAGGCATGGCTTCGAGAAGAGCGTACGCAAAGAGCAAGGGGCACTGTACGCCGCCGTAGAACAACAGACCGTGAAAATCGCCGCCTAAGATTACTAGCCTTAAGGGACCGTTTCTCCACTACCAGGTCCATTGCAAATGAATGGTTTGCAGAACACGGAAGACCTATTGGCATGCAAAGTGTTTACCGACGAATGAGAAGTTTTGGCTTGTTTTCATACCGGCCACACTGGGTCCTCCCTTTAACTCGAGAACACCGACGTAATCGCCTTGAGTGGTGCAGACAACGGTCACTCTGGGATCAGGAATGGAACAGTATTGTCTTTAGTGACGAGTCTCGATTTTGTTTAGGCATGCACGATGGTCGTGCCAGGGTTAGAAGGCGACGTGGTGAAAGGAGGAATCCACAGTTTTTTGTTGAAAGACATGTTCATCACACTGTTGGAGTTATGGTTTGGGGTGCTATAGTTTATGGTTCCAGGTTACCTTTAATCTTCATCAGAGGTAACATGAACGCGCAGCGTTATATCCACGAAGTTCTAGAACCCCATCTTTTACCCTATCTTGACACCCTGGCAGATCCAACTTTCCAAAGATAATGCCCGACCACATGTTGCAAGAGTCACAATAGACTTCTTTCAACATAATGATGTCACATTGTTACCATGGCCACCAAGATCTCCCGACTTATCCCCAATTGAGCACGTGTGGGATATGATGGGTAGGAGATTGCTCAATTTGCAACGTCCTCCTCAGACTCTAGAAGCACCTCGAGAGGAGTTGGTGGTTGCCTGGAATGAGATACCACAGGAGGACATTGACCACGTGATCAGAAGCATGCCTAGGCGCGTTGGAGAATGCGTAGCACATCAGGGTGCATCCACACATTATTAAAGGTCAACGGGCTTTAAAGCAGTGCAATCATTTTGATTTTTTTATCATTTACTTATTATGCTTCATTGAGTACTTGTACAAAATTTTATTAAAATAAAACCATTTAAACTGGGTATTCGGATTTATATGTCACTTAGTATACATTATTGAAATTCCTCTTCTGTTCTATAGTTCTTAGAGGCGGTACGCGAAGAGACAGAGATACTCGTAGATGTCCCGAGTCCCAAGAATAGAGGCACAGCATTCATACAACGTCTATTACAATCACTGACTCAAATCTAAACTTGAAAAAAGTACAAATATATTCAGCAGTTGAAAGCATGACGCTGATAATTTGAATATTTTACAGTGGCACTAACAGACTGATAAACTGATTCTGCGATATGAAATTTTATGGTTTTGACCTGTTTATTCGTAAACAATGAATTTAGAACATTTTCACTTTTAGATATCCACTAACCCGAAGCAAAAAGCTTTTTTTATCGCTAATCTGACAACGGGGCGTTATGAGTCCGTCACTGATACCGTTGTTTTGGAGAACAGTGGGTTGAGTCCCCGGACTTTTTTTTTGTTTCCTCGCCTGAAAATGAAAATTTTTTTAAACCTACTAAGTCCTATTACTTTCCGGACGAACCCTGTATTACCTGAAGTCTAGGAAGTCGGTCGCCTGGCGCGCAAATCTGTACGTTTAGTTGTTTTCTTTAAACCAATCAATGTCTTGTATACCAATAAATATCTTATGAGGTGCTCACTAGTCAGACATTAAAGTCAGTCTCGCCTAATTATAATGCATACTGTTAGTGATATCATATAGAAGTTTATAAGTAATTGCGTATATAGTAGTCTCTGAAAGAAGGAAAACGATGTCTGTTACTCATTTACTGTATCCTATATCTCTATTAAGGAAATGGTTTAATTAAAATTGTTCTAAGTACGCATAATGGACAGCCATTAGCACCCGTAAAAATGCTATTAAAATGTATAATTAGCTATAACTAGAACTGCTGTCGACCAAACCTATCATGTTGTATTTTCAAGATTACCGACTCAAAGGGGAAAAACGACTTCTTCTTCGGCTTACATTTACTGCTGTCAGTGACGTAGTTTAAGCGTAAATATCATGTAAGCTTGCTCATATAAGCATGATTTAATCACCTGTAATTCCTAACATGGGTTACGTGCGTAATTATATATGCGGCCAATTAAGTTAGAATTATTATATCGTTTTTCATTTAAGAAATTATTAGCTATAACTGCTGCATTTTATTTATTTTTTATGCACCAGCATAGGTGCGCATACATTATGTATTGCGGACAATCAATAAAATTGCAAAGCTTAACATTGCAAAATGGGTAATTCGCTGTGATTTGCCAATCTGGGCTTTCAGGTAGGAAAGCTACGTCAATCTTGGTTTATTCGCGGCAGAGCGTGATCAAGGCAGGCTGATGAAGTGAAGAGATTTGGGGCCGTTCAAGTATTACGTGAGCACTATGGGGGGGTCTTTGCTTTGCTTATTTTGGATGACATGAAGGGTAGGGGGATCTAGATGATGATTACGTCATCGGTAGTTATTTACTTTTTTACACGAATGGCAATTCCCGCAAATAATGTGTAAACACAAATTATCCAGTCAGCTTCAAATATTAAAAAAGAGGAAGAAGATAAAATAAAACCCGGTAATGAATCACAACAGCAATGCGAAATTAATGAAAATACAGATAAACAGAGAGCAAAACCTTGTCAGGAAGCTATGAAAAATAAGATTGCTCTACTCGAACAAAATCTGAATGCTTTGCATTCTGCCAGATATACTATGCCAAGCCGTGCTGAAGTTGATAAACAGATCATTAAGTTGCGCGAGGAAATAAAAACAGCAAAACAGTCTTTTAAACAGGAAGGTTCAAAACGCAGTTGCCCAGAAGAAACACAGGGATAGTATGAAAAGAAAGTCAGAAGATGTTTGTCATGAAAATCCAGAAATAAAGAAAAGACTGTCTCTGAGGGATTCAGGGGGACGTCCTAATCTTGAAAGCAATCAACATTCACTATTGAAAACAATCGCGGATATAGCTTTATTTGGGAGTGCAGCAGATGATAGAAGACGAACGGAATCAATTCGCAGCGTAAAAATTCTTGATGAACTCACACAAGAATTACGTAAAATAGGATTTGACATTAGTCGCAGTGGGACATATCTTCGTTTGATTCCCAGAAAATCTAATTCTGCAGATGGACGAAGACATGTATCGACAGTCCCTGTTAAGCTCATTCGGGCTCAAACTGATCACCACAAGAGCCACTTAGATAGCAAGTTCGCTGAAACATCAATCCATTATTTAGAGAACATAGCATCCATACTTGGACCAGATCAAGTATTTTTCATTTCTCAAGATGATAAAGCTCGACTTCCTATTGGCGTAACTGCGGCGAATAAGCAAGCACCTCTTCTAATGCACAAGGAATATAGAATCAAATTGCCTGATCATGATTGGGTAATCGCTGAGCGTCATAAATTAATACCATCTGTTTATGCTGGTATCAAAATCACTTCCAATATGCTAGGACAACCGCAAGCCGTTGGATATTCTGGACCAACATACATCGCTATTTGAAGTGGAAAGCATAGTTCATCTACTGCTAATACTCATGCTCAGGATTTCGAGACGCTTCTCGAACTTGAAAAGTATCGACCATTAGCTAAAACTGACCATGGACTAGTAAAACCAGTGGTAATTATGACGGTTGATGGAGGGCCAGATGAAAATCCACGTTATCAAAAAGTCATAGGGTTTGCTACACAACACTTTAAGCGACATGATCTCGATGCATTGTTTTTAGTTACCAGTGCTCCTGGAAGAAGTGCGTATAACAGAGTAGATCGCAGAATGGCTCCTCTTAGTCGGGAACTGGCTGGTTTAATATTGCCTCATGACCATTTTGGGTCTCATTTGGCGTTACATTTGATGAACATTTAGAAAGATCTAATTTCGAATTTGCAGGAAATGTATGAGCTGAAGTATGGAGTTCAATTTAAATTGATGGCTATAATGTTAATGCAAAATATGTTGGGGCATGTGAACAAGATCTTCCTGATTTTCCAGACATTAAATGGTATTCAGAACATGTGCGTGAGAGCCAATACTTGCTTGAACAAAGCCTAGATATCATCAGAACAAGCCTTTACTGAAGATCCTGCTAATCGTACGCTATGTCTACAATAGTGCGTTTTTTCTGCATGCCTGTTCTGAATACGGATCGTGTGAAATACCGAGTTAATTTACTCGACTCCGTTTTTATCAGGTGTTGAGTATGCTTACATGACTCCGTAATCTATTAATCCATTATGATTCACCATCATGTCATGTAAACCGCTTTTTTTACAACCTCGTACACACAATCTTAATCTAATATCCAATCTCATTTTCACGTCGATCCCTTTTTTATGGTGACTAATTTCGTGTAATCGCCTTGAACCGCGAACCGGGCTACCGATTTACAAATTACGTTTACGAACGAAAAAAAATTAACGGTTATGGCCCTCCGCGTTTGGTGAGAACTTAATCAAAATACCATCATTCGGCGGTCAAAGTGGCATTCTTCAAATAAATGGGTAGGAAGGAAAAAACGGCGGGAATCCTGCTTTTTGTATATCGGCCACAGAACGATGGTTCATTGAACATTGATTGGCGTTGTGGTGTGGCAAGTTAGAAAACATCTTCAGGAAGTATGGGGTTGTCCAAAATGGACGCAGGAAAGTAAACGCATATTAAAACAAGAAAGATTGATATTCAAATCAAGTTGGGTACTTTATTTTGAAGGTTCATTTATACCATTTATTTATGAAAAATAATATCGCTCAAATGTTCACCACGACTGGATTTACAGACGTCCACGCGATGGTCGAAATTTTCAATGACATTTTGCAACATGGTCGGTTCTATGGCATTTATCTCGGCAATGATGTTGTTTTTGAGTTCTTGGAGGGTGGCTGGTTTGTTGACGTAGACTTTGCTTTTCAAACATCCCCATAAAAAGAAGTCCAAGGGAGTCAAATCGCACGATCTTGGTGGCCATAGCACATTTCCTCTGCGCGAAATCACGCGATCACCGAAAGACTGCAATCGATGGATATTGCACCGTCTTGTTGGAAATAAACATCATCCATACCCATTCCTTCAAGTTGCGGCAAAGAATAGTCCTCTATCATCACGTGATATCGCTCAGAATTGACGGTAACGGCGTCCCCGGCCACATTTTCGAAAAAGTAAGGTCCGATAATGCCTTTTGTCCACAATGCACACCACTTAGTCACTCTTTGAGGATGCATCGGCTGCTCTTGATACTCACGGGAATTTTCGTTCGCCCAGATGCGGAGATGCGGCAGTTTTGCTTGTTTACCGTCCCATTCAAAGTGAAATGCGCTTCGTTGCTGAACATGATTTTTGATGAAAAATTGGCGGTGTTCAAGGAGCCAATCTGAGAACGTTCGGCGCGAAAAATGGTCGGCCCGACGCAGCTCTTGCGTCAATTGGATCTTGTAGGCGTGTACATTCAAATCCTTGTGGAGAATGCGGAGCAAACTGGTTCTCGAAATGCCCAATTCTTGGGATCGACGCGTTGTTGATTGTTCCGGATCGTCTCTCACACTCTCCTTCACAACAGCAATATTTTCCGGTGAGCGAACGCTCCTTGGCCGGCCAGAGCTTGGCAGATTTGCCACAGAACCTGTTGCCTCGAATTTACGCATCAGACGACCGATGGTTGTTTCGTTTGGGCGGTTGTTGCGACCGAAATGTTCACGAAGCGCGCGAAACGTGTTTTTTATTTTTGCACCATTTTTGTAGAGCTCTTGAATAACTTTAATGCGGTCTTCAATCGAATACGGCTCCATAGCGATCAATGGTAAACATTCAACTAACAAAATGACATGTCGATGACAGAAAACAAAGATGGCGTCTATGTCAAATTGACGTTTACTTTCCTGCATCCCTATTGGACAACCCTATATTCATGCGGAACGTGGTGGCTTCTTCCAAAAATTCGAATAAGCTGGCCACTAGGTACGTTGACAGGTATGACGTCATGATGTGTACAGCATCTACCAAGTGCGCTTGAGGTAGTGGTTATGATGTAGTTTTCTGTAGCAGGTAAAAAAGACGAATTTATATCAACAAATAACATTGAATAGTAACTATTATTGAAGAAATATCATCCATTTGGGCATGGATTACAAATCTATGAATCAATAGTGAGTTAATAACGGCATAATTGAAAGCTTCTTATCTCACACAAATCAATGCACAAGGCACTTCAGGACGGTACAGAATCAAGCATTCCTAGGGAGTCCCACAAATGTATTGTATGAATACATGCATATCTTTTCCTTTTTTTTTGTGTGATACCACAGTGTTAAATATATTCTCGCCACACATGATGTCAGCTAGTCCGCTATGTTCGAATAACAGAGGGTAATTATCAAATATTAAAAGGTAGAAATACAAGCTGGTTCAAACATTTTTTTCAAATGTAACTTGTTATGACTTTATCTACATACATCACGATCAAAATGCGTAAGATTTATGATAAACGTAATTATACTAAGTGACATATAAATCCGAACACCCAGTTTAAATGGTTTTATTTTAATAAAATTTTGTATAAGTACTTAATGAAGCATAATAAGTAAATGATAAAAATTTCAAAATGATTGCACTGCTTTAAAGCCCTTTGACCTTTAATAATGTGTGGATGCACCCTGATGTGCTACGCATTCTCCAACGCGCCTAGGCATGCTTCTGATCAGGTCGTCAATGTCCTCCTGTGGTATCTCATTCCAGGCAACCACCAACTCCTTTCGAAATGCTTCTAGAGTCTGAGGAGGACGTTGCAAATAGAGCAATCTCCTACCCATCATATCCCACACGTGCTCAATTGGGGATAAGTCGGGAGATCTTGGTGGCCATGGTAACAATGTGACATCATTATGTTGAAAGAAGTCTATTGTGACTCTTGCAACATGTGGTCGGGCATTATCTTGTTGGAAAGTTGGATCTGCCAGGGTGTCAAGATAAGGTAAAAGATGGGGTTCTAGAACTTCGTGGATATAACGCTGCGCGTTCATGTTACCTCTGATGAAGATTAAAGCTGACCTGGAACCATAAGCTATAGCACCCCAAACCATAACTCCAACAGTGTGATGAACATGTCTTTCAACAAAAAACTGTGGATTCCTCCTTTCACCACGTCGCCTTCTAACCCTGGCACGACCATCGTGCATGCCTAAACAAAATCGAGACTCGTCACTAAAGACAATACTGTTCCATTCCTGATCCCAGAGTGACCGTTGTCTGCACCACTCAAGGCGATTACGTCGGTATTCTCGAGTTAAAGGGAGGACCCAGTGTGGCCGGTATGAAAACAAGCCAAAACTTCTCATTCGTCGGTAAACACTTCGCATGCCAATAGGTCTTCCGTGTTCTGCAAACCATTCATTTGCAATGGACCTGGTAGTGGAGAAACGGTCCCTTAAGGCCAATAATCTTAGGCGGCGATCTTCACGGTCTGTTGTTCTACGGCGGCGTCCAGTGCCCCTTGCTCTTTGCGTACGGCCTTCTCGAAGCCATGCCTGACAACACCTAACCACAGTGTCTACACTTCTTTGCACTCTAACTGCAATTGCCCGAAAAGAAAGTCCAGCTTCCCGAAGTCCCACTATACGGCCCCTATCAAACTCACTAAGTTGACGAAATCGTACAGGTCTCCGTACTCTAGGCATCGTAACCGATCGTAAAGGATGTCAAGAACCAAAATCCGCCAACGTTGATTCTTTACTGCGGCTGAAATATTCATTTTTAGAGCGTTAGTGAATTAAAAAAAAAGCAGTATAAAAACCGGAATGTCCAACTGATAAGGCTGAACATTTTTTCACTTGTTATTTACATAAAGATAAATACATTCACCAACTTTTATTAAAATAAAACCATTTAAACTGGGTGTTCGGATTTATATGTCACTTAGTATATTTATCTACCATTACATTAAATGCTGTTTTAATTAGTTACATCGAAAGTAAAAAATAAAAAGAAAGAACATGTGTTACTTTTCATACCCAAGTACACCAAAAATTATTAACCTGACAAAAACAAGCGATGAAAAAAGAAATGCTTGATTACGTAAATTATATGTTTGGAGGGTTGAGTTATATTTGTTTAACTTTTGTCGAAAGACAAGTAACGAAAATTCTGTAGAAACCTTAGGAAAGTCATTATAAATAATAGCAACATTGTAGGAAAAATTGCGTTTAAAAAACATCATTATTAAATGAAATGTTTTTCCTCAAGTAAGAGGGTTTAGACGTGAGTAGTAATTTTTGAACAAAAACTGAATAGTGATACTTGACCAAATCATTAATTTTTATCCAGTTTAGAATGGAATATTTCGCTGATACATGATCAAATTTGCATAAGTCAAAGATGAAACGTATACAATTGTTTTGAATAACTTGAATAACGTTTTTGGTGACATTGTGTAAGCATGTCTAGTATACGATATTACAATAATTTAGTTTTGCTATAAGAGTACGTAGCCTTAGGTAGGTTTTCTTTGAAAGACTTCAACATGCTCAATAAACCTTAATTTTGTACCAAAAACAACACCAAAAATTTTTGCAGAATCAGAAAATTGCAAGATTTTGTTATTTATCTGAAGATATGTGGAATTTTCATAAAAGCGATAAACGGTGGAAAGTTTTTCAAAAATAACAATTTTTACTAGCAACAGTCACAGCTGAGGCTTCTTAATCTACAAAAACTGCTCAAAATGACTACCAGTAGTCTCTTCACAGACCATCGAATCCCGAAGCACACACTGGAGCTGTTTTTTATTATGTTACTTCCAGCAAATAGATTTATCAACGAAAAGTGGGGCTAGATCAGATTGATATGACAAGTGACAGTTCGAGGTTGACAGAGATATTGTATACAAACACTTATTTCCGTGATAGGCAGGTTCTAGTTCTTAAAAATTGAGTACTAAATTCATGGACACATTTTTTTGTAAACAAATTTATTAGGTGGAAAATTATGTATAAAATTTTGGATCGGAACAAACGGCTGTTAATTTTTGGTCGTTTCAAGGTTTCTAGGTTTGAGTGTGGAGTCCTAAGGTTGAAGTCCATGCAGGTCATACATCTAGTCCTCTTCGACCTTCTTCCTTAAATCCTGGAGTGATTGTTTGAAAATGTGACTGATAAAAAAAGGTTCTATTACCTTTAAAGGAACTGTATTCTGTAATAATGAAGACGAGTCGCTTTCGTACCTGATTATTTTGAGCAGTTTTTCAAATTAAGAATCTGAAGTGTAATTTCTGCTACTAAAAAGTATGATTTTGCCAAAATCTGTTTTGCCTTGTATATTCGCTGGTAAAGTGGTCAACATATTTGTACTAGAATCACACTTTATAATTCGCATACAAACACATTATGCTACTGTTGTAACGTATTTTCCAATATTGTAATACATCACCGAATTTCAAATTTAATTTCAACGGTCGTAAACACCATTCATTTATTTATGGCAGTTAAATTTCCAATTAGTGTCTGCTAGCAAGCCAAAAATATGTAAATGTCAATATTGTAAACTGTTTTGATGCCTCGCCCATATAATTAAATTTAACATAGCATTAAACAAGTGATTAACATATTACTACATTCCAACTTTCATCGATCTATTTATCGCTGGTTATGTATCGTTAGTATAGTCAGTGGGAAATAACAAAATTACCAAGTTTAGTTCATAAAGTTACGACTGCTAAATTTAGTACGGGTGCTAAAGATATTTCACTCATTTCTAAATATCCAAAGGCTAATGATTCTACTGACTAGCATGTATATCTATCTATAACTGTATTAATAATGTAGATAAAGTCATAAAACAGATCTTTAAGATTCACCTTGTCTTTTCCTAATCTGCTCTTCTAACCATTGCATTTAAAAGAAGAGTCTCAATTATTAAATTCTTCATACAATGTTAACCATTTATAAAATAGTGATCTAGAGGTTAGCTCGATTGAACGAGAACGAATCAACTTGTATTTCAACTCAAGACGAACTTAAAAAGCTAAATGCTGTCTTTTTTTTTCATTTAGATCCACATCGCGTCAAGTTTGTGAAAGCTTGGCAATCTAGTCATCTATGAAATGTCCACGGGACTGTTTTCAGAGACACAAATTCTGGTCAAGGAAGAAGTGCAATACCGTCTGTGATCCCTAAAAGCTACAAGCGAACTGTGATATACTAAAAAAAACACAATAGTTGTGCAATATTACTAACAGAAGATTGCGATAAGCTAATATGCTATAGAGATGAAATAATTTATTTTTGGATAGTGTTGGGTACCGATAACAAATGTTCAACTTGTGAAACAACTCAAGTGGGACCACAGATAGACAAAGGTGTGGTGTGAGGATATTTCAAGAAAGTGAAGTGTGAAAGGGTGTGATTAATTTATTTTTTGTGAAGTGCGGTTCGATAAGCAGTCAAAATTGCTATCATAGTGCGACTGCAGGAAAATGAGCAAGATGTGGGCAAAGAAACTACCGAGGTCAAGGAAAAAGAGGGGCATCAAGAAACGGTGGATACGCCACTAACATCGCCGTCCGATGATTTGGCTGAGAAACAGGTAATTCGTTGTGTCGTAAGTTTGCTGTTAATAAAGAAACTACGAGGTCTGTAAATCAGGTGATGAGGTTTTTTACTCAAATACAGGGTGTCCGCAAAGTTGGGGTTTACCTTTTCAGAAATAACAGGTAATGGGTAGTGAAACGAGGGCGACCAAGTAAAAAAAATAAAGGAAAAAGTACTCACTCTCCAGTTGACGAGAAGGGCTAAGTACGTCTCTGCCCGAAATCATACCGCTCCAACAGAAAATGAAATCAGCTGATGCGCTACCGAGCAGACGCGGGCAAACAAGGAAGGCAAAATGTTGCGTAAAAAATCTAGGTATTGCATCCCGTCCAATCGATTTGGGAGAATAAATGGTCCAACGAGCATACCGTTCACCATGCCAGCCCATACATTCACCGAAAATGTTTGTCGCAAATGTGCCCGACGGACAGCGTGCGGATTTTCTACTGACCAAACATGAGTGTTGCGAAAGTTATTCACCCCATTACGCGTGAACGTAGATTCGTCTGTCACCAATATGCACTTCAAAAAGTCCGGATTATTGTCATGTTGATGCAACAACCACTCACAAAACCGCACTCTTGCTGTAAAATCGTCAGGTTGAAGGGCTTGTACACGTTGGACGTGAAACGGATACAGCCCCTCTTCACGCAGCGTTTGCCACACTTTAGTTTTTGATAGTTGCACTTCTCTAGCCACGTCTCTAGTGCTTGTTGAGGGATTCTCGACTACGCGATTACCTCTACACGCGTGACCGTAACCGTCGGTTGAAGGTTGCATACTGACCTGACACACTGACCCCGACCCAGTTCTGTCGTCGGGTTGAGCTAGTGTCCTAGTACCACTCGGAGATGTCGCGGCTACAGGACGGTATTCAGATATTTTTGATGTTGCAGAGCCCTGTATCTCGGTTCCCTTAAGACATTGTTGTATATGGTACTAAGAAAAATTGCTTATGTTTTCAAGATCTACACGTCGTGTAAAGAAAAACCCCAACTTTTCGGACACCCTGTATAATTACAATTGGCGGCGTGATGGATTTTGACATGATGTGGTGTTGTTAGATCTGTCTTAGCAGTATTTAGCGTATTTTAATCGAACATTTTGATTTCGAAATTTGTTTCGTGGGGTACAGTTTAAACGGCTTGATTGATTTTTAGATTTATCTTGACAGTGCAAGTGACAGTGATTTTATAAAATTAAAATGGCGGATTTTACATGCAAAGTTCAACTTTGAAATTTCTATTTCAGGGGTTTCAACCCGAACGACTTTATTTATTTTGACATTTTAGAGATCCTTAGATTCGTGTTTTTAGCACAAATAAAGGTATACTCCACAAGGATTAGTGAGCCAACAATATTCAATTTTTCCACAACAGAGGCTAGCCGCATTGATATAATCTGTGCTAGTGAGGATCTTATCTCTATTGATTCTAAATCATTGCCGGTTTCTCAAAATCTCTCAGATCATAATTTAATTTACTCAGCCTTTCGAAAGTCAAAAATAAATAAATCACACAAGACTATTAAATATAGATACTACAATAATATAGATAGAGAGTCCTTCTTAAATGAAGGGTTTCTACTTGGGTGGGACGATATTTACTATATAAAACAAATCGACCAAATAATAGAAGTCTTTAATGAAAATATAGCAACTGTTATGAATAAACATGCTCCGATAAAAACAAAACAAATAACCGAAAAACCTTATGTACCCTGGATAACTCAAAATATAAGAATTTTAATCAGACTAAGAGATAAAGCTGATAAAAAATTTCTAAAATCCAAATCACAGGCTCATTTGAATATTATAGACAATTAAGGAATCATACAAAGCATGCAATTATCCAAGAAAAAAATACATTCTTTAACTTACTCTCAACAAAGAAAGGTAAGGAATTTTGGACACTAGCAAAAAGCTCAACATAACATGCAAGAAAACTCACTCAACTATACCCGAACACTTACAAAATGTAAGTGACATACACAATTACTTCCAGCAGACCGACAATTTACCAGACACTGCATCCCAAGAATTAATCAATTTTTACAAAAACAATGTAAACATTAACGATTTTCTTAGCTTCCAACTGTTAGACAGGGCCAGTCTAATCAAAATTGTAAATAATATCCCATCAAATGCCATTGAAGAGGATGTTTTCTCTATGAGAGACCTAAAGTTATCTATCCCATTTTGTACGAATGCCTTGCTGAATATAATCGATCGATGTATTTTGGGGGGATTTTCCAGAAATATGGAAGAAAGCTATTGTTAAACCATTACCAAAAATAGCAGAACCTAAAGAATGTACAGACTTGACGTCTATTAGCATATTACCCGCTACATCCAAAATATTAGAAAGGCATATTTATAATCAATTGTGACACAAACGATATCATACTCGATAGTCAATCCGGTTTTAGGAAAAGCTTTAGCACAAGTACATCATTAGTTAATATCTTGGGTGATATCAGACATCATCAAGAACAAAAAATAGTACCTGCATGGTTCTTCTCGATTTTAGTATAGTGTTCGACACTCTGAATCATGAAATGTTACTAGCTAAGCTACATTACCAGAGGTTTTCGCAGAGCTCCGTAAATCTCATGAAAACTTACAGCAAAAAGCAACCGTTCAAACTGTGTTATGTTAGCAAATGATTCCGCTATTTACAAAACCGATTTTAAACCTATAAAAAGAGGAGTTCCTCAAGGTTCAATTTTATCTCCTTTGCTATTTTCAATCTACATATCTGACATGGTCAAATCGGTAAAATTCGCAAAGATAAAACAATATACAGATGACTCACAAATATCTCCTTTGCAAAGCATCACAATCTTAAACTAAACCCCTCAAAATCGCAAAGAATGGTTATGACTGAACACAGTAATGAAAGAGAACATTTTGAACAAAATTTAGTAATTTCTATTAACAATGACAGAATCCCCATGGTTCAGGAGACAAAAAATCTAGACATTATATTTGATAGTTCGCTTGGCTTCAGAAGTCATATAAAAAACAGAACAAATTTGGCTTAAATACGACTAAGAAATATAAACAAATTAAAAAAACATTTATCAGCCAAACAAAAATATTATTTGTGTAATACCTTAATTTTATCACTTTTTGAATATGGAGATGTCGTCTATGGCGATTCGAACCAAAAAATGCATACAAAAAGTTCAAAATAGTTGCATGAGATTTTCGTTTGGAGTTCCATATCGAAACCTTATCACTCCTTATCTGAATAATTACAACATGTATTCTTTTATCTATAGGGTTATAAAAACAGGTCAACCGCCCTATTTAAGAGAAAGATTTGTGCCTTTGCCTAGTGCCCAGAGGAGCAGAAATAATCTCAATTTTATCGTACCTAGGCATAGAACGCGTTCCTTCCGGCGATCGTTTGCTTATGTGGCGGTTCACTTATGGAATAATTTACGAACTTCAGTTAAAAGCTCATCGTCAAAAGCATTCTCAAAACTGACAAAAACGTTGTTACAGAATCACCAGCTACTTTAACAGCGCTTGTGTGAGCAAAAATATCGTTTTTACATTCCTACTCGCTGACAAGTTGTATAGATTTGTTCTTCGCTTCCGTTGCCAGCTCCCAGGGGTTCTTTCTTCATTTTTGCCTTTTGCCTATTTCACCGCCTTTTCAATTGCCTCTTTATTGTTTTTTCTCTATTTTGTTTAAGGATTTTTAGGGTGTTCAGGGCTTTCTCGCATGGACTCTTTGTACTAAGGGTCCAATGTATCGGTTTTATAATCGAGAGCCTGTCATTGCTCTATATTGTAAAATTTCCTTTGTGTATGATGTTTATTCATGCCGAAATAAATATTATGAATTTGAATTTTACCCCCTTCATCTATTGCATTACACTTAAACTGTCTTAGGTGGTTTAGGTCTAGGTAGCTATAACTAGACACTATTTATCGGACCGCAATTAGGTAAAAAGACATCTTAAAGCTTAATCTGCCTCTTTTATCGCTAGGTTTACGAACGCGGTATAATAGGCTATCCGCTAAGATTCGAATAGGGTCTGAAAACCATTAAACGTTTTATTTCCGTCTAGTTGCTGTTATGTATGGGCATCGGTTAATGTTTATTTATATTGAGTGAATTTAATTCACCGTAAAGCCATAACTGGCGCCTATAAATATTACTACCTCGCATTAAGTTGGTGGCTATGAATAGCTGGGTCACTGACGGAAAAACCTGCCATATTCTGGTTTCCTCAAGCTATGCAATCAGGATAATTCTACACAATTTAGCAGTGGTATCCTTAGAATAACGTTCCTAGATCTACTCATCGATATACTCGTACTTGTTATTCAGTTGAATCAATCGATATTATCGAATCATTTGAGTGTGTGAGCTAAATAATCATACGTGACATATAAATCCGAACACCCAGTTTAAATGGTTTTATTTTAATAAAAGTTGGTGAATGTATTTATCTTACTGTAAATAACAAGTGAAAAAATTTTCAGCCTTATCATTTGGACATTCCGGTTTTTATACTGCTTTTTTTTAATTCACTAACGCTCTAAAAATGAATATTTCAGCCGCAGTAAAGAATCAACGTTGGCGGATTTTGTTTCTTGACATCCTTTACGATCGGTTACGATGCCTAGAGTACGGAGACCTGTACGATTTCGTCAACTTAGTGAGTTTGATAGGGGCCGTATAGTGGGACTTCGGGAAGCTGGACTTTCTTTTCGGGCAATTGCAGTTAGAGTGCAAAGAAGTGTAGACACTGTGGTTAGGTGTTGTCAGGCATGGCTTCGAGAAGGCCGTACGCAAAGAGCAAGCGGCACTGGACGCCGCCGTGGAACAACAGACCGTGAAGATCGCCGCCTAAGATTATTGGCCTTAAGGGACCGTTTCTCCACTACCAGGTCCATTGCAAATGAATGGTTTGCAGAACACAGAAGACCTATTGGCATGCGAAGTCTTTACCGACGAATGAGAAGTTTTGACTTGTTTTCATACCGGCCACACTGGGTCCTCCCTTTAACTCGAGAACACCGACGTAATCACCTTGAGTGGTGCAGACAACGGTCACTCTGGGATCAGGAATGGAACAGTTTTGTCTTTAGTGACGAGTCTCGATTTTGTTTAGGCATGCACGATGGTCGTGCCAGGGTTAGAAGGCGACGTGGTGAAAGGAGGAATCCACAGTTTTTTGTTGAAAGACATGTTCATCACACTGTTGGAGTTATGGTTTGGCGTGCTATAGCTTATGGTTCCAGGTCACCTTTAATCTTCATCAGAGGTAACATGAACGCGCAGCGTTATATCCACGAAGTTCTAGAACCCCATCTTTTACCCTATCTTGACACCCTGGCAGATCCAACTTTCCAACAAGATAATGCCCGACCACATGTTGCAAGAGTCACAATAGACTTCTTTCAACATAATGATGTCACATTGTTACCATAGCCACCAAGATCTCCCGACTTATCCCCAATTGAGCACGTGTGGGATATAATGGGTAGGAGATTGCTCAATTTGCAACGTCCTCCTCAGACTCTAGAAGCGCTTCGAGAGGAGTTGGTGGTTGCCTGGAATGAGATACCACAGGAGGACATTGACCACCTGATCAGATGCATGCCTAGGCGCGTTGGATAATGCGTAGCACATCAGGGTGCATCCACACATTATTAAAGGGCAAAGGGCTTTAAAGCAGTGCAATCATTTTAAAATTTTTATCATTTAAACTGGGTGTTCGGATTTATATGTCACTTAGTATATTTGATACATCTCATTGATGTGTAGTGATAATATTTTATTTCATACGTCAAAGTTGTAGAAGCTGTTTGGCTTAACGAGTGCTTAGTATGCAATATGCCACTTAATGTTGTTTCACCCTGTTTAGTTTAATTTACATTTATACTACTAAGCTATACAAACGCGATACCAGTTCGGAAATTTGGTAATTCTGGGGACTGTTAAAAATATTTAAAATCGACGAAATTTTAAAAATCACCAGAAGTTACCATTTCCAAAAAGTGTTTCACCAACCACCGGATTACTCATAAGATGACCAGATCTGGTGACATTTCACAGACCTGGCAACACTGCCTTGAAAGGAGATAATAGATACGTAGGAATATACCAGTGTTGCCAGCCGATTTGTTTTCGGTAGATAAAGCCAAAAATTTGAAATTAAGGTGGGGCAAATACTATTTTTTTTTTTTTTTTAATAAAAACGCTCGGTTGCACCAAATTGAAAATAGAGCGGGGGTGTCAAAGTGCTATATTCTTGTGTTTCGCTGAAATATATCAGATAATTAAGAATTTGAGAAATATTTCAGTAGGTTTCGCGTTAAAATCGGTAGACCTGATAGAACTGAAAAAACTAATTGATCCGCGGAGTGACCATACTATTAGTATTCTGTATACTTCGGCCCCGCAGTATACCAACACAATACTCCCATAAAGACGTAACTGCACTCCGAGCGATAAATTATGAAACGGCCATTAAAACCTTCATTGCGCCGTCGTCGTTTTATGTTCATTGTTTTGTAAAATGCAATTATCGGCAGCGTAATTAATAATAGCCTGCCGTTAAGATATATGCCTTTTTTATTGTGCATATTTCTTTTTTCGCGTTACGACACTCGCTAATTAGCGCCTATTAATGTACTGGATGCATGATTGAAGTTGAAAGTTCTATCAGACATCGAGAGTTTCGTAATACAAAGCTCAATTTTTTAATCGTAGGTTGACTGGCTATTAACTGGATCTATTATATCTAGCATAGTGATATGTTCCATCCGTATTTACTGATCATTCCGTCAGTGTCCAGGCTGCATGGTCTATAAACATCACATTCCGCGATAAATACGTGAAAAACGTCAAAAAAACGACATAATGTCACTATTCAAGATACGTAATACGAGGGTGGTCCCAAAAGTACCCGACCCAACGAAGAAAACACAAAAATTTTGTAAAAAAGTGTATTTATTTTTCAACATAATCTCCTTTGAGCTCCATGCACTTTTCCCAGCGATGTTCAATAAGTTCGATACCAATTTTATAATAAGAACTGTCTTGCTCCTCAAAATAGGCATTACCTGCCGACATCACTTCTTCATCGTTGGAAAATCTTGGGCCACTGAGCCATTTTTTCAAGTTTGGAAACAGAAAATAATCCGAGGAAGCTAAATCTGGTGAATAGGGAGCATGAGGTAGTAATTTAAACTTTAATTCTTTAATTTTGGCGATTGCAATAACGGATTTGTGAGCTGATGCATTGTCTTGATGAAACAACACTTTCTTATTAACCAAATGCGGCCGTTTTTGCTTGATTTCATTGTTCAAACGATGCAAGTTTGCATAATACTCGCAGTTGATAGTTTTGCCTTTTTCAAGATAGTCAATGAAAATTATACCACGCGCATCCCAAAAAACCGACGCCATAACCTTGCCTGCAGATCAAACCGGTCTTTGCCGTCTTTGGAGCCGGTTGTCCCTTTTGAGTTCATTGTTTTGATTGTTCTTTTGTCTGGGGTGTTTATGAAACGACGCAAAAATTCTGCTTTGTTGCTGTGAAACTTCGCTAAACACTCAATTGAAACATGTTCACGACACTGTTTTTGCTCGATTGTGAGCAATCGCTGCACCCATCTTGCACACAGCTTTCTCATGTCCAAATTTTCATATAACATGCGATGAACCGCACTTTTTGAAATGCGAACTATGTCTGCTAGCTCGCGCACTTTCAGTCGACGTTCATTCAGTATCGCTTTGTGAATTTTCTTTACCATTTCTGGAGTCGTCACCTCACTTGGTCGACCACTGCGATGCTCGTCTTGGCAGCTCATGCGGCTTCGTTTAAACTCTGCTACCCAATATTTTACTGTTGTAAACGAAGGAGCAGACTCACCCAGAGTAGAATCCAGTTCAGCTTTTATATTGGTTGGGCCTTTGAAATAAAAGTATTGTACCACATAACGATGACCAATTTTCTCCATTTTCACAAATTCACTAAAGACGTTCAGTATTGGTGTCTGCCAAACAAATACTAAACAACGTGGCGTCTCCAAACTTGACACATATGCTTTATAGGTTGCATACTTTCTAATAGAATGATATTTTTCAAACTATCGCCATCTCTACCTCAGGCCGGGTACTTCTGGGACCACCCTCGTACACCTGGTCAACTCTGGCCGTGTTGACGTTGACAGTTTATTTCAAAAAGTATTTCTTACTGTCAAGCTCATCCCAAAACGGCAGTTAGCTTTAACCACAAAACATTCTGTGAATCGACTAGTAAGTTGTAGTTAAACGATGACTGACCTATTTTGCTTGGATAGTGACAGGAGTTCTTGCAGATGACAAGAGACGCAAACTTCGCAAAACTTTCATAACACGATACTTTTGATCATAAAATAATGAAACAGTGAAATTTAGGTGTTTTGTCGATAATAAAAAACTACTTGCAAATATCAAATTAGAATCGTGGACAGCAGTGTACTGTGCAACGAATGATAATGATGCTGCAAACACACTCATTGAACGCATAAAATATTTAACTGAATGTAGTACAAACAGAGTTAAAATTAAACATTTTGACAGAAGCAGGAATCCCTGGATAACTAAAGGTTTGATAAAGTCTGCCAACAAGAAAGAGAAACTATACAAAATAATGAAAGCATCGCCATGTGCAGATACCTCCCATAAATATAAAGAATATAAAAATATTTTTATCAATCTAGTTAGAGAAGCAAAACGCCAATTCTATCTAAAAAAATTACAAGATGCCAAATCTGATCCAAGAAAACTGTGGTCAGTTGTCGATCACTTAACTAACAAAGACGTCCAAGAAAAGCCAAATATTGATGAAATTAAGAATCGTGATAGAACAATATTAACAGATAAACGACAAATATCCGATGCATTCTTAAATTTTTTCACTAATGTTGGAGAAAATTTAGCATCCAGTATTAAAAAAATGGTTTCGAACGAAAAGTTCACAAAAACCCAACTTCCCAATTCATTCTTTTTAGAAAGCGTTAGTCCGATTGAAGTACAAGAAGCTGTTCTATCACTTAAAACCAAAAAAAGTCCTGGTGTAGATGGTATCAAAGCTGACCATTTAAAAATAATAGCCTACGACTTACCCGAACCACTTTCTTACGTCATTAATTGGTGTTTCCAATCTGGAATTTGTCCTGATGCATTTAAAACAACTGTTATTACTCCTGTTTATAAAAGCGGTGACAGAATGGAAACATCAAATTATAGACCCATATTATTACTATCGAATATAGCCAAAATTTTCGAAAAATTACTACAAAAAAGGATATTACAATTTCTGGACAAAAACAAAATTATATGTTCTGACCAATATGGATTTAGAAAAGGAAAATCTACTACAGATGCAATTTTGGCTGCAATGGATGAAATTAACTCTAATGTCAACAAAAAGATTCCTACTATTGGTATCTTTGTTGATCTAAAAAATGCCTTTGATACGGTTAACCATGTCGAGCTTCTGAAAGTTATGGAAAGATTGGGATTTAGGGGAGCGTCACAAATCCTTTTAAAAAATTACCTTTTAAATCGGGCACAGACTGTCAAAATCACTAACACTTACAGTAAAAAAATGTACATCAAGTGTGGCGTGCCTCAAGGAACAATACTAGGCCCACTATTATTTAGTCTCTACTTAAATGACTTATTCAAAATTAACAGTTCTGGAAAGATTATATGTTTTGCAGATGACACCCTCGTATTATATAAAGCTGATGACTGGAGCACACTGAAGCAAATAGCTGAACAGGATTTTATAAGGATCATTGACTGGTTTGATACTAAAATTTTAACAGTTAACTTCAAAAAAACAAAATTTATTGCATTTACATCCTTTTCAAAAATTTTACCTACCTTCGAACAAATGTCCGTTAATTATCATGGCCAAAAGACCAAAATCGATAGAGTTAACACTTTGAAATATCTTGGAATATTTATAGACTCACATCTAAGGTGGGATAACCATATTAAATATGTTATCAAAAAAATTAGAAATGTTGCCTATAAACTCAAAATGCTTGCTAACATTCTTACAGAAAGTTACCTGCGAATCCTATACCATGCCTTAGTTGAAACCCATATAATATACGGCATCACAGCCTGGGGTGCCGCCTGCAAGACATATATTTCTGACCTGAATATAGCACAAAAAACTGTTTTGAAAGCCATTTTCCATAAGCCAAGATTATATCCAACGAACAACTTATATCAAGAAACAGGGATACTTGATACAAGACAACTTTATTTCTTACATGCCACCACCTTATACCATAAGTATTGTAATAAAAAGAAAAATCCTATAAACACGAGCATAACACACGATTTCGAATAGGCTCATCTAATATCCAAAGACCACACAAAACATTATTCAAAAAATCATTTAAATTCTTAGCAGCTAAATTATATAATGTAGTACCAAACGAAATAAAGATACTTAATTTTGGAAAAAAATTAGAAGAAAATTGAAAGACTGGGTTAGTAATGTGCAGCGAATGACTATACATAATTATATAGAAAACTAAAACTACAAAATTCCAATTACATTAATACCTTTTAGATTTAACAATAATTGTTGTATAATATATATGATTGATTGTTAGTTATTAAGATATAAACCACACACAGACGATGCCTTCTGTGGTTTTTTCATATTTATTTGCCCATTTTTTGTATTTTGGCGAATAAATATTATTATTATTATTATTATTATTATTATAGAAGCAGTGAGGCTGCATCCGCAATTATTATGGGTTTACTAACCATAACCAGAACCTGAAAAACAAATGTAGCTAGCGCTAGTTGCTCAAGCTAATGCAAAACTGAGCCTAAAAAAGCTCTAGCTCAGTATTGTGTAAATGACATACATTTCAGGGCTGATGGCTTTTTACTTTGAAGCAAAACGCCTTTTTTCAGATAGCAAACTTTTTTCTACTTTTACAACAGAGTGAAGATCCGTTATTTATGTATTTGTTTTTTTGTTACAGGTAAGTTACATGACGTCGACTTGTTCTGGGCTTTTCGAAAGGTATGATATTTTCGACAATGTAGTAATTAACTTGATAAATATTAGTACAAAGTAAAAAGGACGATACATTTTGAGACTTACGGCTGTCTATCACGACACGAAATTTTGTTCATAATTTGCTACCAAATTTAAAAAAAAAATGCGTTATTGAATTTAGTTCCAAATCTATTTACAGATTAAAATCCTGTCTGTCACGTAAATAAATTTTTGTAATAAATTTCGTACGAAATCATGCGCAGTCGATAGAAAAAACTATAACTGTCAACTTTTAACTGTCATTTGTCACGTCAAAGTCATCCTAACCACTTCTTTGTTACGGCTTGCTACTTTCAACGAATAGAGAATTGTAAAAAATGGGGCGATCCCGTAATTCGCACATGGGTATTTTTCAACAAATTTAGAAATGTCATTTTGCATTTCTTAAAGTAAATGTTGAAAATGGTCAATGACTCTCCATGCAATAATAAGGATTTTGCTCAAAAGGTTGCCGCACATTTTGCAATGTTTGAGGTGTAATTTGAAGGCACTCATTCACAATTCTTTGTCGCAGGTCTTCTAATGATGTTGGCTGAGTTGCATAGATTTTGCTTTTTGAATGACCCCACATAAAGAAATCCAAAGGTGATAAATCTGCCGATCTTGGGGCCATTCAATCCATCGATCTGGAAACGTCTGATCTAAATATTGTCGAACACGTAATGCGTAATGTGATGGGGCACCATCCTGTTGGAACATCAACCCATTCGTAATGTACCGCCGATCATTCTGATTTTCAATTATGGCTGTTAATACAGGATCTATGGCGTCTTCCAGTAATTAAAAATACATTTCACCGGTCAAATTTTCAGGTAAGAAAATAGGACCAACTAAATAATCGCCAAAAATACCAGTCCAAACATTTAATTTTTGTGGCTGCTGTGTATCAACCTCATGGGAAACATTCGTCGGAAAAGCAAGTGTTGAATAGAAAATGTTCATCGTTTATAATTCATATCATATCAAAATTGTTTTCATTAAGTTCTTGTACCAGGTGAATTTTATGCGCCACCCTGTATTAGACGGCGATCTGCATTATAGCTGCCCACATCTCATGAAACGAAGTGAACGAAACCGTATAAGAATTTGGTGTCGAAAATGGATCAGGGAGAGGAACTGGGGAATGGTTGTGCTCCAAATGCTAATTAAAGGACCTCTAGTGGACACTCCATTGGCTTATACGCCTACAGTATATTCAGATAAGAGACAGACCGGACATAAACAAGACCACGTGATCATCGAACGCTGTAACATTCGGCCGGGACGTATTAAGAGTCACGCAATACATATTTTAGATAGTAGATGCTGCTTTGCGTAACCTTGTAGTAAATTAGCACAATTCGATGTGTATACGATTGGTGATGGATATAGGATCATGTGGGGGTGGGGTAAGAAATATATAATGATGTAAATACACATAAGGGTTTCAAAATTTTCGCTTCGATTTCCAGCTTCGGATGCCGCCTGATGTTTGGTGAAATACAGCCGAATATAATCTCAAAATGGCGTTTAAATTAGCCTAAATTAAAAGTAATCGTATATCTCTTAAAATTGCTTTTAGAATATTGATTAGTATATTTTTTGATTTCTAGGTAAATATGTAACCAAATTAAAACGTTCAAAACGTAAAAAATGTGCATGGTTGAACATTGTCAGAAAGTAGATTCTTGAATAGGTTTTGCCAAAATGGCTTCAAAAATGTCAATAATTAATTAAAAAATACGGTAGCTTTATAATTACTTATAACTTACCGAATTTGATGAACGACATCTTTTATTGGAAAGATGAGCTTGATGAGCTTTCATCATCGCTACTGCCTGAAGCACCAACGTCAATAATGAATGGCTCGACTTGTTCCTCTAAAATATTGTCCAGTTCCCACATTCTCTTGTCAACTTTGTCTTTCACGTGCTTAATACAGTTTTCTCATTTTTGCGCTGTTATTAATTCTAGTGCTTCTTTGAAAAGTCCTTTGAGGTCACAAAATTTAAAAGTTGTATTGTGCTTAGCTATATAATTTTTAACCTCTGTCCATATGAGCTCAATGGGATTGAGCTCGCAATGGTATGGAGGTAAACGGAGCACAGTTTTATTTTGACGATTCGCCATTCATTTCCTCGTGGTAATCTCCAGTTTTCTTAGACTCAAAGCACCACAGACCGTCAACAACAAATCCATCCTCACTGCCAATATGGCAGATAATGAGCCTTTTCCCTTTACCTGGAAATCGAAGTACTAACTGGTGTAGATTTTTTTCAATAAGCGAACCTTTTTCAAATGTTTTCATCACATTCAGCGAAAAAACATTGAGACATGAGTATCAGATTGCTATAATTGGGATTATTTAGTCATATTGAAAGAAAGAATATGATTACTCAGCGCTTCACAATTTAATTTAAAGTTATAAACCTCTAAAAAATGAATGATCAGGAACCTGAAATACGCGCAAATATTAATATTAACAAATTATAACTTTATAAAGCTTAAAGTATGAATTAAAATGATTAGAAATATTAGGAACGGTACACAATATAAAACTTAGTAACTTTTTTTAAGTTTATAATATTCGACATATTTTAAGATTATATTAAAAAATTATTGAAATATCGAAAACACATAAAAACATGGCTTTAAAAAGTTCTAACAAATGAAAATGACAATAAAACATCCACGCATTTTATCGAAAGTTATAAAAGTTTTGTTACTTGTAATATGTTTTATCTGCCCCCTGGAATTAATGTTTAGAACCTTGTTCCCAAGGTTTGAAAAACATCCGATTGTTGTCTATTACTCGTATTTACCTGCTTAATTTTTTAATCCGGTGGACAGTCCATCTAGAAAGGCCCTCCTGGATGAAGTTACAGAATCATCAACCCATACTTTACTTGTAGTGTGTCCTGCGTTTACCCATGTTTCATCAAGGTAATAAATCTTCCTGTTTTGATTTCTATATTTCCCAATTTTTGTTAAATAATCCCTCCTCCATAGCACAATTTCTTCTCTATCCAGTAGTAAACTATTACGATCCCGTTTTTTCCATTTGAAATTTAAATGCTTCAGTAACGCATGGAAAGTTGATCGTTTGAAATTTGGCAACGTTGTATCTCCATTTACCTCCTGCAGTACTTTATCTATAGTAGGTATTTCATTCCTAAAGAAGAATTCGTGCACTTTCCTCCTAATCGCATGCTTATCAGCTTCATCCAATGATTTAACAATGCTTTTGCGATGTTTACTGGTCATTGGCTCAGAAAAGGTGTGATTTTTTTTGTATTGTCTTAACACATTAAACACTGATGCGCGACACACCCCAACTTTGTGAGAAACCTTCACAACAATTTCTTTGATGGTTGATGCCTCGTTCTCCTCGCGCTCGATCTTATATATATTCAAAATGACCTCTTTCATTTCTGCACTCAGGTGTCTTTTCTTAGAGCGTTTCCTAGATGGACTACAGGAGTTTACAACTTCATCGGCAGTATCTGTACTACTGGGCATTTTGCGCAAGCAGTTGATAACAATAACAATCAATAACAAGGTATAACAATAACAACGACAAACTCAACAACTTAATAAGATAACAAACGAAAACGTCCAAAGAAATATCAAAACCTGAATGTGACTCTGCCTTGATACGACTGCTCTGCCGCTCGACATAGGCATTTAATTGCGAATTGACCAATGAGGGCTCCTGTTTTACGTCGAGACGGCGGCGTTAACGTGAAAATCACCCGAACCTTTTGTTTACATCCGGTCTATCTCTTATCTGAATATACTGTAGTTGGATCTAAATTCATTCTTTTTTTCCAACGCAGCTTATTTAGCTTTTCATATTTCTCATAATCGTTTAGTACTAACGTATATCCTAAAAGTTTTGGTACAAAACATTTAGCGGATTTTTTTAATGATCAAATTTATTTAAACACAAACTAGTCATCATAAATTACCATTTTGTGCCAAAACTTTTAGGAAATGCGTAATGGACTTAAAATATGCCTGAGAGATATTGAGTCCTTCTACTTGACCTATCCAACTAACGAGTGTCTTATGTTTAGTAGCTCTCTTAATGAATCTCATAGATTTACTGATAACATAACTTTTTTTCATAATATTTTGACCATGACATGATAAAGTTTTTCAGTCGACGAGTAGAACAGCATAAACAGGTTCTATAGTCAACGCCAAACAAAGTGGCGTGCACGTCATCAAGGTGGGTGTGTTGAAAAATTTACATTGTTGCCAAACTTTTTGTAAAATAATAAAATTTATTATTTACATATCTAGGTTTATAAGCAATATTAACCTCAAATGAGAACAAAAATAATAGTATAATAAAATTATAGATCTGTACTTGCATAATCATTAAGTATGACAATTATTGATCAGATGACACTATGAAACTACCATATTTAATTGATAGCTTAAAGGTACTGAATAAAAATCCAAATGGGGTCCTCCAAATTTTATGCATGGTATTTATTTTACAGAATTCATACAGAAAAATGCATTCTAAAATTAGGTAAGCTACTGGTGTAAGCTTTTTCTGTACAATAAAGTTAGTCGGAGTTTCTTTCTTCAGCGCTGTCTGAATCTGAATCTTCATCACTCTCAAAGTTGATTATTAAAGGTTCGATGTCTGGTCGATCAAAAATTCGTTCTCTTTCATACCATTTAAAAATTTCTTGCTCAGTATGTCGAACACTATTTTTCCACATGTCTGGGGTAACCGTTTGTAGAGCCTCGTTCCACATATCCAAACAGTCTTTTTCACTGTTACCATCTCTACCAATATGTCTGTTTTAGTAACCTTTTGCTATGCCCCAAATTAACTCAATAGGGTTAAATATACAATGGTAAGGAGGCAGACGAAGAACTTTGTGCCCATGTTGTTCCGCCAATTCATCAATCACGTATATTTTAGGTGGTTTGTTTCTAAAAAAGCAGTTATTTTAACAATAGGAATAAACAAAAGAAATATAAACTGTCGACCAAAATATATATAATTAAGAAGCATTATGTACCGAGCAACAATACTCAATAGCTCTGTTTTAAACATTGTGTTTAAAAATGGTATGTTTTGATTTGTCAACCAGTCTTGGATATTTTTTTTTGTCCATGCATTGTTGGGCACTTTGTTCAATATCATGCTGTGATAAGGGGCGTTATCCAGTATAATCATAGATGGACTCTCCAATTTTTCTAATAACTGATGTTGAAACCATTTCAAAAAATTGTCCTGGTTCATCTCTCCATGGTAATCGCTCAATTTTGTTTTCGAAGAAAATATCGCTTCACTACCCTCAATAAACCCATTTTCATTTCCAGCATGTAATATAATGTATCTAAAATATATTAGTTTTAAATTTTATAGTGCAAATTGTGTAAAAGTACATACCTTTTACCATCTGTTTTAATAGCTTTCACGCTTTTTTGGTTTCCATTTTGCCAAGAGCGACCTATGGTCCCATTTTGAAATATCCAAGTTTCATCGAGGAAGACAAACTGGTATAAGGCCTCAACCTTGGCTTGATTGTATTGCCTTAGAAATTCCACCCTTTTCAAAGCTATACTTGGTAGTTCCATGAGCCCTCGTCGCGGATTGTCCTTAAGCCACTTAAATCCAAGATCTCTAAGCAACCGCCTTAAAGACGTGGCACTACCATCAAATAATGCCCTATCTCTTAATCGAGACCATAAAGTTTGTATCGTAACTTGTTCTTCTGAAACCATGTGTAATATGACATTATAATTTAGTTAACAAATTAATGCAAATTTCTGATAAGTTAGTATAATAAGATCTTACTTTTGTGATACATATTATAGATCACTTCTCGAATGGCACTTGTATCCAATGTCGCTGTGTTGGTTACACGTTTAATATAACTCCGCTTTTTCTTGGGCGATTCTAAATTTGCATCACTTTTCACACCCTCGGAAATACGACTAACTGTCCTTAAACTGATTTTTAAAGCAGCAGCAACACGCTACAAAAAATGAAATAAAATTTCACTATTATTAATATACATTACATATAATTATTAGTAACCTACCTCTTGAACAGCATTTAAAGGCAACAAAGGCCCGTTGTTGTCCCTTTCTTGCTCAAAGTAGTGCATTAACGAGGCCACGAGTTCCTTACACCGACTATTTAACTGTTTGGGCATCTTTATATACCAAAATTGCCTTTATCTACTCGTAAAATGAATAATTTTGTTTTGAAACAAACAGTTGTTGATTTACAGTATGCGGGGCCAAAGGATTTATAAAGATTTGAAATGCCACAAATTGATTCAGTGTCAAAATTAATACAAATGTCAGTTCCCAGTTTAAATAAGTTTCAAGGTGACAATGTGTCAACGCTGCGAAATCGGTTTAGTGCGTTTACATGTCGATAAGTGATTGGAGCGTTTGCAAAACATTTTATTTCGCATAATGCGTCTAAATTTATCAGAAAGCAACTTATGTGATATGTTAATAACAATGTTTATATGACTATTAACCATAATAAGAGAGTAATGACCATTTTACAATTTATATATCACATTAATATGAAACTGCAATAGAGCAATTGTTTGTGATAGAAACCTAGGCATTAGGTCGGGGAATTTTTATCGTGATGACGTGCACGCCACTTTGTTTGGCGTTGACTATAAAAAATTTAGTTTTCAATTTGTTCATACAATATTATGAACTAAATGCTGTCTGACACCATCCTTAATTTGATACGACATTTACCGTACTAAATTTAGCACAAAATTTCGTATCGGGACTGACGGCCTCAATGGTGTATCTCTAAATTGACACCTACATGCAATATTTAACAGGGCTTAGTTTATTTACTGGAAGGACGATAGTATTTCGACCAGTGTTGGTCAATTCGGGTTTCCCCTGATCACTCTACTAAACAGGGTGTTTCAATTTATTGTTGCATAACTTTAAGATTCGATAGAACTTTTAAAATTAATGCATAAAGTCTATATAAACATGGGTCGAAAAATGCGTGGCTTTCGAAATACAGGGTGTTTAAATTTACTTTTTAAAATAGTTTTTTTTTGCGATCCATCTTTCTGGATAATTTTCGTCCAGCCAGTTTCTAACTATTCTCGAATAATGAGCTGGACAACCATCAAGCTGGAACCAGGCCAATCTTCTTAAATCTAACATAACATCAACCCACACATTTGCATGTTCAGCCTTTAAAAATTCCAAGAAGGTCGCAGCATTTAACCTTGCAGGCAAAAGGTAAGGGTCCAAATAGTCGATTACGGTAGATACCAATCCACACGTGAAAAATGATTCTTCGTTCTCCGTCCCCTGGCTGTAGTCCTTGCACAGGTTGCAAATGGTAAGGACGTCTATGGTCATTTCTAAGAACATGGTGAACAGGGCTTGCTGAAATTCCCAAGGCACCAGAAAGTCTCCTAACACTTGTGGTCGGATCTCTATCGAACTCACGCAGAATCATACGGGTAAATCTGCGCTGACGAACATTTATGTTTTGATCCCTTTGGAGATTTCCAAAACCATTTTCAATTATTTGGCGATGCACTCTTACAAATACTGAGCGAGTTGGATGTCGTCTGTTTGGAAATCTTCATGCGTATTCTCTGGCTGCTTCTGCTGAGTTTCCATTTACAAAGCCATACACAAAATGAATATCCGCTAACTCTTGATTGGAGAATAAAAATGACATTTTTATAAAACTTACAAAAAAAACAGGTAAAAGAAACTAAATTTCGTGCATTCACAATTGCAAAAAAACGTTTCAGGTTTCAACAGACAGCAAAACTAACTGTCAACTAATTGACGTTCAACCTTATTCTGCTTCCAATTTCAAAAATATTTGCAGGCACAGCCTACTTCTAAAAATTATCGAGATACTGACTTTTTAACGTTATTTTATCATAAATAATTAAAAATGCATCGAGCCTTAAAAATCGAAATATCTCAAAAACGGCTAACTATAACGAAAATTCACAAGAGAGCTTTTTTATGTTGAAAAGTTTTTTTATTCAAAAAACAAAAATTTGCACTAAGAAAATTTTTTTGGTCATTTTAATACACTACAGGTACAGTAGAGGGCGCCCTCTAGCGCCCATGGTTCGTTTTATCGTACCAAAAAACCTTTGTATACCAATTTTCACTGTTATACATCAAATATTGTTCGAAATATTTAAAAAAAAAACTATTTTAGAAAGTAAATTTAAACACCCTGTATTTCGAAAGCCACGCATTTGTCGCCCCATGTTTATATAGACTTTATGCATTAATTTTAAAAGTTCTATCGAATCTTAAAGTTATGCAACAATAAACTGAAACACCCTGTATATCTCAATTTTTCGACGTTAGTAGAATTATCTGCGAGATATACCTACGTTGGGGTCTGATCGCTGGCTGGCAGCCGAGGTTTAGCAACGTTGCCAGATGGTCGGCACAGTCGGTAGGGCAGGGGAGAAACTCATAGATCGCAACATTGTCGAATGGGTGGGGCTATGAACTAATTGTATGGCCCTGTTTGGCTGACTTGATCCATTTTTCGCTAGCTATCTCAGAGATGCCGAACATAATCCTTCATGAACTGATGACGCACGCCATTTTTTCCTGTAACTCCAAGTGACTCGTGCAGTATCGCCACTGTTGATCGATCGCAATGGTTCTTTTCCCCGTAAGCGTTTCTTCTATGGAAGTGCTGGTGAGCTGTATGTGTGCGTTCGAAAGTGCCATCACGTACACACTTACGTTACGTGTAGCGTTCAGGTATCGCATTTCACGTGGTGCACTTGAAAATGCAGCTGGCAGGTCATTAAAACAGCAGTTGCGAAATTGATATGCACGGAACTTGTCGCATTTACAAGCTGCGGGTATGAAGTTATGTTGTTTATGGGCTTTCTCGTTCACGCATTCAATTTAGCGTGGAAATGATGCGAATACATGACGTCAGATTGAAGCAGAGTTCTCACGTATTTATAAGATACTTGTACTTGAAATGACAACAGATGCCTTAAACCTAGATTTCAAAAGTGGAATTGTTGTTTATATAATATTTAAAAAAAATGGCCTTCACAGTCTCCCGATATAAACCCCATTGAAAATCTATGGGAATACTTAGATAAGCAAATACGAGATAAAAATTATTCAAACAAGGATGAACTTTTTGCCGCTTTAGAGCAAAAGTGGACACAGATTGATGAATCTTATATCAAGAAATTTCTACAATCTATGTTGAGACGATGCCAGGCGGTGATTGATAATAACACTGATCAACAGCCAAAAAATATCCTAAATAAAATCAACAAAATATTACTATTTTTAATGTGCTAAAACCGGAATGAAACTTATTTTTTCAATATTAGTTCAAGTTTTAGAGATACGGTAATTATATGTGTTCCTGCTGTGACAGTGTTAATATACTGTAATTCACAAGAATGCACGTGCTACATTTTTATATTCGGCAAGGAAAGATGATGTAATCGGCATGACTGTGTTGCGTTATATATACGTGTACATTATATTGTTTTATATTAGCCATTTTTTCCTCAGTTGGCTGACAGCGTACATGCAAGATGTCTCGAAAGTGTGTAAACAATCCAGATCAGATTTGTTACGTGTGTGGTGATGTGACTTTTGCGTCTCAGAGACGGTCTATTATTCCACTAATAACAAAGGCATATCAGCTTTATTTCGGTTGTAAACTAGGTGATCAAGACAAACAGTGGGCACCCCACATCTGCTGTAATACATGAGCTTCAAGTCTGAGGAGCTGGTTAAATGGCAAAAAACGGTCTATGCGCTTTGCTGTCCCAATGGTTTGGAGAGAGCCTACAAATCATATTAATGATTGTTACTTTTGTATGGTACCTTGTGTTGGACAAGCCACAGGTATGTCCAAGAAAATAAAACCGGTTATTAACTACCCAAACATACCATCTGCGATGAGACCTGTGCCTCACAGTGACGAAAATCCTAATCCAAAGCCCCCAGAATCCTACACTTGCGAATCAGAAAACGAATCAGATCATGGCGATCGAGTGATTGGTCAGGAAGAAGATATGCCATCAACGTCAAGAGATCCTGATTTTATACCGAGCACGTCATGCCACCAACCGTACAAAATAACACAGTCAGAATTAAATGATCTTGTAAGAGATTTAGAACTTCCAAAATGTAAGGCAGAGTTACTTGGATCAAGACTGCAGCAGTGGAACTTGTTAGAAGACGATGTTTCGGTATGTGTTTTTCGTTAACGCCACAAAGGCTTAGAACCATTTTTCAATATCGAGAATAACTTGGTTTTCTGCAGTAAAATTAACGGCTTACTGGCGGCTTTAAATATAAACTATAACCCAGAAGAATGGAGATTGTTTATAGACAGTTCAACATTGAGTTTAAAGGCAGTGTTATTGCATATTGGAAATATTTTACCATCTCTTCCTGTAGGGTATGCAGTTCACATGAAAGAATCATATGACAATATGAAGTACCTATTGACATGCATAAAATTCGATGAGCACCAATGGCATATTTGTAGCGATTTGAAAGTTGTTGCACTTTTACTTGGGCTGCAGCTAGGCTACACAAAGTTTTGCTGTTTTTTGTGTGAATGGGACAGTCGGGCAAAGGCACTTCATTACACCAGACAAAACTGGCCTGTTCGTCAATTCCTAGAGCCAGGTCAAAAAAATGTACAGCATATGCCATTAGTAGATTCGAAAAAAAGTTTATTACCACCACTGCATATCAAGTTGGGCCTAATGAAAAACTTTGTCAAGGCATTAGATAGAGATGGGTCAGCTTTTCAATACCTGCGTCAGAAATGTCCAAGACTAAGTGAGGCAAAGGTTAAAGAAGGTATTTTTGTTGGGCCACAGATTCGAAATATTTTGAAAGATACACAGTTTGAAAACACTTTAACAGGTATTGAAAAAACTGCTTGATCTTGATACTTTTTTAATATATCCTTAAAAATAAAAAGTTTTTTTTCTAAACCGCAACTAATTTTTTATTTCATTGTCATTTTTGGATTCAGCGCCCCAAAATTAACAAAGAAGTGCACTTTTCCCACAAGATACAATTAAAAGACTAAAATTTGTTGTCCAGTGTAATCTATGCTGATGATAATTCTATTGGTGTCTTGTCTCAAATACACTTACTTGAAATATATGCAAAGCTAAAAACTAGTTTCTAATCAGCTTTTTCTTATCCAACCTGAAAACTACATATGTAAATTTGCTGAATTTCGAAAAATAGAGCGATAAGAAAGTCCCTAGTTGATGAAGTATATTAAAATCAACAAGTGACAAAATACGGTACAGGAATATTTATGAAACGTAAAAAAGTTATTACATTTCACATTAATTTTTATATCGTCATTTAAATTTTATAGATTTATTTTACGATGCCAAAGGAAAATCGTAATGTATAACTTTGAACATAACCTCTCTTCCGAAAGGTCAACACAAATAACCCGTCTATATTTCATGGGCAGCAAGCATATTCAGTAATAATTTTTTCACATAGCAAATATACAGGGTGGCACATCGAAAACGAAACAGACGCATTTACTGGCAGGTCAGTTTTTTTTTTGGAAAAACGCTCAGACCCGTCGATTTTGTTTTCGAGGGGGACACAAGCTTCGCAAAAAATCACGTTAGCACGTGCAGCACCCTAAGCGGGGGTGACACCACCCCCAAAATCTTGAATGGAAAGGGGGGTCGAGTGATACCTTATTTTGAAGGTCTTTCAATTCCCTGTATAATGATATAAAATTAATATACTTCAGTTCAGTAGTTTTGAAGATTTATTGATTTAAAGCTTAAATAAAACTAATACATCATTAGTGGAGATCAATACATTTGGCAGCAAAGTAATTTAAAAATGAAGAATGAACTGACCCGTTAAGCAAGTAAATGTTGAAAATGGCCACCATGACTCTCCATGCAATAATAATTTTGGTCACTCATTCACAATTCTTTGTCGCAGGTCTTCTAATGAGGCTGGCTGAGTAGTATAGATTTTGCTTTTTAAATGACCCCACATAAAGAAATCCAAAGGTGATAAATCTGGCGATCTTGGGGGCCATTCAATGGCACCTCTTCTACCAATCCATCGATCTGGAAACGTCTGATCTAAATATTGTCGAACACACACGCGTAATATGGTGGAGCACCATACTGTTGGAACATCAACCTATTCGCAATGTACCGCCGATCATTCTGATTTTCAATTACGGCTGTTAATGCAGGATCTATGGCGTCTTCCAGTAATTCCAAATACATTACTTCGGTCAAATTTCCAGGTAAGAAAAAAGGACCAACTAAATGGTCGCCAAAAATACCAGCCCAAACATATAATTTTTGTGGCTGCTGTGTATGAACCTCATGATAAATTTTGGGATTAGAATCGGGCCAATATTGGCAGTTCTGACGATTTACTACGCCATTTAAGAAAAAGGAACATCCGTCGGAAAAGCAAGTGTTGAATAGAAAATGTTCATCGTTTATAATTCGTTCACTCATATCTTCACAAAATTGTAATCGCCGATCAAAATCGTCTTCATTAAGTTCTTGTACCAGGTGAATTTTATACGGATGAAAACTATGGGCATTTAGAATCCGTTGGACAGAACGTCGACTAACGCCACACGCAGTCTCCAATTTGCAGGTACTTAACGTAGGATCTACATAAACTTGCCCTAAAACCCCCACTTCTATTGCTTCGTTCCTTATGGGATTTTCAATGATGCGTTTTTTATTGGCGACTGACCAAGTTTCCCGAAATCTAGCTACAAGTTCTAGAACATATTTTTGATCCACGTTACTGTTCTCATGTCGCTCATTAAATATTTCTACTGTTCTATTATATTAGCGCACTGATTATTTCCTAAAAATATTTCGATAATTTGAACTCTTTCTGCTGTGGAATACACCATGGTTAATTTATGTAATAAAGCGTTACAAGTTATTTTAGCAACAAAGTTTGGTCAAATCAATCGCAAACTATGTACTAAATTCGTATTTAAAATAAGTACGAGATATTTCGTTATCTTTCTTCCAAAAATAACTTTTTTGCCACAAAAAAACGCTCCAGTAGCTATTTTCAACAACAAAATAGTAAACAAACCATGGGCGTAGTGAAGAAAAGCATTTACTTATTAAGTAAATTCTTTTAGTCAAATTTCTTCTGAAATTAGTACAAATTAATCTGATGTACCTATTAAAGTCTACTTTAAGCTTTAAATCAATAAATCTTCAAAACTACTGAACTGAAGCTCATGTATTTTACATCATTATAAAGGGAATTGAAAGACCTTTAAAATAAGTATCACTCGACCCCCTTTCCATTTAAGATTTTAGGGTTGGTGTCACCCCCGCCCAGGAGGCTGCACGTGTTAACGTGATTTTTTGCCAAACTTGTGTCCCCCTCGAAAACAAAATCGACGGGTCTGAGCGTTTTTCCAAAAAAAAAAAACTGAGCTGCCAGTAAATGCGTCTGTTTCGTTTTCGATCCGCCACCCTGTATATGATTTTATACACATGCAGACCAATACACATAGTCATTCAGATGCGATCTTGCTACTTAATCAACTTTCTTTCTTCTCAGAGATAAACACTACTGGTCTTTCTGCAACCAACAATGCACGCTTGAGCATCTCGTGTCGTTGAGTCATTCCTCCATAGATGGAACTAGGAACTATCTAGGCAGCAAGATGATATTTTGACGTTTTCTGTTTTTTTACGTAATAACCCTGCCAGTGTCACAAATCTCTCTCCACGTCATATAAGTTTCACAACCGTAAGTTTATCTGCAATCGAGCAGTATGCAGCAGCAATATGCGAGCCGCTGCTGCGAGCGGAACGGGCAATAATTTATGTGATCGTTAATTAAACCTTTTAAATGTTTACAACCGATGATAATAAAACGGCAACTCGGTAAATGGCAGTTTATGTCGGCAGTTAACATAACCACTGCGCCATTGCCATCACGACGATGGAGCAGGAGATGGGACGTAAACCTAAAACGTTCACCCATCCAGCGAGTCAGCCTTCGACTAATAAGTGTAACTTTAATGGGTTGCGATCCCGGCTACTGCTGCTGCGGTATTTGCTATTCTGGATGCATCTGACGAAAAACAGATCCGCATTTAGGGCTGACTCTTAATTCTGATCTGTACTAAATATTGGTGCGACTGCTAGACTAACAAAAGACGGTTAAAAACCCAAGATAAAAGTATCGGTCTAACCATTAATTAACGTATTAAGTATGGGGTCCAAAACGGACGCAGGAAAGTAAACGCATATTAAAACAAGAAACATTGATATTCAAATCAAGTTGGGTACTTTATTTTGAAGGTTCATTTATACCATTTATGTACGAAAAATAATATCGCTCAAATGTTCACCACGACTGGATTTACAGACGTCCACGCGATGGTCGAAATTTTCAATGACATTTTGCAACATGGTCGGTTCTATGGCATTTATCTCGGCAATGATGTTGTTTTTGAGTTCTTGGAGGGTGGCTGGTTTGTTGACGTAGACTTTGCTTTTCAAATATCCCCATAAAAAGAAGTCCAAGGGAGTCAAATCACACGATCTTGGTGGCCATGGCACATTTCCTCTGCGCGAAATCACGCGATCACCGAAGAAGGACTGCAATCGATGGATATTGACGTTGGTTGTGTGGCATGTTGCACCGTCTTGTTGGAAATAAACATCGTCCATATCCATTCCTTCAAGTTGCAGCAAAAAATAGTCCTCTATCATCACGTGATATCGCTCAGAATTGACGGTAACGGCGTCCCCGGCCGCATTTTCGAAAAAGTAAGGTCCGATGATGCCTTTTGACCACAATGCACACCACGCAGTCACTTTTTGAGGATGCATCTGCTGCTCTTGATACTCACGGGGATTTTCGTTCGCCCAGATGCGGCAGTTTTGCTTGTTTACCGTCCCATTCAAAGTGAAATGCGCTTCGTCGCTGAACATGATTTTTGATGAAAAATTGGCATCAATTTGGCGGTGTTCAAGGAGCCAATCTGAGAACGTTCGGCGCGAAAAATGGTCGGCCCGACACAGCTCTTGCGTCAATTCGATCTTGTAGGCGTGTACATTCAAATCCTTGTGGCGAATGCGGAGGAAACTCGTTCTCGAAATGCCCAATTCTTGGGATCGACACGTTGTTGATTGTTTCGGATCGTCTCTCACACTCTCCTTCACAACGGCAATATTTTCCGGTGTGCGAACGCTCCTTGGCCGGCCAGAGCCTGGCAGATTTGCCACAGAAACTGTTGCCTCGAATTTACGCACCAGACGACCGATGGTTGTTTCGTTTGGGCGGTTGTTGCGACCGAAATGTTCACGAAGCGCGCGAAACGTGTTTTTTATTTTTGCACCATTTTAATGCGGTCTTCAATCGAATACGACTCCATAGCGATCAATGGTAAACATTCAACTAACAAAATGACATGTCGGTGACAGAAAACAAAGATGGCGGCTATGTCAAATTGACGTTTACTTTCCTGCGTCCCTATTGGACAACCCTTTATTATTGTAAGAATTTATCACAACTATCTTTCGCCTAGGGCTTCGCAAGCCCAAGATTTGCCTGTTCTTGGTCTTAGTTTTGCAACATAGCAGAAGTCTAGGTCTTGTATAATGTTATACTAGCTTAGTCTTGGTCTTGCTGTTGCGAATTTTACCTGTTGATTAAAATAGTTAAATGTTAGTTTTAATGCTCGATGGTAGTGAAAAAAGTGATATAAAATGTGTAGGTTTTTTTGTCTTAATTTTCCAACATTTCTAAGCTGATTATTTCGACTGTTTCTAGATTGCAAAATTGTAAGACAGCAACCGTCAGCAGTTTTTTTGAGTTTACCCAGTGCAAAACTTGACAGGTCTTGTCACAAAAAATTACAGTACCTTTGGATTTTATTATCAATAAATTTTGTAGGCTATGTGTATGCAGAATAATCTATAACTCATGAAATGTTCTTGTCAAATACTATTCGGGCATCTAATTTCCTGTGAAAAAAATCGAAAAAACAATGCAAAGTAATATTTTTTTAACAAGAAACATGTGTGCAGGTGCAAAGATCCTCGTCTTCGACTCGGACTTTTGTATCCACCAGCACTCGTGCTTCTTGATAAAATATTACTTAGCAAAGTGTTTTTTCGAATTTTTTGGGAGAATTGATAAAACGAAGAAACTTGAATAAACATTATAAAGCTCAAAGAAGAAAACAATGAAATCCAAGATTGAATTGAACAGCGATTGTCTACTTTCTCAATGGGTTATATCCCAGTTTAATCGAGTTTCCTCCAAGAAATGATATAATTATTCCAAACCAAGTAAAACAGAAGTTTTATGGTTTGTTATTGAATCACAAATGCATGGCTGTTTTACTTCACCCTTCTTGGATATATTAGATATATTAGAAAAATGCACATTTGCCACTTGAAAGGCAAGTAAAAATAAATAAATGTCGATGGCTTGAATTTTTCACCACACGGCGCGGCGTTGAATTTTTAATAAAAAAATAGTTTTTCTTTTATTTTTTCGAGAATCTTTTAAATTTTATTTTTGTTCTTGCGATGTCATAAGAGATATAAAAATCGCTGTCCCTGCAAACATATTTTTGCAGGGACAAGTGGTACGCCACCGCTTCTTTGTCCCTAGGTTGTCGAAATTGTGGAACAATCTACAAGATGAGGCTTTTTTCAGTTCTTCTAACCTTAGGCAGTTCAAAAATCGGATCAACAAACTTTCTTTGGGATCCTCGTAGTTGCCGCAGTGTCCTGGCATTTAGGCTTCTGTTTTGGTGTAAAAAAAAGACATGTATTTGTACCCATAACGTCAGATAATCTGGTACGGTCTCTACTCTACCCTTATTCACTATCATCTATGAGCCCCTTCCCACTTCAGTTGGCCCAACTATTGAAATCTTAGTTTTTTCTTATCATGCAAATTGCTTTTATTAATCACAGCTGTCAGAATACTTTTAAAATAGTTTTGGGTAGTTAAGGTTTTCAAAATGGGTAGAGCAAAGGTTACTAGTGAGAAAATTCGGTTACTGATAATTAAATTTTTTAATTCTGGGAAATCAAACTCAGAAATTGCAACTTTGTTAGACTTATCGCGGTACAGTGTGAGAAATATTGGTAGAACATATGACGTAACTGGTTCAGTTAATATTAAGCCACGATATGTGAAAAAACGTAATATCACAAATGCCGATCGAATAGCATTAAGAAGAATAATCGTGAAAAAGAGGCGTGCCAATTATCTACAATTAAGTGCTCTGTGGAGTGACGCTGTTGGAAGGAGAATTTCGATGTCCACAACTCATAGAGAGGCCCACAAACTGGGATTTAGCACTTGCAATGTAAGTTTTCTTATAAAAAAAGTTAAGTAAATACCTCAAAGTTGCACAACTTATTTATAGGCCAAAGACAAGCCACTATTAACTCCACTGCAAAAGAAAAATCGGCTTAGATGGGCTAAAGAACATAGACAATGGACACCGCAACAATGGTGTGCAATACAATGGAGTGATGAGGCCCGATTCGAAGTTTGTCTTGGTGACAGTCGCAGTAGAGTTATTCGCAAAAAAAATGAAGCATTCTATGTTGTCTGTCTGAAGAGAAAAGTGAAATTTCCAGCATCCATTATGGTCTGGGGCAGTATGTCATCAAAAGGAGTAGGAAAACTTCATTTTATTGATGGAAATGTGGATACAAACAAATATTTGGCAATTTTAGAAGAATCGCTTTTACCAGTGATGGAAGAATGTTTGACATCCGGCCAAGAAAATAATGTATCACTTTTGAAATGGGCTTCTAGCAGTCCAGATCTGTCACCTATTGAAACTTTGTGGCGCGAGATGAGAAAGGTTCTACGACAACATCCTGCTCGTACAATCACCGAACTCAGACAAAAGCTTCAAGAAATATGGGATTGTTTTACACCAAATTTTTTCCAAAACTTGGTTAACACGATGCCCCAAAGAATTTCAGCCGTAATAAAAAATAAAGGTGATGTTACCCAATGGTAATCTTTCTATTGTTGCTTTGTTAACTTCGCTCATGTATTCGCACATTGTTTATTTGTTCAGATGTTCAGTTATAGGTCTAAGTGATTTCAAATATGTATTTTTTACGACTAGAGTTTATCTAAAATATTTTTGAAAAAATAAATTGTTTTAGAAGTAAATAGTTTCGTCATGTTTAGTTTATAAAAGCATATTTTGGTACAAATCTTGAAGTGGGCCATCTTAAGTGCTAAGGGGCTCGTACATTCGACCTCAGTTGGCACAAGGTGGTAAAACAGGTTCTTTATTTGCCATTATGTGCACTCGGTTGTCATCTATATTTTCCCATGCCGACAATAGGTATCTTGTAGCACTCAAGCTGCAGCTCGTGCCTCTTTTGTGCTCCCTCTAGCTGATCCTGATATAAATAAATACGTGTGGCGGCGAGATCCATTCACTGGGTCCCTCATGAATAAAACACTAGACGCCAATGCACATACACGCACTCACACACACTCTTGTTCTACATCCTGAGGGGCTTTTTGATAACCAGACTTTGAAAGGGTACATCGAGCCAATCAAATCGGATAGGGTGTCTCAATAATGGTCAATGTTGCCTGCCACGTCATTATTTCGAATGCGTTTTCAGTTACAGGCGAGAGGAGGAATCTGACCGGTCAATCTGAAAGCCACAAAATTTGGAAATAAATAGAAAAATGTCAAGTACCAATGAACCTACCTTTATGGTTCGTAATGCATGGGAAAATGTCAGAAAGCCGTTTCGTAATAATAATAATAATAATAATAATAATAATAATAATGTTTATTGTCACAAAATACAGGTAAATATCAAATATTGTGCACAATAAACATAAAGCACCCAAAAAAAGTTTGTACTTCTGTTTGGGTTTGTACAAAATAAAAACTAATAGTACAGTCAGTGTATGAAAAAAAACCCGTTAATACTGTATAATTTGGTGAATTATTATGGTAATGTCAGGAAAAATATCCAGACAATTAGAACTAAAGTAAAAGTATGGATGTTAGTGTAAGTAAAATATTATTGATTTTGATAATGATTTTTCAGATCTACAATTTCGTGGATGGCGTACCTTGGTTGTTGTAAAATCCATTTTTTTAGTTCTTTTCTAAATGATTTATTTGATTTAATTACTTTTAATGACTGGTATGAAGTTATAGAATTTTGGTCCCAAGAAAAACAGAGATCGTTGTGTAATGGTTATTGATGTTTGTGGAATACACATTGAATTTTGATTGAATCTTGTTGGGTAGTTATGAATGGTACGATTCAAGTATTTTGAATATTTGAAATAATGTATTAGACTACAATAAAAATAAATTTGTCTGCAATCTAATAGCTGAGCCTCGACATATAGAAAATCACTTGAATACGTAATCTCCCTATGGAGGATCAATTTTAAAATTAATTTTTGGGATTACATCAATCTTTTTGTAATTATTATTCATAACTCCCCCCAAGCCAAAATTCCGTAAAGTAATAGAGGATAAACAAGAGCATAATAATGATTATATAGATATTTCTTATCTAGAATATCTCTGAAGTACCTGAATTTTAGAATAATACATCTCAGTCTCTTCACAAGGTACTCTGTCTGGGTATCCCATTTTAAGTGTTTGTCCAGAATCACGCATAAGTATTTTATTTTATCGGCTGACTGAATCTCTTTGAGACCACTGCTTGTATGAACTTCAAGTTTTTTAAATTGTGGTGAGAGCCTGTCGTTACAAGAAAATGCTATATAGTGTGTTTTGTTGTAATTAATTGTCAAGGTTCTTTCCGAACAGAAATTTATAAATGTTTTGAAATCATGTTCGATTGTGGTTCATAGTGTATGCCACTGGTATACTCTCATAGAGAATAGCTGCATCATCCGCAAAACCGATAACTTTACCTTTACTACTTATTTTGAACAAATCGTTCATAAATAGATTAAAAAATATGGGCCCCACTACTGAGCCTTGAGGTACACCGTATGATATAATATGGGGTTCACTGAATGTGTTATTAATTTTGACGCACTGTGTTCGATTTGACAAATAATTTTCTATAAGTTTGTATGTTATTCCCCGGAAACCTAAGTTGTTAAAAACGATTCATGAGCAATAGAGTCGAATGCCTTTGCCAAGTCACCAAAAACACAAGCATTTGGTTTGCCAATATCGAGATTCGTGTATATTTCACTTGTTAATTTTACAATAGCATCTTGAGCAGATTTGCCTTCTTGAAAACCATATTGCTGTTCCGCTATTAAGTTATATTTTTTTGCAAATTCGGTGAATCGTTTTTTTACCACTTTTTCAAATATTTTAGAAAAATTGGTTAAGATGGAAATTGGTCGATAGTTGATGGGTTTTTCTCTTTCTCCAGATTTAAATAATGGTTTTACCATAGCGTGTTTTAAACATGAAGGGAATATTCCTTTATTCATACAAGAATTTATCAAATATGACAGTATGCCGCAGATGTTGCAATTTATTCTCTTGAGAGTATACGCTGTTATATTATCTAGACCTGGAGATTTTCTCAATTTCAATTCATTGATTATTGTCTTTATTTCATGCGTATCGGTCGGTTCCAGATATAATGAGTTATATAATCTGGTCTTACTATAATTTAATTTCTCCGCGTTTTTTTTGTTTTCTGACAACCTTTTCCCGATTCACAAAATTCATTTGCTATATCTACATCATTACTCACTAGTTCACCATTTTCTTTTTTAATTGTACTAATTTTGTTGTTTTGTTTTTTGCCTTGTATTTTATTGATAAATTGCCACATTTTGCACGAACAATTTTGTAGATTATCAAACTACTGAGATAAGAAAATGTGGAACTTAGACTGGGTCAGAATTGTGCCTATTGTTTTATCTGCAACGGGAGTCATACCGAAAGAGCTTCATGAACATCTCGAAATACTTGGGATTAGCCAAGAAATACGCAAATTCTTACAGAAAGATGTGATACTAAATACGACTCGAATAGTGCGACGATTCTTGAGCCAACAATAGGTGAGAAACACCTGTACCTCGGCATACGCCACGAATAACCTGAGATAAAAGCTGCAATAATAATAATGTTTATTTGAGTATCGATACGTAATAGAATCAAAATATGAGTAAATAATACAATAAAAAAATGATACCCCAAAAGGCTTGGGATCGGCATAGCCATTTTGCACTCCACGCCGTCTGTGTAGCTAATGTAAATAAAATGATTTATTAAGTGCATTACTATATTTTAGTAGGGCTTATCACATTATACAGTGTGAGTCTTCATAAAGTGCACATAGCAAAATCAAGGAAACTACACCTTATTTTATTGACGGAAAAATTATCAAAAAAAAAATTAAAAACAATAATTGATTTTTTATGAATATTTTAAAATTTTTCGAGTCAGCTGCTAACCCTATTTAAATAAATCGTTACAACTTTTAAACTGAATGTCCTCTATCATATTGGAATAAATTTTGTAGTGATTGCAAATAATAGGCCGTACCAGTAAAGTGAAAATTTCCACGAAATTAAATTCTATGAATTCAAAATAAAGAGGAATATGCTGAAACTCACTATTTTTTCAATGATTTTTAAATTTCAATAAAAATTGTCCTATTTACCCTACCTTTTTTAAATGTTAAGTTATTCTAAATGTTATTAGCTTCTTAATGATGAAAAATTGCAAGTTTATTACTTAGACACAAGTTTTTAAATCAGCGTTTCAGAAAGCAGTGAACTCAGTTCAACGCCAGAGTAGGAATAAAAAGACAGTATTAACCTACATGAATCATTCATTATCTTTAACAAATAAAATCAAATAGGCTTGTCTATATTTTGGCTTAATGCATCAAATGTTCAAAATGGCCACCCCGTTGCTGCAAACACATTTTAGCGCGAAGTGAAATTTGAATCATCTCGGGATCATTTTTGATTTCGTTTGCAACACGCAAAACTCTTCAAGTTCCGCTTCGCTGTTTATGGAACTGCGGTACACCCTTTGTTTCATTGTCCCCCATAAAAAATAGTCGAGAGGTGTGAGATCTGGGGAACGCGCCGGCCACCCAACAGGTCCTTGTCGACCGATCCAGCGGCCTGGATAATTTTCATTAAGAAAAGACCTGACAATCAGCGAGTAATGGGCAGGACATCCATCCATTTGAAACATCATTCTTCGACGGGTTTGCAGCGGCACTTCTTCCAACAGCAAGGGCAGTTCAGTCCGCAAAAGCTCCAGAAATCTCTCTCTCCTTTTAATGTCCTCGGGAGTATTATTGGACCAATCAAAAAGTTGTCAATCAGTGCGGCCCACACATTTACAGAAAATTTCACTTGAAATGTTGAAGCCCTTTTCAGCCTAGGGTTTTCATCTTTTGGGCACCACTTATGTAAATTACGACAGTTCACGATGCCGTCTCTCGTGAATTGGGATTCATCTGTCCACAGAATTGTTTTCGGGAATTCAGGATTGTCTCTTGTTTTTATTAAAAGCCATGTAGACATAACGCACCTTGGATGCCAATCCACATCTTCATGCAAGTGCTGCACCCTTTGATAATGGTATGGATGCAACCCTGCTTTCCTCAAGATGCGCCAAACCGATTTCTGGGATATGCCATGACGTAACGCCAAACGTCTCGTACTAGTAGTCGGGTCAGCAAACAAATCATAAAAAATGGCTTCTTCGATAGCAACATGAATAATAACACCTGGTTCGCGGCGATCTCGAGGCAAACCAAGTCCAGTGTTAGCCAGTCTTCTATGTACTTCTTGGAAGTTACGGGCTGATGGAACAGGGCGTCGATTTGGAAATGCAGCTAGATAAGCTGTGCAAGCAGCTCTAGCACTCCCTCGGTACATTCCATAATAATAATGGATATCGGCAATGTGTGCCGGAGGGAAATCACTTATACGTGGCATCGCGACCAAAAAGGGAAAGCGTGATATGTAGCAAACGAAACTGATAAAGTTGGCAGGAGAAACACAAATAGCTGCCTAACTGCCCAACATTCAATTGTTTTTCAACTGGGCCCGCTTCCCCACTCGTACTTCAGCCCGCGCGACTCTACATTGAATCACCAAAAAAAGGTATCTACATGATAAACAATGGTGCCTAGCAAGACGATGCGCATGGGCTTTTTTATAAACACTCATAGAAACTGTTACATTTGAGTAATAAACGTGCAATTTTTACTTTTATAAAGCTGATAACATGTAGAATAATTTACAAATAAAAAAAGGTAGGGTACAAGGGACGATATTTATAGAAAATTTGAAATTATTGTAAAAATGATGAAAAAAAACAGATTTTCATCAAAATTTTCTTTATTCTAAATGGATGTCATTACTTTTCCTGGAATTCTTCACTTTTCAGGGACGTCCTTTTTCCAGCAATCACTACAAAATGTATTCCAATATGATAGGACATTTAGTTTAAAAGTTGTAACGAGTTATTTCAATATGGTTAGAAGCTGCTACCAATAATTTTAAAATATTCATATATCCATAAAAAATCAAATTCATGTTTTTTTGATGATTTATCCGTCGATGAAATAGAGTGTAGTTTCCCTGATTTTGATATGTGCACTTTATGAAGACTCGCACTGTATATCACATATAAGAACATCATGAGTATTACGTATCTTAAAAAGTGATATTATGTAGGTTTTTTTGACATTGTATTGTTTTTTGTGACATTATGTAGGTTTTTCTACAAGTTAACTTAGCACTAGCTGATGGACGCGTTGTGAACCCGCTTTGTAGTTTTACGTGTTGCCTAAACGTCATGATGCTTCAATTTTATCAATGTTTGGCTCTGGTGTGATGTAAAATCTGCTTCACAGATGGCATTACTGGAGGACTATGCTATAAGTCGTATACTACAGCTAGAAGGAAACCGCAATGCATAGGTGCATATAGTCAAAATCACGAAAGATGACTATTACGTAACATCATAAATTGTGCCGAAGTAATCAATGGACGTACGTCGATGATTAAATCAGGATGTCAGGGACATAATGACAACAAATTTATATTATGATTTTGTAAAGTTAGGTTATTTCACTGATTATTTTTATTTTTATTTTATTTCATGGTTTTGAGTGATACCTTAATAATAATTTTAGTTGGGGAGTTTTTGTTTTGAAAAAAAAAGTTATAAGTAGAATACCTTAAGATAGGAACACCAAAGACCAAAGTATTATTCGAAAACAACCTAACCTGCTTTAACATAAAGTAACTATTCATCTTTCAAATATGATCGACCATACAACATGAAAACATCGCCTAGCTTTGTCGAATACATGCAAATTAGCAATACAGTTTGTTTAAACAATAAAATTCTGTTTGTCTCTGTCTAACATATCTGAAACTTCATTAAAAATTTTCCTACAAATCGCTGTCGTTAGTCTTTGCTACAGACTAAAATGATGACGTAATCGTCATCTTTCGTGATTTCGACTATAGTGAGGATTTGTGTGATAATTATAATTGTGTATTGATGATAATTCCATTGTATTCTTACTTACTTACTTGAGATTCTAAGCTAGAAATCAGTTGCTCATCCACTTTTTCTTACCCATTCGGCAGCATATTCAGTAATGATTTGATGGAAACTCCAGACCACTCGGCTTCACGAAACATATGCAACCAACAATGCGTGTAGTTGAGTCGTTTCTCCATAGATGGACGTTCACATCGATCCTAGTAACCAAACGTGGAATAACTGTTTGCACCTTAAAAACTACCTAGTATGCAAGATGACATTCTATAGATTTTTTGACGTTTATTGGTGCATTTAACTGACAATTATAATGCCAACAAAATTTTAAAATATATTTATAAGAGAGATATATTCAACCACTTGCAGAATCAGTAAATTGTAACCGTACTAGCATTTTCTTAATTCTCTTTTGAAGCTGTGAATGGACGTTAGTTCAAAAAACTTCGGGTAATCATTTAGTACCTATACTGCAATAATGATATCAAATCCGGCATATTTTTGTTAGTTGAGCCTAGTTTATAATTCCTTCATTATCAGCGACTTTTCGTTTGGTTTGGAATTATTTGCTTCAAAGAATGTGCTCACGGTAAAGCTTACTTTCTAGGTGAAATGACATTTATTTACCATGCCACAGGAACCTTGACGTTGACGTTACATTGTGAGACTTTAATATTAAATGCCACTTCAATATACTACTTTCGTTTATTTGTATCAACAATCAATCTAATGTGTAATTTTTTGTTGTTGCAGGTAAGGACAGTAGCTGAAGTTGATGACTACATCACTTATTTAGTGAGTATGTGTAAAAATACAAACTTTATATATGGATTTTTTATGGTAATGTAGTATTACTAACTCCATCGTTGGATTTTGTTTCCCAGCTTATTGCTACGTAATTGATTTTTATGAAATTTGATTTTTTACCTAAAATGTATTACGAGTACTTGGATATGAGATCTTTTAACAATCAGTTTCTGATAATGCTCTAAGCATTTACAATGCAAGGAGCAGTATATCATCGATTTTTAGATTCTGTATAGGTGAAATGTTTGCAAAAATACAAAATCCTTGCTGTAGATCGATTTTTATTTAACCCATATCAGTATGATCATATTAGCTCTCATTCTGAACTACTGAATTGGTCAGACGTAACGATATTATTTAAGTTTCACTTATTATGTTTCGTGCACAACAGTTCATACATTTTTAAAAAGACACTCTAATATTCCGTGGGTATACCCACCAAAGAAATACGAGGATTGTCTTAAAAATACGGTTCTCACATTTTTGCAAGCACAAGGAATTTTTTATTTTGAAAAACGAATTCTCCATTAATGTTGATCTATAACAAAGGGAAGAGGTGATCGGCTACCATAGACAATAGCCCTCCAAACCATTACTCCCTGTGTACATATTATATAATATCACACCGTTCTCCACGGTGGAGTCTTACCCTTCTACAACCATGGTGCGTACCTAGACAGAATCGCGATTCGTGGCTGAAGATGAAATTATGCCATTCTGCCTCCCAATAAAGCCGTTCTCTGCTTCAGTCCAAGCGTTGACTACAGTGGTCCGCAGTCAGAGGAAGCACCAACGGTGGACAGTATGAAAAAGTCCAAAGGCTATAATGCGGCGATATAGTGTACGTAAGGTAACAGGTCTACCTTCTTCTACAAACCATTGGTCAGCGATCTGACGCGTAGTATCAGAACGGTTTCGTGTAGCTAGAGTTGTCTGAAGCGCTCTGTGGTATGCCTCGGTAAACCAGTTGTCCTTCTTCGTGTTCCTCTACCTTCTTCTATCCACACACGACACACACGCATTACCGTCATTGCAGTACAATTAACACGGCGGCCAGTTTTGCGATAGGACAAACCAACAACTGGATAGGCAGTAATTTTACCGCTGTCAAAGTCGTTAACATGGTGATAATTTGGACGTCTTCGAACTCGAGCCATTTTCTTAGTAAATAAATGGGCAACTAAAAATATCTGTACTACTCAGCTACCAGAAACGCCTTTTTCACAAAAAGTAAGAGATAACATTTCAACAAAGGTAAACATAAACAAAGATAAAACGTTGACATTGTTGCTACAGCATGGTTTAAATATAGTCATCATTTTGCCAAAAAAAGCAAGTTATAAAGATATATACTAAGTGACATATAAATCCGAACACCCAGTTTAAATGGTTTTATTTTAATAAAAGTTGGTGAATGTATTTATCTTACTGTAAATAACAAGTGAAAAAAGTTTCAGCCTTATCAGTTGGACATTCCGGTTTTTATACTGCTTTTTTTTAATTCATTAACGCTCTAAACATGAATATTTCAGCCGCAGTAAAGAATCAACGTTGGCGGATTTTGGTTCTTGACATCCTTTACGATCGGTTACGATGCCTAGAGCACGAAGACCTGTACGATTTCGTCAACTTAGTGAGTTTGATAGGGGCCGTATAGTGGGACTTCGGGAAGCTGGACTTTCTTTTCGGGCAATTGCAGTTAGAGTGCAAAGAAGTGTAGACACTGTGGTTAGGTGTTGTCAGGCATGGCTTCGAGAAGGCCGTACGCAAAGAGCAAGGGGCACTGGACGCCGCCGTAGAACAACAGACCGTGAAGATCGCCGCCTAAGATTATTGACCTTAAGGGACCGTTTCTCCACTACCAGGTCCATTGCAAATGAATGGTTTGCAGAACACGTAAGACCTATTGGCATGCGAAGTGTTTACCGACGAATTAGAAGTTTTGGCTTGTTTTCATACCGGCCACACTGGGTCCTCCCTTTAACTCGAGAACACCGACGTAATCGCCTTGAGTGGTGCAGACAACGGTCACTCTGGTATCAGGAATGGAACAGTATTGTCTTTAGTGACGAGTCTCGATTTTGTTTAGGCATGCACGATGGTCGTGCCAGGGTTAGAAGGCGACGTGGTGAAAGGAGGAATCCACAGTTTTTTGTTGAAAGACATGTTCATCACACTGTCGGAGTTATGGTTTGGGGTGCTATAGCTTATGGTTCCAGGTCACCTTTAATCTTCATCAGAGGTAACATGAACGCGCAGCGTTATATCCACGAAGTTCTAGAACCCCATCTTTTACCCTATCTTGACACCCTGGCAGATCCAACTTTCCAACAAGATAATGCCCGACCACATGTTGCAAGAGTCACAATAGACTTCTTTCAACATAATGATGTCACATTGTTACCATGGCCACCAAGATCTCCCGACTTATCCCCAATTGAGCACGTATGGGATATGATGGGTAGGAGGTTGCTCAATTTGCAACGTCCTCCTCAGACTCTAGAAGCACTTCGAGAGGAGTTGGTGGTTGCCTGAAATGAGATACCACAGGAGGACATTGACCACCTGATCAGAAGCATGCCTAGGCGCGTTGGAGAATGCGTAGCACATCAGGGTGCATCCACACATTATTAAAGGTCAAAGGGCTTTAAAGCAGTGCAATCATTTTGAAATTTTTATCATTTACTTATTATGCTTCATTAAGTACTTATACAAAATTTTATTAAAATAAAACCATTTAAACTGGGTGTTCGGATTTATATGTCACTTAGTACATTACTTCAAATGTCAATGAGTATACGTCGCTCGACGTTATCGTCCCCTTTTATGACATTTTATGACATTATGAATAGCAATGTTTCTCAACTGAAAGAAAATAGGTGGAACCCAACGATATGCAATTTTAAACATCCACAGAGATCTTGATCTAGTAGCAGTGGACGTAAAACACCCCATAGTTCTTTGGACTGCAAATGCAATCAAGTAAGTGCGACAACAACGTTTTTACATCTTATTTTCTTCGATGGGGAAGCTAGCACAATGGTGGCGCACAAATTCGCCCACATAATTTGTTACTTCTCGGTCCGGCTGATTGGGGCTTTCAAAGCGGGTGCTTTGTGCAAAAAGGACCACGCGAATGGACGCAGTCGACAGTGAAAAAAGCGTTGACAGCTTTACGGTGAAGTTTTATTACTGTCGTCGTCGTCGACCGGTCTCCCAACTTCGCTGGTCGGTGCGAGGAATTGATGTAGAAGAGTAATAAAAAAGCCAGAGGGGACGCGTTCGATCAAATTGATGTGGAATTGATTTGGACTGAAGCTTGCTTCTTTTTTGCTAGGAGCGTTAGAAGTGCCTAGATGGTTGTGTGAATGCGTCCCCCAAAAACAATAAGCGTCGATAATTATCTACAGTAATGGACAAAAGTATATAGACAGATTGATATTGTGCTGTATTTCTTTTTTAACTTGTTTTATTAATACACCAACCTGTATGCATAATTCGTTATAGCATAATACTCACTTATATATAAATAAATTCATTAGACTCCCTTCAATAAAAAATTAATTGAAAAAACTGGAAATATGAAGGACAAAAATTTATAGACAAAGCAAAACAATTATACTTGCCATAGTTACAGCCAAATATTGCCTCAAAAATATTACCCGTTGCGATGCTCCATGTAATAATAGTTGATTGACAATTTTTATTCCATTTTAATAACAAAATGAAAAACGTCTAACAACTAGAAAAAGTGTTTCTTAACATCGTTGGTCTAGAAAAGCGTCATGTTTCGACACGGATGGAATCACCCTATTTAATATTCCGGGTTACTTAGGCAACTCCCTCTTATAATCATCCATATCGTAATTGTTAGAAATCCCATTGACGAACCCTATCTACCACCCCTATCCGGAGGGGATGCATTTTGAGAGAGTTAATTAACTGTAACCTGGAGGCGAAACGACGCGTAACCCCAATGTCGCCGCTTCGTCGGGGGATGAAATCACCCCCAAATGCCTTATATACATACATAGATAATGCACCCGCCATCAACGCACTGCAGCGTTAGCTTGTGCATTATTGTTTATCGATTTGCCGTTGAAACACCCCGTGTGGCGTCATTTGTGTCTAAATAAGCCATATTTTTTCTCCCATAGTGATTCGAAACAATGGCAGTTACGCCATTGCATAAAGTAATCAAGAAAGATGTTACAACTAAAATGCTATTGGATAGTTAGGACAAACATACAAAATCTAAAGTAGTTGCTCGAAATGTAAACCCAATTGTTCGATACACAATTCACATCTACGAATGATCGAACGTGGTGTAGCATTATTCAAATAAGGCCTTATTTCATCACATGCATTCCTGATTCTGTCAATTAGCATATCTCTTGTGGTTATTTGTGGTACACTTTTTCTTTTAGAAATCCCCACACAAAGAAATCTAATGGATTTAGATCGCGGGATCGTGGAGGCCAGGCGACTGGTCCTCCACGGCCGATCCATCTTTCTGGATAATTTTCGTCCAGCCAGTTTCTAACTATTCTCGAATAATGAGCTGGACAACCATCAAGCTTTAACCAGGCCAATCTTCTTAAATCTAACATAACATCATCCCACATATTTGCATGTTCAACCTTTAAAAATTCCAAGAAGGTCGCAGCATTTAACCTTGCAAGCAGAGTCCAAATATTCGATTACGGTAGATACCAATACACGCGTTCACACTAAATTCATGCTGAAAATTTCTTTCCCGAACTGCATGAGGATTTTCATGCGACCAAATATGTTAATTATGAAAATTTACCACTCCACGTCTAGTGAAGCATGACTCATCGGACCATAAAACGTTACTTAAAAACTCCCTATTATTATCAGTTCTATCAAGAATCCACTGACAAAATGTGATTCTTCGTTCTCCGTCCCATGGCTGTAGTCCTTGCACAGGTTGCAAATGGTAAGGACGTCTATGGTCATTTCTAAGAACACGGCGAACATGGCTTGCTGAAATTCCCAAGGCACCAGAAACTCTCCTAACACTTGTGGTCGGATCTCTATCAAACTCACGCAGAATCATACGGGTAAATCTGCGCTGACGAACATTTATGTTTTGGTCCCTTTGGAGATTTCCAAAACCATTTTCAATTATTTGGCGATGCACTCTTACAAATACTGAGCGAGTTGGATGTCGTCTGTTTGGAAATCTTCGTGCGTATTCTCTGGCTGCTTCTGCTGCGCTTCCATTTACAAAGCCATACACAAAATGAATATCCGCTAACTCTTGATTGGAGAATAAAAATGGCATTTTTATAAAACTTACAAAAAAAAAAACAGGTAAAAGAAACTAAATTTCGTGCATTCACAATTGCAAAAAAACGTTTCAGGTTTCAACAGACAACAAAACTAACTGTCAACTAATTGACGTTTAACCTTATTCTGCTTTCAATTTCAAAAATATTTGCAGGCGCAGCCTACTTCTAAAAATTATCGAGATACTGACTTTTTAACGTTATTTTATCATAAATAATTAAAAATGCATCGAACCTTAAAAATCGAAATATCTCAAAAACGGCTAACTATAACGAAAATTCACAAGAGAGCTTTTTTATGTTGAAAAGTGCGAAGAATCAGTTTTTTTATTCAAAAAGCAAAAAATTGCACTATGAAAAATGTTTCGGTCATTTTAATACACTACAGGTATAGTAGAGAGCGCCCTCTAGCGGCTACAGTAAAACTATGCCCATGGTTCGTTTTGTCGTACCAAAAAACCCTTGTATACCAATGTTCACTGTTATACATCAAATATTGTTCGAAATATTTAAAAAAAACTATTTTAGAAAGTAAATTTAAACTCCCTGTATTTCGGAAGCCACGCATTTTTCGACCCATGTTTATATAGACATTATGCATTAATTTTAAAAGTTCTATCGAATCTTAAAGTTATGCAACAATAAACTGAAACACTCTGTATAAAAAACTTGAAAAATGTAACAAAAAACGACAAAATGTCATCTTGCAGACTACGTAGTTCTTAGTGTTCTAATAGTTCGTTCGAGGCTTGCTATAATCGCTGTGAGCGACATCAAAAGCGTCCATCTATGGGGGAGTGACTTAATGACGCGACATGTATTGTTGGTTGCTTCTTAGTTGCGCAAAGGCGAGTAGCGAAAGAACTATGCGCCTATGCACTGAAGCAAATATAACATCACTGCAGAGCCAAACTTTGACAGCTGAATCATCATGAACACTCCTCCCGGCTGTGTACGATTCAATCGAATTTCACCAAACAGAATATCGAAAATGCAACGCTTGCGCGCATATAATAAACGAACTCGTATGTAAGCAGCGAAATTATCATCAGTCCGTGTTTGTCGGTTGTGTGAAATGTGAGTGGCTGTGTACATGCTGCACAGCTTATTGGCCTCCGGAGCAGCAAATTAACACCGCCATACCATCAGCACAATTGACCAAATGGAAAACTCATTAATTAACAAACGAACCGTTAAATTTCCCCCGGTTCGATCGGGCTTCATATTTGTACCTACCAATAGAAATGCAAAGCGTGATTATCGTCACTCTCCAGTGATTCAGGATTCGTAGCGTTTAAAACATACGTCAATGTAAATTCGTGGAGCCGTAAAATTGTGCCAAAAAAGCTGTCTAATGGCTAAGCTGATTATGATCATGAGACATTATTCGTGTTAGCTTGGATTAACGACAATTTGTTAGCTATAATGGCTTCCAATCTGAGACCTACTTGGCACCTTCTGAAGTTCCTCAGGGGTCCAACCTGGGACCATTACTGTTTTTAATATTTATTAATGACCTCTGTGACTCAGTTGAATGTGAACGCCTATGCTTTGCTGACGACCTAAAAATTTATTCGCAGATAAATACTCCTGATGATTGTATCAAGCTACAACACCAATTAAATTTTGTGTTGTCTTGGTGTGTAGAAAACAAGTTGGAGCTTAATGTGAGGAAATGTAAAATAGTCAACTATACCAGGAAAATTAATGTTTGGGAATATCCGTACTCTATCGATGGATCTGTGCTAGAAAGATGCTCTGATGTACGTGATTTAGGTATAATCTATGATCAAAAGTTAACTAAGCATTGGCGGCTTATGGTTTCATAGTAAGGAATTACAGGAATTTTCATAACGTAAAGTCTATTAAGCTATTATATTATGCTTATGTTAGATCCAAAGTCGAATATTGTAGTATTATTTGGAGCCCTTACTATGAATGCTATAGCACAGCTATTGAAAGAGTACAACGCAAGTTTATGGAGTTTGTTCTGTTTAGGATTGATGGGATATATCCAGAGAGAGGTACAAGTAATGAGGAACTATACTAAGTGACATATAAATCCGAACACCCAGTTTAAATGGTTTTATTTTAATAAAATTTTGATGGCCATGGTAACAATGTGACATCATTGTGTTGAAAGAAGTCTATTGTGACTCTTGCAACATGTGGTCGGGCATTATCTTGTTGTAAAGTTGGATCTGCCAGGATGTCAAGATAGGGTAAAAGATGGGGTTCTAGAACTTCGTGGATATAACGCTGCGCGTTCATGTTACCTCTGATGAAGATTAAAGGTGACCTGGAACCATAAGCTATAGCACCCCAAACCATAACTCCAACAGTGTGATGAACATGTCTTTCAACAAAAAACTGTGGATTCCTCCTTTCACCACGTCGCCTTCTAACCCTGGCACGACCATCGTGTATGCCTAAACAAAATCGAGACTCGTCACTAAAGACAATACTGTTCCGTTCCTGATCCCAGAGTGACCGTTGTCTGCACCACTCAAGGCGATTACGTCGGTGTTCTCGAGTTAAAGGGAGGACCCAGTGTGGCCGGTATGAAAACAAGCCAAAACTTCTCATTCGTCGGTAAACACTTCGCATGTCAATAGGTTTTCCGTGTTCTGCAAACCATTCATTTGCAATGGACCTGGTAGTGGAGAAACGGTCCCTTAAGTCCAATAATCTTAGGCGGCGATCTTCACGGTCTGTTGTTCTACGGCGGCGTCCAGTGCCCCTTGCTCTTTGCGTACGGCCTTCTCGAAGCCATGCCTGACAACACCTAACCACAGTGTCTATACTTCTTTGCACTCTAACTGCAATTGTCCGAAAAGAAAGTCCAGCTTCCCGGAAGTCCCACTATACGGCCCCTATCAAACTCACTAAGTTGACGAAATCGTACAAGTCTCCGTACTCTAGGCATCGTAACCGATCGTAAAGGATGTCAAGAACCAAAATCCGCCAACGTTAATTCTTTACTGCGGCTGAAATATTCATTTTTAGAGCGTTAGTGAATTAAAAAAAAGCAGTATAAAAACCGGAATGTCCAACTGATAAGGCTGAAAATTTTTTCACTAATTTAAAGTAAGATAAATACATTCACCAACTTTTATTAAAATAAAACCATTTAAACTGGGTGTTCGGATTTATATGTCACTTAGTATATGATTACGAGGCGTGAAAAATAACGGATCTTTTCAAATTTCTCGGGCTTAGAGAGGCCGGTTGTAATGTTTTTATTATGTTGGTATACGAGAGCGCTCCGATAAGTACTTCCTGACGGCGTCACTATCGCAAGAGAAATTTACTATCGAATAGTACATTTTTGTAGATGACTACTGTCTTATATTGAAATCCATACAATAACACAAAAAGTTTGCCAAATTTAGATAAACGATATGAGTAGCAACCAAAAAACGATAAGATTTTACACAGCGGTGGACGAATATATCAAAAAATCTGTGTAATAGTGAATAGTGAATATGGACGTCCAAATACAGTTGGGCATCTTTTTGGGGCATGCGTTAATGGATGTTCATACTCAAAATATCGGTAGAAATCGTGACACCTACACAAGGGAAATCGACACTATTACAACCAAAGTATTAGGGAGATATAAAACGGTAGTTTGAAAAATAGTATGAACTACCCTCTTTGTCGGTAACAACCCCCGGACACGTGCCAGCGTGAGCGTCCGCATACAAAACGGCGAACATAAAAGGGGGATGAAACGATATGGGAATACGAGAAATCTGTCTTGAGAGAAGGAGGCGCGGCGAGGCAGTTTACCCTCAAATGGGAAGATGGGGTGAGTTCCTTCCTATCTCTCCGCTCTCAGATATTATTGTATTATCCGACATGCCGCACTAAATCGAAGGATAAAGCGTACGTCAGACAATAGAAGAGGGGGATGTGTTGACGCCAATAGGGGTGGAATATATCGTTCGTGAAAAATGGATGTTGCGGAATAATCTCTGACGTCGCGGGATTAAATTAGGTAGGTTGTAAAGCCTTTTCGTCATTGTTGTTTCTCCTCCCTTGATACTATAAGCTATTGATTATAGGAAAGAATTCGTACACATATGAGGCATGCACCAGCATTCAGTGCTTATACAGGGTGGCCAATATATAACTGACTGTTGCAATCATTCAAAAGCTGAGACAAGATTTCGGTCTAAATAATGTGCCCAGTGTCAACACCATTCGTCAGTTGGTGCAAAAAGTTGAACAAACTGGTGAACTGTTCTTACTCCGGAAAATCGAGAGAGTTCGTGAAAGTACAGTGGAGCGCCCTGAGACTAGACATCGTTCTCAAGAACTGGGTATTCGTCGCACGTCATTATATACTAAGTGACATATAAATCCGAACACCCAGTTTAAATGGTGTTATTTTAATAAAAGTTGGTGAATATATTTATCTTACTGTAAATAACAAGTGAAAAAATTTTCAGCCTTATCAGTTGGACATTCCGGTTTTTATATTGCTTTTTTTAATTCACTAACGCTCTAAAAATGAATATTTCAGCCGCAGTAAAGAATCAACGTTGGCGGATTTTGGTTCTTGACATCCTTTACGATCGGTTACGATGCCTAGAGTACGGAGACCTGTACGATTTCGTCAAGTTAGTGAGTTTGATAGGGGCCGTATAGTGAAGCTTCGGGAAGCTGGACTTTCTTTTCGGGCAATTGCAGTTAGAGTGCAAAGAAGTGTAGACACTGTGGTTAGGTGTTGTCAGGCATGGCTTCGAGAAGGCCGTACGCAAAGAGCAAGGGGCACTGGACGCCGCCGTAGAACAACAGACCGTGAAGATCGCCGCCTAAGATTATTGGCCTTAAGGGACCGTTTCTCCACTACCATGTCCATTGCAAATGAATGGTTTGCAGAACACGGAAGACCTATTGACATGCGAAGTGTTTACCGATGAATGAGAAGTTTTGGCTTGTTTTCATACCGGCCACACTTTAAATCTAGAACACCAACGTAATCGCCTTGAGTGGTGCAGACAACGGTCACTCTGGGATCAGGAATGGAACAGTATTGTCTTTAGTGACGAGTCTCGATTTTGTTTAGGCATGCACGATGGTCGTGCCAGGGTTAGAAGGCGACGTGGTGAAAGGAGGAATCCACAGTTTTTTGTTGAAAGACATGTTTATCACGCTGTTGGAGTTATGGTTTGGGGTGCTATAGCTTATGGTTCCAGGTCACCTTTAATCTTCATCAGAGGTAACATGAACGCGCAGCGTTATATCCACGAAGTTCTAGAACCCCATCTTTTACCCTATCTTGACACCCTGGCAGATCCAACTTTCCAACAAGATAATGCCCGACCACATGTTGCAAGAGTCACAATAGACTTCTTTCAACATAATGATGTCACATTGTTACCATGGCCACCAAGATCTCCCGACTTAGGTAGGTAGGAGATTGCTCAATTTGCAACGTCCTCCTCAGACTCTAGAAGCACTTCGAGAGGAGTTGGTGGTCGTCTGGAATGAGATACCACAGGAGGACATTGACCACCTGATCAGAAGCATGCCTAGGCGCGTTGGAGAATGCGTAGCGCATCAGGGTGCATCCACACATTATTAAAGGTCAAAGGGCTTTAAAGCAGTGCAATCATTTTGAAATTTTTATCATTTACTTATTATGCTTCATTAAGTACTTATACAAAATTTTATTAAAATAAAACCATTTAAACTGGGTGTTCGGATTTATATGTCACTTAGTATATATAAAGTCAGCCGCAAGACATCGAATGAAAAACTGCCTTTCGCATCGAGGCTTAAGTCTCCTGTCTCTCAAATCCACCCCTGAACTCCGGCACCCACCAAATCCCTGCCAGCTTCTTTTCTGCTTTGAAGGTTTTGACAAGTCGTAAAAAGCCGTCGCTGCCAGTTAAAAGTGCTGCTAGAGGAAAAGTTAAATGGAGTTTGATGCGAGCCGAGACGTTATCGCCCGTGCTTCTCGAGTAATTTAAGGAGGTAATGAGCTTTCCTTTTTCACGCAACGATGACGCTATGTAACCAGGGAGGGGACTTTTTTCCTCATACTTAAGATGAAGATCGGCGTCTCTTCGTGAGGGTGAAACGTATTCCCTTCTAGCCGGTGCATGATTTGTAAAGAACGAGACTAATTATTTGGATTAGACGTCTAACATAAGCAATGCTAAGAATGTGTATACATTTGATAAAAATACTCACAGTTGCAAATAAAAAATTCGATACTATGAAAACATCGCTATTTAAATCATAAGTTTAGTTTTAAGCCCATCAGACATATTTTCATTATTACGTTGTTTAAAGAAATCGAATGCCTTGGGAACTGAAGGTCTATCTATCAGAATGGTAAAATTATGTTACCCTACAATCTCTTTGCACATCCTGCATATAATAAATAATTTTTCACAAAGAAGTATATTTCCAAATTCACGGGAAAAAGCTCTGATTTTACCATTGTCAAAAGCTAACATTCCAAACTCATACACAGACTTACGACCCATGAGTATTTTACCTACACTTTAAAATTTATTGGAAACATTTATGTACATTCTGAAAAATTACTATAGTTTAGAACATGGGATTCCTATCGGAAAAACAGTGTGGATTTCAGAAAGGCCATAGTACGGCAAGTGCCCTCCTCGATCTTACTGATAATATTGTCAGAGCGTGGGATCATCATTTAATTACCCCATTAGTTCTCTTGGGATTTACAAAGGCGTTCGATACAATAAATCACTCTCTTTTGATTGCTAAATGCAAGCATTATATGGTTTCGATGATTCCTCACTGAGTTTAATACGCAGCTTTCTGATAAATAGATTCCAAAAGGTCGTCGTTGATTCAGAATTTTCTACAGAACGTCTGATTTCCTCAGGAGTGCCTCAAGGATCAGTTCTTGGACCACTTCTCTTTACTTTGTATATAGCAGATATAAACAGGGTTGTGAAATTTTGTAGTAGGTATTTCGTTTTTTGCTGATGACTCACAATAAAATTATATCATAGCTTCAACTATGCACATTTAGAAATGGTACAAATAATAGAAGAGCTAAGTTCTATTGAAAATTATGGAACAGAACATACAGTATATTCAGATAAGAGATAGACCGGACATAAACAAGACCACGTGATCATCGAACGCTGTAACATTCGGCAGGGACGTATTAAGAGTCACGCAGTACATATTTTAGATAGTAGATGCTGCTTTGCGTAACTTTGTAGTAAATTAGCACAATTCGATTTGTATACGATTGGTGATGGATATACGATCATGTCATGTCATTTCTAGGTAAATATGTAACCAAAGTAGATTCTTGAATAGGTTTTGCCAAAATGGGTTCAAAAATGTCAATAATTAATTAAAAAATACAGTAGCTTTATAAATACTTATAACTTACCGAATTTGATCAACGACATCTTTTATTGGAATGATGAGCTTGATGAGCTTTCATCATCGCTACTGCCTGAAGCACCAACGTCAATAATGAATGGCTCGACTTGTTCCTCTAAAATATTATCCAGTTCCCACATTCTCTTTTCAACTTTGTCTTTCACGTGCTTAATACAGTTTTCCCATTTTTGCGCTGTTATTAATTCTAGTGCTTCTTTGAAAAGTCCTTTGAGGTCACAAAATTTAAAAGTTGTATTGTGCTTAGCTATATAATTTTTAACCTCTGCCCATATGAGCTCAATGGGATTGAGCTCGCAATGGTATGGAGGTAAACGGAGCACAATTTTATTTTGACTTGCTGCCATTTCGTCAATGGCGTATTTTTGATATTTCGCCTTGTGACCCTTGACAATTCTTAATAATTGTACTTTCAGCATTGCTTCTTCAAAGTTGATATTTTTCGAGCGGAGCCAATTTTGAACATCAACTTTCCTTGAAGCCGTTGTTGGGACCTTCTCCATTCTTCGAGAATGATAAGGCGCATTATCCAACACAATTACTGCGTTTTCCTCTAAGTTCGGTAAAATTTTTGAAAACCACTGTTCAAACGATTCGCCATTCATTTCCTCGTGGTAATCTCCAGTTTTCTTAGACTCAAAGCACCACAGACCGTCAACAACAAATCCATCCTCACTGCCAATATGGCAGATAATGAGCCTTTTCCCTTTACCTGGAAATCGAAGTACTGGTGTAGATTTATTTCAATAAGCGAACCTTTTTCAAATGTTTTCATCACATTCAGCGAAAAGACATTGAGTCATGAGTATCAGATTGCTATAATTGGGATTATTTAGTCATATTGAAAGAAAGAATACTGAACGTCGTATGATTACTCAGCGCTTCACAATTTAATTTAAAGTTATAAACCTTTAAAAAATGAATGATCAGGAACCTGAAATACGCGCAAATATTAATATTAACAAATTATAACTTTATAAAGCTTAAAGTATGAATTAAAATGATTAGAAATATTAGGAACGGTACAAAATATAAAACTTAGTAACTTTTTTCAAGTTTATAATATTCGACATATATTTTAAGATTACTCGTATTTACCTGCTGGATTTTTTAATCCGGTGGACAGTCCATTTAGAAAGGCCCTTCTGGATGAAGTTACAGAATCATCAACCCATACTTTACTTGCAGTGTGTCCTGCGTTTACCCACGTTTCATCAAGGTAATAAATCTTCCTGTTTTGATTTCTATATTTCCCAATTTTTGTTAAATAATCCCTCCTCCATAGCACAATTTCTTCTCTATCCAGTAGTAAACTATTACGACCCCGTTTTTTCCATTTGAAATTTAAATGCTTCAGTAACGCATGGAAAGTTGATCGTTTGAAATTTGGCAACGTTGTATCTCCATTTACCTCCTGCAGTACTTTATCTATAGTAGGTATTTCATTCCTAAAGAAGAATTCATGCACTTTCCTCCTAATCGCATGCTTATCAGCTTCATCCAATGATTTAACAATACTTTTGCGATGTTTACTGGTCATTGGCTCAGAAAAGGTGTGATTTTTTTTGTATTGTCTTAGCACATTAAACACTGATGCGCGACACACCCCAACTTTGTGAGAAACCTTCACAACAATTTCTTTGATGGTTGATGCCTCGTTCTCCTCGCGCTCGATCTTATATATATTCAAAATGACCTCTTTCATTTCTGCACTCAGGTGTCTTTTTTTAGAGCGTTTCCTAGGTGGACTACAGTAGTTTACAACTTCATCGGCAGTATCTGTACTACTGGGCATTTTGCGCAAGCAGTTGATAACAATAACAATCAATAACAAGGTATAACAATAACAACGACAAACTCAACAACTTAATAAGATAACAAACGAAAACGTCCAAAGAAATTTCAAATTGCAATGATGCACACGACATACGTAACACGTCTGAACCTGAATGTGACTCTGCCTTGATACGACTGCTCTGCCGCTCGGCATAGGCATTTAATTGCGAATTGACCAATGAGGGCTCCTGTTTTACGTCGAGACGGCGGCGTTAGCGTGAAAATCACCCGAACCTTTTGTTTACATCCGGTCTATCTCTTATCTGAATATACTGTAGTCTCCTGTTGAATCCCTCTAAATCTAAAGTTAATATTTTTTCTCCTAAAAATCTAAGGTGCCTTATTTAAAATAATTTGAACACTCTAACCGGCCATGCTACTCAAATTGAAGAATCAGTTGAACACTTAGGTTTGTTTATAGAAGAAAATCTCAAATTTATTTCTCATGTAAAAAATGAAACTAAGAATCGTTTTACTGTTTTACAGCATCTGTGCTTAAATAAATACTTGATTTTAGATACAAAACATTCATGTGAATATTTAATAATATCAAAAATTGCATTGTAATTTAGTATACTATCCATTTCTATATTCAGTTTCAGCTAAAAACGCATACAAAAATTCAAAATTCATGTTGTAGATTGATTTTCAACTTAAGAAAATATGATCATATTATAGTTCATGTTTCGAACAGTTGAACTGTTTGAATGTTGCAAAGTTATATAAGTTCCATTTATTATATGTTCACAACCTCCTACGTAATTCGATTTCTTCATTTTTGATATCTCGTGAATATATCCATTCACAAAACATTCGATTTACTGGTACTTTAATTATGCCTCTTCACAAAATATCTTTATTTCATAAATGCTTCACCTATAATGTCATCAATCTATATAATTTCTATCGACTGTTAAACATATTTATTTCCATAATTTCAAAAAGGAAATTAAACAAATTATCTTTGATGCTCAAATCTGAAACTTCTTCATCCATATTTCTGCATATTATATAAATCGTTTATAGTGTACGTTGTAAATGTGTAATTTTCGTTTAAATTTTGGAAGAATATAAATTGTTTTTTTTTTCAGTATTCTAGTGCTAGTTATTTTCAAGGGCTAAGTGGTGGAATGGCTTGTAACTAAACTTCGCCTGAAACAAACGTCGTTTATTATTATTATTTTTAAGCATATTTCCTATAATTAACCACTCAAACCACTGACTGTCAAAATTAAATAATTAGTCGCAGAGGTTTTGAGGTTATCACAGGCGGGAACGGTGATCGTAAACAGGAGTAGAAACAAACATCAATTCTCTTTCTTTCATCAATTCTTAGGGGTGCCACCAGCTCTTGCACTGCTAACTAACGACACTTATTTTGTTTCACGTTTTTACAGCTTTTGTTATGGAACATTTTTTTATTATTATGATTATATTATTTGTACTCGTACTCGTACTCGTCGATTCGCTTATCAGCACGTCCGTTTGCTACGAAATCCAAACGAGAACTCTTGACACCCTGGCAGATCCAACTTTCCAACAAGATAATGCCCGACCACATGTTGCAAGAGTCATAATAGACTTCTTTCAACATAATGATGTCACATTGTTACCATGGCCACCAAGATCTCCCGACTTATCCCCAATTGAGCACGTGTAGGATATGATGGGTAGGAGATTGCTCAATTTGCAACGTCCTCCTCCGACTCTAGAAGCACTTCGAGAGGAGTTGGTGGTTGCCTGGAATGAGATGCCTAGGCGCGTTGGAGAATGCGTAGCACATCAGGGTGCATCCACACATTATTAAAGGTCAAAGGGTTTTAAAGCAGTGCAATCATTTTGAAATTTTTATCATTTACTTATTATGCTTCATTAAGTACTTATACAAAATTTTATTAAAATAAAACCATTTAAACTGGGTGTTCGGATTTATATGTCACTTAGTATAATTACAACAAATCTCCTTGGACCAAAATAAAAGACTTTTCAAATGAACAACAAAAATAGTTTTTAATGTATTTTTTTATAAACAAGTGCTTCCACTTTAAATGTCCTGTATACCTCGCGGCAGACATTTAAACAATTTCCATTCTCGAATCACTAATTTCCCTGAAGCCGGACCTGCGAAAAGCGGCGTATTATCGGCATCGTTTGGCGCCCGGAAAACATACCGCCATGAAGTCATAATAGGAATACAAAGCAAGAGAGGGAGAACATTCTTGTCTTCTCGGTTTAGTGTTATGACCAGCCATTAGCGACAAAGCTCGTTAGGGGTGCCGCCAGCAATCCGGGAATATCCGGGGAAGCGTATAATCGTACTTCCTGCAGGATTTTCTGACGTCATCCCGTGATGCCGACACGCCGGCTCTCTTCATCCCGATGGTCGTTCAACTAATCGGATAATAGTGCTCGCCGAGTCGTATTACCAAACGCGCATACAAGGAAGATACTTCAGGGGCTGTAGTTTGTCCTTAAAATGAGTCATCTATTAATTTTTTTACCTATAAGTTTATGTGTTCAAATGTGAGTCAAAAGTCATGTGGTATGCATAACTGAACTATCAAAGGTATGCCATTTATAGTCATGGATTCGTTTACAACACAACAACACATTTTGGTTATCCAAACTTATTACGAAAACGGTCGAAATATAAAAAATACTTTTCGCAAACTTCGCACTAGTTTTGGGCCATATGGACGCCTTACAGAGCCTGAAATTCGTTGGATTGTTAATAGTTTTGAGGAAACTGGTTCAGCTGAAGGTCGTAGTCCATACCAACAGGCACGTCCAGCTCGTAATCGTGAAAACATAGTGTGCGAGAAGATCCAACCACCTCGACTAGGCATCGTTCGCAGCAAATTGGAATTAGTGAGACCACTACGGATTTTACACATTGATTTACACCTCCATCCATTCAGAATCCAACTAACACAAGAATTGAAGCCGGCAGGCCATCAACAGCAGCGTGTTTTTGTTAATAGGATGCTGGAAAGAGAAGATGGATTTTCGTCCAAAGTGTTCTTTTCTGCTGAGGCTCATTTTCACCTCAATGGGTACGTAAATAAGCAAAATTGCAGATTCTGGGGGGCTGAAAATCCACACCAATATCATAAACAACCTCTCCATCCTGAAAAAGTGATTGTTTGGTGCGGATTTTGGGCTGGTGGCATCGTTGGATCATTCTTCTTTGAAGATGCCGAAGAAAAGGCCATTACCGTCAACGGGGAACGTTATCGCGGCATGTTAACAGACTTTTTGTGGCCACAATTGGTTTGGTTTCATCAAGACGGAGCAACTCGCCAAACAATCGCCTTATTGCACACGAAATTTCAAGACCGCATAATTTCACGAAATTCGGATGTCAGTTAGCCACCGAGATCGTGCGATTTAGCACCTCTTGACTATTTTCTTTGGGGATTTTTGAAAGGAAAAGTGTATGCGAATGGTCCCCGGACAACTCAAGACCTAAAGCGCAATATTCGGACTGAAATTGCGGCCATAGATCCGATTATTCTGGGAAAAGTCATTGAAAATTTTGATGTTCGGATATTGGCCTGTAAACGAAGCCGCGGTGGTCACATGACTGATTTTATTTTTCATACATAAATGGCATAAAGCAACCTTCATTTATCAATAACAAAAATCGATTTTACCTCGTGAAAAGCGTGTTGATTTTTCGAATAGAATAAAAAGTAAAAGATGACGCACCCTGTATAATAAATAACTATTTTACTGTGACGGAAAAAAGTTTGACATTTTATCTTTGTTGACAACATGTCACTTTTTATGAAATTGCTTTTTTCTCCGGGAAAAAAAATAGTATTCTTTTCCCGGATTTTATATCCGCGATTTAGCTGGCAATAATGTTTGTGACGCTACGTTGGCTACTTCTACTAATCCCGGTGGAGTCAAAGAAAACTCAGAATCTGACATTTCTTACTTTATAGTATTAAAAATAACTTCTAAACAACCACCAAGTTCACAATTGTTAAACCAAATCACAAAATTAAATTGATAGCTATTTGATTACTTTAAAAGTTTCCTTAGCAACGCAGGTCTAATTGTCGCTATAAGTACAACATAACATACTAATTTCAAAATTCAAATTTCACATCCATAATTTTCTGACTTAAATATTGTAATAATATATTTTTCAATGTTGAATTTCGTTTTTCCCGCGTTCATTCAAATATCGATCTGTCTTGAGAACAAAATGATTGTAAAACCTGTCCTTAAATACATAACATTTTTTTGATTTTTATACCACACTGGAAGAGCGTTGAAACGGACGTGTTTAAATTTAATTTAGCTGACTTTCCGATTAACAACAAAGGAAGTTTGTGTATACCGGAAGCATTGCTACAAGCAAGAATAGTCGCACGTTCTTTGCTGCGATTGTAACCAGGAGCCCCAGATTCTTGTTTTGAAGCTAAACTTAACATTTTATAGTTTAGGCCCGTTTCGTCGCATTTGTAAATTTGTTCTGGATTTACACCATACTGCTTCATTGATTCGTTAAAATGTTCTCCAAATTTTAATGCATCGAACTTATCGGCAGATAAGTTTTCTCCGCAAACTTTTAATTCTCGTATACCGTGTCGTTCTTTCCATCTATGCAGCCAACCATCACTGGCATCTAATCTAATGACGCAAACGTCGAAAGGGATACTACCGGGCGACTATTTCGGATCATGCGCCAATTTCCCGAACAACTTCGGTTAAAACGGAGAGATTATTGTATGCGATCTGTTTCAGATAATCGTGATTCGGATAATCGGGGTTCTCTACTACGAGCCCCTTCCCACTTCAGTTGGCCCACTTCAAGATTTGTACCAAAATATGCCTTTATAAACTAAACATGACGAAACTATTTACTTCTAAAACAATTTATTTTCTCAAAAACATTTTAGATACACTCTAGTCGTAAAAAATACATATTTGAGACCTATAACTAATAGAACATCCGAACAAATAAACAATGTGCGAATAAATGCGCGAAGTTAACAAAGCAACTATTGAAAGATTACCTGACCTTTATTTTTTATTACGGCTGAAATTCTTTGGCGCATAGTCTTAACCAAGTTTTGGCAAAAATTTGGTGTAAAACAATCCCATATTTTTTGAAGCTTTTGTCTCAGTTCGGTGATTGTACGAGCAGGATGTTGTCGTAGAACCTTTTTCATCTAGTGCCACAAAGTTTCAATAGGTGACAGATCTGGACTGCTAGAAACCCGTTTCAAAAGTGATACATTATTTTCTTCCATCCATTTTATAGCCTTTTTTGAGGTATGGCACGCTGCACCGTCTTGCTGAAACACAAAATCTTGGCCGGATGTCAAACATTCTTCCATCACTGGTAAAAGAGATTCTTCGAAAATTGCCAAATATTTGTTTGTATCCACATTTCCATCAATAAAATGAAGTTTTCCTGCTCTTTTTGATGACATACTGCCCCAGACCATAATGGATGCTGGAAATTTCACTTTTCTCTTCAGACAGTCAACATGGAATGCTTCATTTTTTTGCGAATAACTCTACTGCGACTGTCACCGACACAAACTTCGAATCGGGCCTCATCACTCCATTGTATTGCACACCATTGTTGAGGTGTGCATTGTCTATGTTCTTTAGCTCATCTAAGCCGATTTTTCTTTTGCAGTGGAGTTAATAGTGGCTTTTCTTTGGCCTATAAACAAGTTGTGCAACTTTAGGGTTTTTACTTCACTTTTTTTATGAGAAAACTTACCTTGCAAGTGCTAAATCCCAGCTTGTGTGCCTCTCTATGAGTTGTGGACGTCGAAATTCTCCTTCCAACAGCGCCACTCCACAGAGCACTTAATTCTACATAATTGGCATGCCTCTTTTTCACGATTATTCTTGTTAATGCTCTTCGGTCGGCATTTGTGATATTACTTTTTTTTACATATCGTGGCTTAATATTAACTGAACCAGTTACGTTATATCTACTAACAATATTTCTCATACCGTACCGCGATAAGTCTAACAAAGTTGCAATTTCTGAGTTTGATTTCTCAGAATTAAATATACTAAGTGACATATAAATCACCCAGTTTAAATGGTTTTATTTTAATAAAATTTTGTATAAGTACTTAATGAAGCATAATAAGTAAATGATAAAAATTTCAAAATGATTGCACTGCTTTAAAGCCCTTTGACCTTTAATAATGTGTGGATGCACCCTGATGTGCTACGCATTCTCCAACGCGCCTAGGCATGCTTCTGATCAGGTGGTCAATGTCCTCATGTGGTATCTCATTCCAGGCAACCACCAACTCCTCTCGAAGTGCTTCTAGAGTCTGAGGAGGACGTTGCAAATTGAGCAATCTCCTACCCATCATATCCCACACGTGCTCAATTGGGGATAAGTCGGGAGATCTTGGTGGCCATGGTAACAATGTGACATCATTATGTTGAAAGAAGTCTATTGTGACTCTTGCAACATGTGGTCGGGCATTATCTTGTTGGAAAGTTGGATCTGCCAGGGTGTCAAGATAGGGTAAAAGATGGGGTTCTAGAACTTCGTGGATATAACGCTGCGCGTTCATGTTACCTCTGATGAAGATTAAAGGTGACCTGGAACCATAAGCTATAGCACCCCAAACCATAACTCCAACAGTGTGATGAACATGTCTTTCAACAAAAAACTGTGGATTCCTCCTTTCACCACGTCGCCTTCTAACCCTGGCACGACCATCGTGCATGCCTAAACAAAATCGATACTCGTCACTAAAGACAATACTGTTCCATTCCTGATCCCAGAGTGACCGTTGTCTGCACCACTCAAGGCGATTACGTCGGTGTTCTCGAGTTAAAGGGAGGACCCAGTGTGGCCGGTATGAAAACAAGCCAAAACTTCTCATTCGTCGGTAAACACTTCGCATGCCAATAGGTCTTCCGTGTTCTGCAAACCATTCATTTGCAATGGTCCTGGTAGTGGAGAAACGGTCCCTTAAGGCCAATAATCTTAGGCGGCGATCTTCACGGTCTGTTGTTCTACGGCGGCGTCCAGTGCCCCTTGCTCTTTGCGTACGGCCTTCTCGAAGCCATGCCTGACAACACCTAACCACAGTGTCTACACTTCTTTGCACTCTAACTGCAATTGCCCGAAAAGAAAGTCCAGCTTCCCGAAGTCCCACTATACGGCCCCTATCAAACTCACTAAGTTGACGAAATCGTACAGGTCTCCGTACTCTAGGCATCGTAACCGATCGTAAAGGATGTCAAGAACCAAAATCCGCCAACGTTGGTTCTTTACTGCGGCTGAAATATTCATTTTTAGAGCGTTAGTGAATTAAAAAAAGCAGTATAAAAACCGGAATGTCCAACTGATAAGGCTGAACATTTTTTCGCTTGTTGTTTTTTCGGGGTTAGATGGTGGAATAGCAGGTGCTAAATCTCGCCCCATGTAATGTACCATGTTTTGGTCAATAAAGACGATTATTATTATTATTATTATTATTATTTACAGTAAGATAAATACATTCACCAACTTTTATTAAAATAAAACCATTTTCGGATTTATATGTCACTTAGTATAATTTAATTATCAGTAACCGAATTTTCTCAGTAATAATCTTTTCTCTACCCATTTTGAAAACCTTAACTACCCAAACCTATTTTAAACGTATTCTTACAGCTGTGATTAATAAAAACAATTGTCATGGCTTTTATTGTTCACAGCCACCTATGCGTTATAGACTTGTTTTGCATTGAAATGAAAATAGGTTGATATGCTGTAATTGTAACATGTGTTATTTTTAATAATTGTGTTTGATAAGTAAAAAACTAAGATTTGAATAGTTGGGCCAACTGAAGTGGGAAGGCTCTCGTATATTGGGTTTTCCGTATAAAATCTTCTTTGGCCTAAATTTTAGGTTAAGAACAAGATATCGAGATGCGGTTTTCACGAGCTAGTTTAGACATCATTTAGCTACTTTTCCATAAAATAAATCATACCTATGCATCGAATTTTGTTGGAAAAATTGACCATTTTTCAAATATCATTCTTTTTTCAACTGGCTCAAGTTTGTTAAAATCAACTCAGCCGCTTCGAAGATACAGGGTGTTTTTTACGGAAACCTTTGAATACCACCCACCACTTTATTTTTAGATATACAGTAAACATTGTCAAACAAAAAAAGTTTACATTATCCTCTACCTTAAATATCAGATAGTTTTTGTTAGGATAAAATAGCAGAATTCACAGAAACATTACTTTTTTAGATTGAAGATTGCAGTTACGCACCCATTACAAAAAATATTTTACAGATTTTTCTCTTATTTGTTTTAGACAGTTTTTTGCCGCAAGCCTGTACGATGGATAGGTTCACAGATACAGTACGTCCCATTCTTATTTGGCCGTAAATAACTTTTTTCTCAAAGCATTTAAATTGCGCCGAACTTAGTCATTTATGAACTGATGTGCAGAGGAAGTGCAGGGTGACGCCATTTTCATATTCTCATTTCAACTCAACTTTTACGCTTTTTTATGCTGACGATCCTATCTTAAATCTTTAGTCGTGCTTGCATTGTATTCAAGACATGACCCCAAACGCGTAACGTGACCGCAAAACTTGCAAAGCAAGTGACACAATAGCCTGAACTTGGCTGGCTTTCGACTGGGAGTGTCACCGCACAGCCGTATAGGCGTTAATTTGCGAAGCGCAATAAGAGGGTAATCCCTTGCCGAGACCGAGACCGCTCTCTTATTCCTCTCTCCGCTGTTGTAATGATAGCGTGCGGCTACTGTTTCGACCCGGCTTTCAGAGAGAGAGAATTGAGGGTTTAAGTGGCCTGCCAGATCCTGAGAGCTAATTGAGCACCGTTTGCTGACAAAGCACTGTCGACGACAGGAACGCCTCTCGATGGGACCCGGACGTTCAAGGAGCCAATTTAGCACAAATGACAACGATACTACGGAGGAGCGTCGATCGCGAGCTACCGGTAGCTCGCAAAGGCAATTCTGGTGGCTCACAACATATTTTGAAAAGGTGGCAAAATTATAGAAGCTTCCGTAAATGTTGTAAATTTTCATAGTAAACACAAGCAGCGGCAACACTGGGGTGAGCGATCTGTTCGAGAACGATCTTGATTACTTTGAACGGAATAAATATGCAAGGCCCGGCGACAGTGCGCACAGTCTAATGGTTGGGTTACACTTGGCCTGCAATTAAAAACACTATGAGCCGAGAAGTCAGAAGATGAGGACATGCCATCTCCATTCGGAATGCGAAGAACAATAATTCTTTACAGAAGTTAAAGTTAAAAATGTACGATTGTTTTGTAACACATATACTAAATGACATATAAATCCGAACACCCAGTTTAAATGGTTTTATTCTAATAAAAGTTGGTGAATGTATTTATCTTACTGTAAATAACAAGTGAAAAAATTTTCAGCCTTATCAGTTGGACATTCCGGTTTTTATACTGCTTTTTTTTAATTCACTAACGCTCTAAAAAGGAATATTTCAGCCGCAGTAAAGAATCAACGTTGGCGGATTTTGGTTCTTGACATCCTTTACGATCGGTTACGATACCTAGAGTACGGAGACCTGTACGATTCCGTGAACTTAGTGAGTTTGATAGGGGCCGTATAGTGGGACTTCGGGAAGCTGGACTTTCTTTTCGGGCAATTGCAGTTAGAGTGCAAAGAAGTGTAGACACTGTGGTTAGGTGTTGTCAGGCATGGCTTCGAGAAGGCCGTACGCAAAGAGCAAGCGGCACTGGACGCCGCCTAAGATTATTGGCCTTAAGGGACCGTTTCTCCACTACCAGGTCCATTACAAATGAATGGTTTGCAGAACACGGAAGACCTATTGGCATGCGAAGTGTTTACCGACGAATGAGAAGTTTTGGCTTGTTTTCATACCGGCCACACTGGGTCCTCCCTTTAACTCAAGAACACCGACGTAATCGCCTTGAGTGGTGCAGACAACGGTCACTCTGGGATCAGGAATGGAACAGTATTGTCTTTAGTGACGAGTCTTGACTTTGTTTAGGCATGCACGATGGTCGTGCCAGGGTTAGAAGGCGCCTTGGTGAAAGGAGGAATCCACAGTTTTTTGTTGAAAGACATGTTCATCACACTGTTGGAGTTATGGTTTGGGGTGCTATAGCTTATGGTTCCAGGTCACCTTTAATCTTCATCAGAGGTAACATGAACGCGCAGCGTTATATCCACGAAGTTCTAGAACCCCATCTTTTACCCTATCTTGACACCCTGGCAGATCCAACTTTCCAACAAGATAATGCCCGACCACATGTTGCAAGAGTCACAATAGACTTCTTTCAACATAATGATGTCACACTGTTACCATGGCCACCAAGATCTCCCACTTATCCCCAATTGAGCACGTGTGGGATATGATGAGTAGGAAATTGCTCAATTTGCAACGTCTTCCTCAGACTCTAGAAGCACTCCGAGAGGAGTTGGTGGTTGCCTGGAATGAGATACCACAGGAGGACATTGACCACCTGATCAGAAGCATGCCTAGGCGCGTTGGAGAATGCGTAGCACATCAGGGTGCATCCACACATTATTAAAGGTCAAAGGGCTTTAAGCAGTGCAATCATTTTGAAATTTTTATCATTTACTTATTATGCTTCATTAAGTACTTATACAAAATTTTATTAAAATAAAACCATTTAAACTGGGTGTTCGGATTTATATGTCACTTAGTATATTATATCATATCTGCCGTAGTTCAATGTTGGAGAGTGGAGTACGATTTTCTACCACCACCAGGGGAACAAGAAAAATGTTTTGGGATAAAAATAAAATCCAATATTTTTAAAAACTGTTATAAAATTATTATTCTAAATAAGAAAAACGTTATAATAATTTACGTAATCAAGATATAATTGACCATAAAAAGAAACTGTAACAGTAGTTCTCATATGACTGTCCTCCAGATGATCCTACTATCTACTATAACAAACATCGAGAAATACTGCTAGCAGACATGATATAATAAAGACTGTATACAACGACATTCATGTGCCAATCCTTTCCAAAATATAGCACTTCACATCAAATCCTGTTGTGTCACTTTTCACTGTTAGACAATGCCAAAGTCATGATTATTCACCATTATTTTTTCTTGTGATACTGCCCTCTTAAGTGATGTACATTGCCCCTTTGTCAAATCGAAGCCCCGTTGCCGAATCGAGTTTCGCCATCGCAAAGCGAGAGTGCAAATCAATAAAAGCATAGTTTCTCGCGGTGTGTATTCTTTCCGGTGCAGTGCCATGCTGCTTCCTCCTGCGCATCCCTCTTTGTTCGCTCCCGTAAAGTCGCCCTGTGGCGTCACTTCACGTTGTTCCACAAAGGGGTATTTTGCCTTATGTTTTTGTCAAAAGATGAAAATTGTTCCCTAGGTCAATAAGTCATTGTAAATCAATGTCATCGTTGTTATTTGTCATATCGACCATTCTTGCCACTTTGTTAAATACAAAGGATTATAAATTTCACTGTCAGTAAAGCAAGTAAACAAACTTTTGATTCCAAAGACAACTTATATATTATTTTGCGTTTGTTAAAATTAAATTCAATGAATTTTTTTCCAAAACTTTCAGGACATACGTTAATAGAACCAGCAGGCATAGAAGTACAGTCACTATTCCCCAGCTTAATTCATCTTTATTCCAGCACAGTTTCACATACGATGCTGCTAGTATCTGTAACAACAACATTGATGCTAACTCTAAAGTGATGACCTCATACAGTGGCGGCTCGTGGCAAAATAAAACAGGTGTTCTGCAAATCCGAACTTAACTATTTTTTATGTCTGTTCGATCCTGAACTCCTTCTTGGCAGCAGATTTGTCGATCACCTTCCCGTTTAAATTTTCTATGGTCGAAATAAATTCCTTTTCAATGGACAGCATCGACAACGCTGTAAGGCGATCCTGGGTCATAGTATTTCGAAGAGAGGTCTTGATTCTTTTCAATGTTGAGAAATTTCGCTCAGCCTCTGACGTTGACATATAGTTGTAACAATAATTTTTAATAGCTTTTTTGCTTCTTTTAGGGTTTCATCCAAACTATTTTGTATCAAACATTTCAAAAGAGACAGAGTTCCATGTAAATCTCGGCAATCATTCCGTGCAAAAAATAACAGACAACTCTGTCTTTAAACCGAGTTTTTTCTAATTCGGGATAAGCCAAGCAGGTAGTTTCCAACTTGTCATCAGGAAACTTACCACAGTATTCTCCAAAGTGTTCGGGGAAAAAAAGGGATGCGGCTACCAACTGATCTTTGAGTTGAAATCTGTCATTTGCAGAATTCACTATATTGTCGCATGCTTCTAATTCGGCAACTCGGTGATCGTGACTGCTATTATTACGTCGCCTCCTTTTGTTGCCTTGGAGTTCAGTGCAAATATTTTTGGCTTCATTTATTATGTCATCAATTTTATTTCTCAGATTTTTGATAATTATCGATAGCCGTTTTAAGTTGCGCTGGCTCGGTTTTTCTCTTCTGCAACTGGTTGAACAAGATGTCGACGTGAGGCATGACATGATGAAAAAATGTCAACCAAAACACGAAAACAGAATCGGTTAACATACGGCGAATACCGCAAGTTGCCTTGCAAACGGTTTCCTTAGTGAAATTTTCTTCTATTTTTCCATGCATTCAATGAGTGATTCTCTGTTCTCAGACACTACATTTATTGTTCGAATATTAAAATTCCAACGAGTTGTTGCTCCTTGGAGAATTTTTCCCCCCACAATTCTGTTCAGTACCTCTACGGGTTGAGGGGAATTATTAAAAGATCCCGGAATATCTTTCAAATCCCCAAAGAACACCCGAACTTGAGCATTTGCGAAAGCAGCTTGGGACATAATCAGGTTTAACTGATGCGCATAGCAATGCACATAGTGAGCAAATGGATATCTTTGTTTAATTTTTGCCTGCACTCCAGCATTATGTCCGCTCATTACCGCGGCTCCATCATAGCTTTGTGAAATCGTTAGGAAAATTTCCTATTAATGGATCTACGACGCTCAAAATATGTCTTGTGAGAGTATTAGCGTCTCATTTTTCGGGATTCATATAATTCCAAAAACGTTCTACTGGTTCGCCGTTAAATACGTATCTGAAAATTGTTACCAGTTGGGTTTTCCCCGAAATGTCCGTTGTTTCATCTGCTATTATCGCCAAATACGAGGCTCTATTAATCTGTTTTATTATTTCTTGATGACAAACTTCAAGAATACAATCCAATAGATCGTTTTGTATTTCTTTCGAAGTTCCTTTAAATATTGAAGCAATTTTTATGTGTTCGCTTAAGGTTGTATCAAGCTCAGCAGAAAAATTAATCAGACCACGAAGTATTCCCGCGTTTTGGGAGCTCTCGGTTTCATCGTGGCCCCGTAGCGCCAATTGAAATGCTCCGCAAAATTTTATATAATCGATTATTTTTTATAGAACCGATCGACCAATCAGATATCGTACTTCACATTAGATCTGTACGGATCTGTATAAATTGCAGCACATGCTTATGCTTAAATGGCGCATTTGATATTGTAGAGAGAGACAAAAGCAAGCGCGTGCGGCTTGTGTCGAAGTAGTGCACAGACCTTTTTCAAGTGGCCCATGAATAATGTTACGCTGCGGTCGCGACGAAAATGACAAGTACACAATTGGTCGATTATAATGCTGCAAAACAGACTCGACGCCGTGTCTTGCGGGGGCAGGCCGGTATTGTTTCTATTTGTGTAATAACATGGAAAATAAATAATGATCAAATTACTACTACTTTTTTCTGTTAAGACAAAAGTTTTGGCAGTTCTGCAGCTCTGCAGAACTTAAGGGCCAGCCACCCCTGTCCTCATACCAATTTAGGAAATTGATGTCCACCATTTGTCTTCTTCTTTTTCCTTGTTTTTCTTTTATTAGGTGTAACAATTCGTAATGTGTACCATGATTGTACCTTGCTTTATGACATATAAGTTACCTTGGATTTTGTATATTTTTTTATATATGTATATACTTTGTATAGCTTTCCGCACTAGTGGAAGTGTAAGAATAGCCCACGGGTACACGTCGCCTCTATTGTTATATCTCTATGTACCTGTACGTACTTAATAAAGACCAATTTATTGTATTACTATTTTCTGCAAATATTCAACGTGCGATCTAATCCCTCCGCCAATGGTTTTCTTCTCTCCACAGTCATCCATGGTAATGCTGTAATACGAGACAGACCGACAGCGATTTAAGCCACCCTCAACCCCTCGCTCGTTTCGTTCCCTTCGCCGCTCTACCTTACCAGAAAAGAGACAAGACAATTGATTTCGCTTCGGTTCAGGTTACTACGACTCGTGCGCCGTCTATTCCTATAGTACGATCAAATTCAGTCGCCACTAACGAATTCGCACTATACCCCATTCGTAGTTCATTCACGCCCAGACAAAACACGACATGCCCAAAAGCGAGATTGTACAGGTCCGTATTTTCCTGAATGGTCTTGGAATAATCTAACAAAATAAATGATTATTTTTATATACATACTTTTCACAATTCTTTATTCGCTGGAGGTACTTGAATCATCGTCCGAATGGTTAGTATTAATTACACTGGACAACAAATTTTAGTTTTTTAATTGTATCTTGTGGGAAAAGTGCACTTCTTTGTTAATTTTGGGGCGCTGAATCCAAAAATGACAATGAAATAAAAAAATTAGTTGCGGTTTAGAAAAAAAACTTTTTATTTTTAAGGATATATTAAAAAAGTAACAAGATTCATATACTTATAAGAATCACTATATGCGCTGTCTTTTTTTTGCTGTTCTTTTATGGATCGTTTCTGGAGCATCTCTACCAAGTCCAACAGTAGTCTGCAAACATGGAAGGATTCCACTTTCCCTGGTACCTTTTTTTCCATTGTTGAAATATCCTGATGAAAACGTTCGCCGTGCTCATCACTTACGGCTCCGCAATTGTCAGGAAAAAAGTCCAGGTGTGAGTGTAGGAAATGTATCTTAAGAGACATATTACAGCCCATCTTTTGATACGATGACAGCATATTTTTGACAAGGGTTTTATAGTTGACATCTTTTCTATTTCCCAAGAAATTAGTGACCACCAGACGGAAATCATTCCAAGCAGTTTTTTCAATATCTGTTAAAGTGTTTTCAAACTGTGTATCTCTCAAAATATTTCGAATCTGTGGCCCAACAAAAATACCTTCTTTAACCTTTGCCTCACTTAGTCTTGGAAATTTCTGACGCAGGTATTGAAAAGCTGACCCATCTCTATCTAATGCCTTGACAAAGTTTTTCATTAGGCCCAACTTGATATAAAAATAAAATAATAATAATAATAATAAATAAAAATTTTTTCGAATCTACTAATGGCATATGCTGTACATTTTTTTGACCTGGCTCTAGGAATTGACGAACAGGCCAGTTTTGTCTGGTGTAATGAAGTGCCTTTGCCCGACTGTCCAAAAAACAGCAAAACTTTGTGTAGCCTAGCTGCAGCCCAAGTAAAAGTGCAACAACTTTCAAATCGCCACAAATATGCCATTGGTGCTCATCGTATTTCATGCATGTCAATAGGTACTTCATATTGTCATATGATTCTTTCATGTGAACTGCATACCCTACAGGAAGAGATGGTAAAATATTTCCAATATGCAATAACACTGCCTTTAAACTCAATGTTGAACTGTCTATAAACAATCTCCATTCTTCTGGGTTATAGTTTATATTTAAAGCCGCCAGTAAGCCGTTAATGTTACTGCAGAAAACCAAGTTATTCTCCATATTGAAAAATGGTTCTAAGTCTGTGTGGCGTTTACGAAAAACACATACCGAAACATCGTCTTCCAACAAGTTCCACTGCTGCAGTCTTGATCCAAGTAACTCTGCCTTACATTTTGGAAGTTCTAAATCTCTTACAAGATCATTTAATTCTGACTGTGTTATTTTGTGCGGTTGGTGGCATGACGTGCTCGGTATAAAATCAGGATCTCTTGACGTTGATGGCATATCTTCTTCCTGACGAATCACTCGATCGCCATGATCTGATTCGTTTTCTGATTCGCAAGTGTAATATTCTGGGGGTTTTGGAATAGGATTTTCGTCACTGTGAGGCACAGGTCTCATCGCAGATGGTATGTTTGGGTAGTTAATAACCGATTTTTTTTTCTTGGACATACCTGTGGCTTGTCCAACACAAGGTACCATGCAAAAGTAACAATCATTAATATGATTTGTAGGCTCTCTCCAAACCATTGGGACAGCAAAGCGCATAGACCGTTTTTTGCCATTTAACCAGCTCCTCAGACTTGAAGCACATGTATTACAGCAGATGTGGGGTGCCCACTGTTTGTCTTGATCACCTAGTTTACAACCGAAATAAAGCTGATATGCCTTTGTTATTAGTGGAGTAATAGACCATCTCTGAGACGCAAAAGTCACATCACCACACACGTAACAAAACTGATCTGGATTGTTTACACACTTTCGAGACATCTTGCATGAACGCTGTCAGCCAACTGAGGAAAAAATGGCTAATATAAAACAATATAATGTACACGTATGTATAACGTAACACAATCATGCCGATTACATCATCTTTCCTTGCCGAATATAAAAATGTAGCACGTGCATTCTTGTGAATTACAATATATTAACACTGTCACAGCAGGAACACATATAATTACCGTATTTCTAAAACTTGAACTAATATTGAAAAAATAAGTTTCATTCCGGTTTTAGCACATTAAAAATAGTAATATTTTGTTGATTTTATTTAGGATATTTTTTGGCTGTTGATCGAGTGTTATTACAGGTTCAATTTGAATATCGATCATATGGTCCAGATCCCACATCGTTGTTTCAATTTTCTCTTTTGCTGCAGCTCTGTTGCCAGCTTCATAAAACAAATTTTTCACGTCAGAAAATTTGAATGTTTTATTATTGTTTGAAGCCACATAGTTTTTTATATTTCCCCAAATTATATAGCAATTACTTAACGAAAGAAAGAAGCAAATGACAGGTATGTGAACTCGGCAGGTAACAAGCAACAGGCACTATTTTAATTAAGAACAGCACCATAACTCATGTAAGCAATACAAGTTGCACTTTGAATTTTAATCTGTTTCCGACAACGTAGCACAGAACTACTAGAAAACCTCCTTAAACAGAATAGTCCCTCCCTAAATTATATTAATATTTCGGACACTTTCTCTACGTTTACATTTCGGGAGGCTGCCCACAGAAAAGTCAGAGATACGGTCAATTCAAATAAAAACTCTAAGAGCCCTGATATGTATGGCGTCAATAGTAAGATTATGGAATCAATACTGAATGGCATCGTATGCCTTTGAAAAAGCTTATTAATATTTGTCTAAAATCAAGCACATTCCCTGAAAATATATAAAGTGGTTACAGCTTTCATTGAAGGATCTGTTGACGAACTCTCTAATCACTTATACTGTATTTTGCGAAAACATTCAAGATCATCGTCAAGCATCAATTGAGTAGCCATCTAGAGTCAAACGATCTATCTAATACTTGTCAGTTTGGTTTCAGGAAAGGCATGTCAACAACAACTGCAATAAACAGTTTCACCGAAATAATCAACGATAGCTTTGAGAACAAATTATACGTGTCGGCTGACTTTTCGATCTTTGATTGTGTGCAGCATGAGATACTACTGTCAAAGCTTCCTTTTTATTATATGGTTCCAGTGTGCAACTTCTCAAGTATGTCTGTAAGACAGCAATTTGTGGAACACAAAACTCGCAGATCTACTGTCACCACAATTTTGCTTGGGGTTCCTCAAGGTTCTGTACTTGGACCATTGTTATTCTTGTTATACATCAATGATATACAAAATACCACAATCACAGTACTACGACCTTAAATGAAAACAAAACTCAGACAGTGACTATTTCTCTGCTGAATTTTGACTCAAAAGCTTATATTAAGTGTTATATAAATACACTGGACAACAAATTTTAGTTTTTTAATTGTATCTTGTGGGAAAAGTGCACTTCTTTGTTAAATTTGGGGCGCTGAATCCAAAAATGACAATGAAATAAAAAAATTAGTTGCGGTTGAGAAAAAAAAAACTTTTTATTTTTAAGGATATGTTAAAAAAAGTAACAAGATTCATATACTTATAAGAATCACTATATGCGCTGTCTTTTTGCTGTTCTTTTATGGATCGTTTCTGGAGCATCTCTACCAAGAGTCCAACAGTAGTCTGCAAGCATGGAAGGATTCCACATTTCCTGGTACCTTTTTTCCATTGTTGAAATATCCTGCTGAAAACGTTCGCCGTGCTCATCACTTACGGCTCCGCAATTGTCAGGAAAAAAGTCCAGGTGTGAGTGTAGGAAATGAATCTTAAGAGACATATTACAGCCCATCTTTTGATACGAAGACAGCATATTTTTGACAAGGGTTTTATAGTTGTCAGCTTTTCTATTTCCCAAGAAATTAGTGACCACCAGACGGAAATCATTCCAAGCAGTTTTTTCAATACCTGTTAAAGTGTTTTCAAACTGTGTATCTTTCAAAATATTTCGAATCTGTGGCCCAACAAAAATACCTTCTTTAAACTTTGCCTCACTTAGTCTTGGAAATTTCTGACGCAGGTATTGAAAAGCTGACCCATCTCTATCTAATGCCTTGACAAAGTTTTTCATTAGGCCCAACTTGATATGCAGTGGAGGTAATACATTTTTTTTCGAATCTACTAATGGCATATGCTGTACATTTTTTTGACCTGGCTCTAGGAATCGACGAACAGGCCAGTTTTGTCTGGTGTAATGAAGTGCCTTTGCCCGACTGTCCCATTCACACAAAAAACAGAAAAACTTTGCCTAGCTGCAGCCCAAGTAAAAGTGCAACAACTTTCAAATCGCCACAAATATGTCATTGGTGCTCATCGTATTTTATGCATGTCAATAGGTACTTCATATTGTCATATGATTCTTTCATGTGAACTGCATACCCTACAGGAAGAGATGGTAAAATATTTCCAATATGCAATAACACTGCCTTTAAACTCAATGTTGAACTGTCTATAAACAATCTCCATTCTTCTGGGTTATAATTTATATTTAAAGCCGCCAGTAAGCCGTTAATGTTACTGCAGAAAACCAAGTTATTCTCCATATTGAAAAATGGTTCTAAGTCTTTGTGGCGTTTACGAAAAACACATACCGAAACATCTCTAATCTTGAACTAATATTGAAAAAATAAATTTCATTCCGATTTTAGTACATTAAAAATAGTAATATTTTGTTGATTTTATTTAGGATATTTTTTGGCTGTTGATCAGTGATATTAATCATGTTACAAAATCTCTGACAAAAGCAATATTGATACGTAATCTGAGGAATTCTGATATGGGGTTATTCTTCCCGCACGCCTAGAGTGCATAGAAAATATGGACGTTTTTTTCTAAGCTATAGGTTTTGGACTTTAAACTTTTCGTTACAGATGCTACAAAAAGTTACAAAATGAAGTATTCCTCCTTTCTCACTCCAATTCAAATAATAATATTGTTTTATATTTTGCTTTATTCATATGTTTTTTTTTGTTACAGGTATGTTTGATGTCGGTTGTACCATCAACGACTGTAGCAAGTATTGTAAGTACTGTATAAAATTTTCATACCGTCCTTTCGACTTATCTATCTGCATCATAAATTGTCGCCTTCATTTTTCTTACTTCGTTATTTGTGATACGTGCATTTTTGCTGAAAATATATTTTAGATCTCATATCCACTAAAAATTTTGGTGCAAGCAACGAAAATTATAAAACTTGATTTTATAATACAGAATAAAGACTAATTGTAATGATGTAGTCACATTGAGGATGAAAGCGAAATGTCAAGCAACATCATTCGACAATAAATGTCAAGCATTGTCGAGTGACATTCTCGGGCATAATTCATTTTTTTTGCAGTACATCCCGATATTTAAAAATGAACTAAAATATGATTTGTTCTTGTCATCGACTACTAATAATCGACTACCCTTGGATAGCCCTTTCTATACTGTTCTATGCTCGTATTGACGTAATTATAATAATTCTGTGGTGTATCGTGTTCCACGACGATTTACGGTCAAAGCCAGGCGGTGAATCATCTGTTGTTTTTGTTTGAGTTGTTGACGAATTTGCGGTAGAGATTTGTTTTGGTGTTCGTCTTCGGGTGTGTTTTTCTGCCTTGGACTTGTTTTTTGTGCGATTAATTGAGGATGGCCATGCCTAGAGCAAAAAAAACGAGAGCCGCACTGGTATCAACTCCTGACCGTGGTGAAGAGGTACCTGCAGAAGGCACCTGAACGCAATCGGACATCGCCAGAGGAGCGCCTAATGATGACGTCGTGTACACGTTAAATCTGCACGAACCCCTAAATACGTGGTTATGTTGAATGTACCATCACCGATGGTGCGACTGATTATACACTGAAATTAAAACAAAAAAACTGCAACTGCAATTGTATGTATGAATGTTGAAACTGTTGAACAGTTTCGGACCAGTGGGGTTAAAATATCGTTGAGGAACTGGACAGAAGTGAATGAATGTGTTGAAATGCAACACCTAACAAAAATTTGAGTGAAAAGGCTTTTTCATGTAAGGGTGTGGAAGTGCAAGTTTGCAAATATAGGATAAACTATAAGCACACAGTAGGTGATATAATCACATATGGATTACAAAAGTTGCAGTAAACATGGAAAAACCTTCAGCTAATCTGAAAAAATAGATTTTACTGAGACATCAAGCATTTTTAAAAATTTTGGCTCAGTTTTACATAATTTCATAATACTTAATAAACTGAAAAGATTTCAATGGCAAGCTGTCACTTCATATTTTACAGTGTGAATACTTTGATGCTATTTATTGCCAAAAATTTGACGGAGAGATCTTGATGCTGATTGGGTATATTTAACGGACTGTTTGGTACTCGTACCCTATTGGTGCAGAATAATGGTTTGTTAAATTGTGAAATCCACCCTAAATCTCCTAAAACTGCAGTTGTAGTTCGGGTTCAGTACCTATTGCTCAGTTAACAATGTGGTCAGTAATCTATTTTCCATGACGTGATCAGGAAAATTATTTGTTATTAGGTTAATTTTAGCAAAAATGCAACAAATCGGACGTCTCTGAAGCCTGAGCAATAATTGATAACGTGGCGTTTGTAGTTACCGTACCAGGATTAAAATAAGGGTCCCAACGCAGTATCGTATCCGCGTGTGATGCTAGGCGAAATCTGGCAACGCCGTGTTTGTCCCAACAAGAAAAATAGCTTAAGATCAGCATTTCCAATGGTGAATTCGTTTTTTGAAATAAAAAATTGTTTGCGCCTGAAAAAAATGTCGGTACCTTATTCTTTAAACAGCCCTCGTAAACGCTCAATTCATCATTCGAATGTGTCATTGTGAGTTTTTGTGTTGTCGGAGCAACTTGTCATTAAAATGGTATTTAATTTTATCTGCAGTGCTTTTTTTCCGTGTTTGTGAAATTAGTAATTGTGAGGCACTGCTATACAGGGTGTCCGCAAAGTTGGGGTTTTCCTTTTCAGAAACAGCTACCCTTGAAATTACAAAGGTAATGTATAGTGAAACGAGGGCGACCAAGTAAAAAAAAAATAAAGGAAAAAGTATTCACTCTCCAGTTGACGAGAAGGGCTAAGTACGTCTCTGCCCGAAATCATACCGCCCCAACAGAAAACGAAATCAGCTGATGCGCTACCGAGCAGACGCACGCAAACAAGGTAGGCAAAATGTTGCGTAAAAAGTCTAGGTATTGCATCCCGTCCAATCGATTTGGGAGAATAAATGGTCCAATGAGCATACCGTTCACCATGCCAGCCCAAACATTCACCGAAAATGTTTGTTGAAAATGTGCCCGACGGACAGCGTGCGGATTTTCTACTGACCAAACATGAGTGTTGAGAAAGTTATTCACCCCATTACGCGTGAACGTAGATTCTTCTGTCACCAATATGCACTTCAAAAAGTCCGGATTATTGTCATGTTGATGCAACAACCACTCCCAAAACTGCACTCTTGCTGGAACATCGTCAGGTTGAAGGGCTTGTACACGTTGGACGTGAAACGGATACAGCCCCTCTTCACGCAGCGTTTGCCACACTTTAGTTTTTGATACTTGCACTTCTCTAGCCACGTCTCTAGCGCTTGTTGAGGGATTCTCGTCTACGCGATTACCTCTACACGCGTGACCGTAACCGTCGGTTGAAGGTTGCATACTGACCTGACTCACTGACCCCGACCCAGTTCTGTCGTCGGGTTGAGCCAGTGACCTTGTACCAGTCGGTGATGTCGCGGCTACAGGACGGTATTCAGATATGTTTGATGTTTCAGAGCCCTTTATCTCGGTTCCCTTAAGACATTGGTGTATATGGTACTAAGGAAAATTGCTTATGTTATATTGCTGTATGTAGAATTATAACCCACAAGGCAGAAGCACATGTGTTTTTGTTTCCGGTGGATTTATATTTGATTTTATGAACGAATCAAAAGGTCTATATTTTTTAAGAAGCCACGTGTTTGGTCTCAATTTACCTGACCTATTGAACGGAGGAACAAGGAAGTTCAGCAGATCTGTTGTCGGCGTGTCTGCTTTCGTCGTTTCGTGGCGACCGACGACGTCGAATCGATCCGTTTGATCCGGTTTATATCCGGAATCCGTACTTTGTGCCGCCACCACACTGTCCCGTGTTCTGGAAATGCGCTACGACCAATGTTTCACTTCCCGGGAATAGGTCGGGAAGTAATCCCTGGCAATTATCTGATGCGGCGGTTGCGGAGCCTCTGTGGGATTTTCGGCCCTCCGAGTGGGTCATTACTGTTATTTGCTGGTCATTCTGGAGGGTCACTTGAACGGTTCCGATAAAAAGGGAAGTGAAGTTACACGTGAAGCCAATTAGAAAAAAAAATAATAATAACACTGATCAACAGCCAAAAAATATCCTAAATAAAATCAACAAAATATTACTATTTTTAATGTGCTAAAACCGGAATGACACTTATTTTTTCAATATTAGTTCAAGTTTTAGAGATACGGTAATTATATGTGTTCCTGCTGTGACAGTGTTAATATACTGTAATTCACAAGAATGCACGTGCTACATTTTTATATTCGGCAAGGAAAGATGATGTAATCGGCATGATTGTGTTACGTTATACATACGTGTACATTATATTGTTTTATATTAGCCATTTTTTCCTCAGTTGGCTGACAGCGTTCATGCAAGATGTCTCGAAAGTGGTAAACAATCCAGATCAGCTTTTGTTACGTGTGTGGTGATGTGACTTTTGCGTCTCAGAGACGGTCTATTACTCCACTAATAACAAAGGCATATCAGCTTTATTTCGGTTGTAAACTAGGTGATCAAGACAAACAGTGGGCACCCCACATCTGCTGTAATACATGTCCTTCAAGTCTGAGGAGCTTGTGAAATGGCAAAAAACGGTTTATGCGCTTTGCTGTCCCAATGGTTTGGAGAGAACCTACAAATCATATTAATGATTGTTACTTTTGCATGGTACCTTGTGTTGGACAAGCCACAGGTATGTCCAAGAAAAAAAAATCGGTTATTAACTACCCAAACATACCATCTGCGATGAGACCTGTGCCTCACAGTGACGAAAATCCTATTCCAAAACCCCCAGAATCCTACACTTGCGAATCAGAAAACGAATCAGATCATGGCGATCGAGTGATTCGTCAGGAAGAAGATATGCCATCAACGTCAAGAGATCCTGATTTTTTACCGAGCACGTCATGCCACCAACCGCACAAAATAACACAGTCAGAATTAAATGATCTAGTAAGAGATTTAGAACTTCCAAAATGTAAAGCAGAGTTACTTGGATCAAGACTGCAGCAGTGGAACTTGTTAGAAGACGATGTTTCGAAATGTGTTTTTCGTAAATGCCTCAAAGATTTAGAACCATTTTTCAATATGGAGAATAACTTGGTTTTCTGCAGTAACATTAACGGCTTACTGGCGGCTTTAAATATAAACTATAACCCAGAAGAATGGAGATTGTTTATAGACAGTTCAACATTGAGTTTAAAGGCCCATAGTTTTCGTAGAAACACTGACAATTCCTTTTGTCTCGATTTCTGCTTTTATTTGTCTTGGGGTTTTAAACTGATCTTTGGACTAAATTACTTTTATTAATCTAACTGACCTAGCATTTAGTTTTCTAGGCCGGCCACCTCTCTTAGTGGCTTCCAAGATACCTTTTTGTTTATATTTGTTCAATATTGCCCAAACTGCTTTAGGCTTCAGCTTCAAATTTTTTGCAATGTCGACTTGACGTTAACCATCTTTGTATAACTCAACGATCTTAGTTTTCACATCGAAAGAAATTTCTAGACCACGCGGCATGGTCTTAAAATCACTCAACTTATTCCACAATACTTGTTGAACATAAACTAAATCCTCTACTGACACGAAACTGTACTAAACTAATGTTGAAAAGAATTTGTCTACATATTTTTGTCCCTCATAAAAAAGTGCTTATATTCAGACACATATTGTGTTAATTGTAGATAATGTAAAAACAAGGAATTTGCTGTTTTCTACTAATAACGCATTTGTTTATGGAGCAATGAAGTATGAATTCGTTTTCTAAAGGTATTTAGGTAAATATTCATATTTGTCTATATACTTTTGTCCATTACTGTACGTTATATAAATTGAAATGATATATTTTCATTGTATTTTAAATGACGAATAGAATCAACTGTATCAAGGCAATTATTTGGAGTTGAGAATATAGAGCAGAAATAGTTGTTAATATCATTGACATCTTCAAATTTTTCAGGAATGTCGGGAGTATTTTTACTTGTTAGGCCGGTAGAACCAATTGCTTTCCAGAGAAAATTAGTATGAAAATGGCGCCAAATCAACCTTCCTGCAGGTTGCATGCGGAAAGGTTTCCTTTAAGAAATCAACCGGCCCCACGGACGTTTGTAGATTTAGTTATTAGACTTCGTGACACATGGTATTTAAAAAGCAACGTCGGTTATGCATTGGGACACCTCAGTTAGCGTGAGAGGTAAAAAAAATGTTTCCACTCCGCTTACTACAATGTTGCATCGGAATAGGTTTTACACAAGGCTTATCCCTAATACCAATTTCGTGTAACCGCAAATACAATATCTGCCATCAGTAAAGCCACCAAAATATTCATTGAATGAAAAGAAAACCAACAACAAACACATCATCGACAAAGCTCTCTTGGTTAAAGGGAGGGGTTCCTTCCATATCTCCGATTTCAACCCCGCTCGACTGTGTTCACAATGATTTTATTAATAATGCACACTCGTCAAAATCTCCGCATGACAGATTGATGCGATGGGGAAAATTTAATATCGCTCAGTTCCTGGCTCGGCATTAGCTTTTATTGCAGAATAAAGTCATACTTGGTGAAAATAATGCTGCCATATGGAATTTTATGCTGCACATTGAACACTTCATTTTATGGGAGATTTTTCAACTCACTTTTGATAACATTATTCATAACGTCGTATACTGTTAGGCTGAAAAATTCGTAGGCTGTCACGATACAAAATTTTGTTTATAATTTGGTAACAATTTTTGTGAGAAAATGCGTTGCTGAATTTAGTTCCCAATTTGTTTACAAATTAAAATACTGTCGGTCACGTAAAGACATTTTTTTGATAAATTTCTTACGAAATCATGCGCAGTTGGTAGGAAAAATACAATAACTGGCAACTTTGAGCTGCCATTTATCTCGCAAAGTTTTGGCACAAAATATTTTTAAATGAGGAAATTTATTTAAACACTAACTAGTTATAATTAACTACAACTCTCTAAACTATACTATCGAATTGTATGGAGTGGCCTATTCTGCTCTACCAGACGCAACTTTCTTCCAAGATCTCTGAATATTAGTGATTTCTATTGAAATATTGAATAAAATCATGAATATTATAAACAAGACCAGTTTTTGATTCCAACATGATGCTTTTGTACATAAAAAACAGGGCAACTTTCATGTATTTTGATATATGTTATAGGTTTAAATTTAACAATCCGTTACACCCCTCAGCGAATGGGAATGCGGCAAATAATAGGTCGATTTTCTAGCTGTAATTTGGCAGCAGATTTGGACGTTTGTTAATGCATGGCACTCTCGAATTTACCAACTTCAATATACTGAAAGTTATCATGACATACCTGTTGAATAGTGTGGATTTGTCTGTATTTTGCAAGAAAATAGAATATAAAATACATTCCATCCAATTCCTCATCTTCCTTTACGTCATAATAATCATTATTAATTTATGGGTTAATGAATTTCTTCAAAGCAATAAAAACATTATGTCCTCTCTATCCTAAAACAGATAATATGTGTAAGAAGTGTCAATCCCTACATCTCCGTGATGCATAATGCAATTACTATGGATATAGACAAAAAATATGAAAAATATCTCACCAATAATGTCTTTTAAGGCATAAAAATCATAAAAACTAGTAATGTTTATTGGTTGTCTTTTTGACTGGCGAGGATTTCTATCTGTCACTCGCAGGGTTGCCAAGTCTAACGACGATCACGTCCCGTGGTGGAGGGTGCGACATGAATCATTTACATTTGCTGGTTTTGAATTTAAAATAGGAATACAAACATAGTACTTATGATAGTTGGAGCTGACGCTGATAACACTTCTTGAAGAATATTTGAAAAATGTGAACACCATCATAGTCTGTTGTCAAATTGCAAATGAAGTATCTCAAAATTCTTACATACAGTGGACCTTCATCATAGTTTACTATACTGATTATGATCATTTTTGGCAGGTGTGTTGTATCATCAAATTGATGAACAAATATAAGAGAGCTCTTATATACCTGCATACAGAGGATTTTTCATGTAAATTTACTAGGTATCATGATTATAAGCATCCTTAGTGGTTTGTTCGATCCGGAATGGGAAAGATCTCCTATTTATGAAAATATTTTTGGAATCATCTAACCGTTGTAATCAGTGCACAAAAACTGTGACTTATGATTTATAGCATAACCCGCTGCCCTATCAACACAAATTTAACATACAGGTCGCCTAGCCGTGTGGATGCAGTGGTCGGGATGAATATCACGGCAGCAACTGATGATTTGGGCATGAAGATTTTGTACAATTTCTTTGAAAATGATGAAAGATATATCTGATTTGGCAGGGTAATGTCGCAGCCAAATGGCAGTCACTCTTTGTGACACAGTCCAGATCGAAAAATGACGATACTCGTGAAATGTATTGATACTTCTAAATATAGGATCGTATCGAACATCCCTACTGTCAAGATGTATAACCCAAGGTACCGACGGAGCTATTTTGCGGCGTCATGGAAATAATTTTAAATTTTCATTTGCCTTTTTTCAAGTGTTGTGCAATGAGTTTGGGAAAAATGTCACGAATAGTCTTATAAAGCATAGTTAGAGTATATTTCAACAGTTGGCGGAACTTACTCCACTGGGACCAGGAGGGTGAAACGGGATATTGATCCACAATCTGGCAACCCTGTCGCACCCTCACAAAATGGCCGATGACAACCACACAAGTCACCGTGCTGTCATTGAATAGCATGGAATTAAACCTTGAGAGTATATGTTTTGTTACTGGTACCAAGAGTTGACAGATCCCACACATGTGTCACTCCTTGAAATGCAATAATCAGCTGTATTCAAATAATGTCTAATAAATATAACCTAGAATGTGTACTCGTGAAAAAAAATATGGCAAATTTGTAGTTTTTTTGCAGGTTTTAGGTTAGATGGCATATATTTGGGAATTTCTTAATCGCTGTGAATATAGTGTGGATGTTTGTTCAGTTCCTGAACAACGAAAAATATTCAACTTTATGGCTGTATGGATATCAAAAAAACCTGAATGGTTTTGTGGGAATATCAATCTAAGGTGCCATCATGGTTCTGATGAACGGCAAGTAAATGAATGAATGTTTGGAAACGAGCAATATCTTTTGGTAGAGCCTGTCATCAAGTAGGTGCTTAATGGCTATCTGCAAGAGGTTTATAGGAAAAAACACCCAGTATCGCATATCAATTGAAGAAAATAATATAAACATGAATAAAAAATCAACAATAGTAATTAAAACATGAATTTTATTCAAAAATCCAACATTTCTTTAAATTTTGACTGAATTATATGTAATTTGTTAATATTCAATAAGCTGGTGATGTTTCAATGACAAGTTGTCATCTCCTACTTTGACAGTATTTTGTTTTCAACATTTCATAGCTATTGGTTGCTAAAATTTGTTGATTGGAACTTGAAGCTCATTCGTTGTATTTGTTACCCTATAGGTGGAGAATAACGGACTGTGGTTGGTGAAATTGGCCCTAAATAAGCTAATAAATGTTTTTATCGAAAAACTTAGGTACTAATGAGACACTTGAGATTGCATGTTGTTTACCAGTTGGTTGATTCTAGGTTCTGTTTTTGCCAGAACTATCAGTCACTATCGACATTAAGATGATTTCGCTGTTTAGTTTTAATTAAAAGTAGAGCTGTCTCACATAAGTAAGTTGAAGAAAAAGGTAGTAGTATTCGTAAAGCAAGAGAGGCAAGTGTCGAATTAACAGGCAATCTTTCGATCTTTCCCATTCCGGATCGAACAATCTACCAAAGGTGCTTATAATCATGATACCTAGTAAATTTTCAGGAAAAAAATTCAAAACCAGCAAATATAAAAGAATCATTTCGCACCCTCCACCACGGGACGTGTCGTCGTTAGACTTGGCAACCCTGCGAGTGACAGATAGAAATCCTCGCCAGTCAAAAAGACAAACAATAAACATTACTAGTTTTTTTGATTTTTGGACTTAAAATACATTATTTGTGAAACATTTTTCATAATTTTTTGTCTATGTCCATAGTAATTGCATTATGCATCAGGGAAATGTAGGGATTGACACGTCTTACACATATTATCTGTGTTTTAGGATGGAGAGGACATAATGTTTTTATTGCTTTGAAGAAATTCATTAACCCATAAATTAATAAATGATTACTATTATACGTAAAGGTAGATGACGAATTGGATGGAATGTATTTTATATTCTATTTTCTTGCAAAATACAGACAAATCCACACTATTCAACAGGTATGTAATGATAACTTTCAGTATATTGAAGCTGGTAAATTCGAGAGTGCCATGCATTAACAAACGTCCAAATCTGCTGCCAAATTTAACAGCTAAAAAATCGACCTATTATTTGCCGCATTCCCAATCGCTGAAGGGGATGACGGATTGTTAAATGTAAACCTATAACATATTATAATATTTATTCACTCAATGTACAAAGATAACAAACAATATGAGTAAATAAATATAAAATCAAAACAGGCCCAATAGAAGGCATCGCCTGTACATGGACCAATAAATTTAAGTTGAAACTGTAGAATGCAAATGACAAAAAAGGACAAAAATTAGCTACAGTAGATTATGTATTTAGTTGATGTTCGTATTTATGAGTTTATGAATTTCAGTCCTAGATATCTAGAATGTAGCCACTTCTTTAAATTTCTTTTGAAACAATTTCCGAAACGTAAATCTTTTAAGTCTTTAGGTATAATTTCATAAAATTTAGGCGCTAAATAGAGATATGATCGCTGCATTATAGATTTATGCGGTTGAGGAACTACTGTGCCACGAATTTTGTACCTGGTATAATGATTATGTTAATTTTTTGGTCGGTGTTTACAAATTTATGGTAGTGAGTGATACTGTGTAAGAAATAAAGCTGTCTTATATCATACATTCGAACATCTGCGTATAATTTTTCAGTGGGATAAAGTTTCGGTTTTTTAAATATCATTTTTAGAATACTTTTTTGAAAAACATCTAAATTATAGATATGTGAGGAACATGCAGCTCCCCATGCTAATATACCATATGTGAGATGAGGCTCAATCAGTGCATGGTATAATGTTCGAAGATATTTTTCTGTCAATATATTCCCAAGGTATTTAATTTTGTAGGATACAAATCTAACTTTCTTTAAAATATAATTGACATGGATGTCCCATCGTAAGTGAGGATCCAAGACCACTCCAAGGTATTTTATATTGGGCACTCTATTAATTTGTATTTTTTGATCATTAATATTGAAGGAGAAATTTGTGTAATTTGGCAGATGTCTAGCATAAGATCCAAATGGTAAAAAATGTGTTTTAGAGTAGTTAATGCTTAATTTTCTACTGTTAAACCACCGAATAATTTTGATAAAATCATTTTCAATTACATTTTTCAGATCAGACCAGTCAGTGCCTTCATATAATATTGCAGTATCATTTGCAAAACTAGTTATTTTGCCAACACAATTAATTTGGAAAATATCATTTAAATATATATTGAATAACAGCGGACCTAAGACAGTTCCTTGTGGGACACCACACTTAATATACATTTCTTTACTAAATGATCCTGATATCTGCACAGATTGTGGGCGATTTGACAAATAACTTTCGATCAGTGAGTACGCGTTTCCTCTGAAACCAATTCTCTCCAATGCTTCTAATAATAATTTGTGATTAACTGTGTCGAAAGCTTTCTTTAAATCAACAAAAATGCAGATTGAAGGGATTCTGTTATCAATATTTTGATGTATTTGATTTACAATTTTAGTTATTGCATCCGATGTAGCCTTCCCTTCTGTAAATCCATATTGATTTTCACTTAAAATTTTGAATTTGTGAGGTATCGAATCATTCTAGTAGAGTACTTTTTCAAAAACCTTTGCTACACTGGATATTATTGAGATTGGTCTATAGTTGTTAACACCTGTTTTTGTTCCTGATTTATGTATCGGTATTATATTACCTTTTTTTAAAATTGAGGGATATATGCCAGATTCAAAGCATTTGTTGATTAGGTAAGTGAGTGGTTCTGTTATGTCCTCGGCTATAATTTTCAAATGCTCGCTTTTAATACCATCGAACCCAGGACTTTTCCGATTTTTTAAGGACATAACAGTGGTGTATACTTCACATTGCTCGACTTTATCCAAAATAAATGAGTTCAAAGTTCTTTTTGGAGGCTGAGTATTTTGTACATCTGCTTGTATATTACTTGCTAAATTTTCGCCTATGTCAGTAAAGAATTGTACAAATTCATCGCATATCTGTTGAGTATTTTTTAATACTGTTCCCGATGTTGTATTTAACTTAGTGACACACCCTTTAACTTTTGTTTTCCCAGTAATCTCATCAATAGTTGTATATATCAAAATACATGAAAGTTGTCCAGTTTTTTCTGTACAAAAGCATCATGTTGGAATAAAAAAGTGGTCTTGTTTATAATACAGTCGAAGTTTCACGATTTTATTCAATATTTCAATAGAAATCACTAATATTCAGAGACCTTTGTCAGCTTCTGTCAAATTGGATTTCGATAAGGTCTTTTCCCATTGGTCCATAATATTAATGTTGGTGAAATTGGCCCTAAAACTTTTAAAGTTGCTTTATTAGAATTAAAATAAAAGTCCTATTGCGTTTTTTGTATTTATTGAAAAAGTGAAAGGGAGCATGCAAATATAATTTATAGTAGTTCCAAAGGCAACTTGATATTATTTTGTTAAAATTAAAGCCAATGAATTTTGTGCCAAAACTTTTAGGACACACTTTACTAACCACACTTTGCTACTACGTTAAAACAGTGTTTGATATCTAATCGGGCGACATCCATCGCATGATGCTCCCCAAGCTTCCGCGAATAATACTATTTCGCAAAGTATTACACCGAATTCCTCTCCCATAAGTGATCATTAATCGTGAGCTCAGCAGCTAAAAGCTGCCGGAATGAAAATGTAAATGAGGCGTGCTCCGTTATCTATGAACCGTGTCCCAAAATCCGGAGAGAGATAAATATTTATTTACAATCGCTGTCTGGCGGCGAACGTAAAAGCGTGTAATCGTTCGCCATGAATTAGTCAGCGCGTCACCAACGGCAGTTGTAGAGCTTTCGGCTGTATGGCAGACAGAAGCAGATCGTTATCTGGCAGCTAATTATCGTTTTATCTCTTCATTAACAGCGGGCGCTATACTCGGAGAGATAGAGAGAGAGAAAGCCAAACAAACAGCTGAGCGATGCCGGTTCAAACAACTTCACCGGGAACGAAATTAAAACTTGCTGAAAACTTTGTTCTCATCGGTTGCATAAACGGGAAATGTCTACGATTTTCTTCGTTAAACAAAGTTACATTAAGTTTATACGGAAACTACAAAGTTTTATACGAGATTGAGCCCCATACTTATAATCGTTATTTGAATACTGAATGGTACTTATGTCGTGAGTCTTACTCAGGTTTGACTTTGGTGTAGTTTTGCCTGTTGCAATTTTCGACAGGGGCGGCTCGTGGCAAAATAAAACAGGTGTTCTACGAATTCGAACTTATCTATTTTTTATGTCAGTTCGATCCTGGCAGAAAATTTGTCGATCACCTTCCCGTTGAAATTTTCCATGGTCGAAATAAATTCCTTTTCAATGGGCAGCATCGACAACGTTGTAAGGCGATCCTGAGTCATAGTATACTGAGTGACATATAAATGTTTAAATGGTTTTATTTTAATAAAATTTTGTATAAGTACTTAATGAAGCATAATAAGTAAATGATAAAAATTTCAAAATGATTGCACTGCTTTAAAGCCCTTTGACCTTTAATAATGTGTGGATGCACCCTGATGTGCTACGCATTCTCCAACGCGCCTAGGCATGCTTCTGATCAGGTGGTCAATGTCCTCCTGTGGTATCTCATTCCAGGCAACCACCAAGTCCTCTCGAAGTGCTTCTAGAGTCTGAGGAGGACGTTGCAAATTGAGCAATCTCCTACCCATCATATCCCACACGTGCTCAATTGGGGATAAGTCGGGAGATCTTGGTGGCCATGGTAACAATGTGACATCATTATGTTGAAAGAAGTCTATTGTGACTCTTGCAACATGTGGTCGGGCATTATCTTGTTGGATCTGCCAGGGTGCCAAGATAGGGTAAAAGATGGGGTTCTAGAACTTCGTGGATATTACGCTGCGCGTTCATGTTACCTCTGATGAAGATTAAAGGTGACCTGGAACCATAAGCTATAGCACCCCAAACCATAACTCCAACAGTGTGATGAACATGTCTTTCAACAAAAAACTGTGGATTCCTCCTTTCACCACGTCGCCTTCTAACCCTGGCACGACCATCGTGCATGCCTAAACAAAATCGAGACTCGTCACTAAAGACAATACGGTTCCACTCCTGATCCCAGAGTGACCGTTGTCTGCACCACTCAAGGCGATTACGTCTCGAGTTAAAGGGAGGGCCCAGTGTGGCCGGTATGAAAACAAGCCAAAACTTCTCATTTGTCGGTAAACACTTCGCATGCCAATAGGTCTTCCGTGTTCTGCAAACCATTCATTTGCAATGGACCTGGTAGTGGAGAAACGGTCCCTTAAGGCCAATAATCTTAGGCGGTCTGTTGTTCTACGGCGGCGTCCAGTGCCCCTTGTTCTTTGCGTACGGCCTTCTCGAAGCCATGCCTGACAACACCTAACCGCAGTGTCTACACTTCTTTGCACTCTAACTGCAATTGCCCGAAAAGAAAGTCCAACTTCCCGAAGTCCCACTATACGGCCTCTATCAAACTCACTAAGTTGACGAAATCGTACAGGTCTCCGTACTCTAGGCATCGTAACCGATCGTAAAGGATGTCAAGAACCAAAATCCGCCAACGTTGATTCTTTACTGCGGCTGAAATATTCATTTTTAGAGCGTTAGTGAATTAAAAAAAAGCAGTATAAAAACCGGAATATCCAACTGATAAGGCTGAAAATTTTTTCACTTGTTATTTACAGTAAGATAAATACATTCACCAACTTTTATTAAAATAAAACCATTTAAACTGGGTGTTCGGATTTATATGTCACTTAGTATTCATTTGATTTCAGAAGGAAATGATGCTTGACGGTTTAGGAGCTAAAAAAAATATGACCTTAGAAACAAAGTTTTTCGTGGTGTTGCTACCCTATCCAAGTCTTTTCTGTTTCTCGTTTGTTAAGTACAAGTAACATAGGCCAATGATTTTTTTGTTTTTATATTGACCTATTGCAAGGCTATAGAAACAGAGTTCATCAGATGGACATGTTTTTGGTAGGTTATGTATTATTTTCAATATTTGTATTGATTTAGATATTTTTTGTTTGTCGAACCAGACAATGTTATGCCGTAAATCAGACGACGTTTTTGTGAAAAAGTTAGATACTGCGTATACAGGGTCTCCCAGAAGAAACCATTTAAACTGGGTGTTCGGATTTATATGTCACTTAGTATATTTCGAAGAAAGGTCTTGATTCTTTTCAATGTTGAGAAATTTCGCTCAGCCGCTGATGTTGACATAGGAGTTGTAACAATAATTTCTAATTGCTTTTTTGTTTCTTTTATGTTTCCTACAAGCTATTTTGTATCAAAAATTTCAAAAGTGACAGAGTTCCATGTAAATCTCGGCAATCATTCCGTGCATAAATAACTGACAACTCTGTGTTTAAACGACTTTTTTCTAATTCGGGATAAGCCAAGCAGGTAGTTTCCAACTTGTCATCAGGAAACACAGTATTCCAAAGTGTTCGGGGAAAAAAAGGAATGCGGCTACCAAATGATGTTGACTTCAAAAATTCATGAATTATTAGAACAAAGTAAATATACATTATGCATATTCCTAGACCTAGCAAAAGCATTCGATACGGTGGATCACTTGCTACTATTAGAAACTTTATACGATGCAGGAATTATGGGAAACGCTCAAAACCTTATGCGAAGTTACCTGTTTTACAGAAAGCAGTATGTTCAAATAAATGATTACATAAGTTCAGAGAAAACTGTGACAGTTTTAGGCCCGTTATTTTTTACTGTGTATATCAATAGCCTACTTAGCTTGAAGTCGCAAGGCACAATAATATGTCTTGCAGATGAGACAGGGATACTTTATTCTAATAACAATTCCTGGGATGATCTTAAAGAGACTGTTGAAAATGACATTATTTTAATTTCAGATTGGTTTAGACACAAATATCTAACAATCAATTTTCAGAAAACCAAGTATATGCCGTTCACAAACCTTAAAAATAAATTACCGTCATTTACCTCTTTACAAATTAAATGTGACAATACAAGTACATTAATACTTTCAGCGGATAAAACAAAATATTTAGATGTTCATTTGGATCCTGATTTAAAGTGGAATTTCCATGTTGATCATATTAACTAATTTAAGACGATTATTATTCGCTAAGGTTCCCTGGACCTAATAATTTTTTATCTATTTATGGTTAAATTAGCATACTCACACAAAAAATAATATTGCCAAATTTCAACAGGATAGAGTAAGTAATTTTAATATTTTTTTTTAATTTATCACCCTCTATCTTCAAAACTTTGTCATATTTTTTTAACAATAACTCACCCCCAAAAATTTTTCAAACACCCTGTATGATAAGGATTCTTGGAAATACGGTACATGTACTCAAAAAATAATTTTACTGTTTTAATGAATGTATGAACCGTATCTTCAGTGTAATGGAGAACTTGTAGCAAGATTTAGAATAATGTGTAGTAATGCCTGGAAATGTTCAATTTGTGTTAATGTCTGTAATGTGATCACGCCTTCAGATACTTATCGAACGCGATTCAATCTCAGTAATGATGATCTCACCCACGCACACCCGGGCAGAATTGAATCTGGCTTGGGATGATGAGACCGCTCCTAACCATTCCGCGGGGCTAGCGAACGTGAAAACTAGAGATGGGCTCTATCAATATTTTCTCAATTCGAATGACAATTTGTATCGCTATTTACAATGAAATAGGAATCCTGCCTGTTAAAGTTTCTGAGTTAAGAATGAGAATATCAAATGAAAATATCCATAGAAAACTTTTTTATGGGAAATAGCTGAGAATAATTTTCATATATCTATACAGGGAAAATTAATGTTAGTTTGCTTTATAAACTATGGTCCAAAAATGTTCCCTTACAAAAACTCGGGCTGTTGAAGTTTTAGGAAAAAAATGGAAATTAATATTTTCATAACCGCTTCAGATATTTCACTGATATTTAGTACGTAGTGAAAGTTAATAAAGTTACATAGTTTTCAATGCAAAAATAATTTTTAGCTTCAACAGTGGCGCGCGTACGGATATTGACTTCGATACTTTTCAAGAAAAAAAAATGGTACGCCAATAGTTTTTTGCCAAATAAAAATTATTTTTGAATTCCCCGTTCAAGTTAAAACAAATGATCTCTCTTGAGTTGCTTTCCTTCGATGCGCCATTTTTGAGTGAAAAAACACCCCGAGTTTTTGTAAAGAAACATTTTTGGACCATAGTGTTAATTGTTAATTGGGAAATTGGCAATCTTTTCAAGCTTTAGTTAACTTTTTTAATGGTAATCTCGAGCTTTCGGCAATTCTCTGTGGAAGAACTACAACACCTTCGCGAAGAGCTTAGACGTCGTCAAACAACAGGCGAAAGTAATATTACTATAAAATACGTTCGTGGTAAACCTTCCATAGTACACACAGCTACCCAGGAGATCACACCTTCAAAAAACTGATAAATTCTGTGGCAAACTGGACGGTTTGTTACACTAATATACAATCTCTCTTTTCTAAGCTACTTGAACTCCAAGCATTTGTTCGAGACAATAATCCAACGTTCGTTTGCCTTACTGAAACATGGCTCCATTCCAACGTGTCCGACTCTTCCATCAATTTGGCAAGATACTATTTATACAGAATGGATTCACCACGCACTCCTGGTTTTGGTGGAGTATGCATTTATGTTCGCACGGAAATCGCGTCGGCTTTCTCGGTATCTCCCTCTTTCAGTCCTTTCGATGGCATTGACAATCTATTTTTGGAATTGAGGTGCCCAAATTTCAGCTTCACGATACTCTGTATATATCGGCCACGGCCCTGTTTGGGAGACACACACCTGTGCAGTCTCATTTCAGATCTCTTAAATAAAAACACCAACCTTTTCATAGCTGGTGACTTCAATCTACGTGACATTAGCTGGCCTATGTCAACCATTCCTGAATGCAATTCTTCTTCGGCTGCTTACATCGACTTGCTACGCAACTCTAGCATATCTCAACTTGTTGATCGTCCAACGAGATTCAGGGAAGGACAGACGCCTAGGGCTCTGGATTTGATATTCGTTAACGACGCCGACTTTGTTTCTAATTTAGATTATTTGCCACCTTTTGGCAAGTCTGACCACTGTTCACTTCTATCTTCTCTCCAGTTCAATATAAATAGTCGTTCTACAACCGATAAGTTTAAAACCATCAAAATTGTAAACCACGATGCTCTTAACCAAGCCCTGTCTGAAGTCAACTGGCCTGCTTTGCTTAACAACCGTAGCACCCAAGATATGTGGAACACTTTCGCTCAACGAGTCCTAAGCGAAACGGCTGACAATACTGTTGAAAAGAAGGTATACTGTGACCCCTCAAAGCCCTGGATCAACTCTAACATATCGAGGATGCTTCGTCACAAGAGATCTTTGTGGCAACGGTTTAGGAGGAGTGGCCATTCACAAGATTACGTGTCTCATCGATCCTTTTCTAACCTCCTATCTAGAACGTTACATAATGCCAAACATGCTTATGAACAAAAACTCGTTACCTCCAAAAATAAGTAGTAGCTGTTTCGGTATCTAAGAACAAACCTGAATTCCAAAGTTTCATCACCTCAGATCCGCGACGCTGACGGTCATCTCCACATGGATGCCACCGAATCTGCCAACTTACTGGCAGAGTCCTTTAGTGATGACTTCGTCGATCAGCCTAATGGAGACCTTCTACCGACCACTATCTGCCATAGGTGTCCCAACAGCCTTTGCGAAGTTCAGTTCCTGTCTGAAGATGTATTAATGCACCTGCGAAATCTGAAGACCTCTTCCTCCCCTGGTAAAGATGGGATGACGGCTGCTGTACTTAAAAACTGCGCTTCAGCACTGGCCCTACCATTAAGCTTGATATTCACATCGTCTTTTAAATCTCATACCCTACCCTCATGCTGGCTTAGTGCTTCTGTTACCCCTGTATTCAAAAAGGGCGATAAATCCTCCGCTAAAAATTATCGACCAATAAGTCTCGTTCCTATCGCCGCCAAAATAGCTGAAAGAATCATATTAGATAAGCTCCTGTCATTTGCTTTCGAAAATGACCTTATCCCTAAAATCAGCAAGGATTTCTCCCTGGTCGATCAATAATGACCAACCTTCTCCACTCTCTCAACAATTGGACTCAGTATCTGGACACAAAGACTCCTGTTGATATAATCTACTTAGATTTTTCTAGGGCTTTCGATCGCGTACCACATAGAAAGCTTCTGTTTAAGTTGGAATATATGAGAATAAGAGGCGAGTTGTTGCTGTGGATTAAGGCTTTTCTCACCGGGAGGACTTTCTCTGTGCGCGTCAGTGATAACCAGTCTCACCTTCATCATGTAGCAAGTGGAGTTCCTCAAGGCTCTGTCTTGGGGCCAGTGCTGTTCCTTCTGTATACAAGTGACCTGCCCGCATTGATTTCCTCCACATGTTCAGCTTATGCCGACGACACCAAGATTTACAATACTGTCGTAAATTCTGCTATGCTTCAACGAGATCTTGATATTGTTTGTCAATGGTCAGTCAGTTGGCTTTTACCCTTAAATCTAACTAAGTGTCGTGTCCTTCACCTCGGGAAGACAAATCCGCGATTTACAAGATCTCTGACCACAACATCGAAGCAGTTTCCAGCCACACTGATCTGGGCGTTGTAGTCAACGATCGTCTTTCCTGGTCAGAGCATATTCACCACGTTACATCAAAAGCCAAGAATCTTCTATACATGCTGGAGAGGTCTTTCAAAGGATCCGATGTCAACACTTGCGCCTACATTTACAAGGCATTCGTGAGGCCAATTCTTGAATTCGCTGGCCCGGTATGGGACACTGTGCTTCTGCGCGATAGAAATCTCGTAGAATCAGTACAGCGTCGGGCTACTCGTATCCCTTTTGGAGCACGAAGACCAAGCTATCAAGATCGCCTTGAATTATTCAACCTGACCTCATTCTCTGAGCGAAGACTTCGTGGCGATCTTATAGTTACGTTCAGGATACTTCATGGTTTGATGGGCACCAACCTCATGCATCTATACCGTCTGTCGCGCAGCAATCTACGCGGACACAGCTTCAAACTGCATAAGGAGCCATTTAAAACAACAGTCCGACAGTGGTTTCTTCCCAACCGCATATTCAACACCTGGAATAGTTTACCTGAAAGTGTGGTTGGTGCTACTTCAGTTAATAGCTTCAAAGTGCAGTATGATAGCTGGAGGAGTGTACAAACTTTATAGCTATGAACTGTCTTTTTTTATTTTTTTCTATTTGATGTATTTGTGTTACGTGTCCGTAGACTATATTTACTGCATGAGCTTATAGTACTGTGTACTCTGCTCATCTCAATTATCATAATAATAATAATAATAATAATAATAATAATAATAACTTACTCGTCGTTGAGGTTGCAGCCAAATGGTGTTTCAAAACTAACGCGGGGATGAGAGCACTTATTACAAATATAAAACCATACCGGACGGACACGTTGGGCTTATTAATATATATAGGTTTGGCTTTTATTTGTTTTATTGTTCGACAATATTACAGGAGTCTAAAAACAGAGTAATCCGAATCAGATTCATGATCTATGCTACACTTTTCCTGACAATTTTTGTCCTGGTAGTATGAATCATGAATTTTTGTAATCATCCTGTGTATCGAAAACAAACTGTTTGCCCTGGATCGTCCTGTTTTGCCGTTTTCTTAAATTCGCCCAACCCTACCGATTTAGCTAAGAGATAAGTCAAAGCCTAACGGTCCATGACCATCAAGACTGTCCGATGGTGCGGTACTCTGTTATTACGGGTCATTTAGGAAAATGCATCGAGGCATTCAGTCCAGCCGCAAAGGCGGTACATTATTTTATTACCCGCATTTGCATATAGTTCAGCAGATCCTATCGTTTCGATTATCTCTATATACGTCGTTCAATTACATGCTGTACTCGCAATGGTGTATATGAACCCTAGAATTATTGTGATGTATGTTGTGTGATTATGAAGTGACATGCGGGTATTGGAGGTTTCATTCTTCAAATTCAATGCATTTGAAGTAAACTGACAGTTGTACGTGTTGGGCAAATATGACGCTAAGATTACGATGAAATTTTGTCCCGTCCGAGATCCTCGACAGAATATCGCGGTTATTCTGTGCGCGTTGTCTGACATTATGTTCCGGCCTCGTCTCGTAAATAGAACAGATGTAGTCCCCCCGTTTCCCGGCCAAACCCACGAGTTCGCAGCGCGAAGCGGCAACCGCGTCGGCCCACCTTGCTCCACCCCGGCTTCTTACCTACAAACTCATTACGTTCTTTGCTTAGTACCATGTAACAGGTGGTATTTTTATTTTTGAACCTAACTTTAGTTGTTACATTGGAAATGGAAATTTAGTTGACACATGCTTTGTGTCCAATTTGTGTAGTTGTCTACACGTATCGTTGACAATTGCAGAGCGTTTGTAGATGTTGTTGCAACTCGCTTTGAACATCTACCATACACCTGTTCTATTTACGAGACAAGGCCGGAACATAATTGCAAGATTAAACGAACTTACCTCAGTTAACAACGATCGTTGAGCAGAAATTGACAGAAATACCATGAAGCCATATTTACATCCCCTCGATTTGCAATTAGTAATACGTTGTGTTTGATAATAACGATGGCTGTCCTACTATAGTTGTCGTCACCGTTCTTGGCGGGTCAAAGTAAGACCGTCAGTAGCCTTTCATACCGGGTATATTCGCATATCATTAAGGAACAACCCTGTATATCTCCATCTCCCTCATTCATACACATGCAAACTACCCCTGTGTCTGAACGCTTGTTCGGTAAACTCAAAGACATACATTTTTTAGTTGTGTGTCTCCGTCTCGAAAACTTTGTCGTTACGTAACTTTTTATCCGCCACCGTTGAATACAGATTGATCTGAATCAGGATAATTTTCCATTCCTCTCGTAAAATTTTCCGCGACTTCCAGCAGCACTTACACTTTGTATTATTCTCGACTAAATTTCCGTGATGGCTCCGTGTCGGAGCAGCGGCCATAAAAATAGCGACGCTACCGTCGGTCGAGGCAGACCCAACTTAATGGAATTAACTCGCGAACACACACACTGATCTGAGTACCTACTAAATTGGCTTTTCAGCTCTGCAATTTCCGTACGTCGTACGTATGGCTACAGCTACGGCACCGGCAAATGGTAGTCGGCGATAGTCGTAGTTGTAGATTAAGCCTGTTACAGACAGTTCATTAGGCGCAATTACTCGACACACCGTCTCTGCTCATGCTTAGCCGTAATAACTATTTGTATGCTAAACGTTATCGATACATTACCAGCTAGAAATTGCCATCGGTTCGTTTCCATCATCCTCATACTACTGCAGTGGAGGAATTGTTTGGTGAAATAATATACTACAGGGTTTGTCCGGAAAGTAATAGGACTGAGTCGATTTAAAAAAATTTATTGATCCAATCGTTACAATTCTTTCAAAACTTTCAAAATAGGCTCCTTCTTCACCGATGCAGTCATGGCGGAAAGGAAATGAGTCCTATTACTTTCCGGACAAACCCTGTATACATATACAATGATTGAAACTACGGAAACAAGTTACTTAGATTTTCATTATTACAGTCACGCAAAATGTTGCGCGTCATGTACACAACTTGAGTCACACACAACAGAAACATATTGCAACATGTCTTCAAAATACCCGTATTCGCGTGTCTTGAACTTGTTGTACCGTGGTATGTGCCCACGAGGCGGTGTGGTGCAACTAGAAAGTGATTGAAGATACCTCATCAGTCATCAATCCGGTTTGTTTCAATTGCATGCCGCAAGACGGAGCATCAAATAGCTTGAAAAAAGAAACGTACAGTGGCGTGGGTAAGATTAAATGTTCGTCTACAGTATATTCAGATAAGAGATAGACCGGACATAAACAAGACCACGTGATCATCGAACGCTGTAACATTCGGCAGGGACGTATTAAGAGTCACGCAGTACATATTTTAGATAGTAGATGCTGCTTTGCGTAACTTTGTAGTAAATTAGCACAATTCGATGTGTATACGATTGGTGATCGATATAGGATCATGTGGGGGTGGGGTAAGAAATATATAATGATGTAAATATACATAAGGGTTTCAAAATTTTCGCTTCGATTTCCAGCTTCGGATGCCGCCTGATGTTTGGTGAAATACAGTCGAATATAATCTCAAAATGGCGTTTAAATTAGCCTAAATTAAAAATAATCGTATATCTCTTAAAATTGCTTTTAGAATATTGATTAGTATATTTTTTGATTTCTAGGTAAATATGTAACCAAATTAAAACGTTCAAAACGTAAAAAAATGTGCATGGTTGAACATTGTCAGAAAGTAGATTCTTGAATAGGTTTTGCCAAAATGGGTTCAAAAATGTCAATAATTAATTAAAAAATACAGTAGCTTTATAATTACTTATAACTTACCGAATTTGATGAACGACATATTTTATTGGAAAGATGAGCTTGATGAGCTTTCATCATCGCTACTGCCTGAGCACCAACGTCAATAATGAATGGCTCGACTTGTTCCTATAAAATATTGTCCAGTTCCCACATTCTCTTTTCAACTTTGTCTTTCACGTGCTTAATACAGTTTTCCCATTTTTGCGCTGTTATTAATTCTAGTGCTTCTTTGAAAAGTCCTTTGAGGTCACAAAATTTAAAAGTTGTATTGTGCTTAGCTATATAATTTTTAACCTCTGCCCATATGAGCTCAATGGGATTGAGCTCGCAATGGTATGGAGGTAAACGGAGCACAGTTTTATTTTGACTTGCTGCCATTTCGTCAATGGCGTATTTTTGATATTCCGCCTTGTGATCCTTGACAATTCTTAATAATTGTACTTTCAGTATTGCTTCTTCAAAGTTGATATTTTTCGAGCGGAGCCAATTTTGAACATCAACTTTCCTTGAAGCCGTTGTTGGGACCTTCTCCATTCTTCGAGAATGATAAGGCGCATTATCCAACACAATTACTGCGTTTTCCTCTAAGTTCGGTAAAATTTTTGAAAACCACTGTTCAAACGATTCGCCATTCATTTCCTCGTGGTAATCTCCAGTTTTCGTAGACTCAAAGCACCACAGACCGTCAACAACAAATCCATCCTCACTGCCAATATGGCAGATAATGAGCCTTTTCCCTTTACCTGGAAATCGAAGTACTAACTGGTGTAGATTTATTTCAATAAGCGAACCTTTTTCAAATGTTTTCATCACATTCAGCGAAAAAACATTGAGACATGAGTATCAGATTGCTATAATTGGGATTATTTAGTCATTTTGAAAGAAAGAATATTGAACGTCGTATGATTACTCAGCGCTTCACAATTTAATTTAAAGTTATAAACCTTTAAAAAATGAATGATCAGGAACCTGAAATACGCGCAAATATTAATATTAACAAATTATAACTTTATAAAGCTTAAAGTATGAATTAAAATGATTAGAAATATTAGGAACGGTACACAAATAAAACTTAGTAACTTTTTTTAAGTTTATAATATTCGACATATTTTAAGATTATATTAAAAAATTATTGAAATATCGAAAACACATAAAAACATGGCTTAAAAAAGTTCTAACAAATGAAAATCACAATAAAACATCCACGCATTTTATCGAAAGTTATAAAAGTTTTGTTACTTGTAATATGTTTTATCTGCCCCCTGGAATTAATGTTTAGAACCTTGTTCCCAAGGTTTGAAAAACATCCGATTGTTGTCTATTACTCGTATTTACCTGCTGGATTTTTTAATCCGGTGGACAGTCCATCTAGAAAGGCCCTCCTGGATGAAGTTACAGAATCATCAACCCATACTTTACTTGTAGTGTGTCCTGCGTTTACCCACGTTTCATCAAGGTAATAAATCTTCCTGTTTTGATTTCTATATTTCCCAATTTTTGTTAAATAATCCCTCCTCCATAGCACATTTTCTTCTCTATCCAGTAGTAAACTATTACGACCCCGTTTTTCACATTTGAAATTTAAATGCTTCAGTAACGCATGGAAAGTTGATCGTTTGAAATTTGGCAACGTTGTATCTCCATTTACCTCCTGCAGTACTTTATCTATAGTAGGTATTTCATTCCTAAAGAAGAATTCATGCACTTTCCTCCTAATCGCATGCTTATCAGCTTCATCCAATGATTTAACAATACTTTTGCGATGTTTACTGGTCATTGGCTCAGAAAAGGTGTGATTTTTTTTTGTATTGTCTTAACACATTAAACACTGATGCGCGACACACCCCAACTTTGTGAGAAACCTTCACAACAATTTCTTTGATGGTTGATGCCTCGTTCTCCTCGCGCCCGATCTTATATATATTCAAAATGACCTCTTTCATTTCTGCACTCAGGTGTCTTTTTTTAGAGCGTTTCCTAGGTGGACTACAGGAGTTTACAACTTCATCGGCAGTATCTGTACTACTGGGCATTTTGCGCAAACAGTTGATAACAATAACAATCAATAACAAGGTATAACAATAACAACGACAAACTCAACAACTTAATAAGATAACAAACGAAAACGTCCAAAGAAATATCAAATTGCAATGATGCACACGACATACGTAACACGTCTGAACCTGAATGTGACTCTGCCTTGATACGACTGCTCTGCCGCTCGGCATAGGCATTTAATTGCGAATTGACTAATGAGGGCTCCTGATTTACGTCGAGACGGCGGCGTTAGCGTGAAAATCACCCGAACCTTTTGTTTACATCCGGTCTATCTCTTATCTGAATATACTGTAATAGTCGATTCTGAAAGTCGGTTGACATCTCTTGCCGTAGATTATTTGTACTGGCTCTACACGACGATAGTACGTCCATCTATCTTGTACGGCTCCCTGGTCTGGTGGCCCTGCATTAGAGCTGAAGACAACAATAAAATTCAGCGTTTGGCCTGTATTAGCATTACAAACGCAGTGCGAACAACGCCATTGAGTGCAATGGAAGCTCTGTTGGATCTCCCACCGTTGGATCTGGTGATCCGCGGTGAAGCGAGAGTAGTCGCTCATCGACTGTGGAGTCAGGGCAGCTGGGCCTTCTTGAAACCTGTCAAGGAGCATACTGTCATCTTAGTCGAATTGCAAAGGGTGGACCCCGTCCTTCTAAGCAGGGGTGATCGTATTACCCCTAAATATCAGTTCAACCGCAAGTTTATTGTGGAGTATCCAACGAGGGGAGGAGTGGGACGCCGGTAGCCGGAGACAGCGGGCAGATCTGGTACACGGAGTCTCAGGGCCTAGAACTAGGCTATCTCTGCCTCTCGATGCAATATTGATTTCACAAAAAATTCGTTCCACCGGGCCAAACGGTTAGTGCTGTGTTTTATCTCCCCATCCCATCCAAAAGGCGTCTACGACCATTTGGCTAAAATTATCATTCGAAAGTCTTTTAATCCGTGTGTAACCCTGTATTAACTTTGAAGGAGATTTTTTAATAAATTCGATTTTCCGGAACAAAGAATTTGTTCAATTTTTTTCTTTGTCCTTTTTACTTTGCCGCACGCATTGTATACTCTGGTACCAAAAAGGCAGGTGCTGCCTTATTCAAAGCAGCGTTATGCTACCTTATTTCGTTTTGGTACCAGACTATAGTAATAAAATGCCAACACAAGCTTAGCTGGTGCAAAGCAATGGTTCATTAATAACGGCCTGGTCTTAAACTACAAAAAAACGACAGTGTTCCTGAGATTTAACTACTCTAATATGCATATGGATCGTAGTCTCCTTATAAAATCAAGCGGTAGATCCATGGAACAAGCAGAAACTATAAAATTTTTAGGAATACACATATCGCAAACCTGCAAATGGGATACGCATATAGATAAACTTAGTCGAAAAAAAGTCTTTGCTATTGCATGTACCAGCTGAATTTTATCTTTGATAAGTGGATATTGCTAATGTTTTACCGAGCACATATCCATTCCACCCTTACTTATGGAATGGATGCGTGGCGAACATCCTCCAAGTTACAAAAAAGAGCTATTAGGACTATTGCAATGGTGGAAAGGCCCTTTAGTTGAAGGAAACTATTCACAGCTTTGAAGATATTAACGCTGCCTTCAGTATATATATTGAATATATTGATTTACGTCAAAACACACTGGACAATTTTGTTCTATAAATTATGGAATTTATACTAAATGACATATAAATCCGAACACCCAGTTTAAATGGTTTTATTTTAATAAAAGTTGGTGAATGTATTTATCTTATTGTAAATAACAAGTGAAAAAATTTTCAGCCTTATCAGTTGGACATTCCGGTTTTTATACTGCTTTTTTTTATTCACTAACGCTCTAAAAATGAATATTTCAGCCGCAGTAAAGAATCAACGTTGGCGGATTTTGGTTCTTGGCATCCTTTACGATCGGTTACGATGCCTAGAGTACGGAGACCTGTACGATTTCGTCAACTTAGTGAGTTTGATAGGGGCCGTATAGTGGGACTTCGGGAAGCTGGACTTTCTTTTCGGGCAACTGCAGTTAGAATGCAAAGAAGTGTAGACACTGTGGTTAGGTGTTGTCAGGCATGGCTTCGAGAAGGCCGTACGCAAAGAGCAAGGGGCACTGGACGCCGCCGTAGAACAACAGACCGTGAAGATCGCCGCCTAAGATTATTGGCCTTAAGGGACCGTTTCTCCACTACCAGGTCCATTGCAAATGAATGGTTTGCAGAACACGGAAGACCTATTGGCATGCGAAGTGTTTACCGACGAATTAGAAGTTTTGGCTTGTTTTCATACCGGCCACACTGGGTCCTCCCTTTAACTCGAGAACACCGACGTAATCGCCTTGAGTGGTGCAGACAACGGTCACTCTGGGATCAGGAATGGAACAGTATTGTCTTTAGTGACAAGTTTCGATTTTGTTTAGGCATGCACGATGGTCGTGCCAGGGTTAGAAGGCGACGTGGTGAAAGGAGGAATCCACAGTTTTTTGTTGAAAGACATGTTCATCACACTGTTGGAGTTATGGTTTGGGGTGCTATAGCTTATGGTTCCAGGTCATCTTTAATCTTCATCAGAGGTAACATGAACGTGCAGCGTTATATCCACGAAGTTCTAGAACCCCATATTTTACCCTATCTTGACACCCTGGCAGATCCAACTTTCCAACAAGATAATGCCCGACCACATGTTGCAAGAGTCACAATAGACTTCTTTGAACATAATGATGTCACATTGGTACCATGGCCACCAAGATCTCCCGACTTACCCCAATTGAGCACGTGTGTGATATGATGGGTAGGAGATTGCTCAATTTGCAACGTCCTCCTCAGACTCTAGAAGCACTTCGAGAGGAGTTGGTGGTTGCCTGGTATCAGATACCACAGGAGGACATTGACCACCTGATCTGAAGCATGCCTAGGCGCGTTGGAGAATGCGTAGCACATCAGGGTGCATCCACACATTATTAAAGGTCAAAGGGCTTTAAAGCAGTGCAATCATTTTGAAATTTTTATCATTTACTTATTATGCTTCATTAAGTACTTATACAAAATTTTATTAAAATAAAACCATTTAAGCTGGGTGTTCGGATTTACATGTCACTTAGTATATATCATTTTGTGATCCACAGGATGAATAAATTATTATTATTATTATTAATGAATATAACTTACTAACCAATACCGAATGCACTTAGTGCTATCTCTGAGCAGATTTAACAGCTGTTTGAATCGAGGAAACTTGAAACTGTAATAAGGCGAGAACCTTATTCTGGACTGTTGGTGTTGCGCCAAGAAAATCCGACATGTCGGATGATTTGTCGATGAAGATCAGTTACTTTATTAACTCTATATATCGCATAACGATAGTTTTTCTCGATTGACCCTTCGGTAATTTATAGCTCTATCCACGATATAAATCTTCACCCCGTTTTTATCGGCTTGTTCGGTTTTTCGAGGAAAACGGGATATTGGCTTTGTTTTACTTTTCCGGTCAAGTATCTTAGAGAAAAATGATAGTTTGGGAAGTTGTATTCTGACGTAATTAAATTAATCATCTACACAAACTTGTATAGTCAGGAATCGAATATATCGCCGTGTCATATAACAAATATACGTACGAGGGGTGTCTTTGAAATTTTGCATATGGAAATAAAACAACACGGTAGGTAGTTTTAAATGACTTGTTTTTCAAAGTATTCTCCACGAAGATTAATACACATTTTCATGCGCTCGAACCAATTTTCGAAGCACTTATTCCACTCTTTTGCTGACAGATCCAGAACGGCATTTTTGAATGCTTCAACTGCTTCTTCTGGTGACTGGAACCTTTGACCTCGCAGTCTGTTTTTTATTTTTCGGGAAAGTAAAGAAATCGTTAGGACTTAGATCGGGACTATATGGAGCATGGTCCAATAATTCCACGTCTTTTTCCATTAAATACTGCCTTGTTTTTTGGGCTGTGTGCGAGCTTGCATTGTCTTGGTGGAGGATGATTCTTCCTTCGCGGTCTACTATGTTTCTACAGGGTGTCCGCAACGTTTGGGTTTTCCTTTACACGACGTGTAGATCTTGAAAACATTAGCAATTTTTCTTAGTACCATATACACCAATCTCTTAAGGGAACCGAGATAAAGGGTTCTGCAACATCAAAAATATCTGAATATGGTCCTGTAGCCGCGACATCCCCCAGTGGTACTAGGACACTAGCTCAACCCGACGACAGAACTGGGTCGGGGTCAGTGTGTCACGTCAGTGTGCAACCTTCAACCGACGGTTACGGTCACGCGTGTAGAGATAATCGCGTAGACGTGAATCCCTCAACAAGCACAAGAGACGTGGCTAGAGAAGTGCAAGTATTAAAAACTAAAGTGTGGCAAACACTACGTGAAGAGGGGCTGTATCCGTTTCACGTCCTACGTGTACAAGCCCTTCAACCTGACGATTTTCCAGCAAGAGTGCGGTTTTGTGAGTGGTTGTTGCATCAACATAACAATAATCCGGACTTTTTGAAGTGCATATTGGTGACAGACGAATCTACTTTCACGCGTAATGGAGTGAATAACTTTCGCAACACTCATGTTTGGTCAGTAGAAAATCCGCACGCTGTCCGTCGGGCACATTTTCAACAAACATTTTCGGTGAATGTTTGGGCTGGCATGGTGAACCTAGATCTAGACTTTTTACGCAACATTTTGCCTTCCTTGTTTGCCTCCGTCTGCTCGGTAGCGCATCAGCTGATTTCATTTTCTGTTGGAGCGGTATGATTTCGAGCAGAGACGTACTTAGCCCTTCTCGTCAACTGGAGAGTGAGTACTTTTTCCTTTATTTTTTTTTTACTTGGTCGCACTCGTTTCACTACACATTACCTTTGTTATTTCAAGGGTAGTTGTTTCTGAAAAGGAAAACCCCAACTTTGCGGACACCCTGTATATGCAAAACTTGAAAGACATCCCTCGTATATACTACTGTTGCGGGCGAACTTTCCCTAAGCAAGAAGGTTGGGATGTTCAGGTGTCGGTCCGAAGAGCTTAAGGTCGGATCCTCTGGGGTGCAATTAAGTGGAGCTCGTTAAACTGTTAATGGGACCAAGTTCGCAATTAATATACCACCTTGCACCTTCGCAGTGTGCTCATCTCTCCGTCTCACTTTAATTAATCATCAATTCGCGATCAAGTGGGGTTATCTTCGTTCTCCTTCCGCATGCGTGTTTACGATGTTCCTACCAAGTTAACGTCAATAATATAGATATGTAGATTCATAATATACCGAGTGTTTTCAAAGTCGAGTCATTTATTTTAACTGCTTGTGGGACTCTTCAAAAGGGGTTGGTACACCATTTGTATAAAACTTGCATAATAAAAGAAGTAGTACGACATTAAAAATTTTAATAAATAAGCATGTTATTACACATATTTTTTGATATTCTCGACCACTGAGATGTGAAAACTTAGCGTTTTTTTATTTACTACTCTTATCAATTATCTAAATTTGGAAAACTTTTTGTGTTATGGTATGGCTTTCAGTACGAGTATTTGGTTCGATCAGTTGTATATGTCTTTTAATAGTGCATATTATTTTGAACTTTGAAAAAACTTTAAATTTTATTTTAAAATGGTATTTCAAGTAAATTGGCTAACCTATACGTATAAACTCAGCCCTCGTTGGTGGTTTGATTGGGACGATGGCAATGGTCAGTCATAAAATGGTGAAGAATTGCGTAGCAACCGTCAAATATATTGGGCTCCAAGTTTGCAACGGTCCCTACAGTATCAGAAAAAGTTCGTAAAGTGTTATCCACAATATCACGTATATTTTTATGCCGTATGTCAAAATGTAAATGCTATAAACCTTAGATCGTACTACGTATCAATAATATAGCCATGCTATTTTTCACCTTGCAGACTACAACTGCAACAGCTTTTTAAAGCTAAGCCGTTCAACCGGTGCGATTTGATATACAGGGTTGTCCAATAGGGACGCAGGAAAGCAAACGTCAATTTGACATAGACGCCATCTTTGTTTTCTGTCACCGACATGTCATTTTGTTAGTTGAATGTTTACCATTGATCGCTATGGAGTCGTATTCGATTTAAGACCGCATTAAAGTTATTCAAGAGCACTACAAAAATGGTGCAAAAATAAAAAACACGTTTCGCGCGCTTCGTGAACATTTCGGTCGCAACAACCGCCCAAACGAAACAACCATCGATCGTCTGGTGCGTAAATACGAGGCAACAGGTTCTGTGGCAAATCTGCCAGGCTCTGGCCGGCCAAGGAGCGTTCGCACACTGGAAAATATTGCTGTTGTGAAGGAGAGTGTGAGAGACGATCCGAAACAATCAACAACGCGACGATCCCAAGAATTGGGCATTTCGAGAACCAGTTTGCTCCGCATTCTCCACAAGGATTTGAATGTACACGCCTACAAGATCCAATTGACGCAAGAGCTGCGTCGGGCCGACCATTTTTCGCGCCGAACCTTCTCAGATTGGCTCCTTGAACACCGCCAAATTGATGCCAATTTCACTGGACAACAAATTTTAGTTTTTTAATTGTATCTTGTGGGAAAAGTGCACTTCTTTGTTAATTTTGGGGCGCTGAATCCAAAAATGACAATGAAATGAAAAAATTAATTGCGGTTTAGAAAAAAAACTTTTTATTTTTAAGGATATATTAAAAAAAGTAACAAGATTCATATACTTATAAGAATCACTATATGCGCTGTCTTTTTGCTGTTCTTTTATGGATCGTTTCTGGAGCATCTCTACCAAGAGTCCAACAGTAGTCTGCAAGCCTGGAAGGATTCCACTTTCGCTGGTACCTTTTTTCCATTGTTGAAATAATCCTGATGAAAACGTTCGCCGTGCTCATCACTTACGGCTCCGCAATTGTCAGGAAAAAAGTCCAGGTGTCAGTGTAGGAAATGTATCTTAAGAGACATATTACAGCCCATCTTTTGATACGATGACAGCATATTTTTGACAAGGGTTTTATAGTTGTCAGCTTTTCTATTTCCCAAGAAATTAGTGACCACCAGACGGAAATCATTCCAAGCAGTTTTTTCAATACCTGTTAAAGTGTTTTCAAACTGTGTATCTTCCAAAATATTTCGAATCTGTGGCCCAACAAAAATACCTTCTTTAACCTTTGCCTCACTTAGTCTTGGAAATTTCTGACGCAGGTATTGAAAAGCTGACCCATCTCTATCTAATGCCTTGACAAAGTTTTTCATTAGGCCCAACTTGATATGCAGTGGTGGTAATAAAAATTTTTTCGAATCTACTAATGGCATATGCTGTACATTTTTTTGACCTGACTCTAGGAATTGACGAACAGGCCAGTTTTGTCTGGTGTAATGAAGTGCCTTTGCCCGACTGTCCCATTCACACAAAAAACAGCAAAACCTTGTGTAGCCTAGCTGCAGCCCAAGTAAAAGTGCAACAACTTTCAAATCGCCACAAATATGCCATTGGTGCTCATCGTATTTTATGCATGCCAATAGGTACTTCATATTGTCATATGATTCTTTCATGTGAACTGCATACCCTACAGGAAGAGATGGTAAAATATTTCCAATATGCAATAACACTGCCTTTAAACTCAATGTTGAACTGTCTATAAACAATCTCCATTCTTCTGGGTTATAGTTTATATTTAAAGCCGCCAGTAAGCCGTTAATGTTACTGCAGAAAACCAAGTTATTCTCCATATTGAAAAATAGTTCTAAGTCTTTGTGGCGTTTACGAAAAACACATACCGAAACATCGTCTTCTAACAAGTTCCACTGCTGCAGTCTTGATCCAAGTAACTCTGTCTTACATTTTGGAAGTTCTCTTACAAGATCATTTAATTCTGACTGTGTTATTTTGTGCGGTTGGTGGCATGACGTGCTCGGTATAAAATCAGGATCTCTTGACGTTGATGGCATATCTTCTTCCTGACGAATCACTCGATCGCCATGATCTGATCCGTTTTCTGATTTGCAAGTGTAGGATTCTGGGGGTTTTGGAATAGGATTTTCGTCATTGTAAGGCACAGGTCTCATCGCAGATGGTATGTTTGGGTAGTTAATAACCGATTTTTTTTTCTTGGACATACCTGTGGCTTGTCCAACACAAGGTACCATGCAAAAGTAACAATCATTAATATGATTTGTAGGCTCTCTCCAAACCATTGGGACAGCAAAGCGTAGAGACCGTTTTTTGCCATTTAACCAGCTCCTCAGGCTTGAAGCACATGTATTACAGCAGATGTGGGGTGCCCACTGTTTGTCTTGATCACCTAGTTTACAACCGAAATAAAGCTGATATGCCTTTGTTATTAGTGGAGTAATAGACCGTCTCTGAGACGCAAAAGTCACATCACCACACACGTAACAAAACTGATCTGGATTGTTTACACACTTTCGAGACATCTTGTATGAACGCTGTCAGCCAACTGAGGAAAAAATGGCTAATATAAAACAATATAATGTACACGTATGTATAACGTAACACAATCATGCCGATTACATCATCTTTCCTTGCCGAATATAAAAATGTAGCACGTGCATTCTTGTGAATTACAGTATATTAACACTGTCACAGCAGGAACACATATAACTACCGTATCTCTAAAACTTGAACTAATATTGAAAAATAAGTTTCATTCCGGTTTTAGCACATTAAAAATAGTAATATTTTGTTGATTTTATTTAGGATATTTTTTGGCTGTTGATCAGTGTTTTTCATCAAAAATGATGTTCAGCGACGAAGCGCATTTCACTTTGAATGGGACGGTAAACAAGCAAAACTGCCGCATCTGGGCGAACGAAAATCCCCGTGAGTATCAAGAGCAGCCGATGCATCCTCAAAAAGTGTGGTGTGCATTGTGGTCAAAAGGCATCATCGTACCTTACTTTTTCGAAAATGCGGCCTGGGACGCCGTTACCGTCAATTCTGAGCGATATCACGTGATGATAGAGGACTATTTTTTGCCACAACTTGAAGGAATGGATATGGACGATGTTTATTTCCAACAAGACGGTGCAACATGCCACACAACCAACGTCAATATCCATCGATTGCAGTCCTTCTTCGGTGATCGCGTGATTTCGAGCAGAGGAAATGAGCCATGGCCACCAAGATCGTGCGATTTGACTCCCTTGGACTTCTTTTTATGGGGATATTTGAAAAGCAAAGTCTACGTCAACGAACCAGCCACCCTCCAAGAACTCAAAAACAACATCATTACCGAGATAAATGCCATAGAACCGATCATGTTGCAAAAAGTCATTGAAAATTTCGACCATCGCGTGGACGTCTGTAAATCCAGGCGTGGTGAACATTTGAGCGATATTATTTTTCATACATAAATGGTATAAATGAACCTTCAAAATAAAGTACCCAACTTGAGTTGAATATCAATCTTTCTTGTTTTAATATGCGTTTACTTTCCTGCGTCCCTATTGGACAACCCATATAACATACTGAAGGGTTTTATTTTCAAATTATTGATATATTGCACAGTCTATAGAAAAAACTCTCAACTTTGACAATTCGCGTCTCCTCAACTGTTATAGCTTTTCCATATATCATATCATATCAAATAAAAGCTTGTTAAATAGGCAATCTAGGAATGTGAAAAAATACAGGGTGCTCCATTTGGCAACAGAAAAAGCTCATTTTGCGTTCTGGACCAATCTTCGAACTATCCAAAAAACTGGCAAAGTAGAAAGGGTGAAAATATAATATCATAAAATTTCGCTGACGAAAAATTGAGTGCTCTAACTATTCAACGCCGTATAATCTCGGTGTCATTTCATAATACATATTTTGTCTTGTTGTTTTCTCAATCTGGCACTTTTTGTCCTAGAAATATTGCCACCCTTTTAGTGATGGCCAAATCCGGCTCTGTATGCATTCGAAGTCTGCTCCCAGTAGCTCATAAACCATAATTCTTAACCCGGAACAGGAAATAAAGACAAAAGTATCGTTTCAAGGCAGAGCGTGGCATGGGTACATAAATAACAAAAATTACGCTGTTGTGAAAACTGCCTCGGTTCTTAAATAAATTACAATAAAGCAAATGGATAGCTGACTCTTGCCAAGTACAATATACATAATAGAAATGGAAAAATGTACGCTAGGAGCTCGGTAGGTACGGGCCTTTTTATCGCGAAAATGTTCGAACATGAGACATTATGTTTTATGGATCTATCTTTCGGTCTGCCCGCTTATCTTATAACCGCCTATGACTTCAGAAGGTCCGCTCGGCACGGGCATTATGTAAAAAACATGTTAAAGACCTATAAAATGTCATGTTGCAGACTAGGTAGCTTTTAGGGTGCAAACAGTCAGTCCACGTTTCCCCACTAGGATCGTTGTGCGCGTCCATCTATGGAGGAATAGCTCAACTACCCGCATTGTTGGTTGCATATGTTTTGTGAAGTCAACGATAACTCCATACCAAACACAGCACCAAACTGTGACTCGACGAGGATAAAGTGGTCTTTGAAGGATGACACGAGGGCTCTCTAATGACAATTCTACTTATTAACGAATTCGTTCATATTGAAAGGGGCTTCGTCGCTCATTATTTGTTGTCCGTTTATGTCCAGATATTGGTTTAGTAGATTGGCCAATGGCTAGACTCCATCATTCGCATCATACTTTTTAATGTTATGTTTATCTTTATATATATATAACTTGAGAGGTGGTCATTGTCGTCTAGACCAGTTAGGTGAAAAATTAAAGCTTCCGCCTTTTGTTGGGTACTTCGACAAAATTTAAGCAAAGAGGACTCTTTATACTTTTTTAATTCTCTCTAGCTTTCAATGGACTTTGCCATCATCATCAGGAGCTGCAATTACAATGATAACAGTAGCAACAATAGTGTAAAATGAATTTAAATTGACTCAACTTACAGTAGTATGTGAGGATGTTGCTAATTGTTGTTTACGTATAGGATGAGGGAAACGTCCAGTAACATGGTGAGAGCTGGATAGATGGTACAATCGTCAAAATTATATAAAATATGACAAGAACAAGTTAAAAACAGATTGAAAATTATTTAAAAACATTAAAGCATTACATCGTGAAGCCACTTGATGATTGCACAAAATGGTGGTCATGGAATAATGAGTGAGATGAATCCTTTGACAGAAGGCCGAAGGTTGTCAATGTCTGTGTAGAAAGATGGAACGAATTGTGGGCGTGTGCCAACGTTGCCGATTTACATATCTCCCCAAATTTTGACTCTTCACAACCATAAATAGAATCTGTATCTTGGTCGATTCCACCAGTAAATTTCATTCCACTCAAATTCTAATAATTCTCTTCTCACGATTTAATAATAATTGTTAATTTAGTTTCCCATTAATTAAAATATAGTTTATTCAACTGCCTCTGGTCGGTTTAACAATTCCTTACATAACATTCTGAAAATCATATCATCTGAAGTGATTTGGCAACGTGGCACACGCCCACAATTCGTTCCATCTTTCTACACAGACATTGACAACCTTCGGCCTTCTGTCAAAGGGTTCATCTCACTCATTATTCCATGACCACCATTTTGTGCAATCATCAAGTGGCTGCACGATGTAATGCTTTAATGTTTTTAAATAATTTTTAATCTGTTTTTAACTTGTTCTTGTCATATTTTATGTAATTTTGACCATTGTACCATCTATCCAGCTCTCACCATGTTACTGGACGTTTCCCTCATCCTATACGTAAACAACAATTAGCAACATCCTCACATACTACTGTAAGTTGAGTCAATTTAAATTCATTTTACACTATTGTTGCTACTGTTATCATTGTAATTGCAGCTCCTGATGATGATGGCAAAGTCCATTGAAAGCTAGAGAGAATTAAAAAAGTATAAAGAGTCCTCTTTGCTTAAATTTTGTCGAAGTACCCAACAAAAGGCGGAAGCTTTAATTTTTCACCTATATATATATATATATAAAATAAAATTATTACTATTATTATTATGATATCGCCACTAACCAAATATTGAAGGATCGCTGTTGAGTCACAGGAGTGGTCAACGCTGGTAACTGTCATTCTATTTATAGATTACCTATTACGTAATAACCATGCGGCCATTCGGTACATAGAACTTTGAACTGCATCCGTAATATTGCCAATTGTACTGGCCACCTCTGCATGTAGTTGTTGAAATCCAACTCAGCCTATGTACGTTGCAACGTGTGTACATACTCGATTCACACAAACGACATAAAGCGGCGTCCGTATACTACATGTATACATGATATAGTATGTAGTTGTTGGTCATTAGATCGCCTGCCGCCCTGTACAGCTCGTAAACACGGTCGGCGAGTAGAGCGCCGAACAGCAACGACGGTCTGTGCCCAATGTAGGCTGCAGTTGTAAACAGCTGGTCGATGGTCGCCTGCAGCTTGCCATTGTTGTCCTACAAACCGTAAATGTCCGTGTAATTAGGTGCTGGTGTTCGGTCGGCTGCTTGTTGTCCTGTCCGTGTACCGTGTCGGCAGGTCGCCGATGGTATTATGGTCGCCGGTTTGTTGTACCGCTTGAGGTCGCACACAATAACGCAACACCTGCATCATCCATTCTGTTTGCTTTGAATGTAACTACAAAAGCTTACTCCACGAGGAAGAAGATTAGTATTTGTTTGATTCTTACCTGACTCCTAGAAAAAAAATAATTTAATTGTACTGCAATGACGGTAATGCATGTGTGTCGTGTGTGGATAGAAGAGGGTACAGGAACACAAAGAATTCCAACTGGTCCACAGAGGCATGCCGCAGAGAGTCAAGATAGGCGCTTCATACAACTATACTATAACTATCTAAAACTGTAATGACTCATCGATGTTCACGTGAACATCACTTAACTACCAGTAGTCGGCTGTTCATAGGCGGGGTATTAATGTTTAACATGGGTGAACCAGATTTGTCACATGCTTAATAAAGAGTGGTTTGAAACATATTTTAAGTCAAAAATTTGGGAATTACCTTTATTCATCGTCGCTTCCACTTACATCTGACAGTAATAAACTGTCGCTATCGCTTTCCTCGTTGAAATTGACTATAACTGGCTCTATATGATGGTGTCGATGTGGTGGTCAAGCTGCCACATTTTTGTTTCTTCCTTCACAACATGACGGATAGCATTCTGCCAAGCTTCGGGCGTTACTAGCTGTATGGAAGTCTCAAGTAAAACCTTAACGTCTGGTAATTTGAAGGTTGTGTTATGGCGCGCAATATAACCCTTCACTTGAGCCCAGATGAGCTCTATTGGGTTCCGTTCACAGTGGTAGGGCGGTAACCGCAGCACAGTGACACCACATTGACGGGCCATCTCATCATTCACGTAACTAATGTTCGCAGGTTTGTGCTGTTTAATTTTTTCATACAATTCCGCTTTCACACATGAATCGTCAAACGGGATTCCTTTTTCGCGCAACCATTGCTGCATGTCACTTTTTCGAGATCCTATAGTCGGTACACGTTCGGCTCGACGACTATGATAGGAAGCATTATCCATGACGATCACAGAGTTGGGCTCAACTCGCTGAAGCACCCCTTGAAACCAGCTCTCGAAGCAGCTGGCATTCATTTCGTCATGGTAATCACCACCTTTCTTAGAGACGAAAATCAAGTCACACTCTTCTAAAAAGCCACTATCGCTACCAATATGAGTTACGATCAATCTTTGACCTTTCCCTGACGGTCCACGAAGACCTGTTGACAAAACCTTCAATGCTTGCTTGTCGGTTACTCACTACGTTTTTGTCTATCCAGGTTTTTTTAACTGTGTGACCTGCATTTACCCATCTCCAAATAATAGATTTTTCTGCTTTGTCGCCTATATTCAATCATTTCGCGTAGGTATTTTCGACGCTAGGTGACTATTTCAGGTCTCTCTATCAATACTGACTTCCGATTACGCGTTTCGTAACGAAAATTAATTTCGTGCAGGGATTTCCTCATTACCTCGACGCTCATTTGGGGTATAATTTCATTTTCCTTGATCGCTGCATGTACAGCCTTGAGGGTTGGTATCTCATTCCTAAAGAAGAATGAATGTACGGTTCGCCTTAACGCCATTTTGCTATCGTCATTCAATTTAACGGCCTTTCGTCCCTTCAAATTAAACTTTGGATCAGTAGTAGCTCCAGTTTTCTTTTTTTCATGCACCACCCTGCGAATGGTCCACTCTGGAACGCCTGTCATACTTACACAACGCGCGAGTGCATCTCCCTCTACATAGTTCTGTTCAGATAATTTAACACGTTGAGCACGATTTCTTTCGCGTCCCTCTTCAGTGCTTTACGAAGCCGTCTACTTGTTCCCTGGCTTTCAGTACTTCCACTCATGCCATTTGTACTCTCCGTGGTTAAGTATAACCAAAACAGTAACTACAGAAACCACAACAATAACAATCACACAACAATTCTTATAAAAACACACAATATGCGATCGCTCAACGAAACACGTTCCAATGCGTTGCCGACGCCTATGAGTCTGCCGGTCGAGGCGCGTCTTTGATTTCATTGGTTCTACCGGCGGAGAACAATCAGCCATTATTTCCATCTCTGTCTGTGCTGTTGACCACCGCAAAGCCACAGAAACAACATATGTCGTACGCTATACGGCTGTACTGGAAGGAAGCCGGGATCGAGCTCTGATCACGTGTTGATCACGCGTATGAGTCATTACAGTTTTAAATACCTGTAGTATAGCCCGTTTTGCTACTATGCACCAGATCACTGACCAATGGTTTGGAGAAGAAGCTAGACCTCCTACTATGCGTACTGTCCACGGTTAGTGCTTTCTCTGACTGCGGACCACTATCGTCAACGTTTGAACTGGAGCAGAGAACTGCAACATTGGGAGGCAGAATGGCATGATGTTATCTCTTGCCGTGGCCACCGCGTTCACCGGAATCAAATCCCATGGAACATGTGTGGGATATGATGACGAGGAGACTATCCACTTTGCATCATCCGCCAAAGTCTCTGGCTACAGCACCAAGTGCGACTTGCTTGGAATGAGGAGCCACAACCAGACACCGATCATCTCATTTTGTCGATGCCTAGATGTATACAGAAGTATCTGGATAATGTGTCATCAGATAAGTTCCCTGTAAATCTGGGCGTTCCCCAGAGCTCCATATTAGGTCCTTTAATGTTCCTCCTTTTTGTAAATGACTTTCCAGATTTCATTTCAAGGGGAAAAGTTACATTCAATGCTGATAATACGACGATCACTGTATCTGGAAGTTCTGATTGTATGATTTGTATAAAAAACCTCCTAAATCACGGGCTACCAGTAATTATTTTAGTAAGGTTAGAACATCATCAGAATGCAAATAAGAAGACCAAAGGGACGTAAAGTGTTAAGTTGCGCGTGTGCCTCTGACAGTTGCCACTAACATATTTAGTAGTAGTATCTCTTTTCCTCTATCACAATGGCCAAATGGTTGGCATCAAACAGAGTATAATTTAAATGGAGGGAAACACAAAAACTGGCATGAAGCCATCGGCGTCAGCGTTCGGTGAGAACAAAAAGCTTTCATCGGAAACTGATGCATACAAAAAACAGGAAATGCAGGCAGTGAAAAAACAGACAAAGGCAAGTGCTTAATCGTAACACGGCCGAAATTTTTTTAATTTGCCCCCATTGGAAGAACGCACAGGTTATTGGCGGGCGGAAAAAATGCGAATACAGTGAGTGCCGTAAACAAAAGGTGGATTTCCACTACAACAGGAAATGTACAATGGCTTATTCGGGAGGCAGGCAAAAATAGTTAGGACTGTTTGATGTGGATACCAACAGCTATAAATAGAGTTTAAGGAATCAGTTTCTAATAAGCCTATTGTAATTCACACCTTTTTAATTGAATGATCAATCCTAATTATGAGAAGCTCTCTTCGAAGTAAATTCTACTTGTAGTACCCTCGTATCTCACCACACCCACCAGTTCAAAGCGCGCACGCAACGAAGGAAAGCGGCTCACCACGCCCCCCTACCTTCCTCTTCTCTGGTCGCCTATAGCCTCTCATTTTCTTCGAAGCCAAGTTGTTGCAATAATTGAGTGATACATAGGGAGAGGGAGCTACTTAATTCGAGAATACCTACACATAGACCCACGTTGCTATCCCAAGCAACCGAGTCCAATGTTTCAGCGTTATCCCGAACGTCTTTGTTCGTCCTTGGTATGGAGTTGGCTATCACAAGCTAGGTCCAGGTTGCTACCCCAAACAACAGTGTCAGATCGTTATCTCAAACGGTGAGGCATCCATACTATTCATTCAACTTGCCCCTAAAACAGATCGGTTAGTTGACAATTACCTGATGGTGACGCCTCTTTCTAATTCTGCTCCGCGACGAAAGGAACCTTCAAGGCGACCGTTCCTTGACATCTCGCCGACAATGCACCTCTATCGGCCAACCTTTGGTCCAGTTGTCTAATTCTATGTTCAACGGTTCATCGACACTGCTGAAAACGTAAAAATCGATGCGCGAACCCGATTGCATGTTAATTGTTTGGCATGAGAACGAGGAATGAGATGTTATTGGCAGGAAGAGAGGAGGTGAGCCGTTCTCCTCTGCGTGCGCGCTTTGGGTTTGGTGAGATACGAGTGTACTACAAGTAGAATTTACTTCGCCGAGACCAGAAAATAATAAATATTTTCCAGCAGATTCGTATTTTTGTCTGTCATATATTCTGCCACGAAATGAGGACTTCTTGTTTGTCTGGCCGCCAAAACAGTTTCGTAAAGTACTCATTGCAGGTCATCTGCATAGATTATGGATTTACAGTTTATTAACAGAGAAAAGGAAGCAGAAAATTCAAAATTTGTGTGAATTACCCAAGTACTTTATTTCATTTGTTTCACAGCACCTCAACTTGATTGTATGACCCACATACAGTAGATAACCTTCCTGCATTATAGCATCTCTTTTATATCAAATGTTATTGTCATTGCATCATTACTATACAGCTAGTTGCTTGCACTGTTATAATTGCCACTTTTCACAGTGCGTATGTTAAAATCAAATATTGTTAATGTCAGCACTAAATTATTATCGCGGCACATTTATATTATTAATCTAATTGTTATCAAAATCTCTCATGATCCCGCGTTCATTCCTGAACATATATCGAAATTGTATTATTTCGTCCATCTGTACAAACAAATTATTCCATGGAACGTAATTGATTTTAAACATACCAACAAGTTGGCAGCAGACATAGTATTTAATGCAGATCTGTAATTAATTATTATCAGCCATGGGTAAATGGAAATGATTGCAATTCAACCGTGTGTATTGGATGGCTGATAAACATATTTTGATATTTATTACGCGTGGCTGTTGAATTATTTATTTGGTCAGATCGATAGTTATTTAATACTTTACAAATGATGCATCGGATTATGTAATTGTATGTTTTACTGTTTAATTACACATTATATTATGAGGCTTGAAGCTATCAAAATATCATTGGTAAGATCTTACTTCGTATGGTAGAATGCGGAAAGTTTTAGTAACGTATTTTGAAAAGTAATGCGACATTGGACCTTTCCATTGTATTAGATTGCATCTTGTTAGCAATCTAATAAAATACTGATATTTATGGTTTGTTTAACAAGGAATTCAACGGTGACCTTGAATTACCGTCAAGGTTAATTTACCGTCAACGTTATATTTCCAAATAGAAACCCCTGTTTTTGATGCCGGCTATCGAAAGAACATTTAGAGTCCAAGGTCAGGATGACTACTAAAGTTCAAATGGAGATGTTTGCGGGTAGTAAAACCTATAAATCTCACAGTAATCGGGATGAAAATAAGTATCAGCGTCAGTTCTGTAGCAAATTTGACGACTGATCTTTGATTTGACCTTGAACTTGACTGTCAAGGTTATTTTTTTAATAGAAGCCCGCAGAAACAATATCGATTAAAAATCATTTGCAACGAACACCGTAATTTAAACTTACCCAAAGATCTGACCATGCCAGTTATTTTCGTCACTATTTGCGTGAGTTTTCCTAGCAACACATATTTGACCTTTATGTGACCTCTAATTCTAATATACATTTGAACATAAAATTTCCGGCTCTCGGGATTGTCGGCATTAAATATGCGTTTCTATTTGGGAAAATAGAGTTCATCTTGAAATTATCTTGAAGGTGAGTTCAAGGACAAATCCAAGATCACCGATACTTGTGAAAATTTACTAAAGGCCTGACCTTACCAGTTATTTTCGTCTGCGAGATTTCTACAGGTTTCCCAAGCAGCACACATTTGACCTTTACATAGCACCCTGACCTTCATATTTAGAAGCAAAATGACCCTCTCTTCTGGTTTACCGCATCAAAAATAAAGATTTTTATTCAAAAAAATAAAGTTGTTTTTGAAATAACTTTGAAGGTCAAGGTTAAATCCAAGGTCAGCGTTCACTTTCTCGTTAAAACTTACCAAAGTCCTGACCTTTATTGATTTCATTACTCATCCTGTGAGATTTATAGAGGATTTCCTACCAGCACACAGTTGATCTTCATTTGACCTTTAGTAGTCATCCGGACGTTGGACTTCGATTGTGTTTGAACGTAGAACTTTCTGTTCTTGGATTGCCGGCCTCAAAAATAGGGGCTTTTATTTGAAAAAATAAGGTTGACAATGGATTTACCTTGAAGGTGAAGGTCAAGCTCAAATTCTAGGTTGACTTTGGGCAAGTTTTAACGTAGGAACTATGGTACTCGCAACAAATTATTTTCAATCGATATTGTTTCTGCGGATTTGTATGTGAAAAAAATTACATTACAAATGGCGTTGACGGTGAGGCTCAAGGTCAAATCCAAGATCACTCGTCGAAATGTACTAACGAACTGACCTTGATATTTATTTTCATCACAAATCCTGTAAAATGTTCCTCTCTTTCGATTGCCGACATCATAAATAGGTATTTCCGTTAAAAAACTAAGTCGACCTTGAAGGTGAAGATCAAGACCAAATCCAAGATCACCGTTCACTCCCTCTTCAAAATTTACCAAAATTCTTACCTTGATAGTTGTTTTCATTACTAATCCTGTGAGATTATACAGGTTTCCCTAGAAAGCACACATTTGACCTTGACATAGCAACCTGACCTTCATATTTGAAGGTAAAATGTTCCGCTCTTTCGATTGCCGGCATCAAAAATAGGGATTTTCAAGTTGACTTTGAAATAACCTTGTTGGTGAAGGTCAAGGTCAAATCCAAGGTCACCGTTGAATTCCTTGCTAAAAGTTACTGAAGACCTGATCTTTTCCAAAAATACCTCACCCGAGAAAAAGCAGGACTTTTGTCACGCTGTAGGTGGGGTGCCCCGCTGCTCGATATGGATTTTTGCTCTATAATGCTTGTCCTGATCCCCACTGGCTCTAACTACGCCGCTAGTTTCTCTCTTGGTAGAGATATCGTGGATCCAGCTAATACATGTTTTTTTTTTTGTTTCAGGGTTCGGACGCAAGTTCAGTGTTGTTCGGCTCGACTCCACCTTCCGCCCCGTCAGCGGCGGCCCGCAACCTAAAGCAACAACAAGCACCGCCTCCGCCGCAACAACGGCCGCCCGCCGACTTTCCAACCGCTGCGGCCGCAGCAACGGCCGCCTCCGCAGCGGCAGCGTTGCCGCCCGGCCTGACGCCGTCTTCGGGCGGACTGTCCGCCCCGGGCGCGATCGCCGGCTCGCCTGTGCCCGCGCCAACGCCGCCCAACCTGCCGGTGCCGTCGCCGGCGCCCGCCCAGCAGCCGCCTCAGTTGCCGCCCCCGTCGATACCGGTGTCAGCGGCGGCCGTTGCGGCAGTCGGATCGCCGACGGCGCATCATGGAAAGCCGGGCGCTACGCAGGGTACGTTTTATGCAGCTACTTATGCAATAATAAAATCTCTGGTGAAATGCGTCTATACAAGATCGTTAGCCTGATGTATCAGCACCTGTACTGTGAGTATATTCTTCTTTTCCAGGCGACATCCTTCCACCACCAGCAGGCGTGCCGCCGGTCACGGCATCGTTACCGGTCTCCGCAGCCGGCCAGCCACCGTGCCCGGCACCGACCCCGCAAGGCCTGCCTCCCACGGCGCCCGTGTCGATGCCCCAATCCGCCGCCGCAGCTCCGGTTGCCGCCCATCATCCGCATCCCGTGGAGGCGGCGCCGGCTGGTGTACCGCCCATGGGCGGACACGCAGTGCGGACGGACAGTCCGGCGGTGGCGACGTCTGCGAACGCAGCGGTTGCTCCATCTCTCGGTAAGTATTGTCAAGTTGCATATTAGAAAAAGGTCCAGGAACAGTCAGAGACAAGTCGTATCATTTTTAGCACTAACCTCTTAAAGGATTTTGCCGCGTTCGCCGCCCACCTTGCACATCCCGAGCAACATACACCTTCATCGCAAGTTGTGACGAATTTGTTTTTTTTTCAAATAAAAAATTCCTTGTGCCTGAAAAAAATATGTGAACCTTCGTACTTCAATATTCGCAGACAGGTGGTTTATCCAACTTGGACGTTCAATAAAAATGTTGGCGAGCAAAGTATTTTGTTTTTCTCGGCGAAGGGCCTTTCCATATACCTTCAAGACTATAATTCCGTTGTAAAAACTACGCCAGTCATTGCTTATCCTAACATTATTTATTCTATTCCAGGTCAATACCACCATCCGGCATACACGCCGCACCACCCGCATCACCATCAGCAGCACCATCAACCGCTGTACGCTCCATACGCGACCGCTACGACTGGTGCCCCGACCCCGTACAATACTTCCGTCGCCCCAACGCCGTACTCAACACACCAACCGACTGCCATCACAACGGTGGTCGGGGGCAAACCGACGATGGGGCAGCAGCAGCAGCAGCCCACGGGGCTGCAGCAGCCGGATGATGTCAAACCGGTGATTATAGGCGCTGCAGGACATCCGCAACAGCAACCGCCCCAACCGCCTCCGACGCAAGTCACTAAGGGACCTAGTCCTGTCAGGGAGGTCAGGGAGAGCTATAGGTTAGCATTTATTAGTTATTACCTGGTTAAAAAGTCAAAAAACGAAAATTGGGTCTACATTATCACGCTCAAAAAATATTTCTGTTGGTGTACCACAAGGTAGTAAACTAGGTCCACTACTATTTACTTTATACATTAATGATGATACATTAATATACGTATCTGATGAAAATATTGACACTGCTTTAAAAATGCTAAATTCTGACTTGGCAAAAATCATAAATTGGTTGAATGTAAATAAAATTGAATGCTTCTAAATCAAAATGTGTGCCAGTAGGGAAATACCTAAATGAAAATACTATTACAGTTAGGATAAATGATGAAATAATTGATAATGTTGAATCAATTAAATATGTAGGCATATACGAGTATATTGATAGTAAACTAAAGTTTGAGGATCACTATAAAAATTATTTCAAAACTTGCCAAAAAACAAATTATACTTGTATAGGGATTCTCATACCCTTGGTACATATTCGAAAAAAAATAGTTTATTTTGTTTTATTATTCTCAAAATTACAAGTCCTGCAAAATGAAGCTATAAGCATAATATTGAATAAAAATAAGAACACCAAAATAAAATGTATATAACAAGAATTGCAGTGGTTGAATATAAAAAATTCTTATTTTTATATTTAAAATAAAAAATCATCTTGTGTCACAATTACCACAATTATTACACAAGAGGAAATATGGATTCTCATTTATAAAATTGCAATAGTAATATGAGAAGCAAATAAATATGTCAGAAAGGATTACTTGAATTTAATAAAATAAACAATGATATAAAGTCTAGTTGTAATTTAAAGAAATTAGAGAATTTTTTTTTTCATGGACAGTGAAAATTCTTAGAGGGTTCTCTAAATAGTATCTGTATATTATGAATTGTTGTAGTTTTTTAAAAGAATGTAATTGTAGCAATCATGCTAAATAAATCTTAAAGTGAAAAAATTTTTAGACGCTGCTTTTTTTCTTGAGACTCTCCTCTAATCATGCTTAGTATGCAATGGAATTTTTTTATATGATCTGCACTCACTTTTGCAATTTAGATCTAGTTAGAATATACAGAACGTCCCATTTTAATCTCCCCACCTAAATATATCGAAAACTATGCATCCTATCAAAAAGGTTTAAACAAAAGTTGTAGGGCTTCGAGGGGGCCAAACCATGGTGACCTTGACTATGACCACGATTTTTCAAGGTAATTTTAAGGTCAAGCTATTCGCTTTCAAATGTTACTTCCTCTTTTTTATACCGGAATTTCAAAGATGAGTAATTTTTACGCCTAAATATGACCAAGGTCAAATCAATACAAAGTTGTGAGCTTTGTGGGGGTCACCTAAAGGTGAGCATGACCATGACCTTGACCATCATATTCAGGGTCATGTCAAAATGTGTACTTTTGAAATTAAATTCCTTGTTCTTTCCAATTTTGCCATAAAAGTCTAAGATTGACATGACTTCTACTTCGAAGTCAAGGTCACATTTCCTGTTTTTTCCACCACCAGGGGTTTTTTAAAAAGTTTGACTTGACATTGAAGGTCATGATCAAGGTCACCTTTGGGTAACCCCCACAAATGCGCTGTCGAAAATTTTTACTAGAGCGAATTATTGTTTTCAATGACTTTACTTGAGCTTGAATTGACCTTGACGGTCATGGCTAAGGTCATATTCGGACGTAGAATTTTCTCCTCTTTCGAATTCCGGTGTAAGAAAGGGGGTTCTGTTTGAAATTATTCGCTTTACAATGAAATGACCTTGAAGGTAGTGTTGAAGGTCATGGTCATTTACCGTCTAGAAACCGTGAAACTTTTGTGCGTTATTTTCGAAATATTTAGGTGGGATATTGATTACCTGTTGTACATGGGGGTGTCCCAGTCTATGTGGATAATATCTCGAATTCATGCAGAATACGAGAAAAAAAAGATAATGTGAACACTCATGTTCCAGAAACATGCAGAGTAGTACAGAATATTGGTGGGAAAATTTAAAGACATATCAAGCTCATTTTTCGTGCAAAAATCACTGAAGTCGCGGACTGATTGTTGTTGTTTATACGTCTATAACGCGGTATCCTTTGAAGGGAAAGGAATGCATTGATTTATGTGGTTTGAACCTAGAATACGCGTATGGTTTTAAGAAAGCATGTTCAGAAAAAAGGCGTGTTGAAAATCCATCACTGACGTGTTTTTCTAAATAACAGATTGATGTAGATACCGCTTTACTATATATATCAAAATGTCTTATTGCAGCAACGTAAGCAGTCTGAGTCGAAGTACGGTCTCGACGTGTTCCACCATGGTGCCTCCGTCGTCGACAGCAGCGGTGGTCAGCTCCGCGCTGACCGCCTCCACGGTAGCAGCTTTAACCTCTAGTCTTTCAACAGCGCCGCCCAGCGCCAACGTCATCACGAGCAAACCGCAATGGCCGCCGCCTGCGCAGCAGCAACCGCCCCCTGCGTCGATAGCCCCGCCCGCCGTACCACAGGTCGTACCGCAGGTGCAAACGCCTGCTGCCCCCACTGCGGCGCCCGTCGCTACGCGGTTAACGCCGCCTCCAGCCACCAGGCCGACGCCGCCCCTTCATGCCGGGTATCCACCGCCTGCCGCTGGGCAGACCACCACTGGTATGTTTGAACAAGTTTTTTTAAGGCCGCGTCAATTGTCTCGAGAATTTTCACAAAACGCTCTGGAAATCCTGAGAAATATTCGAAAAGATTTCCTAAAATTGGAGCATGTCGAATATTCACTACGGAATATCAGATTTGAGATAAATTGAAGCGCGATGAAGACTACAGAAAATTTGTAATAACTCTAAAGTGAAAATAATAATAATGATAATATTTATTCGCTAAAATACCAAAAATGGGCAAATAAATATGAAAAAATCATAGAAGGAATCGCCTGTGTGTGCATTATATCTTAATACTTAAAAATCAGTCATATGTGTATAACAATTATTGTTGATTCTAAAAAGTATTAATACAATTGGAATTTTGTAGTTTTAGTTTTCTATATTATTTTGTATAGTCATTCGCTGCACAGTACAAACCCATCTTCAATTTTCGTCTAAATTTTTTCCAAAATTAAGTGTTTTTATTTCGTTTGGTACTACATTATACAGGGTGGCCCATCCAAGTGTGGACGGAATATTACTCATAAACAAATACATTTTGGGAAAATCGATTTTTAGGATGTTATACATGACATTTGAGGGCACATTTGTAAAATATTGGCCATTATACTGGGTGTCCCAATTTCGACCTACATATCAAAGTTGTGATTTTCCAAATGGAATGTCTCAAATTTTATTGCATTTTTGGATAAACCAAGTCAAAAGAAGAAGATTGATATAACATACTATGGGGTTTTGGTCATTAGCTACTTCGGCAACCGATCAATCCGCCATTTTTAAATTTGGAGTGCTGAATTTTGTATCAAAAAAAACTTACACACCTCAGCTTTTATCTCATTTGTTACTTTTCAGAATTTCCATTTTCAGCTCATACAGGGTGGTCAAAAACGCGAATTGTTCTTTTTCTCAAAAATTTCAAATGCATCACCCTGTATATTTGTGCAAGTTTGGATTCAATTTTTTATAAGCTTTTTTCCCCTAAAATATCGCATCATCCTTGGAAACAAATAAATTGTTGATTAGTTAAAAACTGTCAAAATTAGCTTAGTGAGCATTATAATGAAAACGTGTTTGAAAATGAATTTTTCTCAAGAAGAAATGTGAGTATGGTGATCGTTTTGGGCGAAGCCCAAAGAAATAGTTTCCTAGCATCTCGCATGTAAGTTTTTGTTGATACAAAATTCAGCACTCTAAATTTCAAAATGCCGGATTGAGGGGTTACCGAATTGGGGTGTTTTTCTAGACAAAATACCTTATATCTCGATAGCTAATCACCAAAACTCCATAGTATGTTATATCAATCTTATTCTTTTGAATTGGTTTATCCAAATATGCAATAAATTTTGAGGCATTCCATTTAAAAAATTACAACTTTGATATGTAGGTCGAAATTGGGGCACCCTGTATAATGGCCAATATTTTAGAAATGTGCTCTCAAATGTCATGTATAACATCTTATAAATAGTTTTTTCCAAAATGTATTTGTTTATGAGAATATTCCGTCCACACATGGATCAGGACCACCCTGTATAATTTAGCTGCTAAGAATTTAAATGATTTTTTGAATAATGTTTTGTGTGGTCTTTGGATATTAGATGAGCCTTTTCGAAATCGTGTGTTATGCTCCTGTTTATGTTTATTTTTTTTAATATTGGCTGTTAAATTTTCTCCAACATAAGTGAAAAAATTTATAAATGTATCGGATATTTGTTGTTTATCTGTTGATATTGTTCCATCACCATCCTTAATTTCATCAATATTTGGCTTCACTCGAACCTTTTTGTCAGTTAAATGATCGACAACCGACCACAGTTTTGTTAGGTCAGATTTGGCATCTTGTAATTTCTTTAGACAAAATTGGCGTTTTGCTCTAACTAGATTGATAACAATATTTTTATATTCGTTATATTTTATTATCATATTATAAATGATAGGAAACAATATACAAAATCAAAAAATTGTGTAACAGTTCTCATGAGGGAAAAGAAAAAATACTATGATAATAATATCGATAGCAATACAAATTATTTAATTACGTGGAAAACATTAAAAAATATTGTTTCTGAAGATAGAAAGCCTCAATTATCTCAAATGCGGTTCGAAGATGGGGTAGTGACAGAAAAAATAATTACAGCAGAAAGTATGATCACTTACTCTATAGATCGTATAAATCAAATAGACGAAGACGATTGATGACGGTGATTCAAACTTATGTTTGTAATTATATCTTGATTCATCAATGAATCAATTTAGGACAATAAACACCAACAATCAAAGAAAAGCCGTCTCATAATTGAAATCTAATAAAAATCCTAGTCAGTCACTATTTGTGTGGATGGTCCTAGACCGAGACTCCCCAAACCGCAGGCCGAAATACTTGGGTCATCAACTAACCAAACATTGGAACATGAACTTGAAAGTTAACTTAAGCTAGTTGTCCATTCTGAAACACTAATAAAATATTCTATTTCAGGCATGTTCACCGCCCCCACACTGCCTCCCCCACCTCCAGCTCCGGCGCCCGTTCCTGTGGCGGTGTCTCAACAGAGTCCCATAGCGCCCGCCCCCACGGTGACTGCGGTACCACCCACTGTAGCCGCACCGGCGGCCGCCGCCCCCAATCCCAACCCGTTCTCAGCGGAGAGTCTCTTCCAGAGCGGGAAGTACCAAACGAGTGAGTATAATTTGTTATTAGACTTAACAATAAAGCACTGTTTTTTTTTTGAAAGGGTACACATTTTATTATGCATTCTTTCTTCAATCGAGACTTGCTAACAAATATAAGTACAGCTCTGAAATTGTGTGTGAATATTCCTCTTTTACGGAAGAATGAAACAAGTGATTATTTTTGTTCTTATCACTTTTCCTTTTCGAAAAATTTATGATTTTCTTGAAGCCTCGTCTCGCAGCAAGTGGAGTTTTCAAGAAAAGCAAAGATTTTTCTAAAAGGAAAAATGATAAGAACAAAAGTAATCAATCGTTTCATTCTTCCATAAAAGAGGAATATTCACACACAATTTCAGCGCTGTACTTATATTTGTTAACAAGTTCCTTTTGAAGATAAAATGCACAATAAAAGCACAAAAAGTAAAAACATTGTTTTTTCCATCTCTATACATACCATGAAATTGTCAGATGAAAAGGATTTAGAACAAAACATCTAAAAAAAGGGACGTGCCACCTTAATCGAATAATTTTGAACAGTTTTTGTTGAAATGGTATCCATTTAACTTGATAATATTTTTTTCAAATAATTTTTAATAACGTAAACTAACTCTCTTATTATGCAACTTTCATGCAGGTGGTTTATCAACTTTTTTTGACGAGTTCTACAAACTGTTAAAATAAATGACTCAACTGTATTTTATTGGCGGCTATAAAGATCGGTGCAATTCGGAAAACTATCCGATAAGTTTTATCAACTGTACACAAACCACTTCACGAGCTACTTGTTCAACTAAGTGGCACGTATTATAGAGGTCGTTTATACGTTTAAATACCTGGAATTAGCAAACACTTGCCTTGAGGATAGCACTTCAGTTTGAAAACGTTTTTGCTTTGTAGTAGGAAATACTTGAATTGCATGTTTAGATTCTGAACTACACGAGAAAACACTGTTTATTGGAAAATATATTTGAATAGTTGTAAGGAGGATAGGCCAAAGATCAAAATGATGCAAAGAAATATTTCCAATGTCGAAAATTGAAAATCTGTCATAGCCCCAAACTTTGCTAAAAAAACCTGACTTTGCTCACTCTGTATTTGTGGATAAATGAAAGAAATATATCGGTCAAGCCCTGCTCGTGTTCTCAAAGAGTTGGTCAAGAACCTCCCGAATACCGCAACGTGATATCTCTTTCCGTTCCAAAATTATAGAGATTGAATTTGGCTGAAATTTTCCATGTTGCCAAGCAACTGTCCACCTGCTTATCACAAGGGTGAGCAGAAAAATTCAGCCGACGATTTTTTAGAATGGGAAGGCCTGCATATAGCTTTCTCAAGGCCGCGCGTCCCTTTTTTCGCTTTTTTTCAACTACCTGTTTACAACACTATTATAAATTCTTTTCATCTGATTACTTCGTGATGTGTAGAGATGACTAAAAAACATCGTTTTTAATTTTCTTTTGTCATTGAATGTTTTTTTTGCATTTTGAATGAAACAAGTGATGACTTTTATTCTTATCACTTTTTCTCTTCGAAAAATCTTTACTTTTCTTTAAAACTCAACTTGCTGCGAGACGAGACTTCAAGAAAATCAAAAATGTTCCGAATAGGAAAAGTGATAAGAACAAAAGTAGTCACTTGTTTCATTCTTCCATAAAAGGGGATTATTCGCACACAATTTCAAAGCTGTACTTATATTTGTAAACAAGTTCCGGTTGAAGAAAACGTGCAAAATAAAATGCACATAAACTGCATTTTTTAACAAAACAAAAAAAATGAAAACATTGTTTTTCAGTCATCTCTATACACACCATGAAATTATCAGATGCTAACAGGTACTTGAAAAAAATCTAAAAAAGGGACGTGCCACCTTAACTTTTCTATCTCTTCTTCTGACTTTCCTTATTGCGTACGAATCCCATTAAGTGGCTGATTTTTTGCATGCATTTCAAGCTATTTAGGGTTAACGCATTATTATCTCTGTCTACACATCTATCACATTTTGTTAATAATATGTGAATGAGTTTCTAACACATATATTTCTTATTCCCCAGATCAAGCGGACATGTTGCGACGAGAGCTGGACAACAGGTTTCTGGCGTCTCAGGATCGTTCGTTAGGCGTAGCTCCCCCTCCATATTTGAGGACGGAGATGCATCAACATCAACACCACCACACGCATGTCCATCAACATACCTCATTACTTCCACCGACGGCAGCTTCCTCATTATATCCATCTCCATTGGTAAGTTTGCATAACCTGAAATATTTTGACGCTCAAGGATGTAAAAATTCGGTCATGGCACGTTGTCTCCACTCCACCTCATTTGTAACACGCTTTTATAAGCTTAGCATGTATGTATGTATGTATGTATGTATGTATGTATGTATGTATGCATGTATGTAATGTATGTATGTATGTGTGTATGTATGTATGTATGCATGAATGTATGTATGTATCTATGTATGCATGCATGTAATGTATGTGTGTATGTATGTGTGTATGTATGTGTGTATGTATGTATGTATGTATGTATGTATGTATGTATGTATGTGTGTATGTATGTATGTATGTATGTATGTATGTATGCATGTATGTAATGTATGTATGTATGTGTGTATGTATGTATGTATGCATGAATGTATGTATGTATGAATGTATATATCTATGTATGCATGCATGTAATGTATGTGTGTATGTATGTGTGTATGTATATATGTATGTAATGTATGTATGTATGTGTATGTATGTATGTATGTATAATAACTCTTTGTAATTAAAAATTGTTTTCTACTTTTTAGTTCTGTTAGCTATAAAAACGTGTTTTTTTAGTTTTTGCAACTATTATTCATCAAATATACATGTATAACTCTATGTTATCACATCTCGTCAATGGCGGCAGCTGCTGAGAAAAAGCTAGGCTATTTGTTTAGAGCCAAGAAGTACTTTTCTCAGCATGACCTCCTCACTCTATTCAAGGCACAGAAAATACCTAGCCTCGAGTATTTCTCACTTGTTTGGGGTGCTGCCGCCCCGGCTACATTATTTCCGCTCGATGCTGTCCAGAGGTGGGCTGTCCGACTCTTCTCTAACAGACAGTCTCGGGATCCTTCCTGCCTGCTCGGCTACATCGTTATAAAAAGTGTTGTAACTGCGTTTTTACATCCTATTTTTGTATTGCATACGTAGCAAATTTTACCAGGCCGAAACTCCTGTAAAATTGCTAGTAAAATGATCAATTAGTTTTCACAATACCTCTTTTCTTTTAAGTCTATGTCACCAATGGAACGCCTTAGCAGGAGAACGCAAAGTTGTGTGAGTATTTTAAAATAATCAACTACCTTACAATAAACTGATAACTTGCTTCGCTATACGAAAATTGTTCTTCCAACGAACACACTTCCTAGTTATAGAGTTACATTCAACAATAACTAGAGATAATAAAAGTCTATCCATTGCGAAACGCATCACATCTTTTTGTAAATACTGGTAACTGGTTTTATTTTTATATTTTACCAGCAATTTTACCGTCTTCAACAGCTGTCATATTTTATAATTCTGAAATTGAAGAATTCTTTTTCCAAAATATTTCTGTTATTATCAGAAACAGTTTAAATTAGACAATTGCATTTTTTTGCAGTTGTTAAACATACAGGTGACTTTTATAATAATTATTATTGTAGAATAGTAACATCATGAAATGATTCCACATTTTTTATAGAATTTTTAGTAAAATAGTGGGACAACTTACAATAAAAAAGATATTAAAAATATTAGCATAATTTCCGTATAATACACGGTCATTTTCAATAAAAAAAGAAGATATTTAATTTTTTTAAGGCGGGCCAGTATAATACCGGATAGCTTAATTTTAATTGTATTGCAACAGTCATAGTTATCTGATAGTCTATAACATGCACTTCTTCTTATTATAATAATACAAAAAAATACAGCCTGATGAATATTAAAAAAGCGATTATCTCAATATGGTATATTTGAAGTTGTCTTACTATCATTCTGGAGCGACGATATACCGAAGCTTCGTGATTGTTTATATGTATTTAAATGTATACATCTAAATAATGGACGTCGTTTCAGTTCAAGGATATTCCAAAAATTGGCGGAGTGGATTCGCCGTTCTACCGACAAAACTTAGGACTTCCTACTGGGTATCCGGGTTATACGCCCGGTTTAATTCATCCTGGATTAACAACAGGCCCAACGCCGTTTGTGCCTCCTAATCACCTGCCTACTTTTCAACCTAAGGTAAGAATGTTCAACTCCTGAATTATGGTCACTGGATCTAAACACGCTTCTTTTTTGATTTAATCTGCTGGATCATTTTAAATGTGTAAACTTCTTTCTCTTATATCATATTAAGCGAAAATACCCCTGGTTTGCGAAATAATTGTAAAGTCTGGTTTTATTATTCATTAATGTAAGGAAGAAAATGGCTTGCAAAATAAAACCCCCTGATATTCCCGTCAAAATTAAATATAAATCATTAAGTTCCATGTTTTTAAAGGCTGTAAACAGAAATGAGATTATTAAACATGTCAGTTTATTTGAAGACAACTGTTCACCCGGTTTTGATGGAATACAAACGAAAATTATAAAGCAATATCATTTGTACTTAATTGACCCATTAGTTCACATCATAAATCTAATTTTTAAAACTGGCTGTGTACCCCAATCCTATAAAACGACTATTGTTACCCCAATATATAAATCTGGATATAAAACTAAAATTACAAATTTTCGTCCAATTGGAGTTATTACGAATTTCGCTAAAATATTCGAATTGTGTCTTGAAGAGAGATTATCAAGCTGTTTAACTAGTAATAATGTTTTGTCATAAAATCAATTTGGTTTTGGACATGACATTATAATTATATAGATTGTCAAATAATTATTGACCTGGATTTATTGTATTTTATTTATTTTACTATTTTGCTATTAAAATGTTACATTACACATTATTTAAGATTGGTGCATACGGATATTAATTTATCTAGGTACCACATAAGAAAAACTGTACTTGTATAATAAAATAAAAAAATAATTCCGGAAGATAAATGTTATTTTTATGCACAAAAGGATGAGTTACGTTTTTTCTCCTAAACAAATTCAAACATTCAGTATTTGTGAGTAATTCGCAATAAAAGATGATAGACACATCCGCTTTGTTTTAAAATGTGTATAGTAACGTATGTTTTTCGAATATCGTAGCGCATTTGATCAATTAATCACAAATACGAAATGTTTGAATTTGTTTAGAAGAAAAAAACGTAACCTTTGTTTTTCGCATAAAAATATCATTCAACTTCCGGAATGGTTTGTGATTCATATCGGCAAGGTAAGCACCTGTATTTTGCTATAAAATGCCCTTTGAACTCACCCTGTATATTGGTCAATAAAGTAGTAGTGAAGGCCGGAAAACAGGTGTTTTGGGATAAACAATTAGAAATTCTCAAAAAACTTCTGGACCAATGTACTCCAATTTTGTTGTTATTTAGAAGTATGGATCCTATGGATTTGAACCATTTCAAGTATCAAGTATATATAAATCTTTTATGAAAAGTTTTTTCGTTCCTTTCAACATTTCCAATTGAATCACAAAAAAAAACGTTTTCTCATTCTTTGTTGACAAATAAAAAGTTTTTCCACAAAAATTTATGCATCCACGTTTTAAATAACTTGCACCAATAAAACCAGACTTTACAATTATTTGGGGAAATTTGCTAATATGATTAGACTAATATGGCGTTGTAGCTGTGTGCATTATTTCACTCATCATCATCATCAAAAATGATACTTTTTGCTTATTTTCTCTTTGATTCGCCCATTAATAATCAAGACATATTCGAATCATCCCTTACCATACAAAATGTGTTTTATTTGTGTCCGAACCTGACCAATTTTGCATGTGCTCTGCATAATGGCTAACAACCTAACGCTTGGTTTTTCTTTGTCCACAGTCGTTGACACCCCAAGATCCAACAAAACCGAGAATAGTGGTACGTAAATATTTACCGTTCTACGTGGTTCAAGTCTCAAACAATGACAATTTTAATAACGTATCACTTGCATTTTGATAAATTGCTCAAGCGGACAAAAGTTTGGAAACCAATATTAACATTATTATTAACTATTTCATATGAACGAGTCATTGAATATATTGAAGAAAATAAGATATTGACAAAATTTCAAGCAGAGTTTAGAAAAAAGTATTCCACTGAAACAGCAATTCAAATGGTAGTAGAAGAATGGAGGCGAAATATGAATGAAAAAAGTTTACAGCAACATTGTTCTTAGATATCAAGAGAATATTTGCATTGCTGTGGATTTCAAGGTTCGGTATGCAACTTGTTACAAAAGTCAAAGAACTAAAATTGGCAATACATTATCAAACATTTCGGTAGGTGTGGGACAGGGTAGTAAATTAGGTCCATTACTATTTATTTTATATATTAACGATATTCCAACACTGCAAAATTCAACTATTTGCTGATAATACACTATATAGTATTCATAGTTAATTGCCTTAACTGTTAGGTGAAGATATCCTTTTAATTTCTTTGGGTAGAAGGCAAATTATTGCAAAAGTACACTCTTATAACTTAAACTCTCAAGCTTTCGAAAATCTGTGTCTTCATCGTCTGGAGTAAGTCGGCTAGATTGTTGCTGAAATTGGGAACACATAGTCGACGAATAAAAAACTGGACAGATGAGTGTCGATTAGGTCGGAATTATTTTATTATTAAATCCGTTTTGAAAGGTTTTTTTAATTAAACGTTGACTGATTTTGGAATAAATTTGGACATTTTAAAACTATCAAATATTGAAAATTCTTTCGAGATTTCATCTTTTTTCCACTGATAACCTACGCATTATCCAATACGTCGTAATCGAACCTCATCAGTCCAGTTTTTTACTCGTCGACTATGTGTCCCTTTGTTTAAGAACAATTTCAGCAACAATCTCGCCGACTTACTCCAGTCGATGAAGTCATAGAACTTTGAAAGCTTGAGAGTTTAAGTTATAAGAGTGTACTTTTGCAATACTTTGTCTTCTAAGCAAAGAAATTAAAAACTATATGAGAAAAAAAATAGTCCTTAATAATAGTGAATAAAAAATTAGCGCACTTTTTAAAAATTACTAAGAATGTTTCCAAACTTTTGTCCGCTACTGTCTAATTATTCATAAATTGAGATCTCGTGCCACTTTAAACATGTGCAAGTCAAATAATGAGAACGTTTTTACTGATTTTAATTTTATTTCATCTTCCTTCCCTTTTAAACAGTTTTTGACTTCTTTAAACATGTATCTTGTAGAGTATCTAATATCAATAGATATTTTTAGCTCGATCAATATGAAAATATGCTGATTAAAAGGGTCACTTTTGAACCTGGCATTGATTATCTTGGGACAGCTTCGTTGAAGCTGAGAATAAAGCTTAAGATGAAACTGTGCCTGCTTTTTGCTTTTATTGTGCTGTGTCATCGGATTCATGTCGCTTCCATCTCAAGTATCAATATTTACGCGATCAGTAAATAATTAAATTCATCCATTATGGAAAAATTTTCCATATCTACTTATAGTCAATAAAGCTGCTCTCAGGCAAATAATACAATGTTCAATCCACGAATGTGGTCTGAGTGATGCGAAACTGACCATGCAAGGTGTCATTGGCTGCAGTGATGTACTTTCAGTCACTTTTCCCAACAATCACCTCATGATCTAGGTCGTAGATTGAACTGGTAGCAGGTTAATAATATTATCAGTACAATTAGCAACCGCATATTCATCTTTTTATTAGGTTTTAGAATTTTACAGAAAAGGTCATAAACCCAACGATATTTTATCTCATATATTTTAATGTGGTTTTAACCATCAGACCTTGTGTTTTATATACAGGGTGGCCCAACGAAAAGCTCGCACCCTTGTTTGTGACTCTCCTGATATATTTCGAGAATAGCCCTCGGACACGTTAATTTTGATTTTTGGGTGGACATCTTTTCAACTATAGCCGTACAATACAGGGTCATCCAAAAATAAAATATTGCGTTACACTTTAGATTTTTAAATGAAAACCCCATTTTTTTCATTTTTAGTTTCTCCACGATGTTTTTACTAACTTTTAATAAAATGTATACCCATCTTGAATCGTTGTGAAGCTATTTGAGTTTATAATAAAATGCTAGAAATTGTGATAATAATGGATTAAAGATAATCAATATAGCTCCCATAGTAACAAGACTTTTCTTTAAAATTAAAAACAAGTCTCCGAGTATTGAAAAAACAAAAAACAACTTACACGCACATTTTTTCCTAGGCCAAATCAGTGTATCCGAAGAGCGATAGGATGAACTAGCTTATCCTAGTCTAAACTGATTTGTCCTGTAGAGCAATTAAGAATAATTACGCAAAACTGATTTGTCCTAGTGTGCAAGTCTGCATACAGTCTCTTCACAAAAGTAATGTCTTCACTACTAATTGAAAAAAATACTATTATTACAAACTTGTTTTATTTACTTGTTATTACATGTCAAACTATTATGGCATTTCGAGTTGTACATAACGTTATTTTTCTTGCAAAGGCTTAGATTTGACTACATTTCTTGGTGCAAGTAGACTTGCAGAAATCTTGGCCTGTTCCATCTGATTGTTTGATCGCTGCGGTTCTTAACGAAAGTTCAATGTTTTTGTTCACTTCTTCTTCCAATGAAAATTTTTGTGCGCATATATCAAATTCATTTCTGAAATAAAATAAACAATTACCTGCAATACAATTTTTGTGCTGAACGAGCCAAAGCCACGCAGCTACCTTTCAACGAGTTCAGACTAGTTGAATCTCGAAGCAGTTTAGACTAGAACAAATCAGTTTTTCCTAATCATAATTAATTTGTTTTCTGATAAACTAGTGCATGCTATCGCTCTTAGGATAAACTGATTTGGCCTAGGGAAAACTAGTTTATGCTAAAATCGAGTTTGTCCGGTAACAAATATAATTTCTTTTATAAATAACGTCATTTCTGTAATTTCTGTAATCCGTGGCTCTACAATATGATTTTCGAAAATGCCTGGTCACACATTTATTTTTTCAAGATTTTGCGTATCACCCCCAGCTTTGCTTTAGTGATGGATTGTTATAAAATCGTGTAAATTTCCGATAAATATTTGCATTAAATATTTTTTTGCAAAACTCTCTCGGAAACAAAGTTTGAAAATGCTCAAGTTATAAAATTTCCTACCATAGGTTATGAAGGCTTTTGTCTCTGCATATACGAGCCCCTTCCCACTTCTAAAACAATTTATTTTCTCAAAAGCATTTTAGATACACTCTAGTCGTAAAAAGTACATATTTGAAATCACTTAGACCTATAACTAATAGAACATCTGAACAAATAAACAATGTGCGAATAAATGCGCGAAGTTAACAAAGCAACAATTGAAAGATTACCATTGGGTAACATCACCTTTATTTTTTATTACGGCTGAAATTCTTTGGGGCATAGTGTTAACCAAGTTTTGGGAAAAATTTGGTGTAAAGCAATCCCATATTTCTTGAAGCTTTTGTCTCAGTTCGGTGATTATACGAGCAGGATGTTTTCGTAGAACCTTTTTCATCTCGTGCCACAAAGTTTCAATAGGTGACAGATCTGGACTGCTACAAACCCATTTCAAAACTGGTACATTATTTTCTTCCATCCTTTTTATAGCCTTTTTTGAGGTATGGCACGCTGCACCATCTTGCTGAAACACAAAATCTTGGCCGGATGTCAAACATTCTTCCATCACTGGTAAAAGCGTTTCTTCTAAAATTGCCAAATATTTGTTTGTATCCACATTTCCATCAATAAAATGAAGTTTTCCTACTCCTTTTGATGACACACTGCCCCAGACCATAATGGATGCTGGAAATTTCACTTTTCTCTTCAGACAGTCAACATGGAATGCTTCACTTTTTTGCGAATAACTCTACTGCAATTGTCACCAACACAAACTTCGAATCGGGCCTCAGCACTCCATTGTATTGCACACCATTGTTGAGGTGTCCATTGTCTATGTTCTTTAGCCCATCTAAGCCGATTTTTCTTTTGCAGTGTTGTTAATAGTGGCTTTTCTTTGGCCTATAAACAGATTGTGCAACTTTAGGGTTTTTACTTCACTTTTTTTTATAAGAAAACTTACCTTGCAAGTGCTAAATCCCAGTTTGTGGGCGTCTCTATGAGTTGTAGACCTCGAAATTCTCCTTCCAACAGCGTCACTCCACAGAGCATTTGATTGTACTTTGTTTTCACATATCGTGGCTTAATATTAACTGAATCAGTTACGTTATATCTTCTAACAATATTTCTCACACTGTACCACGATAAGTCTAACAAAGTTGCAATTTCTGAGTTTGGTTTCCCAGATTAAAAAAATTTAATTATCAGTAACCGAATTTTCTCAGTAATAATCTTTCCTCTACCCATTTTGAAAACCTTAACTTCCCAAAACTATTTAAAACGTATTCTGACAGTTGGTGTTTTCTACTATATATTATCAAAATATTCATTGTTAATATTTTAAATCTATAATACCCTGCTACATTTTTATTATTTGTGTTTGATAAGAAAAAAACTAAGATTTCAATAGTTGGGCCAACTGAAGTGGGAAGGGGCTCGTATTACATAACAGATTTGCAAAACTTTCTATCAAAATCGTCTCCTCATGGACAAGTTTTATCTTGTACGAGTCAAATTTATTGTCTTTCAAAATCCTTTGTACTGTTGAGCGTATAAATATCCTGAAGAAGTAGCTAGTCCACGAGTGCTTTGGGTGTTGTCAAGTGCTTTATTTCTAACTGGTCGATTTTCTCGATGGATAATATTAGACATAGATGCAGTTTCTGTACATTTTCTAATCAACTCAGCCACATACTTCCTACCCTTTCTAGAATTGAATAAGTCATTTTTCAATATTTATCACAACTTGGTAGGTAACTTAACAATTTGAAATGAAAGGCAAAGTTTTTTTATGACATACGATGACACTGTCTTATGCCGAATGTTCTTGCCGGTCTCCATGATTATTATTTTTTCCACGCATTCCATTATTATCAGTATTAAGTTAAGAATTTTATTATAAACTCAAATAGCTTCACAACTATTGTTATTAAAGTTATTAAAAACCTCATGGAAAATAAAAAAAATGGAGGTTTCCATTTAAAAATCTAAAGTGTAATGCAGTATCTTATTTTTAGATCACCCTGTATTGATGTTATAGATGAAAAGACGTCCCCCTAGAAATCAAAATTGACGTCTCCGAGCGTTTTTCCCAAAATATACCAGGAGAGTCACAAATAGGGGTCCGACCTTTTCATTGGGCCACCCTGTATATGTGTTATTTGAATTTTAATTTGTATACGTCTCATAGCAACTCACTTTACCTCCTCTATTCAAAAACCCTATTCATAGAGTTATTTCAGTACTATCCCTTGAGGTTATCCTGTTTTGTGTAACATGCATAAGCATATGACAAATCTAATGAATTATTACAATTGTTGTATAATTTCAAAGACGAATAAACGGTTATGTATTTTATTTATATACAAGATTGCAAGAAGAAATTGTAGATGTTTAATCCCACCCGACCGTCCGTAACTTATTTTTTTCTGTTGATAGAAAACTGGGAAATGGAATGCAATGCACGTGCGAGTAGCATGGGAAATCTACCATCATCAGCAGAAAAGCGGCGAGGCGAAAGGAGGCCTCGCGGCAGCTGCTGCAGCTGCAGCCGCGGCGGCCGCTGCAGCCGGCAAACCAACACCATCCGATCTACTTAGGCCTCCCACACACTTGTTTTCACCAGGTATGTGCATCACCTTACTACAGTTTTTTTTCACCCATACGGGTGTAAAATAAGTACCACGACAAACTTAAGGAGAAGGTAGGCTTTGGATTTTCCTCCCAAATAACAAAACCTTACCTATATAAAAGTGTCACCGTTTTTGAGATGTTGAATTTTTTCTTAAATTTTAAAAAACGAACCTTTTCATCTATGGTCTTTAGCTGAATGTACAAATAAGGTTATACTTTGTTCATTTTTTCTATAAAATACTTCTAGATAGTTGCTTGTTTGGAAGGTCTTTATTTTGACGTTTGATTTTTTAAAATCAGTCGATTCGTTCTCGAGAAAATTAGAAAAATCTTCTTGTATTATCACCTAAATTTTTCCCTATTGACATACATTTTGTTTTATTAGTGTTTAATTTAAGTTTATTGACATTTAACCAATTCATAATTTTTATATATATACAGGGTTATCCAAATTAAGTGTCCACCATTAGTAACTTTGTTATTAGTGAAAATACAAAGTTGTTTGAATTAGCAAACTAGTAGCATTTTTAACGCTGGTAAAAATGGGAAATAAAAAAAAACAATTGAGAGTCGTTATTTTGATTTTTTTCAGTAAAATAACATTTTTTTAAATGGAAACCCCTGTATATTATATTTTTTTTCTGTTAAAGCATCAAATTTTAAACAAAAAAGCTTACAATAACTTTTCTCCTAGGTTACAAATTGTTGAAGTTATGGCCTCCAATCTGAAACAATTAAATTGTATCGACAAACGTTATTTTCAACATCAACTTATAATCTTACAAAATACAATAACAATTTTTTTAAAGAAGATGCTCGAAAACACCACCTTGTTCTTCAATACATTTTTGGGCACGTTTTACAACTGCTCGAACTGTCTTAAGTATGGTCCTACCATCTATCTGGGTTATCTTTTCCCTAACTGCAGTCTTTAACGCGTCAAGGTTATCGTACCTTCGCTTGTAAATTTGGTTCTTTAAGTAACCCCACAAGAAGTAATCAAGTGGGTTTAGATCTGGTGATCTGGGAGGCCACTGTATTGGGCCATTTGTTCCTATCCACCGATCATTAAAAGTAGTACTTAGAAAATGATAAGTACCTCTGGAGTTGTGGGCAGGTGCGCCATCTTGCTGAAAATGCAGATGATGTCTACTTATAAGATCCAATTCGTCTAAGAAATTAGTCAGAATTTCTGACATAAATTCCACATATCTTTCACCAGTTAGGGTTCCCTCATAAAAGAACGGGCCAACAATTTTTGAACCAATTATACCGCACCAAACGTTGAAACTGAAACGGACTTGTGGGCCTCTTGGATGTACTAACAAAAGATTTTCTCTTGACCAATAATGGTGGTTTTTTCTATTAAACATTCCAGAATTTGAAAAATTTGATTCATCTGTCCATAAAAGGTAACGAAAGTTATTTACATTTTGGCGACAGAAGCTAAGATACCAATGGCAAAAAACAAGTCTTCTCTCTGGATCCCCTGCCAAAAGCGTTTGAACTGGTCGGTACTTATACGGAATAAATTTGTATTTTTTTAAAATCCTTTGAACAGTACCATAACTGAAATTAGAGTCCTTGAGAATATCTGCTATTGAATTCTCACGATAAGCTTCAAAATATCCAATAACTGCAATTTCCGTGGCCTCGCTTATTATGAATTCTTTTTTTGCCCTTGTTTTAGCAAAAACATTTTCGTTGCCCCTAAATTTTCGATAAAGTCTCGTTCATACGGTTGAATGCGAGCGGGATATAATTCACTGTAGTATTCTCTTGCTCTCAAGGAGGATTTTCTGCACACTAAATAGCATTCTAACATATCACACTTTTCTTCATGGGAGAACATTTTTCTTTAAATTAATGACACAATAAAGCTTATAAACAAGTATTTACACTAATGTTTGACATTATTTGATTTTATCATTGTTTTCCAAAGCCTTCTAGTTGCGAGTATGTCCAGTTTAACAATTTGTCGCTTATCTTAATGCTGTCAAATCGCGAACGCCATGTTGTTTTCATAGCCGTCTTAATATTATAATACTGCAAATAATTAAAAATATTTATCGTTATTTTGACTTTATTTTTGACTTTAGCGGAAAAGTCATTATGAACTTTTTTGTTTAAAATTTGATGCTTTAACAGAAAAAAATATAATATACAGGGGTTTCCATTTAAAAAAATGTTATTTTACTGAAAAAAATCAAAATAACGACTCTCAATTGTTTTTTTTTTTTATTTCTCATTTTTACCAGCGTTAAAAATGCTACTAGTTTGCTAATTCAAACAACTTTGTATTTTCACTAATAACAAAGTTACTAATGGTGGACACTTAATTTGGATAACCCTGTATATAACTATTTAACAGTTATAAAGCAGTGTCCAGATGCTTATGTGCTATATATATATATATATATATATATATAAAAATGTCAAAGATATCATTTATATAAATAATTAAATAGTAACGGCCCTAATTTACTCCCTTGTGGCACCCCTACTGATATATTTTGAACACTTGACATAATATTTCCAACTTCAGTTTTTTTACTCCTATTTACTAAATAATTTTGTAAAACGTGTAATACTTTAAAACCATAGTGACGCAATTTCATTAACAATTTTTCCCTATCTATAGTCTCAAATTCCCTTTTGAAGTCTAAAAATATTGTTACAATATATTCTTTTTCATCTATACTTCTTCTCCAGTCTTCCAACACCATTTGGATTGCCGTTTCTGTGGAATATTTTTTCTAAATCCAGCTTGATCAAAATTCTGGTTTCTTCAATGAACTCTATGATTTGTTCGTATATTATCCCTTCGAACAGCTTCTCGACATCGGGCAAGACATTAATTGGTCGCATATCTGTATACAGCTGAGAATTTTGAACTTTTGGCACAGGAGTAAAACACTTTAATTTTGATGGGAATTTACCATGTACTAAACAATGATTCTCCAATAATAATAATTTCTCTCCAATTATATTGAAACAATCATTTAGAATATTTTTTGAGAGATTCTCACTTGGATTTTTATTGGATTTCAATTTTGATATAGCTTTTCTTAGATTGTTTGATGTTAATTGACCTAAATTGCTTCATTGATGAATTCTGACATACTGAACTAGTATAACGTTTATATGCGAATACAACGAAGGTTGTTTGGGGTAGCATATTTTAAAATTATGTTTTATATTGTAGTATTTTATTTAAAAATTACTTTCACTATGACTTTCACAGAACTCTAGCGCAGTCTATAGTTAGAACAATTTATTGTGGTCTTCCCATAACATCAGTTTACGAACTGCTTTCTACTGAAATATTGTGTGTGTTTATTAATTTCAAGATCTTCTATGTTTCTGTGTAGGAATGCACCAACAACAGAGACCAACACCTCCAAGTGCTCATGATCTAACGTTCGCACCTGCGTTATCTCATAGACCGCCTGGATTTGACCAGCATCCTCCACCACATCATCCAGGGAGTCTCTTTACGTCTCCAGCAGCTAGTCATTTAGGTAATAACTGTTTTATATTTGCTTCTACTAAAAATCAGTGAAAACACTATTCGGCTGATCAATGTCTCACTTTCTACTATTAAACAAAAAAAAGCGTTTTTGGACGTCTAAGAATGAAAGTCAAGGAATATGTAATTTTGTAGTTTTGTCTTTCTATTAACGTTGGGAGTAGTAGATTGTTTTACGTAATTTATGACGAAATGAAAAAAAAAATTACCTTGTTTTTGAATGTTTTTAGACTTGTGGTTTTCTTTAACAGCTTTAAAACAGTTGTTTCATTAAACATTACTTATTAGTTCTAGCGCATAGTCTTAAAAAAATTAGATTAACAAAATTTCGTTGGGTTCCCTGGCATTTAGGCTTCTACCAGCGCGGCTAATCGGTGAAAAAAAATTGTTGTATTTTGTTTGCATCTTGCGAACGTTCTCCACGCATCGGGAAACATCGACGGGCATCTTCAGGCCTCGATGAAGACTCGATTTCTATCTAGAAAGCGAGGAAAGCCTTCCGGAATACGTCGATTCGAAGATAAATACTCGAAAGCTGGAGTTGAGCGATGAGTCAACAGCGCGGATCACCATAGTCCAGTTCACATGATCATAAATATATATAATAAATGTTGTTTTAATGCTATAATATCCATGTTACACAGTATATCGCGTCATATATTATGTCGTCAAGACGTATTTTTTACAAAATTTCACTACTATGAATTCTGGTTTTCCATGAAATATTTTTGTAATTTCCTTTAAACATTATCAAACTGGCACACATCTTGATTTCATTACTTAATTAATTAAATCCGTACAATCCCTTTTGAAATACTGCCTTGCTCGTTATATTATTACTACAATTTTGTAAATGAAAATCTATACTCCCTCTAGTAGAATAATTATGGTACTCTTTGTACAATTCAATTAAATTTCCTAAGTGATTTGGTAGATGATTTTTTAACTTGTATATGAAAATGAAAACCAAGTAGGTTATGAAATTTTTGATAATTAATCATTGTAGTTCTTTCAGCATAAAATTTATTCTAGAATATTAATGTTCATTTAAGATGATACCCACAGCTTTGTTTTGTAATATTTGCAATTTTGAAAATACAATTTCGTTTGCAGTGAACAAAAGTTCGAACAATATAATAAATAAGGAAGAATGATAGTGTTGTACACAATTTTTTTAGAATATCCGAAATTATCTTTTTGGATATTTTTGAAATAATATATTCCTAGTGTCCTTCAAATTTTAATTTACTATTTACGTATATGCCCAAATATTTAAATGATTCGCTTGACTCAATTGTTCATGGTTAAAGATTTATCGTATTTTCATCTAAAGATTTTCCTATAAGTATAAATTTTGTTTTCCCAACCAAATAATTATGTTTTTCATATGATTATTTAACAGGTTTATTTCAGTTTCAATGTCTTTATTTGACCTATATATTAATGTATTATCAGCAAGTATTTGAATTTTGCAGTGTTGTAAAACATCAGGAATATCGTTAATATATAAAATAAATAGTAATGGACCTAATTTGCTACCCTGTGGCACACCTACCATGCCGTGCCGTTCCTTGACTTTTATTGATTAAATAATTTTGTAATATGTTAAATACTCAACCTTTAAATAAGAAGCAAAAGATGCAGTAAATTAGTATGAGAGTAAGAAATTAGACTTAAAATAGTAAAGCGGTGTTTTCTTTACATGATAAATGATAAATGATAAATTTTAACGATTTTTTTTTAAATGATATCAATTTTCCGGTTATTGCATTGCAGGTAAATCTCCGTTCTCGGCAGGTTCAACGCTATCTCCGTTTACGAGGTACGGCGCCCCCGGTGCGGGGGCGCCACCTCCGTTGGGGGCTTCCAGTACGTCACCATTTTCGATGTCTCCGTTTGCCGCAGCGGCTGCTGCAGCCGCGGCCGCGGGTAGAGAAGCTCATTTAGGATCACTAGCGTCGCTACATCACGATCCGTGGCGGTAAGTATCTTCAGAAATGTATTTTCCAAAAGTGTTTGATTATCGAAGTATCCAACTTGGAGGTGCTATTTCCATGGAACGACTATGGTGCCATTTACACGTTAATTTGAGGTATTATTATCTACAACATCAAATTGTCAAATCAACAGTCCGTTATTCTCCAACTATAGGGTAACAGTCCGTCAAATACAGCGAATGAGCTTCAAGTTCCAATCAACAAATTTTAGCAATCAATAGCTATGAAATGTTGAAGACAAAATACTGTCAAAGTATGAGATGACAGCTTGTCGTTGAAACATCACCAGCTTATTGGATATTAAGAAATTACATACGAGTGTAATTTAGTCAAAATTTAAAAAAATGTTCGATGTTTGAATAAAATTCATGTTTTTTTTTTAATATTGTTTATTCATGTTTTACTGATTCCTGACTCCTATCGTGTGTTCTTTTCCTATAAACCTCTTGCAGATAGCCATTAAGCACCTACTTGATGACAGGCTCTACCAAAAATTTCATAGATATTGCTCGTTTCCAACCATTCATTCATTTACTTGCCCTTCATCAGTACCATTATAGCACCGTCGATTGATATTCCCACAAAACCATTCAGGATTTTTGATATCGATACATCCATAAAGTTGAATATTTTTCGTTGTTCATTAACTGAACAATCATCCACACTATATTCACAGCGATTAAAAAATTCCCAAATGTATGCCTTAAAGCTACCAGCAAATCTAAAACCTGCAAAAAACTACAAATTTGCCATATTTTTCTTTTTTCACGAGTACACATTCTAGGTTATATTTATATTAGACATTATTTGAATACAGCTGATTATTGTATTTCAAGGAGTGAGACATGTGTGGGATCTGTCAACTCTTGGTACCAGTCACAAAACATATACTCTAAACGTTTAATTCCATGCTATTCAATGACAACACGGTGACTTGTGTGGTTGTCAGCGGCCATTTTGTGAGGGTGCGACCGGGTTGCCAGATTGTGCATTAATATCCCGTTTCACCCTCCTGGTCCCAGTGGAATAAGTTCCGCCAACTGTTGAAATATACTCTACTATACTGCTTTATAAGACTATACGAGGAATTTTTCCCAAAATCGTTGCACAACACTTGAAAAAATACAAATGAAAATTTAAAATTATTTCCATGACTAAAAAGCAATTGATGTCCCAGACGTGTTATAATAATAGAAATAAGAAGAAAATATAACAATGTTTGGAGATATATTTTCATAAATAGGTATTTTTGATTCTAACTTATAATCTCTATTCGATGAATAATAGGTGGATACGGATACTGTTACAAATATGCATGTTTTAGGACCAAAAAATGCAGAATGTGCTGTTTGTATACATTTGGTGTGGATTTCTAGATCATGAATTACCAAAAATTGTTTTTGATGTAACAAAAACAGTTGGAATACGTTTTATATACTTTTTTTTGCAAAATAACGAAAATCGGTACATTTCTACAAGCACGTTTTATGTACAACACCCTGTACGTGATGTACAGACAAAACTAGATTGCCATGCATGAACAGTCGTCAAAAACAGTTAATACATCCTACCAAATATAATAGCTAGAAAATCGACCTGTTATTTGCCGCATTCCCATTGGTCTGACCGTCTTTTTGAAATGATAAACATTTGAAATTCTATGAAAGTTATCCTAATTGTAAAGCCCAAAGACAATATTACATTTATAATGTACCCTTATTTATAAGGTTATAAGGTTTTTTCACGACTTAATTCAACATTTCAATAGAAATCACTGATATTCAGAGAGCTTGGAAAGCTTCCGTCAAATTGCATTTCAATAAGGTCTTTTCCTGTTGGTCCAACTGACCGTCAAGTATTGATCTAGGTGAAATTGGCCCTTAAGAAACTATATGAAGATAATGTATTGTGGTATTCGACAATTCAAAGCTATTATCAAATGTCAAACAAGAATCATGGGAACAATTATACTCTATCGATAATGTAGACAAAGCGACGGAACTATTCATAGAGAAAATAAATAAATTGATGGATATTGGTAATAACAAAAATACCCTAGTCTAGATTATTCGTAACACTGAAATTCTATCTAAAGATAATATACAACACGTTTATCCGATTGCCTTCTGACTTATCTTCATTTCTGTCTTCAGATCATTACAACGTGCCATCCCCACCTTCCCGCCAGCAGTCAATCCTCTACCTCCAACGTTGCCGGGATTAACACCTCCAGCGCCTTGGACCATCAAACCTGATCCTGTTCTGGAGCAACGAGAGCGCGAAGCTAGAGAACGGGAAGAGCGAGAGAGAGAAAGATTGAGGAGAGAACGGGAGGAACGGGAAAGGAGAGAGAGGGAAGAAAAACAAAGGAGGTTAGAACAGCAGGTGAGTGTTTGAGGCTTCTACTGCGAGTTGTTATACTAAATGACATATAAAATGCTACACCGACTAGGAGTGCTGTAATTTTGAGCATACTTTTACAAGTTTAGGTCTACCGATAAATGGAAAGTGATTAAAATTTTAACTCGAAATAATTGAGATATCCCACCTTAATGTTAATAATATCTTGAAGCTCCTCTGTTCGCTACATATTCGTTGAGTCGGCGCGGCAATGATTGGATTAGGTGATTGATGCCTTCTTGGTGTATTGTATCCCAAGGTCATCTGAATTTAGTTTCGTAGAGACTCCAATGTTTGTGGACTGTGCGGTGATTTTTGCAACTTCTGTATCCGATTTCAATATGTATTCTCTTTTTTTTACAGCAACAAGAACAGAGGGAACGTGAACGTAGAGAAAGAGAGAAACGCGAAATGGAACGCAGGGAGATGGAGCGGCAGCGTGAAAGGGAGCGAGAGAGAATGATACAGGAGCAAAGAATGGCGGAGTCTGCTAAGCAGATGCAGCAACCCTTGATAAGAGACAGATCACCGATGCGAAACGGTGATTTGTCCGACATTAGGGTCAAAGAGGAGCCTAGGATAAAAGAAGAGGACATGCTGGCTAGGACGGATCCAAGGTACTTTTTCGTGTATAGTACGCGACAGCGATATTGGATTCGTTTACATTTTTTGCCGATAGTCATAAAACAGCTGTAAAACCGAGAACCGGCAGCATTTTCTCTTGCAAGTCTGGATGACATGAAGTAACGTTGATTGTTATTGTAATTTATTATCCTGACATTAGTTGAAAATTCATACTATTAACCAAAATATACATATGTTTACCTGATGGCAGCGATGTCAAAGATATAAAGCTACTTACCTAATTTGCTAGGTTGAGGAGCCTTCTTCCAGAAACACGCACATCAAGATCATTCACCTAAATACATATTTCATTTCACTTTCACACGTTACTTCTTTATTTAAAACACGCCTACAACTTAATCCTCTTCTTCCGAAGACTCATCATTGGCGTCAATAATGAACTTCACGTTGCCCATTTAGAGAATTTTATGTATTCATTTTCAACTTGTAGGACTCTGTAGATGGTTTTCTTCAAATTTATCCTGCCTCTGATCTGATACAAAATAAGGTGACAGTCCTAGGATCACATGCCCGCAAGAAGCTGCCATTTCCTCAACCGCATACTTTTTCTCAAACCATTCTTTTTTGTATAAGAATCCTCACAATAGTGATCGTGCTCCACAAGAAATTCTTGACGAAGAATTAGGGATTTTTTCATTATTCAATTTATGAGATACTCCCTTTTGAAATATAGATTTACTAGTTATGCTGCTATCACAATTTTGCAGATGAAAATCTATACTGCCTCTAGTTTCGTAGTTATGATAATGACTATTTAATTTTGTGAAGTTCTCTAAATGTGGTGGTAATAAATGATTTTTTAATTTGAATATGAAAACGAGAACTAAATAATATATGAAATTTTTCACATCCAACCACTGCAGTTCTTCTAACATAGACATTCCTAGTATATTTGTTTTTATTTAAAATGATTCTCATAGCTTTATTTTGTAGAATTTGTAATTTTGAAAATATGTTTTCATTTGCTGTAAACAAGATGGTTGAACAGTATAAAAAGTGGGAAAGAATTATAGTGTACACAATTGTTTTTGAATACATACTAAGATTATTTATGGGAAACTTTATAGAAGCAATTTATCTTTTTCGTGTTTTTCTTTGGTCCTTTATGTTTGACGTTGACAGATGAACCTGTTTGTTCAAATTTACGAACCCATTCCTTTATAGCATGAGCCGAAGGAACTGTGCCATGCCGACCAATTTGGAAATAAAGTCGGAAATGTCGCTAAGCGGCAACCACACAAATGCACGTTGCTCACCAGACCACTGCTCCATGATTACTAAATGTCATACATTAACAGATAATTTCAAAAAATGATCATAACATCGTTACATCATTTTCTTTTGTTGCAGGTATAATCCATTCCTGCGCCACCCTGGCTCGCTACCGCCTCCGCCGCCGAATCCCGCCTCCATGCTGGACCGGACGCGGATGCTTTCCCACCCCTTACCGCCGCCTCCCCACCCTTACCATCACGCAGCTCCCGCGGCACATTGGGGAGCCCCTCCTCCTCCGCCCACAGACCCTTATTACCATCGGTACGGCTACTCGCTAATGGACGCGATGCGAGCGCAAGAGGAAAGGGCGTGGGCCTACAACGCTGCCGCGACCGCCCATCTCAGGCCGAAGGATCCCGGATTGATGCACCTGAGGCCGCAAGCGCCACCTCCCTCGACGGTGGGCGGTCCACCGCAGCATAAGCTCGGCATGACTCCGCCCACGTCAGGCGTGATCGAACACAAGAAGGAGGAGCCTCGATAGCATACATCCACGGAGAACGGAGATAAAAAGAAATGAAGATAGTGAGATGATGACGATGTGCATTGTACAGGTCTAGAAGAGATTGTGATGGTGATTGGTAGCTGGTTATTTAGTCAAGTCAATTTTAGATCAGGTGAAATCATTAGCAAGGAAGAAACAGTTTGATGTGAGACCACTGATTTTACAAAATTGAGGAAAAAATAAATCTTGCATAGGCAACTGCTTCACTCTCCCTAGTTTATGGAATTATTAAACTTAAAAATGTATGTGATATTCAGATATAGTGATAATCCAAGCAGATTTTTGAAATTCTGAGATTTGTTTCAAAACATATGGAAAAACTTGAGGAATAATTATTTGAATTGTTTTAAGACATTTGACGACTTTCAAAGTACTGCGTCTTTACGCATACCCATCCGTAACGCACGTAACTCGAAATGAACAACTTTTGAATAGCATTGTACAATCCAAAATTTTACAATATAGTAACTAGTTGAGGTCCTGCACGGTGGTGCTAATTTTTTACCCTTGAAATAATAACTCGAATAACTTTTTAGAAAAACATCCTTTCTATTTATCACCACTGCAGCCGATCCCAGATGGTTCTTAAGAACGAAAACTTTGTTATCTGGCCTAAAAATTCATATCCAGAGGTTTTTCTGGTAGCTGATAAGTTGCAAGTTCCATCTGGTTATATAGCAGAACATCTACTTCAAGTAAAATACATGAGTATTCACAAAGTGTACAGACAAAAGTACTTGAATGAATTTAGATAGTCGTGAGATCATATTATTAAAGTCTGGTTTTATTGCTGCAAGTTCAAAGGGGTATTCAAAACATGGACGCATAAAATGGGTACACCAATTTTTGTGGGAAAGCTTTGTATTCGACAACATAGAATGAGAAACCGTGTTTTTGGGATTTAATCGAAAGTGTTCGCAAGAACGAAAAATCTCTTCAGATAAGAATTTTAGATATTTATGAGACCACACGTAAAAAAATGTTTATATTTAAACAATCAAGCTTTCCAAAAAAATCTTTTTGGAGTCATTGTTATGCAGTGTTAAAAAAGATTGGCAACACTGACTTGAGACTAATCCAACCATGGACACAGCTAGTGTTATTCAAAGATTATTTAAGGCCGGCTTTCAGTGGTCATTCAGGGATATATCGAGAATCTTCAAAGGACAAAATAGCCCTAAAATAGTCGGAAGCATCGTCCCTCGAATTTTTGTCTTATGCTCTAGAAGCACCTTGTACAGCTATAATTAATAACATTCTGGCACGCGTTAACATTAACCTCATCTTGCTATTTTCATATTTAAATCACCTACATATTTGAAAATAGTGAGTTAAAATTAAGGTTAACGCCTATGTCCGGGCATTCATAACTAGCTACCAAGTTACCATTATCATGAATTTCAGACTTGCGTGCTTAGATCATATAAATTCAGCAGAATATCTTTAGACATTTGTAAAAAATTCATTTTGTATCGGTGACCATATATTGTAATGAAAGTTTAATTTTTGATCTCATATGTAGCATAATCAAAAAAGGGGAAATTCGAGTATGTGTGAGTGAAATGGAGAGATATGAAGAAAGTAAATTCACCCCTAGAAAAAGATATTTTTGCAATCGATATGTGTGAAAAAGTAAATATATATGTCATATATATTACAAGCCGTCACTATCCCTTTGAATTAGAATATATGTTTATTCAAATTCAAGCTGCATGTCACACAGGAAGGAGAGCATATGTGATACTCGACCATGTCAAAGTTTGCTTGAATGAGATGTGGTATAAAAAATCACTTTCCTTCCTTCAGTTCAGTGATGGACAAATTCCGAATATTACCCGTGCTTTGCCTAATCATATTAGACGAAAATAATAATTGTGAAGTCTGATTTAATTGCTGCAAGTTATTCAAGGGGGTATTTTAAACATGGACGCATAAAATGAGTTCATCAATTTTTGCGGTAAAACGTTTTATTCACCAAAAAAGAATGAGAAAACGTGTTTTTTGGGATTCAATCGAAAGTGTTGGCAGAAACTAAAAAACTCTTCATATAAGATTTTTAGGTGTTTATGAGACGTCCAAAATGAGACCACACGTAAAAGATCCGACTAATAATAGCACAAATGTTATGGCCGAAAAACGAGGCAAAATGCAGGTTTTGGCACTTATTGGTGATGCTTGAAATTCTTCATATTCGCACTATTCATACTTCTAAATAACCACAAAAAATTAGAGTAGATTGGTCAAGTAGCTTTTGAGAATCCCTAATTGTTTATCCCAAAACACCTGTTTTCCTGCCATCACTACTAGTTTATTGAGCAATATACAGGGTTAGTTCAAGGGGCAAACATTTATCATATCGGCAAGGTAAACACGTGTATTTTGCTATTAAATGTTCTTTGAAAGAACCCTGTATATTGCTCAATAAACTAGTAGTGATGACCGGAAAACGGGTGTTTAGGGATAAACAGTTAGCAATTCTCAAAAAATTACTTGACCAATATACTCCAATTTTGTTGGGGTTATTTAGTAGTATCAGTCCTACGAATTTGAAGAATTTCAAGTAGTTGCGTAAAATTATCGTCGCATTACCAGCAAGTGCCAAAACCTGCCTTTTGCCTCGTTTTTCGGCCATAACATGTTTGCTATCAGTCGGATCTTTTTACGTGTGGTCTTATTAAATACCTAAAAATCTTATATGAAAAGTTTTTGCGTACCTGTCAACACTTTCGATTGAGTCCCCGAAAACACGTTGTCTCATTCTTTGTTGTCGCATAAAAAGTTTTCCCACAAAAATTGGTCTACCCATTTTATGCGTCCATGTTTTAAATACCGCCTTGAACAACTTGCACCAGACTTTGGCAATGATTTCGGGGAAATTTGCTAATATGATTAGACTGTTTCCTAATCCGAATGTTGTATCTTGAATATGAATGTAGCTTAAGTGACGTTCGAGAAAATGCTGTCATACTACTTGAACAATATGATTCATCAAGTAAAACGCAAGGCTGTCTTCAAAATACATTTAACGGCAAGAAATTTGCCTGATTCAAGTTTGGAAATGCGAAAAATTAATGACTTTCTTTAGACATTTCTGGGTAGCAATTTTGATAGATACTCGATATTTTTTACATAGTGATTTATTAAGAAGTTTCTTATTGTCAAAATCAATACAAATCTGTCTATTATCAGATGTTACAGGAAAATGTAATGTATTGAAGACACAAGTGGATAAAGGTGTCATTTAACGTTTTTTTCAAAATTGCTTTTTTTGCATTTCATTCTGAGATTTCTAAACTAAATATTTAAAATGTCACTAAAGTAGCCCCAAAAAATATTCATTTACATAACAAGTGCGGTAAGTGATACTTTTCCGCAAGTGTTAGGTATAGGATTTTTTTCTAATAGTGCAGCGCTAGAGAATAATTAACACAGAATTTTAAATACGCAGTGTTTTATTGTAAATTTAATAATTTTAAAATCGACAACATCAATAATTCATTTATGATAATTATTAACAATATTAAAAGTACTATAAAAGTTTTGCAATACAGTCTTAGGTGCTGCAGGCGGCTACTATGCACTCATGGACATGTTTCAACAAGTTACATTGCAAAACTTTTATATAGGGTATTTTTTTAGAGGTATAGAACTTTAAATTGCAATAAAACAACTATGGATTATTCAATTCACTTGAATTTTTTTACTCGAAAGATAATCTCGTGGCATTACATTTTAAATATGATTTCTGGCATACGACTGCCACGGCTGGCTCGGATGTAGTCCAATTTTCGATGACTTTTCCCAACATTTCTGACCGTATATCGGCAATAACATTTCGAATGTTGTCTTCCAATTGGTCAAGCGTTTGTGGCTTATCCGCATAGACCAATGACTTCACATAGCCCACAAAGAATAGTCTAGCGGTGTTAAATCATAAGATCTTGGAGGCCAATTCACAGGTCCAAAACATGAAATTAGGCGGTCACCAAACGTGACTTTCAATAAATCGATTGTAGCACGAGCTGTGTGACGTGTTGCGCCGTCTTGTTGGAAGCACAGCTCATGGACATCATGATTGTTCAATTCAGGAATAAAAAAGTTAGTAATCATTGCTCTATACCGATCACGTTCTGGCCATCATCGTTTATGAAGAAGTACTGACCAGTGATTCCACCAGCCCATAAAGCTCACCAAACAGTCAGTTTTTTTGGATGTAACGGTGTTTCGACATAGACTTGAGGATTAGCTTCACACAAAATGCGGCAGTTTTGTTTGTTGGCGTAGCCATTCAACCAGAAGTGCGCTTCATCGCTAAAGAAAATTCGCTTATGAAAATCGGGAACAACGGCAGTCTCGTTTTGGGCCCATTCAACGAATCTACGCCTTGCTTGATGATCGTTTGGATTTTGTAAGCACGCAAACCAAGATCCTTCTGCAAAATCTTCCATAAAGTAGATGGACACAGATCCAATTCGTGTGTTCGATGGCGGATGGACTCATTCGGGTCTTCCTCAATACTACGCTCTACAGTAGCAATAGCTTCTTCTGTACGCACCGTACGGCGTCTCTGGGGATGCGAGTTATTAATTAGAATAAACGTGGTGCGAAAACGTTCCATGATTAATCGAATTAACTGCTCTGATGGACGATTTTGTCGACGATAAAATGTTCGTAGTGCGCGATACATATTCCGCACACTTTCGAAATAAAACTGCACGATTTGCAAGCGTTGTTCAGACGTGAGTCTATTCATGATGAATTGCCAAACCAAACTGAGAATAAATCACTTGACAGCTGTCAAATCGGTCGCCATCTTCAAAAGTAATGCCAACTTAAAGTTCTATACCTCGAAAAAAAACACCAGTTAGTACCTTTTGTAAAAGAACAGTTATTTGTATTATGAAAAATTGTAGCCGTTCTCGAATCAAACCTAGTGCCGCCGGCCTCGCTTTCTTCTAAAGTTTCATGTTCTCTAGAACGTCCTGTATATAAGTATCCATTTTATCTTCTAACGATTCGGCTATATACCCTTAAGCCAGAGATGTGGGCTTCCAGTCGCCGTGGATGCGTGCGGAAAAGTGCTACTTTCCGCAGGCAGATGCGTGTTGAAAGTACTTTTCCCACGCTGGTAGAAAAACAAGTTTTCTCCGTACAATGATTTTGTTACACGACACCTTTATCCACTTGTGTGTTCGTATAAAGATGATCAAAAAAGCTGAATGCGATACCTGAAAGCAGGTATTTCCCCAAAGTAACCTGTCATATCCAAACTATTATGAATTTAGCCTGGTGATTGATACCGTATTTTTGCAGAATGTATAGGATAAAATGTGATTGTGGATAGAAAATAATTCGCCTTTTTAGATAGTATTCGTCATGTTGTTCATGTAGGCATTGCACATAAACGCTCGGATATTCTTACGTATGAACTGCCTAAAACGATAATGTACATAGTGTACCGCTTGACGTGAATATTGTATAAAAGTATCAACATTTTTAACGATGTATTATTTTTTGTATCTTGTTTTTATTTTGTCTTAGATCTGTTTTATTTATTCTCTTTTTAACTAATTTGTACATATACAATTATTAGGTAATTTATTTAAGACTGATGAATTATCATCTTTTTTATACATGATCCGGTTTTATTTATGTACGACTTTGTAACACTTTTTTAGAGTTGGCAGGATAATCTCACTCCTGGCTTTGGTATCAAGAAGTAAATGATATTCTGATTAGAAATACTCAAAATATCATTAACCCTTTCGGAAGCCATCCGATAAACATTGCGTTTCACTTCAGATTTCGAAAATATAAATTATACTAGTGAGGAAAATTCAATAGGGAATATGCATATCATTCGAATATCGCTCAAATATTTTTATTCTCAGTCTATATTGCTATAAATAAAAAAATGGAAAAAACAGCGGAAAATATAAAATATCGAAACGCATCGCTATTGGCGTTATTTTCGACCTGTGACTTTTATTGATCAGATTTAAAATTGTAGCTTTTCTTCTCACTCTCACTGATTGTCAACCTGTCATTTTGATGTTCCAGCTTTTCAATGTAATTCATAGTAATAAATATAAGCTATAAACACCTTGTCAAAAACTCGACGGTAACCTAACAATGCAATTGAATGATATATATATATATATTTATATATATATATATATATATATATATATAAGGTAAATGAATTACATAAAAAAATCATGTATATTCCCTATTGGAACATTTTTCGTGTGAGGAACACTCTTTACACATCTTTTGCTGACTCTGTCTTTTTTAATAACGTCTTTTTAAGTAACTTCCATATTTTTACAAATGTGAATGTACCACAGTACTCGAGATGTTTTATTATTTGAACCTTGAGCTTTAAGAGACATTTAACACTTTATATACGCCGCTGAGGTAAAATATCAAGTGTCAGGGGTGTCAAAAAATGGTGTGTTATGCCTCTATATACAGGGTGTCAAATTAAGTGCCGTAAATTTAACAGACGATCCTTTGAGTAATTTTAAGACAAAAAGTTCATATAAACATATTCTCAAGATACATCGTGTTAAAATGTAAAAAAACATTTTTTGTGAATATCTTAAATATAATTTACCTAATTTTGTTGAAATTTGGTGGTGATATTTATAAAATTAAGGAGCTAATTTAGCCCTAACTTGAATCCAGTGGCGTCTCGAGCGGGATCTGAACGAATACAAACACAACAAAAAAAAATGTACGCCACTTTTGTGCAATTTTTGTTATGTTCTTTGGATTCAGCAAATATAAATACAACTTTTTTGTCTCTTGAATTACTAGATAAAATTAACATAATTAGTAATATGAATTATAAAAAATCAATTTCCAAAAGATACTTTAACCCATATATTTCTTGTGTGGTCCAGGGATATGCAAAATTAAGTGCACTTTTTTCGAAAACTAAGAAAGATACGAAAAAAACAAGTGACAAAAAAGTTGTATTTCTATTTCCTTAACTCAAAGAACATGATAAAACTTGCACAAAAGTCGGTGACATACATTTATTTTGTCACAAATATTCTCTCAGGTCCCGCTCGAGATGCCACTGGACTTAATAAATTTAATATTAGCTCCTTAATGTTATAAATACCTCCGCCAAATTGTAACAAAACAGATATTTAAGATATCTACCAACACCCTGTATCTTTACGTCGAGTGTTGTCAACTACGTTTGGCTGATTATTTTACTTTTCGATAGCAAATGGCTAACAAAGACTCAATTTGGTCACATTTTTTATTTAACTATGTTAGAAATTAAAACATACTTCAAAACATGATTTTTTACAAATGTTAATACTTTTATACACTGTCAAAAAATAGAAATTCAGGCATCCCTTAAAATCCCAGCCTAGCATTATTTGATGTACTGTGGTGCATGCAGAGTATTTTTGAGGAGACTCCTCAGAAGGATTCACCGAATTAAAATAGTCGATATTGGAAATTACAGTCATTTGCGTAATGCAGTAAATAATTGCATATGTAGATACCCCCTCCCATCTCAAGCCTTTTCAATTAAACATTTCAGATATGTAGATAAATCACTGTGCTCTATTTAATGTTTGTTAGGAGAACAATTTTTTATGTGTACGATTCTAAAAGAATCAAGTGATGTAATATAAATAAATAATATTGTTTCTATAATATTAGAAACATTAGCCATATTTTTCGATATTTATTTAAACTTCCTCATCCACATCCCCAAGCATATCCCTCTTATGCTGTGATTTTCAGAACGGTCGCGTTAGTGAACGCCTGTAGTTAGCAAGCTGGAATAAGCGCCATAAAATTGATATTTATGCAAAAAATCGCATCAAGAAGGTTGACTACACAATCCGCGTAAGGCTGTCTTCTGTTCATGAAAGATTATGTTCAGCACAAGTTAGACACTATCGAACTATAGACCTTATATCCTGGATAAAGTAAAGTAAAGCGCCATCTATGGGATGGTAGCCCAACTAAACGAATTTTTTTGGTGGCGGCTACTCTCCAATAGATGGCGCTGCATATCGGTAGCTACCACAAGGTCCACCGTTTTGAATGACTACCTTGGGCTGCTGAAATCCGTTCAGTAATCCCCAATGCAAACAAGGAGGAGGACGCTTTGTTTTTCAACAAAGCCAAATCTAATACGTAATATTAGAATATAATAAACAAATCTTAAACATAGTTTCATCAAAAAATGGGGGGATTTTAACCCCCCTCACGGAAATTTAAGATCCTTGATCATTGAAGATGCGTTGCCATAGACCCATCCCGAACCCCGACCAACCGCCCCTAAAGGTTCTTTTTGACTAGTTAAATTTTGTGAGGTCTGTGATAGCACTTTACATAGAAGCGCCATCTATGGGATGGTAGCCCAACTGAACGAATTTTTTTTGGTGGCGGCTACTCTCCAATAGATGGCGCTGCATATCGGTAGCTACCACAAGGTCCACCGTTTTGAATGACTACCTTGAGCTGTTGAAATCCGTTCAGTAATCCCCAATGCAAGCAAGGAGGAGGACGCTTTGTTTTTCAACAAAGCCAAATCTAATACGTAATATTAGAATATAATAAACAAATCTTAAACATAGTTTCATCAAAAAATGGGGGGATTTTAACCCCCCTCACGGAAATTTAAGATCCTTGATCATTGAAGATTCGTTGCCATAAACCCATCCCGAACCCCGACCAACCGCCCCTAAAGGTTCTTTTTGACTAGTTAAATTTTGTGAGGTCTGTGATAGCACTTTACAAAGAAGCGCCATCTATCGGATGGTAGCCCAACTGAAAGAATTTTTTTGGTGGCGGCTACTCTCCAATAGATGGCGCTGCATATCGGTAGCTACCACAAGGTCCACCATTTTGAATGACTACCTTGAGCTGTTAAAATCCGTTCAGTGAACCCCAATGCAAGCAAGGAGGAGGACGCTTTGCTTTTCAACAAAGCCAAATCCAATACGTAATATTAGAATATAATAAACTAATCTAATCAAAAAATGGGGGGATTTTAACCCCCCTCACGGAAATTTAAGATCCTTGATCATTGAAGATTCGTTGCCATAAACCCATCCCGAACCCCGACCAACCGCCCCTAAAGGTTCTTTTTGACTAGTTAAATTTTGTGAGGTCTGTGATAGCACTTTACAAAGAAGCGCCATCTATCGGATGGTAGCCCAACTGAAAGAATTTTTTTGGTGGCGGCTACTCTCCAATAGATGGCGCTGCATATCGGTAGCTACCACAAGGTCCACCATTTTGAATGACTACCTTGAGCTGTTAAAATCCGTTCAGTGAACCCCAATGCAAGCAAGGAGGAGGACGCTTTGCTTTTCAACAAAGCCAAATCCAATACGTAATATTAGAATATAATAAACTAATCTAATCAAAAAATGGGGGGATTTTAACCCCCCTCACGGAAATTTAAGATCCTTGATCATTGAAGATGCGTTGCCATAGACCCATCCCGAACCCCGACCAACCGCCCCTAAAGGTTCTTTTTGACTAGTTAAATTTTGTGAGGTCTGTGATAGCACTTTACATAGAAGCGCCATCTATCGGATGGTAGCCCAACTGACCGAATTTTTTGGTGGCGGCTACTCTCCAATAGATGGCGCTGCATATCGGTAGCTACCACAAGGTCCACCGTTTTGAATGACTACCTTGGGCTGCTGAAATCCGTTCAGTAATCAACAATGCAAGCAATGAGGAGGACGCTTTGTTTTTCAACAAAGCCAAATCCAATACGTAATATTAGAATATAATAAACTAATCCAATAAAAATAATCTTTCCATCTAAAACTGGGGAGTATTCAAACGTCAAGGTTATACAATAAATAGAGTCAACACATCAAATTGTTTATACTTCGATTCTATTACATAGTATATCAATAAAAATGTACCTAGCAATATAGACTTATAATTAGGCAACTGTTAAGATATTTACATGGTACATTTCCTTTACTTTCTATACCACATTTGCAAAGTGTTAATCCTTTTGACCTTTTTCTGCAATTGTAAAATGCCATACATCAACGCTTCAGCTGTTGGTGGGCATCCTGGCACATAGATGTCTACAGGAACTATCCTATCACAACCCCTGTAAACAGCAATTATCATTAATCAAATTGCCGCCTATTCAAAAAAATCATCAAATCAGCTGGATCGCAAAAGGTAGGCCAAACCTCCCAGGCCCAAACTTTGTTAAAGAGACCTGAGATTCTTTCAAAATGGTTCTGGAGTTGGAAATAATAATGTCTTGTTACAATATGTAAGCACATCATAGGCTACTCGATCCGCCAGCCAAGATTTTTTAATCAAGTCATTAGGAATACGTTATGGTAGTCATTATTAAAATGGGTAATAGGGGCGGTCAAAACAAGTCAAAAAGTTCATATGACCCATGGTCCAAAAGTCAATAGATTTTTGTCTAAATGGTTTTATAGTTTACAACTTTAAGTGCTTTATATCGGCCACAATGTCACTAATTTTTATAATCTAATCTAAAACGTTTTTAACTTGGGTAAGTAAGTTTCATTAAATTAAATATTTAAAACACACATGACAACAGCGCGTCGGCCTTTCATCACTCTTATCGAACCGGCAATCGATCGCAAACGGTAACAGTGATTAGTTATCGGGCGATTTGTTTTGTTTTTGTTCGCGTACGTCGTCGTGTTTATTTACAATGTTCTCGAATCAAGAGTTCGCCGACATGTTGTTAGTTTACGGTGAAGCTCGTCAGAATTCAAATCTTGCAGCTCAAATGTATCATACAGATTTTGCCAACGGGTACACCCAGACAGAAGGACATTTGTGCAAGTGTACCAAAGACTTCGAAATACAGGAAGTGTTCAGCCCACTAATATTCGCACTAGTGAAAGACAGGTTACTGTATAGCATGAGGAACGAATTTTAAATATCGTGAAAATCAATACAGATATCAGCACTCGGGAATTAGGCCGCCGCGAAGGACTATCGCATACCATAGTCCATAGAATCCTACGGGAAAATTTGCTTTATCCCTACCATGTACAACGAGTGCAGGCCTTGTTACCAGAAGACTATCCTCGCAGATTAAGATTCTGTCAGTGGTTTTTGCACAAAAACATTGAAAATCCGGATTTTTTTAAAAACAGTCTAGCGACGGACGAATGTACTTTACGCGAGACGGGATATTAAATTTCCATAATACTCACACGTGGGCCCAAGAAAATCCTCATGCCATTCGTGAAGGTCATTTCCAACAAAGTTTTAAAATAAATATTTGGGCGGGTATTCTTGACGATCAGGCAATTGGCACTTTCGAGTTACCCCCAAAGTTGTCAGAAGAAGGATACCTTAGCTTTCTAGCCAATAACCTACCAGAACTTTTGGAACAGACCTTAGACAACATGCCATTACAACAGAGACAGAATTTGTGGTTTCTTCATCACGGGGCACCACCACACATTTTAGAGGCGTCATTCAGTATTTGAATGAACATTATCCAAATCGCTGGATCGGTCGAAATGCTCCTAATCCTCGAAAATGGCCATCAAGATCTCCTGACCTCAATCCGATGGATTTCTGGTATTGGGGAGAACTTAAAGGGATGGTTTATGGAGCTGATCCAATAACAACTGAAGCACAACTTCGCGAAAAAAATGTTAATGCGGCTGAAATAATAAATGGACAACTTCGAGGACCTAGAGTAAGAAGAAACTGGGTTCGTCGTAATGAAGCTTGTGTGAAAAGTGGAGGACGACATTTTGAACACCTTTAAAAACAAAAAAAGTGCAGTGTGGGTTTTAAAAAGAAAAACAATGTATGTATCAAAATTGTGTTCCCTATTTATAGATGGATTTTTTTAATACGTTCAATAAAGTTTCACACACCAGGTGAAGCGCTGAGACAGTTAGTGGTAAGTCCGTTTTTTTTAATTGTTTGCATTTTACGAGTACATTATCAAATAATGAAATAACACCTGAGAGCCAAAAATAACAAACTCCATCTTTATTTACACTGCGTTCCGTCGTAATTTGCGTCTAGCATTGCGGCGTTGTCAGATTTCATTTTAGTTTAAAGTCGCTTTTCTCTAAAAAAAATGCCGTTTTGACCCCCATGTTATATGAAGCTTTTTGCATCTTTTAACACCATCTACCACCCATTTAAATGATGACTATCATAACATTTACACCCTGTATTATTGCACCAATGAAGAGAAACAATAATGAAAAGCATACCTAACAACTGAGTAGGAATAATGGTAATAACCACCTCCATTAGCACAACTTCCCATGGAGATAACCCATCTGGGCTCTGGCATCTGATCGTAAACTTTCCGGAACGCGGGCGCCATTTTGTTCGTTAGGGTTCCAGCCACTATTATCACGTCTGCCTGTCGGGGCGAGGCTCGAAATACTACACCATATCTAAAAACAAATGGGTGTTCAATAAGGTAACATTCACTTGCACAAGACAAACGATTTAATGTTTACGATTCACAAAAAAGGAAGAAAAAGTGGCGCTGGAGGATTTCAATCCATAAACTCTTGAATCTATACTGATGCCATCAAGGAATCAATTTAGAGCAATAAACATTAACCATTTAAGAAAAGCTGTCTCAGAATTGTAATCTAATAAAAACTCAAAAGTGAGAATCTCTCAAAAAAGATTCTAAATCATTGTTTGAATATAACTGGAGAGAAATTATTATTATTTGTGAATTACCATCAAAATTAAAGTGTTCCACTATATGCCAAAAACATTCTGAGCTATACAAATATGCGGGCAATTAACGTCTTGCCAGATGTTTGAAGGCATAATATATACTAAGTGACATATAAATCCGAACACCCAGTTTAAATGGTTTTATTTTAATAAAAGTTGGTAAATTTATTTATCTTTCTGTAAATAACAAGTGAAAAAATTTTCAGCGTTATCAGTTGGACATTCCGGTTTTTAAACTGTTTTTTTTTTAATTCACTAACGCTCTAAAAATGAATATTTCAGCCGCAGTAAAGAATCAACGTTGGCGGATTTTGGTTTTTGACATCCTTTACGATCGGTTACGATACCTAGAGTACGGAGACCTGTACGATTTCGTCAACTTAGTGAGTTTGATAGGGGCCGTATAGTGGGACTTCGGGAAGCTGGACTTTCTTTTCAGGCAATTGCAGTTAGAGTGCAAAGAAGTGTAGACACTGTGGTTAGGTGTTGTCAGGCATGGCTTCGAGAAGGCCGTACGCAAAGAGCAAGGGGCACTGAACGCCGCCGTAGAACAACAGACCGTGAAGACCGCCGCCTAAGATTATTGACCTTAAGGGACCGTTTCTCCACTACCAGGTCCATTGCAAGTGAATGGTTTGCAGAACACGGAAGATCTATTGGCATGCGAAGTGTTTACCGACGAATGAGAAGTTTTGGCTTGTTTTCATACCGGCCACACTGGGTCCTCCCTTTAAGTCGAGAACACCGACGTAATCGCCTTGGGTGGTGCAGACAACGGTCACTCTGGGATCAGGAATGGAACAGTATTGTCTTTAGTGACGAGTCTCGATTTTGTTTAGGCATGCACGATGGTCATGCCAGGGTTAGAAGGCGACGTGGTGACAGGAGGAATCCATAGTTTTTTGTTGAAAGACATGTTCATCACACTATTGGAGTTATGGTTTGGGGTGCTATAGCTTATGGTTCCAGGTCACCTTTAATCTTCATCAGAGGTAACATGAACGCGCAGCGTTATATCCACGAAGTTCTAGAATTCCATCTTTTACGCTATCTTGACAACTTTCCAACAAGATAATGCCCGACCACATGTTGCAAGATTTTTTTTTTTTTATACTCCAACTACCACGAAGGCCTAAGGCCTAAGCACCCATTGGGTACCGTGGGGCTATGGGGGATACATGGGAAAGGGGGGGACGCCACACGGACTCTGGCGAGGGAACACGTGTGCATGCAACATGCACACATTCTGGCTCCGCCTACGAGAACCGCCGGGTGGTACCTCCGCGTTCGACAGTCAGAGACCATCTACCACCTACGGACAATCACAACATCCATGGCCAAGAGAAACATTTCTCATGGGACGGGACTCGAACCCGCACAGCGCACGGCGGCTGATCAGGAGACCGAAGAGTCTAATACTGCGGCCACCGCTGCTGCCTAAAACAAACACACAACATCCATGGCGAAGGCGAGATTCGAACTCGCGGCCCGGTCGGCCGGCTGATCAGTAGCACGACACTCTGACCCACGCGGCCAACCGAGGTCCCGAGGACTTATTTCAACATAATGATGTCACATTGTTACCATGGCCACCAAGATCTCCCGACTTATCCCCAATTGAGCACGTGTGGGATATGATGGGTAGGAGATTGCTCAATTGGCAACGTCCTCCTCAGACTCTAGAAGCACTTCGAGAGGAGTTGGTGGTTGCCTGGAATGAGATAGCACAAGAGGACATTGACCACCTGTTCAGAAGCATGCCTAGGCGCGTTGGAGAATGCGTAGCACATCAGGGTGCATCCACACATTATTAAAGGTCAAAGGGCTTTAAAGCAGTGCAATCATTTTGAAATTTTTATCATTTACTTATTATGCTTCATTAAGTAATTATACAAAAATTTATTAAAATAAAACCATTTAAACTGAGTGTTCGGATTTATATGTCACTTAGTATGAACAAATCATTGAAGAAAACGCAATTTTGACAAAAAATCAAGCTGAAAAATATTCTACAGAAGCAGCAATCCATATGGTGCTGGAAGACTGGAGAAGAAGAATAGATGAGAAAGAATGTATCATAACAGTATTTTTAGACTTCAAAAGGGCATTTGAGAGTACAGACAGGGTAACAATTGTTAGTAAAATTCCATCACTATGGTTTTAAAGGATCATTTTCCCAAATTATTCAGTAAATAGAAGTCAAAAAACTAAAGTTAGAAATATGTCAAGCGTTCAAAATATATTAGTAGGGGTGCCACAGGGGTGTAAATTAGGGCCATTACTGTTTATTATTTATATAAATGACATTTCTGGCATTTTATAACACTGCAAAATTCAAATATTTGCGTACAATACATTGATATACATACTGTAATAAACAAAAGTATATAGACAAATTAATATTGTGCTGTATTTTTTTTTAACTTGTTTCATTAATACACCAACCTGTATATATAATTCGTTATAGCATAATTCTCACTTATACATAAATAAATTCAATATACTCCCTTCAATAAAAAATTAATTGAAAAAAACTGGAACTATGAAGGACCAAAATATATATGGACAAAACAAAACAATCATAGAAAAAAGAAGCAAAGTTCATTGAATTATAGAAAACCAACTATGTTTGTGTTAATATTTTGTAGCATAACGATTATTATCAATCAGCGCCAGGCGTCGTCTCGGCACAGATTGTAGAAGTTTCTTGTTATAAGATTCATCAATCTGTCTCCACTTTTGCTCTAAAGTGGCAAAAAGTTCATCCTTGTTTGAATAATTTTTATCTCGTATTTGCTTATCTCAGTATTCCCATAGATTTTCAATGGGGTTTATATCGGGAGACTGTGAAGTCCATTCGAGAACTGGTATTTTTTCATCCAGAAAGAATTTCTTTGCGAGATTTTAAGTGTGCTTCGGGTCATTATCTTGAAGGAAAATTGATTGTAAGGGCATACTGTCTTCCATATAGGGTAACAAGACATGCTTTAGGATGTCTGTGTATTCAAACTTATCCATGATGCCATCTATTCTATGTAAAGGTCCCATCCCAAACCGCCGAAAAGCACCCCCAAACCATAACAGACCCGCCTCAATGTTTGACAGTGGGCAAAGTGTACTTGGGGTTCAATCTTTGTTCACTAGGACATCTAATGTAATAATACCATCTGATCCAAACATATTGAACTTGGATTCGTCACTGAAACATACCTTGTTCCAGTTACAGACGCTCCAATCAAGATGCAACCATCCAAATTGTAATCGGTCCTTACGGTTTTTCCTCGGGCGGAATGCAATTAACTTCAAATCATTTAATCTTCTACTTATAGTTTTCGTAGAAACACTGAAAATTCCTTTGTCTCGATTTTGGCTTTTATTTGTCTTGGGGTTTTAAACGGATCTTCGGACGAAATTACTCTTATTAATGTAACTGATCTAGCATTTAGTTTTCTAGACCGACCACTTCTCTTAGAGGCTTTTTGTTTATATTTGTTCAATATTGCCCGAACTGCTTTACGCTTGAGCTTCAAATTTTTTGTAATGTCCACTTGACGTTGACCATCTTTGTATAACTCAATAATCTTAGTTTTCACACCTAAAGAAATTTCTGGACCACGCGGCATGGTCTTAAAATTACTCAACTTATTCCACAATACTTGATGAAACCAAATTAATCCTCTTCTGACACGAAACTGTACTAAACTCATGTTGAAAAGAATTTGTCTACATATTTTTGTCCCTGATAAAAAAGTGCTTATATTCAGACTTGTATTGTGTTCATTGCAGATAATGTAAAAACAAGGAATTTAGTTTTTCTACTAATAACGCATTTGTTTATGTAGCAATGAAGTATGAATTCGTTTTCTAAAGGTATTTAAGTAGGTAAATATTCATATTTGTCTATATACTTTTGTCCATTACTATATATATATAGCACATAAACATTTGGACACAAATAGTGAGATTAAAAAAAATTATAAATTGATTAAATGTTAAACTTAAATTAAACTCTAATAAAATAAAATGTATGTCAATAGGGAAACATTTAGGTGACATGATTAATAATGAAAAAATTGAAGTACTCAAGTTATTTAAATATGTGAATATTCTTGTTAAAAGTAAACTACTGTTTCATGAGCATTATGAATGCATTAGATCAAAAATATCAAAAAAGATAGATTACTTCTATACAGTTTCCCACAGTCTTAGTATGTATTCCAAAAATAATGTGTATAACACATTCTTCCCCATTTTTTGTATTGTTCAACTGTCTTGCTTACAGCAAATGAAAACTTATTTTCAAAATAACAAATTCTACAAAATAAAGATGGGAAAATAATTTTAAATAAAAACTAATATGCTACCATTGAGTCTATGTTATTAGAACTACAGTAGTTGAATGTAAGAAATTTCATGTGTTGCATAGTTCTCATTTTTATATTCAAATTAAAAAATATTTATTACCATCACATTTAGAAAACTTCACAAACTTAAACAGTATAGATTTTCATCTGCAAAATTGTCATAGTAGCATAATTACCAATTTGTCTTTCAGTTCTGACTAAGAACACAAAAGCATTACAATTGAAGTTATTAGTGTGTGGAAGTTGAGTTGCTGTCAAGTTACCTTTATTTAACAACCATTTAATGCACCAATTAGAAGGGTTTATAGTAGACAATATTTTTTACAATGGAGTGCCTGAACAACAAAATACCTGTCCATATCATATCTAGGAGCTGCGATATGCATCATCTCCACAGCACAACATGCCAACCCAAATGATAGTGGCCACATGGAACTCTTTCTGCCCCAATTCAGCAAATCGTCCAGTCTCGCCAAAGCATACTCGGCTAGATTACTTCTTGATACTTGGAAAGGGGAATAAGGTCTAACAGAGCTTTGGTTTTGTTGACTATCACTTTGGGTTTTGGGAGACGTAGACTGGTGCTGTTTCTGCAGTTGAACGTTTCCGAAACTTCCGGACACTGTCTTTAATAAGTTTTGCGTTCCCAGAAGATCTTTGCAAGGAACTAAAGCGTTGCGCAGCATCCTGTAAGATTTAAAAACAAAAGGTATTAATAGGTTATGCGTAGGAGTAGCCCAAACAGAAAAAATAGTATACACACATTGATACTATTACAGATAACTCATATAATCAGCCAGGCATACCTGAATGTGTCTTTGTACAGCTTATGAATGTTACCCTTTTCCTTTTGCTAGATCTTATTCTGATATTTTACGTAACTCAAAACATGTAGAAAAACTTTAACTGACATGGAACACTCACAAGGTCACATATTGCTATGCTATGACAACAATGATTAACTGTCAAAAATGACAGATTCGAATAGAGATGGCAACCAATGTGTGAGCTAGTAATTATTCTAAATTGCTTTTCTCGCCAAAGCCACGAAAGCAAAATTGTTATATTTCTGATTTAACAGTTGTCACCTACAGTGTACGCTGTATGACAATTTGTGATATTTATGTGAATTTTCTGTACAGAGTTTTTTCGTAAAACTCGTGTTTCGCCTCATTTCACTTAAAATATCTCGTTATAAACCGGCTGACCGTTGGTAGCTCCAGCAGTAGAGGTCATTCATAGATACCATATACAGAAACGATAAAATTAACTGAACATTTAAATGATGCATATGACTTGACTTCTACTCAGCAGAATCTGCCCAAAATTAGTCTGGTACATATGGCCATGGAATTCTTTGGTTAGAAATAATTATTTCTGCTGGTAATGATTGTCGTCTTTTAATGACTAAAATTAACTGGGTTTTCCCAGCATTCAATATAATTCTACAACAGATACATCAATCCAGCAGCTGAGCCACAGCCTCTAGTTATCAGTGCTGTACGAGTATCATCAGCATACAGCAGTCTGTCCGTGTGCGGTATACGAGGAATATACGCAGGGTAGATAATGTATAATGTCGCAGAGTCTTTTAGAGAGGGAAGTGACGTCTCTATTTTCAGTGATAATGTCAAACAAGGTTAACGTATATGCAAATTATTTGTGAATCGAGTTTGGTAATTCGATAAGCTGCATACCTCAACTTTTGCCTCATTTTACAGCTAAGATAATTCATCAATTGTGATATATATTAATTAATGTTAACATTTGGGCATGCGGTATCTGTGATTCCAGAGTTTTAGCAAACACAAGTACCACATACGTAAACGTCAACATTAACCTTATTGACATTCATCTCAAACGAGTTTTACGTATCTTAGGCCCGTATCGTCAGTCGACCCTACAAATATTGTAGGGCGCCTTTATGGCCTCCTTGATTGTCATAGTTTTCTACTTCTCCGTGTCAGAATTCTATTTTGAGGTTATGTCACGAACATCTATTTGCATCAAATTGTGCTTGCTTTTGAGTTATATCATGTTTTATCAGCCTGAAATTTCCTACAATTTAAAAGGAAAACATATCTTCACAATAGGAGAGCGCTGACGCTGATACGGGGCAAGTGCAATCTAGAAATTTTTGAAGGAGAGAAAGGATTATGACAATCAAGGAGGCCATAAACGCGCCCTACAATTGTAGGGACGACTGACGATACGGGCCTTAATTATATCCTTTACTGCGCACGTGTCTATTACGTCAAACGTGACAGCAAACGACAGCTGATTATCTAGTTACCGAGTAATTAATCGTATCCAACCTTTTACAAATACCCTACCGTAATGTTCCCATCACTATTAAGTAACACCTGCTCAGACGTTCTTCTGTGTCAAACCATCTAACCTCACAAACACAAACTCAAAACCTCACTTTTCTTTTTCGACCTCATGAGTTGTATCTGTTTGTGATACTCCCTTTTTCTTGTGCTTTTACCCATTTTTCATAATAATGACTAGGTTCGCTAGAGCTAAAGGTTCTAAAGCTTCGAATGAAAAGCTTCCAGAGAAACCAACATCATGGAGCATTATGAAGCAGCAACTTTTGGAGAAAACGAACAGTGTAGAAGACAAAAGGAAGTATTTGGAAGTCAAAAATCAGCGGAACGCCAGTTATCAGAAGTTTCTTGCAGAGAAGGAAGAAGAGGAGAGCAAGAACGTGAAATGGGCAGATTTCCCAGGTGCTAATCTTACAAAAAGCAATAAAAAGAAAGCTGGTGTAACAAAAAAGAAAAGCAAACCTATCTTGTCTAGTGAAGCATCTTTTGACGAGTCTGATGATGAGGAATTTAATGAACTAAAGGCAAAGATAGACAAGGCTTTGGAGGAGCAAGAAGCTAATAGTGAGAGTGATGCACCTGAAGAGCATAGTTCCAAAAATGAGGTGAAGCCACCTGAAGTAGCTAAAACAAGAAAGGTAAGATCCTAAACAGCATTCACATACCTGTTACATCATTAGTCTAGTCACAACTCTCTTAGCCACCAAAACCAAGCACGAGTACAGTGCAGAAGAAATTCTGCATTCGAGTGGCATGAATTTTGCAATATTGCAAAGAACTGATAAAAATATCTTTATATCATATTGGCTGAATTTTCCTTGCAGAACTGACAAACATTTCAGTTGTCATACCTTAGATTTGTATTGATATTTTAGAAAAGAACTATAACTAAAGGAAAGGAATAACATCCTTAAATTGTTGCCACGGTTTATGACTTCCAAGTATTGTTATTGCAAAGCTATTTCTTTAAAAAATCTTTTTCATGTAATTTGTATACTCGGTGACGTTAGAAGTGTTACACCCAGAAAAAATAATTTCAACTTTTGGCAATAAGGTAGTCTTACATCAAGACTGAAATGATAACATTCACACAAAATTTTATTGACAAGTACAAGTATAACTCTTCTGTCACCGAGTATATGTTTTGAACATTGTACACATGTATCTTTGGTCGGCATGGAACCATATTATTTGCTGAATGCCTGCCAGATGAAAATAAAAACTTATTATCATTATTACTATTATTACTGTTATTATTCTCAATTCTTGTTTGGACATGGATTCAAAGATGATGCTTTATTTCAGGTCAAGGCAAAGAAGCTTAAAATTGTCTCTTATAAAGAATCCAAAGTAATTTTGAAAAAGGACCAAGATGCAAAAGCTATTGAGCATGAGAAGAAAAGTAAAATCCCTGGTGGCAAAAATACAGGGAATAACAAGAATGCTCAGCAGACAACTGAAAGCGAGAACAAACTTTCAGAACTAGATTTGAGGAAAAAAGAAAAGAAGTTGGAAAGAAGAAGAAAGCAGGTCGAGAAGAAGAAAGCAGTTAAGCTTCAAATGAAGGCTGAAAAAATGAATAAAAAAGATGGTGATAAAAAAGGAGAGGTAAATCAAGAGTCTACGAATAAACCAGATCCTAGTGAAGAGGAACTGAAAAAAATGGAAAAAAAGAAAGAAAAAAAGCTCAAGCAACTAGAAAGGAGAAAACTGAAAAAAAAGTTACTAAAAGAGCAAAAGGAAGCTGAACTAAAGCTTGTTGAAACTGATGTGGATAAAAGGCAAAATAGATGTGAAGCAGATGATCCACTCATCACGAGCAATCTAGAGCCCAAGCTAAAAAACAACTTCAACAAGGGTGAGTATTATAAAGATGTTCTTAATGTTCTTAAATAAAATTTTATTGACAAATCAAGGAAAATGGTTTTTGTTACTAGTTTGAATGAGGTATTTGACTTGAACATCATCGATTTTAGGAAATAAAGGTATAGAGAAAATAAATCAGGAACATAATAGTAACCAGGGTAATTATAATAAAAAACTTTTACTTCAAATAATGAGGAACCTCACGAGCAAGACTCGAGGCCCAAGAAGAGGAAAGATAAATCATCTGACAAGGAACCTCAAAGAAAGAAACCATACTTACCAGATAAAATGTGGATAAACGGTGAACAAGTAGAGATAGGCTATGTTGATGGGTTCCCCATCATGAAAAAAGATTCAGAGAGGCTGAAACAGTTGAAGAAGGAAATGATTATGAAAGGATTACCTGGCAGTGAAATTAAAGCTGCCCTGAAGTTAGAGAGACGACGGGCAGAGAAGGCTTTAGCTAGAGAAAAGAAAAAGGTATAGAGAATTTTCCCAATAAAGTGCCTTTTTGGCATGTTTCTTTCTATTGAATTCTGAAATTTTATAAGTTGGAGTGTTATAGCCTTTGAAATAAGTTCATTCATCAGATTAAGCACACTCATCGAAATAAGTAAAAATATATAGGATGTCCCATTTAAAAATCGAAAGTTGGAGTCAAACGTACGTCAAAGCAAGTGGATATGTCAAACAATGTAAATTCATCTATAATACGCACCCCAGAATTTTGTTTCTCTATCTTCTAAAATAAAAAAGTTAGGGGTGAGCCACCTTGGAGAATCACCCGGTATAGAAATACGATAATTCATATCTTTTTATTCTAGGTGTGTTTCAATTGCCGAAAGTCCGGCCACAACCTTTCTGAATGCCCAGAACTGGGCAAAGACCAACTTGTAGCCACTACTGGAAGTGGCATCTGTTTCAAATGCGGATCCACTGAGCATAGTCACTTGGACTGCAAAGTTGTAAAGGGCCAGTCTTTCAACTATGCTCAATGTTTCATTTGCAACGAGCAGGGACATATAGCGAGGCAGTGCCCGGACAATCCCAAAGGTTTATATCCAAAAGGTATGTTAATCAGATTATATCAATCAAAGTTCCTTCTTTTGTTACTCTCGACCGAAACGTCATTTACAAGGTCTGCGGCAAAGTAAACAGGACAAGATATCCGATACAAGTAGCGCTATCTATTATCTAGGGTTGCATCTTTCATTGATGCCCTGTCAAAATTTCATGACCACTTCACGCGGAGTTATCGCGCTCAAAGTGACAGCACCTTTTTAGCATCGGTCGAAAAAATGAGCATCGGACAAAGAGCAATATTATATTCTTTGTTAACGTTGGTAAAACATTTACCGAAACGCATCAGATGTTTATGAAAGTGTATGGTGATGATTGTTTATGTCATAGCGTCGGACCGTCGGAAAAGTGCGTGAATTTATGAAAACTGATACAATATCTTCATTGGGATACATAGAAATGGAATTAAATATCTCTAAAGATGTGTTAACGGTTTGTTCCGCACAAGCAGACGGATAACCAAAAAATGCTTCGAAATTTCTATACAACATTGTAACTGGTGTTGATACGTGGTCTTTTCAATACGACATACCTTGTATGTCACGTTAAAACAAACGTGGCTACTCGATCGCTGCTTCAATGGAAGAATTTGGAGATCGCGTACTGATGTTTGCTTTGACTAGGCCGACAACTTTTTCCCACGGTATCGACCCCCCATACATTATTTATAACATCAAAATATATAATTATTTTTTCCAGGTGGAGGTTGTAATGTATGTGGAGATGTTAGCCACTTGAAAAAAGATTGTCCTTCTTACCAAGAGCAGCAACAAAAACAGAACGACACGTTTAAATTGGGAACTTTGGGAACTTCTAACCCTGACGCAGACGATTATGATTCTACACATAAAGTGCAAAATGTCAATAATAATAGTAGGCCAAATAAAATTATAAAGTTTTAGCGCTTGTGTATCTCTTGATCCCTTTTCAGCCACAAAATATACATAAAACAGTGAATATTGGAGAGAGAATTATTAATTACTAACGAATATAGCCATTTAATATGCAATTATTTCAGTTATTAACGGATTCTACCTGAGGATATACAACATAATATCCACGAATCCGAAAAATTATAGAACACGAAATGAGATACTGTAGCGTAATCTACAGGGTGGCCCAACGAAAAGGTCGCACCCCCATTTGTGACTCTCCTGGTATATGTTTGGAAAAACGCTGGGACATGGCAATTTTGATTTGTAGGGGGACGTCTTTTCATCTATAGCCGTACAATACAGGGTGGTCCAAAAATAAGTTTTTGCGTTACACTTTAGATTTTTAGATTTTATTTAATTTTTAAATTATCCATGAAGTTTTTAGTAACTATTGTATAATAAAGTTTATACCTATCTCCAATCGTTGTGAAGCTATTTGAGTTTATAATAAAATCCTAGAAATTGTGATAAGGGATTATATCGTAAAAATAATATTCAATATAGTTCCCATAGTAACAAGTCTTTAAAATTAAAAACAAGTCTCTAAGTATTGAAAATACAAAAAATAACGTGTACAGCACACGCACATTGAAGTTAAACTAAAAATTAATTTGCTACAAAGAGATAGGTCAATGTGGTAATAAGTGCTGAAAGTGGTGTCTATTTACCTCCATGCAATAATAAAGATACAAAAGCTATTCAGCATGAAAAGAAAAGTAAAATCCCTGATAACAAAAATACAGAGAATAACAAGAATGCTCAGAAGTCGACTGAAAGCGAGAACAATCTTTCAGAACTAGATTTGAAGAAAAAAGAAAAGAAGTTGGAAAGAAGAAGAAAGCAGGTCGAGAAAAAATCCTTTTTCAGCCTCAAAATATACATAAAACAAACAGTGAATATTTGATGAGAAATTGTAATTACTAACGAATATAGTCATTTAATCTGCAATTATTTCAGTCATTAATTAACGGATTCAACCTGAGGATATACAACATAATTCTATATCCACGCGTCCGAAAAATTATAGGACATGAAATGAGATAGTGTAGCGTAATCTACAGGGTGGCCCAACGGAAAGGTCGCACCCGCATTTGTGCCTCTCCTGGTATATGTTGGGAAAAACGCTCGGACACATCAATATTGATTTCTAGGGGGACGTCTTTTAATCTATAGCCGTACAATACAGGGTGATCCAAAAATAAGATATTGCGTTACACTTCAGACTTTTAAAATGGAAACCCCCATGAATTTGTTTAGTAACTTTCTATAATAAAGTTTATACTATCTATTTGAACCCAGGTAAAAACGCTACAATACAAAAGTTACTAAAAACTTCATGAAAAATCTAAAAATTAAAAAATACATATCTTAGGACTGCATCATTTTTCTTTCATGTAAAGATATTCCAATGCTGACAGAAGACAGCAACCAAGCCCAGACCGATTCTTGAGGCAAGTGCATTAGTAAAGATTAAGAAAATTTGTCGGTATGAAATTTTTGAAATCAAAGCAGTAAGAAGCATGTGCATCAGCCTCTTGTTGCGTTCTCATGCATTTTTAAAGTTTGATTTGATTGCCGTAACTACCTTTTACATCGAAAGAGAGCGTTCTTATCAGGTAAAGACTATACAGGGTGGATCAAAAGTCAAAAACAGATACGGGGTGCTGAAGTTTAAAAATAAAATACTTTTAATATATTCAAAATCGTCAACTGGAATGAACTAAAATGTAGTACGTGGATTTACCAAAGTATTATCCACATTCCAAAGTCTTTACTTAACATTAACGTGCACCAGTGGCGGGGATTCAGGGGATTAGTGACATTATTTTAAAAAAGGTTTTTACGCGGTCATATCTAAGACTTTGGCAATATGGAATTGCCAAACTTCCCATAGTTAGAGGGCATGGTGTCCGGCACACTGTCCAAGAGGAACTGGAAGTGATTAATTTGTAATCAAGTGTAAGGGCGAAATTTTTGTGAGTGGTTACTGCAAACGCATAATCAAAATGCAGATTTTATTGATTTGGTTTTTACAAGGAGTGTGGAACCTTCAATTCTCACAATGAACATATTTGGTAGTTAGAAAATTCCCGTTCTGTAAGAATCCACTCGTTTCAACACAGATTTTCAAGAAATGTCAGGTGCGGCATTTTCAATGGCGAACTGTTTATGCACGTATTGCCACAATGTGGTATCAGCACGCCGGTGCTCCACCGCATGTTCGTCGTGACCTAACCGCATGGTTAAATAATCATTTTACTCAACGATGGATTGGCAGAAACGGACATTGGCCTGCGAGGTCTCCCGATTTAAACCCCTTGACTTCCTCTTGTGGGTCGCTTTTAAACAACTTGTGTATGCTGCAAAATACGTTATTCTTTGTTAAAAAGAAGCCGTACATGTATCCGTCAGAATGGTGGTCTTTTTGAACATATATTGAAATGAAGATTATCTAATTTGTTTTCCAATTTTTACGAAAACAATGCACTCTATGAAAAACACAAGATATTTGTATTTAATTGAAGGTTATATTCGAAAAATCGCGCGTAATTAAAAAACAAACAGTGGCGTACTATTTTTATTTGGAAAAATAATGCCACTAATCCCCTATATCTCCGGCACTGATGCACGTTAATTTTGAGTGCTTTTGAATGTGGACAATACTTAGATAAATCCACATACCAAATTTTAGATCATTCCGGTTGACTGTTTTGAAGATATTAAAAAAAAATGTTTTTTATTTTTAAACTTCAACACCCCGTATCTTTTTAACGAAGCCTACGAGAAAAAAATGTTACATAGAAGACCCCCCTTAAAATGCGGTCCTGTGTATGTTTCATTTTTGGTCACGACTTGTGAATCACCCTGTATATACATGTATCTATTTCTGCAGCGTGTCTGAATCTTCTGTAGCCAGAACTCGACATGACCTGTAATAATTTGATTCTGAAAAATACGAAGGCAATAAAAATACACATATATTTATAGGATATGAATCAATGAACATTTCATGCACGAAAACTGCTAGTCAGATTTCACCTATAAAAGAATACATTTTTGTGTTACAACATATATTAATTAAAAAAAAAAGAATACTCAAAAACATGGAAGTTACCATTCTAAAAAAAAACAAAATGTAAAAGTACAATGAATTAAGTGCATAATTAGGGCAAAATAGTTTCATATACACATACTTCTATGTACATTGCAAGATGCATTATATGTTAAGTTGACCAACCACTTTGTTACTAAATATACAAATATTTGAAATATAAATAAAACATTGAAACACTAGATAGGAAAATTATAAATACAGGTCCAGCGGAAAAGTTCACACTTCAAATTTAAATTGCATATATTGGGCACCAACGGACCCAAAACAGAAACACAACTGCATAGTCCAAAGGTGACTGTTTGGTGTGTCATACTCTAGCGGTATTATTGTGCCATATTTCTTTGAAGATGAAAACGGTCATGTATTGACAGTCAATTCCGATCGATACAAGGACATGATTGACACTTTCTTGCTGCTACTGTAAGAACAGAACGTCGATTTAACATAAACACATGGTTTCAACAGGATGTAGCCACTGCGCATACTCCATAGAATCCATGGACACGGTGAAAGCACTTTTTCCCCAAAAACTTATATCGAAGTTTGGAGACATTCACTGGCCTCCTGGGTCACCAGACCTTATGCCATGCGCTTATCTAAAGCCAAAGTGTATTCCAATAATCCAAGAACAGTGGAGGAGCTTAAGGACGAGAAATAAACAACTACAACGTCACTCCGGAACTCTGCAAGATACTGTTTCAGAATTTGCGCGCTCGATTAGAAGGATGACAAACATTTGGGCGGAATGATGTTTAAGAAATAAAACTCGCCGAATTTACGAATATGTTGATAGTAATAAATATGTTCTTATCATTAAGTTTGTGTTTTATTTCTTGAATCAAAAAGTGAACTGTTCCACTGGACATGTTATTATCATCATCATGAAAGTGGCTGGAACACAAAAGCTTCTCAACAAATTAAACTTTAAATTGACACCTACCTGATTAGCTTTATTATCAAAAGGGATTTGTCAATTTGAAATCCTAATTTTGCCTAAACTCAATACCCTGCGAAGTTGCGTATTCAGCTACTTAAAAAAAAAATGCCGCTTAGGAAGTTTCAACGTCAATCTAGGACATTCTGATTTTTTGAAATAACTAAAGTTTGGCAATGGCAACGTAGGACGTATTATACATTTTTGGAATCAGAATTGAAAACTCTATTCATCTATGCAAAAGTCCAATATGCCGTCAATAAGAAGAAATAAAGTTGATGTCGGAGAACAAGAGGCGAAACGTCATATCGAAATTCTAATTAAGCCATCTTGTAGAGGAGAAAAAGTGGCAATATTAATGTGCAATTTATCCCACTACAAATGAAGTCAAAAAAAAATAAAACAATTCTGGGAAAATTCGGTTTTTCCGTCTCTCTACGGGAGTACTTGGAATTACGAAACTTTTTAATCGTCGTTTTGTTGATTTGCAACTTGACCCCCGCTTAAGCGACTTTGTATCTCTTGCAGTTTCCGAGATCCCAAAGGCGAAGATCGAATTCAAACTCTGTATAAAAAATAACCAAAACATTTCACGATCACAATGCTTCGGTATGTCAGAAAGAACAACCAATCCCGTGTCGTAGCACTGATTAATATATGAATTTAACTATAGACATGACACAATTTTTTATTTTGCTTCAAGAAGTACTTTGGAACTAACTCATGTGCCAGCCTCAAAAAGATACTATTTGTAAAGGGCGCCATAATTAACGCAAGATTTGAATTGGTCCCCGTGTTTGCAGTAAATTGTAGGCAGTCCTGAAAAAAGAACATTTTGACATCTGAGAGGTTAGGGTTAGTAAAAATGGAGCGTTATACGTCAGCAAAACCGTGGAGGCCATTTGTCCAATGTGCTAAACCTACCCTAAATACTTTATGCTTCAATAACAACCTAAAGACATAAAACCGTGTTTTATATCTAATTCAAAATTTGCGTTAATTTTGGGACACCCTTTATTTATTAGGTTGTTCGGAGAGTTCTTGCAGTTTTTGTTATGTATATTTTAAATGATGAATTTTACACTAAAATGTATTTATAATACTTTGACCTTATACAGGGTGTAAAGTTAGTAGTGGATCAACGAAAGTCAGGTGATAGAGGGCTTCTAAACCTATCGAAAGAGCCCCTATATGTGTGGTCCGAAATTTTATAGTTCAGGAAATATTTGCAATTCTGTGAAATTTCGAAAAAAAAAAACGGGATAATGAACTTTCAATCGGTTACAAATAAACCATTGGGTTTAGGGCTGTGATTTTCTTTTGAGATGAGCTAAATGGTTAGTTTTAGCAATAGTTGACACTTTTTAACAGCGCTAATTATAAATCAACGCAAAAAATCCTAAATTAATTTTTTTTGTGAAAAATCTTTTCCATCTCTCAACTTTGCAGGGCGGTAAAAAAATTGAGGTTGTATTTCATTATTCATTTTTTTGTAAAAACTATTTCAATCCACCTAGAATAAACCATGAAAATTTCAGCTTGCTTAAAAAATCTGTATGTTTTCACAGAGGTGAGGAGAAATTCTATTTTACGAGCTACAGTCCAAATGACTTGATGGATTTTGACATATGAGGTATTGTTAGATTCGTCCTACCAGTGCGAGTGATTCTGTGTGTGTTGACATTTTGTTAAATCAAAATGGCGGATTTTTTACGCAAATAGCCATATTACGAGGTATGTATTTTAAGTTTTGCATATAGAAACATAGTAGTCCGCGTGGATCGAATGTCAGTACTGAATCTTAACATCACTCTTTAGTAAACTTAAATTCAAAGTTTCACAACAATACGTGCAGTGTTCTCACTACAGTGAATTTTTAAGTGTCTCCAAGTCATTAGAAAAATGGAACTCAACCGAGAACATTTTCGCGCCATAATTTATTACAACTTTCAGAGACACCTGTTGACTGAAGAGCAGAAAGCAGCCAGGGTTAATTGGTGTTAAAAAACGCTTGACCGTTTCAATTTCGGAAACTCAAAAAATGTGTACAGCATTGTTAGTGGTGATGAATCGTGGATTTACTGTTATGAATCAGAAAATAAACGGCAGTCGGCTGTTTGGGTGTTCCAAGGTGAAGAAAAGCCAACAAAAGTGATCCGTTCTCGAAGTGTTTCGAGAAAGATGGTCGCGACATTTGTGTCAAAAGCGGGACATATTGCAACAATTCCTCTTAATGAGCAAAGAACTGTTACTGCGGATTGGTATACCACCAGTTGTTTTCCAAAAGTCATCACCGAGCTTCGAAAAATCAACCCCGAAAGAAGAATCATTCTCCACCAAGACAAAGCAAACTCGCACACAGCCCAAAAAACAAGGCAGTATTTAAAGGAAGAAAACGTGGAATTAGTGGGCCATCCTCCATATAGTCCCGATCTTAGTCCTAACGATTTCTTCACTTTCCCGAAAATTAAAAACAGACTGCGTGGTCAAAGGCTCCAGTCACCAGAAGAAGCAGTTGACGCATTCAAAAATGCCGTTTCGGATCTGCCAGCAAACGAGTGGAATAAGTGCTTCGAAAATTGGTTCGAGATTTTCTTATTAAAGTTCAAATCAGGTAGAGAAGTTGCCGAGACAGCTCGCGATATCCACGATGTATTTGGCGAAGGAACCACTAACGAACGTACGGCACAATGGTGGTTCAAGAAATTCCGCAGCGGTGACGAGAGCCTTGAAGATGAAATGAGTAGTGGTCGGCCACATGATGTCGACGACGACGAATTAAAGGCCCTGGAGGAAGAAAACTCGCGCACAACTATTCGTGAGCTTGCTGAGGAGCTTAGTGTGGGTATTGCGATTATTTCCGACCACTGGAAACGAATCGGAAAGTAAAAAAGCTCGATGAATGCGAAGATCAGAAAAATCCTCGTTTTGAGGTGGCGTATGCCCTTCTTATACGCAACAAAAACGACCCGTTTCTTGACTGGATTGTGACATGTGATGAAAAGTGGATTCTCTACGACAATAGGCGACGTTCTGCGCAGTGATTGGACAGCAACGGGCTCCACAACAGAAGGTTATGACGACTGTTTGGTGGTTTGCAGCCGGTCTCATCCACCACAGCTTTCTAAATCCGGGAGCACTACGGCGCAGAAGTACTGCCAGCAAATCGACGTAATGCATGAGAAGCTCCGACATATCTGCCATAGATTGGTCAATACGAAGCGACCAATTCTCCTCCACGACAACTCTCGGCCACACGTCGCACAACCGACCCTGCAAAAACTGAAAGAATTGGGCTATAAAACTCTGCCTTATACACCATATTCGCCGAACATCTCGCCCACCGACTACCACTTTTTCAAACACCTAGACAGCGAGAAACGCTTTAATAACCATGACTTCAATGAGTTCATCGCCTCCAGAACTGCGGATTTCTACGTTCGCGGCATAAATAAACTTGTTTCTCGTCGGCAAAACTGTACTCATTCTAATGGTTTTTATTTTGATTAATAAGGTTTTGTTAAAGCTCTGAATTTGAAAGTTAGAACACCGCAAGAGCTTTCCGAACAACCTAATAGTAAGTCACTGAAATAAAACTCGACCTTAGCTGGCACCAACAACAATACCGAGGACCATAAAAGAGCAAGCCCGCTAGGTTCATTTTAAAATAATCCAACTAAAGTTTGCGCAGCGAGAGAAAGCGACGTGCCACTTGATGGCAGCAAGTGTCTCCGCGGTTTCCTCCCTGAATGACCGTGCAACTTAACTCCCGTTTCTTTACTAGATAGGTGGCGCCATGGTGATGGTACATTCTCCAATAGTACCGATCGAGTTCTGCAAAAGTCCAATATTTTGCAAGAAGCTGTTCCTGTCGTCCGCCGTCATCGCATCTTCTTGTATTTCGATTTCTGGTTCCATGACCATCGCGTCGTTACCTGGTTCGTTGATGGCCGTGGGTGGTGCGGTGAGGTATCTGAGGCTATCTGATGGTACCACCTCTATCATATGGTTCTCAGCTTTTGGCTGATGTGCCGATTCTGGGAAATGATGCTGGTACTGCTGATGTGCTGGTCCTGGGAAATGATAAATTATTTATGTCGCTGGATGAGAATAGCCTAATAACTCTATTATGTATCCATCGAACAAAGAGACCAAACCTAAACGTATTCACGTATACTCCATGTAATCGCGCTCCAAAAATTATTGCAGGCATGTATAGGGTCCAAACGTAAAGCTTGGAATTAATGTATTTTTTTAATTTAACTGTCATGCCCAAAGAGAAAACAACTGTCTATTGTTGTTTTTAGTAGAAGTGCTTTATCAAGAAATTGTACTCGAAATGTGTCGTGAGGCGCATTTATAAAGCAGGATTTTAAAAAATGTCTTGACACATTAAAACGATAATTGCATATGCATACAAGTATACCTAACCACCGCTTGAACAGGGACGTCAGTGTGCAAACAGTTAATTTTAATATTAAACTAAAAAATGAATAGTTAGGTGAAGAGAAAAAGGATTTGAAGACATAATAATATATATACTAAGTGACATATAAATCCGAACACCCAGTTTAAATGGTTTTATTTTAATAAAATTTTGTATAAGTACTTAATGAAGCATAATAAGTAAATGATAAAAATTTCATAATGATTGCACTGCTTTAAAGCCCTTTGACCTTTAATAATGTGTGGATGCACCCTGATGTGCTACGCATTCTCCAACGCGCCTAGGCATGCTTCTGATCAGGTGGTCAATGTCCTCCTGTGGTATCTCATTCCAGGCAACCACCAACTCCTCTCGAAGTGCTTCTAGAGTCTGAGAAGGACGTTGCAAATTGAGCAATCTCCTACCCATCATATCCCACACGTGCTCAATTGGGGATAAGTCGGGAGATCTTGGTGGCCATGGCAACAATGTGACATCATTATGTTGAAAGAAGTCTATTGTGACTCTTGCAACATGTGGTCGGGCATTATCTTGTTGGAAAGTTGGATCTGCCAGGGTGTCAAGATAGGGTAAAAGATGGGGTTCTAGAACTTCGTGGATATAATGCTGCGCGTTCATGTTACCTCTGATGAAGATTAAAGGTGACCTGGAACCATAAGCTATAGCACCCCAAACCATAACTCCAACATGTCTTTCAACAAAAAACTGTGGATTCCTCCTTTCACCACGTCGCCTTCTAACCCTGGCACGACCATCGTGCATGCCTAAACAAAATCGAGACTCGTCACTAAAGACAATACTGTTCCATTCTTGATCCCAGAGTGACCGTTGTCTGCACCACTCAAGGCGATTACGTCGGTGTTCTCGAGTTAAAGGGAGGACCCAGTGTGGCCGGTATGAAAACAAGCCAAAACTTCTCATTCGTCGGTAAACACTTCGCATGCCAATAGGTCTTCCGTGTTCTGCAAACCATTCATTTGCAATGGACCTGGTAGTGGAGAAACGGTCGCTTAAGGCCAATAATCTTAGGCGGCGATCTTCACGGTCTGTTGTTCTACGGCGGCGTCCACTGAAACTTGCTCTTTGCGTACGGCCTTCTCGAAGCCATGCCTGACAACACCTAACCACAGTGTCTACACTTCTTTGCACTCTAACTGCAATTGCCCGAAAAGAAAGTCCAGCTTCCCGAAGTCCCACTATACGGCCCCTATCAAACTCACTAAGTTGACGAAATCGTACAGGTCTCCGTACTCTAGGCATCGTAACCGATCGTAAAGGATGTCAAGAACCAAAATCCGCCAACGTTGATTCTTTACTGCGGCTGAAATATTCATTTTTAGAGCGTTAGTGAATTAAAAAAAAAGCAGTATAAAAACCGGAATGTCCAACTGGTAAGGCTGAAAATTTTTTCACTTGTTATTTACAGTAAGATAAATACATTCACCAACTTTTATTACAATAAAACCATTTAAACTGGGTGTTCGGATTTATATGTCACTTAGTATACTAATTATACAAAAATTTATTGCACAGACATTTTACCTCTAAAACCGGAAATACATATATTTGAAAATGGAAATCATTCTAGATCTGAGGCCGTGGAGCTCCCACTGTCATCAAGACTTATGATTGAAGGGGCAACGTGAGTATCAATGATACCGTCTAATTCCCACATTTTAGGTTCGACCTTTTCTTTTACATGCTGATACATTTTCCTCTTATTCGGTGTTATTCTTTGTATAGCTTCAGGAAAAATATATTTAAGGTCAGAAAATTAAAAACATTTATTTTCTGCTGCAACAAATGAGCTCAATCGGATTGAGCTCACAATGGTAAGGAGGCAGTCGTAAAACAGTTTTATTTTTGTTTCTTGGCCATTTCATCAATTATGTTCAGGTTATATTTATTTTTATGCGTCGTGACAACTTGTAACAATTCTGCCTTAACTGTTGTATCATCATAACCAATCTTTTTATTTTTAAGCCACCCTTGATTTCTGATTTTTTTTGTGACGTTGTTGAAATTTTCTCTAATTTTCTCGTGCGGAATGAGGCATTATCTAATACTATAACCGAATTATCTTCAAGCTTCGGTAGAGAAAAATAATACATTTTAAACACTTTAAAACCGCTCCTATTGAAAGCATTAAAAACGCCAGCATGCACGGTTGTATCGTCTCCCACTCCACCCACTGGTCTGTCATTGGTTTTGTGTGAGGGCTCGACCTATTCTGCCCAATCACAGTTATGCTTCCTCTCTCTTGAAATATATCACTGTACTGATCACGCAATAATAATTTTTTTGGTTTAGTCTCTTTCTTCGATACATACATAATAGTACACTTTTCCAAGAAAGTAGGGCACTCTTAAACAATAACCAAAAATATACAGTATTTTGCCAGATCTGCTTGTGCCATTCAGTCGATTTATTGTATGTCCTATTGCGTTGATTATCGTAAGCTCCAAGACGCCCAACCATATACAGTCAAATTCCCTTTCAGGGACACCCCTCTTACACGGACACATCCTTTAAACGTAAAGTTTCCCATGGTCCCGATAGACTCTCATTTAATTTGCACACGCTTTCGATTGAATTTCCATTCAGTATTCGTCTGACGTCTACGAGGGATGTCTTTTAAGTTTTGCATATAGAAACATAGTAGGCCACGCGGATCGAGTTAACTTAAATTCAAAGTTTCACAACAATACGTGCAGTGTTCTCACTACAGTGAATTTTTAACTGTCACCAAGTCATTAGAAAAATGGAACTCAATCGAGAACATTTGCGCGCCATAATTTATTACAACTTTCAATTATCGCAACAAGAATGCCTTGCTGAGTTACTGTTTTCGGCAACGAAGCGCCACATCAGTAGACAATTTCCCGTTGGTATGGGGAATTGAAACGTGGACGGGTGAGTCTTAGCGACGATCCCAGGGTGGGTGCACAAAAAACGGGAGTCACCCAGGAAAACGTCGATGCTGTGCGCAAACTCATCATTGAAGATAGACATGTGACATATCGCGAGATTGAGGCGTCCTTGAAGATCTCAAAGACCTCAATTAAAAAAAAATTACATGAAGAATTAGGAGTAAGAAAATTAGTTTCTCGTTGGATACCCCACCTGTTGACTGAAGAGCAGAAAGCAGCCAGGGTTAATTGGTGTCAAAAAACGTTTGAACGTTTCAATTCCGGAAACTCAAAAAATGTGTACAGCATTGTTAGTGGTGATGAATCGTGGGTTTACTGTTATGAACCAGAAAATAAACGACATTCGGCTGTTTGGGTGTTCCAACGTGAAGAAAAGCCAACAAAAGTCATCCGTTCTCGAAGTGTTTCGAAAACGATGGTCGCGACATTTGTGTCAAAAGCGGGTCATAGTGCAACAATTCCTCTTAATGAGCAAAGAACTGTTACTGTGGATTGGTATATCACCATTTGTTTGCCAAAAGTCATCACCGAGCTTCGACAAAGCAACCCCGAAAGAAGAATCATCCTCCACCAAGACAATGCAAGCTCGCACACAGCCCAAAAACCAAGGTAGTATTTAACGGGAGAAAACGTGGAATTATTGGACCTTCCTCCATATAGTCCCGATCTAAGTTCTAACGATTTCTTTACTTTCCCAAAAATTAAAAACACACTGGGTGGTCAAAGGTTCCAGTCACCAGAAGAAGCAGTTGACGCATTCAAAAATACCGTTTTGGATCTGCCAGCAAAAGAGTGCTTCGAAAATTGGTTCGAGCGCATGCAGATGTGTATTAATCTTCGTGGAGAATACTTCGAAAAACAATAATCATTTAAAACTACCTACCGTGTTGTTTTATTTCCATATGCAAAACTTAAAAGACATCCCTCGTATGCGGAAAAGGCACAGTAGGCGACACATTCATTGCAGAAATGTCCCCAAATAGAAAAATTCTGACGCTTAAACAAAACATTGAGATTGCTGAAGTTCAGAATAAAGACAAGTTAAGTGTAAGGAACTTATCGAAACGTTTTAACATTGGAAAAACACACGCCGCAGATATGATTAAACATAAAGAAATGCTTCTAAAGAAATAGATATCGAACAGCAATTTGAATGAATAAAGAAGATTTTTGACAAAATAGACAAATTATGCATATCAATTCTAAAATAAAAAGAGTGAGATTTTCAATAGGTTGCAGTTCATTTGGCAAGAACCGCTTGGGATCAAGTAACACAAAAAACATTTTGATCACCTGAAAGTTTTTCGAGTATGTCCTAAATGATGAGAAACACGACCGTTGATTCCTTAAAAAATTGTATCGAGAACACCATGCTTCCTATCCAATTTACTACTACTCTACATACTTGTATTACCGGATAGACGACAGACGGAAATGAGAGACATGTTTGTTTCCGGTATCTCAATCGCGAACTTTTTCGCGATGTAAATATTACCCTAGCCATTTGGCGTGAGGAAGTAGAAACGACGTTCTAAATAAATAGTGTAAATACAGTTGCTGAACCCCCCTGGATGCGCTCTTAACGCGTATATTCAAATCGGGCGAGTAGTTCTGACAAAAATATACTTCTGGCTATTTTATTTTTGATGGGGCGTTCTTGGAGAAGTACCGGGTGCGCCATCTTTTATGTCGGTATTGAAACACCGAATGACTGATATTTACCAACCGAGTGATTTGGTTCTACATGTTTCAGAAACGTGAATTTACTACAATTTTAGTCACGAATCGCTTTACACCGAAACATCGCACGGTGTGGCGCCCAATGGACAAAATTACTTAAAAACATAATTTTTGACATTAGAATTCTGTTGCTTTTATTATACCATTGGATAGATAAATAGTCTGCGATTTACCTATTTTAGCAACTTTAAAGTTAGACATGTCGAGACCTGTCAAGAAAGCGAAAAATCTCTCTGTTTTATTGCTCGGGAAAGATATAAATTTTGTGTCGAAATATATAAATATTTTAACTTTTGCAATATGGCTGGTAATGAGGCTGGTAAGTACATTATATTGCTGTATAGATTTATTTAAAATATAATTATAATTAGATAATTTTTTAAGTTAAAGTGACTATTACCGATTTTTTAATTTTTTTTAAACTTTTGACTTTGTTTAGAGTTTTACAAAAATCACCTCCCATCACCCTAAAATTTTTTTTATTTATTGTTTATCTGTCCATAGTAAGTTTTGATAAAAAGTTTAAATCACGTCATGCCACGTCTAAGGGAGATATAATTTTTTTTAGGACATGGTGCTATTGTCAGAAATAGAGATTTGATTGATGTGTGGATAGAAGCACCGAGAGGACATAGAAAACAGGTGGTTTATGAAAAGATATTATCTCTTATTGATATAACAGATGAACCTTCCAAACATCTTAAAAGTAATATTATGAAATGCAGCCAGTTGTTTGGGTTGAAAATGGCAAATAAATGGCAGAAAGTAGGACAATCTCGGAATCGACTTTTACAAAATCAGGTATATTGGTTAGACAAGATTATATATAGAATAAATAATGATTCTGAAGAAAACACATCTTCGGATGAGGAACAAGAACCTCCTTGTCGCTCAGTTGGACGGCCACGGGTGCCATTTGAAGAGGCATCGAAGAAAACAAAACGAAGACGTGTAGCCGAACTAACCACAGACAGATCTGCAAATGAACTTCAATTTGCTGTAAATGTCGTTTCTGGAAGCAATCACAGTGAGGTCTCGCCACAAATTTTTAGTTTTAGTACAGCTGAAGCTTTAGCCCTTATGGCAGATTTGGATATATCCGTAAAAAATATTTGCTACTCAGGTCTGTTATTAATGGTAAGGCCCAGAACTGTCTTCCTAGTTATAAAGAATTACAGAAAACAAAAAATGCTATCCTCCCTTCACAATTTATTATTACTGAAATTTCTGCAGAAGTTGATTTGCAAGAACTTGTACAGAAAACAGCTGAAAGTATCCTTGAAATAATAAATTTTGAAGAGAGAGATTGCCGGATTAAAGTGATATGCAAGTGGGGATTTGATGGCAGTTCTGGGCATAGCCAATATAAGCAGAAATTTTCTGATTTAGAAAACACCGACGAATTTCTGTTTCTTGTAGCAATGACGCCACTCAGATTGATTGATATGGAAACGAATAAGGTATTGTGGAAAAATGAGAGCCCTTCATCTAATTTATATTGTAGGCAGATCAAGTTTTTATTTAAAAAGGAAAATGCTGATTTAGTGCGGAATACGGAAGAGGAAATAATAACAAAAATTGAAAATTTGATTCCTATTGAGATTAAAACAAAAGAAGGGCACTCTTATATAATTGAAGTTGATATGATGTTAATAATGTTGGACGGCAGTGTTGGAAACGTTCTATTAGAGACAAATTCAACTATGAAGAGCATCATTTGCGGAGCCACACCCAAGGACATGAACACGTTAACAGGGATTAACTGTCCTCCTAACGTAGACAATTACCGGTTTGGTTTGTCAACTTTACACTGCTGGATTCGTCTTTTTGAATGCTTACTCCATATTGGATACCGCCTGCCAATTAAATCTTGGCAGGTTCGTGGGCCTGAAAACAAAGCTATAGTCGAAGTAAACAAAAAACGAATCCAAGCAGAGTTCAGAGCCAAGCTGTCTCTAATAGTTGACAAACCAAAACCCGGGTATGGCTCCTCAAATGATGGCAATACGGCCAGAATTTTTTTCCACAATCCACAAACAAGTTCAGATATCACAGGGGTTGACAGGGAATTAATCGAGAAATTTGCGATCATCTTAGGAGTGTTAGCTAGTGGTTGCGCTATTGATATGGAAAAGTTTGCGTCATTGCTGGAAGAAGCAAGAAATTTGTATGTCCACCTTTATAAGTGGTACAACATAAGGTCCTTGTTCATGGGTGTGAGATAATTGATGCATTTTGTTTGCCCATTGGAGAACTGCCGGAGGATGCGCTTGAGGCTCGCCATAAAGAGGTTAGGAAACATCGATTATCTCACACCAGAAAATGTGCAAGAACAGATATGAATAAGGATCTCATGCGTGTTCTTTTACTTACTTCTGATCCTTTTATATCCTCAAAAAGAAAGGTGAGCTCAAAAAAATATAAGAAATGCAACGAGGCAGTTCAGAACTATTTAAAAAAGCAAGAAAATGATGATTTAGGTATTGACTTAGGTACAATAACGAATGACACAGCACCGAGCAAGAAATCCTATTCCGATTAGAATGGGTATATTTGGTGTTATTTTTTTAATATAGTTTATATTATTATTTCATACATTACCTACTAAGTAATTGTAATTTTGTTAAATATATTTTTTTAAATAAAAACCTAAATATCAATTTCAAATTATACAGATTTATTTTTTATTTGAATTATTCTTATTATTTTTTCAAATAGATAGACAAATTTAATAAATAATATTGCGCCCGCCACAAGTTAGCTACATTATCTTTTAAATCATTCGGTAAAGATTTTGAAAAATAAAAGCGTGACTTTTTTGTCTCTCTTAAGAATGCTATAATAATATCCTACCTTATCCCAATTTATTCGAGATCATCAACTTAATATTTTGACTTTTACAAAAAAAAAAACGATTTATGCGAAATGCATCCCGCCTGCTCCCCCACCCCTTCTTATTATTTTAAATAATTTTTGTCATACTTTCGCGCCGAAACAGTCACACCCAGGTCTCCAGATTTGACCCCATCGGACTTCTTCTTGTGGAGTTATTTGAAAAGTCAAGTGAACGCCAGCAAGCCCCAGACCACTGAAGAACTCAAGGCAAACATTCGTGCCGCAATCGCCACTAGAGATGCTCGAAAAGGTAATGGAAACGCAGCAAAACGGGCACATTTTGTTTTGGCCAATAAAGGTGGCCACTTGATAGATGTTGTGTTCAAAAACTAGTCCCAATAAATTGTAAAGGACCATATTTAATAAAATACCCGATAAAGTGATTTCATGTTTACATACCGACATAAAAGATGGCGCACCCTGTACATTCATATTTATGATATAATCAGCTAATAGAAATGACATATTTTGCGATGAAAGTATGTACGATTATCGTACGTACCAGGGACGATCGGTTTGAGCCTCGGTCTTCCTCTTGGTTTGATGCCTTTCTCAACTGTAACAAAAATACTTGGCTACCAGGAGGTATTCATGTGCACTGACTCTCAACTAAAACGAATGGCAGCATCGCCTCTCTAAAACTAATTCTATTCCGTAAGCAATATTCAACCTTTATGAATATATCACATTCGTTATTATCATTCAAAGCATGCATTATATTCGATACATGCTCAAGCTCTTGTGAGTCCACTTTCACCGATTTGCAAAATACAAGCTTTTGCCTCCCTATGTCCTTGACCTACATAAAAAACACCCACAGCTATGTCTGTACATAGAAAAGCGATTAAAGATATTATTCACGTTGAATAGTCAATATGAATTACCTTTAGGATGGATCCTAGGTCGACCCCGTTTTTTCTTTCCTTTTTGATCTCCGGCAATAATCCTACTGAAGTGTAATACAAATTAGAAAACCAAATAGATACAAAACAGCATTCGAAAAAGTGCAATATTACCTGGATTTTTAGGTGGCCTTCCCCTTTTTTTCTTGACTGGTGGATTTCCCTCAATTGTGAATGGAACTGAAAATTATAAAAATCATACACCCGAAACAAAGTACGAATCATGTATAAACAATTTATATTTTCAGCACAAGAACCTATATATATATATATATATATATATATATATCTACTGTTACACTGAATAACCCATACAAGTTTGATCCCATAGTTCTGAAACACCCTGTATACGACGATAATTGCCACATCATATGGTGTAGCGATAATAATAAATTGCTACAAAATTGCTTGAAAATTCGGCATCATAACATTCCACGATATTAAAATTATATCCATTGTATTATGCATTAAATAAGTTCAAATGACCAAGCTGATTGATCAAGATCTTAAGTGCATACAAAATATTTCCATTCTCTCTTCTACAATCAACCTAATTGACACAAACAACTTGCTAACACTTTAAGCTGCCGGGGTCGCGATTATTCTATCAATTGAAGAAATAAATTTTCCTATGAAATTCACTTGGCATACGGACATGCTCTTATAGAGTTTGTTTACCAATTACCAAAGAGCAAGTAAGTAGTTGTAAGAGAGTATTGGTACGAAATTGCAAATTTCATAATAAATAGTAAATAAACTGGACAGCATAACTATAGTGTCATCAACTTTGTTGGTGGGGCTATAGTATATTTCCCAAAATTTAATTAACCCTAAATAATAGGAGATTTGTCATCAAGGATTCAACCATATACCTGAAGCATAAGAAATACCGGGTATCGATAAAAATTAATGACATTTTCCAATTTTATAGATACTTTGAATAATTTACAATAAGAAAAAATTACCCATAGGTTTTCTGACTCTGCCCACTCTTTTCGCCACGTAAATGTCCCCACTATCTTCATCTGACATCGATGATGTAGATCCTATGCTATCGCAACGTTCTTCCTCATTTGCCGGATCACCCGTTAGGATTTGGACATGATCGACTGCCTGCGGGTTGAACGAGATTTTTTAATAAAGAAAAATCTCAGTGTCAAGCAGAGTTCGAATGGTACGAATCGTTCTTTTTAAAACACTCATAGAAGTTTTCGGAATAAATACAATAGTTGCTATTTCCTCTCAATGTTATTGCAGCTCCTGATGAAGATGGCAAAGTCCATTGAAAGCTAGAGATTAATAAAGTATAAAGAGTCCTCTTTGCTTGAATTTTGACGAAGTACCCAACAAAAGGCAGAAGCTTTATTTTTCATATACGAGTATGTCAGTTGAAGTTTTTCTATTGATTATTCGAAAAATTGTTCTTTAAGACATTTTTGTTAAGATGCTACAAAGTAAAAGAGCATCATGAACACCTAGCGCTTTGTCTCGCGCACGAAGTTCTTCGTAAACCTGTATACATAATTCGTTATAGCATAATAGTCACTTATACATAAATAAAAAAAGTGGAACTATGAAGGACAAAAATATATAGGCAAAGCAAAACAATTATAGAAAAAAGAAGCACAGTTCATTGAATTATAGAAAACTGTACTTGAAAAGAACTTGTCTACATATTTTTGTCCCTCATAAAAAACTGCTTATATTCAGACTTGTATTGTGTTCATTGCAGATAATGTAATAACAAGGAATTTAGTATTTCTACTAATAACGCATTTGTTTATGGAGCAATGAAGTATGAATTCGTTTTCTAAAGGTATTTAGGTAAATATTCATATTTGTCTATATACTTTTGTCCATTACTGTACATCAATCGCGATCATCGTCTGCTCGACTTCTGACAGGGTTGTCATGTTGTTATTATAGTCGACAATTCCATATTACCAAATTGATGTTTTACGAATTCCTTGTCTGTTGTCAGTCAGTGTAGAAATTTTACATTGTGCCATATTCATAGTCCTACTCCTGTTTGTCCATCTAAACATACGTTTCTTAGTTCTTACTAGTCTCAGATCATATAGTTTTTTTAAAATTTTTGAAATCTGGCAACTGCTATCTTTGTATGGAAAGTAGAACTACTCAGGTGTCGGATGCTTGGAAAATGAAATCTTCCACTAAAACGCTTTTATCGAGAAGCTTTGTATTCGTACCAGTTTGCAAAATAATGGCAAATTTATTTGAACCGCTAGTAACAATATTGCGGGTACAAGGCGAGAGTGTAACTTTTAAGGTATTATACTTACATATAAAGCTTCTGGGGGGAGACACACATCCTTCGGTGTATGCATTTTCTTGATGTGCGTTTTTAATTTATCATGTCTGGAAAATGTTTTGTGACACATGTCACACTCGTGGGGTTTTTCCCCTGAATGCACCAGCTGGTGTCTCGCTAAGTGAGACGCTCGTTTGAAACTAAAAGTGCAATGAAAAACCAGAAACAGTAAAATAAAAGAGCCTTCCTTGGATGGTACTGTATATAAACTGCAAATTCATATATACAGGGTGACCCAACGAAAAGGTCCCACCCCCATTTGTGACGCTCCTGGTATATTTTGGGAAAATACTCGAACACGTCAATTTTGATTTCTAGGGGCACGCCTTTTCTTCTATAGCCGTACAATACAGGGTAATCCAAAAATAAGATATTGCGTTACATTTTAGATTTTTAAACGTAAACCACCATTGTTTTTTCAATTTTTAGATTTGCCATGAAGTTTTCAGTAACTTTTGTGTAATAAAGTTTATACCTATATTCAATCGTTGTGAAGCTATTTGAGATTATAATAAAATTCGACTAAATTAACTTAATAGATAGAAAAAACCTTTGTCTTTCTTTACAAATTGTTAAGTTGCCTACGGAGTTGTGATAAATATTGAACAATGACTTATTCAAAGGGGGCATTACCAAAATGGGGGCATTGCAGGAGCTACTGACTGGTTGTTTAATGTGTTACATCCAAACAAAAATATTAACGATAAGTATGAGGATTAGTTGATAAGAAAATTTGAAGACACTGGATTTGTGTCTAATATTCGCCGTAATCGCCATCGAGAAAATCAATTATATTGAATCAATTAATTAGGTTGTATTGTGCTCAGGTAGACTCCATCATAAGATATGGCATATTATTTTGGGGGATCTCTACTAATTCAAGATGTGTTCATGGAACAGAAAATAATTATCAGATGAATAGGAGGAGAACACGCTCCAATAGCTATTTTCAACAACAAAATGATAAACAAACCATGGGCATAGTGAAGAAAAGCATTTACTTATTGAGTAAATTCTTTTAGTCAAATTTCTTCTGAAAGTAGTACAAACTAATCTGATGTATCTATTGAAGTCTACTTTAAGCTTTAAATCAATAAATATTCAAAACTGCTGAACTGAAGCTCATGTATTTTACATCATTATAAAGGGAATTGAAAGACCTTTAAAATAAGGTATCACTCGACCCTCCTTTCCATTTGAGATTTTAGGGTTGGTGTCACCCCCGCCCAGGGGGCTGCACGTGGTAACGTGATTTTTTGCCAAACTTGTGTCCCCCTCGAAAACAAAATCGACGGGTCTGAGCGTTTTTCCAAAAAAAAACTGAGCTGCCAGTAAATGCGTCTGTTTCGTTTTCGATGCGTCACCCTGTATTGAAAACTTGTTTATACATATTTAAAAATAGAGAGAAATTCCCAACACGGCCAAATGCATTCAATTAATACGAGGATTAGAGAAGACTTTTATATACTATCCTATAGAACTCAAATTACGTGTAAGTCCCCAAATATTTATGACCTAAAAATGTTTAACCTACTTCCTTTGGAAACCACAGTCTAAAGACATTTAAGAATCGTTTAAAAGACTATTTGATTGAAAATAGCTTTTATTGAGTGGGAGAATATCGTGATATATGCAGTTAAATCTTATTTTTTACTATTTGATTGTTTTTTGTTAGATATAGGTTTTTTTAGATTTGAAAATGTACGACAATTCCTATACAGTGTTTCTTGTCTAGAGGAAATAAATAAATAGCAGTTTTGGGATACGTAGCACTTGTCAACAGCCAAAGCACTCGAGGACTGGCTACTTCTTCAGGATTTACGTGCTCAACAATACAAAGAATTTTGAAACAATAAATTTCACCTGTACAAGATAAAACTTGTCCATGACCTTAATGAAGGCGGTTTTGATAGAAGGTTGGAGTTTTGAAAAATAATGCCCCAACGTTTAATCAACAATGCAAATCTGTTATTCAATATTTGTTTCGATAGGTACACTCGCAAGATCCTGAAAAAATAGATGAGCAGGTCGTCATTTTCGGAAATCATATTGTCGGACCTTTGTTTATTCCTGGACGGGCGAGACGTACTTGGACATGTTAGAAAATGCAATAGAGCCAAGATGGTGCACCACCGCCCCATGTGCCTCCAGTACGACACCCATTTCTCGAATCAGTGGATCGGCAGGCAGATTACTTTCCTTGGGGGCACTTGAAAAGTCAAGTTTTTAGTACGAAGTCCGATTCATTCAAGATCTTCGTCAGCGGATTACGGCTGAATGTAGACAAATAACTTAAGAGATGCTTGAAAATGTGAGGAATAGATTCGAACAAAATCTTTATTATTAAATGGACACCACTTTCAGCAATTATTACCACATTGACTAACCTCTTCATATTAAATTAAAAAAGTGAATTATATTATGGCCCACCCTGTATATATGGAATATTTTATTTAATATCATACCGTCTAGGGCATTCTAAGCAAATGAATTTCCTTTCCATCTTTTGCCAAGGTGTGAGTTCTTGACTTGCAACGTCTTTATCAGGCCCAGGAGTAGCGCCACCATCACTCACAGCATCAGTTAAATCAGTCTCATCTTCCGACTCAGTACTTAATTTCATCGGTCCTGATTCTACAGTAACTGAAACTACGTCAAAAAAGGGCATCAAGTAGGTTGACTCTACATTTTCCTCCGCATAATATGTGTAATGTATGTTTGTACTATTGATGATATAATATATTAGAGTTCTTCATACAACATGTCCCACAAAATATCCTGAGTGAAATAAAGTAGTCAAAATATATACACTTATAATGAGCTTGATTATAATGGAAACTCGTATATAATGGACAAAATTTAAGGTCCTATAAATAATTGCATATAAAATACTCGGATATATTATATATACTAAGTGACATATAAATCCTCTGATGAAGATTAAAGGTGACCTGGAACCACAAGCTATAGCACCCCAAACCATAACTCCAACAGTGTGATGAACATGTCTTTCAACAAAAAACTGGATTCCTCCTTTCACCACGTCGCCTTCTAACCCTGGCACGACCATCGTGCATGCCTAAACAAAATCGAGACTCGTCACTAAAGACAATACTGTTCCATTCCTGATCCCAGAGTGACCGTTGTCTGCACCACTCAAGGCGATTACGTCGGTGTTCTCGAGTTAAAGTGAGGACCCAGTGTGGCCGGTATGAAAACAAGCCAAAACTTCTCATTCATCGCTAAACACTTCGCATGCCAATAGGTCTTCCGTGTTCTGCAAACCATTCATTTGCAATGGAGCTGGTAGTGGAGAAACGGTCCCTTAAGGCCAATAATCTTAGGCGGCGATCTTCACGGTCTGTTGTTCTACGGTGGCGTCCAGTGCCCCTTGCTCTTTGCATACGGCCTTCTCGAAGCCATGCCTGACAACACCTAACCACAGTGTCTACACTTCTTTGCACTCTAACTGCAATTGCCCGAAAAGAAAGTCCAGCTTCCCGAAGTCCCACTATACGGCCCCTATCAAACTCACTAAGTTGACGAAATCGTACAGGTCTCCGTGCTCTAGGCATCGTAACCGATCGTAAAGGATGTCAAGAACCAAAATCCGCCAACGTTGATTCTTTACTGCGGCTGAAATATTCATTTTTAGAGCGTTAGTGAATTAAAAAAAAAGCAGTATAAAAACCGGAATGTCCAACTGATAAGGCTGAAAATTTTTTCACTTGTTATTTACAGTAAGATAAATACATTCACCAACTTTTATTAAAATAAAACCATTTAAACTGGGTGTTCGGATTTATATGTCACTTAGCATATTAGAGATATAAACATGGCGAAACGTGCATTCACTTTACACGGAAATGTCACAATAATTAGTGAGCTTGAGCAGTGTTCATCTCAAGCAAATATATGTGCTCGTGTGGCTATAAAAAAATCCACTGTGTCAAATATTTGAAAAAACCATGACAAAATTAGAAATGACGAAATCAAATAGTCAAAAGAACAAAATGCGGCTATCGCTGCATCCCCAAGTCGATGATATGCTGTTTAAATGGTTTCAACAAAAGCGTGCTAATAATTTTCCAATAAGTGGACCTATGCTACAAATAAAGGCTGAGGAATTTGGAAAATTGATGGGAGATTACTTCAAAGGTAGTTCCGATTGGCTAGACAGGTTTAAGGAAAGACGTAACATTGTTTTTGGAAAAATGTGTGGTGAGTCAGCTTCAGTTGACAAGAACGTTACCAATGACTGGTTTTCTCAAGTTTGGCCCGTAATATATAGTGATTATTCAGATGATAACATATTCTATTCAGACCAGGATATTTTATAGAATGCTAAAAGGTGAAACTTGCAATGGAGGGAAACTATCAAAAGAGCGAATAACTATTATGATTTGTGCTAATGCTTCTGGTACTGAAAAACGGAAAGGTAAGTGAATGAATAGAAATTCATGTTCTTATTTTTTGATATTCAATGACAGTGCTGCAAATAATTTATGGGTTTTTCAAAAATATTAAAACAATTCCCGTCGATTATGTCGGAAATAATAAATCTTGGAGGACTTCATCAATTTTTAAAGAATATTTAAAAAAGTGGGACGCTGAACTTGTTAAGAAAAATCGTAAAATTTTGCTCTTGGTCGATAACTGCCCCGCTCATCCAAATGTTTCACTTAATAACATCAACATTCAATTTTTTCCACCCAATGTGACATCAGTTCTGCAACCAATGGACCAAGGTGTCATTTGGAGTCTTAAACAAATGTATCGGAAACATGTGTTGATAAAAATTATGAAGCTTCAAGAAGATGTTAACATCACCATTTTAGATGCTATAAATTTGCTTACTATTGCATGGGAATTGGTTACTCCAGAAACAATTCGTAATTGATTTCGCCATGCTGGTTTAGTGACAAACATAACTGAAATAGTCAACGATTTTAATCCAGAAGATGAAATTCTATTCAGTGATTTACTGAAAATTAATAGTTTACTGAATATAGATAAATTTAATGAGTATGTAAATGTTGACAATAATTTAATAGCAACACAGGAGTTGTCAGACTCCAATTTGGTTAATGAAAGATCCGTTGATAAAGAACAGGAAGACGAACTAGAAAACAACGATGAAGAAGAGCTGCCAGTGACAACTAAGGAGGCATTAGACAGCAAGAAGAAGACAGTACAGCCACAGTTACCAAATTAAATAAAATTCAAATTGCTGTTCTAAATAATTATACAAAATTTCAAAATTACGTATAACTTTTTTGTATGTATCTTTATTTATGTAATACATACATGTCAAACAAACACATTTTAAGCTTTTAATATGTTATTCCTGCTGATTTTTTCATTAAAAAAAGTGTTTTTTTTTAAGATGTCATCCGTCTATAATAGACTATTTGTTACAGTCCCGCCGAGTCCATTATAAGGGGGTTGCACTGTTTATAGATAGAATGAAACATCTTGCTCGATTATTATTCATTCTCTGGTTTTAATATTCATCATACTAAGTTACCAAGATATGTTCAACTACAGTCTGCATTACCAAGATCTTCTAGGAAAATAGGTGTATTTTGACCAGCTAAAACTCAAATTTCTTGGAATAAATGCAGCTTTGTCCAACCGAAAATGTTCTTAGTTGGGAAGATACGAAATCAAGTGTGCATATGAATACTGTCCTTAAATTCAAATTCAACAAAGGTAAACTTAAGCTGAAAACATTGCCTACAGGCAATTGTTAAAAAAATATGTACATGCATCAAATTGTTTTAGCAAGTTTAATTATTTTTTCTTTAATGTTGAAAAACTTCTTGTACAAATCATCTCAGGAACAAAGTGGATGATTAAATTTTTTGTAAAACTATGTGTAAATCCAATACCTATATGTTGTATGTCATATAAATTTTCAAGACATTTTCATAAATTTACCAGCCAAAAAGAGGATAGTGTGGTACCAAAACAACAAGTAAGCATATGCAAATCAAATACCATCGTCTGTCTTCTCTCCTGTGGCATTATGTTCAGTGGTATCTCCACTTGTATCAGCAACTGTTGTATTTTGGATTCCAGTTCCTGATTGACCTTCAGTATCTGCATTATGAAGTTGAGTGCTGTCTGGAGCACCTGATTTTTTTGCTTCTGCATTAGTTACAGGTGCACTGTTTACTCTAGAATGTGTTCTGCTTTTGCTATGTTTTTCTTTCTAAAACAAAAATATTCCATGTAAACACTCTGTTTTTAATCTGGTTTTTGTAGCCATTTATCTTATTCATAAGCATGGATAAAAATAATTCAATGGTAAATACAACCATAATAGGGGATTAGGGAATAAAGTGGGATAACATACAAATATGCGGCCGATTAATGTCTTGCCCGATGTCGAGAAGCTGTTCGAAGGGATAATATAGGAACAAATCATAGAATTCAATGAAGAAAAAATTTTGATAGAAAATCAAGCTGGATTTAGAAAAAGAAGAAGTATAGATGAGAAAGAATATATTGCAACAGTATTTTTAAACTTCAAAAGGGCATTTGAGACTACAGATAGGGAAAATTGTTAATGAAATTGCATCACTATGGCTTTAAAGGATCAGTATTACACCTTTTTCAAAATTATTAAGTAAATAGAAGTCAAAAAACTATAGTTGGAAATATTTTCTCAAGTGTTCAAAATATATCAGTAGGGGTGCCACAGAGGAGAAAATTAGGGCCGTTACTATTACCAGCACATTTAGAGAACTTCACAAAATTAAATAGTCATTATCATAACTACGAAACTAGAGGCCGTATAGATTTTCATTTGCAAATTTGTAATAGTAGCATAACTAGTAAATCTATATTTCAAAAGGGAATATTTAAATTTATAAATTGAATAATGATATTAAACAGAGTTCGAATTTAAAAATGTTTAAGGTGAAATTAAAAAGAATCACTTTATGACTAATCAAAATGCATAGTGACGTAATTTTAATTTTAATAGACAAGAATGTAAAATTACAGAAAATGGATTGAAGAAAAATATGTAACCAAATCATTATACAAAATTGACATTCTAGCATTAATGCTAAATAAATCTTCAACAACAACAAAAAAGTGGTGAGTATTTGCACCACATATTTGCACATATTTGTAAGCAAAAACTAGTTTACCTTTTATCCCTAGCATATTTTCTAGTGCATTTTCAATTACATTCTTCTATCTGCTATATTCGTTTAACTAATCTCGGTTAATCAAGCAAACTTTCAAGTACTGATATTCTATGGCAAATCATACACAGGACCGCATTCAAGGGGGGGGGTCTTCTATTTAACACTTTTTTCCGCGAGGGTTTCTTTAAAAAGATTTTAGTATCTTCAAAACCGTCAACTGGTATGAACTAAAATTTTGCATGTGGATTTACCACACTATTGTCACATTCAAGTCTTTACTTATAATTAACGTGCGCCAGTGGCGGAGATACAGGGGATTAAAAGGCATTATTTTTCCAGATAAAACATTGCATTTTATCGCCAGGTTGCAGACATTGCACATTTGCTGATGGTAAGGATGTAAAACTTCCCTATTTAAAATTCTCCACACAAGACTTTGGGAACATGGTACCTGAGCTGCAATCTGCCTAGAACTTGTACTATGATCATCCAATGCCAAATCAATCACTTCCAGTTCCTCTTGAACAGTATGCCAGACACCATGGCCTCTAACTTAGGGACGATTGGCACTGGTGCATGTTAATTTTAAGTAAAGACTTATGAATATGGACAATACTTAGGTAAATCCACATTCCAAGTTTTAGTTCATTACAGTTGACAGTTTTGAAGATTTAAAAAAAAATGGTTTTTATTTTTAAACACCCTGTATCTTTTTAACGAAGCCCTCAAGGAACAAATCTTACACAGAAGACCCTTAGAGTAAGGTCTTGTATATGATCTTTCAGTTTTGGTTACGACTTTTGAATTATCCTATATATAAATGTGAATTTCAATCAGCATCATGCCTGAATCACAATACAGAGAGACATAAAAAAGTACCTTATTAGTGGTGAGAAATGTTCCACAGGTGAGAAACTAGTTTTATCAACAAAAACTCAAAATAAAATGGCATCAAGTAATTCAAAAGGATATAGTATGAAGTATGCTGGGTACTGTTGCGTCTTGTAGAACTTTGGATTTCACTGTTTTTTCACTTGAAACTTATAGAGGGTCCTCTGATAAATTATTTTACATCATAAAAAGTGTGGCTGAAGCCAAATTTTTTCCCCAAAATACTGTATTTTTTAGCAGTTATTTCCACCTCTAGACGCTGACGTCTGTGGATATGTCATATATGAGAGGCACTTGCCTGCGGTGTTGCCGGATTGGACTCTGTATTTAGGGGAAAATATGAAAAGTGGAAAATTCATATACACTTATTATATTAATGAAACACAAAAACAAAAAACTGAAACAAACCGTAGTAAAATTAAAAGTCATTCTTACTAAGTATAAAACAAAAAATAACAAACAGCAGTAAAATAAAAAGCGATTCTAAGTGATTATAAAAAAACAAAAATTAAAACAGTAGTAAAACAAAAAACAATTCCATTTAATTATAAAAAAACAAAAAATAACAAAGAGTAAAATAAAAAGCAATTTAGATGGAATAAAATTGTTCCTCGTTTTACTACTGTTTTTACTTTTTGTTTTGTGTTGTCACTTAGAATTGCTTTTTATTCAACATGGAACTGTTTTTTTTGTTTTACTACTGTTTTTATTTTTTGTTTTTTATAATCACTTAGAATTGGTTTTTATTTTACTGCTGTTTGTTATTTTTTGATTTTTATAATTACATGGAATTAGTTTTTGTTTTACTACTGTTTTTATTTTTTGTTTTTTATAGTTGTAATTTATCATTTTTTAGCTTACTACTGTTATTTTTTGATTTATACTTATTAGGAATCGCCTTTTATTTTGCTACTGTTGTTTGTTTCAGTTTTTCGTTTTTGTCATTTTGTGAAAAGCGTGCTTCATCCACACTTTTTTTGTTTCTAAATAATCTATCAGACTACCGTCTAAAAGATTTAAGAGAAAAAACAGTGAAATCTGAAGTTCTACAAGACGCAACAGCACCCTATGCTGAACATGTTTAGATTTTATTGGCAGAAAATTGAAATCCCATTTGGGAGAGTAGAGTATTTTTACTCTATATTCACACACAGTCAGGTACAGAGCAGCATTTATACAGAGTACAACATCAACTATTCCTGCACTGAGGCTATCTAAACACTGTGTAAACAAGCTTAAGTTCAAATTACTCTTGAACTTAAAATTTGGAAAAGAGGACATCTGATATTTCCACTTTGAGGTGGTTGAGTAAATAATACGAAATTAAGGTAAAGTGATAGCCTTGGGCGTCGAAATGTAGTGTGTATTGTTGTGTATAATAGAGCCTTGTTTACTTTTTATGCGAAAAAGTCTGTATTGATATACCCTCGCTCACCTCTTTCTTTCTAGACGTATCCACCATCAAACCAGTGATCTCCAAACTCTCAACAAAATCATAAACAGCATTGAAATTCCTCCCAGGTACCTCGATAGTACCTTTATAAATTAACTCTATCAGATACTGCAGCTGGTCTATCGCTATTCCGTACATGTATACGGAAGAATTTTGATCGCTATCCAGGAAAATTTTTCGGAAATGCGGGCTCACCGCTGCTAAAACCAGCTTGTGCACCCTGATGGACCCGTTTCTGCACCATAATGTACAGTCTGTCAGTAAATCGTTCTGCAGCAGAGATTTGAATGTTTTTTCAAGATTTTGCAGGTGGCCATCGGTACATATTCGTATTTTTCGTTTCATTTTTGCACTTTGTTTTCGTTCGTTTACACTGGACGCCGAAAGACAGAACTTGAAAGTGAGGTTATGTGGATTTTCAGAGCAACATAGTACAGTGATTGTAGAAGACTAGAGAAAATAATTCTACACTATAGTTTATTCACCGAATCAAGTAGTTACGTCAAATAATGACAGTAACGCACAGGGTTGCCACATTAATTAAAACTACTAGATCCTAGGACGTTTTACAAAATCTTCGATGCCTTCCCGCAACCAACATTACCGAGCGAATGTTTTATAAACGCTAGAGTTAATACAAATTCTATTTTACTACCTAATACCTCTTTTACTGACTGTAAAGGCAATAATGGAGCTACATGATCTTGTTCGGTTTCAAAATATTTCGTCATAGAAATGACGAATTATTTTGCTTGTCGACTCAGAGGTTTCGGCATTTTAGCAAAATGGTTAAAATGATACCTTTAAGTTTTGAAAAATACTGTTAAAACTGTTACCAACACTTGCTTGACACTCAAATTTACTGAATAAGACGTAACTGCTTTGTTTCAGTGAATACACTATATTACCTATTTTACAGTGAGTAACTCGTACAAAAATACGTGATGACTTTTGTAATTTTAAAGCAAGACGTGAATATTATTTCGTTATAAAAATCAGAATTCATGATACTAACTTGTTTTGGGAATTTTTTAGGGTGATTCTTACAAACTAATGCTATATTCCCGACGTCCAAAAAATTATCCGAGATACTGTAGCGCAATCTCTGAGCATTGTCACAGCTGTTTCTCTGTTTACTATATATATATATATATATATATATATATATTTAATTTGGAAAGGTTAGTGTCTCATAGATGGCGCTGTAGCCCAGTATATGAGCATATACGAGCATATAAGTGGCTACAGTGCGATCTGTGAGACCTTTTAAGGTAAATATAGTAAATAGACAAACAACTGTGACCAATTCTCATAGATGACGCTATACACTGTATCGCATTTTATCTCACATAATTTTGTTGACACTTGAATAGAGCATTAGGTTGGCTAAGAAAATATAATAAGAAAGAACTATAGAAAAGTTTAGTAGATTGTTGCAGTTTGAAATTTCAGATAAACAAAAATTGCGTCATTAGTGAGTAAATTAGGAAAACTCAGTATTCAAAATTTTTTGACATTACGCCCTGGATCATAAAAAAATTGGAAAATGTCTGAAAGCGAGGAATCGGTTCCTTGAAGTCATTACGGAAATATTCTACTACGCCTAACGATATCATCTGATTATCTCCGAATATTTCCAACATCGGATTTGTAGGTTGTAATACATTCTCACCAAATGTCGAGGTGATCAATTGAAATTATTGAGAACTAACGAATTTGAAAATATATAACAGATATATCCGCCCCTGTATCAATTCCAATGCCATATATCACTTAACACCCAATGTAACAAAAAAACACTTGAGCATTATTGCTAAATAATATTATATGCGAGTATACCCAGTATTTATTTCGGTATTCAAACTAACTTCACTGTACTATCAGCTCCTTAAAAGCACAAGGCCAACGATCGTAGCATGTCCGCGGCGCGTAGCCAATAAAATGCTTGCACTGCACTGTGTTTATTCTATGAAAACACTCCGGATTTTTGTTGTTTTATCGATATTAAAGATTCAATATTTAATCAATCTAAAATCGCATGCACTGCACTAAAATTATCGTATTTCATTCTGCACTTCACACCGATTAACTGAACGCCATTTGCGAATAAACTGGGCAAGAAAAGGCGAGGGGGGCTAGACAGTAGACAGAGAGCTGTATCGATTTATTTCTGTGCTGCCCCCCCTCTACATCGAGCTCCCTACGGAATTAATTATTTTGTTCAGAGTGGGGTTAATTCCGGTTAAGTAATTTTAATTTAACGACTTAAATTTATGCATTGTAATGAAAATAATAATAAGTATTTTAGCATTTGAATTCAGATTATACTATATGATCTGATTTTTAACAGCTTTTACATTAGATCAGTGTTTCTCAACCGGTAGCGGGGCGTGTCTATGGGGGTCACGAACTATTTATACATAGAGAAGAATTAAATAGTTACTGATAAATACATAGTGACATATCTTTATTTTCATCTGACTCCAAAAAAAGTAGGTATTGGATATTGTCAGGAAATGCAAAATATGAAACAACAAATTATTTCTAGAAAGATAGCTGGATTTTTATTGATCACATTTCATAAAAAGTTAACGGTACGAGTAGAAATGCCTGGGAAATGCAAACACTTTTTGTTATTGGCTGTATTTCTTGAACATGAACGGGAGGTCGGGCAATTTGTAGTACATTTTGACCATCATGACCTCTGGACCCAAGGGCGTACCCAGCTCAAAACGGAATGGGGGCACCTGTTCGATATTTTTGTTTCTATATGCATTTCATTGTTTTATCCATTTATTTAGAGTCTTCCACGACGATTTGACAATTCATATTTATATGGAAAACTATACTAGGGTTACTTTTATGAAAAATTCAAGCAAATATTCCGCGAGATGCGTTTTTAAGTAATAATTTAGTCGTGCATTTTATAAAATATATAAAAACGCAATTTTGACACCATTCAACCGACCCACATCTCCCATCGTTTAGAAGATCACACTGGTGAAAATATGATAAATTTGTTTTTCAAATCATTCTAATATAAACTAGGTACATCCCTCTACATATTATAATATATAAAACTATTTTTGGCTGTGTGTTATAATGGGTGATTTTTTTGCTAGTATCTTTTTGGCAACACTGTTTTTGACAGATGACGCGTGAATCGTGTCTTGTGTCATTGTCAAACTTGTTCAGTTTGGTCTATAATTTAACCATGAATCGACTTACGAACGAACAACGCTTGCAAATTATTGAATTTTACTATCAAAATTCATGCTCGGTTAAGAGAGAGCATCGAGCACTGCTTCCAATTTATGGGCAATTTGGTCGGCCTACTGAGCGAGCTATTCGGAAGCTTGTGACTAAATTTCGAACCCAGTTTACATTATTGGACATTAAACCACCAACACCCAGACGTAGAGTGAGGACTGAAGAAAATATTGCGGCTGTATTCGCCAGTGTTAGTGATGACCGTGAAATGTCGATTCGCCGCCGTTCGCAGCAATTGGGCCTCTGTTACTCCACTACGTGGAAAATTTTGCGACAGGATTTGAGTGTAAAACCTTATAAGATACAGCTGGTGCAAGAATTGAAGCCACACGACCTCCCACAACTTTTCCAATTTGGTAAAGTTGGAGGAAGATCCATATTTCTATCGAAAAATTGTGTTCAGCGACGAAGCTCATTTCTGGTTGAATGGGTACGTTAACAAGCAAAATTGCCGCATCTGGAGTGAAGACCAGCCAGAAGCATTGCAAGAGCTACCAATGCATCCCGAAAAAATCACTGTTTGGTATGGATTATGGGCCGGTGGCATCATCGGGCCGTACTTCTTCAAAGACGACAATGGCCGGAACGTAACTGTGAATGGCGAGCGCTACCGTGCGATGATAACAAACTTTTTTTGCCCAAAATGGAAGAGCTGGACTTGGCTGACACGTGGTTTCAACAAGACGGTGCCACATGCTACACCGCACACGAAACAATGGCCCTATTGAGAGGCGAGTTCGGTGAACAGTTTGGGGCCCGTCAATTGGCCGCCTAGATCGTGTGATTTAACGCCGTTGGACTATTTCTTGTGGGGGCCATGTTAAAGCTAATGTCTACAGGGATAAACCAGCAACGATTGACGCACTGGAAGCCAATATTGAAGCATTTATTCGTGAGATACCGGCCGATATGTTGGAGAGAGTGTGCCAAAACTAGACCTTGCGCATGGGCCATCTCGACTCAAATGAAGATTTAATCGTTTTTTTCAAATTTTTTGTGTTTTTTTTGAAAATCAAATCCTATACCTCTTAAAAAATCACCCGTTACAACGAAATGTTGGGAATCTCCAAACTGGCGATACGGCAGACCGAAATATGTGAGTGAGATGCAATAAGCATTGACAAGTCTAGTTACATGGAATCTCGTAGAAGAAAAACATAATAAGGCAGTGCATTTTTGTCACACTAGGACTGTACTTATGCGATCTGTATTCCTCATCACAACAGACACTTAAAACCACCAAGTAGTTGACGTTAATCAAAAAACTGCCTCAACTAGGTGCTTAACAATGGTATTGTTTAATCGAATAATAGAGCAGGAAGAGATAGATAATAATGCGACACTGACCTTTTCTTGCTCAGTCCGTCTACAAGACTGTTCCAGATAATTCCGAAAGTAATTGACTAACTGATGAACGTCCATCAATTCAGCTCCGTTTGATAAAACATCTCTTGAGATTATGATTAATAAAGAATATATGGTATGGTAAAATTATTGCAAAAATATTTAATGGCTGTTAAATATAAGATAAACAAATGGAGGATTTTTAGAATAATTCCACTTGTCAATATGACGTCACAGATTCACATATTTAGTATATTAGAGCCGTTTTACACACAAGAGAATTACTCCGAAAATTATGGTCATAATTATGCTGAAAATTTGCATGTACAAAATATTGAAGTTTTTCTCTACAACCTGTATGCCACAAGCAAACAAAATTTCGGAGTAATTCATATGATACGCCTGCGCATTAGAGTAATATTTTCGAATGGAGATAACCTTAACGGGTATGACGTCCAATATAATCGGAAAGACAACAGACGTCGATGATTTAAACTTATTTTTGAAATCCCCTACTGAGCGAGGGCCGTGGCAAATGCTTGTTCCGGAAGTCGTTGTATCCAGTATACAACTTCTTCCCGTCCAAGTGATTGCGCACGCGTTAAGGAATACCTCAGTACCGATTGCCGGGTGGCGGTACAAGTCCGCCAACGGGCCACTTTAGGTCTATTTAACATCACTAATACGTAAAAAGAAGGTGGTAGACAAGGACCAGTCGACCGAGGCAGTACCACCCGCTAGCTTTTCCCAGGGTGTCTTATAAATGTCCGCATGTTTCCACACCTAAGCTATGCAATCGGTTATCTACCAAAACAAAGAAATTAATGATGATGGATCCCTCGAGCACTAAAAACTCCGGACGTAAACTCACTCCACTCTCGGAATGTCCGGGTGGAGGGTGGGCTCGAGGGAACAACATCGAAGATAAAATTTGTTTTTCGAACATCTGCGGGATCAACAGCAACATTGATGCTGTTCATCACTACCTGCAATCCAATCGTCCCGCCGTGCTTTTCTTGGCGGAGACAAAAATCTCAGAGGCTGCACCGATTAACCATCTCAACTTCCCAAACTACGAGGTGCACTCCAATCTGAGAAAGAACGGGGGAGTTGTGGCTTTTGTCCGCAGCAGTCTTTCCTGCTCCAGGGATCTTTCTTTGGAATCAGACCGGAAGGACATTCTGTGGCTTCGCCTCAACTCCAAAACATCACCCAAATTTATTTGCTGCCTTTATCGCTCTCCCTCGAACCATAACTGGGATGACCTACTCGAATACCTCGCCGTCCAGATCGACTTCCTGAACATCAATCACCCCGCTTCAGAGGTAGTTCTTCTCGGTGATTTCAATGCCCATAATGAGCTTTGGTTGGGCTCAAACAAGACCGATGCAGCAGGTCGTGCAGTCGAAGCGTTCGCTCTTACTCAAGGGCTGACCCAGCTGGTGACGAGCCCTACTTTTTTCCCCCGCGTCTCGTCACACGCCAGTAGCCTGCTAGATCTCTTTCTGACCACGCATCCTGCCCCTTACAGCACTGCCGTCCTGTCCCCCCTGGGTAACTCAGATCACGGTGTTGTGGAGGTTAGGTTTCGGTCAGAAGCCGCTGTGGCCGCAGAAACTCGCACAGGCCGCAAAACTTGGCATTACGGACATGCCGACTGGGAGGGGCTCAGAGACTTCTTCTCTAGCTTTCCTTGGAGAGATGTCTGTTTCACTGACGCGGATGCGTCGACTGTCTGTTCTTCAATAACCGAAATTATCCACGTCGGAATGGAGGAATACATCCCTCACACAGTGAAAGTTCCTAAACCAGGGTCCAACGGCTGGTTCAACAAATCGTGTGACACTGCTCGCCAGCAGAAGATCAAGGCCCACAGAACCTACTTACAAAACCCCACTGTAGAGAACAGACAAGCCGACGTCGAGTCCAGAAACAAATATAACGAAGCGGTTCGCAATGCCAAAACCCAGCATGATATAAAAGTTAGGCACAGGGTAATGTCGCAGCGCAATGGCAGTCGGTCTTTCTGGACGCTGGCCAAGCAGATTGAAAAGAACTTCTCACACAGTAGCCTTCCACCACTTACGTGTCAGGATGGAACTATTGTATTCGACTCAAAGGCCAAGGCAGAAGTGCTAGCCAAGATCTTTGCTGCCAACTCCACCATGGACGTCCCCACCAACGCCCAAGTGCCGTCAATTCAAAGGGTTCCCCACACTATGCGGGAGGTAACATTCAGGCATAAGACCGTAAGACGAGTGCTCTTGTCGCTCGACATCAACAAAGCTTCTGGTCCGGACTTGATTCCTGCCATTGTACTGAAGAGATGTGCAGCTGAGCTTGCTCCAGTTCTTTCGCGTCTCTTCCAGATATCTTATGAATCCGGCACCTTCCCAGAAAACTGGAAATTTGCTCATGTACAGCCCATCCCAAAAAAAGGATCTAAAACCGACCCTTACAACTACAGGCCTATAGCTCTGCTTTCTGTTATAAGTAAAGTGATGGAGAGGTGCATAAATCGCGAGCTTCTGGACTACCTCGAACGTCACAGCTTGATTAGCGACAGGCAGTACGGTTTCCGGCACCAACGATCCACAGGGGACCTCCTAGCTTACGTCACGCAACTGTGGAGTAAACTCATCCAGTCTCATGGTGAGGCTCATGTCGTTGCTCTTGACATCACGAAAGCGTTCGATCAGCTGTGGCACGCTGCCCTCTTAAGCAAACTTCCATCCCACGGCCTCCCAGAAAAGCTTTGCAGATGGGTGGCTGACTTTATCTCTGGCCGCAAGATATCCGTCGTAATTGACGGATTCTCCTCTTCATCCCACAACGTCAACGCGGGTGTTCCCCAGGGATCGGTCTTGGCTCCAACACTGTTCTCTTACATATCAACGACCTCCTTTCCTGCACGATCAACCCAATCCACAGCTTCGCTGATGACAGCACTCTACATGCAGGAATTCAGAGTGACAAGCCGATCTCTGCCGCTGAGCTGGAAAAAAGAAGACTAGCGACGACTTCTTCTCTGACAAGAGACCTGGAGGCTATCACTGCTTGGGGACGCAACAATCTTGTACAGTTCAATGCTTCCAAAACACAGTACTGTACCTTGACGAACAAAAAGCGTCCTAGCGCTCATACAGTTTCGATGGACGGTCGAGTTCTACCAAAGAGCCACTCATTTCGGCTGGTCGGAGTCCAGATCACCGAGGACCTGATCTGGCACGAACACATCTCTTCAATAGCTGCAGCTGCTGGGAAAAAGCTGGGCTATTTGTTTAGGGCTAAGAAGTACTTTTCTCCGCATGACCTTCTCACTCTATACAAGGCCCAGATAAGGCCTAGCCTCGAGTATTGCTCACACATTTGGGGTGCTGCCGCCCCGACTACATTGTCCATGCTCGATGCTGTCCAGAGGAGGGCGGTCCGACTGATCGATGACTCTTCTCTAACAGACAGTCTCGGGACTCTTTCGCACCGGCGGGCCGTCGGCGATCTAGCTCTTTTCTATCGCTACACCAACGGGCTTTGCTCCTCAGAGCTCTCTTCCATGATGCCGCCGCGCGATGCGCCTGCCAGACAGACCCGCCTGACTTCGGCGTCCCATCCTAACCGTGTCAAGCTTCGTGCATCCAGAACCGGCCGATACGACCGCTCCTTTGTCCCGAGGGTGTCTAGATTGTGGAACAATCTACGGGAGGAAGCTTTTCCCAGTTCTACTAACCTTAGGCAGTTCAAAAATCGTATTAACAAAATTTCTTTGGGATCATCATAGCAGCCGCGGTGTTCCGGCATTTAGGCTTCTGCCTGCGCGGCTGTTTCGATATAAAAAAAAAAAAAAAAAAAAAAAAAAAAAAAGATCTTGGTTAATATTATAAAACTTCTCAATGCTTGGACTATCGCATCCAGCGCCTGACGCCGCAAATTTCTGTTTTTGTAATTGGGTGACGTCACAGGTTTGGCCATTTTTGGAACTCCTCCAACAACAGCGTAAATTCTTGCCGATTCCACGACATTATGAATAAACAATAACAATAAACGCTCCTTCGTACGACTCGAACAGGACCACTCCCACAAATGTTAAGTGAGGTTATGTTGTTGTTGTTGTCGTTGACATTTGATATTGACATGCACGGAAATAACCCTCTGCGCCGATTCTCGCGCATATTCTATAGAACGGGTTTTATATTTTTACCATGAAAATTTTCACAAGAATTCTTTTACGTGTAATAAGACAGCAAACATTTTCGGCATAATTATGACCATAATTTTTGGAGTAAATCTCTTGTGTGTAAAACGGCTCTATATCGGCAAAGACACCCACTTATCAACTCACATAATCTCGGTGACTATATTTCAAAGCGGAAAAGGGAACTTTCCCAATTATAGGCGGTCCAAAGATTAGGGGGCAGACCGACGGAAACGAGTGGGTGGCCAACTGAGAATGCGAGGTACTGTATCTGGGAACTTATCCATCGTAAAGGCTTGCGGCTATTACTGAAACGGCCAAGAGAAAAACCTGCAAAATATATTCAAGTTTCTGAAATGCTCACTAAAGGGCGTAACTTCAATCTTGAATCTAAAAAAGTGATGTTTCTGTGACTTCCGCTATATATTAACCTAACTAGGAAATACCTGATCTTTAAGTTCGAAGAAAATCTGTAACTTTTTTGTTCGATATTTTTGCTGTATCTTTAAAAATAAAGTGGTGGGGGGTATTCAAAGGTTTGCGTAAACACACCCTGTATCTCCGAAACTACTGAGTCGATTTCTATAAACTTGGGCTCGTTGAAAGGAGCTATTCTTGGGCTATAAACGTTATAATATTTGAAGTTTTGTTATTTTCACATGTGACCGCTAGAGGGCTTTTTCGACATTCCGACAGAAATGGTTAATTTTCTCAAACTAAAATTTAATGCATTGGTATAATTTTTTTATGAAAAAGTATCTAAATGACGTCTAAACAAGCTCGCAAAAACGCATCTCGATATCTTGTTCTAACCTAAAATTTTGGACAAAGAAAATTTTATACGAAATTTTTTTTAAACTAATTTTTCTGGAATTTCTTTAAAGATAAAAATTTAAGGTATTCCAGAATAAAATTTTCTTTGGCCTAAATTTTAGGTTAGGAACAAGGTATTGATGCGATTTTCGCGAGCTTGTTTAGACATCATTTAGCTACTTTTTGATAAAAAAAATCATACTAATGCATTTAATTTTTTGAGGAAAACAAAACAAAAAGGTTCACATTATCCTCGACTTTAAATATCAGGTATTTTTGTTAGGCTAATATAACGGAATTCTCAGAAACATTACTTTTTCAGATTCAAGATTGCAAATACACCACCTAGCAGCCATCTCAGACACTTGAAAATATTTTCCAGATTTTGTATTGGCCGTTTTGATAATAACTGTCTTTGCCTATACAATGGATAGGTTCCCAAATACAGTAGCTCGCATTCTTAGTTGATCACCCTGTACATGTCATGTCAAACAAGCAGTTCTAAGCATTTTGGTCATAGTCACAAAATATTTTTGGAGGGGTGAAGATTTAAAAATATTACCAATCAGTTTTTGATCGTTTTTCAAATTCGCGATGATTTGGGATAAAGTCAAAAAAAGGAAGCCCCAAAAAAGTTATCCCAATTCTTGAATAACCACACACATTTTTATTTATCCACTACTGTAACTGTACTAGCATATACCGTAAACGAAGCAAATAATAAAGTGTATTAATTTTATCGATTGAAGTATTCCAGACATTTCGATCTTTTATTGGTGTTTTTATTTTTGGTGGTTTGTTCTTTTTATCAACGTGTTCCATTTGATAACACTCTTATGTGCATTGTTTATGTTCCTGTATTTATACAGGGTGTTGAAGTTTGAAAATATTTTTTTTTCAATATCTTCAATCTGTAAGTTTCTGACAGGAAATAAAAATTTGGCTAATACATTAACCCATTCTACAGGGTGGCCCATCCATGTGTGGACCGAATATTACTCATAAATACATTTTGGGAAAATCTATTTATGGCATGTCATACATGGCATGTGAGGGCACATTTATTAAATATTGGCAATTATACAGGGTGTCCCAGTTTTGACCTTCGTATCAAAGTTGTGATTTTTTAAATGGACTGCCTCAAATTGTATTGCATATTTGGATAAACCAATTCAAAAGAAGAAGATTGATATAACATACTATGGGGTTTTGGTAATTAGCTACTGAGATGTGAGGTGTTTTGTCCAGAAAAACCGTCCACTTCGGCAACCCCTCCATCCGCCATTTTCAAATTTGGAGTGCTGAATTTTGTATAAAAAAACTCACACACCTCAGCTTTTATCTTATTTGTTACTTTTTCGAATTTTCATTTTTGCTCATACAGGGTGGTCAAAAACGCAAATTGTACTTTTTCTCGAAAATTTCAAATCACCTCGTATATTTGTGCAAACTTGGTTTCAATCTTTTATAAGCTTTTTTTTGGTATGAGGTTTGATTCAGATAAAATGACTAGATTTTGAGTTATTAAGCTTTTAATAGAACAACACACCAAAATTAAAGAAAAAAATCACAGCATTCATGGAAACAAAAGATAAACAGTGGGCTAGTTCCATATTGGGTTTAAAATGTCAAAACTTGGAGAATATCGGTGAAAAAGCGACCATTATTGGCGATTTTTTGGGCAAACATTCATAATTCTATTGGTGGACCTGGAAAGAATGCAAGAAAGCTTCCCACCAACTAACCAAAAAGACCAAAAAGATTAGCACATTTTTTTTGTCGAATCTATATGTTCCACAAATCTATAAAAAATCGCGGTTATGTAGGATATAACAATGCAGCACGTTTTTGGTCGCCGAAAATTGGTGGCACGTCCCTTTATTAGATGTTTTTTTTTTAACTTGGTATTCTAAATCCTTTTTATCTGATAATGTCATGGTGAGTCAAAGAGATGAATAAAAAGCAATGTTATCATTTTTTTTTTTTGTCAAAAAAGCATTTTTTCTTCAATCGGAACTTGTTAACAAATATAAGTACAGCTCTGAAATTGTGTGTGAATATTTCTCTTATATCTACGAATGAAACGATTGATTACTTTTGTTGTTATCACTTTTCCTTTTTAAAAAATCTTTGCTTTTCTTGAAAACTCGACTTGCTGCGAGACGAGGCTTCAACAAAAAAACAAAAAATTTTCGAAAAGGAAAAGTTATAAGGACAAAAGTAATCACTCGTTTTATTCTTAGATAAAAGAGGAATATTCGCACACAATTTCAGAGTTGTCCTTCTATCTGTTAACAGGTTCCGATTGTAGAAAGAATAGGGGCAATTTTCACTTGTAGTTTCACGCATAGCCGTTGAGGCTACTGCTTTAGCTTTTTAAAAATGGTACGGTGGGGATGGAACAAAATAGATTTCAAGTTCAGGTTTGCCTGCCAGTTATTCTCCGTCACATCGTCCACATCTTTAACGTCTGTTTGGAAAAGGCTACTTTCCAAACACATTGAAACCAGCTCCAATTATTCCAATTCCTAAAAAAATGAAACCCACTGAGTATAATGATCTCAGACCTATCAGTTTATTACCAATTTTATCCAAAATTTTAGAAAAAATAATAAAGTTCCAATTGACCGCTTACGTAGAAAAATTCTTTATTCTTCCCGATACTCAATCCGTTTTTAGAAACAATTATAATACATCTGCCCTACTTAATCTACAAGACAATATTTTAAGTGCCTTAGATAAGAAAATGGCACTAGCGTTAAAATCTATAGACTATTGGAAGGCCTTTGACAGCATCAATCATAAATTATTACTTGCTAAATTAAATTACATAGGTCTTTGACTGTGTATCCCTTTCATTTTTCGACAGTTACCTTCATCAAAGAACTCAGTGTGTTTTTCTCAACCAAGAAATGTCTCCAGTGAGAATAATTTCCTCAGGCGTACCTCAGGGCTCTGTATTGGGGCCGCTGCTGTTCCTCATATATACGTTCGACTTAAGCAAAAGTATTGATAATTCTCATGCCCAGTCATTTGCAGACGATACGCAATTGCTCCATTATTTTAACATAGATAATGTCGATAATACTACTCAATTTACATACAAAACGATGTTAGTAAATTAATTAAAGACTCTTCAGATCACAAACTACTTATTAATTCACAAAAATCTAAAATCTAAAAACATGGTCAAAGTATCAGTATTCAGTTTTTGTTCACAAATTGCTGCTCACGTCTAAACCCTCTTACTTAAGGGAAAACATTTCATTTAATAATGGTGTTCACTGTAGAACTCTCAGAAAAAAATAATATTAGAATACCCCAGCATACGTCCACACTTTTTAAACGCAGTTTTTCTTACAATGTTGCTATTATTTATAATGACCTTCCTAAAGTATATAAAGAATTTTCATTACCCGACTTTCGACAAAAAGTTAAAACAATATTACTCAACCCTCCAAACATATAATGTACGTAGTCATTCATTTCTTATTTATTCCGTATTTAATTCAGGTTAATAATTTTTGGTGTACTTGGGTGTGCCTTTTTCTTTTTTTAATTTTTACTTTCGATGCAATGAACCAACTCTGTTTGTGGATAGCGTATACTTTTGAACATCTGCTAGCGACTATATATGGTTAAGCGTAAGGGTAGCAGCATGCTAAACTTCGCCATGTAAGTCTGACATTTGGCTATACTACAATGTAATTGTGGATAAATAAAGACGTCTATTATTATTACTAAGTTAATGTACCCTCATGACTTGAGAATTTGCGTACCTACATTTTTGGAGCTCCTAAAAATCTCGCATTATTTAAATAGCCCTCTTTGTTTCACTTTTTCTGTTCTAACACTTTGTAATATTACATTAACAATGCAAAAAACATTTATGGTTAGTTAGTATCAAAGTTTTCCCACACCATGTTTGACAAAAAAAGCTCAACATATTTTTCTGAAAATCGTCAACGCATGTCTATCCGCGAGTATGGAACCTCATTAGCAGAAGTTATCTATTTCATATATAAAATCGTCACTACTACATGTTATGATCAATTTTATTTTTATCGTCGCGCATATGCTTTGGCGTTAAAGATTAGCTGAATATATTCTCTTCGCTACGTCTCACGTGGGAGTCCACCCGATATTCTGGAAAGATTCTCCAGCCGTCGTACTGATCGTAAGCTCAACGTATTTGTTATGCTCCACTACGCTGGCAGATTGCTTATATTTTAATAATAACCAATTAGTGATGAACTATCCTTAGGAATTCATTGATAAGAATTGTCGAAGTCGATCTTCTGGAATGTTTCAACTTGACAAACAAATTTTTCATTGACCAGACAGGTACACAAATGAGCGATCCAACTTGCACAAACTTCTTACATTTTCTGGGCTCCAAAAACTACCGAATCGCAACGTCGTTGAAACGGTTTTTGGCAAGGTGTCCGAAATGATATTCTGGTATATGATAAATCTGGTATTTGTCTGTGATATGGCAGGTAGTGAGGAGGAATGTATGGGGTTGTCCAAAACGCACGCAGGAAAGTAAACGCATATTAAAACAAGAAAGATTGATATTCAAATCAAGTTGGGTAGTTTATTTTGAAGGTTCATTTATACCATTTATGTATGAAAAATAATATCGCTCAAATGTTCACCACGACTGGATTTACAGACGTCCACACGATGGTCGAAATTTTCAATGACATTTTGCAACATGGTCGGTTCTATGGCATTTATCTCGGCAATGATGTTGTTTTTGAGTTCTTGGAGGGTGGCTGGTTTGTTGACGTAGACTTTGCTTTTCAAATATCCCCATAAAAAGAAGTCCAAGGGAGTCAAATCGCACGATCTTGGTGGCCATGGCACATTTCCTCTGCGCGAAATCACGCGATCACCGAAGAAAGACTGCAATCGATGGATATTGAAGTTGGTTGTGTGGCATGTTGCACCGTCTTGTTGGAAATAAACATCGTCCATATCCATTCCTTTAAGTTGCGGCAAAAAATAGTCCTCTATCATCGCGTGATATCGCTCAGAATTGACGGTAACGGCGTCCCCGGCCGCATTTTCGAAAAAGTAAGGTCCGATGATGCCTTTTGACCACAATGCACACCACACAGTCACTTTTTGAGGATGCATCGGCTGCTCTTGATACTCACGGTGATTTTCGTTCGCCCAGATGCGGCAGTTTTGCTTGTTTACCGTCCCATTCAAAGTGAAATGCGCTTCGTCGCTGAACATGATTTTTGATGAAAAATTGGCATCAATTTGGCGGTATTCAAGTAGCCAATCTGAGAACGTTCGGCGCGAAAAATGGTCGGCCCGACGCAGCTCTTGCGTCAATTGGATCTTGTAAGCGTCTACATTCAAATCCTTCTGGAGAATGCGGAGCAAACTGGTTCTCGAAATGCCCAATTCTTGGGATCGACGCGTTGTTGATTGTTTCGGATCGTCTCTCACACTCTCCTTCACAACAGCAATATTTTCCGGTGTGCGAACGCTCCTTGGCCGGCCAGAGCCTGGCAGATTTGCCACAGAACCTGTTGCCTCGAATTTACGCACCAGACGACCGATGGTTGTTTCGTTTGGGCGGTTGTTGCAACCGAAATGTTCACGAAGCGCGCGAAACGTGTTTTTTATTTTTGCACCATTTTTGTAGTGCTCTTGAATAACTTTAATGCGGTCTTCAATCGAATACGACTGCATAGCGATCAATGGTAAACATTCAACTAACAAAATGACAAGTCGGTGACAGAAAACAAAGATGGCGTCTATGTCAAATTGACGTTTACTTTCCTGCGTCCCTATTGGACAACCCTATATAATAAAATTCAAGCGGATAACCAAATGAAAATGGTATTTACCATTTTGGATTGGTATTTACCGATCCGTTCAAGCGAGTGTGGTTATCAGTTTGGTTATAAGATCCGTGACGTCATGAATCAGCTGTTATTATGTCATAGTTATCATCGCAAAATTGTGGTATTTACCCAACTCAGGAGCAGTTTTATATTTCTGGTTATTATTTGACATGTGACAAGTTAGAATTTAGGCGGGTATTGGATATTTTTATTGTACTTCAGCTTCATTTTTGGGAAACTTGATAGAGGCTGACTTCAGTTTTAGCATAAGAGAGCACCTTATTAGTTATAATCATTACTGTTGTTGGGGACACTTTAAATCCAGTTCCTACGCTTAACAAAGTATCCTGTGTAGCCATATTAAATATGGCCATATATACTCACTGGATGATGTCCACCTGTATACGGTTTTGTTAATATCTTTTTTCATCGCTTTTTCATCATTTCTGCTAAATCAATAAATATTTTCTTTGACATGCGGAAAAGTTTAGAGAATTGAATGTTATCATAGCTACAAAGCCATGGTTCCATCAGTAAACATTTTTTTCTAAAAAAAAACATTCCGCGGTTAAAACCAACGCGTTCAAGCGATTCGAGTAACTGACGTCATCATCCCGTGTGTCATCTTGAACCATATTATAACCGCGGTACATAATACGGAAATTTTGGTTATTTGCTTCGATTTGATTTTTATATCAAGGTAATGAAGGTCACCAACTTCAATATTCAAGCCGATGCACGAGCATCATGTAAAAAAACTATAAAACGTCAAAAAAAAAACCTATAAGATGACAACTTGCAGACTAGGTAGTTTTTAGGGCGCAAACAGTCATTCCACGTTTGCTCACTAGGATCGTTGTGAACGTCCATCTATGGAGGAATCACTCAACTAAGCTACACGCATTATTGGTTGCATAGTTTTGTGAGGCCAGGTCCTTGCCTGTAGTTTTTATCTCTGAGAAGAAAGTTGGTTGAATAGCAAGATCGCATCTGGATGATTATGTGTATTGGTCTGCATGTGTATAAAACCAGTGATATTTGCTGTGTGAGAAAATCATTACTGAATATGACGGATTATTTATGTTGTGCGTTCTGAAGAGAGGTTATGTTCAAAGTTATAAATTACGAAAAACTGAGGAGAATTACGGGAAATCATCACCGCGCCCGCGTTGTGTGTAATTACTGTTAGCATGTATACTAAGTGACATATAAATCCGAACACCCAGTTTAAATGGTTTTATTTTAATAAAACTTTGTATAAGTACTTAATGAAGCATAATAAGTAAATGATGAAAATTTCAAAATGATTGCACTGCTTTAAAGCCCTTTGACCTTTAATAATGTGTGGATGCACCCTGATGTGCTACGCATTCTCCAACGCGCCTAGGCATGCTTCTGATCAGGTGGTCAATGTCCTCCTGTGGTATCTCATTCCAGGCAACCACCAACTCCTCTCGAAGTGCTTCTAGAGTCTGAGGAGGACGTTGCAAATTGAGCAATCTCCTACCCAGCATATCCCACACGTGCTCAATTGGGGATAAGTCGGGAGATCTTGGTGGCCATGGTAACGATGTGACATCATTATGTTGAAAGAAGTCTATTGTGACTCTTGCAACATGTGGTCGAGCATTATCTTGTTGGAAAGCTGGATCTGCCAGGATGTCAAGATAGGGTAAAAGATGGGGTTCTAGAACTTCGTGGATATAACGCTGCGCGTTCATGTTACCTCTGATGAAGATTAAAGGTGACCTGGAACCATAAGCTATAGCACCCCAAACCATAACTCCAACAGTGTGATGAACATGTCTTTCAACAAAAAACTGTGGATTCCTCCTTTCACCACGTCGCCTTCTAACCCTGGCACGACCATCGTGCATGCCTAAACAAAATCGAGACTCGTCACTAAAGACAAAACTGTTCCATTCCTGATCCCAGAGTGACCGTTGTCTGCACCACTCAAGGCGATTACGTCGGTGTTCTCGAGTTAAAGGGATGACCCAGTGTGGCCGGTATGAAAACAAGCCAAAACTTCTCATTCGTCGGTAAACACTTCGCATGCCAATAGGTCTTCCGTGTTCTGCAAACCATTCATTTGCAATGGACCTGGTAGTGGAGCAACGGTCCCTTAAGGCCAATAATCTTAGGCGGCGATCTTCACGGTCTGTTGTTCTACGGCGGCGTCCAGTGCCCCTTGCTCTTTGCGTACGGCCTTCTCGAAGCCATGCCTGACAACACCTAACCACAGTGTCTACACTTCTTTGCACTCTAACTGCAATTGCCCGAAAAGAAAGTCCAGCTTCCCGAAGTCCCACTATACGGCCCCTATCAAACTCACTAAGTTGACGAAATCGTACAGGTCTTCGTACTCTAGGCATCGTAACCGATCGTAAAGGATGTCAAGAACCAAAATCCGCCAACGTTGATTCTTTACTGCGGCTGAAATATTCATTTTTAGAGCGTTAGTGAATTAAAAAAAAGCAGTATAAAAACCGGAATGTCCAACTGATAAGGCTGAACATTTTTTCACTTGTTATTTACAGTAAGATAAATACATTCACCAACTTTTATTAAAATAAAACCATTTAAACTGGGTGTTCGGATTTATATGTCACTTAGTATATATGGCTTGTAATTCGACAGTGTACAGTGAATATAATTATTTCTTATCTCTCTCATTTTTGAACATACACACATACAACTTACAGCTTAGACCTCCAGTAATACCATCTCAGAAGCAGATTTTACATCACATCAGAGCCAAAGATTGATAACAAGCCTCATGACGTTTAGGCAACACGTACAACTAAGTGCTAAGTTAACATCTTGTAGAATAACCTACATAATGAAAACAAAGGGTTAGGGCTAGCAGTGGTGCTGATTTCCTAATCCGAATATTTACAGAGGTCACCATCAACCAGCAACCCCTCTAGGCCTCTAGTTGGTTGATAACAACCACGGTATCTCAAGGGGGGCTATATTTCGAATGAGATGGTCTCAACCTGTAAACGCCCTTCAGTAACTATCTTATGCCTGCATCATTAGCAACATTTTGGCTAAAAGACTGATAGGTAACTTATAGCAAATCAAACAATTATATCTTAATTTCTTATCAAACTGTCAGGTGAGAAATTTCAAGATAGAAAAACAGACATGTATTTCTTCCCTACAAAGGTTATAGCGTAATTTAAGCCCACAATCATGTGATGGATTGTAGATGCTAATCGGAATGACAGCTTTCCAGAGGCGACAACCGGGTTAAGCTTCAGAATTAGTGGGAGCGGAATCCTGGGTCCACACGTGGGTTTGGCCGGGAAACGGGGTACTACATCTGTTCTATTTACGAGACGAGGCCGGAACATAATTAGTGACTGTACTGCCGTTTTTTGATATTGATAATCAATATTCCGAGAACTACACTTACCAAATATCAATGTGCAAAATGTATGCTAATAACGAACTTAAAAGCGGAATCTAGAAAAAATAAAACATAGACATTTGACATTTTCTTAGTTTGTAAAAATCCCACAAATAACACGCCAGAATGGCGCGGAAGATAGCTTGGCTTCAGATTAATCAGATAAAATCAACGCACCTCAGTAAAAGTTTTCGAGATATTACTACTTCAAGTTTTTCCAAAAAATTCCTACTTTTTACTCCTTTTGTGGCTGTTATGGCTATAAAGAACTTCTAACTTAGGATTTTTATTCCTGAGCTACCATTAATAGTTCATTGAAAGCTAGCACAAGATGCTAAAAAAAATGATTACGTTTTGTTTCAATGTGAAAACCTTTACTGATGTTTGACTAATTACTGTGAAAAAAATGTATCAGACTGAATCGGCAAATAATCTGAAAAAGTAGTCTATTTAATGCTCTTTTAAAAATATTTTTAGTAAAAAGAAACCTACAAATGTTATACTTTTTTTGAAAGAACATTGAATATCTAGGTCATTTGCTGATTCACAGCCTGGTACCTTTTTTTTCACAGTTATTAGTCAAACTTTAGGCTTTCGTATCGAAACCAAATGTAATAATTTAGTTTTTTTAGCATATGGTGTTAGTTTTCAATGAAATGAATATTCTGTTGTCTCAACCAACTATACTAAGTGACATATAAATCCGAACACCCAGTTTAAATGGCTTTATTTTAATAAAAGTTGGTGAATGTATTTATCTTACTGTAAATAACAAGTGAAAAAATTTTTAGCCTTATCAGCTGGACATTCCGGTTTTTATACTGCTTTTTTTTAATTCACTAACGCTCTAAAAATGAATATTTCAGCCGCAGTAAAGAATCAACATTGGCGGATTTTGGTTCTTGACATCCTTTACGATCGGTTACGATGCCTAGAGTACGGAGACCTGTACGATTTCGTCAACTTAGTGAGTTTGATAGGGGCCGTATAGTGGGACTTCGGCAAGCTGGACTTTCTTTTCGGGCAATTGCAGTTAGAGTGCAAAGAAGTGTAGACACTGTGGTTAGGTGTTGTCAGGCATGGCTTCGAGAAGGCCGTACGCAAAGAGCAAGGGGCACTGGACGCCGCCGTAGAACAACAGACCGTGAAGATCGCCGCCTAAGATTATTGGCCTTAAGGGACCGTTTCCCCACTACCAGGTCCATTGCAAATGAATGGTTTGCAGAACACGGAAGACCTATCGGCATGCGAAGTGTTTACCGACGAATGAGAAGTTTTGGCTTGTTTTCATACCGGCCACACTGGGTCCTCCCTTTAACTCGAGAACACCGACGAATCGCCTTGAGTGGTGCACACAACGGTCACTCTGGGATCAGGAATGGAACAGTATTGTCTTTAGTGACGGGTCTCGATTTTGTTTAGGCATGCACGATGGTCGTGCCAGGGTTAGAAGGCGACGTGGTGAAAGGAGGAATCCACAGTTTTTTTGTTGAAAGACATGTTCATCACACTGTTGGAGTTATGGTTTGGGGTGCTATAGCTTATGGTTCCAGGTCACCTTTAATCTTCATCAGAGGTAACATGAACGCGCAGCGTTATATCCACGAAGTTCTAAAACCCTATATTTTACCCTATCTTGACACCATGGCAGATCCAACTTTCCAACAAGATAATGCCCGACCACATGTTGCAAGAGTCACAATAGACTTCTTTCAACATAATGATGTCACATTGTTACCATGGCCACCAAGATCTCCCGACTTATCCCCAATTGAGCACGTGTGGGATATGATGGGTAGGAGATTGCTCAATTTGCAACGTCCTCCTCAGACTCTAGAAGCACTTCGAGAGGAGTTGGTGGTTGCCTGGAATGAGATACTACAGGAGGACATTGACCACCTGATCAGAAGCATGCCTAGGCGCGTTGGAAAATGCGTAGCACATCAGGGTGCATCCACACATTATTAAAGGTCAAAGGGCTTTAAAGCAGTGCAATCATTTTGAAATTTTTATCATTTACTTACTATGCTTCATTAAGTACTTATACAAAATTTTATTAAAATAAAACCATTTAAACTGGGTATTCGGATTTATATGTCACTTAGTATATTAATGGTAGGCCAGGAAAAAAATCATAAGTTAGAGATACAGTAGAGATTCTTTGATAAAACTTAAAGGTCTCAGTATCTTGAAAACTAGAAAACTTTTACTAAGGTCATGTTGATTTTATTTGATCGATAATCCAATCTACCTTCCGTGTCACTATGGCGCGTTATCTCTGGGACACTCTGTATAAATTATTGTAAGATGTAACAGGAAATTTCTTGTACCAAACTTTTTAAGGAAAATATCTTCCTGGACTAAGTATACCCTTTCTTCTTAGTGATATCCAAAAAAATATAGGAAGAATTATGTACTAAAAAACGAACAAACTGTTTTTGCAGGTCTATTTTGTTGTGTTTTCCATTCATTTTGTTGAAAGTACCTTACAAAAAATTAAGTAGTCTCTTGCCAGTCTTAACTCATCAGGTGAATAGTCGGTTAGGCTACGTTAAGCGTCAATATTTTTTCAGATAACCATCAGATTTGCTAGAAGTATTGATCAAAACATTTTTCGCGAATATTTCCAGAGTGGACCCCAATCAACTCTGGAAACATAATCACAGCCGATTCACGTGGACCGGCATTCGCCATAGTCTGGCTAGCCTCTAGAAAATCCGTCCCCCCTCAGCCAGATATCCAGATTGTCCATATATACGGAGCAATTCGCTCTATAGAGCCATAGTCAACCGCTACCGACTCAGCGCGTCGCCTCGAACAGTTCAGTGCATATCACACTTTCCGGACTCACTGCAGGTTAATAAAAACAGTCTCCAAGATGAAAGTCGATATCACCGTGGACAGTGCTAACGTGAAATACACCCCCAACTACATCGAGGCCAAGTATGACTACCAGTACACCAGTGCCGTCAAAGAGGGAAGCAGAATTTTGGTGAGTTGTTAATTTTTTCCGTTTACGTTATTTTTCCTATCTTTTTTAGTAGTTTTAGTAGTTTTCGGAAGGGGGGAAGGTTAACAACCCTACCCTTGTACCCTTAGGGTACAAACTAAAAGTGATTAAAATATTAAATCTAATTTAAAAATGAACAATTTATTGTTAAATAACAAAATTAATTCTTCATTTTTGTCTTCCTGCGAATCGATTAATATCAATACTTACCGTCTCCTTTGAATCCAGTGCTGCAACTTTTTTGTGATTTTGTCCGTCACAGTGGCGGATTTAAGTAATGGCCAAATGGACATTGCCGCCTGGGTCCCCCAAGAAGGGTGGTCACAGGGCCCCCCCCCCAGCAAAAATCAGCTCTAGTGTCTATATTGTTCAGCGCGTCTGAATGTAACATTGATAACAAGAAATCAGAGTATGCTATATTCTATTCACGTTATTTTTCCTATCTTTTTTAGTAGAAGCAAAAAGTAATAAAATCCTTCAGGATTACTGCAGTAAAAGTACTCTGAAGCAACGGCGGATCCAGGAGGAGGGCTCATACTGGTCAAAAAATTTCATGTTCAGGATGACGTTCTCCTCGTTTTGGGAAGTGGGGGAAGGTTTACAACCCTACCCTTGTACCCTTAGGGTACAAACTAAAAGTGATTAAAATATTAGATCTAATTTAAAAATGAACAATTTATTGTTAAATAACAAAATTAATTCTTCTTTTTTGTCTTCCTGCGAATCGATTAATACTAATACTTTGAATCCAGTGCTACAATTATTTTGTGGTTTTGTCCGTCACAGTGGCGGATTTAAGTAATGGCAAAATGGACATTGCCGCCTGGGTCCCCCAAGAAGGGTGGTCACAGGGCCCCCCAGCAAACACCAGCTCTAGTGTCTATATTGTCCAGCGCTGAATGTAAAATTGATAACAAGAAATCAGAGTATGCTATATTCTTTTATTATTCTGCGTAATGTTTATGAAACAGCGCGTGAGCATTCAGTTTTAATAAGAAAATTTCCCTTTCATTTCTTGAAATTTTTTTTTGCAAAATGACTATTTTATTTTTAAAAAAATGACCGAATGGCCCTTTTATTACTCAAGGAGAGGAGGGGATATTTTTTTATTTTGTGCTTACAGCGATATATTATTACATGGCATATAATGTTCAGTAAATAAATATCTATCGTAAAGTGAATTATGTTTTTGATGGAAAAATATTAGGAATTTTTCACTACAGATCTAAAATATAAATTAGCCAGTTTTACGAACATGTATTTTTCGGAAAATGTAACTTTACTAATGACAGCCCGCTAGATTATTTGAAGTTCATGATTGCAAACAATTTTGTAGACAGTTTTCCAGAGAGATGTTGTTTATTCAGATTATTTTTGACTTTGCCTATCGGTTCAGCTAGTGCTGAACGTGTCATGAGCTCTTTGAAAATTATTAAAGAATACCGGCGAGCTTCTTTGCTTAAAGACACACTCAACAACTTCTCTAATCTCTATATCGAAAGATCAGTAGCTAATACACTCAATTTGGATTCTGCGATGGAAGTTTTTGCTGAACGAAAAGCAAGACGCGGATTCAAATTAGAATAATTATTTTGTATTGAATAAAAAATGTTTGATCTCGATTCAGAAAACAGAGGTAACAGTGCGCAGCAGCTACTATTGTGCATATAATTGTAAGCCCCTGTTAATATGTGACATCCTTATTGCCAGCAAAATCTATAGTTCGAACTTTATCTGAAAAATTTAGATGGATTTTACGTTATCGAAAAAGTTTAGATCCGTTTGAATATTAAAACAGTTGAATTAGCTGAAATGGCACGTTGAAGCAGCATCAGATTAACGTTTTGCATCAAATTACTATTAAAAAACCTTTTGCACTATTCATGAGCTTGTTTCGGTTACTTGTGCAGGTTTTCTAATTTTTTTATTCTCAGTTGCCGTCATTAATTTGCAAAGAGCGATAAATGTGGAGAATATCACTTTCGCAAATTGTGCTCAGTATATATCCTGTAGTAATGCACGTTATTTAACGTATTTTAGTGTTGTTCAACAAATTTGTATTCAATGAAAAATTAATCACGGTAAACATGACCACAACTATCTATCATGTTTTTTTCTTAATTATAATTTTATGCAAATTCTATAAATAGCGTGCACTCCAAATTTGACTCGACGCCCTTTACTTATCGGTAGCATCCGTGATAACTTTTATGCACAAGAAGTTTGCTGGTGAATCATCAAGTTTAATTTACTTCAAAAAATTGTGATACGCATTACAACCTGTCCCGTGCCCGTGCACACTATTAAATGCAAAAACCAGGCTGATGTATACTTTATCTGAACTCACTTGAAATAGCATAAAAACCTTTGGTCGGCGCGTCCTTTGTAATTTCATGACGTATCATAGGCGTGCGGTCATTTATTTAGAACGATAATAATAATAATGTTTTTATATCACAATAAATGGATTTTACTATCTTCTTATTTTTTTGATTTGGTATAAAAAATACTTATATTGGGAGTTTAATTTATGTTGACTGAAAGTTAAGAAATGGAAAAATTACAGAATTCCAACGTTTGACATAGGCAAATATTTACATAGCAGGTAGGTATATAAAAAGGTATATAAAGACTTACATTATAGGTATTTATATATCATCCTCGCCTTCGGAGCTGTCGCTAGAGTCATCTTGTAGAGGAATTACAACGGGATTTACAGGAGGCAAAACACAATATTCATTTTATTTTTCAATAATATGCCTAGAACACTGCTTCCATAGGTCTGTGGCAGCAATATGAGATACTGCATACTGTGGCCAATAGCGATTCACTTAATTGAAGGGTCTGATTATGTTTTCTTACTTTTTTTTTTTAAAGCAGCCCAGACCAACTCAATCGGGTTAAAAATGCAGTAATAGGGAGGTAGACGTAATACTTCATGGCCATTTTGCTGAAGCAGATTGTCAACAACATACTCTTTTTCAAATTTTTGTCTTTTAATAAGATCCAATAATATGGCTTTGGTTGATTTTTGTGGTATTTCCATTCCCTTATCCTTCATAAAATCAATAATGTCTTGTTTTTTTGTGCCTGTATTCGGAATTTTGTTTTTCTGTCGGGAATGGTATGGCGCATTGTCCATAATAATCACTGAATTTGGGGAAATGTTTGGTATTAACTGCTGCTCTATCCACTTTTCAAATAAGTCGGAGGTCATGTCCTCATGATAGTCGGCACATGATTCTTTGATATTTTTGGCAGATAACAGCAAGGCATTAGGTATAAATCCATTTTCACTGCCAGCATGGAGAATAATGATTCGTTTTCCACGGTTGCATGGTGCATTTAAAATGCACTTGTTGCTGTCGTCAACCCAGCCGTACTGCACAACATCATGGGTATCATACCACGTTTCATCCAGGTAAATCAGATTTCTTTTCTGCTCTCTATAGATTTTAACTTTGTGCAAAAATTCTTGGCGCAATTCAACGATTCGAGACGACTCCATAATCACCATTCTTTTATCTAATTTTTTGTATTGAAAACCACACAGTTTTACAATACAGTGCAGTGAGTCTAAGCATTTGTAATTATACAAATCTTCAGGATAATCTTTTAATTTATCCCGTATCATTTCCAACGTGGGCACCAAATTTTCTTTATAAAATCCGTATATTATACGACGAATATCTTCCTGAAAACCCACGTATATTCTTTTTAATTTTTGCCCTATGCGCTTTCTGTGGAAGGAATGGTTGACTACATCTCCCCTTTTTATAACCCGATAAATGGTAGACCGACTGATTTTTGTCAGGATACAAATTCTGTTTAAAATTTGATTTTGCGAGGAATCTGGATTTTCGTTTTTCAGACAATCATATTTAGGATTACTCTTTGGGTCTGTTCCTCTAAATCTTTATGAAAGAATTCTGCCTGCACAGGTTCATCAACCATCTCCTCGTGGCTTGGAGCATTTTCCCAAGGGCTCCAAAGAGCCATATTTAGGACACACAAGAACAATCAACACAACAATTAAATCAACAAGTAAACTGAGTATTCAAAAGTCAAAAACACACAAACTAATAAAATCTATGAAAAAACACGGACAGACTAAAGAAAACACGTTTATTCACCGCTACACGGCACTGGCTAAACTGTTTCAATTTTCAGTAGCCACCTGCACTTGCTCGGAGCTCTGAAATACACGCTTTCTCATTGGCTATGTCCACGCATAGGCGTGCTTTACTCCACGTGGATCGGTGAAACTGCCTTTGATCTTATACGGGGATATTTGCTGCGAAATTTGGCGATTTTTGCAGCAACAGAGCGTGTTAAATATAGATATATAAAACGCACCCGGTATTTCACAGTGTTTCAAGTGACTTCAGATAAAGTATACGTTTGCACTAGCACGACATTACGCATTAAATTTTGGTATTAATTTCTGAGTTATCATGTAAATTTTAAAGTTTCCATTGCCGTATTTTATTTGTCAATAATTGCAATAATTTATGTTATTCGCAAAACAATTATAGTGTTGCCGTCTGTCACCGATCATACCACCGGGCCCTTTCCTTAAATCCACCACTGGTCTCTTAAAAAAGTATTTTTTATCAAATTTGCCCCCTGAAAATTGAACGAAAAAGCAGGGCAACAGTTTCAGAAAGTGTGAAAAAGAAACAAAAACGTCTTAGAGTTCAAAACTTATCGAGGTGATATAAAACCTCCAAAAAAGCCTAATAACATATACCCTTTTCAGAATTGCATAATGAGGCACTTAGATCTTTTTACGATTTTCTGTTTTTAAAAATTGTTTCTTAAAAAAATATATTTAGAGCTAAAATATCGTTTACTCCTTTCTCAGATAGTTTTTTGGCACTTGACCATTTAGAACTCACACTCTTCAATTACGGTGATCATATACCTGTATGTTGTTAACTCTTCGCTGACAATAAATACATTGCTTATAGATGATACTGTAATTTTATAAAAAAAAATATGAAACAAAAAGGTGCTATTTTGCCAATTGTTGGACAGCTTTTGATTGGCCAGTTTTAGACAGAACCGTAGTTAAAATTTGTGATAGTAGAATAGAAATTTCAAATCAGCCATCATTAATACTTTGAGAAAAAAAATTAAACACACTCATAGTGAGTTCATTTTATATATACTAAGTGACATATAAATCCGAACACCCAGTTTAAATTGTATTATTTTAATAAAATTTTGTATAAGTACTTAATGAAGCATAATAAGTAAATGATAAAAATTTCAAAATGATTGCACTGCTTTAAAGCCCTTTGACCTTTAATAATGTGTGGATGCACCCTGATGTGCTACGCATTCTCCAACGCGCCTAGGCATGCTTCTGATCAGGTGGTCAATGTCCTCCTGTGGTATCTCATTCCAGGCAACCACCAACTCCTCTCGAAGTGCTTCTAGAGTCTGAGGAGGACGTTGCAAATTGAGCAATCTCCTACCCATCATATCCCACACATGCTCAATTGGGGATAAGTCGGGAGATCTTGGTGGCCATGGTAACAATGTGACATCATTATGTTGAAAGAAGTCTATTGTGACTCTTGTAACATGTGGTCGGGCATTATCTTGTTGGAAAGTTGGATCTGCCAGGGTGTCAAGATAGTGTAAAAGATGGGGTTCTAGAACTTCGTGGATATAACGCTGCGCGTTCATGTTACCTCTGATGAAGATTAAAGGTGGCCTGGCACCATAAGCTATAGCACCCCAAACCATAACTCCAACAGTGTGATGAACATGTCTTTCAACAAAAAACTGTCGATTCCTCCTTTCACCACGTCGCCTTCTAACCCTGACACGACCTTCGTGCATGCCTAAACAAAATCGAGACTCGTCACTAAAGACAATATACTATTCCATTCCTGATCCCAGAGTGACCGTTGTCTGCACCACTCAAGGCGATTACGTCGGTGTTCTCGAGTTAAAGGGAGGACCCAGTGTGGCCGGTATGAAAACAAGCCAAAACTTCTCATTCGCCGGTAAACACTTCGCATGCCAATAGGTCTTCCGTGTTCTGCAAACCATTCATTTGCAATGGACCTGGTAGTGGAGAAACGGTCCCTTAAGGCCAATAATCTGAGGCGGCGATCTTCACGGTCTGTTGTTCTACGGCGGCGTCCAGTGCCCCTTGCTCTTTGCGTACGGCCTTCTCGAAGCCATGCCTGACAACACCTAACCACAGTGTCTACACTTCTTTGCACTCTAACTGCAATTGCCCGAAAAGAAAGTCCAGCTTCCCGAAGTCCCACTATACGGCCCCTATCAAACTCACTAAGTTGACGAAATCGTACAGGTCTCCGTACTCTAGGCATCGTAACCGATCGTAAAGGATGTCAAGAACCAAAATCCGCCAACGTTGATTCTTTACTGCGGCTGAAATATTCATTTTTAGAGCGTTAGTGAATTAAAAAAAAACAGTATAAAAACCGGAATGTCCAACTGATAAGGCTGAACATTTTTTCACTTGTTATTTACAGTAAGATAAATACATTCACCAACTTTTATTAAAATAAAACCATTTAAACTGAGTGTTCGGATTTGTATGTCACTTAGTATATTTTATCAAACATTTTTTCCTTGAAGCTAGTCCTGCACTGTTGACTATGAACTACCATACTGCTTACATATTTCAACCAACATCCGAACTTTGGAAGCATGCTATATTTTTTGGCAAACAAAGATATCGCTCCAAGATTGCGACATGTTCAGTTAGTCATTAAGAGGCATTCCTGGAAAGTTGAATAGGTTAGCCGGAAGTGATCTTGACTTTCGTTATTCAAATGAAAAAGTGTATATTTTCTTCCATAATCGTAGTCTATGCAAAATTCGCTGTCCAACGATTTGTCACAAGTGACATTTCGTTTTAAAATAATAATAAAATAAATTGAATCCAAATCTCAAATAACTAAACAATAATGGGTATGCTATGAATTGACTTGCATTTGTTTTCCACAACCTAATATTCTTTTCTTTTTTCAAAGATACAGAGTTTATCTACTAGACACCGACAAACATCCAAAAATTAAAGTTTTTTAGGCATACTAACACATAAATAAAATTCTTCATGCTTCTTTTGTTTTCGATTTAATATTCATTCATAGTTCTATTTATAAATTCATAAGCAATCGAGTCAATGAACTTTTGGATTCCAGAAAGTGATTCATTTCATTAGTGATACTTTGCATGGTAATATTTATCGAGCGTTTAATCGCTTATTATGACTTAACGTGCAACTTTTTGATATCCTTACTACTCTTAAATTTGTTCACTTAATCCTGTCTGGGTATAGTAAAAGTTATCTAATAGAAAATCAATGTTTTGAAAGCAATTCCATGTTCACGATACTCAATATACACGTGTAACCGGTTGACTGTTATTGCTTTTATCATGATGTCAGTCAGTATTATCACAAGGATAGACCGGAATTCGAGCCGACATTCCAACAATAACTGTAGTAACGGAAACCGTTGATATGACGATTATCAACTTATCAGGTGATAGCGATTTGAGAAAAAGATGTAAGGTAACTTTCCTATTTACTACAGGGTCCGTCAGAAAGAACGCATGTTTTTTAAATGAGTAGTACAGTCAAAATAAGTTTTTGAAAAATATTTTATTAAATCAAAATAATCAGAAATGCATGCCAAAATTTACGTCCTAAAAACTATGTCGGTCATATGGCGCCCTTGAGCCGAAATGCAGGAATCAAGCCTCTCCCGAAATGAGTCCATTACCTGTTGCGCTGCTTCCACCCATCTCAAAATGGTGTTACGGTCTGGTACTGTCGCACGACGTGGAACACGAAAGTGAACGCGAAACTCAGAACGACAGACTCGCCATTTTGAAAGTACCGACGTAAAGTGAACACACGATGCTCAACGTTCCAAACCACCTTGCCAACTGAAACCACAAAACATATACACTGAAGAAGGTTTAATTCCATGCTATTCAATGGTAACACGGTGACTTGTGTGGTTGTCAGCGGCCATTTTTTGAGGGTGCGACATGGTTGTGATATTGTGCACCAGGAACACTGCTTTGTTTCCCATTCGCCCATATGAGTTTCACTCCTCTGGCTGAAACGGAACTTCTCCCACTATCCAACACGCCCTCCTCCACCGAGACTGGACCAGCCCACTCGATGTAGTACCCATTCGAGAAACATGCGTTCTTTCTGAAGGACCCTGTATTTTACGCTGAGAAGGCTTCTTAAGATCGGTGCACACTGTCAATTACCTACTTGGTTGAATTTGCATTTTAGTTATATATTTAACACTTGAAAACGGGTCAGAAGAATCTTTAAAAGCTATGACCTCATGACTTTTAGCACTGTTCAGGACACTACATTCTCAAGAGATGCTTAAGTAAAAGTCTGACACGCGGTTGCAGTTAACTGGAGTTGAACTACATGACTACGGAATGAAACAAGTGATTATCGAGAGTTAAAGATTACCTGTTAAAAACCCTCAAGATGAAAACATTACTTTAGAAAAGAAAAAGCTGGTTTGTTTATTTGAGTTACTCTGTCAGCCAAAAGAGTAACTATTAGGGATGAAATTGAACGGATTTCTTTACAAATTAATTAAATATTCAAACTTCAATTCAAAGAAGTAGCTCATCGAATACGGGTGAAGAACTAGAGATATAAATTAGACAAGTTGTATAAAATCAAGAGATTGAGACCGGTGTGAAGTTGGCAGACAAAATTTAGCGGACAATTTGCCGAAGTTAGCCGAATGACCAGTGGCGTCGACATCCTCGACCGGACTGGGATTGTGAAGGATACAGCTAACAGCGCGCAACAATAAATATATATGCACGAGAATAAGCACCCTATAGGAAGAATCATTTTCCACCCCAATTAAATAATTCGCATGAACAAGACTTAACCCAAAACCTTTCTTCGAATTTTCACTTACAGAATAGTATTGTATACAGTGGACCTCCGGTAATCCGACAAACATTATGCAGGGCAGTGTCGGACTATCGAATTTGTCGGATTATAGAGCACTGCCCTATAGTCCGGAATTTTTTACAAAAGAGTACTTACCTTGTAATCCGACAAATTACATATATATGTTATGTATATGTATGTATGTACTTTGAAGTACAAATCATACATAGTTTATGTATGTCGAATTTAGTAAATTAAATAACAATAGAGAGCTTACGTTTTATTATAAAATGAAGCATAAATGCACATACATATGTACCAAAATAATCAAGAATTATTAATCAAAATCATTAATGAATTTATCAAATTATGAAGCTTGGTAATATTCATCAATTTTTGTTTGTTTAAGGTTGTTATAACGTGAGATCAGAGCTTTGTCCCTTAGTCTTCTCAAAAGTAAAAGTTCGTTGTAGGATGTACCATTCTCTTCAGCCCATTGTAAACCTAGCTCAAAGGCGTTAATTGCGTCTTGTGCTGTGACTTGTGGAGCAGTTGCAATCACGTCGTCGTTATTTTCCTGATTGTTTGTTGTATAATTAGAAACCTCATTTATAGTCTCTTCGTCAGACATTTCATGAAAAACATTTTCCTCTTTATCCATTCCACGGCACCAGATTTCCAAATCTTCCGGACATATCTGTGTTTCAGTAGCGAGTTGTTCTATAACTTCCGAAGTAACACTGATTTGTGGAACGTTGCTAGGAGTGGTGACTATATCTGGCCATAACTTTTTCCAAGACGATTTCATAGTTGATGACGGTAACGCATTCCACGACTGACAAAGAGCAAAAACCAAGTCTTTCATATTAAATTCTTTTAAAGTTTTTTTCTATTGGTTGGTCTTTTAATACGGCTCTCAGAAGTAGGTTTTTCTTATAGTCTTGCTTGACAAACTGAATGATATTCTGGTCCATTGGTTGAATCAGTACAGTGCAATTTGGCGGAAGAAACATCGCAGTGATGCATTTATCCTCAGTTGTTAGTTCTTCTTCAGACGGATGACTGGGAGCGTTATCAAGAAGCAACAACGCTTTTTGAGGAAAATTATGATCTTTTAACCAGTTTCTAACTTCAGGTACGAAGCATTCATCAAACCACTTTTTGAAAAGGTCTTTTGTCATTCATGCACTTTTTTGTCCGTAATAGTGTACAGGTAAATCAATGTTTTTGAATGCCCGTGGTTTATTAGATTTCCCAATGACCATCATCTTGAGCGAGTGTGTGCCCGCAGCGTTAACACATGGTAGTATGGTTTCACGCTCTTTACTTACTTTTCGTCCAGGTACGGATTGTTCGTTACAAGAAATGAAAGTTTTGTTAGGCGTCACACGCCAAAAAAGCCCTGATTCGTCTGCATTGTACACCTGTGACGGGTCAAGATTTGAATCGTTCACTTTTTGCAAAAATCTTAATTTAAAGGGCTCTATGCAGGTGGCATCGTTAGAAAGTTTCTCTCCTGTAATAATCATTAAACGTATGCCATGACGACTTTTAAAACGTTCTAGCCATCGTTTGCTGGCCACAAAATCATCTTTTTTTGTTGTTTCCTTATAAAAAAACTTGGCTTTCATGGCCGACATGGGTCCTGAAATTGGCGCATGCCTATTTCTTTCCTGAAGAAACCACATGTACAAAGCTTCTTCCACTTCTGGATGTTCAGCTTTCTTGAGTGTCTGTCTCTTGCCTGGCCCGCAGTCAGTAGTTGACACGAACTCCTTGATCTTCTCGTGGTTTCTTTTAATGTCATAAATTGTAGATCGGCCTACGCCGTATAAACTTGTTAAACTACTGAAAGTTTCATTGCGATTTAAGCGGTCTAAAATATCACATCTTTCTTTAATTGTCAATGTTTTGTGCTTTCGCTTCTGAGTTTGTGATGACATTACTAGGTACTATACTTAATACACAATGAATAAATAGTAAACAATGAACGCACGCTAGGCCGTACCGCTATCACCAGTAGTCAAATTCAAACTAAGTAAAACAATGCTTACGCGTCGGGCACGATAGCGGTGTTGCGTACAAGTTGTAACCTGTTCAAACCTGCATGATCTACATTAGTGAAGATTGTCAAATACGTATCTATGTAATTCATATTCAAAGACATGACGGATTACAGGGGTCGCCGGATTAGACAGGGGCCGGATTAACGGGGGTCCACTGTATATGGTATTGAAAGTAATTAATGAGCTAAATAGCATATACTGAGAAAATCTCTAAAAGGGTGGTAGATAAAAAAATAAAAAAAAACTTCATTTTCACCGCCAAAAAAATGATTCCTCAAAATGGTTTATATGTTATACAGAGACAATTCATGGGCTAGGTGGCATGGTGTGAGAAAGCTTCCGAAAGACTGGCAGATAAAAAAATATGTTTATAAATTCATTTTCACCCCCAAGGAAATGATTCCCCAAAATCAGTTGTACCTCAAAAAATACTCTATTATCGAGACAATTTATAGGCTAGGTGGCATGGTGTGAGAAAATTTCCGAAAGGATGGCAGATAAAAAAATATGTTTATATATAATTCGAGGGATGTCTTTTAAGTTTTGCATATGGAAATAAAACAACACGGTTGGTTGTTTTAAATGACTATTGTTTTTCGAAGTATTCTCCACGAAGATTAATACACATCTGCTTGTGCTCGAACCAATTTTCGAAGCACTTATTTTTGAACGCGTCAACTGCTTCTTTTGGTGACTGGAACCTTTGACCACGCAGCCTGTTTTTAATTTTCGGGAAAGTAAAGAAATCGTTAGAACTATATGGAGGAAGGTCCAATAATTCCACGTTTTCTTTCGTTAAATACTGCCTTGTTTTTTGGGCTGTGTGCGAGCTTGCATTGTCTTGGTGGAGGATGATTGTTCTTTCGGGGTTGATTTTTCGAAGCTCGGTGATGACTTTTGGCAAACAAATGGTGGTATACCAATCCGCAGTAACACTTCTTCGCCCATTAAGAGGAATTGTTGCAATATGACCCGCTTTTGACACAAATGTCGCGACCATCTTTTTCGAACGGATGACTTTTGTTGGCTTTTCTTCACCTTGCAACACCCAAACAGCCGACTGTCGTTTATTTTATGGTTCATAACAGTAAATCCACGATTCATTACCACTACACATTTTTTGAGTTTCCGGAATTTAAACGGTCAAGCGTTTTTTGACACCAATTAACCCTGGCTGCTTTCAGCTCTTCAGTCAACAGGTGGGGTATCCAACGAGAAACTAATTTTTTTACTCCTAATTCTTCACGTACATTTTTTTGAATTGAGGTCTTTGAGATCTTTAAGGACGCCTCAATCTCGCGATATGTCACATGTCTATCTTCAATGATGAGTTTGCGTACAGCATCGACGTTTTCCTGGATGATTGCCGTTTTTGGTGCACCCACCCTGGGATCGTCGCTAAGACTCACCCGTCTACGTTTCAATTCTCCATACCAACAGGAAATTGTCGACTGATGTCGCTTCGTTGCCGAAAACAGACAGTAACTCAGCAAGACATTCTTGTTGCGATAATTGCCTCTGAAAGTTGTAATAAATTATGGCGCGAAAATGTTCTCGGTTGAGTTCCATTTTTCTAATGACTTGGTGACACTTAAAAATTCACTGTATTGAGAACACTGCACGTATCGTTGTGAAACTTTGAATTTAAGTTTACTAAAGAGTGAGGTTAAGATTCAGTACTGACGTTCGATCCGCGCGGCCTACTACGTTTCTATATGCAAAACTTAAAAGACATCCCTCGTATAGAAGTGCCAGCATTTAATAATAAACTTTATTTTTTGTTTCAGGTCACCCCTAAAACTGAAAAACTAGTCCTTAGGACCACCCGCAAAGTCCCACGATTGGGCGTAATGCTTGTCGGTTGGGGTGGAAACAACGGATCCACGTTCACCGCTGCTGTCATCGCCAATCGCCTAGGCCTTTCATGGCCAACTAAAAAAGGGGTGCAAAAAGCCAACTGGTTTGGTAAGTATAATATTACAGATGGTTTACCATCAAAAATTGCAGATTGAGTTATTTTTCTGCAAATACACAACGTAGCAAATACCGTTTGGTGGGGCACCCCCATAACTTTGTTATTATTGAAGATAGAAAAACGAAACTTGGGGGTTGCGTATTATAGATGAATTTACATTTTTTGATACATTCACTTGCATTGACGTACTTCCGGCTTGACCGAGCATGACCCCAACTTTTGATTTTTAAATGGGACACTCTACAGGGTGGCGCATCAAAAACGAAACAGACGCATTTACTGGCAGCTCAGCTTTTTTTTAAAAATGCTCAGACCCGTCGATTTTGTTTTAAGTCTAATTTAAGCTTTAAATCGATAAATTCTCAAAACTACTGAACTGAAGTACATTAATTTTATATCATTATAAAGGGCATTGAAAGACCCTTAAAACAAGGTATCACTCGACCCCCCTTTCCATTTAAGATTTTAGGGTTGGTGTCACCCCCGCCCAGGGAGATGCACGTGTTAACGTGATTTTTTCCAAACTTGTGTCCCCCTCGAAAACAAAATCGACGGGTCCGAGCGTTTTTCCAAAAAAAAACTGAGCTGCCAGTAAATGCGTCTGTTTCGTTTTCGATGCGCCACCCTGTACATATTTTTGCTTATTTGGATCAAGAATGAACTCAACAACGCATCACTTGTGATTATGATTTTAATTTTTATTTTTCGATCTAGAATGCCATGGATCCCGTAAATCGCTTCATTTTTTATCAAGTAACACGGGAAAAATAAAATTTTGAGGCGATGGACCTTGCAGACGTTTTAGAGATTTTCTAAAAGTTACAAACATTAATTTTTCAGTTTACTTGATTTTTTCAAATAGATAGGGTTTAGCTCGTCGGCTTTTTCTAAGAGACCTTTTTGTTACGAATAATTTGGCACTACACGCTCTTATACTAAGTGACATATAAATCCGAACACCCAGTTTAAATGGTTTTATTTTAATAAAAGTTGGTGAATGTATTTATCTTACTGTAAATAACAAGTGAAAAAATTTTCACCCTTATCAGTTGGACATTCCGGTTTTTATACTGCTTTTTTTTAATTCACTAACGCTCTAAAAATGAATATTTCAGCCGCAGTAAAGAATCAACGTTGGCGGATTTTGGTTCTTGACATCCTTTACCATCGGCTACGATGCATAGAGTACGGAGACCTGTACGATTTCGTCAACTTAGTGAGTTTGATAGGGGCCGTATAGTGGGACTTCGGGAAGCTGGACTTTCTTTTCGGGCAATTGCAGTTAGAGTGCAAAGAAGTGTAGACACTGTGGTTAGGTGTTGTCAGGCATGACTTCGAGAAACCGTACGCAAAGAGCAAGGGGCACTGGACGCCGCCGTAGAACAACAGACCGTGAAGATCGCCGCCTAAGATTATTGGCCTTAAGGGACCGTTTCTCCACTACCAGGTCCATTGCAAATGAATGGTTTGCAGAACACGGAAGACCTATTGGCATGCGGAGTGTTTACCGACGAATGAGAAGTTTTGGGTTGTTTTCATACCGGCCACACTGGGTCCTCCCTTTAACTCGAGAACACCGACGTAATCGCCTTGAGTGGTGCAGACAACGGTCACTCTGGGATCAGGAATGGAACAGTATTGTCTTTAGTGACGAGTCTCGATTTTGTTTAGGTATGCACGATGGTCGTGCCAGGGTTAGAAGGCGACGTGGTGAAAGGAGGAATCCACAGTTTTTTGTTGAAAGACATGTTGATCACACTGTTAGAGTTATGGTTTGGGGTGCTATAGCTTATGGTTCCAGGTCACCTTCAATCTTCATCAGAGGTAACATGAACGAGTAGCGTTATATCCACGAAGTTCTAGAACCCCATCTTTTACCCTATCTTGACACCCTGGCAGATCCAACTTTCCAACAACATAATGCCCGACCACATGTTGCAAGAGTCACAATAGACTTCTTTCAACATAATGATGTCACATTGTTACCATGGCCACCAAGATCTCCTGACTTATCCCCAATTGAGCACGTGTGGGATATGATGGGTAGGAGATTGCTCAATTTGCAACGTCCTCCTCAGACTCTAGAAGCACTTCGAGAGGAGTTGGTGGTTGCCTGGAATGAGATACCACAGGAGGACATTGACCACCTGATCAGAAGCATGCCTAGGCGCGTTGGAGAATGCGTAGCACATTAGGGTGCATCCACACATTATTAAAGGTCAAAGGGCTTTAAAGCAGTGCAATCATTTTGAAATTTTTATCATTTTATCATTAAGTACTTATAAAAATTTTTATTAAAATAAAACCATTTAAACTGGGTGTTCGGATTTATATGTCACTTAGTATATTTTATTTATACTATTTTTCTGAATAATTGTAAGAAACGATGATACATAACAACGAATAGTACGTATCTGAATTCGATATATCTATGCACTAAGTCCTATTATTCTAGTTATCCGTGACAACCGATTGAAGGTAAATACAAAATGTGCAACGAACCAGAAGAAAATGTTAACTTTATCGTCAGTGAAGTTGGAGTAAACTATACAAATGAATTAAATACATATCCTATCATTATTATAAAAACAATAAAAAATGTGTCATTAAGGTTCTAGATGTTCAAACTAGCCTCCTTCTTGATCACGGCAAAGTTCAACTCTATCAATTGTTGCTTGCACTATTTAGAATAACTGTTCCGCTTTACAGGATCCATGGCATTCTAGATCGAAAAATAAAAATTGAAATTATTTATACAAGGTGTTCCTTAATGATATGCGAATATTTAAGGGTGTCAATCTACATGAAAAATCAATATTAGTTTGCTTTATAAACTTTGGTCCAAAAATGTTTCCTTACAAAAACTCGGGTTGTGGAAGTTTTAGGAAAAAAATGGAAATTAATTAATATTTTCAGAACCGCTTCAGATATTTCACCGATATTTAGTAGGTAGTGAAAGTTAATAAAGTTGAATATTTTCCAAAGCAAAAATAAATTTTAGCTTTAACAGTGGCGTGCGTACGGGTATTGACTTCGATATTTTTTAAGAAAACAATGATACGCCAACGGTTTTTTGCCAAATAAAAATTATTTTTGAATTCCCGGTTCAATTTAAAACAAATGATCTTTCTTGAATTCTTTCCCTTTGATGCGCCATTTTTGAGTAAAAAAATAAAAACCGTTCTGTTGTCTTACTTACGAAATTATCAATTTAATTGGAAAAATTAAACACGTTAGGGGTAATGAACAACAACAACTGACATCGTAAACATAACATTAAAACCAACGAAATGATTACAAAAATTGTTGAAAATGGCCGCCTTCATGCTTCCGCCCTTCTCATGGAATTGCGCACTCGTTGAAATATCCCTGGAGTGTTTTTTATTCTATCACAGGCTGCAACTATTCTTCCTCTACAGTGAAAATGGGACTTGTGTACACTAGTGATAGCCCCACAAAAAGAAATCTAATCGCTTGAGACCTGGGGACCTTGGTGGCCATTCCTGGGGCCCACCGCGGCCAATCCAACGATTTGGATAACCAGTTTGTAAATAATTACGAACCGCTACACTGAAATGCGCTGTACAGGGTGTCCCGTTTAAAAATCGAAAGCTGGACTTGTTCCCGGTCAAACCGACAGTACTTCAAAGCAAGTGAATATGTCAAAAAAAATGTAAATCCATATATGATACGCAATCCCCAAATTTCGTTTTCCTGTCTTCAATACTAAAAAAGTTTTAGGGGTGAGCCACCTTGGAGAATCACCCCTAGCTTTCCTTTAGTGATGGATTGTTATAAAATCGTGTAAATTTCCGATAAATAATTGCAGTAAATATTTTTTTGCAAAACTCTCTCGGAAACATAGTTTGAAAATGCTCAAATTATAAAATTTTCTACCATAGGTTATGAAGGCTTTTGTCTCTGCATATACGAGCCACTTCCCACTTCAGTTGGCCCATTTCAAGATTTGAACCAAAATATGCCTTTATAAACTAAACATGACGAAACTATTTACTTCTAAAACAATTTATTTTCTCAAAAACATTTTAGATACACTCTAGTCGTAAAAAATACATATTTGAAATCACTTAGACCTATAACTAATAGAACATCTGAACAAATAAACAATGTGCGAATAAATGCGCGAAGTTAACAAAGCAACAATTGAAAGATTACCATTGGGTAACATCACCTTTATTTTTTATTACGGCTGAAATTCTTTGGGGCATAGTGTTAACCAAGTTTTGGCAAAAATTTGGTGTAAAACAATCCCATATTTCTTGAAGCTTTTGTCTCAGTTCGGTGATTGTACGAGCAGGACGTTGTCGTAGAACCTTTTTCATCTCGTGCCACAAAGTTTCAATAGGTGACAGATCTGGAAACCCATTTCAAAAGTGGTACATTATTTTCTTCCATCCATAGCCTTTTTGAGGTATGGCACGCTGCACCATCTTGCTGAAACACAAAATCTTGGCCGGATGTCAAACATTCTTCCATCACTGGTAAAAGCGATTCTTCTAAAATTGTCAAATATTTGTTTGTATCCACATTTCCATCAATAAAATGAAGTTTTCCTACTCCTTTTGGTGACATACTGCCCCAGACCATAATGGATGCTGGAAATTTCACTTTTCTCTTCAGACAGTCAACATGGAATGCTTCATTTTTTTTGCGAGTAACTCTACTGCGACTGTCACCAACACAAACTTCGAATCGGACCTCATCACTCCATTGTATTGCATACCACTGTTGAGATGTCCATTGTCTATGTCCTTTAGCCCATCTAAGCCCATTTTTCTTTTGCAGTGAAGTTAATAGTGGCTTTTCTTTGGCCTATAAACAAGTTGTGCAACTTTAGAGTTGTTACTTCACTTGTTTTTATAAGAAAACTTACCTTGCAAGTGCTAAATCCCAGTTTGTGGGCCTCTCTATGAGTTGTGAACCTCAAAATTCTCCTTCCAACAGTGTCACTCCATAGAGCACTTAATTGTAAATAATTTGCACGACTGTTTTTCACGATTATTCTTCTTAATGCTCTTCGGTCGGCATTTGTGATATTACTTTTTTTCACATATCGTGGCTTAATATTAACTGAACCAGTTACGTTATATCTTCTAACAATATTTCACACACTGTACCGCGGTAAGTCTAACAAAGTTGCAATTTCTGAGTTTGATTTCCCACAATTAAAAAATTTAATTATCAGTAACCGAATTTTCTCACTAATAACATTTCCTCTACCCATTTTGAAAACCTTAACTATCCAAAACTATTTTAAACGTATTCTGACAGCTGTGATTAATAAAAACAATTGTCATGGCTTTTATTTTTCACAGCCACCTATGCGTTGTAGACTTATTTTGCAATGAAATGAAAATAGGTGTTGATATGCTGTAATTGTGTTGTTTTTATGCTGCAAATTTGATTAGTTAGTGATAAAGTTGGTGTTTCCTACTATATATTATCAAAATATTCATTGTTAATATTTTAAACCTATAACACCCTGCTACATTTTTATTATTTGTGTTTGATAAGAAAAAAACTAAGATTTCAATAGTTGGGCCAACTGAAGTGGGAAGGGACTCGTATAGCATAATTTTTTTTCCAGGATCTTTAACCCAAGCATCTACAGTTCGTCTAGGGGACAATGTTCACGTCCCATTCTGTAACCTCTTGCCCATGGTGCATCCCGATGACATTGTCATCGATGGATGGGACATTAGCTCTAGGACGTTGGCTGAAGCCATGGAACGTGCCCAGGTTCTGGAACCCGCACTTCAGGAACAACTGAAACCTCATATGCGCAACATGAAGCCTCGACCATCTATGTACTTCCCTGATTACATCGCGGCTAACCAGGTAGGTCAAAAAATTACTTCATGATATAACAAGTGGTCATCTCCTCTCGTTCATAAAATCCTATCTATCTGAGAGAGTCACATACCTAATACACAACGGCTTCAGATCTAATAGTTATACGATTGTGTCCCTCAAGGGTCGGTGATGGGGCCATTGATTTTCATTGTGTTTATAAATGATATAGACAAGTAATTAGATATCCAGTTTCTCCTTATATGCTGACGATCTCAATCTTGAGCTGTTGTTGCAAAAATAACTTACATTTAAGTGTAATGTGGTCAGTTATACCAACAAACCTCAAGCAATCGTATTTGGTTATAATATTGGTGGTACGCCTGTCAATCGCATAAGCCAAGTCAAGGATTTAGGTGTGATTTTTTATAGTAAGTATTGTTTCAATGGTCATATGGGGACAATTGTTGCTGAGTGTTTCAACAGATTGGACTTGAATTGAAACTGTCAAGCGTTTTTTGACACCAATTAATCCTGGCTGTTTTCTGCTATTCAGTCAACAGGTGGGGTATCCAACGAGAAACGAATTAACTTGCTCCTAATTCTTCATGTAATTTTTTTTGAATTGAGGTCTTTGAGATCTTCAAGGACGCCTCAATCTCGCGATATGTCACATGTCTATCTTCGATGATGAGTTTGCGCACAGCATCGACGTTTTCCTGGGTGACTGCCGTTTTTGGTGCACCCACCCTGGGATCGTCGCTAAGACTCACCCGTCCACGTTTGAATTCTCCATACCAATAGGAAATTGTCGACTGATGTGACGCTTTGTTACCGGAAACAGACAGTAACTCGGCAAGGCATTCTTGTTGCGATAATTGTCTCTGAAAGTTGTAATAAATTATGGCGCAAAAATGTTCCATTTTTCTAATGACTTGGTGACACTTAAAAATTCACTGTAGTGAGAACACTGCACGTATTGCTGTGAAACATTGAATTTAAGTTTACTAAAGAGTGAGGTTAAGATTCAGTACTGACGTTCGATCCGCGCGGCCTACTATGTTTCTATATGCAAAACTTAAAAGACATCCCTCGTATTGCATAAATTTAATTTTCTTGTTCCACGTTTAAATTCTAGACAATTTGATACTTTTTATTTGCCTACCCCTAGAACAAACATCTTAAACTTTTCTCCACTATTTTACTCTTGTGGTAGGGCTAATGACGTTGCAGAACAATTGAATATATCTGAGAGGTTTTGTCTGTTTTTTTTTTGCTTTCTTATCTGCACTATGATATCTGTAAAGTACCTAGTCTTGTTTGTTTTTTTTTGTAGTCCGGACTGTGTTGCTGTATGAATAAATAAATAAGTAGTCCTGGAATAATTGCCATCGTAAGGCAAAACAGCATTCAGGATCAAAAATACCAAAAAGAAGCCAATCTTTCAACATCACAAGACAATATTTTTCGAAAAGTCTCTTCAATTTATGCAATATCAGAACTATGTAAGGATAGGGTTGCAAAGTATATTGAATAAACGATGTCATATATTTAAAAAAGCAGAATAAAATACAACAATAAAATATGAGGAGGAAATAAATAAACAGCAATTACCCGTAACTTTTCAGCTACAGGGTGCTAAAATTTTAGTTGAGTGAGTCCTCCACAAATGGATCTCCGGTAGACTTCAAAAAATGCCTATTGGTGCTTATACTATAACTATCTAAAACTGTAATGACTTATCGATGTTCACGTGAACATCACTTAACTACCAGTAGTCGGCTGTTCATAGGCGGGGTATGAATGTTTAACATGGGCGAACTAGATTTGTCACATGCTTAATAAATAGTGGTTTGAAACATATTGTAAGTCAAAAATTTGAGAATTACCTTTATTCATCGTCGCTTCCACTTACATCTGACAGTAATAAACTGCCGCTATCGCTTTCCTCGTTGAAATTGACTATAACAGGCTCTATGATGGTGTCGATGTGGTGGTCAAGCTGCCACATTTTTGTTTCTTCCTTCACAACATGACGGATAGCATTCTGCCAAGCTTCGGGCGTTACTAGCTGTATGGAAGACTCAAGTAAAACCTTAACGTCTGGTAATTTGAAGGTTGTGTTATGGCGCGCAATACCTATAACGCTTCACTTGAGCCCAGATGAGCTCTATTGGGTTCAGTTCACAGTGGTAGGGCGGTAACCGCAGCACAGTGACACCACATTGACGGGCCATCTCATCAGTCACGTAACTAATGTTCGCAGGTTTGTGCTGTTTAATTTTTTCATACAATTCCGTTTTCACACATGAATCGTGAAACGGGATTCCTTTTTCGCGCAACCATTGCTGCATGTCACTTTTTCGAGATCCCATAGTCGGTACACGTTCGGCTCGACGACTATGGTAGGAAGCATTATCCATGACGATCACAGAGTTGGGCTCAACTCGCTGAAGCACCCCTTGAAACCAGCTCTCGAAGCAGCTGGCATTCATTTCGTCATGGTAATCACCTCCTTTCTTAGAGACGAAAATCAAGTCACACTCTTCTAAAAAGCCACTATCGCTACCAATATGAGTTACGATCAATCTTTGACCTTTCCCTGACGGTCCACGAAGACCTGTTGACAAACCTTCAATGCGTGCTTGACGGTTACTCAGTACGTTTTTGTCTATCCAGGTTTTTTTAACTGTGTGACCTGCATTTACCCATGTCTCGTCCAAATAATAGATTTTTCTGCTTTGTCGCCTATATTCAATCATTTCGCGTAGGTATTTTCGACGCCAGGCGACTATTTCAGGTCTCTCTATCAATACTGACTTCCGATTACGCGTTTCGTAACGAAAATTAATTTCGTGCAGGGATTTCCTCATTACCTCGACGCTCATTTGGGGTATAATTTCATTTTCCGTGATCGCTGCATGTACAGCCTTGAGGGCTGGTATCTCATTCCTAAAGAAGAATGAATGTACGGTTCGCCTTAACGCCATTTTGCTATCGTCATCCAATTTAACGGCCTTTCGTCCCTTCAAATTAAACTTTGGATCAGTAGTAGCTCCAGTTTTCTTCTTTTCATGCGCCACCCTGCGAATGGTCCACTCTGGAACGCCTGTCATACTTTCACAATGCGCGAGTGCATCTCCCTGCTACATAGTTCTGCTCAGATAATTGAACACGTTGAGCACGATTTCTTTCGCGTCCCTCTTCAGTGCTTTACGAAGCCGTCTACTTGTTCCCTGGCTTTCAGTACTTCCACTCGTACCATTTGTACTCTCCATGGTTAAGTATAACCAAAACAGTAACCACAACAATAACAATCACACAACAATTCTTATAAAAACACACAATATGCGATCGCTCAACGAAACACGTTCCAATGCGTTGCCGACGCCTATGAGTCTGCCGGTCGAGGCGCGTCCTTGATTTCATTGGTTCTACCGGCGGAGAACAATCAGCCATTATTTCCATCTCTCTCTGTGCTGTTGACCACCGCAAAGCCACAGAAACGACATATGTCGTACGCTATACGGCTGTACTGGAAGGAAGCCGGGATCGAGCTCTGATCACGTGTTAATCACGCGTATGAGTCATTATCGTTTTAAATAGTTGTAGTATAGTAGATGCATGTCAAATTTAATGAAAATATCTAGAACAGTATTAAAATTATACGACAACGAATTTTTTCTTACGCTTAGGACATAATATGTTCATATAAACTTTTCTGCCTAAAATCAGCTAAGGAATCATATCCTGTATTTTTAACCGTCAATTAAATTCTCTCTGTATAAAAATTGAATACTAATAATGTCATTTTGTCTTGTACACAACGGTACTTTAGATTGAAGAATGAAATTATCGCTTTACAACCATCACATAAATTCTTTTTGTTTCAGAAAAGCCGAGCTGACAACGTCCTCGTGGGTTCGAAACTGGAGCAAGTGGAAAAGATCAAAATGGACATTGAACAGTTCAAAAAGCAATCGAACGTGGACACTGTCATCGTGCTGTGGACCGCAAACACTGAATGTTTCAGCACGGTCATGGAAGGCGTCAACGACACATACGAAAGCATCAAGAAAGCCATCGTTCAAGACCACTCTGGATTGTCTCCTTCAACTCTGTTCGCTTATGCCTCCATTGCCTGTGGGTGCACTTACATCAATGGTTCTCCCCAAAACACATTTGTACCTGGCATTATAGGTAAGATAAAATAGTTAGACACGTATTTATTGTTCATCTGACATACAAAATTAGTTAAAGAGCCAAACCTATTATCACTGGACAACAAATTTTAGTTTTTTAATTGTATCTTGTGGGAAAAGTGCACTTCTTTGTTAATTTTGGGGCGCTGAATCCAAAAATGACAATGAAATAAAAAAATTAGTTGCGGTTTAGAAAAAAAACTATTTATTTTTAAGGATGTATTAAAAAAAGTAACAAGATTCATATACTTATAAGAATCACTATACTTTTTGCTGTTCTTTTATGGATCGTTTCTGGAGCATCTCTACCAAGAGTCCAACAGTAGTCTGCAAGCATGGAAGGATTCCACTTTCCCTGGTACCTTTTTTCCATTGTTGAAATATCCTGATGAAAACGTTCGCCGTGCTCATCACTTACGGCTCCGCAATTGTCAGGAAAAAAGTCCAGGTGTGAGTGTAGAAAATGTATCTTAAGAGACATATTACAGCCCATCTTTTGATACGATGACAGCATATTTTTGACAAGGGTTTTATAGTTGTCAGCTTTTCTATTTCCCAAGAAATTAGTGACCACCAGATGGAAATCATTCCAAGCAGTTTTTTCAATACCTGTTAAAGTGTTTTCAAACTGTTTATCTTTCAAAATATTTCGAATCTGTGGCCCAACAAAAATACCTTCTTTAACCTTTGCCTCACTTAGTCTTGGAAATTTCTGACGCAGGTATTGAAAAGCTGACCCATCTCTATCTAATGCCTTGACAAAGTTTTTCATTAGGCCCAACTTGATATGCAGTGGTGGTGATAAAATTTTTTTCGAATCTACTAATGGCATATGCTGTACATTTTTTTTGACCTGGCTCTAGGAGTTGACGAACAGGCCAGTTTTGTCTGGTGTAATGAAGTGCCTTTGCCCGACTGTCCCATTCACACAAAAAACAGCAAAACTTTGTGTAGCCTAGCTGCAGCCCAAGTAAAAGTGCAACAACTTTCAAATCGCCACAAATATGCCACTGGTGCTCATCGTATTTTATGCATGTCAATAAGTACTTCATATTGTCATATGATTCTTTCATGTGAATTGCATACCCTACAGGAAGAGATGGTAAAATATTTCCAATATGCAATAACACTGCCTTTAAACTCAATGTTGAACTGTCTATAAACAATCTCCATTCTTCTGGGTTATAGTTTATATTTAAAGCCGCCAGTAAGCCGTTAATGTCACTGCAGAAAACCAAGTTATTCTCCATAATGAAAAATGGTTCTAAGTCTTTGTGGCGTTTACGAAAAACACATACCGAAACATCGTCTTCTAACAAGTTCCACTGCTGCAGTCTTGATCCAAGTAACTCTGAGACCTAGTTTACAACCGAAATAAAGCTGATATGCCTTTGTTATTAGTGGAGTAATAGTCCGTCTCTGAGACGCAAAAGTCACATCACCACACACGTAACAAAACTGATCTGGATTGTTTACACACTTTCGAGACATCTTGCATGAACGCTGTCAGCCAACTGAGGAAAAAATGGCTAATATAAAACAACATTATGTACACGTATGTATAACGTAATACAATCATGCCGATTACATCATCTTTCTTTGCCGAATATAAACATGTAGCACGTGCATTCTTGTGAATTACAGTATATTAACACTGTCATAGCAGGAACAGATATAATTACCGAATCTCTAAAACTTGAACTAATATTGAAAAAATAAGTTTCATTCCGGTTTTAGCACATTAAAAATAGTAATATTTTGTTGATTTTATTTAGGATATTTTTTGGCTGTTGATCAGTGATAAAGATCAGATAAGAATATTCAATATTGTTATTTACAAAGTATTGTATTACGTTTAAAAAGTCAACTTACTTGACGTCACTTCGTTTATAAGCAGTGCGTACTAAACAGAAGTGGTCAGGGTGAGACTAATACCGAACATTTTGCCTAATTTTTCAGACGGTCAGTTCGCTATAATTGGTTCATATTTGTCTACTGTTTTTTTCGTTTTCTCGAGTTTATCTTCCAACATTTTGAACTCGCAGTCGATTTAATCGTACGAGATTTTGAAGACATGTACTATACTCAGTGAGATTTGAAGTGTTACACCTAGAAAAAATAATTTATTTAACTTCATTTTTTGGCAATGAGGGGCCGTTCAAGTATTGCGCGAGCACTATAGGGGGCGGGGGGGTCTTTGCTTTGCTTATTTCGGATAACATGGGGGGCAGAGGAGTCTAGATGATGATTACGTCATCGGTAGTTATTTACTTTTTACACGAATGGAAACCCTCTCATTGTCTTTGCTTGAAAACGAAACGCATTTTCGGGGATTCCCGCAAATAATGCATACGTTTAGTGAACAGCGCTCGGTAATTCCCCTACTCGCTTTAGAACCGAGTAGGGGAATTACCGCGCGGTGTTCACTTGTCTAAATTTCCTCTATCAGTGTATTTTTTCGTTTGGATAGACGTATTGTAAGCATAGTAAAGCAAGTTAACATTTGGGTTACCATTGATTCCATTAGCCAAAGTTTAATGTTTAAATAAGATGTCGTTTCACATAGACAAATGCAAGTTATACCAAAAATTGTTTGAAAGTTTTAAAAAATCTCATACAAGTATAAAAGTACAAAATGTACAAAAGTTAGTTAACGAAGTGTGGCGAAATTACAAATTACAAGCAAAATCCGTCAAGGAACTAGATATTATTGTATTTAAGAGAATCGAAGAAGAATTGCAAGCGGCGACTAAGAATAAATCCAATCTACTAATTTTTTTTTCTAAGGTGAGTGACGAAATCATTTTAGGTACCTATGAGTACTAGAAATATTAGAAATCGCCAAAAAGTTTCTCTTTACTGATTAGAAAATATTATGGCATATCTCAAAGTATACAGGTAATATTCATTATATTATAGATTTATTTCTGATGATTAATTCCGTCAATTGGTCACAAAGTACAGAATGTTAGTTTTATACATATATACAAAAAACTAACACCCTGTATTTTGTGACCGGAACGAATTGCTCGTTTAAACATATTAGATTTAAAGCCATAGGGTTTTGTATTTACCATATATATTGCCATACTTTGTATTTATGTAGCTTAATAAGAGAATCTTTAGCAGCAGCCATAGAAAGTTTTTATTTTTAGGCAACTTGTAAACCTGCAGAAAAAACACGAATTATACAGTCAGCTTAAAATATTAAAAAAGAAAAACAAGATAAAATAAAACCCGGTAATGAATCACACAGCAATGCGAAATTAATGAAAATACAGATAAACAGAGAGCAAAACCTTCTCAGGAAGCTATGAAAATGAGATTGCTCTACTCGAAAAAATCTGAATGCTTTGTATTCTGCCAGAAATACTATGCCAAGCCGTGCTGAAGTTGATGAACAGATCATTAAGTTGCGCGAGGAAATAAAAACAGCAAAACAATATTTAAACAGGAAGGTTCAAAACGCAGTTGCCCAGAAGAAACACAGGGATGGTATGAAAAGAAAGTTAGAAGATATTTGTCATGAAAATCCAGAAATAAAAAAAAGACTATCTCTGAGGGATTCAGTGGAACGTCCTAATCTTGAAAGCAATCAACATTCACTATTGAAAACAATCGCGGATAGAGCTTTATTTGGGAGTGCAGCAGATGATAGAAGACGAACGGAATCAATTCGCAGCGTAAAAACTCTTGATGAACTCACACAAGAATTACGTAAAATAGGATTTGACATTAGTCGCAGTGGGACATATCTTCGTTTGATTCCCAGAAAATCTAATTCTGCAGATAGACGAAGACATGTATCGACAGTCCCTGTTAAGCTCATTAGGGCTCAAACTGATCACCACAAGAGCCACTTAGATAGCAGATTCGCTGAAACATCAATCCATTATTTAGAGAACATAGCATCCATACTTGGACCAGATCAAGTATTTTTCATATCTCAAGATGATAAAGCTCGAGTACCTATTGGCGTAACTGCAAGCACCTCTTCTAATGCACATGGAATATAGAATCAAATTGCCTGATCACGATTGGGTAATCGCCGAGCGTCATAAATTAATACCATCTGTTTATGCTGGTATCAAAATCAGTTCCAATATGCTAGGACAACCGCAAGCCGTTGGATATTCTGGACCAACATACATCGCTATTCGAAGTGGAAAGCATAGTTCATCTACTGCTAATACTCGTGATCAGGATTTCGAGACGCTTCTCGAACTTGAAGAGTTTCGACCATTAGCTAAAACTGACCATGGACTAGTAAAACCAGTGGTAATCATGACGGTTGATGGAGGGCCAGATGAAAATCCACGTTATCAAAAAGTCATAGGGTTTCCTATACAACACTTTAAGCGACATGATCTCGATGCATCGGTTTTAGCTACCAATGCTCCTGAAAGAAGTGCGTATAACAGAGTAGAGCGCAGAATGGCTCCTCTTAGTCGGGAACTGGCTGGTTCAATATTGCCTCATGACCATTTTGGGTCTCATTTGGATGAACGTGGCGTTACAATTGATGAACATTTAGAAAGATCTAATTTCGAATTTGCAGGAAATGTATTAGCTGAAGTATGGAGTTCAATGGAAATTGATGGCTATAATGTTAATGCAAAATATGTTGGGGCAGGTGAACAAGATCTTCCTGATTTTCCAGACATTAAATGGTATTCAGAACATGTGCGTGGGAGCCAATACTTGCTTCAAATTGTAAAATGTAGAAATTTTAGAATGATTACTAGATTACTAGACAATAGGTTTCTTCCACCATCTGTAAAAGTAAAACAAACAGTTGATGACTTGGTTTTGGATGAAGGAGGGCAATTTCTTAATCTTCCAGTCAATTTAGCTCTAAGCTTAAGTGCTTCACTCAAAGATTTCCTGCAAATGCCCTACGATTATTTTTGTCCGACTGTAAAATTGAGGCTATCAAGTCGAACATGGAAAACGTGTGGTCTTTATCATGCTTCCGTCAAGTCACTAAATCGTCACATCGAAAATATCCATAAAAAAGTAAACACGCACACTGATAAGAAAGTTAGACCTGTAAGAGTCGCTGCTCGTCGTGCTAATGAACTGATGAGCATTATTCAAAATTTAGAGCACCATGATGTTAAATGGCTCGATGAGAACGACGTAGACATTCCAAAATCCGATGAAAGCGAGCAAACTCAACACTGAGCAGCAATCGAAGCAATCCAATGTCATCGAAAACATAGAATCATGGATTCGGGTTTCATGGACTGAAGACTGTTAATTTGAATTTAATATATGTACCAAAAATTTAAAATAAGTTTACTATGTTAGTAAGATATAATATTTTTGTCCTTTACTCTATGTTGAATGCGGTATCAGTAAAATATAATCTCTATCGTAAATCTATTTTCTTATTTTTCAAATTATAATTATAACGTTATAATTATAATATTAAAAAAATACATTAATTGACAAATGTTTAGGTAAGCAAGGGGGGAGGGGGTAAGAGCTTTGCTTACTTTTGCTGACCAGGGGGATGGGGAAGTAAATAATTGTAATAAATCTGCTTACGTAATACTTGAACGGCCCCTGAGGAAGTCATACATAAAGAATGAAACGATAAAATTCCCACGAAATTTTATTGACAAATAATAAGAAAAAAATTATATGCGCGATATGACGCGTACTAGCAACCAAGCTTTACAATTATTTCGGGGAAATTTGCTAATACGATTAGACTTACTGACGGACTAAATACTGTCATTTATTTACAGAATTCGCCGAAAGGCAAGGAGTTTTCATTGCTGGAGACGACTTCAAATCAGGTCAAACCAAAATCAAGAGTGTCTTGGTAGACTTTTTGGTCGGTGCCGGAATCAAACCTGTAAGCATTGTAAGCTACAACCATCTCGGAAACAACGATGGCAAGAACCTGTCGGCACCAAAGCAATTCAGATCCAAAGAGGTGAGATTTTACATTTTCTGGTCTAATCATAATTTTGAAAACTGCATAATATATTCATTCGTACGTACATAGCGAACTTGATAAATGAATCGGGAGAATTTTCAGATGATTATAAAGTAGGAGTAGTAAAACCCATCCACAAATCCTGTGAAAAAACAGATACTAACAATTACAGGTCTATAACTCTAATATCCAGCTTTGCAAAAATTATTGACAAAATTATAAAAACACGACTTCTTAATTTTTTTGATAAACATAATCTGATTAATGAAAAACAATTTGGATTCCAGAAAAACAAGTCTACCCAAGACGCAATTTCTTTTTTGACATCAAAATTATACAAATTACTGGACCAAAGTGAATATACCCTGTGTGTGTTTTTAGATCTAGCAAAAGCATTCGACACAGTAAACCACTTGCTTGTATAAGAAATCTCACACGACTCAGGAATTAGAGGCAAGGCTTATAACCTCATGAAAAGTTACCTTTCCAACAGAACACAGTGCGTACAAATAAATAATTCCTTAAGCACAAACAAATTGATAACGTATGGTGTCCCACAAGGGACAGTGTTAGGCCCCTTATTATTTACACTTTACATTAATAGCCTGCTGAGCTTAAAACCTTAAAATGTTTTGCAGACGATACTGCTATCATTTATTCGAATAACAACTCGTGGGATGATCTAAAAGTGAAGGTTGAAAGAGACTTAACGATAATTGCAGACTGGTTCAGACATAAATGCCTAACTATTAACTTTCAGAAGACTAAGTTCATACCATTCACAAGTCACAGAAACAAATTACCATCCTTTGTATCTATACAGATTAACGGTGATAATATAAATAGTCAAATAAACTTAACAAACAAAATAGGTGTATAGTCAACGCCAAACAAAGTGGCGTGCACGTCATCAAGGTGGGTGTGTTGAAAAATTTACATTGTTGCCAAACTTTTTGTAAAATAATAAAATTTATTATTTACATATCTAGGTTTATAAGCAATATTAACCTCAAATGAGAACAAAAATAATAGTATAATAAAATTATAGATCTGTACTTGCATAATCATTAAGTATGACAATTATTGATCAGATGACACTATGAAACTACCATATTTAATTGATAGCTTAAAGGTACTGAATAAAAATCCAAATGGGGTCCTCCAAATTTTATGCATGGTATTTATTTTACAGAATTCATACAGAAAAATGCATTCTAAAATTAGGTAAGCTACTGGTGTAAGCTTTTTCTGTACAATAAAGTTAGTCGGAGTTTCTTTCTTCAGCGCTGTCTGAATCTGAATCTTCATCACTCTCAAAGTTGATTATTAAAGGTACGATGTCTGGTCGATCAAAAATTCGTTCTCTTTCATACCATTTAAAAATTTCTTGCTCAGTATGTCGAACACTATTTTTCCACATGTCTGGGGTAACCGTTTGTAGAGCCTCGTTCCACATATCCAAACAGTCTTTTTCACTGTTACCATCTCTACCAATATGTCTGTTATAGTAACCTTTTGCTATGCCCCAAATTAACTCAATAGGGTTAAATATACAATGGTAAGGAGGCAGACGAAGAACTTTGGCCCATGTTGTTCCGCCAATTCATCAATCACGTATATTTTAGGTGGTTTGTTTCTAAAAAAGCAGTTATTTTAAGAATAGGAATAAACAAAAGAAATATAAACTGTCGACCAAAATATATATAATTAAGAAGCATTATGTACCGAGCAACAATACTCAATAGCTCTGTTTTAAACATTGTGTTTAAAAATGGTATGTTTTGATTTGTCAACCAGTCTTGGATATTTTTTTTTGTCCATGCATTGTTGGGCACTTTGTTCAATATCATGCTGTGATAAGGGGCGTTATCCAGTATAATCATAGATGGACTCTCCAATTTTTCAAATAACTGATGTTGAAACCATTTCAAAAAATTGTCCTGGTTCATCTCTCCATGGTAATCGCTCAATTTTGTTTTCGAAGAAAATATCGCTTCACTACCCTCAATAAACCCATTTTCATTTCCAGCATGTAATATAATGTATCTAAAATATATTAGTTTTAAATTTTATAGTGCAAATTGTGTAAAAGTATATACCTTTTACCATCTGTTTTAATAGCTTTCACGCTTTTTTGGTTTCCATTTTGCCAAGAGCGACCTATGGTCCCATTTTGAAATATCCAAGTTTCATCGAGGAAGACAAACTGGTATAAGGCCTCAACCTTGGCTTGATTGTATTGCCTTAGAAATTCCACCCTTTTCAAAGCTATACTTGGTAGTTCCATGAGCCCTCGTCGCGGATTGTCCTTAAGCCACTTAAATCCAAGATCTCTAAGCAACCGCCTTAAAGACGTGGCACTACCATCAAATAATGCCCTATCTCTTAATCGAGACCATAAAGTTTGTATCGTAACTTGTTCTTCTGAAACCATGTGTAATATGACATTATAATTTAGTTAACAAATTAATGCAAATTTCTGATAAGTTATTATAATAAGATCTTACTTTTGTGATACATATTATAGATCACTTCTCGAATGGCACTTGTATCCAATGTCGCTGTGTTGGTTACACGTTTAATATAACTCCGCTTTTTCTTGGGCGATTCTAAATTTGCATCACTTTTCACACCCTCGGAAATACGACTAACTGTCCTTAAACTAATTTTTAAAGCAGCAGCAACACGCTACAAAAAATGAAATAAAATTTCACTATTATTAATATACATTACATATAATTATTAGTAACCTACCTCTTGAACAGCATTTAAAGGCAACAAAGGCCCGTTGTTGTCCCTTTCTTGCTCAAAGTAGTGCATTAACGAGGCCACGAGTTCCTTACACCGACTATTTAACTGTTTGGGCATCTTTATATACCAAAATTGCCTTTATCTACTCGTAAAATGAATAATTTTGTTTTGAAACAAACAGTTGTTGATTTACAGTATGCGGGGCCAAAGGATTTATAAAGATTTGAAATGCCACAAATTGATTCAGTGTCAAAATTAATACAAATGTCAGTTCCCAGTTTAAATAAGTTTCAAGGTGACAATGTGTCAACGCTGCGAAATCGCAAAACATTTTATTTCGCATAATGCGTCTAAATTTATCAGAAAGCAACTTATGTGATATTTTAATAACAATGTTTATATGACTATTAACCATAATAAGAGAGTAATGACCATTTTACAATTTATATATCACATTAATATGAAACTGCAATAGAGCAATTGTTTGTGATAGAAACCTAGGCATTAGGTCGGGGAATTTTTATCGTGATGACGTGCACGCCACTTTGTTTGGCGTTGACTATATATTTAGACTCACATGTAAAGTGAAATATACATATTGATCATGTAATAACAAATTTGAGACCAGTATTGTTGAAATTCAAGTATCTAAACAAATATTTGGTTAAAAAACAATGAAAATTTTATATCATGCTATGATCGAAAGTCGTATAAGTTACGCAATATTAGGTTGGGGTGGAGCACTTAATAACCAAATTAATAAATTAGAAATTATCCAAAAACAATTTTTAAAAATAATCTTTGGCAAACCACTCTTATATCCATCTGATCTGTTGTATTCTGAAGCAAAACTATTAGACCCTAGACAACAATTTTTTTATAAAATTATAAATTATCAATTTCACCATAGAAATAATCTTATTCCGTTAGATCACTTATATCAAACTATAAACAAAATCAACAACATTAAGCAAACGCCTTTCACCTCAAAAAGTATAGGTCAAAGATGTCTTACTTACATTTCCAGTAGATTATATAACATATTACCAAATTATATAAGAAATATTTCAAATAAAACAAAATTCAAAATTGAAACCAAAATATTTTTAATTGAAAAAAATCGACTTCAAATTGCAAACAAGATACGTATGGAAGAAATTTAAAATTAATGTAATAATAAAAACCCTCCAACGTTCATATACTCGTATACGTGTGAATGTATATGTGCATCTATTTATGTGTTTATTTATAAGAATATATATATATATATATATATATATAACTTGAGATGTGGTCATTGTCGTCTAGACCAGTTAGGTGAAAAATTAAAGCTTCCGCTTTTTGTTGGGTACTTCGACAAAATTTAAGCAAAGAGGACTCTTTATACTTTTTTCAATTCTCTCTAGCTTTCAATGGACTTTGCCATCATCATCAGGAGCTGCAATTACAATGATAACAGTAGCAACAAAAGTGTAAATTGAACTTAAATTGAATCAACTTACAGTAGTATGTGAGGATGTTGCTAATTGTTGTTTTCGTATAGGATGAGGGAAACGTCCAGTAATATGGTGAGAGCTGGATACATGGTACAATGGTTAAAATTATATAAAATATGGCAAGACAAAGGTTCATCTCACTCAATATTCCATGACCACCATTTTATGCAATCATCAAGTGGCTTCACGACGTAATGCTCTAATGTTTTCTAAATAATTTTTAATCTGTCTTTAACTTGTCTTGTCATATTTTATATAATTTTAACCATTGTACCATGTATCCAGCTCTCACCATATTACTGGACGTTTCCCTCATCCTATACGAAAACAACAATTAGCAACATCCTCACATACTACTGTAAGTTGATTCAATTTAAGTTCATTTTACACTTTTGTTGCTACTGTTATCATTGTAATTGCAGCTCCTGATGATGATGGCAAAGTCCATTGAAAGCTAGAGAGAATTAAAAAAAGTATAAAGAGTCCTCTTTGCTTAAATTTTGTCGAAGTACCCAACAAAAAGCCGAAGCTTTAATTTTTTTAACAGTGAGTAAATCTGATCAAAAGAAATGTTTTTTTCCTTTACCATTTTTCTGGTAAAATTAAAGTAACAAAGTTATAGCCCTTTGGAAGTTTGAGTACCGCCCTGTCTCAATAATAATATCATGTGCTCGTGTTTGGCAACAACGGATATAATCCGCCTTATCGGTTCATCGCATCGGAAACAAAAAAGCGAAAGAATTTGGAACGATGTTTTTACAATTATTTTATTCAGTTCAGTTATACATACAGTCAGTGTCAGTCCGTGTTCGCGTGTGAATAGTGTCTGTTGCGTGGCTCAAACGAAATAAAAAAGGGCACATGTTTATGCGGATCGGTTTCCCAATCGAGTGCAACCAACCCCTCGTGCCTTTGTTAATGTAGTACAACGGGCTCGTGAATCAGGTGACTTAAGACCTCACAGGGGACCTCACGATCAAATACAGGTCCGCACTGAAATACTTGTCGGGAGGATACTTTATAAAACAAGGTAAACATTTTTTTTTAATTTTTTTTTATTTTTACACACATATTTTGGTTTATCTTCCTTCTACAATCATTATCTGAAAATTAATGACTCAACTTCAAAGTCACCCTGTATATATGTATGTGTACCTGTATATTTGTGTAAAAATGTAAGTTAATACCCATGCACAAGAATTTATTCTTCTGTGGGTAAATTCAGTTTATTTACGTATACCTATGTTAGTTTTAGTTATATTTGTACGTCACGTGAATAAAATTATTATTCATGTGATTCAAATTTGTTATTATAAAAACTTGATATCAAAACAGTGAACTATTTCAAGACACTATGATCCATACTTACGTTTGTTATATTGAAATCTTATTATTTTTTTGGTCCTAATACTTATAATATAGTACCGCGTTTCCAGGGTCGTCCACGTTGCAGAAGAAATTCTAGTTTGGAATTTGAAATTTTTCAAAAACAACCTGTTACCATCTTCCATACTATACTGTACAATAATTCCGATCTTTGTTACAGATTTCAAAGAGTAACGTTGTGGACGACATGGTGGAATCAAACGAAATCCTGTTCAAACCAGGGGAAAAACCAGACCACGTGGTTGTCATCAAATATGTCCCATATGTTGGTAAGTCTTTCTAACATTAATATAAATATTAAATAAAGACATTGAAACTTCAATAGAGCTGTTAAATAATGATATGAAAAACGTAATAAATTGGTGAAATGTAAATAAACCTAAAACAAAAATATATGCTAATAGGAAAATCTTTAGATCAAAATACGAAAAATCTTACAATTAATCATGAAAAAATTGTGTCCATCGATTCATTTAAATATTTGGGCATATACATAGACAGTAAATTAAAATTTGAAGGGCACTATGAATGTATTATTTCAACAATATTCAAGAAAATAAAATACTTTTATAGAATAACGCATAGCCTAAGCGTTTATTCTAAAAAAATTGTGTACAACACTATCACTCTTCCTCATTTGTTATATTGTTCGACTATTTTGTTCACTTGAAATGAAACTGTATTTCCAAGTTACAAATATTACAAAATACAGCTATGAGAATCATCTTAAATAAAAATAAATATACTAGAATAAATTTTATGCTGAAAGAACTACAATGGTTAAATATAAAAAATTTCATAGCCTAATTGGTTTTCATTTTCATATTCAAGTTGAAAAATCATCTTCTACCAAATCACTTAGAAAATTTTATTGTATTGAACAATGCCACAATTATTCTACTAGACGAAGTATAGACTGTACGAATTTAATAAATTAAGTAATGATATCAAGATGTGTGTCAAATGAAAATGTTCAAAGGGAAATTGAAAAAATATCTCATGGAAAACCAGAATTCATAGTAGTGAAATTTTGTATAAAAATATGTGGTCTTGAAGACATAATATATTTTGTGATATACTGTGTAATATGGATATTATAGACATTGTAGCATTAATGCTAAATAAATCTGAAACAAACAAACTTTGGAGAAACTTGTTTTAAGTTTCACTGATAAAAATTCTATAGGACACGCCGAACTGGAGTATCAGCTTTAAATGAGAGCTTCCGTACTTCGTTATCATAATGAGGAAAATGAAATAAGTCACCGTGAAAACACTAGTAGTTCTACATGATATTCACTGAAATATGCATTATACCACAATTGAAATTATGGTTAATTGCAAGGTCTTTTGTAATGGTTTGGGTGATATTGTTAGCATAGCAACCGATAAAAAATAACAATGTCTAGTAATTGGAAGCTATTGATACTAATGCATTCGCAAAACCACTAATTGCCAATTCATCAAAAATATCTATATACAGGCAACTGAACCGTGAATGCGTATTTACGTCCAACATGAATAATAGCCAATTCATCATTTGTACTTTGGGCATACAACTACAGATACAACTATATAATTTTTTTTTAAGTTGTTTTGAACACGTGTATCCAAGTTCAATGAACAGGTTATCGTTTTACGTTTTACGAGTAGGTATGGGACACCTGATGCTATAACAGAAAAGTAAAATGTTGGTGATGAACGTAGTATGATTTTCAAATATTCACACACGTACTTTTCTCTACATAAGCTCCTAACTCTGTACAAGGTGGTCAACTGAAAATGCGAGGTACTGTACCTGGGAACCTATCCGTCATAGAGGCTTGCGGTAAAAACAGTTATTACTAAAACGGCCAAGAGAAAAACCTGGAGAATATTATCAAGTTTCTGACGTGGCCGCTAGGGGGCGAACTGCAATCTTGAATCTAAAAGTGATGTTTCTGTGAATTCCGCTATTTTAATCTACAAAAAAAATACCTGAAGTCGAGGATGATGTGAACTTTTTTGTTTGACAATTTTTGCTGTATCCCTAAAAATAAAGTGGTGGGGGTACTCAGACGTTTTCGTAAAAAACACCCTGTATCTTCGAAACGGCTGATCCGATTTTAACCAACTTGGGCTAGTTGAAAAGAGCTATTTATGGGCTACAAATGTTATGATATTTTCAGTTTTGTTAGCTTTACATCTGTCCGCTAGAGGGCTTTTTTAGACATTTCGACAGAAATGGTAAATTTTTGTAAACAAATTAAATGCACTGGTTTGGTTTTTTCATGAAAAAGTAGCTAAATGATGTCTAAACAAGCTCGTGAAAATCGCTTCTCGATATCTTGTTCCTAATCTAAAATTTAGGCCAAAGAAAATTTTAGACGGAAGTCCCTCATATTTTTTAAACTATTTTTCTGGAATTTCTTTTAATTATTAAATTGTGTACCTAAAAAGGTAACGATTTAAAAAAGAAAGGTTTTTTATAAAATAAAAAGTGTAAACCAATACTTTTGGAAAATTGTATGAGCGATCATTATCCTGTTTTGTTCAATGTTGGGTATTTGAAAGGAAGTAATTGTATCATTAACAAAAACAGCTATGATTTTCAGAAAATTGATGAGAACAGGTTGACAGATTATTTGCAAGTGGTGACTTGGGACAGTGTTTTTTTCTGAGAGTGATGTCTAAAAAGCAACTGATAACTTCTATAATGAATTATATAAAGTCATAGATCATTCAACGTATTATTTAAAAATAAATAGTAAGACTAAAAAACGCAAGCCGTGGATGACTGACGGTATTCTTATTTCGATCAAGAAGAGGGATGAGTTGAAACAGAGTTTGACGAAAGATAATGATCATTTGATATTGAGACAGTCCTATATCTCCTACAGAAACAGAGTAACTAGATCTCTAAAAATCAATATTTCACATTTTAGCAGGTAATAACTAAAAAAGCTGGGATGTTATTAATGAGGTAACTAATGCTGGCAAAATTAAAAAAAATGACGTAAAATCAATTTATCACAATAATCAGCAGCTGGACGCTCCCACTGATATAGTCTGTGTTTTTAATAAATGTTTTGTTGATATAGGTGAGCACAAATAACAAGTCAGATTGATCAAAACTCAATTCTTGATACATCAGATCTTCATGTCGTCAACATTGGTCTAACTCCAGAGGATAACATAGAGTTACAGCAAATAGTTTGTAATCTGAAAAATAATACCGCACCCGGAAAAGATGGCTTACACACAAAAACTATCAAGATGATCATGAAGTATATCAGTCACTCTATAATTCATATTATCAACTTCTGTTTCAAATCCTCAGTAATTCCTCGATAATTTAAAGAAAGCGTAGTGACACCAATATTTAAATCTGGAAGTAAAGACAATATGTTCAATTATAGACCTATTTCAGTTATCAATGTATGTGAGAAGATTTTTGAGACGTGTTTGAATAGCAGACTTTGTTCTTTTCTTGAGAAATATGACATAATTTCGAACTGCCAATTTGGGTTCCGCAAAAATTGCAATACAGAGCAATCTCTACAATAACTTATAGGACAAGTGCTAAAATTTCCAAGATGGAAATAAGACTGTTGCTGTTTTACTAGATCTTCAAAAGGCTTTCGATTCAGTATCTCATACAATTTTATTAAAGAAACTAGAAAGTGTTGGAGTACGTAGTGGAGTTCTGAGCTTATTTGAGAACTATTTGGCTGATCGATTACAAGTTAAGGTAGGGTCAGATTTAAGCAGCACTCAAAAGATCAAAATAGGTGTGCCTCAGGGGACGGTTTTGGAACCAACACAGTTCCTCATATTCATAAAACAACTACTTTGATGCAATTTCAACTGTAAAATTATTTCATATGCAGATGATACTGTTTTAGTTTGCACTGGAATGACGCAATAAGGAATGCCGAGTTGTCATTAAATAAAGATAAATGCTGGTTGGATAACAATTTACTTAAACTTAATATCTCTAAAACTAAGTATGTGACGTTTTCTCCAACCTAAGCACGCATGCCATTACACCACCGAACATTAATCATAAATGATAGTGCTGACACTGTCGAAAGAGTTATTCGATACTTAGGAATCATTGTTGACAGTAATTTAAAATGGCAGAGTCATGCCGAGCTTTTGGCATCGAAATTAAGGAAAATTATTGATAAGCTTTTCAATCTTAGGAATATTTTAAGCAGAAAGAGTCTTCTCTCAATATATAACTCGTTTGTGGGGTCTCTACTAACTTATGGGACAAGTATATGGGGAGCCGCATACACTAGTACTTTAAAAATATCACGAACCACGCAAAATTATATTGCCAGGACTATTTTGCGTATCCCATGTAGGTCAATGTTGCAGATTCGTTTACATTGAAAATGATATTTTGAATGTTAGAGGTTTATATATTTTTGCTGTTGTGAAATTTGTTCACTCCAGAAACAATGTTCCAACCAGCCACGCTTACGAAACAAGAACTAAAATAAATATAAGTTACACTTATACCAGAGTGAATAAATCTGTTTGACAAAAATGCATAAAGTTTGATGGTTTTAGGTTGTATAATAAATTACCCCTAGAATATAAAATCCTCTCGAAGTATAGTTTCATCTTAAATAACTGTGACATGATTGCATCGATTGTAGCTTGACTCAACCCAGTCATTTCGTTTCTATCTAATGTTTTTATTTCTTTTTTTTATATACATTTGCTTATAATACACTTTATGACCATTAACCATGCATTGAATTTGTATATTGTGTGACACACACAAGCTTATACTCGTAGCTTAGGTGTCTATTCTTTTGTAATAAATAAAAAATAAATTCCTTTAAAAATAAATAAGTAAGTATAAAACGAATACGTATTGCTTTACGAATCCGGTTTTTCATATCTTCTCTGGTGGTAGGTGGAGTCTGAAACACGATGTCCTTTAACCGTCCCCATTAATATAAATCAAGAGAAGTTAATTCTGGTGATTCGCGAAGGCCATGGAAATAGACTTTCTCTTCCAATCCACCGCTGTTGAAATACTGCGGTAATATTCTCTCGCACGATAATAGCAAAATGTCATGCACAACCATCCAACTGCAAAAACAAGTTTTGCCGTGTTTCCAGTGGCACATCTTCCAACAACAACGGTAATGGATTGTCCCAAAAAGTCAAGACATACATTGACATTTCAGACCAATAATACATATTGTGCAAATTCACTCGCCCTTCACTACTTTTAGGCCTCTGTCTAAGAGGCTGCTTCGGTACACCCTTGAAAATCTTTTCGATCAAAAGCTGGAAACTCGAAAAATTATTGTTTTCTTATGGGCTGTTCTAACAGCACTGCAAGATGACTTAATTTGTATGTACTTGTTATAATAATACTATTCAATTTTTCTTTGTCTGCAGGTGACTCCAAACGAGCTCTAGATGAATACACCTCCGAGATCATGATGGGCGGAACCAACACCATTGTGATCCACAACACCTGTGAAGACTCCTTGTTGGCCACACCCATCATTTTGGATCTCGTGCTTCTGGCCGAACTCTTCTCCAGGATCAAAATCAAGCGCGAAAACTGGTCTGATGAGGAATACACCGGATTCCACTCCGTCCTCAGCTTGCTCAGTTACCTGTGCAAGGCTCCCTTGGTCCCTCCAGGTAGGTGACTAATTGGCAAACTTTCAATTCGGTGTACATTTATACTAAGTGACATATAAATCTGAACACCCAGTTTAAATGGTTTTATTTTAATAAAATTTAGTATAAGTACTTAATGAAGCATAATAAGTAAATGATAAAAATTTCAAAATGATTGCACTGCTTTAAAGCCCTTTGACCTTTAATAATGTGTGGATGCACCCTGATGTGGTACGCATTCTCCAACGCGCCTAGGCATGCTTCTGATCAGGTGGTCAATGTCTTCCTGTGGTATCTCATTCCAGGCAACCACCAACTCCTCTCGAAGTGCTTCTAGAGTCTGAGGAGGACGTTGCAAATTGAGCAATCTCCTACCCATCATATCCCACACGTGCTCAATTGGGGATAAGTCGGGAGATCTTGGTGGCCATGGTAACAATGTGACATCATTATGTTGAAAGAAGTCTATTGTGACTCTTGCAACATGTGGTCGGGCATTATCTTGTTGGAAAGTTGGATCTGCCAGTCTGTCAAGATAGGGTAAAAGATGGGGTTCTGGAATTTCGTGGATATAACGCTGCGCGTTCATGTTACCTCTGATGAAGATTAAAGGTGACCTGGAACCATAAGCTATAGCACCCCAAACCATAACTCCAACAGTGTGATGAACATGTCTTTCAACAAAAAACTGTGGATTCCTCCTTTCACCACGTCGCCTTCTAACCCTGGCACGACCATCGTGCATGCCTAAACAAAATCGAGACTCGTCACTAAAGACAATACTGTTCCATTCCTGATCCCAGAGTGACCGTTGTCTGCACCACTCAAGGCGATTACGTCGGTGTTCTCGAGTTAAAGGGAGGACCCAGTGTGGCCGGTATGAAAACAAGCCAAAACTTCTCATTCGTCGGTAAACACTTCGCATGCCAATAGGTCTTCCGTGTTCTGCAAACCATTCATTTGCAATGGACCTGGTAGTGGAGAAACGGTCCCTTAAGGCCAATAATCTTAGGCGGCGATCTTCACGGTCTGTTGTTCTACGGCGGCGTCCAGTGCCCCTTGCTCTTTGCGTACGGCCTTCTCGAAGCCATGCCTGACAACACCTAACCACAGTGTCTACACTTCTTTGCACTCTAACTGCAATTGCCCAAAAAGAAAGTCCAGCTTCCCGAAGTCCCACTATACGGCCCCTATCAAACTCACTAAGTTGACGAAATCGTACAGGTCTCCGTACTCTAGGCATCGTAACCGATCGTAAAGGATGTCAAGAACCAAAATCCGCCAACGTTGATTCTTTACTGCGGCTGAAATATTCATTTTTAGAGCGTTACTGAATTAAAAAAAAGCAGTATAAAAACCGGAATGTCCAACTTATAAGGCTGGAAATTTTTTCACTTGTTATTTACAGTAAGATAAATACATTCACCAACTTTTATTAAAATAAAACCATTTAAACTGGGTGTTCGGATTTATATGTCACTTAGTATATTTTTATATCGTGTCTTGATGCTAGTCTTAGATTTTAAGAATCAGGTGAAGATGTTCAACAATGTATCAAAATAAAATACCATACATTACCCAAAACATTTTCCACTACAAAAGCTGAAACTTGAAGGTTCTGCAAAATCTTAATAAATAATAGTTTAAAAAACCAAAAAAAACGCTTTTATAACTAACCGAACTAAAACGTAGAAAATAATTTTTAATCACAAAGAGTTAATATTACAGTAGTAGATGGTCGAATAATCAATCATAATTAACGACCTCAAAATAAAATTTAAGTTATTAAAGAATAATTCTATTCAGAATAAAAAGCGTGGGGTGCTTGATACGAGGGTGGTCCCAGAAGTACCCGGCCTGACCTAGAGATGGCGATAGTCGTTTGAAAAATATCATTGTATTAGAAAGTATGCAACCCATAAAGCATATGTGTCAAGTTTGAAGACGCCACGTTGTTTAGTATTTGTTTGGCAGCCATCAATACTGAACGTTTTTGGTGAATTTGTGAAAATGGAGAAAATTGGTCATCGTTTTGTGGTCAATACTTTTATTTCAAAGGCCTCAGCCCAACCAATATAAAAGCTGAACTGGATTCTACTCTAGGCGAGTCTGTGCATTCGTTTACAACAGTAAAATATCGGGTAGCAGAGTTTAAACGAGGCCGTATGAGCGGCCAAGACGAGCATCGCAGTGGTCGACCAAATGAGGTGACGACTCCAGAAATGGTGAAGAAATATCACAAAGCGATACTGAATGATCATCGATTGAAAGTGCGCGAGCTAGCAGACATAGTAGGCATTTCAAAAAGTGCGGTTCATCGCATATTATGTGAAAATTTGGACATGAGAAAGCTGTGTGCAAGATGGGTGCCGATAATTTTCATTGACTATCTTGAAAAAGGTAAAACTATCAACGGCGAGTATTATGCGAACTGATTGCAACGTTTGAGCGATGAAATCAAGCAAAAACGGCCGCATTTGGTTAAGAAGAAAGTGCTGTTTCATCAAGACAATGCACCAGCTCACAAATCCGTTATTGTAATGGCCAAAATTAACGAATTAAAGTTTGAATTGCTACCTCAAGCACCCTATTCACCAGATTTAGCCCTCTCGAATTATTTTCTGTTTCCAAACTTGAAAAAATGGCTCAGCGGTCAAAGATTTTCCAACGATGAAGAAGTGATGTCGGCAGTTAATGGCTATTTTTAGGAGCAAGACAGTTCTTATTATAAAAAGAGTATCGAACTTATTGAACATCGCTGGGAAAAAGTGTATAGAGCTCAAAGGAGATTATGTTGAAAAATAAATACATTTTTTCACAAAATTTTGTGTTTTCTTCGTTGGGTCGGGTACTTCTGGGACCACACTCGTATATTAAATGTTACAATCATTCTATTGGGAACCATGTATGAGAGTATAATATGCGTATAGCCTATGACTGGTTTATGGAAAACCATTCACAACATTTCTTGTTGTTTCAGGTACTCCTGTGGTCAACGCCTTGGCCAAACAGAGGGCAGCCATTGAAAATGTCATGAAGGCGTGCTTGGGCTTGCCTCCAGACAACAACATGACCCTGGAACACAAGGTACCGTTCCTCATGGTCGCCCATTCCAAAGAGAAGAAAGAAAATGGCTTGAAGCTGGATCATTAATAAGGCTGTGATTACACGTATTACTATATTCGCTGTGTTGATGTAGGAAATTCAAATGCTTCAACAGTAGTGTCAGGTGAATATTCTAGCAGCACATTATATGAAAATGTTGACCAAAACTAGTCGGCTCAGTGAGTATAGTGATCAATAACTCGATTGTTTGTTGGAGATATTTGCATCTTGATGTTACATTAACATCATTAAAATATGAACTAACTTTTTGTTTATCTTGAGTACGGTGCCTTTGATCCTTATTTAACAAATATTGATTTAAGTTGTACCATGTTTGCAAATTTACATAACATGTATAGCCTTCACATATTCAACATTTTAGCATTTCGTTTGTATATGATGCAATACTCTAAATATTTATTGAATGATTACGATCAAAGATTATTATGAAATGTGATTTCAAGTAGGAAGAGTCCAGAAAGTCTATTAGACTGATTCTGAGGATGAAGCCTTATATTCTGGCCTTCAGATTGTTTGAAATATCCAAACGTGATCTGTAGATACGATATTCTACTGGAATGTTTTATATAATTGGAGCTTTAAGCTTTAACTTCTTACTACTTGTTAATTATTTTAGACATTTTATTTATTGCTTTTCTCAGGCATCTTGTACTGTAGTGAATACAAGAACAGAAGTACTTTGTAACTACTATATGTAAGATGCTTAAATTGATGTACTTCCAAAGAATTTAGCAATAAAGATATAAATTATAACTCTTGATTTTATTTCAACTCTCCATGTTCTTATTGAAACTGCTTCGACTACGCAGCACATGTTTCAATTCAGACCCGAATCTCCGCCTAGGAATTTAGGTGTCCGCTCCTATGAGGGCAAACAAATTTTTGTTCGAATTGGGATACTATTTTTTCCATTCGACTCTAACAACTCGATAACAAAAATAAATGTTATATGCGATCGGGGAACGACTTTCGGTCAAACTTTGAATCTGAAAGTTAATAGGGATACACAGATTTCAAAACCTAATTCTTATTCGACAAATAAAACACTGCTTTATTTGTATACTGACATATAAATCCGAACACCCAGTTTAAATGGTTTTATTTTAATAAAAGTTGGTGAATGTATTTATCTTACTGTAAATAACAAGTGAAAAAATTTTCATCCTTATCAGTTGGACATTCCGGTTTTTATACTGCTTTTTTTTTAATTCACTAACGCTCTAAAAATGAATATTTCAGACGCAGTAAAGAATCAACGTTGGCGGATTTTGGTTCCTGACATCCTTTACGATCGGTTACGATGCCTAGAGTACGGAGACCTGTACGATTTCGTCAACTTAGTGAGTTTGATAGGGGCCGTATAGTGGGACTTCGGGAAGCTGGACTTTCTTTTCGGGCAATTGCAGTTAGAGTGCATGAAGTGTAGACACTGTGGTTAGGTGTTGTCAGGCATGGCTTCGAGAAGGCCGTACGCAAAGAGCAAGGGGCACTGGACGCCGCCGTAGAACAACAGACCGTGAAGATCGCCGCCTAAGATTATTGGTCTTAAGGGACCGTTTCTCCACTACCAGGTCCATTGCAAATGAATGGTTTGCAGAACACGGAAGACCTATTGGCATGCGAAGTGTTTACCGACGAATGAGAAGTTTTGGCTTGTTTTCATACCGGCCACACTGGTTCCTCCCTTTAACTCGAGAACACCGACGTAATCGCCTTGAGTGGTGCAGACAACGGTCACTCTGGGATCAGGAATGGAACAGTATTGTCTTTAGTGACGAGTCTCGATTTTGTTTAGGCATGCACGATGGTCGTGCCAGGGTTAGAAGGCGATGTGGTGAAAGGAGGAATCCACAGTTTTTTGTTGAAAGACATGTTCATCACACTGTTGGAGTTATGGTTTGGGGTGCTATAGCTTATGGTTACAGGTCAACTTTAATCTTCATCAGAGGTAACATGAACGAGCTTAGAAAAATCAACCCCGAAAGAAGAATCATCCTCCACCAAGACAATGCAAGCTCGCACACAGCCCAAAAAACAAAGTTAGTATTTAACGGAAGAAAACGTGGAATTATTGGACCATCCTCCATATAGTCCCGATCTGAGTCCTAACGATTTCTTTACTTTCCCGAAAATTAAAAACAGACGGCGTGGTCAAAGGTTCCAGTCACCAGAAGAAGCAGTTGACGCATTCAAAAATGCCGTTTTGGATCTGCCAGCAAACGAGTGGAATAAGTGCTTCGAAAATTGGTTCGAGCGCATGGAGAATACTTCGAAAAACAATAAAGTCATTTAAAACTACCTACCGTGTTGTTTTATTTCCATATGCAAAACTTAATATGCACACATTCTGGGCCCGCTAGCGAGATCCGCCGGATGGTACCTCCGCGATCGACAGTCAGGGACCGTCTACCATCCACCATAGTTTGAAATTAAAAAAATATGTTCAACAGTTGTACAAAAAATATTTATTCGTGAAACAAATTAAGAAGCAAAATACACTACTCAAATCACTTTTATATAGTAACAAAATGTGTCGTTGCAAGTGGAATATGAAAAAATATTACCTAGTTTATTGTACTTTCAAACAAATAAACAAAAATGTTATCGAAATTATTATTGTCATGTTTAATTTTTTTGTTCAAATTAAATGTATCATATTTTATAGCATATTATTTCCAAACGGTCAATTTCATCGTCCTGAATTTCAGCCGGCTAACTTGACCAATTAAAATAAGTTGGGGTGGGGGTTTTTCCTGAAAAAGACTATATAATAAATTCAACTTGTATAGTTCGTAGGAAGTTAAAGAAAACTTATTTTTTTTTTTCATTTTCACAATACTACATATTGAACTTACTGCAAATGCAATAATTACTGTTTCCAATAATTAGGTATGAGATAAAATACTAAATAAAATTAACCTCGAATCTATGCCAATAATTATACAGGGTGACTTTGAAGTTGAGTCATTAATTTTCAGATAATGATTGTAGAAGGAAGATAAACCAGAATATGTGTGTAAAAATAAAAAAAAATTAAAAAAAAATTTTTACCTTGTTTTATAAAGTATCCTCCCGACAAGTATTTCAGTGCGGACCTGTATTTGATCGTGAGGTCCCCTGTGAGGTCTTAAGTCACCTGATTCACGAGCCCGTTGTACTACATTAACAAAGGCACGAGGGGTTGGTTGCACTCGATTGGGAAACCGATCCGCATAAACATGTGCCATTTTTTATTTCGTTTGAGCCACGCAACAGACACTATTCACACGCTAACCGACAGACACTGAGTGTATGTATAACTGAACTGAATAAAATACTTAATTGCAAAAACGTTCCAAATTCTTTCGCTTTTTTGTTTCCGATGCGATGAACTGGTAAGGCGGATTATATCTGTTGTTGCCAAACACGAGTACATGATATTATTATTGAGACAGGGCGGTACTCAAACTTCCAAAGGGCTATAACTTTGTTACTTTAATTTTACCAGAAAAATGGTAAAGGAAAAAACATTTCTTTTGATCAGATCTACTCACTGTTAAAATAAATGACTCAACTTCGAAGTCACCCTGTATATCTTTGGTACTGTATCACAACAGTGAACTAGGTATTATCTTTTCTGTTTACAATGTCCTAAAACCCTCAATAAATATTTCCGCGTTTACGGTAGTGATAACAGAATATTTTCAAATAAAAATATTTTGGATTCGGATTCTTCAAAGATGTGAAACAAAAATTTGAATAACTTAGCAATTATTTATTTTTGTGAATGCATGCTTAAAAAAATGAAAAAGTACTGAAATATTCTGTGAGCACGAATATTCATTTACCAAATTTGGCAGTAAATATACTAGTGATATACGAGGGTTGTTTGAAAAATAGTGTTCCCAACGACGTAACTTTGCCGCGGAGTCTGGTAACACCTTCGCGTTTGCCGGCTCCCTCACCATCGACCCAACATCGCAACAAACGAAGGACTCAGTGCCGGATGCCCCGCTGTTCGATTTTCGTCCGTCGGCGCGCATGACGTCACGCGGAGAGTGATTATCATTTGGGTTGATATGGAAAACGGCTGGTCGAATTTTCACATATGAAGTGTCGTTGGATTCGTCTTAGCGGTGCGCGCGACACAATCTACATTAAAATTTCATGCAAAACAAAATGACGGATTTTAATAAAACATTTCAACATTGTAATTCCTATCTCACAGGTTATAGCTTGAACGGCTTTCTACCTCCACAATAGAGCGTGTATCGTCACTTTACTGTAAAAGCAAGATTTTTATACAATACCTATATTTTAGTATGTTCTGTGGAGCAGGATTAACATGCTCATGACGCTAATACTGCACTACATTTATTCATCCTTATTTCACATTTGCAGTAAGCTGGCAGTATAACAATAAATAGCAATGACTTAGTCTAATCCCCAATTTTTAATTTTTTCAAACTGTTACTCAGTTCTTTAATCCGGAAGAACTTCCTTGACCTGAAAAATAGTTTCTTAGCTTTTTCAGGGCTGTCAATGTTCCATAGGAATGGCATCATCTTTTAGAGCATGATATCTTTTAGGGGTGTAACCCAAAGGGGTATGTTTAAAATTGACCTTATATGCATTTTCACAAAAGTGGTTCGAGCAAATCCTAGCGTTTTTTACATTAACTTTGATTTTTCTTTTTGTATGATGCAGCCGTTTTCTGCTAAGGTTTGGGTCTTGAGGAAAACTGTGGAACTTCATGTGTTGGAAAGGATTCCGTTTAGATTGATTGTCGGAATTACATCCCACAACAGCGCACCGCATTTTTATCAATTTACTAACATCACAGGGTATATAAAGTATGTATAACTAATTTAAAAAGTCACAAACCCACCAAAAATCACCAACAGATCGCACTATATAGTATTAACCACGATACACGTGCACTGCAGTAACGTTACGACAAACCTGCCGCTGGTAACCACGAGCCGACAACTCTCCGGGTGACGTCACGAAGCCCCGCCCACATGCGCAATGTATGTGCATCGTGCAAAGGACTGAATCAAGTACCAAGTTTCCAGTGGTGGACTTCTTTGAGACGGGAGTGAGAAAGAGGAAAAAATGCGTAGAAAGAGTGGCAACTATGTAGAAAAATAGCTTTAACAACAATGTTTCTAATGGCAAATTGTTTTTTTTTTTAGATAAATTCCTTGTGCTTGAAAAAAATGTGAAAACCTTATTTTTGAGACAACCTCGTATGTACCTTTAATGGAAAAATAAGATTATATTTGTTGAACAACTCTGTACGTTTCCGAAGATAGATTTTAAAAAAAATCTTTGTGCTGTTAATTGCAGTTGTGATATTTTGTGATGACTCGACCTGGCAGAATTATTCTTACTACAATGCTTGAGCTGGTACAAAGTGACAACTTTCATGTATCCATGTGTTCACGGAACTAAAAAAATTGAGCAATTTCCGAAAAACATTCTTGGTATAAATGTGAGGTGTGTAGGATTTATGTGATTTTTTTGGCATAAACAAATGTTAAAGAGCATCACAAGACAATTATATAACTCGAGTCATCACAATAATTATTAAGGTAACACTAAACGATCAGTCGACGCACAACATCTATTTGGAAATCTGATAAAAAAACTAGACAAATGACATACAGTGCTTTTTAGAAATCCCTCACCTCCCCACTTTTTTTTCAATCGGATCAAGTTAGCGAGCTGAAATTCGGGATAATTGCCGTAAAAGTGACAATTGTCAATTTTAAGATGGAATACATGCGCTAATATTGTTTTAATTAAAATGGACGGTTATATGATAGGTACCTTATTTTAACCCTAGAATATAAAGTCCTTTTCTTTCAAAGTAGCGAACTGGAAGACTGTCTCAGCAATTAAACATAAAAACATTAATATTATGTTATAACAATCTTGTTCTTTTGGAAGGCAATATCTGAATGAGCAATATGAGACATTCCGTTTAATAAAAATGTCAGATTTTGACATAGGTGTATATAATGGAATGTCTCATATTTTATTAAATAGCGATTAGATCCTTGCAAGAGAAGAATATTAGAATAACATATAGCGTTTTGATGATTGGTTGTCGAGCTACGACTCAATATAAAAAAACGCGCAGCTTTGACAGCTTGCCAGACCGCCATTTTGAAAGAGGGTATTTTTTTATTCTACGGCTATAAAATACTCATAAGGAGATTCAAAATGATTCATGATACGACCCCTCATTCCATTTGAAAAATGTTCCAAAACGGCGCCATCTTAGAATATGCATCCCGAACTTTCGACTAGAACATAGTATTTATGAATTAATTCCATTACGTCGAATTTCAGCATTCTAACTTGCCCAATAAATAAGTGAGTGGGGACCTTTTTGAAAAGCACTGTATTTTCATGTTTTTGGCGGGTCACAAAACTATCAGTATCACTTTCATAGATCAATCTCCCTTACACATACGTTGTTTACTTTCGTCTCGCCATCTCAACATTTTTTCAACTAAGTATTTCTTATACAGGGTGACCCAACGAAAAGGTCGATCGCCCATTTGTGACTCCCCTGGTATATTTTAGGAAAAAAGCTCGGACACGTCAATATTAATTTCTAGGTGGACGTCTTTTCATCAATACAGAGTGGTCCAAAAATGAGATATTGCATTACACTTTAGATTTTTAAATGTACATCCCCATTTTTCAATTTCTAGATTTTCCATGAATTTTTCAGTAACTTTTGTATAATAAAGTGTATATCTATCTTCAATCGTCGAGAAGCTATTGGAGTTTATAATAAAATCCGACTCAATACTGATAATAATAGAATGCACGGCAAAAAATAATAATCATGAATCCCAGCAGGAACATTTAGCATCGTTCAGTTGTGATAAATATTGAACAATGACTTATTCAATTCAAGAAAAGGTAGACATAACAAAACTGTATTACCAAAATGGAAGCATTGCAGAGCTACTGCGCGGTTGTTTAATGCGTTACATCCATATAAAAATATTAATAATAAGTAGTCAGTTAGAAATGAAGCCGCAGAAATAGCAGTTTTGGGACCCGTAGCACTTGACAATACCCAAAGCACTCGTGGACTGGCGACTTCTTCAGGATTTACGCTCAACAATACAAAGAATTTTGAAATACAATAAATTTCTACCAGTACAAGATAAAACTTGTCCATGAGCTTAATGAAAACGATTTTAATAGAAGGTTGTAGTTTTTCGAATGAATGTCCAATGCTTAATCAACAATGCAAATCTGTTTCTGTTTAATATTTGTTTCTCGGATGAGTGTACGTTCTATTTACAAGGTGCTGTAAATAGATATAATTGTCGATATTGGAGTGAGTCGAATCCACATTTTTTTCGAGAGGTAGACTCGCAATATCCTGAATAAATAAATGTGCGGGCCGGCAGTTTCGGAAATCATATTGTATCTTTATTATTGCATAGAGGTAAATGGGCACCACTTTCAGCACTTATTACCACATCGACCTACCTCTTGTAGCAAATTAATTTTTAGTTTAACTTCAATGCGCGTGTACTGTAAGTTGTTTTTTGTATTTTCAATACTTGGAGACTTGTTTTTAATTTTAAAGACTTGTTACTATGGGCACTATATTGAATATTATTTTTACGATATAATCCCATATCACAATTTCTATAATTTTATTATAAACTCAAATAGCTTTACAACTTTATTATACAATAGTTACTAAAAACTTGATGGTTAATTTAAAAATTCAATAAAAGAGGATTTCCATTTAAATATCTAAAGTGTAACGCAAAATATTATTTTTGGACCACCGTGTATTGTTTTTCCCAAAAATGTACCGGGAGAGTTACAAATAGGGATGCGACGTTTTCGTTGGGCCACCCTGTATATGCATGCCACTGTCAGTGAGACAAGCCACTTTTCATATGCGTGCGCTTTGAGTTCAACTTTCGTTGATCTTAATTCAAAACTTAGCAGTGCTTCAAAATACAAAAAGTGACAACTTTGCTAAATTTATTGGGTTTTTTTTTTGTTGAAAAGTCGATTAATGCAACGGTCAATTATTATTCAATTCACGTGTGCAAGAGCAGTTGCGTTTAAATCAGCTCATGTAGTGTGAAATTTTCTCCCGAAAAGTTGAGGTCTGCATATGGCCAATCCGCCAAAAAACGTGAAACGATCTATATTCCCAAGTTCTGATTTTTCTAAAAATTCGTTTTTATATATTTCCATCTATATCAAATAGTTGTTGTAAGCCGAGCAAGTTCCAATATCACAATAAATTATACAAATATTATCATTCCGTTTAGACGTTTTCTATTTGAACAACCTATTGTTGTCTCCATGAATCATCGTCAAACAGGGCGACGCTACATCAATGTATCGTTAGAGGTAGTTGACAAATAAACGGTGTTTTTTTTTTGAGGTATAGAACTTTAAGTTAGCATTACTTTTGAAGATGGCGAACGATTTGACAGCTGTCAAGTGATTTATTCTCAGTTTAGTTTGGCAATTCATCATGAATAGACTCACGCCTGAACAATGCTTGCAAATTGTGCAGTTTTATTTCGAAAATAACGGTTCTGTGCGGAATACGTATCGCGCACTACGTCCATTTTATCGTCCATCAGAGCAGTTAATTCGATCAACAATGGAACGTTTTCGCACCACCTTTACTCTAATTGATAACTCGCATCCCCAGAGACGCCGTACGGTGCGTACAGAAGAAGCTATTGCCACTGTTGAGCGTAGCATTGAGAAGACCCGAATGAGTCCATCCGCCATCGACCACAGGAATGGTATCTGTGTCCATCCACTTTATGGAAGATTTTGCGGAATGATCTTGGTTTGCGTGCTCACAAAATCCAACTCGTGTAAGAATTCAAGCCAAACGACAATCAAGCAAGGCGTAGATTCGTTGAATGGGCCCAAAACGACATTGTCGTTGTTCCCGATTTTCATCAGCGAATTTTGTTTAGCGATGAAGCGCACTTCTGGTTGAATGGCTACGTCAACAAACAAAACTGCCGCATTTGGAGTGAAGCTAATCCTCAAGTCTATGTCGAAACACCGTTACATCCAGAAAATCTGACTGTTTGGTGCGCTTTATGGACTGGTGGAATCATTGGTCCGTACTTCTTCAAAAACGATGATTGCCAGAACGTGATCGGTATAGAGCCATGATCACTAACTTTTTCATTCCTGAATTGAACAATCATGATGTCCAGGAGCTGTGGTTACAACAAGACGGCGCAACATGTCACACAGCTCGTGCTACAATCGATTTATTGAAAGACACGTTTGGTGACCGCCTAATTTCACGTTTTGGATCTGTGAATTGGCCTCCAAGATCTTGTGATTTAACACCGCTAGACTATTTTCTGTGGGCTATGCAAAGTCATTGGTCTAAGCGGATAAGCCACAAACGCTTGACCATTTGGAAGACAACATTCGCCATGTTATTGACGATATACGGCCACAAATGTTGAAAAAAGTCATCGAAAACTGGACGTAAAGATTGGACTACATCCGAGCCAGCTGTATGCCAGAAATCATGTTTAAAATGTAATGCCACAAGATTATCTTTCGGATAAAAAAATCATGTCAATCGCATAATCCATCGTTGTTTTATTGCAATTTAAAATTCTATACCTCTAAAAAATACCCGTTATATATTAATTATTATTATGTGAGTTAAAGTGGATTTTTTCATATCGACGACTTTTCGTTGTTAGTTATCCAATGATTTAGGAAGTCAAGTAAGAATAGTACTAATTTGGAATATAATATTGTCGAACGATCGTTGGAAAATTGGGATGAACAGAATCCTTAAAGTTCTAAACGTGTATTTAGGTTGATTAAAATTAGATTAAACCTAATCAATACCTTTGGAATATAAATAATGTAAATAGTTGCAAAATATGAGTTTGAAAAATACACACTTTAACTCACAACCCAAACAAATGGAAAACCTATCGTTTGACCATCCCTAAAACCGAAAAAACTTACAATTTCTATAGGTTTCTGCCATTTGGGCTCATTAAAACACCCAGGTTCACATGAAATTATATCTAGGATGATAACACTTTTATTCCTTTTGCATATCTGTGGGTGAAACTATAAGAAATCTGGGTCTGCATATATAGCATCATCCTAGCTGTGATTCAAAAGTGATCACTGGTAAAGGAGAAAGAAATAACGAAATATAAAGTATGCTAAATTTTGACTTAAAGTTGAGCTTTGATAAAACATTCTACGTCTATAATACGCATGTCATGTTGTCAAAGCATACGAGCATTCATGGATGACTAGATTAAACTTTATAGGTATCATTGCGAGAAACAGAGCAGAGACAATACAAACCTACAGTACCGAGCAAAAGTAGAGAAGCAAACCACAAAAATCCAGCAAGATTTACTCTAACCCGAAACTGCACACTAACGTTTTTTATGTATGACTACCTGAAGATAATGAAATGCTTATCTTTGGATACATTCTTTTTTTTCTATATAATATGGTCGGTTCTTTGTTCAACGAGCAAAGTAGAGAAACATTTTGTAAATATTTAGTCGTCGATTAGAATAGGTGTCATTTTTGAGTGTATTTGCAAAACTATTAAGCCTCAAAGAATCGTTGGTAAGCCCTCCTAAGACTGGTAGACCGCGAAAAACCACATCTAGGATTAATCGAAAAATTAAAACACTTGCTCTTAAAAATCCATTTACTACTGCTGTCGACATAAAACCTCAACTTGAAGAAGTAAATATTGGTGTCCACACTGTTTGAAGACGTTTAAGGGAGAGTGATTTACCAGCAAGGAGACCATCTAAAAAAACTTTATTTCCAAGAAAAATCGGACCGTCCGTCTACAATTTGCTTACGATCATTTGAACTGGTCAGAAACAAGGTGGAATTCTTTGTGGTGTTCTGATGAAAGTAAATTTATTGTCATCGGATGGCATTTTATGTGTAAGACGTCCTAAAAACAAGCGATTTGATCTTAAGTTCACTTTGGGCACAATCAAACACGGAGACGGGAAGGTTCAAGTATGAGGTTGCTTCTGTGGTCTTCAGATGGGACCGATCGCCAAAATTGAAGGAATTATGGACCGGTACAAATACTTGGAAATATTAACTGATGGCGGTTCCAGCACGAAAACGACCCCAAGCACACATCGAAATTAATAAAAACATTTTTTGCATATCACAATATTAATGTCATTAGGTGGTCCAGACCTTAACCCCATAGAGAACCTATGGGATTTAGTTGATAAAAAAATTCGGACTGAACATCCAGAAAAGTTCAAACATAGTGCCGAACTATTTGAAACAATCGAAGTCGCCTGGAATTCTATTCCAAAACAAACCATAGATATCCTAATTGGTTCTATGAGAAAAAGATGTCTAGCAGTTATCAAAAATAAAGGTTATGCAACCAAGCATTAGCTTCTTTGTATATTATGACAATTGCTTTGTATATTATGTTTCTCTATTTTTCCTCGCTGTATTTTCTAATAATAATCGTTAGCATAGTTTTATTAAGTTATCATAAAACATAAGTAGTTTAATAAAATCTTTAAAAAATAAAATGTTTCACCACTTTTGCTCGGTTCTGTATATATACCAACAGTCTCCAATTATTAGATGGTATTCATCATCCATGCTGAATAGCTCGAAATAACAAATAAACAGTATATAAATATGTACAACATATAATAAATACACACCATAAAGCTTTCGCGTACATATAAAAAGCGAATAAATATGATACGAACACAAACTTATATAAAAACACACTTCTTCTGAAGCTTCTTCTTTTTTCGTTTATCTTTATCGCTCTGCGGTTGGTTGCGAATAATACGTACCACCTTAAAAAAATATTGTTTATTTACAGAGCAACTATCATACCGAAAAAAATATTTGGCGGTTATCGAAAGTTTTTACTTGGAGCTTGGTATACTCAAATGTTTTCTACTGTTATACTGAATAACCCCTACAAGTTTGATCCCATAGTCTTGAAACACCCTGTATTTGTTGACGAAGCCGTTTAGCAAAAAATGTGCCTCATCACTGAAGATGATTTTGCGATGAAATTGGTCATTTTCTAGGAATATTTCTAGAGCAGAATTCGAGAACGTACGTCGGTTCATATGATCGAACGGCTTTAGTTCTTGAGTCAACTTGATCTGATAAGGGTGCAGGCCCAGATCTCAGATTCAGATTTTTTTACTAGAATATGAAATGCTTGTCTACTGGGACGAGCATTACGACCGAAAATTGGCGTTAACGCTCTTAACGTTACAGCCACCGACTCGGAATTTCGGTAGTAAATTTTAATTATTCGTAAACGTTGTTCCTTCGTGTACTTCACCACGATGAAAATGTTTTCTTTTTTGAATGTTTTGACATTGACAGTTCGGTAACTGATTTAAAGGTGTGTTCACAGTGAAAGTTCAAATTTGTCAAGTCCCTATTGGAAACCCCGATACAATAATCTTACTCTTCCTTGAAATGCTAGCACAAAAAAGAGGTAGCGCATATCGCAAATACTTCATTTCTTACTTTAAACTGAAATATTAGGATGTAACTTTTACAAAAATATCATTTTTTCTTTAAGGAACCCTCTGCTTGCTTTTTTATAGAATTTCAAAGTTGCATTTTTGGTGGTAATACTCTAGAATAGAATACTGTTTTATATGCTGTCTTTTTTTGCTTTTTATACAAAAGGATGCTCTAAATTATAAGAATATATCATACACTGTATAGTACTAAGGAAAATAGATGTGAAACTGTAAAGAATCGTTTTTTGCAAAAAAAGGTTCAAAACCAGACGTGTTATTACACATTAGCTTAAATAACAGAACAAAATACATACGTAAATGATGGTATTTACTTGTTAAACTGTGTAGAGGTGTTGTTTTGTGATTTTTCAATGTCTTCTTGAAATTCCTTAACCATTTTTTTTCGCGTCTTTTCAATGAGATCAACGGTTTTGCGTTTATAAGAAATATTTGAAAGTACAAACAATTCTCGATGGCCATTTTATAACGCTCATTTCTTGACAGATAAGATAAATGATGTCCATTGTTGCCAAGTTGTACCTTTTTTGGGAGAAATACGTAATCAGAAATGAGGTTATTTGCAAAATACGTCTTAATTTATTGTAAATGGCTTGTTTTATGAAAAGTTGTCTCAATATTTACCGAAAACTAGATGAAATTTTGAACAGTATATGTCTAAACAGTGGAAAATGCACCAGCGGCTCGCCAGGTACACCCAACATATCATCGTCCAACATTATTGTTAAATAAAGATCAACGATCACTTCATCAAATCATCAAAAAACTTGCAATGTTCATTGTTATGTTTTCATTATTTAGTGATTTGCAACAGCTACTTTTTCAGTTATTTCTCATATACAGGGTGTCCCAGAAGTCGACGTCAAGCCGAAACCGGGTGATAGGCAAAGCCATAACAGCTATCAGAAAAATATTTTAAAAAAAATTATGTATGTGTTTTGAAAATTATAGGTCTTTGAAAAAATATAGAAATTTCACACCCTACGGCAGTCTGTCAACTCCTGTTACTACAAATATTAACTTTTTCTGGATTTTATTTTTACAATGTAATGATGAATAATGCATCTTCAAACTGGTGTCTCAACCTTACTGCCAGCTTTTCTCGTTCAGGAAAAATTGCTACTTATTTCCCAACCAAGTATTCCATAGTAAAACTTTGCTCAACTTTAACTGGCTGTACTGGAAAAAAATGTACTACGAGAGTTTGGCAAGTAACCTTAAAAGTTGGCGCATTTAATAACGATTCCAAAATGGTATAACACTTAGAAGATTACTCGTTAACTTATGCACAATTTTTATTTGAAAAAAAACTGATGAAAATTTATCAAAATTTCCTAATTAAACAGCGATTATGAAAACGCACAAGGACCCTTAAGGATAACTGTTTGCACAACAGTGGGCGTCAAAATGCTGCTGATGATGATTTACCTTTACAGCAAATGCTCAAACTGTTTTCCTTCAGCCGCAATACACGCTCGACATCTTCTTAAAAAGATCGGGTTATTAAACGAGCGAATCCACGGTTATTAACAAACTCAGCTGCTTCCAATAGTCTTTGCCGTAGCTCAGCTACATTTTGAATCGGCTTGAAATACACTTTTTCTTTTACAGTTCCCCAGTAAAAAAATCTAAAGGATTCAAATCAGGTGATCGGGCTGGCCACGGTATTGTACCAGACCGCCTTATCCATCTGCCTGGAAAGTTTTGATCGAGATACTCTCTCACTGAGAGTGCATAGTGCGCTGGGCAGCCATCATGCTGAAACCACATGTCCCTGTAAATACTCAGTGGCACGTCCACCAATAAATTTTGTACATGATTTTTCAAAAAATCCAAATAAACATCAGCAGTCAGTCTCTGGGAACTCAAACGGACCGATTATTTTACCATTTAAAATTCCTGTCCAATGGTTTATCTTGAAGCGATATTGAGATTTATCTTCTCTCATCAAATGTGGGTTTGCTACGTGCCACTCGTGTAAGTTATGCAGGTTCATGCACCCATCTTTCTTAAATGTGGTCTCATCCGACCATAAATTTTTTTCAAAGAACTGTGGATCTTTCCTGTGTTTTTCTAACATTGTGCGACAAAAAGCAACTCGGGGCTCATAATCCCGGGGCAGGAGAGGTTGAACACGCTGTATGTGGTATGGATGAAGCACATCACTTACTTGCTATTGCACACTTTGATACCGATCAGTACTCCTTCGTTTACTGCGCATCTTTACATATTCGTGCTTGTTGATTTCGTACTGTTACTAATTTTGGATTCGTGAACTGGACTGTTGATCGCTTGTGATTTGGATTTGGACTGTTTAATTGCTCTTCAAAACAACATTTGCTTTCCTTAGACTATCTTTGATAGTGTGATTGTGCAGTGCCGCTATGTCCGTGTACACCGTACAAGAATATGCTAACATGCACCTCATTTATGGGGAATGCAGATGCAACGCTAGTGCTGCAGCGAGACTTTACTGTGAGAGGTACCCGAATGCAGCTCGTCATCCAGATCATCGAGTGTTCACAAATGTGCACCGCTTACTGTTCTCAGAGGGCCAACTACCAAATCAATCACACGGTGAGGGAAGATCTTTCCTTCCTTACGAAGACGTGGTGCTAGGAGCTGTCGAAGAAGACCCGAGTACTTCAGTGTAACATGTAAAGATGCGCAGTAAACGAAGGAGTACTGATCGGTATCAAAGTGTGCAATAGCAAGTAAGTGATGTGCTTCATCCATACCACATACAGCGTGTCCTTGTGCGTTTTCATAATCGCTGTTTAATTAGGAAATTTTGAAAAATTTTCATCAGTTTTCCTTCAAATAAAAATTGTGCATAAATTAACGAGTAATCTTCTAAGTGTTATACCATTTTGGAATCCTTATTAAATGCGCCAACTCTTAAGGTTACTTGCCAAACTCTCGTAGTACATTTTTTTCCTGTACAGCCAGTTAAAGTTGAGCAAAGTTTTACTTTGGAATACTTGGTTGGGAAATAAGTATCAATTTTTCCTGAACGAGAAAAGTTGGCAGTAAGGTTGAGACACCAGTTTGAAGATGCATTATTCATCATTACATTGTAAAAATAAAATCCAAAAAAAGTTAATATTTGTAGTAACAGGTGTTGACAGACTGCCGTAGGGTGTGAAATTTCTATATTTTTTTCAAAGACCTATAATTTTCAAAACGCATACATAAAATTTTTTTAAATATTTTTCTGATAGCTGTTATGACTTTGCCTATCACCCGGTTTCGGCTTGACGTCGGCTTCTGGGACACCCTGTATATCACATTTAATTAGGTACATTTTGTAACATCAGCTTCAGATTAAAGAATTTTTCAAGCACATACATACAAAAAGTAAATAGATTATAACTATAATATAGGAAAAACAATAACCGAAGTACTTTTGCGAATTGCATAAGGCTTCTTCAAAAAAGTCTGTTTAGCTAACACTATCGTATGGCACAAGGTGGATTTAGTACAGTAAAACCTGCCGGCAACACCTCCAAATCGCATTTTCATGACAATCCTGTGCCGATTGCACATTTTGCACTAGTATATAAGTAAGGATTTGACTTAAGGTATGTTACTATCCATGATTTGGCAACATCGCAACTAGAAGGAGAGAATATGACAGTGATGGTGGTGTAGTGATGGGAATAATTATCTGAAATAAAAGAAATGACTACTTAACAATGAACTATTTTCATCATAAAAATTGCATTATTGCGATGAACAGTATCACAGTAACTTACAGTGCATGTTATATTCATATAATTTCGAACAATCTTTTGTACAAACATCAAGAAAACAGCTTATAAAGCAGTATTCTATACCACTGTATCAGCACCCAAAATGCAACTTTGAAATTCTATAAAATAGCGAGTGGAGCGTTCCTTAAAGAAAAAATGATATTTTCGTGCAAGTTACATCCTAATCTTTCATTTTAAAATAAGAAATGAAATATTTGCGATATGCGCTATTAAAGTATAGACCAAAGAAAACTCTATTAAATGGATACCATTGCATCAAGGGGATCAAGTTTAAAAAGCAGAACCAAATTTGTTAAGCTATTTTCCCGCTTATGAACGGGGTGAATCGAGTACATCATGGTACCAAAAAAACTTATCTGGAGCAGCTAAGGAACTCCTTGAAGCGGGATTCAGGCACAAATATTTCCTAGAGACGGGGTAAATATAATTAATTTTAACTTACCTCGTGAAATGTGGCGTCAATATTAAGCGGTGGATCTTTGGCACTTGATTCAATGTAAGGTATACCCAATCTGTGTGCTAACTCTCTACCTTGCTCCTCTGTAACTTTGCGCAGATGAACAAGGTCTACTTTGTTAGCGACTAGCAGCATTGGATAGGTGTCTCTGTGAGAAATCAACGTATAAAGTATCCAAACATGACCCATGCAGCTATAATATTATATATATAAAAGTTCGTCTAAATCAACAGTACTCTACGGAACAAAAAATTTGTTCTGGTGTACCACAGGGATCAGTCTTAGGGCCGCTATTATTGTCATTATATATCTCAGATTTAGAAACAGAGGTAAAATCATGCAGCATACAATTTTTTGCAGATGCTACTCAAATTTTCTATTCATTTAGGAGTAATGACTTGGAAACGGCAAATAATAAAATTAATCAAGATCTTGCCCAAATTGAAAAGTTCAGTAGTAGTCATAATCTTCGTTTGAACCCTTTGAAGACAAATATGTTGGTATACGCAAATAGAACAAAAAAGAATACCTTAAAAAAGGACATAGACATACATTTAAAAGGTAATAAATTAATTCCTGTGGATCATTCGAAAAACCTAGGTATTATAATGGATGATGACTTAAAATTTGTCGCACACGTGAACTATCTAATTACTCAGTGCTACGCTATTCTCAGAGTTTTATTTGCAAATAAGGCTATATTACATAAATCTGCGAGAAAGCAATTGTGTGAATATTTCGTGTTTTCAAAGATATCGTATTGCTTAGTGGTTTACTATCCCTATTTAGATATTATAACAAGAAATCGTATTCAAAGTATTATGAATTCATGTTGCAGACTTGTAAATGATCTCAGAAAATATGATCATATATCGAATGCCATTAATGAACTCAAATGGATGAAATTGATAAAATGTATAAGTACCAGCTCCTAAATCTGACTCATAAGATTCTTTATTCAAAAACACCGTCATATTTAGTAAACAAATTCATACGTAGAGGGATTATGCATCGCGTTAATATTAGATATAGAGAGACTTTTTCAATTTCACGCCACAGCACGTCTCTATTTCAGAATACATACATTTACAATGCGATCAAATCATATAATTCTTTAGACCGCAGTTTAAAAGAAACCAATCCATTATCCAAATTCAAGAAAAAAGTGAAAGAAGTTCTTCTTGATCAGCAGCGAAATCGGTTGTAACCCATAAGTGTCCTCATATTTTCCTTATGTATTTACTTAGATTACACTTTATTCTGTAGTTATTGTATACAGGTGCCTATTAATTTTCAACAAATTCTTTTTTTTTTTTACATCTCGTGTTGTTAAAGGGGTTAGATGGTAGAATAGATATATAATCTAAATCTCGCCTCCTGTAAGAATATTACAAATAAAAGACGTTAATTATTATTATTATTAAACTCAAGCTTTCCGACAAATTTGTTTTCCCTGTAGATAGAATAGAAATGGAATTTCACACACGCAACACCTAATTTGAAAAACTTTTTTTGTTGAAAACATAAGTTTTGCTGTCTGGTAGTCACGTGGGTTATTTTACAACCGATTGCTGATTATTGAAAAAGGTTGAAAGTCTATGCGCCTGCACCTGGTTTCTATGTAAAACAAGAAATTTTTCCCAGGGTGTTTGATTTGCCGGGTTTACCTGTGTACCTTATTTATATTAAAACATGCAAACCTAAAACATGTGACATGTTAATAAGTCAATATTAAAGTGTGACTTTCAATAATAAGCAATAAAAAATATGATTAAAACGAGGTTTTTGAAATGACCGATTCAATTCGGTATGTCTCCGAATTCCTTAATTATGTCTCATATTTTATTAAAGCCAACGAACTTGCATTTCTCATATCAAAAACCGACAGTGGGAACGGAAAACATCGTATGTATATTCACGCACTGCCTTTTTATAACATTACATACAGGGAGATCGGCAAATATAAATTCGCTCAACTCACTCTACTGATTGCCCTGTTAGCTAAACGAAATAAATAGTCAGAAAAATCAATATGCCAAGCACATCTACTGACAGAACTATAGTGAAACATGAAAGTTGCAAAGCACCGAATACCACATTTCGGCATACTGACGAGCCATTTGAAACATTACGGATGGCAAGGTTAATCTCAGGAGAACATTTGTCGAAAAACAATCTTTTGAATGTTAAACAATAAATATACAGGGTGTTTGATATTTGAACAGACAGAGCTTCCAGAGGCGGACATTTGTCTGATATTATTTTTCATACATAATTTCCAAGTTTCAATAAAAGATTAAGATCAAGAAATGGACGTATTTTATTTCATTTCACAAATAATCAAGATACAAACCAGCCAGTTAAATATCGACCACTCTGTATATTTCGGTAACCGTAGCCCCTAGAACATTGTTTTACCGATCACCCAAAAAATGTTCTCGGTTCATATACCAAACACCCTGTATAATAATAAACAAACATTTCTGCCAAGCATCAGTAAAGGCTGTTACGCACACTAGACGCAATGAATGTGACACTACTGTGGGTGTTTCGAAAATAGAGAATGTATTCCTGCGCAGTAATAACATGAGCATAAATTGAAGAAAAAAATGAAAAAGATGTATGAAAGATTTCATTATGATTTCATGATGACATTGTAAAAACACACTCACCTGTCTTTTACGCGCAAAATCTGTGTATGAAAATGCATTATATTTTCGTAACTATTTTTGTCTGTTACAGAATAAACTAAAAGAAAGCCATCTCCTTTTCTCATATATTGTTCCCTCATCGCACTGAACTCTTCTTGGCCAGCGGTATCCAGCACTGCAACAAAAAAACCAAATCCATGACATTTTGACATAAGATGTTGATACACGCAAATTATTTTAAATTTCCAACAAAGCTGAAGTGCTCTACCATAACTCCTGTTTTTAAAGTTAAGAATTCTGAGTTGTACACCAATATGTGGCCAATAAATGTCCTGCCAGATGTTGAAAAAGTATTCGAAGAAATTATTTACAAACCGATCATCGAATTTCTTGAGGGAAATAACATTTTGACGAAATTTCAAGCTGGATTCAGGAAGAAACAACTAAAACGGTAACACAAATAGATGTATGAACAATAGAGGAACAATGTTTTTGGACTTCAAAAGGGCGTTTGAGACTATTGACAGTGATAAATTACTTACAAAATTGCATCACTACGGATTTAAGGGATCTGTATTAAAAATTCTACAAAACTATTCAATTGACAGAAGTCAAAAAACCAAAATTGGATCTACATTATGAAGATCAAACAATATTTCTGTTGGTATACCACAAGGTAGTAAGCTAGGTCCACTACTATTTACTTTATACATTAATGACATTTGTAATATTTTAGATTATTGTAAACTTCAGATATTTGCAGATGATACATTAATATACATATCAGATGAAAATATAGACACTGCTTCAAAAATGCTAAATTCTGACTTGGCAAAAATCGTAAATTGCTTAAATGTAAATAAACTAAAATTGATTACTTCTAAAACAAAATGTATGCTAATAGGGAAATACCTAAATGAAAATATTATCACAGTTAGGATAAGTGGAGCAATAATTGAAAATGTCAAATCAATTAAATATTTAGGTAATCATATTGGTAGTAAAATTTGAGAATCACTCTGAACACATTATTTCAAAAATTGCAAAAAAAAAAACAAATTATGTATTTTTATGGGGAACTCATAGTCTTGGTACGTGTTCCAAGAAAATAGTTTATAATAAAATGATTCTACCAAATTCACTATATTATTCAACTATTTTGTTCACAACCAATGAAGCTGTATCCTCATAATTACAAGTCCTGCAAAATAAAGCTACGAGAATAATATTGAATAAAAATAAGTACACCAAAATAAAATAAATAATTCGAGTGGTGATGGAATATAAAAAAATTCATATAATATTTGAAATAAAAAAATCATCTTTTGCCACAACATTTAGCCACCTAGAACTGAATTGTCATTACCAAATCATACAAAATATTATACAAGAGGAAATATAGATTTTTATTTACAAAATTGTAATAGTAATATACTAAGTGACATATAAATCCGAACACCCAGTTTAAATGGTTTTATTTTAATAAAAGTTGGTGAATGTATTTATCTTACTGTAAATAACAAGTGAAAGAATTTTCAGCCTTATCAGTTGGACATTCCGGTTTTTATACTGCTTTTTTTTAATTCACTAACGCTCTAAAAATGAATATTTCAGCCGCAGTAAAGAATCAACGTTGGCGGATTTTGGTTCTTGACATCCTTTACGATCGGTTACGATGCCTAGAGTACGGAGACCTGTACGATTTCGTCAACTTAGTGAGTTTGATAGGGGCCGTATAGTGGGACTTCGGGAAGCTGGACTTTCTTTTCGGGCAATTGCAGTTAGAGTGCAAAGAAGTGTAGATACTGTGGTTAGGTGTTGTCAGGCATGGCTTCGAGAAGGCCGTACGCAAAGAGCAAGGGGCACTGGACGCCGCCGTAGAACAACAGACCGTGAAGATCGCCGCCTAAGATTATTGGCCTTAAGGGACCGTTTCTCCACTACCAGGTCCATTGCAAATGAATGGTTTGCAGAACACGGAAGACCTATTGGCATTCGAAGTGTTTACCGACGAATGAGAAGTTTTGGCTTGTTTTCATACCGGCCACACTGGGTCCTCCCTTTAACTCGATAACACCGACGTAATCGCCTTGAGTGGTGCAGACAACGGTCACTCTGGGATCAGGAATGGAACAGTATTGTCTGACGAGTCTCGATTTTGGTTAGGCATGCACGATGGTCGTGCCAGGGTTAGAAGGCGACGTGGTGAAAGGAGGAATCCACAGTTTTTTGTTGAAAGACATGTTCATCACACTGTTGGAGTTATGGTTTGGGGTGCTATAGCTTATGGTTCCAGGTCACCTTTAATCTTCATCAGAGGTAACATGAACGCGCAGCGTTATATCCACGAAGTTCTAGAACCCCATCTTTTACCCTATCTTGACACCCTGGCAGATCCAACATTCCAACAAGATAATGCCCGACCACATGTTGCAAGAGTCACAATAGACTTCTTTCAACATAATGATGTCACATTGTTACCATGGCCACCAAGATCTCCCGACTTATCCCCAATTGAGCACGTGTGGGATATGATGGGTAGGAGATTGCTCAATTTGCAACGTCCTCCTCAGACTCTAGAAGCACTTCGAAAGGAGTTGGTGGTTGCCTGGAATGAGATACCACAGGAGGACATTGACCACCTGATCAGAAGCATGCCTAGGCACGTTGGAGAATGCGTAGCACATCAAGGTGCATCCACACGTTATTAAAGGTCAAAATGCTTTAAAGCAGTGCAATCATTTTGAAATTTTTATCATTTACTTATTATGCTTCATTAAGTACTTATACAAAATTTTATTAAAATAAAACCATTTAAACTGGGTGTTCGGATTTATATGACACTTAGTATATAACTAGCAAATCAATATTTCGGAACGGATTACTTGAATTTAATAAACTAAATAATGATATAAAGTCTACTTGTAATTTAAAAGGAATATTTCATGGAGAATGGAAATTCTTCGAGATGCAAATTTTGTTTTTTTCCAAATATCTGTATGTTATGTAATTGTTTAGTTTTTTTAAAGAATGTAATTCTAGCAATCATGCTAAATAAATCTTAAACAAACAAACAAATTAAATAACGCCTTGTCTTATTTTAATGTCCAATATTGTATAGTATAGCTTGCTTCTGTTAACATATGGACGATAAAAGACACAGAGCTCAAAAAACTGGATATATGTATTCGTAGGATAGCGCTAAAAAAGGATGCTGATACATTTAGTCATAGATAACGAGGATTTATAAAACATCAGCAGCGAACAAGAAGTAGAAAAAACATTAAAATGGAACACGCCTGGGACACGAAATGCAAGGGCAAGATATGAACATATACTGAGTGATAAAAAAAGGTAAACACCTGCGTATGTTTATCCGATTTTAGTAACTTTTGGGATATATGTTCAGTGTCCCTTACCTGACTAAATTTTCAGGCGGCCCAATACCGGTCATTTTGCTTGTTCACAAATCTACTCAAATGAAAATGAGATACATCAGAAAAGAGAGTATGTTCAAACTTGGAAAACGCGTTAACATTGTTTCGGCAAACGCACGGCGTAGATGGTGGCCCTACGGTTTCAATACCTGCACTAGTTGAAGTACGTACGTCTTTCTGGCCCACCCTGTATGTCATACACGATTCCCCCGTCTACTTGGTGGTGTGCATCCATATTGCGAACCTAGCCCGCTTGCGACATATCAAACATTATGAAACGCGCCTTTGTGTCCACGGTGTGTGACTGAGGCGGAAGCCTAGGGCGACCGGACTTAGCGAAACAGCGCGCGTAGTTTTCAAACGTTCCTGTTCCGCGCTTTCTGGCCACACTACGGGCCTAATCAGCAAGCGAACTAGCGCGCGGAGGCGGCGGCAACAAACCAGTTCGGTCTTGACGCTCGGCGTATGCATGAGTATTATTGTATGGTAATGGCGGATACTGAATTGTTTATAAGTGCAACTCAATCTAAGCCACCTATTTGGCAAAGTAAACATCCACACCACAGATATTTTACTTAGGATGTAGTCAAATGCTGACGCGGCATTCGAGTGTAGTCAAAAAATTTGGTAGGTTATAATCTCAGTTCTTCATACTAATGAAAAAAATCACCAGTTGTTTCTTTTGTTTTATTTAGTTCGTGCACGCCATGTTCAGTACCTCCCATCTCAGGATCGGACTGTCTAGTAAAAATACCAAATCGTGGAAGTGATCGCGTGTCACTGTGGACACCGCACACCGGCGCTCGCCTTAGGCACTAGTCACCGCGCATTCAGTATGGACGCACACTTATCCAAATACAGCAGACGCTCGATAACGTAAACACGGGATAATGAAAACTTGAGCTAATGTAAACACAAACTTCGTTCTATGAGATCAAACGGAACGCGCGATAACGTAAACAATGTGTACGCTCGATAACGTAAACAACTCTCGGCGCACGGAAACAGCACGACGGTAAAATGCTGAAGCCTCGATGATTTATGTCGGGCATCGGGGAGTCCCCGATTTATGATGTAGAGTGTAGGGGATTCACCTCTGCGATAAAATACGACAAACTCGGTCAGTCGTATGATCGTTTAGGATACGTTTATACGAACGTATGTATTTCATTTTTGAACTTAAGTGAATACATTGCACGCGTTAATATATTTTACGACTATGGCATCCACATCCTATAAAAGAAAGTGTTTAAAGTTGAGTGAGAAAGTGAAAATCATAGACGAAGTTGCACTAGGTGCGGGAGTGACACAGTTAGCAAAAAAATATGGAGTATCGAAAGCAACAATCTGTAAAATTAAGCGTATGAAAACTCAAATTTTACAGAGAACGTGCAATACATTTGGAGGTCCGGGAAAAAGAAAAACTTTAAAAAATGCGAAGGCACCTAAAATGGAAAATTCCCTGTATAAGTGGTTTTTAAAACAACGGGGAAATCATGTCCCAGTTAGTGGCGAAGTACTTAAACAGAGAGCGAGACTGTTAAATGAAAAACTGAAAGAAACTGAAAATTTCGTAGCTAGTGATGGCTGGCTACAACGATTCAAAACAAGATATGGAATTCGACTGCTGTCTATATCTGGTGAAAAATTATCAGCAAAACCACAATTAGTGCAACCATTCAAAGAAAAATTGATGAAAACAATTACCGAGCTAGATTTAAGAATGGAACAAATTTAAAACGCAGATGAAAGTGGCCTTTATTGGAAAATGTTACCAGAGAAAACCTATGTTGCATCATTCGAAAAATCTGCCCCGGGAAGAAAGCCGGAGAAACAACGAATAACGTTTCTAGCCTGCACTAATGCTAATGGTTCACACAAAATAAAGCCACTGGTAATTGGGAAAGCAAAAAATCCGCGCTCATTTAACAATGTTAATATCCCTGTTGATTATGACTTGCAGTATATTCCTGAAATGGTTCTACAGGTGCTTTGTCCCTTAGGTATGACAATCAATTATCAAAAATGCTCTATTCATAATTTGAAGATGTGTTTTCAATTTGTAGGTAAAAGGTTTCCTAAAACAACAGAAGCTTCCAATAAAAGCGTTGTTACTATTGGATAATGCACCAAGTCATCCTCCCGAGCAACAACTGAGGAGCAGGGATGGGTCAGTTTTCGTCATGTACATGCCGCCCAACGTAACACCGTTAATTCAACCGATGGACCAGAATATAATAAGACTCACCAAACTATACTATAGGAAGTTTCTACTTTCGTCTGTCTTATCAAAGAATCCTGAAAACTTATCTGAGGCTTTAAAAAAAGTAACATTACGAGAAGCTGTTTTAGATTTACATATGGCCTGGAATGAACTTAACCAGCAAACTATCCAAAAATGTTGGAACAATCTCTTTTGTACCAATAATGAAGATGACGAAGAAGACGATGTCCCCTTAAGTGTAATTAGAGAACGTTTGCGATCCAATAATGATAATGTTATTAATGTGTCATTGGATGTTGTTGATTTATTGACAACAGTGAATCCCAACATTGTTTGTACTCCTGCTGATATTAATTTATGGAACGAAGATGAAGATAAGCAGACGAATGATGCTGATAAGGAGGAGGATATGGACAGTGAGGATGATGAGAACGATCCCATTGAAGTCAGAAGTGTAGTGACTGACGCGCAAGCTACACAAGTTTTTAACCAAGCTTTAGATTGGGCTGAAAGAAAAGAAGTTTCTAACACGGATATTTTGGTTCTTCGTAAATTACGGGCGCAAGCATTGGAAGACAATGCTAAGCGCAAATTTACACAGACAAAAATTGTTAATTATTTTTCTTCTAATTAAAAAAATACTTATCGCTGTTAGAATATTTGTTTATTTTGTTATAAATAGTATGTATTAAACGTTTCTTTTAATAAATCAAATATTATATAAATCACGTTCGCTAATGTAAACATTTCGATAATGTGAACTACACTTGGATTAAATTAGTTTACATTATCGAGCGTCTGCTGTATCTTATACACGCCATGCAGATCTAAGGCCAAAATACCAATGTTACCATCCAATATGCACCACTCCCCATCCACTTCAACATGCTGGAGGTAGCTGTCCTCTATGGTCGGATCATAGTCAGTGACGAACAACTTCTGGAAGAACTGGATCGTAATGGCGCTCTTCCCTACACCCCCATCGCCTACTACCACCAATTTGACAGTAGGCAGGTTTTCGTCATTGGGCGGTCGTGTCATTGCCCCGCCTCCAGCCGAGCTCGTACCGGCTCCGTGCCCGCCTGCTCCACCGCCCCCGGATGCACGTCTACTTTTGCCGCCTAAAACGAGGATATTTGCAACACAACTTTTCGGTGAAATGCCAGTAATACAAAGGGTACTATAAAAGTTTTGCAATATGACTTAATAAACGGACGCAGGAGGCGGCATGTAACTGCATGTTGAGACATGTCCATGAGTGCATAGTAGCCGCCACCAGCACGTCTGTTGATTTATTTGTTCATTTGTATTGACAGTGTAAAGTGTGAACGTCAGTAACAGAGGAAAACATTACTGCTGTGAGGAAAATCCTTGACGAAGACTGGAGAGTGACATACCATCAGATGGAGGAGACCTTACACCTTCATGCACCAGCAATTCATTCAATTCTGCATGACCATTTGTAAGTAAGGAATCTTGTTCATGAAGTAAGAAATGATCATGAATTCCGCAATGAGCAATGGAACGACTTTCTGGCGGGGATGCTTGACCTAAGCACTCCTCTCTGGAAGGTGGCGAAGTCGCTCAAAAACGGAAAGCGTGAACAAATCCCACACATCCACGGTCCTGTAGGCATTATCTTCAGGACAGAGGAAAATGTTGCCATGGAAAGACAGTTCTCTCCCAATTATGATCTTGATAATGACCTCGACGAGGAGCAACACATCGTAAGATCTGTCAGGAGACATTTTAGGGCCAACGGCGTCAGTGACAGTCGCGCTACCGTTGGTGATTTTTCTTCATCGGAAGATTCTTCTTTAGAAGCTTCTTCAACCGAATATCTGCTTAGCACATCAGCAGCATCTCCCCAGATCCCGCATTGCACACCAGCAGAGATTCAAGGTCATATTAAAGACCTTAGTGCGTAAAGCACCTGGGGAGGATCGAATCACTAATAAGGCGCTGAAGCTGCTTTCGCGGAAGATCGCTGAAGTTATAATGATTCCAAAGAAGGTGTGTTCGATATTTTCCCAGGATTATCGTTCCATTAGCCTGCTGTCAGCTCCGTCTAAGCTCGCTGAAAAGGTGATTCTACGCCACCTTGAGAATTGCTCGTCTGATCACCATGTGATTCCTGACGTGCAATTCGGTTTTCGGTCTGAATATAGTACGAAGCTACAGGCGGGTAGGCTGGTGTAACGAGTAACCAGAGGATTCACCCTTAACGAAAGTACTGACATCTTGCTTTTGGATGTCTCAAAAGCATTTGACAAGGTGTGACACGCGGAACTAATCCCTTCCATTTTTGGATTCTAAAACTACTGAAATCCTTCCTTGAAGGCAGGAAATTTCGGATCAAAATTAACAATGTCCTGTCGACAACACGGCTGATTACAGCCGGCGTCGCTCAGGGTTCGGTCATTGGACCTATCCTTTACTCACTGTACAGCCATGACGTCCCTAGCCCCAGCAACTGTGAAGTCTATCTCTATGCTGACGATACTGCATTGGTGGCTCAGTCGTGGTCTGGTGACCTAGTCCAAGACAGGCTGCAAAGTGCGGTGGAGGAAGTATTAGATTGGGCGGATCGGTGGCTAATTAAAATTAACCATTCGAAAACGCAGGCATTCGAATGTACAAAAAGACGTCGCGGTGTTCCGTCTGAAGTTTCAATGAATGGACTTCGTATACCATGGGAATCCTCCGCTAAGTATATCGGTGTCATTCTGGACAAAGGGATGACTTGGCGGAACCATACAGAAGCGCTAAAAACTAAATTCCAAATTACGTTTCGACAGCTTTACCCATTATTATGTAAACGTTCAAAATTAAGTTTGATTAACAATATTCGACTCTATAAGGTGGTCATAAGACCAAGAATGACTTAAGCATGTGCGGCTTGGTGTTTTATTGCTAAAACACACATGCAAAATCTGCAGGTTCTGCAACGCAGGACGTTGAGCACTATTACTGACGCCCCATGGTATATATCTCTAACGAAATTCTACATAGAGACCTCGATGCCCCTTATCTAAAGGACTATATTAAGCAACAGGCGCAGCCTAGCGGAATCGCACAGCAACCCTCTGTTGCGTGAGTCAGTGGACTACAGTCGAGCAAGTTCGCAAGCACTGTAATCAAAATTAGTTCGTGAACTTAGAACAACCAAAATTGGAGCATTTTGACAAAATCTTTAGAAAAAATCGAATATTTTTACACCATGTCAAAATCTGTGAAGTATTATTAACAATGCCTAAACGCTGCCTATCCTAAAAGATTCTCTTCTTCCCCTTTGCTCTTGTTCTTCCTTCTTTCCTTTCCTTCCATTTTTTCCTTAAAATTGTCTGGTTTCTGGGTTACCAGACCTGACAGACTTACAAACTGACACTGTGACTCAAGAGCTAAGGTCCCACGGACCGCTCTGACAACCAATGATGACTTAACTTGACGAAGTAAGGAAACTTTGTTCTCTCTGGGTACCGCTTAGTCTGACGGAAGAGCAGAATACTCGTCGTACGACTTGGTGTCGAAAAATGCTGAAAAGGTTTGATAAGGGGCAATCTCGTATGAGAAAAAATGATATCTGTATTTTTCAAATCGAGCGGGATTGGGGAGCGTGTCGTTTTGGACACAAAGAAGATAGTCACAGCTAAGTGGTACATGGAACAGTGTCTTCCCAAAGTCATAGAGTCTATGAAAAACCTGCATCCAAAGTCAAGAATGGACACTTGGTACCTCACGTCAGGTCACTGTACCTGCACCTAGTATTTGACCACTGCTGGACTGAAACTAATTGAGCACTCTCCTTACAGTCAAGATCTTACTCCCTGTGACTTTGCACTGTTTCCGCATGTGCAAATGAAGCTAAAACGAGTGTGCCGCACTCCCTGGTGAAACTTCGCAGAGCTGGTTTAAGGGCTGGTTTTCGCGGATGGAGAAAAGCATTGAATGTGTTGGAAATTACTTCAAACGATGTCAATAAATAAATCTGTATTTCAAAACCTTTATAGTACCCTTTGTATAGATTCAGTAAGAGCACTATTCATTAAATGTGACCCTACTTTTACCATGGAGGTTATTCTGTTGACTCAAGAGTGGATTCTTCATACCTTGGATATAAAATTGTAAGAATGGTAGTGGAGAAAATTGCTTTGTCGAAAGAGAGGTTATGATTGATAAATGGATTGTGATTAATTAAGAGGAAACATGGTTGAGATCTATTCTTAATACAGTGGACCCCCGATAATCCGGCGCCCCCTGTAATAAGACATGACTTTGAATATGTATTACATACATACGCATTTTACAATCTTCGCTAATGTAGATCACGCAGGTTTGAAGAGGCTACAACTTGTACGCGCCACCGCTATCGTGCTCGACGCGTAAGCATTGTTTTACTTAGTTTGAATTTGACTACTGGTGATAGCGGTACGGCCTAGCGTGCGTTCATTGTTTACTATGTATTTATTCATTGTGTATTAAGTATAGTACCTAGTAATGTCATCACAAACTCAGAAGCGAAAGCACGAAACATTGACAATTAAAGAAAAATGTGATATTTTAGACCGCTTAAATCGCAATTAAACTTTCAGTAGTTTAGCAAGTGAATACGGCGTAGGCCGATCTACAAGTTATGACATTAAAAGAAACCACAAGAAGATCAAGAAGTTCGTGTCAACTACTGACTGCGGGCCAGGCAAGAGACAGACACTCAAGAAAGCTGAACATCCAGAAGTGGAAGAAGCTTTGAACATGTGGTTTCTTCAGGAAAGAAATAGGCATGCACCAATTTCAGGACCCATGTTGGCTATGAAAGCTTTTTATAAGGAAATAACAAACAAAGATGATTTTGTGGCCAGCAAAGGATGGCTAGAACGTTTTAAAAGTCGTCATGGCATACGTTTAATGACTATTACATGAGAGAAACAGGTGTACAATGCAGACGGATCAGGGCTTTTTTGGCGTGTGATGCCTAACAAAACTTTCGTTTCTTGTAACGAAAAATCCGTACCTGGACGAAAAGTAAGTAAAGAGCGTGTAACCATACTACCATGTGCTAACGCTGCGGGCACACTCGCGCTTAAGATGATGGTCATTGGGAAATCTAATAAACCACGGGCACTCAAAAACATTGAGTTACACTATTATGGACAAAAAAGTGCATGGATGACAAAGGGCCTTTTCAAAAAGCGGTTTGGTGAATGCTTCGTACCTGAAGTTAGAAAATGGTTAAAAGATCATAATTTTCCTCAAAAAGCGTTGTTGCTTCTTGATAACGCTCCCGGTCATCCGTCTGAAGAAGAACTAACAACTGAGGATAAATGCATCACTCCGATGTTTCTTCCGCCAAATTGCTCTGCACTGATTCAACCAATGGACCAGAATATCATTCAGTTTGTCAAGCAAGACTATAAGAAAAACCTACTTCTGAGAGCCGTATCAAAAGACCAACCAATAGAAAAAACTTTAAAAGAATGTAATATGAAAGACTTGGTTTTTGTTCTTTGTCAGTCGTGGAATGCGTTACCGTATTATATTAAATCGTCTTGGAAAAAGTTATGTCCAGATATAGTCACCACTCCTAGCAACGTTCCACAAATCAGTATTACTTTGGAAGTTATAGAACAAGTCGCTACTTAAAGACAGATAAGTCCAGAAGATTTGGAAATCGGGTGCTGTGGAACGGATAAAGAGGAAAATGTTTTTCATGAAATGTCTGATGAAGAGATTATAAAAGAGGTTTCTAATTATACAACGACGTGATTTGCAACTGCTCCACAAGTCACAGCACAAGACGGAACTAACGCCTTTGAGCTAGGTTTACAATGGGCTGAAGAGAATGGTACATCCTACAACGAACTTTTACTTTTGAGAAGACTGCGGGACAAAGCTCTAATCTCGCGTTATAACAACCTTAAACAAAAAAAAATTGATGAATATTTCCAAGCTTCATAATTTGATAAATTCATTAATGATTTTGATTAATAATTCTTGATTATTTTGGTACATATGTATGTGCATTTATGCTTAATTTTATAGTAAAACATAAGCTCTCTATTGTTATTTAATTTACTAAATTCAACATACATAAACTATGTATGATTTGTACTTCAAGTACATACATATACATAACATATATAATCTTACCATTGGATATGTAATTTGTCGGATTACAACGTACTCTTTTGTAAAAAATTCCGGACTATAGGGGGTCTTAGGCAGTGTTCTATAATCCGACAAATTCAATAGTCCGACACTGCCCCGCATAATATTTGTCGGATTACTGGAGGTCCACTGTAACTCTAAAATTTGCCCAAAGTTCCTTGATATGGACATATTCTACAGTAGTAGTTGTAATGAAACAATCTCTTGTGGCTACCTCCTCTGTATAGACTCAAATTTATCAATAATACTGACTCATTACTTGACGAGGTCGAATGAGAGCTCATTATCCAATGGTACTAAGGTTGCAGTTACATCCACTTTTTTACAGAGATCCTTAATGCTGTATTTTTAATATCATTGTTGTTGGGTAAGCCCAGGAAGGGTTTTGAGTGTTTGCAAACAATCTAGCTGTAGTCAAATGTTTCATTTATGTATGGATCAGGTATTTCTATGTACATTCAGGTGCTATTCCAAAACAACTCAAATAAAGGAGCATAAAAGTTCAACACGAATCTGATGATAACCAATTATAATTTGTCAGATCTCTAACAAAACACACAGTGCATCATTCTATAGGCACAAATCAAAACCCTAGCACTGTTCATGTATAGATGTAAAATAGGCCTCAGATGATTCTTGAACATGACATTTTGTATTCTTTGTTTATGGCAAATATTGTATGTGTAAACACGTTTGGTAGGTATCTAGGTAGCCAGACCTGATAGACTAGACTATCAAACTGACGAGATGTTTAACTAAGAGCAACAAATAGTAGATGCAGATGCCCACCTAATATGGCAATACTGTGAGTCACTGCAGATTCTACTGCATACTGGGCTATACAGCCCACTATAAATCATGTACTATGAATGCATAGCTACAAGTTAAAACCTCCATGGTATAAAGTTTGTTAAGAAATTATAGTTATGTTTGCTACTGTATCCTTTAAGAGCAATATGATATCATACCTATTGTGCCTGATATTCTAAAACCTGAAGAAAGGAACTCCACCAGTTTGCCTAAAGAAAAGAACTACTGTGAATAATTAACATTCCCCAAAACAAATGAAACAATTTTACATGTAACGCCTACTTTCCAAAAAGGGCAGGTATTATGAACATCTTCATAATTTTTTATAACTATCCAAAAACTGTCAAAAAGGTATGTTAATGCTTACCTGGATGTCATATTTATCCGATATAGTCTTGGTGTCCTCGTGAACTTAATTGTTTACCTTAAATTATTTTTTATTTTCTACAAAATTATAAAAAAATAAATCAATAATGATTTTAATCATCTGTGAACTGTCAGGAAAATGACAATTGACAATCGAGGCGGCGACTGAAAAGTGATGGGGTGTTTCGAATCAAAATATTCGTGATCCTCATCACTCATCCCTAACCTCTTTCTCACCGACCAACGAATACGAATAGTTATAAATATGGCACCAACCACACGTACAGATTTGAAGCATGACCGATTTTAAGAAAAACAAAACCTACTATTGATACTGGGTTATAATTTTTATTTCATTTATTTATTGATTAAAGTGTTTTCTCTATACACATACCATAAATAGTAGAGGTGTGCAAAATTAAACTTTTTCTTTCTCCTCAAACTGGTTGCTATTTTTTGAATGCATATGCATGTGAAATTAAATACAGCTTTACTTTCACTTCCTAAGCCAAAATGCTAAATAAAAGTGACGCCATTCTAAATCCAAAATGGCAAATCACATTTTTCTCAGACACTCATCGGGGTATCATCCAATATGGCGGCGGCGTCAAAATGGCGATTTACATTTACAAAGTTACTCCTAAGATACGAGGTATTAAATGAAATGGCGCGATGATGAAAGCGCCGTCATTCTAGATCCAAGATGGCGTTTATAATTATTATAGACACCACTGTGATATAGATATCAAATTAAAGGGCTTCGTGAAACAAAGATAGCAAGCAACGCGACATCATTCTAAATCCGATGTAGCGACTACCACAAAACGGCGATTTATAATTTTCATATTCACCCCGATACTATGGGTATCAAATGAAAGGTCTTGATGAGGGAAACATAATAAGCAAAGTGACGTTATTCTAAATCCGTTATGGCAAATCACATTTTTCTCAGACATCACAAAATGACATGGGGAACATGCTAGATCCAATATGGCGGCCGCGTCAAAATGGCGTTTATACTTACCATAGTCACCACTGTGATATAGATATCAAATTAAAGGGCTTCGTGAAACAAACATAGCAGGCAATCACCACAAAATGGCGATTTATAATTTCCGTATTCACACCTATACTATCGGTATCAAATGAAAGGTCTTGATGAGGGAAACATAATAAGCAAAGTGACATGACTGTAAATCCTATATGGCAAATCACATTTTTCTCAGACATCACAAAATGACATGGGGAACATGCTAGATCCAATATGGCGGCCGCGTCAAAATGGCGTTTATACTTACCATAGTCACCACTGTGATATAGATATCAAATTAAAGGGCTTCGTGAAACAAACATAGCAGGCAATCACCACAAAATGGCGATTTATAATTTCCGTATTCACACCTATACTATCGGTATCAAATGAAAGGTCTTGATGAGGGAAACATAATAAGCAAAGTGACATGACTGTAAATCCTATATGGCAAATCACAGTTTTCTCAGACATCACAAAATGACATGGGGAACATGCTAGATCCAATATGACGGCCGCGTCAAAATGGCGTTTATACTTACCATAGTCACCACTGTGATATAGATATCAAATTAAAGGGCTTCGTGAAACAAACATAGCAGGCAATCACCACAAAATGGCGATTTATAATTTCCGTATTCACACCTATACTATCGGTATCAAATGAAAGGTCTTGATGAGGGAAACATAATAAGCAAAGTGACGTTATTCTAAATCCGAAATGGCAAATCACATTTTTCTCAGACACCACAATGACGGGTATCATGCTAGATCCAATATGACGGCCGCGTCAAAATGGCGTTTATACTTACCATAGTCACCACTGTGATATAGATATCAAATTAAAGGGCTTCGTGAAACAAACATAGCAGGCAATCACCACAAAATAGCGATTTATAATTTCCGTATTCACACCTATACTATCGGTATCAAATGAAAGGTCTTGATGAGGGAAACATAATCAGCAAAGTGACGTTAACCTAAATCCAACATGGCGACCGCCCCAAGATGTGGTTTACAATTACCATAGTCATCCCCTGTTATGTAGATATCAAATTGAAGAACTTTATGAAGCAAAGGTAGCAAGTAACGTGACGTAATTCTAAACCTTATATGGCGACCCCCACAAAATTGCGATTTATAATTTCCATATTTACACCTATATTATGGGTATCAAATGAAAGGGATTCATGAGAGAAACATAATAAGCAAAGTGACGACATCCTAAATCCAATATGGCGGCGGCAGCTAAACAGCGATTTATAATTTCCATGGTCACCGCTTTGATATGGTATCAACTGAAAGGGGTTAATGAGAACAGACTAAGCGAATAACGTAATTCTAAATTCCATAGAATATGATGATCGCCGCAAAATATCGATTTATCGTTAGATGATTTATATCTATCGAAATATCGAAGACAAATAAAGATGTTTTATGGAGTCCTGTTAATGGAATATGTACCTATATGAAAATTATGCGAAAATTGAAGAATGACTAAAATAAAAAATACAAGCTTTTATTTAGTTGTTAATATGGTTAACTAAAAATTTAAAATCATTTTTTTCGATTTGGAATATTTAAACGATAATGAAGCTTTAGATGAAGTGGTAGAATATTTCCAATCGGAAAAGATTTTTTATATTTTTAGATCACATTATCAACACCTAAAAAAAATTGTTTTTGTTTTTGTTTCTTCAATTTCATATATTTCAATATGGGTTGAAACACTACGAAAAAGCAGCTTGTATAGAAGTACTACACGCATATCTTTTATTATAAAATAAACATATATCTTTATAAAGTCATCAATAACTGATATACGTATAATAAAAATAATAAAATTACAGGCTATATGCCACGATCCATTTTTTATACAGAAAATACGTACTTTAGTAGCATGCATTATTAATATGCCTCCAATATTTTTTCATGTTTATGAGTGATGCTAAGCTGTTGCAAATATGGAGTGACTGTTTTATTTCCTACATACACTAATACGACCAAAATTGTTTAGCAAACATCCGTAGGAAGAAGAGTGAAGAAAACACTCGATTTTTAGTATAGATCGTGACACACTTGTACTTGACTAAAAACTAAACATCAAATTTTTAAAGAGTCCAACACAAAAAAGGCAAATATTATGGTTAATCTACACTTCATAGATTGAGTGATACTCGCCATAACAGGATATGGCAGATGAACATACGTGTGCTTTACATATTACTCAGCATCGTGGTACTGCACCCTGAAACATATTTCTTACTTCAGTTCTGATGAATATTTATGTCAACAGTTATTCAAGTAGCAGTTGAAAATGACCTTTAGGTATAGGGCGGGCCATTAGGCAAAGATATTCAGGGTGTTCCTTAATGATATGCGAATATTTAAGGGTGTGAATCTACATGAAAAATTTATGTTAGTTTGCTTTATAAGCTATGGTCCAAAAACGTTTCCTTACAAAAACTCGGGGTGTTGAAGTTTTAGGAAAAAAAATGGAAATTAATTAATATTTTCAGAACCGCTTCAGATATTCAACTGATATTTAGTACGTAGTGAAAGTTAATAAAGTTGCATATTTTTCAATACAGAAATAATTTTTTGCTTTAACAGTGGCGTGCGTACGGGTATTGACTTCGATATTTTTTAATTTCCCGTTCAATTTAAAACAAATGATCTCTCTTTAATTGTATTCCTTCGATGCGCCATTTTTGAGTAAAAAAATAAAAACCGTTCTATTGTCTAACTTGCAAAATTATTATTAATTTAACTGGAAAAATTAACCACATTAAGGGTAATGAACAACAACAACTGACAACATAAACATAACATTAAAACCAACGAAATGATTACAAAAATTGTTGAAAACGCCCTTCTTCACTCAGTATGCATGCTTCCGCCTTCCTCCTCATGGAATTGAGCACTCGTTGAAATATTCCTAGAGGGATTTTTATTCCATCACAAGCTGCAACTATTCTTTCTCTTAATTCCTCTACAGTGTTAATGGGACTTGTGTACACTAGTATCTTAAGATAGCCCCACAAAAAGAGATCTAAACTGTTGAAGCCTGGGGACCTTGGTGGCCTTTCTTGGGGCCCACCGCGGCCAATCCAACAACTTGCTCTTGAAAACTTTTTTGTGGTTGCCTGATTCCATAATATTTTCAATTCGTTATAATTATTACGGCAATTTTCCTTGATAATCCATTTTAAGGCTCGGTATTGGAATAACGCGGGTGACTTCCAGTTCCGAGTTTTTGAGGCACAGATCCCGTTGTTTTGTACAATATAATAATATGTCAAACTATATACCTCGATTTGTTAACACTGTTGGGAAGCATTTTGGCCTTTTAAATGCAAGTGAATGATCACTTTTCTTATTTCGTCAGAAACAGCTTTACCACGAGCCATTTTAAATGCAGTTAAAGTTGCTTTAAACGTCAAAAATCAGCTTCTTAGCAATGTGAAATTTTATCTTTTGTTTTAGAAAACCTTGGGTAGTTAAGGTTTTCAAAATGGGTAGAGGAAAGCTTATTAGTGAGAAAATTCGGTTACCGATAATTAAATTTTTTAATTCTGGGAAATCAAACTCAGAAATTGCAACTTTGTTAGACTTATCGCGGTTCAGTGTGAGAAATATTGTTAGAAGATATAACGTAACTGGTTCGGTTAAGATTAAGCCACCATATGTGAAAAAAAGTAATATCACAAATGCTGACCGAAGAGCATTAAGAAGAATACTCGTGAAAACTAACAGGCATGCCAATTATTTACAATTAAGTGCTCTGTGGAGTGACGCTGTTGGAAGGAGAATTTCGAAGTCCACAACTCATAGAGAGGCCCACAAACTGGGATTTAGCACTTGCAAGGTAAGTTTTCTTATAAAAAAAGCGAAGTAAAAACCCTAAAGTTGCACAACTTGTTTATAGGCCAAAGAAAAGATACTATTAACTCCACTGCAAAAGAAAAATTGGCTTAGATTGGCTAAAGAACATAAGACAATGGACACCTCAACAATGGTGTGCAATACAATGGAGTGATGAGGCCCGATTCGAAGTTTGTGTTGGTGACAGTCGCAGTAGAGTTATTCGCAAAAAAATGAAGCATTCCATGTTGACTGTCTGAAAAGAAAAGTGAAATTTCCAGCATCCATTATGGTCACAAACAAATATTTGGCAATTTTAGAAGAATCGCTTTTACCAGTGATGGAAGAATGTTTGACATCCGGCCAAGATTTTGTGTTTCAGCAAGATGGTGCAGCGTGCCATACCTCAAAAAAGGCTATAAAATGGATGGAAGAAAATAATGTACCACTTTTGAAATGGGTTTCTAGCAGTCCAGATCTGTCACCTATTGAAACTTTGTGGCACGAGATGAAAAAGGTTCTACGACAACATCGTACAATCACCGAACTGAGACAAAAGCTTCAAGAAATATGGGATTGTTTTACACCAAATTTTTGCCAAAACTTGGTTAACACTATGCCCCAAAGAATTTCAGCCGTAATAAAAAATAAAGGTGATTTTACCCAATGGTAATCTTTCAAAGTCAATACCCGTACGCACGCCACTGTTAAAGCTAAAAATTATTTTTGCATTGAAAAATATGCAACTTTATTAACTTTCACTACGTACTAATTTTTAGACTATAGTTTATAAAGCAAACATGAATTTTTCATGTAGATTCACACCGTTAAATATTCGCATATCATTAAGGAACACCCTGTATATTTTTATATGTCAATTTTACTGTCATTCTTTACGCGTTTATTTCCTGTAATAATGTTTTTCATTAAATGCATTTTGTAAAACGAACTCTTATACACAAGAGCATAGAACTTGATGTTTATTATTGGATGTTCCTGGGATCGGGTGAAAACCTGTTGGAATGAAAATTATTATTACTATTTTTTAAACTTCAACGTCCAGACACATGTCCATATGAACTGTCTTCACAAAACGATCTATCTTCCTACCATCATTAGGAATCACCCTAAAATTAGAAATACCAAACGATTCGAACCCATATTCTTTAAGCTCACCTCTCTTTCTTCGTGAGCCGCTTGCTCAGCCTCCGTTCTCGTTCCTGCGTGCTCAGCGTGAACCGCTGTACCGGCTGCCTCTTTACGCGTAATTCGCGCTCGTCCACTTCCCGCGCTCTCTCCACTTTCTTCATGAACTTGTCGATCAACTCGCGGCACGACATATGCTCTTCCGGCTCCCAGCTATTGTCCGCGGTGCCGTATCCTTTCCAGCTGACCAGAAATTCTCTGGAGCCGTCTCGTTTGAAGTAGACGTCCAAGATGCGTTCGACCTGGAGAATATCCGTTAGCGATTAATAGCGTCGCGTCACAGCCATGTAGTAGTAGTATACGAGTACGTTTATTTTCCCCCAAAATACAATGAGTTGATAAATACAAATGCTAACTTCAGTACAACAATAAGTAAAATAAAACATAATACCTTTCACACAATAATTTTAAGTTAACATGTTTTATAAGTCACAGAAAATTTTTAAATTGTGTTGTAAAGCCCATTGAAACCAAAACAGTTAGTTGTGCATGGGCAGTTTTTTTTTTCGATATACTTTTGATAATAAATTTTGCTTAGATTAAGATTTTATACAAGCACATTATAAGTATGGAAGGTAAGGAGAGGTAGCACTTGTATAATAAAGTTTATTGCGCTAAGGGGCCGTTCAAGTATTACGTGAGCACTATGGGGGGGCGGGGGGTGTCTTTGCTTTGCTTATTTTGGATGACATGGGGGGTAGGGGAGTCTAGATGATGATTACGCCATCGGTAGTTATTTACTTTTTTACACGAATGGCAACCCTCACATTGTCTTTGCTTGAAAACGAAACGCATTTTCGGGGATTTCCGCAAATAATGCATACGTTTAGTGAACAGCGCGCGGTAATTTCCCTATTCGCGAGTAGGGGAATTACCGCGCGGTGTTCACTCATCTAAATTTCCTCTACCAGTGTATTGTTTCGTTTGGATACTATAGCGAGTAGACGTATTGTAAGCGTAGTAAAGCAAGTTAACATTTGTGTTACCATTGATTCCATTAGCGAAAGTTTAATGTTTAAATAAGATGTCGTTTCACATAGACAAATCCAAGTTATACCAAAAATTGTTTGAAAGTTTTAAAAAATCCCATACAAGTACGAAAGTACAAAATGTGCAAAAGTTAGTTAACGAAGTGTGGCGACATTATAGGTACCTATGAGTACTAGAAATATTAGAAATCGCCAAAGTTTCTCTTTACTGATTAGAAAATATTATGGCCTATCTCAAAGTATAGAGGTAATATTCATTATATTATAGATTTATTTCTTATGATTGATTCCGTTAATTGGTCACAAAGTACAGGATGTTAGTTTTATACATATATATATAGAAAACTAACACCCTGTATTTTGTGACCGGAAGGAATTGCTCGCTTAAACATATGATTTAAAGCCATAGGGTTTTGTATTTACCATATATATTGCCATACTTTGTATTTATGTAGCTTAATAAGAGAATCTTTAGCAGAAGCCATAGAAAGTTTTTATTTTTAGGCAACCTGTAAACCTGCAGAAAAAACACAAATTATACAGTCAGCTTCAAATATTAAAAAAGAGGAAGAAGATAAAATAAAAGCCGGTAATGAATCACAACAGCAATGCGAAATTAATGAAAATACAGATAAACAGAGAGGAAAACCTTCTCAGGAAGCTATGAAAAATAAGATTGCTCTACTCGAAAAAAATCTGAATGATTTGTATTCTGCCAGAGATACTATGCCAAGCCGTGCTGAAGTTGATAAACATATTATTAAGTTGCGCGAGGAAATAAAAACAGCAAAACAGTCTTTAAACAGGAAGGTTCAAAACGCAGTTGCCCCGAAGAAACACAGGGATGGTATGAAAAGAAAGTTAGAAGATATTTGTCATGAAAATTCAGAAATAAAAAAAGACTATCTCTGAGGGATTCACTGGAAAGTCCTAATCTTGAAAGCAATCAACATTCACTATTGAAAACAATCGCGGATATAGCTTTATTTGGGAGTGCAGCAGATGACAGAAGACGAACGGAATCAATTCGCAGCGTAAAAACTCTTGATGAACTCACACCAGAATTACGTAAAATAGGATTTGACATTAGTCGCAGTCTGACATATCTTCGTTTGATTCCCAGAAAATCTAATTCTGCAGAGGGACGAAGACATGTATCGACAGTCCCTGTTAAGCTCATTCGGGCTCAAACTGATCACCACAAAAGCCTCTTAGATAGCAAGTTCGCTGAAACATCAATCCATTATGTAGAGAACATAGCATCCATACTTGCACCAGATCAAGTATTTTTTATATCTCAAGATGATAAAGCTCGAGTCCCTATTGGCGTAACTGCGGCAAATAAGCAAGCACCTCTTCTAATGCACATGGAATATAGAATCAAATTGCCTGATCACGATTCGGTAATCGCTGAGCGTCATAAATTAATAGCATCTGTTTATGCTGGTATCAAAATCACTTCCAATATGCTAGGACAACCGCAAGATGTTGGATATTCTGGACCAACATACATCGCTATTCGAAGTGGAAAGCATAGTTCATCTACTGCTAATACTCGTGCTCAGGATTTCGAGACGCTTCTCGAACTTGAAGAGTTTCGACCATTAGCTAAAACTGGCCATGGGATAGTAAAACCAGTGGTAATCATGACGGTTGATGGAGGGCCAGATGAAAATCCACGTTATCAAAAAGTCATAGGGTTTGCTATACAATACTTTGAGCGACACGATCTCGATGCATTGTTTTTAGCTACCAATGCTCCTGGAAGAAGTGCGTATAACAGAGTAGAGCGCAGAATGGCTCCTCTTAGTCGGGAACTGGCTGGTTTAATATTGCCTCATGACCATTTTGGGTCTCATTTGGATGAACGTGGCGTTACAATTGATGAACATTTAGAAAGATCTAATTTCGAATTTGCAGGAAATGTATTAGCTGAAGTATGGAGTTCAATAGAAATTGATGGCTATAATGTTAATGCAAAATATGCAGGTGAACAAGATCTTTGTCCAAAAATTCAACTAGCCTATTTGTCAATATTTTCTCAAATATTTTAGCTATAATTATGATGACAGATATTGGTCTATAGTTATTTATACTTTTTACAACACCTTTTTTATGGACAGGTGTAACTAAAGCTACTTTGAACCCTTCTGGGACTTCATTAAAAATATAAATCCGGTTGATTAAGTGACATAGCGGCATTGAAATAATGTCAGCAGTATATTTAAATATTTCGGACTTCAAGTTGTCAAAACCGAGCAATTTTCCATGTTTTAATGTGTTAATGATTGAGGTTACTTCAGTTACATCTACCGCCTCTGAGAAAAATGTACTTTGATTTATTTTTCTTTGCGGTCTATTTGTGTTTGGCCTCACAATGCGTTCAGCATAGTATTTGCCAATATTTACAAAGAAATCGTTCACCTTATTCGCAATTGTTATTGGCGAATCACATTATTTATTTTCATCAACTATTTCCTTAACTGCACATTTAGAACTGCCTTCCACAAGTTCTTAGGAGTATCTTTGTTTTTATTTATTTGTTTCTTGTAAAAATTGTATTTAGCATTTCGTAAGAGCTTTTCTGATTTTTTCTTATATTCAAGATATCTTATCATCACCTGCTCATTTTCTGGCTGCATCAAGTACTCATAATATAGACGATTTTTTTCATTAACAGAATTTACAATACCTGATGTGATACAAGGCTTTCGCTTGATCTCGCGCCTATTTAATTTTTTTGTGGTTGTACTATAAGAGTTTCGCAACATGACTTAACAAACGGACGCATGTTACTGCATGTAGAGACATGTCCATGAGTGAATAGTAGCCCTCAGCAGCACGTCTGCTGACTTAGTTGTTCATTTATATTGACTCTAGCGAGGGAACAACAGTGCATGCAGCATGCACACATTCTGGCCCCGCCTACGAAGTCCGCAGGGTGGTACCTCCGCGTTCGACAGTCTACCACCTACGGACAATCACAACATCCATAGCCAAGACAAAATTTTCTCTTGGGACGGGATTCGAACCCTCGCAGCTCACGGCGAATGATCAGGAGACCGAAGAGCCTACCACCGCTGCAGCCTGTGGAGTTTTTGAAATATCGCTAAACAAGTGAATGTCGCAAAGTCTACGGTGGCAGACATTGTAAAAAAGTACGGAGACATGGCTTAAACTCAAGTTTCAAAACACGGCGGTGTTGGTAGGCCACGTAAGATCAGTCCTAGAATCCAAAGATATCTTCTTCGTATTTGTAAAGCTTAAGGGACATAACGGCAAAATGGAATGAAGACTGGAAAAAGATCATTTTTAGCGATGAATCGAAGTTTGATGTTTGTATGGGTGACCACCGATCCCGGGCTTTAAGAAAAAAAAACGAAGCGTTTCATAACGACTGCCTAAAGAGAAAAGTAAAGCTTCCATCAGGTTTAATGATATGGGGCAGTATATCTGCTTTTGGCTTTGGAAAACTTCATTTAATAGACGGAACTGCAAACGCAGCTGAATATCAAAACATCGGTGTTGCCAGTTACAACGTTGGGAACCATATTTTTAAACAACCCTCGTAATAGGAATACGAATGTCTATAAAAACACACGTCCAGGCGCTGGACTTTGGACTCAGGGACAGTTTTGTTTTACTACAACAAACTAAATTTAAAAAATCAGCGAAAAGCGATTTTCCATACGATAAAATAACAGGGTTTTTTAAACTAACTTCAAAATCTTCATTTTCGTCCCAGTCCGCCTCCGCATTTTCGGACCCTGCCTTCTTTTTAGTCTTCGCTGGCTTGGCGGTCTTTTTGTTTTTCTTTTGCTCTTTGAAATCCTTTATCAAGTCAGTACAATTTAAGGTATTTTCAGGTTCCCAAGTGTCACTCTCCTCTTCATAGCCTTTCCATCTGATAAGATAATGGCGGACGCCTTTCACCATTTTCTCGTCCAGAACTTTCTCTACCTATAACCAAAGAGACATATACGTCAAAGTGACGTGACGAGCGAACATCATTTTTGGTCGATTCCGATCTTGAATATTTAATTAGTGGCGAAACTTAGCTGTTCTGTAAGTAGTTTTAGGTATATCAAGTCTGAGCAGGAGCCCCGCAACATATATGAGCGTCTCCCAAGGGGGCTTGCCCCCTGGAAAGAAAAGGAAGGAATCGAAGGATTCAATGGATGCAATTATTGAAGATAATTCCCAGGTCGGTAATGATAATACAATTGACTATGATCTACAATCAGGAGTAATGCAGGTAGAACTTCCAACATTATCTCCCAAAAAAGCAGATCGACCGCTTTTAACATATAAGCAAACTGATAAGAGCCCCTATCATGTTTATATCGAAAACAATGAACCAAATTTCTCAGGTAAATTAAATCCAGTTAAGGTTGGTGAAACTATTCTCAAAAATATTCCTGAAGTTGACAACATGATTAAAAGAATTGAATCGATTGGACGCAATAGGGTAAGGATTGTGTTCAAAAATCCATCATCAGCAAATGTCCTGTTAAATAAAACGATTTTATTCAAAAATATCAATTTAGACGTTTATATACCCAAATTCATTTTATATAGACAGGGTGTTATTTCGGTGGACAAAGACTTATCAAACGAATACTTGTTGGAGAGGATCAAACCTTTCGATTCTCACTGCATTTTCTCGGTGGATTCGGTTAAACGCATGCACCGGAAATCAGATCAAAATGGTGACATTAAATATCTACCTATAAATAAGGTTGTAGTTACTTTTCAAGCGCAAGAATTGCCTAAGCGTGTTGCTATAAATCACGTTCTTTTTGATGTAAATCATTATATACAGAAGGTAATTCTGTGTCATAACTGTATGCGTTATGGTCATTTGGGTAAGCAATGTAGAAGCAAGCCTAGGTGTGCAAAATGTCACGAAGAACATGTTACTAGCTCATGCCACAACGACTCTTTGGATCAAAAATGTTTAATTTGCGATGGCAGTCACTACTCATTTGAAACCTCAAAATGTAATGAATTTGAGAGGCAAAAGGCAATTAAAAAGCATATGGCAATGACTAATTCTTCTTTTAGAGACTCAAACAATGCGGTCCCAAAAACCACATATGCTTCAGTTACCAAAAATAATCCCATTACGCCTCAAGAAATCAATAGTTCTAATCTTCCATCTCAGTCAACAAAAGCTCAAACATCAATAAATATTCCAAATGCGAATTCGCACTTTACACAAAGGTTGTCTAAACCTTTGAAACGGAACTCGCCTTCCTCGCCAGATTTGACAGAAGAAGCTAGGAGACAAATTGTGAGTCAAATAAACACTCCACAGGTACCCGGGGGTATCACTAATAACCCCAGTTACTGTGTACATGAATTTAATACGAGAGATGAGACGTTCATCCAACAAGTTTCAGAATTGGTTATATTTGTTCTTACAAATTTTAGAGAAACAAACATTAACAGCTTGAATAAATCAACTATAACTAATCTCATAAGAGAAAGATTAAATATAGACAAATAAATTTAAGAATTAAGAAAATTACAGTATATTTTTAATCATTTTACACTTTTACCAAGGTGTTCGTACGTTATAAAAAACATAAAATAGAATCTATACAATGCATTTAGAAACCACAATGAATTTTTTGAGGATATGTCAATGGAACTGTAGATCGGCTATAGCAAATAAAGGTAATTTGGAACACCTTTTAGAAGAACAAAATGTGGACATCGCACTTTTGTCTGAAACCTGGTTTAAAATGAATACATATGTAAAATTTAAAGGTTATAACGTTATCCGTCAAGACCGGTCAGATGGCAAAGGAGGAGTGGCTATACTGATGAGAAATAGTTTAAAATATTCTCAAATATCATTAGTTGCTTGTAATAAAATAATGAAAGTATGTTCTACAGTAAAGTTTCAAGGAATCTCAGATATTACATTCGTATCAGTATATATTAAACCACAAACCAAAATCACTAAACAGGAATGGATACAATTTTTTAGTTCCTTACACAGTCCATGTATTATAGGAGGTGATTTTAATGCACATCACACTTCATGGGGTTGTGCTCAGGATGACGTATTTGGGAAAATCCTGATTGAAGCTCTAGATGACAGTAATCTCAGTTTTATTAACAATGGAGATCCAACTTATGTAAAATATCAATCAAAATCAGCAATAGATCTTACATTATGTTCACCTCAAATTCATCATCAGCTAGAATGGCGAACCTTGCCAGACCCATATGGTTCAGATCATTTGCCTATACTTATCAATTGTAATTTTACTCCAGAAAAATTGTCATTTGCATCAAATAGAAAATGGAACATAAACAAAGCTTGCTGGAATCAGTTCTGTTTCGAGAGTATAAATAGATCTTATGTAGAACCTGTTATAGATTACAGCACTTTCATCAAAAATGTTAACCAGTCAGCTGAAGCTTCTATTCCGAAATATGAAAACAAAAATAATGTCAAAGGAAAACCATGGTGGACCAATGAATGTACTATAGCAGTAGAAAAACGTAAGGATAGTTTTAGACTATATCAGACAAACCCAAACCTCGAAAACTTACTTAATTTTAAAAAACTTGACGCGAAGGCCAAACAAATATTCAAAAAGGTTAAAAGAGAAAGTTGGCGTCAATATTGTTCATCTTTAAATAGTAACACCCCACTTAAACAAATTTGGAAGCAAGTTAACTTGTATAAAAATAGGCGACAGAGTAATTATCATGTTATAGAAGCTTCAGCAGAGTGGGTACAGGAATTTCATTGTAAGTTGGCCCCAAATTATGTAAGTAACAACAAAGAAGAAGAAGAAAGAAGAATCTCAACGTGGACTAACCATGAACTGATGCAACCTTTTACCTTGATAGAATTACAGAGAGTCTTCAAACAGAACAACAATACATCTCCGGGAAAGGACCAAATTCATTATTCGATGTTATACCAACTACCTACAACAACGAAACAATCGTTATTGGATATTTTTAATCAAATATATTGTGGGAATGCTGAAATACCGAAAGATTGGTACGATTATATAATTATTCCAATTCTGAAACCTGGAAAACCAGAACATCATCAAGATTCATATCGTCCCATTGCACTAGCTTCATGCGTTTTGAAAACTTACGAAAGACTCATCAAGAACAGGTTGGAATTCTACTTGGAGAAAAACCAATTGCTCCCAAGCTCGCAATTTGGATTTCGAAAAGGACGGTCTACTCAAGACTTACTGATAAAGTTAACAACTGATATCCAAATTGGATTTTCGAATAACACGCATACTTCTGTAATATTTTTAGACGTTATGGGAGCTTATGATAATGTAGACTTGAATATACCATACAGTAAAATTATAAATATTGGTCTTCCAAAAGAACTTGCCAACCATTTGTTATTACTGTATAGCAATAGAAACATTTTCATCAGAGCCTCTGAGCAGACTATTGGACCACGATCAACATCTAAAGGACTAGCACAAGGGAGTATATTGAGTCCCATCTTGTATATAATATATTCCTATGACTTTGAAAGAGCTTTTAATTCAAGAGATGCTAAAATATATCAGTTTGCAGATGACTATGCCATTAGTATCCAGAACAAAAATTTATCTCAATCTATGGAACTTCTAGAAACAGCGACTTCCATAGCACACGAATGGTTTGAAAATAATGGATCTTCCATTGCCTACTCAAAATCTTGTGTATGTACGTTTACCAGATCTCGTCTTAGTCCTCCAAATATCATCACTCTGGCTGGGCAGAATATATCCTATAAAACTTCTGTCAAATATCTAGGAGTTATCCTAGATAAAAAACTTAACTGGAAAGAACATATTACATACATATTAAAGAGAAGTCAGAATGCTTTTAACATTCTGAAGTCCTTTTCACATCGGAAATGGGGAGCAGATCCAGCAGTGTGCTTAACCTTTTACAGGACCTTAGTTCGATCAATCTTGGACTACGGATCAATACTTTATGGAAATGCATCTAGAATTCATCTTCAAAAAATAGAACAGATCAAAAATAAGTGCCTTAGGCTATGTATCGGATATTTGAATAGCACTCCCATCAATGTCATGGAGGTCGAATGTATCGAACCTCCTCTTCAATTGAGACGACAAATGTTGAGCGACAAAGCCCTGGTTAAACTGGTCAGCAGGGGATTCATTAACGAGATCCACCAATTGTTTATTCATGGACTAACAGCGAAATACTGGCAACACAAAAGGCTTCCTCTGATCATAGAGAGTTATGAGTGGCTTCTTCCTACCGTCAAGAAGGTACACTCTAATCAAATCAACCCATGTTTCATACCTGAATATTCGGCATATAACCCTCCACCCGAAGTTATCTTTACGAAATATTCCGAACTAGATTCATCAACACCTTACAAATTCCGGCATGATATTCGAACACGATGGAGTGGATGGGAATATATCTTCACGGATGGTTCGAAGAAAGACAATTTAGCGGGATGTTCATTTTATCACAGCAACAATTCGTATCACCAAGAATTCAAGTTGCCACCTGAATGTTCGGTATACACAGCAGAACTGGTTGCGATCAACCAAGCTATTGAATACTGTTTCCAATTCCATGGAAATAAGAATTTTGTTATTTTTACCGACTCTAGAAGTGCTGTAACAAAATTGGAGAATTGTCACCCCACTGCAGATCTTAATCATCTAATTGCGAACATCATCAAGCGCATTCAGGAGCTGAATAGAATCGACAAAACTATAAACATAGTCTGGATCAAAGGCCATTCAGGTATAAAAGAAAACGAGATGGTAGATAATTTTGCAAAAAGAGCTACAACTAGAGGCGATTACGTTCCGGGCATAGAGATTCCTTTTACTGACGCTCATTTTCTGATCAGACAACGACTAAAGAATAAATGGAATAACCATTACAAAATCAGTCCAACAGGAAGTTACCTGAAACGTATACAAGAGACTCTTCGAAGCAGACCTTGGTTTCAAGGAATTACCAATCGTCCTTACATTAGAACCGTGAGCAGAATAAGAAGTGGTCATGCCCTAACGCCCCATCATAAATCAAGAATTGGATACGGAGATGATCCACTTTGCAGTTGTGGAAATATAGGAACGTTGCAACACTTAATATTAGAATGTACAAGTTCTAACAACGAAAATTCTGAATTGTATAAAATTTTAGCGAATCACCTTCCTTTGCCTCTAAATTTAGAATCAATTCTCAGTTCTGAGAACCAGCAAGTTTACGAACTTTTATACAAGCATTGTCGGAAAGTAGGCCTAACATTATAAAATGTAAATTACAGTAAGTTTGTTTGAAAAAATGAAAAAAAGAGGAAAATATTGAAAAAAAAAAAAAAAAAAAAAAAAAGAAAAAGCAGATCAGTTAAAAAAAAAAAAAAAAAAAAAAAAAAAAAAAAAAACAAACAAAGAACAATCTTATAAACAAAATACAGAAAAGGAAAAAATAAGTAAAAAGTATTGGTTGAAAAAAAAAAAAAAAAAAAAAAAAAAAAAAATGCGTTTGTATACTACAAAGTATAATAGAAATAATATATAATAGTAATATTAAGTAATGGATGTTCTATTTTCTATTAAAGCATAGCATTATACTGAACATAAGGATCTGGCCAGTTGGTCATCGACCAGTGATAATAACAGAACAAAAAAAAAAAAAAAAAAAAAAAAAACCAAAGAGACGAAGATTTATTCTGTATAATAAACTATTAAAATAAAACTCAAAGCGTTTAGGTTGCATGTTTCTACAGTGACAAAAAAGAAGAATTTCTCGGAAGTTACACGAGTGTTTCAATATTTTAAAATCATCAATACCACGATTACCAATGCATGGTCGCGTACAGAAAGTAATTTTTCAAAGGCATTATGCCTCAATAGATAGTGCAAGGTGGATTTTCGTAATATGCAGGGTGTTCGAAAAATAGACGGAGATATTTTAGAGGGTGATTCCTTGTTGAAAAATATGAAAAAAAGTTTCTATAAACATGGCTCGGAAATCTATTTTTCGAACCCCCTGTTGCGGGATGTCAAAATTTAGGAGTCTCAGTGGAAATTCCATTAAACAAACTGGTCTTCACATACCTCATACTGACTCTCGTCTTCTTCATCTTGAACAACATCATCTTTCTGTGCCGATTTTCTGCTTTTCTTTGATTTCTTGTTCTAGAATGACAGAATATTAATTTTGCCATCTAGTTATATTTTTCATTTATTAAAAAATTACTAACCTCATTTTGGTTCTCGTCATCTTCATCTCCGCTTTTGGGCTCTTTTTGTGTAGATTTTTTGCCACGCTTTGATTTTTTGCCCTAGAATAAAAATGAATCCCCGTACATTTTAAATTATAGGTTCCTTACTAGCTGTAACTTTCTGAATTTATGAAAACACTTTTTATAAATGTATATTTGCACAAGCAACAGCCTATAATTTTCATATTAAGAGTTTCACCTTGGAATGCGAGATATACTAAGTGACATATAAATCCGAACCCCCAGTTTAAATGGTTTTATTTTAATAAAAGTTGGTGAATGTATTTATCTTACTGTAAATAACAAGTGAAAAAAATTTCAGCCTTATCAGTTGGACATTCCGGTTTTTATACTGCTTTTTTTTAATTCACTAACGCTCTAAAAATGAACATTTCAGCCACAGTAAAGAATCAACGTTGGCGGATTTTGGTTCTTGACATCATTTACGATCGGTTACGATGCCTAGAGTACGGAGACCTGTACGATTTCGTCAACTTAGTGAGTTTGATAGGGGCCGTATAGTGGGACTTCGGAAAGCTGGACTTTCTTTTCGGGCAATTGCAGTTAGAGTGCAAAGAAGTGTAGACACTGTGGTTAGGTGTTGTCAGGCATGGCTTCGAGAAGGCCGTACGCAAAGAGCAAGGGACACTGGACGCCGCCGTAGAACAACAGACCGTGAAGATCGCCGCCTAAGATTATTGGCCTTAAGGGACCGTTTCTCCACTACCAGGTCCATTGCAAATGAATGGTTTGCAGAACACGGAAGACCTATTGGCATGCGAAGTGTTTACCGACGAATGAGAAGTTTTGGCTTGTTGTCATACCGGCCACACTGGGTCCTCCCTTTAACTCGAGAACACCGACGTAATCGCCTTGAGTGGTGCAGACAACGGTCACTCTGGGATCAGGAATGGAACAGTATTGTCTTTAGTAACGAGTCTCGATTTTGTTTAGGCATGCACGATGGTCGTGCCAGGGTTAGACGGCGACGTGGTGAAAGGAGGAATCCACAGTTTTTTGTTGAAAGACATGTTCATCACATTGTTGGAGTTATGGTTTGGGGTGCTATAGCTTATGGTTCCAGGTCACCTTTAATCTTCTTCAGAGGTAACATGAACGCGCAGCGTTATATCCACGAAGTTCTAGAACCCCATCTTTTTCCCTATCTTGACACCCTGGCAGATCCAACTTTCCAACAAGATAATGCCCGACCACATGTTGCAAGAGTCACAATAGACTTCTTTCAACATAATGATGTCACATTGTTACCATGGCCACCAAGATCTCCCGACTTATCCCCAATTGAGCACGTGTGGGATATGATGGGTAGGAGATTGCTCAATTTGCAACGTCCTCCTCAGACTCTAGAAGCACTTCGAGAGGAGTTGGTGGTTGCCTGGAATGAGATACCACAGGAGGACATTGACCACCTGATCAGAAGCATGCCTAGGCGCGTTGGAGAATGCGTAGCACATCAGGGTGTATCCACACATTATTAAAGGTCAAAGGGCTTTAAAGCAGTGCAATCATTTTGAAATTTTTATCATTTACTTATTATGCTTCATTAAGTACTTATACAAAATTTTATTAAAATAAAACCATTTAAACTGGGTGTTCGGATTTATATGTTACTTAGTATAATAAGCTTCAAACGCGTAGAAGCCTTTATTTTGTCATCCTAAAACTGGTCTCAAAAGTCTCCGAAAATGTCGTGTCTGTGTCTTACGATATAAAATGTCAAAGCTACAGAAATCCTTTTGTTTGCAAAGATCTCGTTTCCGCTGAGTTTAATGCTATTTTCATTGATTATGAATACTGTAGAGGATACAGTTATCTACAACTTTTGTTTCATTCATTTTTTCATATAATTAACTGTTTTTGAGATAGAAGGCGGAGAGCGCGCAGTGCTGAGCTATTTACAGCATAAAATGCAAGGTCAACCTTTAGTCCCAATAGACAATGCGTCGTATCAAGTCTGTATATTATTAAAAAATATATAGTTAAGCATAGTTAGTATTTTTTATTAATCACTGCAAACATGATATTTGTGCATTTATTTGAGGGCTAATTAAAAGGAGGTGGGTTGATAAGGGCCATTTATCGCCCATAACACACTCAAAAATAAAAAGACTATTATTGAATTTATTTGTGAACTTCAAGACGTGAATTTTTTCATTATATAATATTTACGGTATAAATAATGTAATATGCTTCGGAAATTATTGCCAAGAAATAGAGTATTTAGCGCTTTTTGTGCATTTTTGATCTTTGAATCATGTTTTCCCTACGAAGCGTTCTATGAACCACATTGAGTTTAATGCTCAGTGAGTCTACTTATTATAAGCTTGTATATGAGTATTTATTTGTTTTGGTTCAGAGAGCGCATCAGTCCAAAAATACGTAATATCTGCTGCGGGAGAGTGTCAGTCACGTTGCAATGGCTGCGGGTTCAGACATGATTTTTCGCGCTCGAAAAGTATTTACGTAGTAAAGTATAGAAACTTCGCAATGATGTCGCGTTCAACGTTTATTGAAAAACTTGATAAAACAACGATGCCTGGATGCCAGTGTGATTGCTGTAAAACGTGACGAAAAACAAACAGTGATTTCCGTAGCTGCTCGAACAAAAACAATATCGCAATACTTAGAAAATCTAAAAACTATGATCTGCAGATGGGTTTCAAGTTGTGTCCTAAATGCAGATCATATGTATTCCGCGTGGTTCAATCTCAAAAGACTCCCACTTTGTCTTCTGTAAGGACAACAAGAGTTCTTAATTCAACAAGTAACTCTGACGATACTGAAGGATGGTCTGATAGTGATTCCAATCAAGAAGACAAGAAAGAAGATTAGTAAAAAATATATTAAGTGTCTGAAAACTGATTATCTTTTATTATTGTGTAATAAACATACAAAACACTCAGATAATTATTTAATTTATGTATACCACGAATTTCAGTTTTCATTTGACGTAAGTATGTTTTCTTCGTTATGGAATACACTCTTCATAAATATAAATGTCATATCTATTCGCTGATGGGCGAAAAATGGCTCTTATCAGCCCACCTCCTTTAATTTCAGAGCAACTTATGAAAGAGCTGCCCATAAACGGGGAATTAAAACTTACAAGGTAGGCATAAATTATTTTTTTATTATTCGTTTTTAATTCAGTATTTATAGGCAAAATAGAAACCCTTACTAACAGATTGAGAAGAAAAGCGGACTAGCGTGGGCCAAAGAACACAAATTATGGTCTCCGAACCAATGGAATTCCATTATTTGGAGTGATGAAGCCAGATTTGAAGTATGTGTTGGTGATAGTAGGAGTAGTGTCATAAGAACTAAAGTGTTTCAGAATGACTGTCTTAAAAAAAAATGTTCAAGTTTCCGTCTTCTGATACACTGGTCTACAAAATTTTAACTTTGTCGTGCCACACGGACTTTTTTGATATTTTTTACTTTAATTGGTGATTGTAAGAAAAAATAAACAGTTACAAAAAATTTGCTAGACAAAGATTTTATTCTATTGAGTAATTTAAAATATTAAGAAAAAACACAGATCTCGTAAATCAAAAGATATTTTTTTTTATAAATGACTTAATAATCTGAGATTTTCTTGAATATTTAGCTTCTAGTTGGTCCCTTTTAATTGTCCAGCAGTAATCTGCTAACATATTTGGGCTCCATTTGCCCTGGTACCGCTTTTCCATATTAGAAATGTCCTGATGGAACCTCTCACCGTGCTCGTCGCTGACAGCCCCTAAATTGTCAGGAAAAAAATCCAGTTGCGAGTCTAAAAAATGGATCTTAAGTGACATGTTGCAACCCAATGCTTGATATGACAATAATAGCTCGCTAACCAACTCTCTGTAGCTGTCACTCTTGTGGTTACCCAAAAAATTTGCAACAACATTTTTAAAAGCCTTCCATGCAGATGTTTCTAAATCGCTTAATTTTTCTTCAAATCTTGAATCTTTTATTAACTCCCTAATTTGTGGGCCAACAAAAATACCCTCTTTTATATTTGCATCACTTATTTTAGGGAATATTTCTTTTAGATACAAAAATCCACTCCCATTGCGATCCATTGCCTTCACAAAATTTTTTATTAATCCTAATTTGATATGCAATGGTGGTAGAAGCACATTATTTGGCTGTACAAGGGGTAAATACTTTACGTTTTTTTGCCCAGGAACTAACGATGCACGCGCAGGCCATGTTTTTTTATATAGTGATTAGTTCTGTCTCGGCTATTCCATTCACATAAAAAGCAGCAAAACTTTGTATAACCCAGCTGAAGTCCAAGTAATAGTGCAACAACTTTAAGATCACCGCAGATTTTGAAGGAATATGTACTGTAATTTATTTTTTCGAGTAAAAGTTTCATATTTTCATAGGTTTCTTTCATATTTGTAGCATGGGCCAGAGGTACAGACGGAAGCTTATTTCCATTATGCAGTAACACTGCTTTTAGACTTGCTTTCGAAGAATCAATGAATAAACGCCACTGAGAGAGATCAAAATCTATGTCCAACATTTTCATAATCTCATTTATGTTTTTGCAAAACACCAAATCTCCATCCTGAGAAAAATACGTTCTGAAGTGTTGATCACGGTTTCGAAAATAGCTAACTTTTGTATTATGATGTAGCAAATTGCATTCTTTTAGACGTGATCCTAATAGTTCTGACTGCTTTTTTGACAAATTTAAATCCCGAACCAAATCATTTAGGTCTCCTTGAGTTATCAAATGTGGCTCGTTTACAATTCCTTTTAACTCAAAGTCATCGTCCTCGTCAACACATTCACCTGAAGTGGACGGTTGTGAATTGTTCTCAACAGACGTAGTTGCAACTGGTATTAGTTCTGGCACTTTTTTACAATGAGAGACTGGTCTTATAGCCGAAGATAAGTTAGGGTAAATAACTGTGGTTTTTTTCTTGTAACTTATACCTTTTATGTCTGTGAGACAAAAATAGCAATCTGAGACGTGATCTAGCTGTTCAGTCCATATCATGGGTACAGCAAACGGCATAGGTCGTGCACCTTTCTTCCAGTCAGTTAAAGTTTTCACACACGTTATGCAACAGACATGAGGGGCCCAGGATTTGTCTTGATGGGCGACAGAAAAACCAAAACATTGATGATAACACTCCAACACAAGATTCGTAAAATTTCGTCGTTGTTTTTTGAATGTTAGTTCTCCGCAGACAACAAAAAGAGTTAGGATCATTATTACACTTCCTCGACATATTCACAGGGTTAATAAATCACAAAAAAGTGTTCAAATTCAACAACAAATATTTTTATAAGGATTTACTTGTAAGCGTTTCTGTTAATTTACTCCCGTAGTACTAAATAGTTATGAGTATTACCGTATCACAACAAATATGAGGATAATAGACATATGACAGCTGTCATGTAATAATGAGGGTAGACTGATAAAACAAAATTAGCTGTCAAAGTTCGTGTGGCAAAACCAGTGTTGACCAGTGATATCATTGGGGATCCATGTCAGCAAGTGGAGTGGAAAACTTGATACCCCAAATTGAACAAATGCGTTTAAACAATATTGAATGTATCTTCCAACAAGATGATGCCGCTTGCCATACGACTAAAAAAGGTAAAAGATTGGATGATAGAAAACAATATTTCAGTATTACCTTAAAATGGACGTCAAGTATCGCCGATTGAAACCTTGTGGCATATCGTGAAGAAAAAGCTCCGATCGAATGCCGCAAGATCCGTTCCAGAATTGCGAACCCGTCTCCAAGAAATGTGTACTATGTCAATGTGTATCGAAGCAGTAATTAGTCGAAAATGCAGTTTTTTTAATTCAAAAGATATTGTTTCTAATATGACAAATTTCATAAAAACGTAGTTTTGATAGTGGGCCCAACTTCACTGAGACAGGGCTCGTATGTTATACAGACCCCATAATAGTCGATATCTAGGATATAGCTTTGCAAAAAATCCGGTGCATGCAGGGTGATTCTGTGACTACTCAAAATTGAAAAAAAATCGCAGAATAGAAACGGAGAATTATGCCAACAAAACATCATACAGGGTTTGTCCGGAAAGTAATAGGACTCATTTTCTTCCGCCATGACTGTACTTCGGAGCGTGCGCGTACCGACTGGATTCGGTAGAGGGCGTTCCTAGCTAACGAATGAGCGGCTGGTCAGTTGTCTCCGAGCACTTGGAGAGTCAGGACAGGCATTTTCGCGCGACGTGTTTCTGTGAGTGGTGTAAGCCGAAAAGGCAGCGTTCGTTAGAGCAGAGCTACGCGATTAAATTCTGTGTGAAACTCGACCAAGGTCGGCATCCCAACGCTTCCGCAGCCGCCCTACAGCCCAGATGTGGCACTCCCGGACTTTTTTTTGTTTCCTCGCCGGAAAAGGCCAATGAAAGGCAAGCATTTTGAGACGACAGAGAGGATCCAAGCAGCATGCACCGCGGTTCTCAAGGCTATTCCGGAGAATGCCTTCCGTGACGCCTTCAATGCTTGGAAATCGCGCTGGCAGTGCTGCATCGACGCAGAAGGAGCCTATTTTGGAAGTTTTTAAAGAATTGTAACGATTGGCTCAATAAATTTTTTAAATCGACTCAGTCCTATTACTTTCCGGACAAACCCTGTATATGTTGTACAGGACCTACAGTATTACATATCTACCCTAAAATATAATTAAAATGTATTTGTTTTTTATGTATAATACAATAAATAATATAATTAGTATATATTAGAATATATTCTACAATAAATAATAAATTACACTGGTCAACACTGGTTTTGCCACACGAACTTTGACAGCTAATTTTGTTTTATCAGTCTACCCTCATTATTACATGACAGCTGTCATATGTCTATTAGCCTCATATTTGTCGTGATACGGTAATACTCATAACTAGTACTACGGCAGTCAATTAACAGAAACGCTTACAAGTAAATCCTTATAAAAATATTTGTTGTTGAATTTGAACACTTTTTTGTGATTTATTAACCCTGTGAATATGTCGAGGAAGTGTAATAATGATCCTAACTCTTTTTGTTATGTCTGCGGAGAACTAACATTCAAAAAACAACGACGAAATTTTACGAATCTTGTGTTGGAGTGTTATCACCAATGTTTTGGTTTTTCTGTCGCCCATCAAGACTAATCCTGGGCCCCTCATGTCTGTTGCATAACGTGTGTGAAAAATTTAACCGACTGGAAGAAAGGTGCACGACCTATGCCGTTTGCTGTACCCATGATATGGACTGAACAGCGAGATCACGTTTCAGATTGCTATTTTTGTCTCACAGACATAAAAGGTATAAATTACAAGAAAAAAACCACAGTTATTTACCCTAACTTATCTTCGGCTATAAGACCAGTCTCTCGTTGTAAAAAATTGCCAGAACTCATACCAGTTGCAACTACGTCTGTTGAGAACAATTCACAACCGTCCACTTCAGGTGAATGTGTTGACGAGGACGATGACTTTGAGTTAAAAGGAATTGTAAACGAGCCACATTTGATAACTCAAGGAGACCTAAATGATTTGGTTCGGGATTTAAATTTGTCAAAAAAGCAGTCAGAACTATTAGGATCACGTCTAAAAGAATGGAATTTGCTTCATCATAATACAAAAGTTAGCTATTTTCGAAACTGTGATCAACACTTCAGAACGTATTTTTCTCAGGATGGGGATTTGGTGTTTTGCAATAACATAAATGAGATTATGAAAATGTTGGTCATAGATTTTGATCTCTCTGTGGCGTTTATTCATTGATTCTTCGAAAGCAAGTCTAAAAGCAGTGTTATTGCATAATGGAAATAAGCTTCCGTCTGTACCTCTGGCCCATGCAGCAAATATGAAAGAAACCTATGAAAATATGAAACTTTTACTTGAAAAAATAAATTACAGTACATATTCCTTCAAAATCTGCGGTGATCTTAAAGTTGTTGCACTATTACTTGGACTTCAGCTGGGTTATACAAAGTTTTGCTGCTTTTTATGTGAATGGGATAGCCGAGACAGAACTAATCACTATATAAAAAAAACATGGCCTACGCGTGCATCGTTAGTTCCTGGGCAAAAAACGTAAAGTATTTACCCCTTGTACAGCCAAATAATGTGCTTCTACCATCATTGCATATCAAATTAGGATTAATAAAAAAATTTGTGAAGGCAATGGATCGCAATGGGAGTGGATTTTTGTATCTATAAGAAAAATTCCCTAAAATAAGTGATGCAAAGATAATAGAGGGTATTTTTGTTGGCCCTCAAATTAGGGAGTTAATCAAAGATTCAAGATTTGAAGAAAAATTAAGCGATTTAGAAACATCTGCATGGAAGGCTTTTAAAAATGTTGTTTCAAATTTTTTGGGTAACCACAAGAGTGACAGCTACAGAGAGTTGGTTAGCGAGCTATTATTGTCATATCAAGCATTGGGTTGCAACATGTCACTTAAGATCCATTTTTTAGACTCGCACCTGGTTTTTTTTCTTGACAATTTAGGGGCTGTCAGCGACGAGCACGGTGAGAGGTTCCATCAGAACATTTCTAATATGGAAAAGCGGTACCAGGGCAAATGGAGCCCAAATATGTTAGCAGATTACTGCTGGACAATTAAAAGGGACCAACCAGAAGCTAAATATTCAAAAAAATCTTAGATTATTAATTCATTTATAAACAAAAATAACTTTTGATTTACGAGATCTGTGTTTTTTCTTAATATTTTAAATTACTCAATAGAATAAAATCCTTGTCTAGCAAATTTTTTTTAACTGTTTATTTTTTCTTACAATCACCGATTAAAGTAAAAAATATCAAAAAAGTCCGTGTGGCACGACAAAGTTAAAATTTTGTTGACCAGTGTTATCAACTATAAGATAAGAATTAATAAAAAATGCTAATTATGTACTCAAGAAACGGTTAATTTTATGAAAAAATGTTTGAAATAAAAGTTTTAGGAAATTTTATTCTCTACAATAGTCATAATAAATGCAAATAACAGCAAACCCAAAGGAAGCGATATCTTTGCGCACGTTTGATATCTAAGACGCGGACATGAGATTTTATGATACTTTTGCGACAATTTTTAGAATTGCAAAATGAAGGTTTATATCAGTTTATAGCTTATTATTGGTCACTTGGAGGTTGACCATTTGTTATGGCTTACATACATGGAAAAAGGTGATAAATCTTATCAACAATGAAGAAGCCAGAAAAGATATTTTTTTGTTTATGACTTGCTTAACCAAACCACATACGATAAAATGGAATGAACAATTAATTAGCAAGATTAATGGAAACAACTGCAATGTCTCCATTGGTTTGTACTATCGTCAATAGTAAATCTATTGATTTTCAGTTACATATCACAAGTATTTTCAGCAAATGTTGATTAGAATTGTAGTTCTCTGCTGACTTGAAATAATGTAGTCACGATCATTAGCAGCTAATAGCTACACGCTACGCCTCTGTCACAACGATATGGTGTATTTTGAATGTTGCTGAATCAGCAGATATTGTTTATTAAAGATAACTCCTAAAGATTGTCGTTGACATAATTGTCGAGCTGTCTGTTAATTTATCTTGTTTGAGGTATGCATGTGCTGAAGTGGCGAGTGTTAATTTTATAGTGAGATTGTATTTTGAAATTAAATGCGACGATCTTGAGGTATCATTTTCCTCTGTTATATTTACACCTCACTTTAACCAAAAGTAATAGTCACTGTAAATGGTATGATTAACAGGTTTCTTGTTGACTTGAAAGAAAAAAATATCTTTAGTTTCTGCAATATGCATACCGAATCAATACATTCAGATTTTAGACGTTACCAAACCATGACATAATTCAATAGAGATAATTTGTTAAGACCACTAAGAATAAAAACTACTAAGAGTATGATGGTTTTAATAATAATAATAATAATTATTGCCCAACAGAACTATTAAAATTCCATTTACAGGACAAAGAATTCAATCACAATAATCCATGGAATTCCCAGCATTGACAATATTGATAGCAAGGGACGATGAAAAATGTTTTTTTTAAGAGATAAGTGCTTTTGCATAAAAAATTAAACAATCAGCATACCTCTGAAGCAGTTTCATCATTTTCAGCAGAACCCAAGGGATCTTCATCAGGGTCATCCTTTTTTGACTTTTCCTATAAATAACATTCAATATCAAGAATAATACAGACAGATGGAGTAAGTGAAAGTTCAGTCTTAAAATTTTCTTTTCAGCACCCTTATATTTTGCAGAAAATGATGCTGCATTTACTCAAGTTGTATTTTAAAATCTGTAATAAATCCTACTCAACAACAGCTAAAAAAATCTTTCTTAAATACCCTCCACAAGCAACACTGCTTGTATGCCTGCATTATTTTTTTTTTATCATGTTCTATGCGTTTACTCTTGTTTATTATTTGTATCTTGTGACTGAATGCGACTCTTAAGCACATAACTATAGCTAAAGCATACATACATGCTTCTCTGTTTGAAGTTAACAACTGGTTTAAGACAAACTTGAGATTAAAAAACGCTTTTTAATAACTTCTGGTTAGCAGCCAAGTTGCAGTTAACTTGCGATTGAAAAACTGGGCCTAGATAATTAAATGGCAGCAATGGCTTGATCATACACCTTTAAGTGCCGTATCGTCAGTCGTTCCTACGATTTTAGGACGCCTTTATGGCCTCCTTGATTTTCATAGTATTTTCTCTCCTTCAGAAAGGCTGGGGTATTTCTAGGTTTCTACTTAACTTTCGTTCTAAATATTTTTAATCCATTTTGCTGTGTTCCTCACATACAGCTGTGTGTATTTTATATTAATTTTAATGAATGTCCCATGTTTCACCAGGTTATAAATGTTTCCCTCAACTTAACCGTTAATAACATTTAGCAACAATCTCACATACTATTCTCCTGATGAAGATCGCAAAGTTCATTGAAAGCTAGAGACTAATAAAGTATAAAGAGTCCATTGCTTGAATTTTGTCGAAGTACCCAACTAAAGGCAGAAGCTTTATTTTTCACCTATATATATATAAATAAACAGATTCATTTCTCCTTATGTGGACTTTGCATGCTGTTGCTGAATGATTATGTCAAAAAGTATTTCTTTATAAATTGGCTTTCCGACTTTGAGATGGACCTTCAAAATAAATTGCATATTGTTATTGCCACTTTTTCTCATCTACAAGATGGTGTAGTCAAATTTTTTGAAGTTGCTTCTTTTGAATTCCGTCACCAACTTTGTTTCTTCATATGGACACTATATTGGTAGAAATTTGTGGATTTAAATGGGTTTTTCAGTCCTAAATTCTGAAATGCACTTCTTCTTGGCCATGAATTTGTTGTTGTAATGAAAATTATAAGGAAATAAAAAGGTATGAACACAAAATGAAAATGTTATTCATGGTGATAATAATCATAAATAAGCAGATAATAATAGCAGATGTTCAAAATGACTGTTATTTTTGAGGCAAAGTCTGACTCCTCTCCATACATTTTTCACTGCTCAGTTTATTTCCCTTCTTCTCAGTCTTCTAAATCCTGTTACTATGTTCAATTTGAGGTCAAAACTGTACCTTTTTATTCCTTATAATTTTTGTTCGAACAACAAATTCATGACCGGAAGTACTTTGTATTTTGAAACTTTCTAAGTGGCATTTTTTAGTTACCTAAATCTCTCTTTCTCTTGCCATTTCTGATACCCCAACAGTGAGGGTCAAATTTGGAATTACTGATATAGCCAAGATACACAGATCATCTTGATAACTTTCCAATAGCTGCCATAGTTATAGCCATCTAGGTGCTCTATTTGTTGAATGCACTGGGTGATGATCTGGCAAGTTAGAACTAGATGGGCTAGTTAGGTTGGTAGTCATGTCTAAGGTTAAACCTAAGTCAATGGTTGCAGGGTATATATTTGAGAAGGAGAAAAAATAATTGTTTTACCCTATTTCACGAGTATCAGTCACACATTGACATCTATTGAGGTGAATAGCTGATCAGCAAGTGACATTTTTGTGTTAGTCTGTAATGTTGACAATAATGAATCAGGTATAAATCTAGTAAAACTTGTTTGTGGCATTTGTTTCTGTATGCAATGAACTTTTCTAAATAAAAGAGCTGTTAGCAAGTACAAAATGAATCTGTAGGGTACAAAAAAAAACCAAAATACGGTTCTATCTACCTGGCGATGACGGATCTGTCAGAATTATGTGTCCTATGATGATATGGGGAATTTTGAGATATTACTAGATAATCAGCTGCCATTCTACCCTGATGAATACTTGTGAAATAAGGTATATAAAAGTTTCGATTTTTTCATAACCTATAAATACCTTGTTCAATAGATTCAATTTACTATAACTTTTGAGGGTTTGACCTCTAAGCACCGTAGGGCTGCCTAGTAAGAGCAAAATTGGACATTGCTACCCTTGTTTGAACACAGTGTGGTTATTACTAATTCCCGAACACGAAAATTTCAGTAAAAAAATTCATGACATCACTAGAAACACCGGTTCCAACAAACGAATTATTAATATTATACTTAATAATTTTTAGTGCTTTCAGCACGGTCCACAGTCAGACTGCGATCATGATTTACTCACTTGTAGCAGTAAATATTTAGCATAAAATTTGATTACTGTATATATTAGACAGTACTAATAAATTTGGGCCTACCTCATCCGAATTATCAGAATCAGCAGACTCGTTAATCGAAGATGCATCATCCTTCTTTGATTTCCTAGGACTGGCCGACCTTTTCTTTTTCGGCGTTTCCTCAATCTCGGAATCTGCCCCATTCTCCTCTACACCGTTCGATCCATTTTCGTCTTGTGCCTTAGACTTGCGACCACTCTTCCTCTTCATTTTTCGGGAAAATACAAAACTGCTGAATGCAAATCGTCAAAATAGAAAATGCCTCTCTGAAGTTCTTGACGCCTGTCACGCACACAAGACAAGACTAGAGATGATCGATATATCGGTACCGGCGACCTTTCCCGGTGACTTGAATGGTCGCCGTTAGTCCCGGCGACCTGATTCTCCATGAAGCAGCGACCCAGATCGCTGTTTGGAAGTATCGGTATCGGTAACCACTGATCGGTAGCTGTAAGCGCGGTTTCACACACACCGATATTATCGGTGTCGTTATCGGAATCGGTATCGGAGAGTGCTTTCTTACACACCGATAAAAAAGTAAAACTTTGCGCCGTCTTTCATAAAAGGCCAGGGATCAGTGCGGTGTGTGTAGCGTCTCGGAACAGTTTATTATTTAATATGAACAAAAAAGCTGTGTTTTTATTATATTTGCTGTATTTGCGAAAAAAGAAGTGTCGAGAAAAAAGACGAAGACGATATTGGGTCCATCCCATATTATCTCAAAAATATGTAGAAGGAGCATTTTATACAATGTTTGAAAAATTTCGCGAGCATGATGAAAAGTTTTTTAACTACTTCAGAATGAGCACAGCTACATTTGACTACTTACTAGAAAAGTTATCATGTAGCTTACAAAGACAAGATACTCAAATGAGATTATGTGTACCTCCAAAAGAAATGCTGGCAATAACACTGAGGTAAGTGATTAAGGAAATTCTTTATTTGCATTTAAAGTAACATAACATATAAAAATTCTTACATAAACTTATCTTTGACAATAAAAATAATTCATACACTATTTTGGCAATGTTGTGAAACATCTTGTGAGGTGCTACTTGTTGATATATATGACCCTTCTTGAAAAAACGACTGATAGTTTGTCGTTGATGGGTTTGCTGCTTGTAGAATAGTATATGACGGAGATGAGACTGCAGAGAAATCAGACACAGGAGAAGTAGAAAAGGTGATGCTAGAGGTGCTTATGTGACGATTTCGTTTAATTTTTTGAATTAGCTGCAGTACTCCCATCCTAAACTCAATTTTTTCCTCTTCTGACATTGTTGTTATCATAGGAACAACGGAATTGAAGAATGACTCATCTTCATTGGAAGGTTCATTTAGTTTTTTCCTAATTTCCAATTCAATGGGGTCTGCAAGCCTCTTGCGGCCTTGGCGAGTTTTACTTGCATGGGAACTTCTTGAACTGGCTTTAGATATTGCTGGTGTAGGTGGGACCTCATTTCAATTTTCAGTTTCTTCTCCTTGGTGCACTTCCTCATCCGAAATACTAGAGATCGTTTCATCTTTATTCATAACTTGTAACAAAAATTGCAGCTGATCATGGTAAACATATTTTCGTTGTGCACCCTGTCCACTCTTTTTCTTAAGGGATCTAACAAACGCATCTCTTATATTTTGCCACTTTGTTGTAATAGCGTCACCTGAAATAGATGGTATACATAGATATTTTTTTCAGATATTTGGCAAGTGGAAACACGTTCACGGATATGCATTATGCCTACAGATTAGGAGTTTCAACCATAAGCAAGATTATAAAAGATGTTTGTCATAGTATTTGGAATATTTTGAAAGATGAATATCTTCCAACTCCAACAGTAGAAAATTGGAAGGACATTGCTGATGGATTTACAAGAAATGCTCAGTTTCCGCACTGCATAGGAGCTGTGGACGGGAAACACGTCCGCATTATGAAGTTTCCAGGCAGTGGATCGATGAATTTGAATTATAAACATTTTTTTTCGATAGTCCTAATGGCTATTGCGGATTCTAATTACCGCTTTATATACGTAGACATAGGTGCCTTTGGTAAGGATTGCGACTCATCAGTATTTAAAGAAACCGTGTTTTGGAAATTATTACAACAAAATGCCTTGAATATTCCCCACCCAAGCCCCCTAATTTCAACAGGAGACAATCTACCATTCGTCTTAGTTGGAGACGAAGCATTTGCACTTTCCCAGAATTTACTTAGGCCATATGGGGGCCATAGTTTAAATATTAATAAAAGAATTTTCAATTATCGCTTATGTCGAGCGCGACGGTACATAGAATGTTCGTTCGGTATATTAGTGAATAAGTGGCGAATATTTCACAGAGCCATAAATGTTGGTAAGGAGTACGCAAAAGATATTGTTAAAGCGTGCATAATTTTGCACAACCTAGTTCGAGAAAAAGATGGCACTCGTGTAGAAGATATGTACGCACCAGACAGAGAGCTACAAAATCTACCACCAACTACAGCATGTCGCGGTGGACGAGCTGCCAATGATGTTCGCGATAAATTTGCAGAATTCTTTGTAAGTCCAGAGGGATCCTTACCATGGCAAATGTCTAAAATTTAGCGCATAAGTTACTGCTTCTGGTTCTATTTAATGTCTTTATACTTAGATATTACTTTTACATTTAGGCAAGTGTTCTTTAAGTTTAAAGCTCAAATAGGTACATATTATGTACTAACCTAGATCTGTAACGTAGGCTGTAAATGTGAATAAATACAGGTAAAAACATGCACTTACCAATTTTTTGCTGTTCTTGTTCATTTAAATTATCGAAATTGGCTTCAAGGTATTTATGCACTTCTTTCCACTCACGTTTTTTCAATATCTTGTCTTTGTAAGTCTCGGAAAATTTATTCCACAAACAGGGCCTTGCTTCCACCAATTCAATGAGTGTAACAATGTCGTAATTAAATTTAGTCACACTCATATTAAGTATAACCCGTGTTCCAGCAACCAGTCAATACGCCAAACTACTCGTGCGACACTGAGTTTCAAAAGTGATATGACACACCGATAACGACAAGTCGGAACGTGTGAATGTGCCTATTTAGTTTGCATTGCGTACTAAACCGGGCGATAATTTACTGGCCGATTTTAACTCGACCATCCGACAGACGCAACGATATCGAACACGGCCACCGATATATTTATCGGGTCGGTTTTTGTGTAAAACTATTCATTTAAGGCAATGTATTTGTTAGGCAAACCGATACCGATACCGATAACGACACCGATAATATCGGTGTGTGTGAAACCGCGCTAACGCTGTTTCGGTCGCGGTCGCTGCCAGGAAGCATATACACATCGTGTTCGCGATCATCGCGCGGGAAGTACAAGGTCGCTACAGCGTAGCCTAACCTATTTTGTTAGTTTTTATTGTTATTGTTGTGAGTTCCTGTTTCATAGAAAAATGTTTCGTTTATTAAGCAATGTTTAACATATAAAAGAAGCATTTTTATACTACATTTGTTATGTTTTAAAAGTTTTATTTTGACTGGTAAAATAGTATTTTGTTTTACTTTTTAAGATTCATAGAAAGATATTTTATGTATTTTTATGATTTTATGTGTTTTGTGCTCAATATTGTTAAAAATAAAAACCTTAAATATAGTTTAATTCAAATCTTCAGGAACCTGAACATCTACACCTCCTTAATATCAATGGATAACCGCCGCCAAATATCGAGTAATTTAATCAGCGCCAGGGAGTCGCTGGCTGCTGGCAGCGACCATAGATAAGCAGTGACCTAAAGCGCTGCTAAATCTACCGGCGACTTTAAGGTCGCTGTCACCGTTATCCCGGCGACTTGCAAGTCGCTGCTAAGATCACCTCTAGACAAGACTGTTGCCAGTTCCCAGTTGGCGCTGCTGCAGGCGGCACGCCGCTGCTGACGCTGTTGTTTCGTTTACGTGACACGTGACGTTTACCTCCAGAAGTCACAGAACGTTAAGTTCGCCAGACTCTGAACAGTAGCATCCCACAAACCGGCGCGAAATAATCGCGGCGAAGTATTCGCAACGAAATTCAGAGCGAAATTCGCAATCTGTTTCGCCTGTTTATTCATACCAAAGCGTCTTATTCGCTCCGCGAACGTGAAGGTTTCGACAGGTTGCGTACATTTTATTTTTGCCTTTTGCAATGAGCTCGTCTTCAGGAGAAGAGGAGGCACTTCTATTTCTTGCTTTAGAAGAGGAACAAAATGCACGGTAAGTTATGTTTATTTAACGCCATTTGATAGTTGGGTATGTATTAAGTTTAACGAAGTACATAAAACAAATATTTTCAATTTTGTTTAGGAAACGAAGGAAGTGGGTACATGATATTAACTTGGAACGAAATAAATTTGGGGAATACCATACCTTGATGCCACAACTTCGGCTGGATGAACAGCGCTTTTACGTATATTTTAGAATGACTCCAGAGTGTTTTGATGAAATATTGAACTTGGTGAAAGATGAAATACGAAAATCTGACACAAATTATCGTGAAGCTATTTCGCCAGAAGAACGACTTGCTATTACACTCAGGTGAAAAAATTATATGTATTAAAATTAGTAGGCTTATCGAATATGAAAACTTCAGGGATCGTGAAATAAATATTTTATTGTAATAATTGGACTACATGTTGCCACTAGGATTAAATGTTGCTAAATAATTCGAGGCAGAATTTGCCTCCTCTGTTGGGTATATTATTGGAGTAAACCCAGTGCCGCTTGGGAAGGACGACATACTACTATCATACATACTTGCAGAATTCTGGGTAGACGCTGAAGACATTTCTTCAATATGTTCAAATTCTTCGTGCGCTATTAATTCGGCTATTTTTAGTTTTATTCGGGCTTGACGCTTTAAGGGAAGTGTTTTCACAGTCTGTGCATGTGCCAAGAAAAGTGAATCAATGGCCTCGTTCTCTTTTTTAGGTTTTTTACCTTCAAAATAATTAATGAGCTGTTCTACAGACGAAGATGGTGGTTCATAGCGTTTTCTGCTCGTTTTATATTTTGGTGTAGTTGCAGTCTGCGGAAAGGTGTGCCCTGGAGTAGTCACTGCTGTAGTGTTCAATGAAGAAGGTGGTGCTGTCTGTGTTGCCGAGGCGTTCTGTGCATCTTCTTCTTCATGGCCGCGGTCTTCCAAATTTTCGGTTTCTACATTTCCAGCCCTTTCCTGATATATATTTGAGCTAAAATCGGCAGTCTCATAATGTATGACGTCAATATCTTTCACATTAGACGACGTTTTGGCAAATGCCAAAAAAGGACGGAAAAATTCCATGTAGTCAGCCCACTGCCATTTTTTTATGTTGCCCACTGCTTGGCCGGTCTTTGATTTGGTAGATTTTATATATTTTGCAAATGTGTCTCTGATATTCTTTCACCTTTTTTTACTTCATCACCTAAAAACGATTTTTTTATAGATTCCTTGCCACTGGTGACACCTTCTATACCATTGGGCATAGCTTTCGAGTTGGCTTTACAACAGTGAGTGCAATCGTAACCGAAGTCTGTGAAGCGATATGCAGACATATGGAGCATATATATTTACCAGAACCAACAGAGAATATATGGAAAAAATGTGCTGAAGAATTTGAAAATAGATGGGGATTTCCCAATTGCATTGGCAGCGTGGTCGGTAAACATGTAACAATCAAGAGACCTAACAACAGTGGCTAGAATTACTGGTGCTATTTACATAAATATTCAATAGTACTTATGGCCATTGTTGGCCCGGACTATAAATTTATATGTGTTGATATTGGTGGTTTCGGAAAAAATAGTGATGGGGGTATTTTCGAAACCTCAAACATGGGAAGACGATTTGAACAAAATTTAATGAGTGTCCCTGCACCTAGATTTCTCCCTGGGCAAAATGAAATCTGCTCGTACGTCTTAATTGGTGATGAAGCATTTGCTTTAAAACCATACCTTATGAGACCATTTCCTGCAGCAGACTTTAACAGACGTCAGAAAAGAGAAATACAATGTAAGACTTTGTCGAGCTAGAAGGGTCGTGGAAAATGCGTTTGGTATTTTGTCTCAAAAATGGCGAATATTTTACAGGCCATTAGAAACTAAAGTAGATACTACTATTCTAATTGTACGTACGGCATGTGTTTTACACAATTTTTTACGAAGTAAAAGTGGCGATGACAAATATTTTTAATTCTTAGATCCCCCAGAACCCGTGCTTGGAGCTTTTACTGATATAGCAAATGATCCTCGGCGGGCAGCAAGGCTAGCATTTTCTACTCGTGACAAATTCGTAAATTATTTTAATTCTGATATGTCTATGCCCAATATATAGAATGTTCGTTTTCACATTTGTGTAGACTGTAAATTATTTAACAAGTTAATAAAAAATATTAGGTACATACCATTTGTATTTAATTCTTTTCCTATTTCCATCCAAATCTTGTCTTTCTTTCTCACATTCCTGTATTCATCGTTCGACAAATCATACAAACAAGGATACTTTTTCACTATTTCTATCAATAATTCCGTTTTTACCATTGCGAATTTTTGAAGAACGGCGTCAAAAACGCGGTCAAAGGTGAACTGAAATACGCCGCGATAAAAACGCTGGAACAATCGCATTCGCTTCGCACAAGTCTGAGCCTGTCCGTAAACCGCCGCGTTTTAATCTGATCGCGAATTCATCGCCGCAAAATTTTCGCAGCCAAAGCGACTATTTTGCTCCGGTTTGTGGGATGCTTAAACGTTGCACCATCGCATATTAACATGGCGGTGACGCCTGTAAGAGAACTTTCTGTAAATACATTGTGATTCACAAGTCGTGACCAAAAATGAAACATCATCCACAAGACCCCATTTTAAGGGGGTTCTATGTAACGTTTTTTCATCGATGGCTTCATCAAAAAGATACGGGCTTTAAGTTCAAAAATAAAAAACAATTTTTTTAATATCTTCAAAACGTCAATTTGGTATGTGGATTTACCTAAGTATTGTCCACATTCACAAGTCTTTACTTAAAATTAACGTGCACCAGTGGCGGAGATACAGTTTCATTTTTGGGGACGACTTGTGAATCACCCTGTATGTATATTAACAACCACAGCAGTACAAAAAGAAAAAAAAAACGGAAAAAAATAAGCCAATTAAGTTTTTAGAGCCGAAATTGTGATCGAAGATGAACAACAACATAGGTTTTAGCTCTTATTACGGCTTACTACAAAAATAATGTTTTTTACTTCCTACGTCAATTGACGAGGAAGTATTGTAACCGCAAATAAAATCATGTATTTTGGTGATACATGATATCCCAGTGAATAAGATGACGCCAAAATGACGTCATTATTGGTCGAAACATCATTGACTAAAAAATGATGGTCTTTATTGACGCCATTTTTATGACGTCAACGGGACGACCTTTAAAAGGCTGTCATTTTGATGTCCTTTTTTAGTTTAGTCAGTACTGAAAAATCAACACTTACTGACAAAGAAAATATAGACTTTTAATGAACAGTACGGTAAATTAGATATTCAAATATCTACTAATAACTACTTTCTTCAACCAAAAATATCTTGTTAATACGAGTTTGGATACTCCACGCGATTATTTTTGCGGGCGACTGTACGTCATATCGGCGTCATGTCATCCTCAGATATAGGTCATATCCATGTCATACAGACGTAATATCGACTTTGAATTTGTTCTCTTATATGACTTACTATGACGTCATATAATGTCGTCAATTGGGTGTAACATTAGACCGTCATAATGACGTCATTTCTACGTCATTTTTGTTGGTTGGCGTATGACAGTGGTGCTATAAAGATGCCGATATTATGACGTCAATATGTTCCTTGGGGCGCGATTATTTTTGCGAGCGACCATACATCACATCGACTTCAGATGACGTTTAGGCAACACGTAAAACTACGGAACCCGTACACAACAACAGCTAGTGCTAAGTTGACATCTCGTAGAAAAACCTACATAGTGTCACAAATAAACCCGACATAACGTCAGAATTTTTAAGATACGTGATACCCCTGCCGGTCGCCTTCATCCCGCACCTGTCAAGCGAGACGATAATCAAATTCAAGCGAATAACCAAATGAAATTGGTATTTACCATTTTGGATTGGTATTTACCGATTCGTTCAAGCGAGTGCGGTTATCAGTTTGGTTATAAGATCCGTGACGTCATGAATCAGCTGTTATATGTCATAGTTATCACCGCAAAATTGTAGTTGGAGTAGTTTTACATTTCTGGTTATTATTTGAAATGTGACAAGTTAGAATTTTACCGGGCATTGGATATTTTTGTTCAGCTTCATTTTTAGGAAACTTGATATATAGTAGGCTGACTTCAGTTGTATCATAAAGTAGAGCACCTTATTAGTTATACTCATTACTGTTGTTGGGGACACTTTAAATCTAGTTACTATGCTTAATAAAGTATCCTGTGTAGCCATATACCACAAGAATATTAAAATATGGCTATATAAACTCACTAGATAATGTCCACCTGTTTTTCCTATCATTTCTGCTAAATCAATAAATGTTTTCTTTGACATGCGGCAAAGTTTAGAGAATTGAAAGTTATCATAGCTACAAAGCAATGGTTCCATCATTAAAAATTACTTTCTGAAAAAAATACATTTCTCCCATTAATATTATGAAAGGTTTCTTTTTTAATCTTTCCATTCACTGTTGTAGACGAAAAAGCACCGATTATTTATTATTAAGTGATAATAAAAATTATCAGAAATTATATACCTACGCGCTTTTCTAAAATAACAACCTGCAACAAAACCGCGGTCAAACCCAACGCGTTCAAGAGATTCTAGTAACTGACGTCATCAACCCCTGTGTCATCTTAAACCATATTATAACCGCGGTACACAACTCAGAAATTTTGGTTATTCGCTTGGATTTGATTTATGTCGAGATCTTTAACTGCCATTTACGCTCTGTCAAAATAAACACCAGCGTGCCACATTCACATTGCATGCTACTCTTGGTCAGCGGACCATAAAAGCCTGAGTAGGGCAGCGACAAGCTAACGGTAGCAACGATCGAGTTTTCAAGTTTGTTGTGACGCGAAGTAAATGAGGTGTAAATAGATAACACTGATCAACAGCCAAAAAATATCTTAAATAAAATCAACAAAATATTACTATTTTTAATATGCTAAAACCGGAATGAAACTTATTTTTTTAATATTAGTTCAAGTTTTAGAGATACGGTAATTATATGTGTTCCTGCTGTGACAGTGTTAATATACTGTAATTCACAAGAATGCACGTGCTACATTTTTATATTCGGCAAGGAAAGATGATGTAATCGGCATGATTGTGTTACGTTATACATACGTGTTTATTATATTGTTTTATATTAGCCATTTTTTCCTCAGTTGGCTGACAGCGTTCATGCAAGATGTCTCGAAAGTGTGTAAACAATCCAGATCAGTTTTGTTACGTGTGTGGTGATGTGACTTTTGCGTCTCAGAGACGGTCTATTACTCCACTGATAACAAAGGCATACCAGCTTTATTTCGGTTGTAAACTAGGTGATCAAGACAAACAGTGGGCACCCCACATCTGCTGTAATACTTGTGCTTCAAGTCTGAGGAGCTGGTTAAATGGCAAAAAACGGTCTATGCGCTTTGCTGTCCCAATGGTTTGGAGAGAGCCTACAAATCATATTAATGATTGTTACTTTTGCATGGTACCTTGTGTTGGACAAGCCACAGGTATGTCCATGAAAAAAAAATCGGTTATTAACTACCCAAACATACCATCTGCGATGAGACCTGTGCCTCACAGTGACGAAAATCCTATTCCAAAACCCCCAGAATCCTACACTTGCGAATCAGAAAACGAATCAGATCATGGCGATCGAGTGATTCGTGAGGAAGAAGATATGCCATCAACGTCAAGAGATCCTGATTTTATACCGAGCACGTCATGCCACCAACCGCACAAAATAACACAGTCAGAATTAAATGATCTTGTAAGAGATTTAGAACTTCCAAAATGTAAGGCAGAGTTACTTGGATCAAGACTGCAGCAGTGGAACTTGTTAGAAGACGATGTTTCGGTATGTGTTTTTCGTAAACGCCACAAAGACAGAACCATTTTTCAATATGGAGAATAACTTGGTTTTCTGCAGTAACATTAACGGCTTACTGGCGGCTTTAAATATAAACTATAACCCAGAAGAATGGAGATTGTTTATAGACAGTTCAACATTGAGTTTAAAGGCAGTGTTATTGCATATTGGAAATATTTTACCATCTCTTCCTGTAGGGTATGCAGTTCACATGAAAGAATCATATGACAATATGAAGTACCTATTGACATGCATAAAATACGATGAGCACCAATGGCATATTTGTGACGATTTGAAAGTTGTTGCACTTTTACTTGGGCTGCAGCTAGGCTACACAAAGTTTTGCTGTTTTTTGTGTGAATGGGACAGTCGGGCAAAGGCACTTCATTACACCAGACAAAACTGGCCTGTTCGTCAATTCCTAGAGCCAGGTCAAAAAAATGTACAGCATATGCCATTAGTAGATTCGAAAAAAAATTTATTACCACCACTGCATATCAAGTTGGGCCTAACGAAAAACTTTGTCAAGGCATTAGATAGAGATGGGTCCGCTTTTCAATACCTGCGTCAGAAATTTCCAAGACTAAGTGAGGCAAAGGTTAAAGAAGGTATTTTTGTTGGGCCACAGATTCGAAACATTTTGAAAGATACACAGTTTGAAAACACTTTAACAGGTATTGAAAAAACTGCTTGGAATGATTTCCGTCTGGTGGTCACTAATTTCTTGGGAAATAGAAAAGCTGACAACTATAAAACCCTTGTCAAAAATATGCTGTCATCGTATCAAAAGATGGGCTGTAATATGTCTCTTAAGATACATTCCCTACACTCACACCTGGACTTTTTTCCTGACAATTGCGGAGCCGTAAGTGATGAGCACGCCGAACGTTTTCATCAGGATATTTCAACAATGGAAAAAAGGTACCAGGGGAAGTGGAATCCTTCCATGCTTGCAGACTACTGTTGGACTCGTGGTAGAGATGCTCCAGAAACGATCCATAAAAGAACAGCAAAAAGACAGCGCATATAGTGATTCTTATAAGTATATGAATCTTGTTACTTTTTTTAATATATCCTTAAAAATAAAAAGTTTTTTTTCTAAACCGCAACTAATTTTTTTATTTCATTGTCATTTTTGGATTCAGCGCCCCAAAATTAACAAAGAAGTGCACTTTTCTCACAAGATACAATTAAAAAACTAAAATTTGTTGTCCAGTGTAATTACTGCAAAAACGACTGGTACTTCACACCTCTTTTTTTATGCCGGAAACCGTACTGAATGTCGCTACTCAAGTCGTGACGTTCGAGGTAGTTCAGAAGCTCGCGATTTATTTTTACTACAAATATCAGATCTAGAAACATATGTAAAATCCTGCAGCATTCAATTTTTTGAAGAGGATTAATCAAGATATTGCTCAAATTGATAATCTTGAAAAATCTCAAAAATGAGTGCTGTAAAAAGGACATAAAAATAAATTTAAAAGGTACTTGAACAGTACCTGTAGATCATTCGAAGAACCTAGGTATTTTAATGGATGATGACTTAAATTTTGTTGAACACGTAAACCATCTAATTTCTCAGTGATATTCTATTCTCAAGGTTTATTTGTAAATAAGGCTATGTTACATAAATTTACCATGAGACAATTGTGTGAATCTTTTTGTTTTCAAAAATATCAGTAGTAGTTTACTATCTCTGTTTAGATATTAGAAAAATAAATCGTATTCAAAGTATTATGAATACATGTTGCAGACCTGTAAATGATCTTAGAAAATCTGGAGGACATTAATGACCTCAAATGGATGAAAATTGATAAAATGTATAAATACCAGCTCACAAGTCTGACCAAATTCATACGTAAAGGAAATATGCATGGGATTTATATCAGATATACAGGGTGTAAACGTTATGCTAGTCCTTATTGAAATGGGTAAACAAGTCAAAAAGATCATATGATCCTTGGTCCAAAAGTCAATATATTTTTGTCTAAATGACTTTATAGTTTATATCGACCACAATCACCACAATCTTACTAATTTTTATAATCTAATCTAAAACGTTTTTAAATTGGGTAATTAACAAATAAATGGCATTAAGTTAAGCCAAAATTTGTAGTCAGTAAGTAAGTAAATTTCAATAAATTAAATATTTAAAACACACATGAAAACAGCGCGTCGGTCTTTCATCAGTCTTATCGAACCGGCAATAGATCGCAAACGGTAACATTCGTTAGTTATCGTTTTGCATAGATAAATTACTTTATCGTTTTGTCGAGCGGACCATCGGGCGTGTTGTTTTGTTTTTGTTCGCGTACGTCGTCGTGTTTATTTACAATGTTCTCGAATCAAGAGTTCGCCGACATGTTGTTAGTTTACGGTGAAGCTCGTCAGAATTCAAATCTTGCAGCTCAAATTCATCGCGACAGATTTCGCCAACGGGTACACCAGACAGCAGGACATTTGTGCAAGTGTACCAAAGACTTCGAGATACAGGAAGTGTTCAGATTCGCAATATTCGAAAGACAGGTTACTGTTTAAATATCGTGGAAATCAATGCAGATATCAGCACTCGGGAATTAGGCCGCCGCGTAGGACTATCGCATACCATAGTTCATAGAATCCTCCGGGAAAATTTGCTTTATCCCTACCATGTATAACGAGTGCAGGCCTTGTTACCAGAAGACTATCGTCGCAGACTAACATTCTGTCAGTGGTTTTTGCACGAAAACATTGAAAATCCGGATTTTTTTAAAAACATTCTAGCGACGGACGTATGTACTTTTACGCGAGACGGAATATTAAATTTCCATAATACTCACACGTGGGCCCAAGAAAATTCTCATACCATCCGTGAAGGTCATTTCCAACAACGTTTTAAAATTATTTGGGTGGGTATTCTTGACGATCAGGTAATTGGCCCTTTCGAGTTACCCCCAAAGTTGTTAGGAGAAGGATACCTTAGCTTTCTAGCGAATAACCTACCAGAACTTTTGGAACAGACCTTAGACAACATGTCATTACAACGGAGACAGAATTTGTTGTTTCTGCATGACGAGGCACCACCACAAATTTTTAGAGGCGTCATTCAGTACTTGAATGAACATTATCCAAATCGCTGGATCGGTCGAAATGCTCCTGATCCTCGAAAATGGCCAGCAAGATCTACTGACCTCAATCCGATGGATTTTTGGGATTGGGGAGAACTTAAAGGGATGGTTTATGGGGCTGGTCCAATAACAACTGAAACACAACTTCGCGAAAAAAAATATAATGCGGCTGAAATAATAAATGGACAACTTCGAGGACTTAGAGTAAGAAGAAACTGGGTTCGTCGTAATGAAGCTTGTGTGGAAAGTGGAGGACGAAATTTTGAACACCTTCTTTGAATACAAAAAAAGTGCAGTGTGAGTTTTAAAAAGACAAACAATGTATGTATTAAAATTGTATTCCCTATTTATAAGTGGATTTTTTTAATACGTTCAACAAACTTTCATCAAATATTAAAACAATACTTGAGAGCCAAAAATAGCAAACTCCATCTTTATTTACACTGCGTTCCGTCGTAATTTGCGTCTGGCATTGCGGCGTTGTCAGATTTTATTCTACTTTAAAGTCGCTTTTCTCCAAAAAATGCCCCCATGTTATATGAAACTTTTTTCTCCTTTTAACCTCCTCTATCACCCATTTAAATAATGACTATCATAACGTTTACACCCTGTAGAGAGACTTTTTCAATTCCACGCCACCACACATCTCTATTTCAGAATAGGTAGGTACATATATTTACAATGGGATCAAATTATATAATTCTTTAGATTGTCGTTTTAAAAAAACTAGTTGATTATCTAAATTCAAGAAAAAAGTGAAATAAATTCTAATGACCAGCAGCGAAATCTGTTGTAACCCATAAGTGTTAACTTTTCTGTATGCATTTACATTGCTTATACTTTGTTTTGTAGTTATTGTATTCAGGTATTAAGTTTCAACAAATTTTCAGTTTATATACATCTAGGATTGTTAAGGGGGTTATTGCAAATAAAAAAGGCGTTGATTATTATTATTTGTTTACTTCCTCGTCAGTCTAATTCCTACAGGAAGTAGCCACATATTTTCTAAATATTTGGCGTTCTCACAAACACTCCTGTTTTTTCTGTATTATATTTATTCATAGCTTTTATTGCCCAACAGATAATATTCCATTTATAGGCCAAAATCTTAAATTAGAAATATTACAAAAGCCTAACATGAAACTATTTAAGGCGCTCCCGCAAAACACATTTCAACTCCGAAATAGAACATAAGAATATGTCACAAAAGTTACAAATACGAGCCCCTTCCCACTTCAGTTGGCCCAACTATTGAAATCTTAGTTTTTTTCTTATCAAACTCAAATAATAAAAATGTAGCAGGGTGTTATAGGTTTAAAATATTAACAATCAATATTTTGATAATATACAGGGTGACTTTGAAGTTGAGTCATTAATTTTCAGATAATGATTGTAGAAGGAAGATAAACCAAAATATGTGTGTAAAAATAAAAAAAAAAATAAAGTATTTCAGTGCGGACCTGTATTTGATCGTGAGGTCTTGGAGCACCGGCATGCCGTCCATATGTGAGGTCTTAAGTCAAATGATTCACGAACCCGTTGTACTACATTAACAAAGGCACGAGGGGTTGGTTGCACTCGATTGGGAAACCGATCCGCATAAACATGTGCCATTTTTTATTTCGTTTGAGCCACGCAACAGACACCACTATCCACTACCGACTGACACTGAATGTATACAACTGAATGAAATAATTGTAAAAACATCGTTCCAAATTCTTTCGCTTTTTTGTTTCCGATGCGATGAACCGATAAGGCGAATTATATCCGTTGTCGCCAAACACGAGCACATAATATTATTATTGAGACAGGGCGGTACTCAAACTTCCAAAGGGCTATAACTTTGTTACTTTAATTTTACCAGAAAAATGGTAAAGGAAAAAAACATTTCTTTTGATCAGATCTACTCACTGTTAAAATAAATGACTCAACTTCGAAGTATAGTAGGATTTCGAGGTCCACAACTCATAGAGAGGCCCACAAACTGGGATTTAGCACTTGCAAGATAAGTTTTCTTATAAAAAAAAGTGAAGTAAAAACCCTAAAGTTGCACAACTTGTTTATAGGCCAAAGAAAAGCCACTATTAACTCCACTGCAAAAGAAAAATCGGCTTAGATGGGCTAAAGAACATAGACAATGGACACCTCAACAATGGTGTGCAATACAATGGAGTGATGAGGCCCGATTTGAAGTTTGTGTTGGTGACAGTCGCAGTACAGTTATTCGCAAAAAAAATGAAGCATTCCATGTTGACTGTCTGAAGAGAAAAGTGAAATTTCCAGCATCCATTATGGTCTGGAGCAGCATGTCATCAAAAGGAGTAGGAAAACTTCATTTTATTGATGGAAATGGCAATATTTGGCAATTTTAGAAGAATCGCTTTTACCAGTGATGGAAGAATGTTTGACATCCAGCCAAGATTTTGTGTTTCAGCAAGATGGTGCAGCGTGCCAACCGTCAAAAAAGGCTATAAAATGGATGGAAGAAAATAATGTACCACTTTTGAAATGGGTTTCTAGCAGTCCAGATCTGTCACCTATTGAAACTTTGTGGCACGAGATGAAAAAGGTTCTACGACAACATCCTGCTCGTACAATCACCGAACTGAGACAAAAGCTTCAAGAAATGTGGGATTGTTTTACACCAAATTTTTGCCAAAACTTGGTTAACACTATGATGCCCCAAAGAATTTCAGCCGTAATAAAAAATAAAGGTGATGTTACCCAATGGTAATCTTTCAATTGTTGCTTTGTTAACTTCGCGCATTTATTCGCACATTGTTTATTTGTTCAGATGTTCTATTAGTTATAGGTCTAAGTGATTTCAAATATGTATTTTATTCGACTAGAGTGTATCTAAAATGTTTTTTAGAAAATAAATAATCTTGAAGTGGGCCAACTGAAGTGGGAAGGGGCTCGTACTATTATAATTCAAACACATAACCCTTTCAGGTGATTTCAAAATCAAATTTGTGTTAGCACTACTGCAAGAGAAAGTAACATTACATCTTGAAACGGATCTTGGCGTTAAAAACAGTAGTTGTGATAACTTTGAGAAAGGATTAAAAAGCTTTGTTTCATAAGACGTAACAATTTTAACTACCGGAAAATAACCATATGGTGCAAGTTTAAGGATTTACATTGCACTGGTTAAAATTATATGTTTAAATAACTAATTTTAAGGGAATTACCTCAAATTACTTACATTGTGGAAGCATAAAATATGCATTATAAGAAGAATACGTCATAACGGATAAGAATACTCTGTTGTATTGTGAGAATGTATGAAATAGAGCGAATGAATGAAACCTATGATTTTTAAACGCCAACCTACGAGGTGGTCGGTTTAATATTTTGCTCTGATCTATGCTTACGATATTATAACAACATAGTTATATTATTACATTGTTCAACACAAAAATCATCCCTATAAAAATATGGGATGTTTTGTAACATTTGGACTTATACTAATGTTCAACTGACACCCAAATGTTTATATTAGGGGCGTCTCATTATTATCTACAGGTGGTTGGATCTATGTTTGAAACAGCCTTTTAGTCCTTAATTTATAATCGTTTAGTAAACATCTATTCATATTTTCGCTTATTACGACGCGAATTTGCGTTAATAACTTGTGTTATAACGGGTGATTTTTTAAGAGGTATAGGATTTGATTTTCAAAAAAAAAAAAAAATTTGAAAAAACGATTAAATCTTTATTTGAGTCGATAGAACGGTCGATATAATTTAATGTTTAAAGATTATTTCATGTAAATATTGGCCGCGGCTCCGCTTTAGATGGCCCATGCGCAAGGTCCAATTTTGGCACACTCTCTCCAACATATCGGCCGGTATCTCACGAATAAATGCTTCAATATTGGCTTCCAGTGCGTCAATCGTTGCTGGTTTATCCCTGTAGACATTAGCCTTAACATGGCCCCACAAGAAATAGTCCAACGGCGTTAAATCACACGATCTAGGCGGCCAATTGACGGGCCCCAAACGTGAGATAAACTGTTCACCGAACTCGCCTCTCAATAGGGCCATTGTTTCGTGTGCGGTGTGACATGTGGCACCGTCTTGTTGAAACCACATGTCAGCCAAGTCCCGCTCTTCCATTTTGGGCAAAAAAGAGTTTGTTATCATCGCACGGTAGCGCTCGCCATTCACAGTTAAGTTCCGGCCATTGTCGTCTTTGAAGAAGTATCCACACCAAACAGTGATTTTTTCGGGATGCATTGGTAGCTCTTGCAATGCTTCAGGCTGGTCTTCACTCCAGATGCGGCAATTTTGCTTGTTAACGTACCCATTCAACCAGAAATTAGCTTCGTCGCTGAACACAATTTTTCGATAAAAATGTGGATCTTCCTCCAACTTTGCCAGCGCCCATTCACCAAATTGGAAACGTTGTGGAAGGTCGTGTGGCTTCAATTCTTGCACCAGCTGTATCTTATAAGGTTTTACACCCAAATCCTGTCGCAAAATTTTCCACGTAGTGGAGTAACAGAGGCCCAATTGCTGCGAACGGCGGCGAATCGACATTTCACGGTTATCACTAACACTGGCGGATACAGCCGCAATATTTACTTCAGCCCTCACTCTACGTCTGCGTCTATGTCCAATAATGTAAACAGGGTTCGAAATTGTACATAAATTGGGAGCAGTGCTCGATGCACTCTCTTAACCGAGCCTGAATTTTGATAGTAAAATTCTATAATTTGCAAGCGATGTTCGTTCGTAAGTCGATTCATGGTTAAATTATCGACCAAACTGAACAAGTTTGACAATGACACAAAACACGATTCACGCGTCATCTGTCAAAAACAGTGTTGCCAAAAAGATACTAGCAAAAAAATCACCCACTATTTGTAGCGACGTTAACCGCGAAAGCCGATATTTTTACTTGCCAAAAAGGCTTATGAAGTGTCCTTTGGATGCAACGTTGGCCTGGGCCCCAAAAGTGTGTAGCAGTTCGTCTTCGAGTAAATTAACGGGATGACTGAAAGGTACTCATAAATCTACGCCATTCGCAGTTCTAATGTTTTGGAGACAACCTCGTGATCACGTAGAAGATTGTCATTTTTGCATGAAGTATATTAAAGGCATTACTAGCGAAACCAAGCGTAGCAGTCAGTACCGCAATATTCCCTCGGCAACCACCTGAGAGTTCAAATTCAAATAATTCAAATAATTTATTCAAATAATTATTACATTGACAGGCTCTAGAAATGTTAGACGAGGATACGATGAATTTTAAAATTTGTGTGTATCCCCGAATAACATTTAACATTTAATTTCCTTATCAAAAACTATAACAATAGAAAAAGCTACACTACAAAATTAATATAAATGATATATACGCACTATCTAATGTAGTAAAGCTATATATTACACATGTAGCAGCGCAGATACAGGTATTCGTTTACTCAGAGAACCATACTATTTTTTTTGTAATAAGTATATAATTAGTTTTTACCCAGTATCTAATTTTGTTTTTAATGGATTTTGTAATAATTCGTTTATTCCTTATGAGAAGCGGTAATAGATTTAACAATATGGGACCTGTAAAAGAAATATTTCTCTGAGTAAAAGAAAAACTCTGCAGAGAAGAACAGAATCTCGATTCAGTTACTGCCCTGGTTTGTATCGGGTGGTTAACTCTCTCATGAAAGATCCCATACTTTAAAGAAAATTGAATAACTCTTACACAGTAAAGTTGTCTTAAGTTTAGAAATTCTGTTTGAGAAAAAAGAAGCTCGGTAGAATGCATTTTAGGTTTAAATAACAAAATTTTTAATAAAAATTTTTGAGCCACTCTTAATGGTTGTAAAAGGGATTCACATGCTGAACCCCAGCACAAAATGCCATAATTTAAAATAGATTCCGCTAGTGAAAAATACACCATTTTCGTTAACTTAAAGGTTAAGACATTCCTTAGTTGCGAAAATTTGTACACTAATTTCCTAACTTTTTTGCTGATGTAGTCAACATGTATATCCCATCTTAAGAATCTATCAAAATAGACACCCAAATATTTAATATTGTCACAGGATTGTATTTTTAAATGACAGTTACAATATAATTGAACGCTACATGAAGAGTTATGTAAGGGAATATACACTTTATTAGGCATGTCCCTTCTGGTCATAGAAAAAGATATAAATTTTGTCTTTTCAATATTTAGAGTCAGTTGATTTATGTCTAACCAGCATTTTATTTTGTGTAAGTCTAGTTCAGCTTTAGTAAAAGCATCAAGCCATGAACTACCAGCGATTAAAAGGGCAGTGTCATCTGCGAAGCACACAATTTTACCATTAACGTTTAAGTTTAAGAGACTATTAACATACACTGAGAACAGAATCGGGCCAAGCACTTCACCTTGCGGTACGCCAACAACTACTTTTTGAGCTTCACTATAAATAACATCGCTTAACTTAACTTTTTGATATCTGTTCTCCAGGTAAGATTTAAATAAATTATGTACTACTCCACGAATTCCTATGCTTTCTAGACGTTTGAGTAAAATATTGTGATTGACCGTATCAAAGGCTTTTTTTAAGTCTAAGAAAACAGCTACTGGTTTAAGACCCTTATTTATACTATTTGTCACAAATTGGTTAACATTATACAACGCATTATCAGTACTAACCTCTGGTTTAAACCCAAACTGATCCGGAGATATTATTTTATTTTTCTCAAGGTAGTCCCATAACTTTGATTTAATGCACTTTTCTACTATTTTATTAAGCACACTACACAAAGCTATAGGCCTATAGTTATTTATGTCCGTTTTATCCCCACCTTTGTGGATTGGAATGACAATGGAGTATTTAAAAATTTTAGGATAACAACCAGAAGAAAAAATAATATTGATCAGATGCAGCAATGGTTTAATGAGACTTTTATGATTTTCTTTTATAATTCTAGAGGATATGCCGTCCTCTCCGCATGAGTTGGTATTTTTTAACGAACCAAAGACATTAACAAGTTCCGTTTCGTTAACAGGCTGGAGAAATAAGGATTTATCCAAACAATGCTCATAAGATTGTGGTTTTGGTACTATTTTAGATGCAAGTTTTTTACCAATTGAACTAAAAAAGTCATTCATTTCATTAGCTATCTCATGTAAGTCTGTGGTAGTTTGACCATTATTTTTTTTAATGATTTTTATGGTATTTTTTTCTTGAAAATCGTTTGAAGCCTCCCTAATGTTTTGCCACATTTTTTTTGAATCACTTAAGTTCTGCATTGTTATACGCTTGATTCGAAATTAGACTCTGGAAGTCCACCAGAAGCCGGACCAAGCTACATCCCTAGTTCTCACGATTTGCCTGATTCATCTCATTTAATCACGCAAGGTAAATTAAATGACCTTGTTCGTGATTTGGACAAAAGCGGAACTTCTGGGATCCCTCCTGCAGCAGTGAAAGCTCTTGGAAAAAGGAGTTAAGGTGTCCGTTGACAGGAAAAGGCAATTAACTCTCACATATAGACTTTAAGGAAATAAATATCAAATTTATCGAATATCACTTAAAAATGTTAATACCATTCCTAAACTAACTAATAATTAATAAAAGGGGTTTTATATTTAATTTTTCTTAATATCAAAGCATATGTCCCTCCCTCATCATTTGGAGGCTGATATCGAAAATCTGAGGCCAGATCCGGATTCAGCAGGTCAAAATATATAAAAAGCCTAGACAGAATCATTCTATGGAGGAAACTTTTTTTTTTAAATGTTCGTGAGGGTTATTAGTATTTCTATATACAGGGTGGCGTATCGAAAACGAAACAGACGCATTTACTGGCAGCTCAGTTTTTTTTTGGAAAAACGCTCAGACCCGTCGATTTTGTTTTCGAGGGGGACACACGTTTGCCAAAAATCACGTGTAGCCCCCTGTGCGGGGGTGACACCAACCCTGAAATCTTAAATGGAAAGGGGGGTCGAGTGATACCTTATTTTAAAGGTCTTTCAATTCCCTTTATAATGATGTAAAATACATGAGCTTCAGTTCAGTAGTTTTGAAGATTTATTGATTTAAAGCTTAAAGTAGACTTTAATAGGTACATCAGATTAGTTTGTACTACTTTCAGAAGAAATTTGTCTAAAAGAATTTACTTAATAAGTAAATGCTTTTCTTCACTACGCCCATGGTTTGTTTATCATTTTGTTGTTGAAAATAGCTATTGGAGCGTTTTTTTGTGGCAAAATATATAGTTATTTCTTGAAGAAAGATAAGGAAATATCTCGAGGCCCATACTTTTCATCCGTATAAAATTCACCTGGTACAAGAACTTAATGAAGACGATTTTGATCGGCGATTACAATTTTGTGAAGATATGAGTGAACGAATTATAAACGATGAACATTTTCTATTCAACACTTGCTTTTCCGACAAATGTTCCTTTTTCTTACATGGCGTAGTAAAGTCATAACTGCCGATATTTGTCCGATTCTAATCCCAGAATTTATCATGAGGTTCATACACAGCAGCCACAAAAATTAAATGTTTGGGCTGGTATTTTTGGCGATCATTTAGTTGGTCATTTTTTCTTACCTGGAAACTTGACTGGCGAAATGTACTTGGAATTACTGGAAGACACCACAGATCCTGCATTAACAGCCATAATTGAAAATCAGAATGATCGGCGGTACATTGCGAATAGGTTGATGTTCCAACAGGATGGTGCCCCACCACATTACGCATTACGTGTTCAACAATATTTAGATCAGACGTTTCCAGATCGATGGATTGGTCCCATTGAATGGCCCCCAAGATCGCCAGATTGATCACCTTTGGATTTCATTATGTGGGATCATTTAAAAAGCATAATCTATGCTACTCAGCCAACATCATTAGGAGACCTGCGACAAAGATTTGTGAATGAGTGCCTTCAAATTACTCCTCAAATATTGCAAAATGTGCGGCAACGTTTTGAGCAAAATCTTTATTATTGCATGGAGAGTCATGGTGGCCATTTTCAACATTTACTTGCCTAACGGGTCAGTTCTTTCTTCATTTTTAAATTACTTTGCTGCCTAATGTATTGATCTCCACTAATGACGATGTATTAGTTTTATTTAAGCTTTAAATCAATAAATCTTTAAAACTACTGAACTGAAGTACATTAATTTTATATCATTATAAAGGGAATTGAAAGACCTTTAAAATAAGGTCACTCGACCCCCCCTTTCCATTTAAGATTTTAGGGTTGGTGTCATCTCTGCCCAGGGGGCTGAACGTGTTAACGTGATTTTTGCCAAACTTGTGTCCCCTCAAAAAAAAACTGAGCTGCCAGTAAATGCGTCTGTTTCGTTTTAGATGCGCCACCCTGTATATATTTTTATATTTTGATACTGCATATACTATCAACAACTATGTGTGTGTGGTGTTTACATCCTTTATCGCGAAAAATCATTATTTTCTGAGTAGATACATACCAAAATGTCTGTTACATTTCACAAAGAAAATGACAATGCATAAAGGATGTCCCAAAGTTGGTTTTCCCCATTATCTAATGCCTATACAACAGTTGTTTTTGTGCTGCTATGTTAATTATTAAATCGTTTATAAATACATATTTTCAAAATCTGATCGAGCAGTCAAAGTGTTGTTCTGCCATTATTTATGAAATTCTAATAATTATTTTCTGAAGCGGGAGTATCTCATTTCTATAGAATATTTTTGTATGGGACACAAAAAGCAAACATAAAGCTCAAAAATTTTAATTGACCATAAGCAACGGAAACGGTTAGAGGTAAATATATACTAAATGACGTAGAAAATGCAACACTGACTGGGAGCGCAGTAACTTTGAGCATACTTTTGCAGGTTTTAGGTCTACTAATAAATTGAAAGTGTGTTAAAAGTTTAACTCGAAATTTCGCAAAAGTGAAATTAGCGCGTCTGCGAACTCTAGGCACGATAATGCAATGAAACAACAATGAAACAAATGGATACCAATACATGTTAGGTAAACATGTTCATATTGTTCGGATCCTGATATGACAAAAAAAGTACGGCCCGGAATGCCTTCAACAATTTATCACCGCATACTTCCAATATGTTTACAAGTTTTTATCAAAATTCAATAAATAATTCTGGGTTGTTGCATTTTATATGTCACAGTATATTTTAGAATAACAAACTTCACTAACGGTTTTACAGCCTCTGCAGATTGTGTCGTTATAAATTCAAAAATATCAGTGCGAATTCAATCATCAAATCAAAATGATCGATCTTGCAGATTTTCCACATTTACTAAACATTATAAGGCAGTACTAGTGAAGCTTTTCCTTACAGCACATAGATTCAATATCTTTCTTTACGCGAAAACCCTGTAAGTTGCTATATCTTTCATGTTTCGTCTCCATCAAAGATATCTATTGTGAATGCTACTTCGTGAATAAATCATGAAAACGTTTAAGTTTTTTTTGTATAAAAAGCATAGCTGAATTTCACAATTTATCCAAGAAACAAACATCTAGGATGGAACACTACAAGTTCACATCTCTCATAAAACCGGAGATATTTGTTATAAAACTGATCGGATTTTGGAACAGCGCAAGAAATGATTCAATAAATGGTCAACTGTGGTATAAAATATACAGGTATGTGAACAGAGTTCGGAAGATCTGTGATTTTGATAGGTGAATATTGTCATTAAATTTATCGTCTTTATAGAACAATTTAGGTAAAATCTCCTTCACCATTTCATGCATTTTGTTTCTGTGTGTGGTCATTCACCATAATTCTAAAACGAGTCGTCGATTTGGTGGTGAACAGTCGTAACCCACAAAAAGGGAAAAATGCAGTTAATTCTATTAAACAACACTAAAAAGTATAAACTTTGATTCCTAAAAGCGTCATAACCCAGAACCTTCTGAAAGTCTCCAAAACACAAGATTTGTCCTAATCTACAGATTGAGCGTTTGTTTGTTCGCTTGCACTGACTTGTCTTAGTTTCTGTGTTAAACATGTTATCAAGAGGCCAAAGAATAGTGCAAATAGCACTAGAAATGGGATTGCACAAAACCAAAAATACCAAAATTTTTGTATACTACTAATATACTAAGTGACATATAAATCCGAACACCCAGTTTAAATGGTTTTATTTTAATAAAAGTTGGTGAATGTATTTATCTTACTGTAAATAACAAGTGAAAAAATTTTCAGCCTTATCAGTTGGACATTCCGGTTTTTATACTGCTTTTTTTTAATTCACTAACGCTCTAAAAATGAATATTTCAGCCGCAGTAAATATGCAACGTTGGCGGATTTTGGTTCTTGACATCCTTTACGATCGGTTACGATGCCTAGAGTACGGAGACCTGTACAATTTCGTCAACTTAGTGAGTTTGATAGGGGCCGTATAGTGGGACTTCGGGAAGCTGGACTTTCTTTTTCGGGCAATTGCAGTTAGAGTGCAAAGAAATGTAGACACTGTGGTTAGGTGTTGTCAGGCATGGCTTCGAGAAGGCCGTACGCAAAGAGCAAGGGGAACTGGACGCCGCCGTAGAACAACAGACCGTGAAGATCGCCGCCTAAGATTATTGGCCTTAAGGGACCGTTTCTCCACTACCAGGTTCATTACAAATGAATGGTTTGCAGAACGCGGAAGACCTATTGGCATGCGAAGTGTTTACCGACGAATGAGAAGTTTTGGCTTGTTTTCATACCGGCCACACTGGGTCCTCCCTTTAACTCGAGAACACCGACGTAATCGCCTTGAGTGGTGCAGACAGCGGTCACTCTGGGATCAGGAATGGAACAGTATTGTCTTTAGTGACGAGTATCGATTTTGTTTAGGCATGCACGATGGTCGTGCCAGGGTTAGAAGGCGACGTGGTGAAAGGAGGAATCCACAGTTTTTTGTTGAAAGACATGTTCATCACACTGTTGGAGTTATGGTTTGGGGTGCTACAGCTTATGGTTCCAGGTCACCTTTAATCTTCATCAGAGGTAACATGAACGCGCAGCGTTATATCCGCGAAGTTCTAGAACCCCATCTTTTACCCTATCTTGACACCCTGGCAGACCACATGTTGCAAGAGTCACAATAGACTTCTTTCAACATAATGATGTCACATTGTTACCATGGCCACCAAGATCTCCCGACTTATCCCCAATTGAGCACGTGTGGGATATGATGGGTAGGAGATTGCTCAATTTGCAACGTCCTCCTCAGACTCTAGAAGCACTTCGAGAGGAGTTGATGGTTGCCTGGAATGAGATACCACAGGAGGACATTGACCACCTGATCAGAAGCATGCCTAGGCGCGTTGGAGAATGCGTAGCACATCAGGGTGCATCCACACATTATTAAAGGTCAAAGGGCTTTAAAGCAGTGCAATCATTTTGAAATTTTTATCATTTACTTATTATGCTTCATTAAGTACTTATACAAAATTTTATTAAAATAAAACCATTTAAACTGGGTGTTCAGATTTATATGTCACTTAGTATACTATACTCCAAAACTGAAAACCTTCAACTATCAACTGCCCAAGCGGATAACTTCATGTAGCATGAGGGTGTGGGTACTAAGGGTTCCTCAGAAATTGCAACTTGTTTGTGATAACTTCTAAGTGGTCTGGACGAGCATGTTGGTATGGAGAACCATTTTCTTCAAAACGATTAACAATCCAACGAATTCCAGGCTCTGTAGGGCGTCCATGTCGGCCAAAACTGGTGCGAAGCTTTTTTTATATTTCGACCGTTTTCGCAATAAGTTTGGATAACCAAAATGCGTTGTTGTGTTGTAAACGAATCCATGACTATAAATGGAATACCGTTGACAGTTCATTGTGACTTTTGACTCACATGGTAACACATAAACTTATAGGTAAAAAAAAGCAATAGATGACGCACCCAGTATGTTTAATATTCTTCGAGGTTCTTATCACTTTCACTGTACATCTAAGAGTAAACAAAATATAAATATTCCAGATTAAAGATAAATGGAATATCCTTTGATTAGCCAGACTTTCTGTATGCCAACAGAATAAGATTTGTTTCGTGTAACTCAAGTTTCACCGTATGAACGCAAAGGCAATTAATATACTAAATGACATATAAATCCGAACACCCAGTTTAAATGGTTTTATTTTAATAAAATTTTGTATAGGTACTTAATAAAGCGTAATAAGTAAATGATAAAAATTTCAAAATGATTGCACTGCTTTAAAGCCCTTTGACCTTTAATAATGTGTGGATGCACCCTGATGTGCTACGCATTCTCCAACGCGCCTAGGCATGCTTCTGGTCAGGTGGTCAATGTCCTCCTGTGGTATCTCATTCCAGGCAACCACCAACTCTTCTCGAAGTGCTTCTAGAGTCTGAGGTGGACGTTGCAAATTGAGCAATCTCCTACCCATCATATCCCACACGTGCTCAATTGCGGATAAGTCAGGAGATCTTGGTGGCCATAATAACAATGTGACATCATTATGTTGAAAGAAGTCCATTGTGACTCTTGTAACATGTGGTCGGGCATTATCTTGTTGGAAAGTTGGATCTGCCAGGGTGTCAAGATAGGGTAAAAGATGGGGTTCTAGAACTTCGTGGATATAACGCTGCGCGTTCATGTTACCTCTGATGAAGATTAAAGGTGACCTGGAACCATAAGCTATAGCACCCCAAACCATAACTCCAACAATGTGATGAACATGTCTTTCAACAAAAAACTGTGGATTCCTCATTTCACCACGTCGCCTTCTAACCCTGGCACGACCATCGTGCATGCCTAAACAAAATCGAGACTCGTCACTAAAGACAATACTGTTCCATTCCTGATCCCAGAGTGACCGTTGTCTGCACCACTCAAGGCGATTACGTCGGTGTTCTCGAGTTAAAGGGAGGACCCAGTGTGGCCGGTATGAAAACAAGCCAAAACTTCTCATTCGTCGGTAAACACTTCGCATGCCAATAGGTCTTCCGTATTCTGCAAACCATTCATTTGCAATGGACCTGGTAGTGGAGAAACGGCCCCTAAAGGCCAATAATCTTGGGCGGCGATGTTCACGGTCTGTTGTTCTACGGCGGCGTCCAGTGCCCCTTGCTCTTTGCGTACGGCCTTCTCGAAGCCATGCCTGACAACACCTAACCACAGTGTCTACACTTCTTTGCACTCTAACTGCACTTGCCCGAAAAGAAAGTCCAGCTTCCCGAAGTCCCACTATACGGCCCCTATCAAACTCACTAAAATGACGAAATCGTACAGGTCTCCGTACTCTAGGCATCGTAACCGATCGTAATGGATGTCAAGAACCAAAATCCGCCAACGTTGATTCTTTACTGCGGCCGGAATATTCATTTTTAGAGTGTTAGTGAATTAAAAAAAAGCAGTATAAAAACCGGAATGTCCAACTGATAAGGCTGAAAATTTTTTCACTTGTTATTTACAGTAAGATAAATACATTCACCAACTTTTTTTAAAATAAAACCATTTAAACTGGGTGTTCGGATTTATATGTCACTTAGTATATTTCCCCATTCTTGTTACTTTTAGGCTTGAATTTTCAATCGGACAGTTAGCAGCGTCCAACAGTTCTTTAGCAACCAACAAGTCAGAATCGGTTCGATCCCGGCTAGATGAATTTCTAGATTCTGGCAAACCAAAATCCAAAGAATTCTTCTTACGTTTGTCACGCTCATTCACTTCTTGTACAACATCCTCAAATGTAAATGGTAAATTTTCATGGCAAACTCATCTTTAAGTGACGTAATAAGATTTTTCAGGTCACCAAGTTGACCCATCAGACTACTACAGTTATTACACAAGAACATGATTGCTCTTGATTTGTTTCTAGTTATTCTAATTTCATTAGCATGTTAGGTGCACTTCGATATGACAGCCGTCACAAGCAATGGAAGAACCCTGTCTGGTAAAATTAGTGTAACAGTTTGGGCACTCATGGCGCAGCTATCACGAAAGATCGCAGAATACGGAAACCTAGCAAACCGAGACTCGGAAAGAATGCAGGGTTATAGCAGATTAACTTTTTTAATTGACCACCAAATTCCCTACAGATAATTACGTTTTTAGCTGTATACATTAACTTAGGACGTCAACTGAGTAAACTAAATTTTCGATCACTTTATCCACAATTACGAAAACTGTAAACAGAGCCACATAACTCACGACATATTTCGCTGTTGCCCGACCTTGCTTTATTTTTTTTTTGAGGCTTTCACCTTGTCCTAATTCCAACATCTAATAAAAAATGATCGCCATATTGGATTTAGAATGACGCCACTTTCCTTGTTTCGTTTCTCTCGCCAAGCCCTTTCATTTGATACCCATATCATAGAGGTTACTATGGAAATGATGAATCGCCATTTTGTAGCATCCGCCATATTGGATTCAAAACGGTGGCGGTTAATTCAGTTTGTACTGTCACGTGAACCAAACGTGTGTACAAAATTTCAGCTTAATTGGTAAGGTTAAATGGCTCGAAATTCAACCTCAAGATGTGTCCCACACATAGTAACAAACAGCTTAAAGTTAAATAAAAGCTTGAGAATATCAAATATATACAGGGCGACTTTAAAGTTGAGTCATTAATTTTCAGATAATGATTGTAGAAGGAAGATAAACCAAAATATGTGTGTAAAAATAAAAAAAAATTAAAAAAAAAATTTTACCTTGTTTTATAAAGTATCGTCCCGACAAGTATTTCAGTGCGGACCTGTATTTGATCGTGCGGTCTTAGAGCACCGGCAGGCCTTCCTCTGTGAGGTCTTAAGTCACCTGATTCACGAGCCCTTTGTACTACAGTAACAAAGGCACGAGGGGTTGGTTGCACTTGATTGGGAAACCGATCCGCATAAATCAGTGATGCCGCGGCAGCATTTTGTAAAAACTCCCGCCCCCCCCTCTCTGCCGCACCCTGTATTTGTATCTAAAATTGTCAAGGCATTCCTGTACGTTGTCCGTATTACATCTATCGTTTTTCTTCATTTCAGAACTACTCAAAGTCATCTTAAATAATGATTTTCCCATTGTCAAAGTCCCCCCCACGCAACAAACACCACTATTCACTCACGCGTTACCGACTGACACATTGACTGAATACAACTCAATAAAATTGTAGTAAAAACATCGTAATAAGCGTTTCAAATTCTTTCGCTTTTCTGTTTCCGATGCGATTAACCAATAAGGCGTATTATATCTGTTGTTGCCAAACACGAGCACATAATATTATTATTGAGACAGGGCGGTACTCAAACTTCTAAAGGGCTATAACTTTGTTACTTTATTTTTACCAGAAAAATGTAAAAGGAAACAAACATTTCTTTTGATCAGATCTAGTCACTGTTAAAATAAATGACTCAACTTCGAAGGCACCCTATAGTATAGAGGTGTTACACTAAGAAAAAGGTTGGACTAAGCTTAGAACACACATTTATTTGGACCACATAGATAGGTCGCTTGGTATTGTGGCTCACTACATCTGCAGCACATCTTCCATGGTATGACCTCTTCTTGCAATAATTTATTCGCTTACCCCAATGTATTTTGCGATTATAGAGTTGAACTGCTCCGCACTATTGTCCTCATCATGAATTAAACTCACTGCATTCGTAATTAAAACTGTCGCATATGACCTTTTATTGTCCATTATCAACCTTGATAAAAAAAGGCACTCAAGAACAATCACACTAACAAGAGTACAGCACAACAATTCAACAACACAATAGGACGAACAGTAACAAGTGTAGAACAATACTACATGATCACTTGCTGAGTACCAAAATAGGAAACGATTTACAGGCTAGATCGCTAATAGAAATCCGACTCTGTTATTATAAAAATTTACCTCAGTACGCATCCGCAGTCATCCTTTCCTCTTTTAAAGTAGCGCCGACGACCGTCTAAGGCCAGCCCACCCTCGTTTCCTTTTCACCCCCCCGTTACCTTAGCAGATGGTGCTCGTGATTGTAGCTACAAATTATTTTTGCATTGAAAAATATGCAACTTTATTAACTTTCACTACGTACTAAATATCAGTGAAATATCTGAAGCGGTTCTGAACATATTAATTAATATCCATTTTTTTCCTAAAACTTCAACACCCCGAGTTTTTGTAAGGAAACATTTTTGGACCATAGTTTATAGAGCAAACCAACATTAATTTTTTACGTAGATTCACACCATTAAATATTCGCATATCATTAAGGAATATTGAACTTTGTGTATTTTCTTCTTGTTTATATTATAGGTACGTGGTGGTGGCGGGTCTATTCAGCTACGTCTTTTTCGGCTGGGCGTATATCGCCTTTGCATGGGGTAACATCACCATAACTGACGTGACCAATGTTATTTCGATCTACAGCACAGGAATAGCGAATTTGATAACAATTTGCCTTATCATCGCCAACACGCCTGTTCTGGAGGACATCGTCGACCAGTTACAATCGAATCTGTTCCAGCCGACGAGTAGGGAGCAGTTACGTATAGCTGATTCTGGAAAAAAGTCCGGCAATACGGTCAGGATATGTATTGCAGCGTCCTCTATAGTTGCCTGTGTTTTTGGACTCCTCATTCCGCTGTTCTCGGATGACGAGAAACCGATGTTTATAGCGTATATTCCATCTTGGTTCCCGTACAGGTTAGATTTCCGATATTTAAAATGTGATGTGTAATTTTGCTCCTATAGTAGACTGTAACGTATGTCCTAGAAGTCTTGGCACAAAATATTCATCGGCTTTTTTTTAACGAAGAAATTTATTTAAACACTAGCTAGTTATCATGAATTACAACTCAATTCTTATCTAAGCTATACTATCGAATTTTGTGGAGTGACCCATTCTGCTCTACCAGTCGCGACTTTCTTCCAATGTATCTCATGACGTCATGGTCGGAATTTAAATCAATTTAGCTCAGTTTTTCGTAAAATTGCCGTCTTAAAAGCCCAAAAATCCTTCGACATGTTAAGAGGATTATCGTTTTTGGGAACAAAAGGTCTGTTGTGTTGTCCAATTTTGGGTATCTCTTGAGTAATGGCAAAACATGATATGGTGCATGATGTTCGTGAACAAACTGGAGCAATTTGGAATTGCTGACTAATAAAAGCTTCACTCTGCACTGTTCCCACAAAAGATTGGGATACACCGCTGTTAGAAATTGTGCACCAGACAAGGATTTTACCTGCAAATTTTGCTGTATTTGTATCTAAAATTGTCAAGGCATTCCTCTACGTTGTCCGTATTACATCTATCTACCGGCGCTGGTTGCCGGTAAGCAGGAAACCAGCTTCCACTGTGTTTTTGCCCTTAAGTGGGAAGTGCAGCGTCAACCTGAAGTTGTCTCTGGGGCTCATTTTATATTTGGTTTTATATTAAATCATTTATAAAGTCTGCATTAAGAAATGGTGAATTCGCCTACTTTGTTGTTTGACGTGTGATAAAAATGGTGAAGGATCCACCGGATCCTTACGGTGAAAGCGGAACGTGTTAATTCCGTTGCAGCTGCGATTCCTGGCCAAATATTCTCAGTGACTTGATTTTTTGGCAACGAGGTCGTCTTACACCAAGAATGAAACGATAACATTCTCACAACATTTTATTGATAAATAATAAGACAAAAAAGAATAATTGCTGAATACACTGCTGTATACGTCTAGGCACGTTAACACCGAGAGTACAAGGCCTAACAACAAACGCGTGACGTCACCACGAGTAGGCCGGTCGACCGGCCGACAGCACGGCGTGCCGTACATCAGCGCTAGTGAATATCATACTAAGTGACATATAAATCCGAACACCCAGTTTAAATCGTTTTATTTTAATAAAAGTTGGTGAATCTATTTATCTTACTGTAAATAACAAGTGAAAAAATTTTCAGCCTTATCAGTTGGACATTCCGGTTTTTATACTGCTTTTTTTTAATTCACTAACGCTCTAAAAATGAATATTTCAGCCGCAGTAAAGAATCAACGTTGGCGGATTTTGGTTCTTGACATCCTTTACGATCGGTTACGATGCCTAGAGTACGGAGACCTGTACGATTTCGTCAACTTATCGAGTTTGATAGGGGCCGTATAGTGGGATTTCGGGAAGCTGGACTTTCTTTTCGGGCAATTGCAGTTAAAGTGCAAAGAAGTGTAGACACTGTGGTTAGGTGTTGTCAGGCATAGCTTCGAGAAGGCCGTACGCAAAGAGCAAGTGGCACTGGACGCCGCCGTAGAAGAACAGACCGTGAAGATCGCCGCTTAAGATTATTGGCCTTAAGGGACCGTTTCTCCACTACCAGGTCCATTGCAAATGAATGGTTTGCAGAACACGGAAGACCTATTGGCATGCGAAGTGTTTACCGACGAATGCGAAGTTTTGGCTTGTTTTCATACCGGTCACACTGGGTCCTCCCTTTAACTCGAGAACACCGACGTAATCGCCTTGAGTGGTGCAGACAACGGTTACTCTGGGATCAGGAATGGAACAGTATTGTCTTTAGTGATGAGTCTCGATTTTGTTTAGGCATGCACGATGGTCGTGCCAGGGTTGGAAGGCGACGTGGTGAAAGGAGGAATCCACAGTTTTTTGTTGAAAGACATGTTCACCACACTGTTGGAGTTATGGTTTGGGGTGCTATAGCTTATGGTTCCAGGTCACCTTTAATCTTCATCAGAGGTAACATGAACGCGCAGCGTTATATCCACGAAGTTCTAGAACCCCATCTTTTACCCTATCTTGACACCCTGGCAGATCCAATTTTCCAACAAGATAATGCCCGACCACATGTTGCAAGAGTCACAATAGACTTCTTTCAACATAATGATGTCACAGTGTTACCATGGCCACCAAGATCTCCCGACTTATCCCCAATTGAGCACGTGTGGGATATGATGGGTAGGAGATTGCTCAATTTGCAACGTCCTCCTCAGACTCTAGAAGCACTTCGAGAGGAGTTGGTGATTGCCTGGAATGAGATACCACAGGAGGACATTGACCACCTGATCAGAAGCATGCCTAGGCGCGTTGGAGAATGCGTAGCACATCAGGGTGCATCCACACATTATTAAAGGTCAAAGGGCTTCAAAGCAGTGCAATCATTTTGAAATTTTTATCATTTACTTATTATGCTTCATTAAGTATTTATACAAAATTTTATTAAAATAAAACCATTTAAACTGGGTGTTCGGATTTATATGTCACTTAGTATATTTGTTGTTTGCTTGGGTATGCTTTTGTTTTTAATATATTTGGGTATTATAACTTTATTTGGGATTTTGTAAAAAAATTTTCCGCATTTTCTAGTCCTAAAGAAGATATCAAAAAGTGTCGAACCCCGGCTTTAAGGGTAACGAGCATCATATCTCCTACTGCGATAAGAACTAACTTTTGTTGTATTTGTATAGCAGGATAGCTACAAAAAGCAGCTTATATCTGTAATACCGCTCTGATTTCGTCGTTATTAACATTTTCCATCGTCTCTTTGTAGGTATTTTATAATTTACCAAGGGATATTTCTGATGTACTTTGGATGTGTGTGCTTCCTTAACGTGTCGCTGAACTCGAATTTACTCATCGAAGTAGCTATTCAAGTAGATATTTTGAGACAGAAGACGATAACCTCTGAAGGTTCTAGAGCCGTTATTAATTGCATCAGACATTATGGCGAAGTTATTCTGTAAGTATTCTTATACAGTCAGTTATACTATCAATATCAGACTGTAAGTGGTAATCATTAAAATTGTGTGGAATTTCATCTATTTTTAAATCATCGTTTCTACGGAATTTATTTATTTGTATAACACCATAGCGAGACTTCAAACATCAGGCTTTGAGTTCGTAACTTTTTCTCAGATTCATATAACTGACGAATTGATATATTATATTGACCCCCTGCCAGTTGACGATACTTACCAAATCTATTTTCCAATTAGTCAGTTTGAAATATACCTAACAATATATAATTACTGTGCAGTTCAGATTTACAGTACCATACTAATTCCGATAATCCATATACTGTAGGATGTACTGCAGTGTAAGTCTGACTAGTTAGTACTTTTTGAAAATTTTGCTGGATCATTCCACTCTTCTTGCCAATCTAGCATTTTTTGCAAGAATGTCAGCTTACTGTCATCACTGTTGGAGCAAGCAATAGGCTCTGCATAAAGGTCATTTAACCGCTTTTCTTTCAATGGACTTTTTACATTGACAATTCTTCACCATTTCCATATATCAATGAATATCAAAAATTACAGAGTGAGTTATGATGGTGCTGGTTTATATTGTAACTTAAACAAAGTAACTTTATCCTATACCATTTTATGCCACCCATATGGACATTGCCATGAACTGAAAACTGTGAGAAAGTCTGAATTTTGAAAACAAGTTGATTTTTGATAGGAGGAATAATCATCAATGCTACTTTGCAGTGCTTTAAGTAGTTGTTCTTGTTCCTTGTCCCTCAATTTCTCATCTCGGCTTCTTCTGCTTGATATGTCGTTTGAAAGGTATTTTGGACAATTTGTAAAGATACTTGGAATTACATCTGCCTTTAATTTTGGATACTTAAGGTAATGTCTTTTCGTCATGGAAGGTGGATTCCCAAATGATGCTGTCCTCAGCAAAGTGCAAATTGCATACTCGGGTGTTTTTTGTAACCACTAAATCACTACGAGGGATTGCATTGTGCCATCTTTTACGACAGTTTTCATTCAACGGAAACGAAAATACGTGTACCTTCGGACCCTTCCCATAATTACCGGCACAATTAGGAACACAGCACTTGTAAGGCATTTTGAAAACTTAGCTAAACAATCGCGAGGCACAAATATAAGTTTAAAACATCAATAATTTTCAGTTTACATAGCATAGAAAGATACATAATAGAGGCTCAGAATGTGAGGTTAGCTGGCTGTTGGACAGCTGTTGGATGTTAGCGGTGTTACCAAGGTTGCCGCATATTCCAATTTTGAATGGAATATTAGACTTCACAAGTGACAGATTGAACGTAATATCGAAAATGTATTCTTGACATACTGAGGCAGATCAGAAAGAATAATCACATCATCACTGAAGCTGCGCAGGCCCCGAGTACATCTTGCAAATTCGCCCACAGAGAGGTACAACTAATTAGTAGAGATTTCGATACTGCTATATCAAATCTAGATATGACAACACCGCAGAGAAATGGTGAAAGTCGCCGACAATACAGTCATGCAATATTGCAGGTTAATACCCAAAATGACGACTTTTACCGACAACTGATAATGATCGATGAAGCCGACTCCGATATGAGCATATGTGTAGTATGTGTAGTAAGCAGAATTGTCGTATATGGGCAGTAGAGAACCCTCGTGTTATCCATCAACGACCACTACATCCTCGAGTCACTGCAGGCCATTCTCTTACTGTCAACGGCCACCGCTACCGTGATATGGTGCCAAAGTTGTCACGTAGCTAGGGAATGAATTTTTTGCGAACAATATTTCCTGGACGTTTAATTTCTCGATTTGGTGATGTCAACTGGCCACCAAGGTCACCGGATTTAACAGCTCCCGACTTTAGAGCAGCTGAAGAACAATATTACGGAAGCGATTGGAAATGTTCCTCCCAAAACCTACCAAAAATGTGATGGAAAATGGAATCAAGAGAGCTTAGGTTTGCGCGGCTTTTAGAGACGGACATTTGTCTATTATTTTTTATAAATAATTTCTAAGCTTCAATAAAAGATTAAGTTAAAAAAAATTGATGTATTTTATTTCGCTTCATAAATATTCAAGATACAAACCAGTCAGTTGCATATCGGCCACCTTGTATTTGTACATATAATGTTTTTTCTCAATTATGCTTATGAGTACTTAGCCTGGACGAGAAAAAAAAAACATACTTTACGAATAGTCTGTGGATTACATAAAGATAATCCAAAATTGAACACCGCCTGCAGTTTCTGTTCTGAATCAAATCTACAGTATATTCAGATAAGAGATAGACCGGACATAAACAAGACCACGAACCACCCATCGAACGCTGTAACATTCGGCAGGGACGTATTAAGAGTCACGCAGTACATATTTTAGATAGTAGATGCTGCTTTGCGTAACTTTGTAGTAAATTAGCACAATTCGATGTGTATACGATTGGTGATGGATATAGGATCATGTGGGAGTGGGGTAAGAAATATATAATGATGTAAATATACATAAGGGTTTCAAAATTTTCGCTTCGATTTCCAGCTTCGAATGCCGCCTGATGTTTGGTGAAATACAATCGAATATAATCTCAAAATGGCGTTTAAATTAGCCTAAATTAAAAATAATCGTATATCTCTTAAAATTGCTTTTAGAATATTGATTAGTATATTTTTTGATTTCTAGGTAAATATGTAACCAAATTAAAACGTTCAAAACGTAAAAAAATGTGCTTGGTTGAACATTGTCAGAAAGTAGATTCTTGAATAGGTTTTGCCAAAATGGGTTCAAAAATGTCAAAAATTAATTAAAAAATACAGTAGCTTTATAATTACTTATAACTTACCGAATTTGATGAACGACATCTTTTATTGGAAAGATGAGCTTGATGAGCTTTCATCATCGCTACTGCCTGAAGCACCAACGTCAATAATGAATGGCTCGACTTGTTCCTCTAAAATATTGTCCAGTTCCCACATTCTCTTTTCAACTTTGTCTTTCACGTGCTTAATACAGTTTTCCCATTTTTGCGCTGTTATTAATTCTAGTGCTTCTTTGAAAAGTCCTTTGAGGTCACAAAATTTAAAAGTTGTATTGTGCTTAGCTATATAATTTTTAACCTCTGCCCATATGAGCTCAATGGGATTGAGCTCGCAATGGTATGGAGGTAAACGGAGCACAGTTTTATTTTGACTTGCTGCCATTTCGTCAATGGCGTATATTTGATATTCCGCCTTGTGATCCTTGACAATTCTTAATAATTGTACTTTCAGCATTGCTTCTTCAAAGTTGATATTTTTCGAGCGGAGCCAATTTTGAACATCAACTTTCCTTGAAGCCGTTGTTGGGACCTTCTCCATTCTTCGAGAATGATAAGGCGCATTATCCAACACAATTACTGCGTTTTCCTCTAAGTTCGGTAAAATTTTTGAAAACCACTGTTCAAACGATTCGCCATTCATTTCCTCGTGGTAATCTCCAGTTTTCTTAGACTCAAAGCACCACAGACCGTCAACAACAAATCCATCCTCACTGCCAATATGGCAGATAATGAGCCTTTTCCCTTTACCTGGAAATCGAAGTACTAACTGGTGTAGATTTATTTCAATAAGCGAACCTTTTTCAAATGTTTTCATCACATTCAGCGAAAAAACATTGAGACATGAGTATCAGATTGCTATAATTGGGATTATTTAGTCATATTGAAAGAAAGAATATTGAATGTCGTATGATTACTCAGCGCTTCACAATTTAATTTAAAGTTATAAACCTCTAAAAAATGAATGATCAGGAACCTGAAATACGCGCAAATATTAATATTAACAAATTATAACTTTTTAAAGCTTAAAGTATGAATTAAAATGATTAGAAATATTAGGAACGGTACACAATATAAAACTTAGTAACTTTTTTTAAGTTTATAATATTCGACATATTTTAAGATTATATTAAAAAATTATTGAAATATCGAAAACACATAAAAACATGGGTTAAAAAAGTTCTAACAAATGAAAATGACAATAAAACATCCACGCATTTTATCGAAAGTTATAAAAGTTTTGTTACTTGTAATATGTTTTATCTGCCCCCTGGAATTAATGTTTAGAACCTTGTTCCCAAGGTTTGACTTTACTTGTAGTGTGTCCTGCGTTTACCCACGTTTCATCAAGGTAATAAATCTTCCTGTTTTGATTTCTATATTTCCCAATTTTTGTTAAATAATCCCTCCTCCATAGCACAATTTCTTCTCTATCCAGTAGTAAACTATTACGACCCCCTTTTTTCCATTTGAAATTTAAATGCTTCAGTAACGCATGGAAAGTTGATCGTTTGAAATTTGGCAACGTTGTATCTCCATTTACCTCCTGCAGTACTTTATCTATAGTAGGTATTTCAATCCTAAAGAAGATCTCGTGCACTTTCCTCCTAATCGCCTGCTTATCAGCTTCATCCAATGATTTAAGAATACTTTTGCGATGTTTACTGATCATTGGCTCAGAAAAGGTGTGATTTTTTTTTGTATTGTCTTAACACATTAAACACTGATGCGCGACACACCCCAACTTTGTGAGAAACCTTCACAACAATTTCTTTGATGGTTGATGCCTCGTTCACCTCGCGCTCGATATTATATATATATATATATATTCAAAATGACCTCTTTCATTTCTGCACTCAGGTGTCTTTTTTTAGAGCGTTTCCTAGGTGGACTACAGGAGTTTACAACTTCATCGGCAGTATCTGTACTACTGGGCATTTTGCGCAAGCAGTTGATAACAATAACAATCAATAACAAGGTATAACAATAACAACGACAAACTCAACAACTTAATAAGATAACAAACGAAAACGCCCAAAGAAATATCAAATTGCAATGATGCACACGACATACGTAACACGTCTGAACCTGAATGTGACTCTGCCTTGATACGACTGCTCTGCCGCTCGGCATAGGCATTTAATTGCGAATTGACCAATGAGGGCTCCTGTTTTACGTCGAGACGGCGGCGTTAGCGTGAAAATCACCCGAACCTTTTGTTTACATCCGGTCTATCTCTTATCTGAATATACTGTAGCTAACCTATGAAGCTCTAAGGCACCTACTAATTAGTACCTTATTCTTTTTATGCATCTTAAAAGACCTATCTTTTTTCAAGCATGGCAAGAAGAGTCCAACATCTCCAACATATTGCGCTAATGGCATATTTCGGCTGTGAAATACTTATACTGTGTACAGGGCTATTTCGGCTAACAGCAGGTGTGAGTATACATAGTTTCTGCAGTGCTGGCCTCAGATAAGAACCACTCCCGGTGCTTATACAGGATGTTTCAGAACTATAGGATCAAACTTGTAGGGGTTATTCGGTGTAACAGTAGAAAATATTTGAGTATACGAGCCCCTTCCCACTTCAGTTGGCCCACTTCAAGATTTGTACCAAAATATGCCCTTATAAATTAAACATGACGAAACTATTTACTTCTAAAACAATTTATTTTCTCAAAAACATTTTAGATACACTCTAGTCGTAAAAAATACATATTTGGCTCCTTGATTGTCATAGTTTTCTGCTTCTCCGTGACAGCGCTCTATTTTGAGGTTATGTCACAAACAACTATTTGCATCAAATTGTGCTTGCTTTTGAGTTGTATCATGTTTTATCAGCCTGAAATTTCCTACAATTTAAAAAGAAAACATATCTTCACAATAGGAGAGCGCTGACGCTGACACGGGACAATTGTAATCTAGAAATTTTTGAAGTAGAGAAAGGAGTATGACAATCAAGGAGGCCATAAACGCGCCCTACAATTGTAGGGACGACTGACGATACGGGCCTTAGACCTATAACTAATAGAACGTCTGAACAAATAAACAATGTACGAATAAATGCGCGAAGTTAACAAAGCAACAATTGAAAGATTACCATTGGGTAACATCACCTTTATTTTTTATTCATACCTGTACGTTGAAAATTCCTCTTCATTGTGCGACGTCTTGGTCCCGACGGTGACCTTTTCCATGTACCTTTTTTTGTTAATCGTACTTGAAAAAGCTCACCATCGAGACCGAAACATCGAACAATAAAGCATCCCACAAACCGGCGCGAAATATTCGCTTTGGCTGCGAAAATTTCGCGGCGATGAATTCGCGGTCAGATTAAAACGCGGCGGTTTACGGACAGGCTCAGACTTGTGCGAAGCGAATGCGATTGTTCCAGCGTTTTTATCGCGGCGTATTTCAGTTCGCCTTTGACCGCGTTTTTGACGCCGTTCTTCAAAAATTCGCAATGGCAAAAACGGAATTATTGATAGAAATAGTGAAAAAGTATCCTTGTTTGTGTGATTTGTCGAACGATGAATACAGGAATGTGAGAAAGAAAGACAAGATTTGGATGGAAATAGGAAAAGAATTAAATACAAATGGTATGTACCTAATATTTTTTATTAACTTGTAATTTACAGTCTACACAAATGTGTAAACGAACATTCTATATATCGGGCATAGGCATATCAGAATTAAAATAATTTACGAATTTGTCACGAATAGAAAATGCTAGCCTTGCTACCCGCCGAGGATCATTTGCTATATCAGTAAGAGCTCCAAGCACGGGTTCTGGGGGATCTAAGAATTGAAAATATTTGTCATCGCCACTTTTACTTCGTAAAAAATTGTGTAAAACACATGCCGTACGTACAATTAGAATAGTAGTATCTACTTTAGTTTCTAATGGCCTGTAAAATATTCGCCATTTTTGAGACAAAATACCAAACGCATTTTCCACGACCCTTCTAGCTCGACAAAGTCTTACATTGTATTTCTCTTTTCTGACGTCTGTTAAAGTCTGCTTATAAGGAAATGGTCTCATAAGGTATGGTTTTAAAGCAAATGCTTCATCACCAATTAAGACGTACGAGCAGATTTCATTTTGCCCAGGGAGAAATCTAGGTGCAGGGACTCCATAAATTTTGTTCAAATCGTTTTCCCATGTTTGAGGTTTCGAAAATACCCCCATCACTACTTTTTCCGAAACCACCAATATCAACACATATGTATAAATTTATAGTCCGTGCCAACAATGGCCATAAGTACTATTGAATATTTATGTAAATAGCACCAGTAATTGGAGCCACTGTTGTTAGGTATCTTGATTGTTACATGTTTACCGTCCACGCTGCCAATGCAATTGGGAAATCCCCATCTATTTTCAAATTCTTCAGCACATTTTTTCCATATATTCTCTGTTGGTTCTGGTAAATATATATGTTCCATATGTCTGCAGATCGCTTCACAGACTTCGGTTACGATTGCACTCACTGTTGTAAAGCCAACTCGAAAGCTATGCCCAATGGTATAGAAGGTGTCACCAGTGGCAAGGAATCTATAAAAAAATCGTTTTTAGGTGATGAAGTAAAAAAAAGGTGGAAGAATATCAGAGACACATTTGCAAAATATATAAAATCTACCAAACCAAAGACCGGCCAAGCAGTGGGCAACATAAAAAAATGGCAGTGGGCTGACTACATGGAATTTTTCCGTCCTTTTTTGGCATTTGCCAAAACGTCGTCTAATGTGAAAGATATTGACGTCATACATTATGAGACTGCCGATTTTAGCTCAAATATATATCAGGAAAGGGCTGGAAATGTAGAAACCGAAAATTTGGAAGACCGCGGCCATGGAGAAGACGAAAATGCTGATGTACGTAGATGCAGAAGATGCACAGAACGCCTCGGCAACACAGGCAGCACCACCTTCTTCATTGAACACTACAGCAGTGATTACTCCAGGGCACACCTTTCCGCAGACTGCAACTACACCAAAATATAAAACGAGCAGAAAACGCTATGAACCACCATCTTCGTCTGTACAACAGCTCATTAATTATTTTGAAGGTAAAAAACCTAAAAAGAGAACGAGGCCATTGATTCACTTTTCTTAGCACATGCACAGACTGTGAAAGCACTTCCCTTAAAGCGTCAAGCCCGAATAAAACTAAAAATAGCCGAATTAATAGCGCACGAAGAATTTGAACATATTGAAGAAATGTCTTCAGCGTCTGCCCAGAATTCTGCAAGTATGTATGATAGTAGTATGTCGTCCTTCCCAAGCGGCACTGGGTTTACTCCAATAATATACCCAACAGAGGAGGCAAATTCTGCCTCGAATTATTTAGCAACATTTAATCCTAGTGGCAACATGTAGTCCAATTATTACAATAAAATATTTATTTCACGATCCCTGAAGTTTTCGTATTTGATAAGCCTACTAATTTTAATACATATAATTTTTTTACCTGAGTGTAATAGCAAGTCGTTCTTTTGGCGAAATAGCTTCACGATAATTTGTGTCAGATTTTCGTATTTCATCTTTCACCAAGTTCAATATTTCATCGAAACACTCTGGAGTCATTCTAAAATATACGTAAAAGCGCTGTTCATCTAGCCGAAGTTGTGGCATCAAGGTATGGTATTCTCCAAATTTATTTCGTTCCAAGTTAATATCATGTACCCACTTCCTTCGTTTCCTAAACAAAATTGAAAATATTTGTTTTATGTACTTCGTTAAACTTAATACATACCCAACTATCAAATGGCGTTAAATAAACATAACTTACCGTGCATTTTGTTCCTCTTCTAAAGCAAGAAACAGAAGTGCCTCCTCTTCTTCTGAAGACGAGCTCATTGCAAAAGGCAAAAATAAAATGTACGCAACCTGTCGAAACCTTCACGTTCGCGGAGCGAATAAGACGCTTTGGTATGAATAAACAGGCGAAACAGATTGCGATTTTCGCTCTGAATTTCGTTGCGAATACTTCGCCGCGATTATTTCGCGCCGGTTTGTGGGATGCTTAAAGCATATACGTGGTTTGATTCGTCCGCAGAAACATGGGGGATTATCACCATCAAAACCTACCGGATACATTTCAAATGTTACATTGATCAAGTAATGTTATCCTGCAAAAAGTTCCCAGAAATTGTGGTACTTTTTGCAACCCCATCGTTTGCATCCGGATGTCATACTGAGGCCGGCATTCGCGCTATGATGAGACAGTAAATAAACTTTTATTAAAATTCCAGATTTCTGTTGCTGATCTAGGATTTATGTTACCACTAGTAGCTGCAATGGCTCAGATGCTGTATATCAACTGCTTGTATGGAAGTGAAATAATATACAGGGTACAGTATCCAACAGTTATTGACAGATTTTTCATTCACATTAAGACTATCAATATCACTATTACATCCATCAATCCATTCTTGTGCAATCTGCCTCAGTGCGCGGCCGTATGATTGTACAAGCTCACAGAGTTAAGTTTTGGGGTTTATGTCCTTTGAGACATTTGTCCAGGATGCCGAGATACATGAGATTTCAAAACTACAGTCATATAATAATAATAATAATAATAATAATATTTATTCGCCAAAATACAAAAAATGGGCAAATAAATATGAAAAAACCACAGAAGGCATCGCCTGTGTGTGGTTTATATCTTAATAACTAACAATCAATCATATATGTGTATAACAATTATTGTTTAATCTAAAAGGTATTAATGTAATGGTAATTTTGTAGTTTTAGTTTTCTATATAATTATGTATAGTCATTCGCTGCACATTACTAGTCTTTCAATTTTCTTCTAAATTTTTTTCCAAAATTAAGTATCTTTATTTCGTTTGGTACTACATTATATAATTTAGCTGCTAGGAATTTAAATGATATTTTGAATAATGTTTTGTGTGGTCTTTGGATATTAGATGAACCTATTCGAAATCGTGTGTTATGCTCGTGTTTATGGGATTTTTTCTTTTTATTACAATACTTATGGTATAAGGTGGTGGCATGTAAGAAATAAAGTTGTCTTGTATCAAGTATCCCTATTTCTTGATATAAGATGTTCGTTGGATATAATCTTGGCTTATGGAAAATGGCTTTCAAAACAGTTTTTTGTGCTATATTCAGGTCAGAAATATATGTCTTGCAGGCGGCACCCCAGGCTGTGATGCCGTATATTATGTGGGTTTCAACTAAGGCATGGTATAGGATTCGCAGAAAACTTTCTGTAAGAATGTTAGCAAGCATTTTGAGTTTATAGGCAACATTTCTATTTTTTTGATAACATTTAATATGGTTATCCCACCTTAGATGTGAGTCTATAAATATTCCAAGATATTTCAAAGTGTTAACTCTATTGGTTTTGGTCTTTTGGCCATGATAATTAACGGAAATTTGTTCGATGGTAGGTAAAAATTTTGAATAGGATGTAAATGCAATAAATTTTGTTTTTTTTGAAGTTAACTGTTAAAATTTTAGTATCAAACCAGTCAGTGATCCTTATAAAATCCTGTTCAGCTATTTGCTTCAGTGTGCTCCAGTCATCAGCTTTATATAATACGAGGGTGTCATCTGCAAAACATATAATCGTTCCAGAACTGTTAATTTTGAATAAGTAATTTAAGTAGAGACTAAATAATAGTGGGCCTAGTACTGTTCCTTGAGGCACGCCACACTTGATGTACATTTTTTTACTGTAAGTGTTAGTGATTTTGACAGTCTGTGCCCGACTTGAAAGGTAATTTTTTAAAAGGATTTGTGACGCTCCCCTAAATCCCAATCTTTCCATAACTTTCAGAAGCTCGACATGGTTAACCGTATCAAAGGCATTTTTTAGATCAACAAAGATACCAATAGTAGGTATCTTTTTGTTGACATTAGAGTTAATTTCATCCATTGCAGCCAAAATTGCATCTGTAGTAGATTTTCCTTTTCTAAATCCATATTGGTCAGAACATATAATTTTGTTTTTGTCCAAAAATTGTAATATCCTTTTTTGTAGTAATTTTTCGAAAATTTTGGCTATATTCGATAGTACTGATATGGGTCTATAATTTTTTGTTTCCATTCTGTCACCGCTTTTATAAACAGGAGTAATAACAGTTGTTTTAAATGCATCAGGACAAATTCCAGATTGGAAACACCAATTAATGACGTAAGAAAGTGGTTCGGCTAAGTCGTAGGCTATTATTTTTAAATGGTCAGCTTTGATACCATCTACACCAGGACTTTTTTGGTTTTAAGTGATAGGACAGCTTCTTGTACTTCAATCGGACTAACGCTTTCTAAAAAGAATGAATTGGGAAGTTGGGTTTTTGTGAACTTTTCGTTCGAAACCATTTTTTTAATACTGAATTTTCTCCAACATTAGTGAAAAAATTTAAGAATGCATCGGATATTTGTCGTTTATCTGTTAATATTGTTCCATCACGATTCTTAATTTCATCAATATTTGGCTTTTCTTGAACGTCTTTGTTAGTTAAGTATAGTTATCAACCGAAACCACTCATCTTGTGTATTTATCGAAGAAAGAGACGAAACCTAAGCATATTCACGTATACTCCACGTGATCGCGCTCCAGAACGCCGAGCACGTTACAGGGCCGTACTAAGAATAAATGATTTGTGGTTCTACGATACGATCAAAAAGTATGCAAAATTATTGCAGGCATGTATAGGGTCCAAACGTAAAGCTTAGAATTAATTTATTTTTTGAATTTAACTGTCATGACCACCTGTGCGTTATAGACTTATTTTGCATTGAAATGAAAATAGGTTGATATGCTGTAATTGCAACATATGTTATTTTTATGCTGCAAATTTGATTAGGGAGTGATGAAGTTGGTGTTTTCTACTATCTATTGTCAAAATATTCACTGTTAATATTTTAAACCTATAACACCATGCTACATTTTTATTATTTGTGTTTGATAAGAAAAAAACTAAGATTTCAATAGTTGGGCCAACTAAAGTGGGAAGCGTTATCTAATACTATAACCGAGTTATCTATCTAGTATTTGAGAACCAATTTTCGAACGGGGTTCCATCCATTTCTTCATGGTAGTCTCCCGTTTTTTTCATTCAAATACCCATAAAGCATCGGACACAAATCCATTTTCATTACCGATGTGACAAATTATCAGTCGCTTACTTTTTCTTAAATATAATTCATTTTGGACACTTTAACACCGCTCCCATGGAAAGCATTAAAAACCCAACAAAATGATTGCTCGATTACCTATATCGATATAGCATATACTCGTACAAAAACAAAAATAAAATATAATTTTAGTTGAAAAGTATTGGAAAATATGTAGATGTCAGTTTTGCAAATAATGTCCTGAACACTTGAGTCACTCCTTCCTTGCCTTTCGTATTTATAAATGTTGATAATTATTTGATTTTCGCTAATGCTAAAATGAAGACTTTAGCTCTTTTTTTAGGCGGTGTGCAGCTTATATCAACAACTTCATCAGCTGTATCCATATCAGACATTTTGTGTTCTACGAAACTAATGAATCTAATAGGCACACTGTAATACCAGTATAAATCTGATGCCAACTCTGTACTGTACGGCCAGCCACCGGGACAGCCTGCATGCACGATTGTATCGTCTCCCACTCCACCCTCTGGTTTATCATTGGTTCTGTGTAAGGGCTCGACCTATTCTGCCCAATAACAGTTATGCTCCCCCTCTCTTGAAATATATCACTGCACTGATCACGCAATCATCACGCAATCATCACGCGATGATCATTGTTTTGGTTTAGTCTCTTTCTTCGATACATACATAATAGATAGATCAGATAGCTGGTAAGACCGCCACCACTCTAGACTAACTTATACGGTCTATATCTTGGGACCCGTTGGGTTTTGGGGCCTATGCCCAGTAAGCCATTTGTTCAGGACATCAAAGATTTTGCGAAATTAACTGAAGCCACTCTTTTCTGTGTGTGATACAGGTGTATACAGGGTGTCCCAGAAGTCGACGTCAAGCCGAAACCGGGTGATAGGCAAAGTCATAACAGCTATCAGAAAATTATTTAAAAAAAATTTATGTATGTGTTTTGAAAATTATAGGTCTTTGAAAAAAATATAGAAATTTCACACCCTACGGCAGTCTGTCAACTCCTGTTACTACAAATATTAACTTTCTTTGGATTTTATTTTTACAATGTAATGATGAATAATGCATCTTCAAACTGGTGTCTCAACCTTACTGCCAACTTTTCTCGTTCAGGAAAAATTGCCACTTATTTCCCAACCAAGTATTCCAAAGTAAAACTTTGCTCAACTTTAACTGGTTGTACTGGAAAAAAATGTACTACGAGAGTTTGGCACGTAACCTTAAAAGTTGGCGCATTTAATAAGGATGCCAAAATGGTATAACACTTGGAAGATTACTCGTTAACTTATGCACAATTTTTATTTGAAGAAAAACTGATGAAAATTTTTCAAAATTTCCTAATTAAACAGCGATTATGAAAACGCACTAGGACCCTTAAGGATAACTGTTTGCACAACAGTGGGCGTCAAAATGCTGCTGATGATGATTTACCTTTACAGCAAATGCTCAAACTGTTTTCCTTCAGCCGCAATACACGTTCGACATCTTCTTAAAAAAGATCGGGTCATTAAACGAGCGAATCCACGGTTATTAACAAACTCAGCTGCTTCCAATAGTCTTTGCCGTAGCTCAGCTACATTTTAAATCGGCTTGAAATACACTTTTTCTTTTACAGTTCCCCAGGAAAAAAATCTAAAGGATTCAAATCAGGTGATCGGGCTGGCCACGGTATTGTACCAGACCGAATTATCCATCTGCCTGAAAAGTTTTGATCGAGATACTCTCTCACTGAGAGTGCATAGTGCGCTGGGCAGCCATCATGCTGGAACCACATGTCCCTGTAAATACTCAGTGGCACGTCCACCAATAAATTTTGTACATGATTTTTCAAAAAATCCAAATAAACTTCAGCAGTCAGTCTCTGGGAACTCAAACGGACCGATCATTTTACCATTTAAAATTCCTGTCCAATGGTTTATCTTGAAGCGATATTGAGATTTATCTTCTCTCATCAAATGTGGGTTTGCTACGTGCCACTCGTGTAAGTTATGCAGGTTCATGTACCCATCTTTCTTAAATGTGGTCTCATCCGACCATAAAATTTTTTCAAAGAACTGTGGATCTTTCCTGTGTCTTTCTAACATTGTGCGACAAAAGGCAACTCGGGGCTCATAATCCCGGGGCAGGAGAGGTTGAACACGCTGTATGTGGTATGGATGAAGCACATCACTTACTTGCTATTGAACACTTTGATACCGATCAGTACTCCTTCGTTTACTGCGCATCTTTACATGTTCGTGCTTGTTGATTTCGTACTGTTACTAATTTTGGATTCGTGAACTGGACTGTTGATCGCTTGTGATTTGGATTTGGACTGTTTAATTGCTCTTCAAAACAACATTTGCTTTCCTTAAACTATCTTTGATAGTGTGATTGTGCAGTGCCGCTATGTCCGTGTACACCGTACAAGAATATGCTAACATGCACCTCATTTATGGGGAATGCAGATGCAACGCTAGTGCTGCAGCGAGACTTTACTGTGAGAGGTACCCGAATGCAGCTCGTCATCCAGATCATCGAGTGTTCACAAATGTGCACCGCTTACTGTTCTCAGAGGGCCAACTACCAAACCAATCACACGGTGAGGGAAGATATTTCCTTCCTTACGAAGACGTGGTGCTAGGAGCTGTCGAAGAAGACCCGAGTACTTCAGTGCGTGCAATAGAACTAAAAACAGGTGTGCCCAAAAGTACAGCCCATAGAATCTTGCAAAAAAACGTACATACCACGTACAGCGTGCTCAAGCTCTTCTGCCCCGGGATTATGAGCCCCGAGTTGCTTTTTGTCGCATAATGTTAGAAAGACACAGGGAAGATCCACGTTTCTTTGAAAAAATTTTATGGTCAGATGAGACCACATTTAAGAAAGATGCGTACATGAACCTGCATAACTTACACGATTGGCACGTAGCAAACCCACATTTGATGAGAGAAGATAAATCTCAATATCGCTTCAAGATAAACCCCATTGGACAGGAATTTTAAATGGTAAAATAATCGGTCCGTTTGAGTTCCCAGAGACTTTGACTGCTGAGGTTTATTTAGGTTTTTTGCAAAATCATTTAGAAAATTTATTGGAGGACGTGCCACTGAGTATTTACAGGGACATGTGGTTTCAGCATGATGGCTGCCCAGCGCACTATGCACTCTCAGTGAGAGAGTATCTCGATCAAAACTTTCCAGGCACATGGATAGGGCGGTCTGGTACAATACCGTGGCCAGCCCGGTCACCAGATTTAAATCCGTAAGATTTTTTTTCCTGAGTAACTGTAAAAGAAAAAGTGTATTTCAGGCCGATTCAAAATGTAGCTGAGCTACGGCAAAGATTATTAGAAGCAGCTGAGTTTGTTAATAACCGTGGATTCGCTCGTTTAATAATCCCATCTTTTTTAAGAAGATGTCGAGCATGTATTGCGGCTGAAGGAAAACAGTTTGAGCATTTGCTGTAAAGGTAAATCATCATCAGCAGCATTTTGACGCCCACTGTTGTGTAAACAGTTATCTTTAAGGGTCCTTGTGCGTTTTCATAATCGCTGTTTAATTTGGAAATTTTGAAAAAATTTCATCAGTTTTTCTTCAAATAAAAATTGTGCATAAGTTCACGAGTAATCTTCTAAATGTTATACCATTTTGGAATCCTTATTAAATGCGCCAACTTTTAAGGTTACTTGCCAAACTCTCGTAGTACATTTTTTCCAGTACAGCCAGTTAAAGTTGAGCAAAGTTTTACTTTGGAATACTTGGTTGGGAAATAACTGGCAATTTTTCCTAAACGAGAAAAGTTGGCAGTAAGGTTGAGACACCAGTTTGAAGATGCATTATTCATCATTACATTGTAAAAATAAAATCCAAAAAAAGTTAATATTTGTAGTAACAGGAGTTGACAGACTGCCGTAGGGTGTGAAATTTATATATTTTTTCAAAGACCTATAATGTTCAAAACACATACATAAAATTTTTTTAAATATTTTTCTGATAGCTGTTATGACTTTGCCTATCACCCGGTTTCGGCTTGACGTCGACTTCTGGGACACCCTGTATCTTCGAATACCTAGACTTTAATTATACAGGGTGTTTTTAAAGTTGAGTGTTTTACTTCAATTGCTTCTAAGAAAGGAGTTGATATACAAAAAGTTGCAGAATAAAAGAAATAGCAAAGGATTAGAAGTTTTAAAAAATAAGAATGTTAATACACAGATTTTTTGATATTCTTGACCGGTGCCGTGTGTGTATCGTTTATCAAAATTTGGCAAATTTTTTGTGTTGTTGTATGGTCTTTTGTTCGATCAGTTTTATGTCTTTTAATAAAAGTAAATAATTTGTCTGATTATTTTGTGCCAAAAAATGGCCCATGCTTACGAAAACAATGGACATGAGAGTGCCAACAAAATGCAGCCGCAGCATGCAGGTTGTATGCCGAAAGGTTTCCTTTAAAAAATGATCCGGCCCCACGGATGTTTGTAAATTTAGTTATTAGGCTTCGTGACACAGGATATTAGAATAACAACGAGGAGGTCACGCTGGAAGACCTGCTCAATCTGAAATGTTACAAATTGAGGAAGACATTTTAGAAATGGTCGAAGACGACCCAACAATGAGTACTAGAGCTATAGCAGCTCAACTTGATGTTTCTCTTAGTAAAGTGAGGAAGACAAGGCCACATTTACACGCAATGGAATACACAATTTCCACAATAATCATGTTTCGTCAGTAGTACATCCGCATGCTATAAAAAGAGATCTACAAGCTGTTAAAATGAATGACCCAACTTTGAAAACACCCTGTATTGATTCTCAGCGAAGCGATTTTGGTTTAGTAGATTATTCTGCTTTATTTGTAAGAATCGAAGCATTGGCAGCGGATTTATGAGCAAAAATCAAAGATTGTCCCAAACTTTCAAATCTCTGGTAATTCTTTGGTTGATGGAACAAAATATTGAAAAAAATATCTTTACATTGCCTTTCGTTGGATATGGCCGCGCCTAGATATCAAATCTTACATTTTCTTCAATACTTTGTATGATTCCAGAGTGACCACATAGCGTACTCAATATTCAGCACCAACTGGGTAGGGGTAGATTTACGTTTACAGAAGATAATCCTCATATTTATGATGTTCGCCAAATATCCAATCAGAATCTCAATAGGAGGAGGATTTTGCAGTTTGTCTATTCCAGTATTCCTTACGGTACGTGTGAATCATTGGAGTCAATAGATTAAATTGTTGCATTTCACGTGTTATCATTCTTATCAATCAATCAATATTAATTCTGCATCTTGTAATTTGTAACTTCACTTCCAATGCATCGTGTAAGGATTATTAAAAAAAAACGGATGAGAATTTAATGAGTAGAAATAGAAATAATGTAATTTTCCTAATAATACACCTACATTGCGGTATCTGAAATGGGAACAGATACGAATTCAGTTGAACTAGGGGAACGTTTTAAATTATCGTCTATCAGAAAGCAGCATCTGGAAAGTTCTATAATATAAAGTATTTTCAGAAAAAAAACGAAAATTCCTAAAATTGTCATTCTTTTCTGATGCATGAACGATTCTGGTAATGATAACATTGCAACACGTATTGGCTTTGTTTGTCTAAAATTAAAAAAACGCCATTAAATATACTAAGTGACATATAAATCCGAACACCCAGTTCAAATGGTTTTATTTTAATAAAATTTTGTATAAGTACTTAATGAAGCATAATAAGTAAATGATAAAAATTTCAAAATGATTGCACTGTTTTAAATCCCTTTGAACTTTAATAATGTGTGGATGCACCCTGATGTGCTACGCATTCTCCAATGCGCCTAGGCATGCTTCTGATCAGGTGGTCAATGTCCTCCTGTGGTATCTCATTCCAGACAACCACCAACTCCTCTCGAAGTGCTTCTAGAGTCTGAGGAGGACGTTGCAAATTGAGCAATCTCCTACCCATCATATCCCACACGTGCTCAATTGGGGATAAGTCGGGAGATCTTGGTGGCCATGGTAACAATGTGACATCATTATGTTGAAAGAAGTCTATTGTGACTTTTGCAACATGTGGTCGGGCATTATCTTGTTGGAAAGTTGGATCTGCCAGGGTGTCAAGATAGGGTAAAAGATGGGGATCTAGAACTTCGTGGATATAACGCTGCGCGTTCATGTTACCTCTGATGAAGATTAAAGGTGACCTGGAACCATAAGCTATAGCACCCCAAACCATAACTCCAACAGTGTGATGAACATGTCTTTCAACAAAAAACTGTGGATTCCTCCTTTCACCATGTCGCCTTCTAACCCTGGCACGACCATCGTGCATGCCTAAACAAAATCGAGACTCGTCACTAAAGACAATACCGTTCCATTCCTGATCCCAGAGTGACCGTTGTCTGCACCACTCAAGGCGATTACGTCGGTGTTCTCGAGTTAAAGGGAGGACCCAGTGTGGCCGGTATGAAAACAAGCCAAAACTTCTCATTCGTCGGTAAACACTTCGCATGCCAATAGGTCTTCCGTGTTCTGCAAACCATTAATTTGCAATGGACCTGGTAGTGGAGAAACGGTCCCTTAAGGCCAATAATCTTAGGCGGCGATCTTCACGGTCTGTTGTTCTACGGCGGCGTCCAGTGCCTCTTGCTCTTTGCGTACGGCCTTCTCGAAGCCATGCCTGACAACACCTAACCACAGTGTCTACACTTCTTTGCGCTCTAACTGCAATTGCCCGAAAAGAAAGTCCAGCTTCCCGAAGTCCCACTATACGGCCCCTATCAAACTCACTAAGTTGACGAAATCGTACAGGTCTCCGTACTCTAGGCATCGTAACCGATCGTAAAGGATGTCAGAACCAAAATCCGCCAATGTTGATTCTTTACTGCGGCTGAAATACTCATTTTTAGAGCGTTAGTGAATTAAAGAAAAGCAGTGTAAAAACCGGAATGTCCAACTGATAAAGCTGAAAATTTTTTCACTTGTTATTTACAGTAAGATAAATACATTCACCAACTTTTATTAAAATAAAACCATTTAAACTGGTTGTTCGGATTTATATGTCACTTAGTATATATAAATATGTACAAAATCAGCTAAACTTTTATACAGCCTAACACAAAAGTCCCGGAACCCTCTGTATTTTCTCGGCAGGGTATTTTTGGAATAAATCGAGGTCAACTCTTCCGTAACTTTCAGCAAGGAAGTCAAAGGTGACCTTGAATTTGACCTTCAAGGTTAAATCAAGGTCAACTCTATTATTTCAAATTCAGGTTAAAACACAATTAAAGGTCAAAGTCAATGTGACTACTAGAGGTCAACTAAAGATCAAAGTGCTGCTAGGAATACATCTACAAATCTCACAGATTGAGTGATGAAAATAACTATCAAGGTCAGATCTTTGGTACATTTCAACAAGGAAGTGGACTTTGACCTTGGATTTGACCTTAACCTTCACCTCCAAGGTTATTTCAAAATCAACTTGATTTTTTTATAACGAAAATCCTCATTTTGATGTCGGCAATCGAAAGAGCGGAACAATTCCATTATCAGGGTACCATCTAGAGGTCAAATGTGTGCGACTAGGAAAACCTCTAATCTAAAAATCTCACAGGGTAAGTAATGAAAACAGCTGTTAAGGACAGGTCTTTGTTAAATTTTAACGAGGCAGTGATTGGAGATCTTGGATTTGACCTTGATCTTCACCTCAAAGGCCATTTCAAGATCAACTTGTTTTTTTAATGAAAATCCCTATTTATGCTGGCAATCGAAAGAGCGGAAAATTTTGCGTTCAACTACGGATAGATGACCAAGGTCATGGTTACCACTAAAGGTCAAATGGAGGCCAAATGTGTGCTGCTAGGAAAACCGCAATGAATCTTACAGAATATCTGACGAAAATAACTATCAAGGTCAGTTCTTTTTTAAATTTTAAAAATCTTAAATTTAGCCTTGAACCTCACTTTCAAGGTTCTCCCTCGTTAAGACTTACCCAAGGTCAACTGTTTTTGATGCTGACAATCGGAAGAACGTGAAATTTTACGCTCAAATATGCATTAAAATTCAAGATCAAGGTCAAATAGGTTTAATAAAGGTCAAATTGGTGCTGCCAAGAAAACCTCTAGAAGTAGCGGTGATCTTGGATTTGACCTTCAACTTCACCTTCAAGGTCATTTCAAGATAAAGTCTATTTTTCCAAATAGAAACACCTATTAGATGCCGGCAATCCAGAGAGCCGGAAATTGTATTAGAATTCAAGACCACTTGAGGTCACATAAAAGCCAAATGTGTGCTGCTAGGAAAACTTAAAAAATAAATATCAAACCAATAGTGAAGAAATTAACTGGCAAGGTCAGATCTTTAGGTAAATTTTATCGAAGGAAGTGCGGTGCTTGTTTCAAATGATTTTTAACCGATTCTGATCCTGCAGGTGTGTATTTGAAAAAAATTGACCTTGAAATGACCTTGAACATTTTCAAAAGTATATCGTTCTATAAAGTCGATTTTTAATACAAGCTGAACTTTGGTTTTATTTAATTAATATATATTTTTGACAATGAAACAACGATTATCATTAAGAGAATTTTCGACAAAAACTATAGAGCTTATAGGCTTTCAACGACAAAAAATAGTAGTGTACCAACACCACGTATTTAACTGGTTTTTTATCTTCGAATACAAACATGATAAACATCTGACAAAATATACTAAGTGACATATAAATCCGAACACCCAGTTTAAATGGTTTTATTTTAATAAAAGTTGGCGAATGTATGTATCTTACTGTAAATAACAGGTGAAAAAATTTTCAGCCTTATCAGTTGGACATTCCAGTTTTTATACTGCTTTTTTTAATTCACTAACGCTCTAAAAATGAATATTTCAGCCGTAGTAAAGAATCAACGTTGGCGGATTTTGGTTCTTGACATCCTTTACGATCGGTTACGATGCCTAGAGTACGGAGACCTGTACGATTTCGTCAACTTAGTGAGTTTGATAGGGGCCGTATAGTGGGACTTCGGGAAGCTGGACTTTCTTTTCGGGCAATTGCAGTTAGAGTGCACACAAGTGTAGACACTGTGGTTAGGTGTTGTCAGGCATGGCTTCGAGAAGGCCGTACGCAAAGAGCAAGGGGCACTGGACGCCGCCGTAGAACAACAGACCGTGAAGATCGTCGCCTAAGATTATTGGCCTTAAGGGACCGTTTCTCCACTACCAGGTCCATTGCAAATGAATGGTTTGCAGAACACGGAAGACCTATTGCATGCGAAGTGTTTACCGACGAATGAGAAGTTTTGTCTTGTTTTCATACCTGCCACACTGGGTCCTCCCTTTAACTCGAGAACACCGACGTAATCGCCTTGAGTGGTGCAGACAACGGTCACTCTGGGATCAGGAATGGAACAGTATTGTCTTTAGTGACGAGTCTCGATTTTGTTTAGGCATGCACGATGGTCGTGCCAGGGTCAGAAGGCGACGTGGTGAAAGGAGGAATCCACAGTTTTTTGTTGAAAGAGATGTTCATCACAGTGTTGGAGTTATGGTTTGGGGAGCTATATCTTATGGTTCCAGGTCACCTTTAATCTTCATCAGAGGTAACATGAACGCGCAGCGTTATATCCACGAAGTTCTAGAACCCCATCTTTTACCCTATCTTGACACCCTGGCAGATCCAACTTTCCAACAAAATAATGCCTGACCACATGTTGCAAGAGTCACAATAGACTTCTTTCAACATAATGATGTCGCGTTGTTACCATGGCCACCAAGATCTCCCGACTTATCCCCAATTGAGCACGTGTGGGATATGATGGGTAGGAGATTGCTCAATTTGCAACGTCCTCCTCAGACTCTAGAAGCACTTCGAGAGGAGTTGGTGGTTGCCTGGAATGAGATACCACAGGAGGACATTGACCACCTAATCAGAAGCATGCCTAGGCGCGTTGGAGAATGCGTAGCACATCAGGGTGCATCCACACATTATTAAAGGTCAAAGGGCTTTAAAGCAGTGCAATCATTTTGAAATTTTTATCATTTACTTATTATGCTTCATTAAGTACTTATACAAAATTTTATTAAAATAAAACCATTTAAACTGGGTGTTCGGATTTATATGTCACTTAGTATATGTACACTGGTATTAACTGCTAGCTAAAATATGTTCCAGAGTACCTAAGCTGCTGGAAGGGAGATTAACGGACTAGCCTTTATTCCAATATATTGACACATTCCATACACCTCTTGAAAAGTATTTCAAACGCTCTCACATGCGTTGACCAAGATTATGTGCATTTTTTTCTTGCCAAACCTTGATCGAGACAAATATGACAGAAGAAACCCAATTTTTGTGCTTTAGACCTATACAATATATCAAAAAATCAATGTAGGGTTTTGGCAAATACAACTACAACATATGTAAACGTTAACAATAACCTATAATCCGTTACTTTTTATGATTGCCAACGTTAACGTTTACGTATACGGTAAATATGGAATATAATTTTTTGTAAAATAAAATCCCCACATAAATAATAACCTTATTAAGTAATTATTTGGTATATTTGTTTCAGATAATGCGAACTGTGTACTCGTACTATACATTATTGAATAGCATAAAATGAAGTTGTGACTGACTTGATACGTAATATTCTTTATGTCCATTTATAACTGGCGCATTCATTAACCGATCACGTTTTAGTAACCATCTGGGCACTGAGCTACAGCAATTATCGTATGTTCAAGGACAGTAAATAAATACTTCAACATTTGACTGTATGTCTTTTTTGTCTATATCCGAAGAAGAATCATCAGCGGGTATGTCCAAAGTATCCGCCTTTATGGGGAGTGCTTTGATACAAAACTAAGTACAGCAACCTATCTGATGTTGAATACTTATTGGCGTCATCCTTTGCTTACAATCTAATAGAGGGCGGCCTGTTATCATCATAGGCATTCAATCGATAACACCAGAGGCGCACTCAATCCAAATCGCCACACTTTTTCTAAAGGGCGTTGAACCTCAAAGTCGGTTTCGACATTTTTTCATTTTGTATAGGGTGGCTAACTAAAAATAGCACCTATACATCGTAAAAGCTTGCGGCAAAAAAATTTCTCACTAAGAGCCGTTTTACACACAAGAGAATTACTCCGAAAATTATGGTCATAATTATGCCGAAAATTTGCATGGAAAAAATATTGAAGACTTTCTCTATAACCTGTATGACACAAGCAAACAAAATTTCCTCGTAATTCATATGATACACGTGCGCATTAGAGTAATGTTTCCGAATGGACATAACCTTAACGGGTATGACGTCCAATCGAAAAGACAACAGACGTCGTTGATTTAAATTTATTTTTGAACTCGAGATTTCTGTTAATATTATAAAACTTTTCAATGCTTGGACTATCGCATCCAGCGCCTGACGCCGTAAATTTCTGTTTTTGCAATTGCGTGACTTCACCTTGTACAGGTTTGGCCATTTTTGGTACTCCTCCAATAACAGTGTAACTTCTTCCCGATTCCACGACATTATGAATAAACAATAACAATGAACGCTTCTTCGTACGACTGGAACAGGATCACACCCACAAATGTTAAGTGAGGTTATGTTGTAGGGGTGTTGACGTTGACATTTTATAATGACATGCACGGAAATAACCCTCTGCGCCGATTCTCGCGCATATTCTATAGAACGGGTTTTATATTTTTACCATGAAAATTTTCATAAGAATTCTTTTACGTGTAATACGGCAGCAAAAATTTTCGGCATAATTATGACCATAATTTTTGGAGTAATTCTCTTGTGTGTAAAACGGCTCGAAAACGACCAAGAGTAAAACCTAAAAAATATTTTCAAGTTTCTGAAATGGCCGCTAGGGAGCGTAACTGCAATCTTGAATGTAAAAAAATGCGTTTGTGAAATTTGCTATGTTAACCTAAAATTATTATTAATTATTATTATTATATAATAAATTGTACTGAAGTAATCAGTGGACGTACATCGATGATAAAATCAGGATGTCATGAATTTATATTATGATTTTGCGAAGTTAGGTTATTTTAGTTTTAAGTGATACCTTAATAATTATTTTGTGACATTAACACTAAAGACCAAAGTATTATTCGAAAACAACCTAACCTGTTTTAACATAACCTAACTATTCATCTTTCAAATATGATCGATCATGCAACATGAAAACATCATCTATCTTTGATACATGCAAATTAGTAATACAGTTAGTTTAGACAATAAAATTATGTTTATCTCTGTCTAAGAGCCGTTTTACACACAAGAGAATTACTCCGAAAATTATGGTTATAATTATGCCGAAAATTATTGCTGTCGTATTACACCTAAAAGAATTCTTGTGAAAATTTTCATGGTAAAAATATAAAACCCGTTCTATATAATATGCGCGAGAATCGGCGCAGAGGATTATTTCCGTCCATGTCATTATCAAATGTCAACGTCAACAACATAACCCCACTTAACATTTGTGGGTATGGTCCTGTTCGAGTCGTACTACGAAGAAGCGTTTATTGTTATTGTTTATTCATAATGTGGAATCAGGAAGAAGTTACACTGTTGTTGTAGGAGTACCAAAAATGGGCAAACCTGTTCAAGGTGAAGTCACCCAATTTCAAAAACAGAAATTTGCGGTGTCAGGTGCTGGATGCGATAGTCCAAGCATTGAGAAGTTTTATAATATTATACCAAGATCTCGATTTCAAAAATAAATTTAAATCAACGATGTCTGTTGTCTTTCCGATTATATTGGACGTCATACCCGTTAAGGTTATGTCCATTCGAAAATATTACTCTAATGCGCAGGCGTATCATATGAATTACTCGGAAATTTTGTTTGCTTGTGTCATACAGGTTGTAGAGAAAATCTTCATATTTTTTCCATGCAAATTTTCGGCATAATTATGACCATAATTTTCGGAGTAATTCTCTTGTGTGTAAAACGGCTCTATCATATTTGAAACTTCATCGAAAATATTGACAAATCGCTGTCGTTTGTCTTTACTACAGACTAAAATGATGATGTAATCGTTATTTCGACTATAGATTCACACCCTTAAATATTCGCATATCATTAATGAACACCCTGTACAAGATGAAACAGAATTTCACTGAATAGTATCAGGTTATCATTGATTATTCGCTGCCACACGTCATGATTATTTTATGGGACGCGGTATTGTAATCATTAGGTCTGTCAACGGTAAATATGGGAGGCGTTTTTATTGTATACGTATTTGTTCTTGTATTTTATGGGTCTAATAAACAGGGTAGGCTAAATTCCCCGAATTCAGTCGTGATATTATCGAGCAGATAATATACTTATTCTGCAATAAAGCTACACAGCTGTACATCTTACCGATAAAATGTCAACTTGCTGCGTACATATACTAAGTGACATATAAATCCGAACACCCAGTTTAAATGGTTTTATTTTAATAAAAGTTGGTGAATGTATTTATCTTACTGTAAATAACAAGTGAAAAAATGTTGGACATTCCAGTTTTTATACTGCTTTTTTTTAATTCACTAACGCTCTAAAAATGAATATTTCAGCCGCAGTCAAGAATCAACGTTGCCGGATTTTGGTTCTTGACATCCTTTACGATCGGTTACGATGCCTAGAGTACGGAGACCTGTACGATTTCGTCAACTTAGTGAGTTTGATAGGGGCCGTATAGTGGAACTTCGGGAAGCTGGACTTTCTCTTCGGGCAATTGCAGTTAGAGTGCAAAGAAGTGTAGACACTGTGGTTAGGTGTTGTCAAGCATGGCTTCGAGAAGACCGTACGCAAAGAGCAAGGGGCACTGGACGCCGCCGTAGAACAACAGACCGTGAAGATCGCCGCCTAAGATTATTGGCCTTAAGAGACCGTTTCTCCACTACCAGGTCCATTGCAAATGAATGGTTTGCAGAACACGGAAGACCTATTGGCATGCGAAGTGTTTACTGACGAATGAGAAGTTTTGGCTTGTTATATGTACATATATTATATAGATATATAGCATAAATACATACTTTAAAAATGTGGCGAGTTTCTGTTTCATTTTTTTCATGATTATAATACCTCATTTCCTCATGATTATATACCCCGTTATTTATACTCTATACTTACATACTCTCTTTTAAACGGACACCTCCCATAAGAGGACAAAAGTTACGGAACCGTGAGTGTCCGCTTATGGGAGCTTTCACTGTACCTCAAAAACGGTTAACTTCTGGATAGGGCATTATAGGACAAAATCGGTTGCTTTTGACTTAATCTATCACCCCTTAACATACGTGACATTACAAGTCACCCTGTATATCTGATCAGACTTCCAAGTCGCTTGTGTAAGTCTTGTCCACCCGCTTTTATTATTTCTGCTGTGATTCCATTTTCCCCTGGACTCTTATTGTGTTTTAATCTTCCTATTGTTTCCTCTATTTCCAGATCCGTTGGTTCGTGTATTTGTCCCTGATCGTCATCTTCGATTAGTGGTGCTGCTTCCGTGTCCATTTCCTCTTCGTCTGATAGCTTTAACTGTTCCTCAAAATGTTCGGCCCACCTCTCTAATTTTCCTGGCGTGTCACCAATTAATGACCCATCTTTACCTTTATAAAAGCAAGAAGACCTTTAACTACCCATGTTGCTTCTTCCTACATCCTGGTAAAAGATCTAAGTTCTTAGTATTCGATTAATATTTTGTGCCAACTTTTAGGACATATGTACGTTATTAGGTTGGATATCTTTAGGAGAATACCCTAATCAATGCTACGACTACATTTATCAAATAATAATCATTGGAAATGAAATATTTAGAGATGAGATAATCTATGAAGTTAGAAGGTTGTATATCGATTCTGCCAACAGCGACGTTATCCTAGTGAATATTTTATAAGACTGGTAGAATTAAATGATTTACATAGCTTATTATTTTTTCTGAAAGTAATATTACAAGGAATGGAAATTATACATCAGTGTCTATAAAAATGAAACAAAAAACTGTGTTATCTCTATAAGCCTTATACAGATATATGAGAAATAACCTGAAAAATTTGCTAGCTTTCTTCAAACAATGAGTTGGTTATGTAAATTGTTTCATAGAGCATTGATTAACTATTCCACCTGTCTCAAAAAAAGTTTGAAAAGCACATTTTTTCATTTATGGGGGTTTTCGAGGTACAGCGGGTATTACTAGTCCCTGTTAGACAATAACCCTAGAAAATCCCAGTCCCGAAAGTCCCAGATTTCACTGGAATTTGAAACAGACGTCACCTTCGGTAGTAAGTCTAAGAAAATTGTTTTTTATAACAAATAATAATAATAATAATAATAAGTTTATTCACGTAACATACAAATAGAACTAACACTAACATAGGTCAACTGAATTTACCCACAGAAGAATAAATTCTTGTGCGTGGATGGAGGTGATGCTGCCAGAAATGGATGTGTGCGATCAATAAACAAACTACAAGATTGAACTGACGTGTCCAATGATTTTTGTATTGCCTTTTTTTTATTGCCTTACTAGAAAACTCTGTCGGGTATATGATGGCGTTTACTAGAACTTTACAACTTGTTGTCTGCCTTCTTTTCTACAAACTTCACCAAATCGAGACGCTGTCGACCTTATCCTCCGCTGAAGACGCCACAAAGTACAGTCCTGTGATTTGGTGACTTGTTAGATCTGCAAAATCTCGTCGTCACTTTTTCTAAGTTTCCCTAAAACTTCTTGCTTAGCAAACTCCAAATCAATGTCGTTCATGTCAGGTTTTTGAGAGAATTCGCCATAAAACTATTCATTTTCTTTGGAATTGCTATCCGAATTGTTAGTTATTTTTATATCAGCTTTTTTTGGTTTGAGTTTCTTTTCAAGATTCTTGCGTTTGAGTCTTTGTTCCATCTTAGTGATAAGCGAGGTTGGACTAAGCTTAGAACACAAATTTATTTGGACCACATAGACAGGTCGCTCGGTATTGTGGCTCACTACATCTGCAGCACATCTTCCATGGTATCACCTCTTCTTGCAATAATTTATTCGTTTACCCCAATGTATTTTGCGATTATAGAGTGGAACTGCTCCACACTATTGTCCTCATCGTGAATTAAACTCACTGCAGTCGTAATTGAAACTGTCGCATATGACCTTTTAATGTCCATTATAAACCTTGATAAAAAAGGCACTCAAGAACAACAAGAGTACAGCACAACAATTCAACAACACAATATCGACGAACAGTAACAAGGGTAGAACAATACTAAATGATCACTTGCTGAGTACCAAAATAGGAAACGATTTACAGGCTAGATAGCTAATCAAAATCCGACTCTGTTGTTATAAAAATGTACCTCAGTACGCACCCGCAGTCATCCTTTCTTCTTTTAAAGTAGCGCCGACGACAGTCTAAGGCCAGCCCACCCTCGTTTCCTTTTCACCCCCCCGTTACCTTAGCAGATGGTGTTCGTGATTGTAGGAGCCCCGTTAAAGCTACAAATTATTTTTGCATTGAAAAACTTTATTAACTTTCGCTACGTACTAAATATACTAAGTGTCATATAAATCCGAACACCCAGTTTAAATGGTTTTATTTTAATAAAAGTTGGTGAATGTATTTATCTTACTGTAAATGACAAGTGAAAAAATTTTCAGCCTTATCAGTTGGACATTCCGGTTTTTATACTGCTTTTTTTTAATTCACTAACGCTCTAAAAATGAATATTTCAGCCGCAGTAAAGAATCAACGTTGGCGGATTTTGGTTCTTGACATCCTTTACGATCGGTTACGATGCCTAGAGTACGGAGACCTGTACGATTTCGTCAACTTAGTGAGTTTGATAGGGGCCGTATAGTGGGACTTCGGGAAGCTGGACTTTTTTTTCGGGCAATTGCAGTTAGAGTGCAAAGAAGTGTAGACACTGTGGTTAGGTACTGTCAGGCATGGCTTCGAGAAGGCCGTACTCAAAGAGAAAGGGGCACTGGACGCCGCCGTAGAACAACAGACCGTGAAGATCGCCGCCTAAGATTATTGGCCTTAAGGGACCGTTTCTCCACTACCAGGTCCATTGCAAATGAATGGTTTGCAGAACACGGAAGACCTATTGGCATGCGAAGTGTTTACCGACGAATGAGAAGTTTTGGCTTGTTTTCATACCGGCCACACTGGGTCCTCCCTTTAATTCGAGAACACCGACGTAATCGCCTTGAGTGGTGCAGACAACGGTCACTCTGGGATCAGGAATGGAACAGTATTGTCTTTAGTGACGAGTCTCGATTTTGTTTAGGCATGCACGATGGTCGTGCCAGGGTTAGAAGGCGACGTGGTGAAAGGAGGAATCCACAGTTTTTTGTTGAAAGGCATGTTCATCACACTGTTGGAGTTATGGTTTGGGGTGCTATAGCTTATGGTTCCAGGTCACCTTTAATCTTCATCAGCGTTATATCCACGAAGTTCTAGAATCCCATCTTTTACCCTATCTTGACACCCTGGCAGATCCAACTTTCCAACAAGATAATGCCCGGCCACATGTTGCAAGAGTCACAATAGACTTCTTTCAACATAATGATGTCACATTGTTACCATGGCCACCAAGATCTCCCGACTTATCCCCAATTGAGCACGTGTGGGATATGATGGGTAGGAGATTGCTCAATTTGCAACGTCCTACTCAGACTCTAGAAGCACTTCGAGAGGAGTTGGTGGTTGCCTGGAATGAGATACCACAGCAGGACATTGACCACCTGATCAGAAGCATGCCTAGGCGCGTTGGAGAATGCGTAGTACATCAGGGTGCATCCACACATTATTAAAGGTCAAAGGACTTTAAAGCAGTGCAATCATTTTGAAATTTTTATCATTTACTTATTATGCTTCATTAAGTACTTATACAAAATTTTATTAAAATAAAACCATTTAAACTGGGTGTTCGGATTTATATGTCACTTAGTATATCAGTGAAGTATCTGAAGCGGTTCTGAAAATATTAATTAACTTCCATTTTTTTCCTAAAACTTCAACACCATGAGTTTTTGTAAGGAAACATTTTTGGACCATAGTTTATGAAGCAAACTAACATTCATTTTTCATATAGATTCACACCCTTAAATATTCTCATATCATTAAGGAACACCCTGTATAATAACTGGCTTAAAAGATAATCATAAGTCTAGGAGACGTATGTAAAATAATTGAGATTTAACATTCTGTTTTCTGGGGTAAATTGCAATTTCAAATAACTGTTTAAATGCTAGTTCCAGAATTAAGACAACATTTTATGAAGTTAAGTTTATACTAGTACTTATCGGACCGCCATCGTATAGTAGGTACTTTTCCTTCTTGGTTTGCCAACTGTTCGACTCCCGAAGAACGTCTTATGTAGAATATTTAGAAACTCCAGGACACTAAGTTTCAGTAAATATACTAAGTGACATATAAATCCGAACACCCAGTTTAAATGGTTTTATTTTAATAAAATTTTGTATAAGTACTTAATGAAGCATAATAAGTAAATGATAAAATTTTCAAAGTGATTGCACTGATTTAAAGCCCTTTGACCTTTAATAATGCGTGGATGCACCCTGATGTGCTACGCATTCTCCAACGCGCCTAGGCATGCTTCTGATCAGGTGGTCAATGTCCTCCTGTGGTATCTCATTCCAGGCAACCACCAACTCCTCTCGAAGTGCTTCTAGAGTCTGAGGAGGACGTTGCAAATTGAGCAATCTCCTACCCATCATATCCCACACGTGCTCAATTGGGGATAAGTCGGAAGATCTTGGTGGCCATGGTAACAATGTGACATCATTATGTTGAAAGAAGTCTAGTGTGACTCTTGCAATATGTGGTCGGGCATTATCTTGTTGGAAAGTTGGATCTGCCAGGGTGTCAAGATAGGGTAAAAGATGGGGTTCTAGAACTTCGTGGATATAACGCTGCGCGGTCATGTTACCTCTGATGAAGATTAAAGGTGACCTGGAACCATAAGCTATAGCACCCCAAACCATACCTCCAACAGTGTGATGAACATGCCTTTCAACAAAAAACTGTGGATTCCTCCTTTCACCACGTCGCCTTCTAACCCTGGCACGACCATCGTGCATGCCTAAACAAAATCGAGACTCATCACTAAAGACAATACTGTTCCATTCCTGATCCCAGAGTGACCGTTTTCTGCACCACTCAAGGCAATTGCGTCGGTGTTCTCGAGTTAAAGGGAGGACCCAGTGTGGCCGGTATGAAAACAAGCCAAAACTTCTCATTCGTCGGTAAACACTTCGCATGCCAATAGGTCTTCCGTGTTCTGCAAACCATTCATTTGCAATGGACCTGGTAGTGGAGAAACGGGACCTTAAGGTCAATTATCTTAGGCGGCGATCTTCACGGTCTGTTGTTCTACGGCGGCGTCCAGTGCCCCTTGCTCTTTGCGTACGGCCTTCTCGAAGCCATGCCTGACAACACCTAACCACAGTGTCTACACTTCTTTGCACTCTAACTGCAATTGCCCGAAAAGAAAGTCCAGCTTCCAGAAGTCCCACTATACGGCCCCTACCAAACTCACTAAGTTGACGAAATCGTACAGGTCTCCGTACTCTAGGCATCGTAACCGATCGTAAAGGATGTCAAGAACCAAAATCCGCCAACGTTGATTCTTTACTGCGGCTGAAATATTCATTTTTAGAGCGTTCCTGAATTAAAAAAAAGCAGTATAAAAACCGGAATGTCCAACTGATAAGGCTGAAAATCTTTTCACTTGTTATTTACAGTAAGATAAATACATTCACCAACTTTTATTAAAATAAAACCATTTAAACTGGGTGTTCGGATTTATATGTCACTTAGTATACGCATTTCTCTTCTGGTATAACAGTTTTCTTTCGATAAATGGTAGAAAGTGATGGTTAGTTGCCGAGATTCGTGTTGACCCAAGAGAAAAGGGTGCAAAATCCCAGCCCGTATCGACAGCGTAAATGTCATGGCATTAAGAAAGGTGTGGGGCGAAGCCGCTGTCACACTTTCGAACACCCACCGATGCTTTGACCCAAATTCAAGCGCCTCCGAATGAGGGTGACGAATACGAGTGGCATACGCAAAATTCAAAATAGTTGCGTATTCGCTTTTTTATTCATCCTGGAAATTACGTATGCAAATTTGTTGTATTTCAAATGAGAGAGCGATAGGAAAAGCAAAATGCCTGGTTGATGAAGTATATTAAAACTAACACAGATGAGAAAATATGGTACATACAGGAATATATATGAATCGTAAAAAAGTTATTACATTTCACATTAATTTTATTTCCAGTCATTTAAATTTTATAGAAATTTATTTTACGAGGTCAAGTAGAAAATACAAATCAACGCGTAGATGTGAGGCAGCGCGAAAATGTTTTGTATTCGATGTGTCATTCCTAATTTGTAGGTAATAGGTTTTCTATTTTTTAATTATTTAGTAAAATTGACACGAGTTTATCGATGCCAGGTCACCGAGCTGATCAGAGTAGGATCCATATCAGTCGTTCAACCTGAAATAAAGGAAGACAGGGAGAATTCTCAGGTGTTGAACTGTCTTAGTTTCACGTCGAAAATGTTCCCTGTGAGGGTATCTTTAAACCTATAGCTGGTGCTGTAGCCTGTAGGCAACATCATCTTTAAACCTCAATTTCTCGTCCTCCCTGCTCTAACGGACTGATTGGGCAGTGTTGCGCGTAAGCTACATTATTCATTAACGGAAATAATATGAGCTCTGTTTATAAAACGTTGAGTCAAAATTTTCAATATGGTTGCCGCGTAACGGTGTTTGGTGCACGTATGAATCTGTAGTTGGGATTTTAGTTGCAAATGGTAAGTAACCATTTGCTCTTGTGTTCTATTAGCCTTGGTTGGTATAAAATAAGATTGAGTCTTTATGTTTATGATTATTTTTAAGCGATAGATCAGAAAATAAGGCAGGAAAATGACTTTGTTTAGTATGTATCTCTCAAGCAACTTTGCCAGAATAATTACGTTTTCTTTTTCAGTCTTCCGATCTGGATAATTTTCCAACCATAAGCACTACATGTTTTTTCGGCAAAAAGAAGGCACCGATCGTAATTCCCATAGATCCGCATATTTCCGATGTCTCAGACGACGATTTCAAATATTTCCCAAACAAATGAGCTTAACGATGAAGAAGAAGTGCCTTCAGGACTTGACATGCTGGTTCCAGAAAGTAATTCTGAATTCGAAGAAAGTGAAGATGAAACTGAGCCGCCACCACCACAAAGACGAAAAACTGAAACATATTCTTAGATTGAAGCTGACATAGTTGCTGCTAACATACCTTAACCAGACTTTCCTGAACCTGACAACATTGCAGTTCCCATTGAGTATTTTACAAAGTTTTTTTCATTTGATCTAATGGATAAAATAGTCTATCAGACAAATCTTTATAGTACTCAGCAACTTGGGCGATGTATTGATACAAATCCGTCAGAAATAACGGATTTTCTATCTATACTCTTGATTATAGGTGTAATAAAACTCTGCATAGAAGATTTTTGGGCAGCTAGTACAAGAGGCCAATATAATGCCTCTGAAGGGTTTCATGAAACTAAGACTGTTTATCCATTTCAATAATACTAACATAACAGACCAGACAAAGGATCGATATTTCAAAATTAGACCCTTATTAGAGATTGTACGCAAGAACTGTTATAAACTCCAGTTTGAAAATCAATACTCAATTGATGAAACAATGGTGTCTTACAAAGGCACATATGCGGACAACTTGAAGCAGTATATCCAAAATAATCCCCACAAATGGGGGTTTAAATTTTTTATTCGTGCTGGGGTTTTTGGTTATATTGCCGACTTCATATCCTATCAGGGAGCTGCGCCAGTTGAAATGCTTAGAGGATCTGCGAATGAGTTAGATGATTATGAAGTAAATTTAGGTGTAGGTGCTAGCGCCGTCATTTCTCTGTGCAAAGCCCTAAGCGAACCGAAAAACACTGTTATATTCTGTGATAATTGGTTTTCAAGTGTAAAATTATTTATTTATCTGAAAGACCGATTCGGGATACTTCGTTTAGGAACTATAAGGTCTAACAGAATAGCTGGATGTCAACTTGAAACCGATAAAGTGCTTCAAAAAAGGGGAAGAGGTTCCTACGTTTATAAAGCAGATACCGACAAAGGTATAATAGTAGTAAAATGGGCTGTCAATAAATGTGTTCTATTAGCAAGTACATTATGTGGCCTAAATCCCGTAAAATCGATAAAAAGATATTCGAAAGTGGAAAAGAAAAAAATTACCATCCCTTGTCCATCCGTTATAACGCAATACAATAAGCACATGGGTGGTGTCGATAAGGCCAATTCATTACTTGGTCTGTATCGAAGTCCAAGCAGATCGAAAAGATGGTACTTCCCAATTTTCACATGGGTTCTTGATATGTCAGTGATCAACGCCTGGCTTCTGTACAGAAAGGACTGCAACACAGCACGTGTAACGTCAAAACCGCTAAAGGAGTTCCGTATGGAATTAGCCAAATCGTTGGCCAACGCAGGAAGACAAAGTTCTCGTGGCGGACCATCCATTTCCTCGACTAATAAAACCCCTGCGAAAATAATATCAAACCCTATACTGCCGAAACCTGATATCACCACCCAAAAAGATGGTATAGGTCATTGGCCAACTTATGGTACAAAAGGTAGATGCATACAAAAATCTTTTGTACCAAGTGCAATCTTAGGCTTTGTTTCACCCCAAATAAGAATTGTTTCTACCTTTTCCATTCCACTTAGATTTAGCTGTTTCATCACATTGTACTTTGTGGAACTAGAAATATATATTTTGTTTATTTCTTGATATTCGTTTTATAAATAAATGATTTGAAATGTATAGTTGTATTTCCATATAAACCAGTGCAATTAGGTTTACCTTTATCGGTCAATGTTGCTTGCAAGTAACAATAGAACCTATACTTTATCTCGCAATGTTGCTTGCAAGCAACTAACTCTAAAGTCATTTTCGCAGGTTATTTTTCAACTTTTATAATATCTTATGTCATCTATAAGTCATAACTGATAACCTATGTCAATATTAGATTTTTTGAATAAGGTGTCGCGCAAAGGCAGATACAGGATTAAATATTGGCGGTATTGCTTTCAATAAATATTAGAAAAGTTTTTAAAAATCCCGAAAATAAACGTTTACTTCCAAAAAATTCCTCTAAAATTTAGGTTCCAAAAAAATTCCTCCACGATCCAAAAATGAACGTGTTCCGTCTATTGGCGACACTGATATGAACGCTGAACTCTTGGTCGGAAAGGCTAACTTGAAATGTGCCAAACACTGATCAACAGCCAAAAAATATCCTAAATAAAATCAACAAAATATTACTATTTTTAATGTGCTAAAACCGGAATGAAACTTATTTTTTCAATATTAGTTCAAGTTTTAGAGATACGGTAATTATATGTGTTCCTGCTGTGACAGTGTTAATATACTGTAATTCACAAGAATGCACGTGCTACATTTTTATATTCGGCAAGGAAAGATGATGTAATCGGCATGATTGTGTTACGTTATACATAGGTACGTGTACATTATATTGTTTTATATTAGCCATTTTTTCCTCAGTTGGCTGACAGCGTTCATGCAAGATGTCTCGAAAGTGTGTAAACAATCCAGATCAGTTTTGTTACGTGTGTGGCGTCTCAGAGACGGTCTATTTCTCCACTAATAACAAAGGCCTATCAGCTTTATTTCGGTTGTAAACTAGGTGATCAAGACAAACAGTGGGCACCCCACATCTGCTGTAATACATGTGCTTCAAGTCTGAGGAGCTGGTTAAATGGCAAAAAACGGTCTATGCGCTTTGCTGTCCCAATGGTTTGGAGAGAGCCTACAAATCATATTAATGATTGTTACTTTTGCATGGTACCTTGTGTTGGACAAACCACACGTATGTCCAAGAAAAAAAAATCGGTTATTAACTACCCAAACATACCATCTGCGATGAGACCTGTGCCTCACAGTGACGAAAATCCTATTCCAAAACCCCCAGAATCCTACACTTGCGAATCAGAAAACGAATCAGATCATGGCGATCGAGTGATTCGTCAGGAAGAAGATATGCCATCAACGTCAAGAGATCCTGATTTTATACCGAGCACGTCATGCCACCAACCGCACAAAATAACACAGTCAGAATTAAATGATCTTGTAAGAGATTTAGAACTTCCAAAATGTAAGGCAGAGTTACTTGGATCAAGACTGCAGCAGTGGAACTTGTTAGAAGACGATGTTTCGGTATGTGTTTTTCGTAAACGCCACAAAGACTTAGAACCATTTTTCAATATGGAGAATAACTTGGTTTTCTGCAGTAACATTAACGGCTTACTGGCGGCTTTAAATATAAACTATAACCCAGAAGAATGGAGATTGTTTATAGACAGTTGAACATTGAGTTTAAAGGCAGTGTTATTGCATATTGGAAATATTTTACCATCTCTTCCTGTAGGGTATGCGGTTCACATGAAAGAATCATATGACAATATGAAGTAACTATTGACATGCATAAAATACGATGAGCACCAATGGCATATTTGTGGCGATTTGAAAGTTGTTGCACTTTTACTTGGGCTGCAACTAGGCTACACAAAGTTTTGCTGTTTTTTTGTGATGACAGTCGTGCAAAGGCTCTTCATTACACCAGACAAAACTGGCCTGTTCGCCAATTCCTAGAGCCAGGTCAAAAAAATTTACAGCATATGCCATTAGTAGATTCGAAAAAAATTTTATTACCACCACTGCATATCAAGTTGGGCCTAATGAAAAACTTTGTCAAGGCATTAGATAGAGATGGGTCAGCTTTTCAATACCTGCGTCAGAAATTTCCAAGACTAAGTGAGGCAAAGGTTAAAGAAGGTATTTTTGTTGGGCCACAGATTCGAAATATTTTGAAAGATACACAGTTTGAAAACACTTTAACAGGTATTGAAAAAACTGCTTGGAATGATTTCCGTTTGGTGGTCACTAATTTCTTGGGAAATAGAAAAGCTGACAACTATAAAACCCTTGTCAAAAATATGCTGTCATCGTATCAAAAGATGGGCTGTAATATGTCTCTTAAGATACATTTCCTACACTCACACCTGGACTTTTTTCCTGACAATTACGGAGCCGTAAGTGATGATCACGGCGAACGTTTTCATCAGGATATTTCAACAATGGAAAAAAGGTACCAGGGAAAGTGGAATCCTTCCATGCTTGCAGACTACTGTTGGACTCTTGGTAGAGATGCTCCAGAAACGATCCATAAAAGAACAGCAAAAAGACAGCGCATATAGTGATTCTTATAAGTATATGAATCTTGTTACTTTTTTTAATATATCCCTAAAAATAAAAGTTTTATTTCTAAACCGCAACTAATTTTTTTATTTCATTGTCATTTTTGGATTCAGCGCCCCAAAATTAACAAAAAAGATAATCAAATATAAAGACTAGAAAACTTGAGATGTTCTTTTAGAAGATTACAATTGTTTGTTATTTTTGAATAAAATGTTTAACCTTTCCAAATTCGAAAAGTAGCATTTAAACAGTTAATTGGAATTGTAATGTACGTCAGAAAATAAATGGTTCGAATGAAAAATTTTAATTATTTTACATACGCCTCTTAGAATTACGGTTACCTTTCACGCCAATTATTAAATCACAGGGTTAAACAAAATCAGAGGGCGTCCAAGAAAAGTGATTATCGAAAGCAAAATCGGAATGGGAAATTTCTTCCACGAATGCGAGCCTAAACTGAATCACAGCCGACGTCAACTACGAGCCGTGAACAAAGAAATCTGGCAACGTAGGTGGTAGTGTTACTCCCGCCGCTGCTTGCTGCATCTACGCAACTCGTGCTTAAAACGCTGAGAAAACATAACCTTTTCAATTTGTGATTTTGGAATCCCAGAGGCTGTAATTAAGAGATAAGCTTGTTTTCTAAGCTTCAAAGTGTGTGTATGTGTTCAAAGTGATCGGTGACTATAATATATGAGAAATAGACTCCAGTTGTAGTGCTTCTGTGCTTTAAAAATAAACTAAGAAGTGTGACTGTGGCTGTTCGCGCCTCAGGACGCTAAGGATTTCAACTATTGAAAACGTGCAAATTCAGGTTGTATTTTTCTTTTTTCATTTATCAAGTATTTGACGCAGATAATATGCCTCGTTGTTGCTGTGTTCCTTTATGCAATGCAAACTATAATTCTGCTTTGAAAACAGAAAGCTATGTTTCAACTTTTCGCTTCCCAAGTACCGAAAGTCTGAAAAACAAATGGCTTATGGCAATTCCTTGAAAAAATTGGACACCTTCAAAATATTCAGCTGTGTGCAGTCGTCATTTTAGAGAATCGGATATCATCAGGACAGAAAATATAGTTTTGGCGGATGGAACAGTCCAAAATAATATACCTTTGAAATATCCAAAATTGAAAGAAAATGCTGTTCCCTCCATTTTCCCAAACTTGCCATCATATCTTTCAAAAACTGAAGCACCCAAAAGAACTGACCCAATGCAAAGAAAACAAAAATTAATTGAGAAACATGAAAAAGCTATCGAGAATTTCGATGATATGGATAAGATCAAAGATAAATTTAGTTCAAAAATGTGGATTTGAAGTTATTTGTGTTGTTACTGATAATCACCGAATTAATAGAGCAATGTTCAGGAAATTAGCAAAGGATTCATCAGAAAATTATTCTATTCCAAATCCACATAATCCTGATAAGAACATATATTCAACTTATGATGTTGTGCATATTTTCAAGAGTATCAGAAATAATTGAATTAATTTAAAAAACCTATACAAAACTTTTGTATATCCTAATTTTGACAATAATGATATTATTCAGTATGCTAAATTTGAAAACATTCGTGCTGTATATCAATTGGAAAAAGAAGCTGTAGTTAAGAAAGCATATAAATTAAATTATAAAACATTGCATCCAAATTCATTTGAAAGGCAAAATGTAAATTTTGTAGATAATTTATTCCATCACTCAACAATAGCTGCTATGAAAGAATTAAAGTTTAATGATGCTGCACTCTTTTTGGAAATAATCAGGTATTGGTGGGATATTGTCAGTAATACAAGTGTAATAAAAGGAGAATTGAAGCGAAACGAATTTTGTAAGCCTATTACCAATAAATATGATTATAGAGTACAATTTTTAAAAAAATTCCTGATATGGTTAGAAAAATGGCATAATCTAGAGAATAATAATGGACACCTGTCACCAGAAACGTATACAGCTCTATATCAAAGCACGCTGACTCTTCTTAATATAATTGAATATTCATTTAATCAATTTGACATTGAGTATGTATTGCCTGGAAAATTCACCACTGATAATTTAGAAAAACGATTTGGCAATTATAGACTTTTATGTGGCTGCAATTACAATGTGTCATATGATGAAATTTTAAATGCTGAAAAGAAAATTCGGCTGAAGCATATTTTCAATGAAAAGAAATCGTCACTTTCTTTAGCAGAAATTAAAACAAGGTTCCAAAACTGCTTAGAAACTCAAGAAAATTTTGATTTCTTGGATACCAAACAAAATCCTGAAGTTTTGGATATATTCAATGAAGTATTTGAGACAAATTACATAGCCAATTGTGACATAGAGGATAGTACTAAGACTTATATATCTGGATATGCTTCACACGCTATCTCTAAAAACCTAAACTGCGAGATATGCAAATCGCTAATAGTTAAAGAAAAAGGTTCATTAACAACAAATGTTTATTTTGATCATTTGCAAAGAGGAGGACTGTCAATTCCAACCCGTTATGTACCAATCATATTCTACCATACGTATGCCATTTTTGAATCTATTATTAATGTAGATAGATTGGAAATTTTCTTCTTGAAAAGCAATAATCAAAAATTTATTTTGTGGCAGTTAACCTTGCTCAGCATTCAGTCTGACTTTATATACAGTGAATTTTCTTTAACTTGCATCTGTGGCCGCAATTATGCAGATATTTTATCTAACATATTTTTTAAAACATAATTTTGAATGATTATGTAAAATTGAAAAATAACAGTAAAACTGAAAGTAAATGTATTAAAAACAAACAGGTAACTCCACAATTCCCAGCTGGGCCTGTTGGAACACTGTGTGCTGACACCAAAAAACGTAAACTAAATACTTTTAATTAGGTTAACTGCATTAGCGACTCATATATATCACGATTATTTCGTATTTTTAAATTTTTTAGAGCTATTTCATATTCAGACGATTTTTATCGAATCGAACTGACCTCTTTTCCAAAATTAAATTTAGTTCTTGAACGTTACACGAGACGGAGCACACAGCCGCTGGCGGCCGACGTTCACAGGTAGCACTACCATGCCGTCCGAGCGCGGTGTTGCCTTTCTTTCATCACGGCTCGTACTTGACGTCGGCTGTGACTGAATCCAAATTCAAGATGAGATGTAAATAATAACAGTTAGCGCGTGATCTCTCGGTAACAGGTGGGCACAACGCCTCTTATTGGTCAATTCGCCATTAAATTTCAAGCGGCCGCCTGGCGGAATAATGCGCGGGGCAGGGGCAGGGCAGGCAGAGTTGCACTCAGGCCACCGTCCGTCGCGTGTATCACTGCGTGCTCGTGTTTTCGTATTCACCTTGCTTGGTTGTTGCTGCTGATGTTGTTAAGTGTATTTGAGTAATTTGTTAAGTTTCTGTTTCTGTTAAATACTGTCATCTTTGTTTTACAACACGTTGGTGGTAGTTCATCATTCGGAGGTAGCCCTGAATGCGGCCCTGTGCGCCGTTCTTGCTTTTGGCAATCACGCTTCCATTCTATCTTGGGTGTAAATACCCTATAAGTAAAAACATTATTTTCAATGTTTAACATAAACTCTTGAATCCAACCTTCATGCGGGTTCACATCTACTCGTTATTCACCTTTTTGTGTATACGAGGGTTGTCGCCAAAGTAAGGGCCATCCGACAGCCACGCGCAATGAAGTCTTTCACCGCCAGGTGCAAAATTCGTGCTGTCAACTTTTGCACTCAAAAACGTTGCCGCCCATAGAAAACCAACGTCAATTGAAGAGAGTGCTCTGACAGCGTACGGACATCCACGATGAGCAGCGAAGCAGGAGGCCGCAGATCTCCGAGGAAGTTGTGGCGAGGATTGAGCAAATCAAAGCATAAAACCACCACAACAATGCGCATTCTCATGTTTCACAACAACTGAAGGACTTAGTCGAGGGATTCGGCTAGGAAATCATTGTCCAATGAGCACCTATACTACAACTATTTAAAACTGTAATGACTCATACGCGTGATCAACACGTGATCAGAGCTCGATCCCGGCTTCCTTCCAGTACAGCCGTATCGCGTACGACATATGTCGTTTCGGTGGCTTTGCGGTGGTCAACAGCACAGACAGAGATGGAAATAATGGCTGATTGTTCTCCGCCGGTAGAACCAATGAAATCAAAGACGCGCCTCGACCGGCAGACTCATAGGCATCGGCAACCCATTGGAACGTGTTTCGTTGAGCGATCGCATATTGTGTGTTTTTATAAGAGTTGTTGTGTGATTGTTATTGTTGCGGTTTCTGTGGTTACTGTTTTGGTTATACTTAACCATGGATAGTACAAATGGCACGAGTGGAAGTACTGAAAGCCAGGGAACAAGTAGACGGCTTCGTAAAGCACTGAAGAATTGTATGAAAAAATTAAACAGCACAAACCTGCGAACATTAGTTACGTGACTGATGAGATGGCCCGTCAATGTGGTGTCACTGTGCTGCGGTTACCGCCCTACCACTGTGAACTGAACCCAATAGAGCTCATCTGGGCTCAAGTGAAGGGTTATATTGCGCGCCATAACACAACCTTCAAATTACCAGACGTTAAGGTTTTACTTGAGACTTCCATACAGCTAGTAACGCCCGAAGCTTGGCAGAATGCTATCCGTCATGTTATGAAGGAAGAAACAAAAATGTGGCAGCTTGACCACCACATCGACACCATCATAGAGCCAGTTATGTCAATTTCAACGAGGAAAGCGATAGCGACAGTTTATTACTGTCAGATGTAAGTGGAAGCGACGATGAATAAAGGTAATTCCCAAATTTTTGACTTACAGTATGTTTCAAACCACTCTTTATTAAGCATGTGACAAATCTAGTTCACCCATGTTAAACATTCATACCCCGCCTATGAACAGAAGACTACTGGTAGTTAAGTGATGTTCACGTGAACATCGATGAGTCATTACAGTTTTAGATAGTTATAGTATAGGCGGTCAACGGTTCGAGACGAAGCAGTTACCAAAAATATGCGTAGAAAAGAATAACAACTATGGAGAAAGATATCCTCAAGATAAACGTTTCCAACGGTGAATTTGTTTTTTCAATTAAAAATTCCATGTGCTTGGAACACCATTCGTGTTTTCAAAAAGATGCTCTTTCCACGTGGACCAAATTTCGAAGCATGTTATTATAATAATTCTTCCGAAACAAGGCCACTATTTTTTGCAGAGCACTCGTAATATCTAGTTTAAGGTGCGTCATAGACAATCGCGAGGGCGGATTTATTACATTGTAACGGCAGGCTATAAAACCGGGTAAATGAAGCTAGTTTGTCAACCGATTAGAAGGAAATTGAAAGACTTTTAACTTATCTGGTAAATATCTGAACATAGTGATCGATCGTACAATGAACTCTTTAAAATTTTACACCGAAGGTGGATTTAGAACTCAATAATACCCCGCACCAGTATCTAGCATAAAAAATATAGTGTTGCCGAGGGGGACAACTTTTTAAACAATACAATATAGTACAATGAAATATATTACAAAGTGTTGGCGATATATACATTGGTTTTATACATTAGACTAAAATAAATCATGTATAGTTTTTCTTATGTGGTATCTAGATAACTTAATATCCATATGCACCACTCTTAAATAATGTGTAATGTAACATTTTTATAATAAAATAGTAAAATAAATAAAACAAAATAAATCCAGGTCAAATAATTACACTGGACAACAAATTTTAGTTTTTTAATTGTATCTTGTGGGAAAAGTGCACTTCTTTGTTAATTTTGGGGCGCTGAATCCAAAAATGACAATAAAAATAAAAAAATTTGTTGCGGTTTAGAAAAAAAACTTTTTATTTTTAAGGATATATTAAAAAAAGTAACAAGATTCATATACTTATAAGAATTACTATATGCGCTGTCTTTTTGCTGTTCTTTTATGGACCCTACCAAGAGTCCAACAGTAGTCTGCAAGCATGGAAGGATTCCACTTTCCCTGGTACCTTTTTTCCATTGTTGAAATATCCTGATGAAAACGTTCGCCGTGCTCATCACTTACGGCTCCGCAATTGTCACGAAAAAAGTCCAGGTGTGAGTGTAGGAAATGTATCTTAAGAGACATATTACAGCCCATCTTTTGATACGATGACAGCATATTTTTGACAAGGGTTTTATAGTTGTCAGCTTTTCTATTTCCCAAGAAATTAGTGACCACCAGATGGAAATCATTCCAAGCAGTTTTTTCAATACCTGTTAAAGTGTTTTCAAACTGTGTATCTTTCAAAATATTTCGAATCTGTGGTCCAACAAAAATATCTTCTTTAACCTTTGCCTCACTTAGTCTTGGAAATTTCTGACGCAGGTATTGAAAAGCTGACCCATCTCTATCTAATGCCTTGACAAAGTTTTTCATTAGGCCCAACTTGATATGCAGTGGTGGTAATTTTTTTTTTTTTTGAATCTACTAATGGCATATGCTGTACATTTTTTTGACCTGGCTCTAGGAATTGATGAACAGGCCAGTTTTGTCTGGTGTAATGAAGTGCCTTTGCCCGACTGTCCCATTCACACAAAAAACAGCAAAACTTTGTGTAGCCTAGCTGCAGCCCAAGTAAAAGTGCAACAACTTTTAAATCGCCACAAATATGCCATTGGTGCTCATCGTATTTTATGCATGTCAATAGGTACTTCATATTGTCATATGATTCTTTCATGTGAACTGCATACCCTACAGGAAGAGATGGTAAAATATTTCCAATATGCAATAACACTGCCTTTAAACTCAATGTTGAACTGTCTATAAACAATCTCCATTCTTCTGGGTTATAGTTTATATTTAAAGCCGCCAGTAAGCCGTTAATGTTACTTCAGAAAACCAAGTTATTCTCCATATTGAAAAATGTCTTTGTGGCGTTTACGAAAAACACATACCGAAACATCGTCTTCTAACAAGTTCCACTGCTGCAGTCTTGATTCAAGTAACTCTGTTTTTTCCAGTTAAAAGATCATTCTGCTGGAGGAATAACTCAAGAAGTTCTAAATATACTAAAAAATCTAGATATTCCCATTCAAAAATGTTATGGGCAAGGCTACGATGGAGCCAGTGTAATGAGTGGGGCTTATAATGGAGTAAATGCTCAAATAAAATGCCGAATATGTACATTGTGCAAGTCACAACTTAAATTTAGTAATAAATGATGCAGTAAATTTTCGTAAAGAGGTCTCGCAATATTTTGCCACTTTGCAAAATATATATTCTTTTTTTGGTTTAAGTATTAATAGATGGGATCTTTCAGCTTCTTTTACCAGTGAATCCAAAACAACTTTAAAAACATTAAATCCAACTCGTTGGTCAGGAAGGATATTGTCTATTAGTGCTGTCAAACTTCGTTATCTTGATATTATTAAATCTTTAACAGAAATAGAGTTACAGTCTCATAAAAAAGAAGAAAGAGAAGAAGCTTCTTCCATTAAAAAACAAATGTGTTGCTTTGAATTTGTATTTATTTCAACAATGTTGTATAAAATCTTTACCCAGGTTAACTTCGCCTCAAAGGTCCTTCAAAAGAAAAATATTGATTTAAGTGAATCTGTGACTGTTTTAGAACAAGTAGAAAAGAACTTTACTGAATTAAGATCTTATGAAATTTTAATGATAGAAGCTACGGAACTGGCTAACAAATGGAATATTCAACCGGAATTCAGGCAAAAACGTCAACCCAAAGTTAAAAAACACTTTGACGAACTCTTAAGTGATTACAGATTTAATAATACTGAAATTTTATTTAAAATAAATGTTTTTAATGTTGTTATGAATCGTGTTCTGACACAGATTTCTAATAGATTTAGGAGCATGAAAAAAATTAATAAATTGTTTGATTTACTTCTTCCAAAAATTATATTAAGTTGCGATGAAACATCCATTAAAAATAAATGTACAGCCATTTATAACAGATATCCTGAAATATTTGATTTAAATGATTTAATATTTCAGTACACCAATTTGTTAAGTGTTTGTAAAACAGACCTTAAGAATGATCTATCAATTAAGGAATATTTCAATATAATTTTAAGTAAGTATGGAGTACTTGAAAGCGACTTAAGTGAACTTTACTTAATGTTCCTTTTATTTTTTAGGTTGCCTGTAACTACTGCAACTGTTGAAAGATCATTTAACAAGGTAAAACTATCTTAGGTCTACTACAGGCCAGATTAGATTAAGCGATCTTGCTTTGCTCTCTATAGAGAATGAAGAAGCCGAAAACCTTGATACAAATGATATTATCAACGAATTTGCAAATAGAAAAGCAAGAAAAAGGGATTTTTAATTTTATTATTGTTTAATTTTTGACTTTTGTTATTTCATTATTTTAATTTGTGTTAGTTTTTGTTTTTATGACAATAAATATTTTTTTATCATAACATGATTTATTCTTTAACATACTCATGAGGGCCCCCAAAAAATGTTTGCCCCGAGGCCCCATGACTTCTAGCTACGCCACTGACGTAATATCGAAAATGTATTCTTGACATACTGAGGCAGATCAGAAAGAATAATCACATCGTCACTGAAGCTGCGCAGGCTCCGAGTACATCTTGCAAATTCGCCCACAGGGAGGTACAACTAATTAGTAGAGATTTCGATACTGCTATACAGGGTTATCCAAATTAAGTGTCCACCATTAGTAACTTTGTTATTAGTGAAAATACAAAGTTGTTTGAATTAGCAAACTAGTAGCATTTTTAACGCTGGTAAAAATGAGAAATAAAAAAAAAACAATTGAGAGTCGTTATTTTGATTTTTTTCAGTAAAATAACATTTTTTTAAATGGAAACTCCTGTATATTATATTTTTTTCTGTTAAAGCATCAAATTTTAAACAAAAAAGTTCATAATGACTTTTCCGCTAAAGTCAAAAATAAAGTCAAAATAACGATAAATATTTTTAATTATTTGCAGTATTATAATATTAAGACGGCTATGAAAACAACATGGCGTTCGCGATTTGACAGCATTAAGATAAGCGACAAATTGTTAAACTGGACATACTCGCAACTAGAAGGCTTTGGTAAACAAGGATAAAATCAAATAATGTCAAACATTAGTGTAAATACTTGTTTATAAGCTTTATTGTGTCATTAATTTAAAGAAAAATGTTCTCCCATGAAGAAAAGTGTGATATGTTAGAATGCTATTTAGTGTGCAGAAAATCCTCCTTGAGAGCAAGAGAATACTACAGTGAATTATATCCCGCTCGCATTCAACCGTATGAACGATATTTTCTGAGACTTTATCGAAAATTTAGGGGCAACGAAAATGTTTTTGCTAAAACAAGGGCAAAAAAAGAATTCATAATAAGCGAGGCCACGGAAATTGCAGTTATTGGATATTTTGAAGCTTATCGTGAGAATTCAATAGCAGATATTCTCAAGGACTCTAATTTCAGTTATGGTACTGTTCAAAGGATTTTAAAAAAATACAAATTTATTCCGTATAAGTACCGACCAGTTCAAACGCTTTTGGCAGGGGATCCAGAGAGAAGACTTGTTTTTTGCCATTGGTATCTTAGCTTCTGTCGCCAAAATGTAAATAACTTTCGTTACCTTTTATGGACAGATGAATCAAATTTTTCAAATTCTGGAATGTTTAATAGAAAAAACCACCATTATTGGTCAAGAGAAAATCTTTTGTTAGTACATCCAAGAGGCCCACAAGTCCGTTTCAGTTTCAACGTTTGGTGCGGTATAATTGGTTCAAAAATTGTTGGCCCGTTCTTTTATGAGGGAACCCTAACTGGTGAAAGATATGTGGAATTTATGTTAGAAATTCTGACTAATTTCTTAGACGAATTGGATCTTATAAGTAGACATCATCTGCATTTTCAGCAAGATGGCGCACCTGCCCACAACTCCAGAGGTACTTATCATTTTCTAAGTACTACTTTTAATGATCAGTGGATAGGAACAAATGGCCCAATACAGTGGCCTCCCAGATCACCAGATCTAAACCCACTTGATTACTTCTTGTGGGGTTACTTAAAGAACCAAATTTACAAGCGAAGGTACGATAACCTTGACGCGTTAAAGACTGCAGTTAGGGAAAAGATAACCCAGATAGATGGTAGGACCATACTTAAGACAGTTCGAGCAGTTGAAAAACGTGCCCAAAAATGTATTGAAGAACAAGGTGGTGTTTTCGAGCATCTTCTTTAAAAAAAATTGTTATTGTATTTTGTAAGATTATAAGTTGATGTTGAAAATAAAGTTTGTCGATACAATTTAATTGTTTCAGATTGGAGGCCATAACTTCAACAATTTGTAACCTAGGAGAAAAGTTATTGTAAGCTTTTTTGTTTAAAATTTGATGCTTTAACAGAAAAAAATATAATATACAGGGGTTTCCATTTAAAAAAATGTTATTTTACTGAAAAAAATCAAAATAACGACTCTCAATTGTTTTTTTTTATTTCTCATTTTTACCAGCGTTAAAAATGCTACTAGTTTGCTAATTCAAACAACTTTGTATTTTCACTAATAACAAAGTTACTAATGGTGGACACTTAATTTGGATAACCCTGTATAAAACCTAGATATGACAACACCCCAGAGAAATGGTGGCGCGGTTCTCTTGCCAGCCAGGTATCGCGAAACTCCATAAGAACATGCGTGACGTCACAGGCTTTTCGGAGCCCAGTTGTTTGGCCTTGTACTCTCGGTGGTAACGGACTGGTACACGGACGGCTCGGTCACTGAAGGGGGCTCGGGTTCCGGAGTCTTTCAGCCTAGAACTAGGCCACTATTTATCAGGCGGAAATCTTTGCGACTCTGGCTTACGTCACTGTGATGCTCTGAGCAGGCAGACTTTACTGAGGTCCATCACTTTGGACCCACATAACGTTAAGAAGCTGGGACTCAAGGTCATACTCTGCTTTTCTAAAAGGGCGAGGCTTGGAGAATCTAGAGACCTCCAATTTCATAATTCGTTCATTCATTCATGACTTCATACGCCAAAAGTGCATCGCTCATGGAAAGTGTATTTGAAATCACGTCACACGGCGGATCACCCTTAATATAAAATAGGCATTGTAAACGAGTTATTTATTGAATCCTGACGCTATTTTTAGGACAATACCATTTCCTTTGGCGGTGTAGTAATCGTGACGGCTAATCTAAAGCACCCCTAAGTAGAAGGCCGATTGCACTGGAACGAGTCAGGGCGGGGAACATAAAAGCGAAAAACCCTACGCATCGATAAAAATATCAAAGGAACAGCCTGGGTCATTTGTCAGGAGAGACAATATCTTTGAGGAATATCGACCCAGCCTTTACGGGGAAGGGCGTTGCTGTTGTTTATTCGACTTTTATTAGGCATGTTCTGGCAACGAATATCTGACGCTTGTGGACAGTTGGAAATAGATAACCGATTAATATAAAATTAAGCAACATTTTTCTTTATTAAGTTTCACGCAGGCACCGTTAATGCGACCGGATTTGAAGCAATAGTATCACAACAGAGAATCTGAACTTTAGTTAATCTCAAACTGCCTGAGCCTGCTAGCTGCCTGAAGAGTTATCCAATTTGAGGACAACGATATAATACTCTTTATATTCTTCTTCTTCTTCTTCCTACTTTATCAATAGGCTCATGCCTGTTTTACTTCGGTTTTTATCCTCAATTGATGTTGTCTGTCCATCGTTTCCTCGGTCTTCCCATTGATCTTCTTCCATTTGGCGATTTGTGTCTTGTTATTCGTACTGTTCTATTTTCTGTCATTCCTTCTATGTCTTTTCGTACTGTTCTATTTTCTGTCATTCTTTCTATGTCTTGATTCCATTCTATTTTTCTTCATTTGGTCCACAGGTTTATTTCCTCTATACCACATTTCGTGGTATTTCCTCACTTCTTACTCTGTTTCTCAGAGTTTGGTTTGTTACTTTTCATAAGACTTTCATTTCTGCTGTTTCCAATAATCTTTGTGTGTTTCGCCGTATCTGCTCTTGTTTCCGATGTGTACGTCATTATCGGTCATATTGTCGATTTATATATCCTAGTTTTCGTTTCCGTTGTGAGGTATTTGTTTCTCCAGATTGCATTGTTGAGACATCCTGCTGCTCTGTTCGCCATGTTCACTTGTTTTGTACTTCTTCTTCCAGTTTTCCATAGCTTGACAGTTTGATTCCCAAGTATTCCGTTTCCATCACTTGTTCTATTATTTTGTTATTTATAACCAGTTTACATCGTGTAGGTTCCGCTGATATCACTATCGATTTAGTTTTCTCTGTTGAAATCACCATGTTGTATATGAGCGCCGTATCTTAGAATTCTTTAATTAATCTTAATTTTCGGCTATTATTATGGCGTCGTCGGCGTAGCATATTATCTGCATTCTTTCTTTTTCTCCCATTCTATACCCTCTTCTTTTTTTAACTTTCTTTATGATTTCATCCATTATCAGATTGAATATTAGTGGGCTCAGCGAATCTCCTTGTCTAATGCCAGTTTCATACCTGATAGATTGCGAGAGTTTTCCTTTACATCTTACCATAGCTATGTTATCTTTATAGTTGAGTCATTAATTTTCAGATAATGATTGTAGAAGGAAGATAAACCAAAATATGTGTGTAAAAATAAAAAAAAATTAAAAAAAAGGTTACCTTGTTTTATAAAGTATCCTCCCGACAAGTATTTCAGTGCGGACCTGTATTTGATCGTGCGGTCTTGGAGCACCGGCATGCCCTCCCCTGTGAGGTCTTAAGTCACCTGATTCACGAGCCCTTTGTACTACATTAACAAAGGCACGAGGGGTTGGTTGCACTCGATTGGGAAACCGATCCGCATAAATCCGTGATGCTGCGGCAGCATTTTGTAAAGACTCCCCCCCCGTAAATAAGAATCATGTCTACAAGTTCAGCATTTTCGTAAACATGTGCCATTTTTTATTTAATAATAATAATAATAATGACTTTATTTCGTTTGAGACACACAACAAACTAGTGCTATTACAGCAGTACCAAACAAGTATTTTACAACAAGGCTACCGTACAGCGGTGTTACTTTACCATTCCAGGTTACTTAGAAAAGAGTTGCATTTTCCGATAAAAAAATTCGCGCGTGAGAGTTGGCAACACTGGCGACCACGTGCTTCAGGATTCTGCCCGCTCAGACTAGTTGACAACAGGTATTCCAACGGTTAATAAACGTATCATTTACAAAAGAGCGGTGGTGTTTATGTTAATAAATGGTAAGAATTTAAAATTTTTTAAACCCTGAATGCTAAGGGTTGTACCAGATACATGTTTAATACTAGAGGCATGTTATTATTATTTACTTGTAGGGTATTTATTTGCTATAAAAAATTGTAAAAAAATTAGACGAAAACCTAAATGATTTTAAGGTAGAGTTAAAAATATAAAAATATGTAACCCTGCAGGTTACTTTGCCAATTAAAAAAAATAATAAATTGCAGCTTTTAGGATCTTTTTTTTTGTTTTAAGGATGAGACAATGGGTCGGGTGTAAAAAAAAGTTGAGTACAAGAACCTATAGAAATTACACTCAAGAGACGTTAAAAAATGCCTTAGAAAGTATCAGACGTAAGGAACTAAGTCTCCAGGAAGCTGCTGATCGGTACAAAATATACTAAGTGACATATAAATCCGAACACCCAGTTTAAATCTTTTTATTTTAATAAAAGTTGTTGAATGTATTTATCTTACTGTAAATAACAAGTGAAAAAATTTTCAGCCTTATCAGTTGGACATTCCGGTTTTTATACTGCTTTTTTTAATTCACTAACGCTCTAAAAATGAATATTTCAGCCGCAGTAAAGAATCAACGTTGGCGGATTTTGGTTCTTGACATCCTTTACGATCGGTTACGATGCCTAGAGTACGGAGACCTGTACGATTTCGTCAACTTAGTGAGTTTGATAGGGGCCGTATAGTGGGACTTCGGGAAGCTGGACTTTCTTTTCGGGCAATTGCAGTTAGAGTGCAAAGAAGTGTAGACACTGTGGTTAGGTGTTGTCAGGCATGGCTTCGAGAAGGCCGTGCGCAAAGAGCAAGGGGCACTGGACGCCGCCGTAGAACAACAGACCGTGAAGATCGCCGCCTAAGATTATTGGCCTTAAGGGACCGTTTCTCCACTACCAGGTCCATTGCAAATGAATGGTTTGCAGAACACGGAAGACCTATTGGCATGCGGAGTGTTTACCGACGAATGAGAAGTTTTGGCTTGTTTTCATACCGGCCACACTGGGTCCTCCCTTTAACTCGAGACGTAATCGCCTTGAGTGATGCAGACAACGGTCACTCTGGGATCAGGAATGGAACAGTATTGTCTTTAGTGACGAGTCTCGATTTTGTTTAGGCATGCACGATGGTCGTGCCAGGGTTAGAAGGCGACGTGGTGAAAGGAGGAATCCACAGTTTTTTGATGAAAGACATGTTCATCACACTGTTGGAGTTATGGTTTGGGGTGCTATAGCTTATGGTTCCAGGTCACCTTTAATCTTCATCAGAGGTAACATGAACGCGCAGCATTATATCCACGAAGTTCTAGAACCCCATCTTTTACCCTATCTTGACACCCAGGCAGATCCAACTTTCCAACAAGATAATGCCCGACCACATGTTGCAAGAGTCACAATAGAGTTCTTTCAACATAATGATGTCACATTGTTACCATGGCCACCAAGATCTCCAGACTTATCCCCAATTGAGCACGTGTGGGATATGATTGGTAGGAGATTGCTCAATTTGCAACGTCCTCCTCAGACTCTAGAAGCACTTCGAGAGGAGTTGGTGGTTGCCTGGAATGAGATACCACAGGAGGACATTGACCACCTGATCAGAAGCATGCCTAGGCGCGTTGGAGAATGCGTAGCACATCAGGGTGCATCCACACATTATTAAAGGTCAAAGGGCTTTAAAGCAGTGCAATCATTTTGAAATTTTTATCATTTACTTATTATGCTTCATTAAGTACTTATACAAAATTTTATTAAAATAAAACCATTTAAACTGGGTGTTCGGATTTATATGTCACTTAGTATACCTAGAAGGACGCTATGGGATTCATAATAGTTTTATTTTTAATAGCTAGGTAAAGAGTTCCTTGTGTTTTTTGTTTCTCTTCATATTAGAGAGTTCCTTTGGATACTTCGTATGCATTTTAGATTAGTTACCATAATATAGGTTATTTTTATAGGTACTCACCTACCTATCCAAATATTTTTCAAAAGAAAAATGTCTCTATCAGTAAGTTTAGTTAAGTTAATAAGCTAATGTTCTACTTTTGATATTGTACACTGAAAGACTGAAGTTTATGGGTATTTTTGTATGTTTCTTAAAGAATAAACGTTGTTTTTTAACATTGTTTTGTTTTTTCTGTAAATTTTTTTTAAAAAACTTAAATTAGGGGCAAAGTAAACTATAGAGAGGCTTAAGTTGACACCACGGTCAGTTTAAAGAGCAATGGCAAAGTATCACCGATCACCGGGTAACTTTTTCATTTTTAACAAAAATAAAAAATATATCCGGGCAAAAAAAAAATTTGAATGTGGGAATCTGTAGCCAAATAACGGAAATTATACATAGTTTTTTTTCGAAGAAAATATTGCAAAAAATAAAAAAAGTTAGAAAGGAAAAAGTGCAAAAATCGTTGCAAAGTATCACCGCTCTACGGTATTGTAAAACGAAATTAGAAATGATGCAGCGTCAGAAGCCACCTGTAACTTATGATGTTCACGAAAATAAAACTTATTATAACTTATAAATACACTTCAATCAGTAAAACTATTTATTATAATACTCAAGTTTCTTCTTATTTGTTCGTCATTCTCATGATTTCCTCCATCTTCATCTGAGTCATGTTCAACTAACTCAAAGTCAGGATCGCCCAACCTCTTCGCAACATTATGGCGTACAATACAAGCAATAATTATTTTCGGCACATTTACGCGGCAAACGTACTGTAGGATAAGAAACCGGCGTTTCAGTTGGCCGAAACAGCGTTCAATTATAACTCTTTCTTGTTTTGAAAGCTTATTATAATTTATTTCTGCACCTGGAGTAGGATTTCTGAAGGGACTCATAAGGTATGGCTCAATACCATAACCGTCATCGCCAAGTAGTACAAAATTTGCTTTATTTATTTATTAGTTGTGATCTAGTCTGTGAATTTCTCCATATTCTGGAATCATACACTGATCCAGGCCAACTGACATCAACACTTGTGAACATCTCAAGTGGGTTGCACATTTAAAGTAGGTTTCCCTTTTCGGTTGATATTCTCATCTCCATGGCGATTTGGTTTCAGGATCCCTATATGTATACATCCGGTTTCACCAATTGCTGTCGGAAATTTATACATGCTTTGCCATATTCGCTTGGCCTCCATCAGTTCATGGTTGGTAGTTGGAAACTTGATCCATTCGTTCGACTGTACAACTATGCTGTTTACGACTCTATCCACAGTCCGAGATACCGTTGCTTGACTAACACCAAGTTCCTGACCAATACCTTGTTGATATCCAGAGTCACCGAGTATCGTAGACATATCTTCATTTTGTGAATACATGAAAGTGCTCCTCCTCGAGTTTCCTCATTCTCAACTAAAAATCTGCCCGCAAACCATTGTACATTTGCTTCGTCGAACCAATTTATTCAATTCTGCATGACTATTTACACGTAAGGAAACTCTGTTCTCTCTGGGTACCGCATAACCTGTCGAAAGAGCAGAAGGATCGTCGTACGACTTGGTGCCGAAAAGTGCTAAACATGTTTGATAAGGGGCAATCTCGGTATGTGAACAGCATCGTAACAGGTGACGATAGTTGGGTCGATTATTACTATGTGCCGACCAAGGCTCAAAATAAAGTTTGGGTTTTTGATGTTGAGGACACACGAGCAGCTACCAGAAAATCTGGACACACAGAAGACAGTCACAGCTAAGTGGTACACGGAACAGTACCTGCCTAAAGTCATAGAGTCTATGAAAAACCTGCGGCCAAAGTCAAGAATGGACACTTGGTACCTCCACCATGAGAACGCTCCAGCTCACCACGCCAAAGCCTGTATTTAACCACTACTGGACTTTTTTTTTTTGGGTGAGGGGGGAATGCGTTTACGCACCATACCATAGCCCGAGCTACGGCGTGTGTGGGACTCCAGGTTGTCCACCTAATACCCACTAAACCCTAAACCTCCGCGTGGCCCGACTCATCAGCGTCTCGGTAGGTCATGTGTTGTGCGTGACCTGCGGTCTGCTACAACGTCTCCTCATGTGTTTCAGTCTCTGGGAACGCCGAGTTGGTTCCCTTTACCTCGCACATTCTATCGATGTCGTTAAGCGATCATCGATAGAGGGTCTGCTAGGTTCTCTTGAAACTCTTGTTTTCGAAAAATCAAGAGTTTCAAGTCCTCTTACCAATATGTTGTTCCTGGTCCTGGTCCTGAAGGGTCCTGGTCCTGGTGGGTCCTGGTCGTGGCGGGTCCTGGTCCTGGTTGGTCCTGGTCCCGGTGGATCCTGGTCCCGGTGGTTCCTGGTCCTCTGCATCCACGCCGTGGGGGGGGGGAGCAACCGCGGGTTCTCCTAGTCTCCTAGTCAAGGTTCCAGTTAGCGGGTGCCAACTGGGACCTTGGTCTAGGGTACCTGGTTCTGCGGTTGCGAGGCCTCTCGTCCGGATCGTAGTCCATGAGGAATCGTAGCTGCTCGTTCGGGTGGTCCTGAGCTTTCTCGAAGGTCTTCTCCGCTTTTTTCCTCATGTACTCGTGGATGGTGTCCCAATGCAGGTCTCTACGTAAGGTTGAGTTTCTTACGTAGGATGGTGCACTGGTGGCGATCCGGAGTAGCTTCATCTCTAGAGCAGCAAGTCGCTTGCGGTAGCTGGGGGCAGCGTACCCCCAGACCGCGGAGGCGTAAGCGAGCTGAGGTCTGGCGATGGCCTTGATCAGCCGTAGCTTGGTCGCTAGCGGCATCCGGCTGTGTCTACCCAGTAATGGGTAGAGTTGAGCCATGGCTGCTCTGGTCTTTGCGATGACAGCTTCTATGTAGGCTTTCCAGGTGAGGGACTTGTCAAATCCGATCCCCAGATATTTGACTTTGTCGCTCCACTGGATATCTTCGTCGAAGATAGATGCTTCGAGAGGTCTTGCAATCCTTCTTCGTTGAATGAAGATTGCCTGCGTCTTCTGGACGTTGATGCGGATTTTCCATTTCACGCACCAGTCCTGGATGTGATCCAGTTCATCCTGTAGTCTCCTACGGATGATCTCGGGTCGTCTATGCTTGGCGGCTATAGCAGTGTCGTCTGCATATAGGGCCAGCATTGTGTCAGCTGTCTTCGGCACATCGTGAGTATAGATGTTGTAGAGCAGGGGGGCTAAGGCTGACCCCTGGGGCACGCCTGCTTCCAGCTGTCGTCTTGTTGAATGGCATGTACCAATCTTCACCGTGAACCATCTTTGTGTTAGATAGCTCTGGATCACTTGGCACATGTTCGCATCGATTCCGGCGGCTTCCATTTTGGCGATGAGTCCATCGTGCCAAACTCGATCGAAGGTTCGTTCCACGTCCAGCAGGACGAGACCTGTTGCCTCCTGGAGATTGAAGCCGCTGGTGATGTTTTCCGTCAGTCGTAGCGCTTGGAGTTCCGTGTTGTGGGAGGATCTGAAGCCGAATTGCTCTGGGGGGAGAAGTTGCAGTTCTTCTGCCTGCTTCTCTAGTCGAACGGCGATAGCCTTTTCGACTACTTTGCCCATCGAGGAAACCAGGCTGATGGGCCGGTAGTTCTGGGGCAACTTCCGGTCCTTGCCTGGCTTGGTGAGCATTATAACCTGGGCTTCCCGCCACCGCCGCGGGAAGTGGTTAAGTCTCAGAGTGGCATTGGCGATGTTGGTGAGCGCAGCAATGCCTACTGGACTGAAACTTATTGAGCACCCTTTTATAGTACTCTTTGTATATAACCAAACATAGTACGAGCAACGCGAGCTGTGCAAATCTAAAATATGTGGAGTGGAATACGCGTTGAAAAATCGGTAAATTGCTGATCTAGAAATTTCTTAAAACTTCTTTGATCTGGCTATCTAGCCAAATGTAAACTCTGTTGTGAACGAAATTGTACAGAAGGATTTATATATTCTTTAGAGTGAATGCTAAGACTCCTCATCTACTAATAAAGAATGCTGGGTAACTTTTATTTTAAACTTTGAAGGTAGAAGTCTGTTGAACAACTGAAAAAGTAACGAAAACACCTTCAAAATTAGAACTAATGGGTAGCTCCAGTTCGGTACAACGGTTAATAGGTTATTTCAAAAAATCTTTCTTTTTTCCCCGAAAAATGCATGAGAGTAAATATGAAATAGTAGCCAAAGCATTTGTAGTGAATAACATAAACAAAAACTTCAAAATTGCTCAATCAATGAAACATAGAGGGTGAGTTTTAAGTTTATAACTAACATAGATTTCAACTAATCTAGCTTATGGGGAACCCTGTACATGAAAAATTTAATTATGTTCCGTCCTCGTCGAAGTAAATATTTAGAATACATATCGTAGTACCCTCGTAGTAGTACCCAACCGCCACGATTTCAAAGCGCGCACGCAGAGAAGGAAAACGGCACCGCGCCCCTTCTCCCTACCTTTCTCCCCTCTGGCCGCCTATAAAGCTTCATTTACTTCAAAGCCAAGATGTTGCAACAATTGGGTGATACATAGGGAGAGAGGGAGCTATTTACTCCGACGAGACCTTCATATGATTAAGATCGAACATCACTTGCAGGTAAGTTCGTTTGCTCATGTAATTATTGCGGAAAATGTTCTCGCCATTTAATTTTTGCCGAGCTAGGGACAAGCGAGGCAGCTGACACACCTCTCCCCTTCCCGCTACGCCCTTGTCATCCACGAATTGCTCCGTTACCAATTTTAACAGTGAAATTGCAACTCTCCCGGCGAAACGATTCACACTTTCGAGTGAATTTCATAAAATACGAAAATGTGAAAGCACGCAAGTGACATATAAATCCGAATACCCAGTTTAAATGGTTTTATTTTAATAAAATTTTGTATAAGTACTTAATGAAGCATAATAAATAAATGATAAAATTTCAAAATGATTGCACTGCTTTAAAGCCCGTTGGCCTTTAATAATGTGTGGATGCACCCTGATGTGCTACGCATTCTCCAACGCGCCTAGGCATGCTTCTGATCAGGTGGTCAATGTCCTCCTGTGGTATCTCATTCCAGGCAACCACCAACTCCTCTCGAAGTGCTTCTAGAGTCTGAGGAGGACGTTGCAAATTGAGCAATCTCCTACCCATCATATCCCACACGTGCTCAATTGAGGATCTTGGTGACCATGGTAACAATGTGACATCATTATGTTGAGAAGTCTATTGTGACTCTTGCAACATGTGGTCGGACATTATCTTGTTGGAAAGTTGGATCTGCCAGGGTGTCAAGATAGGGTAAAAGATGGGGTTCTAGAACTTCGTGGATATAACGCTGCGCGTTCATGTTACCTCTGATGAAGATTAAAGGTGACCTGGAACCATAAGCTATAGCACCCCAAACCATAACTGCAACAGTGTGATGAACATGTCTTTCAACAAAAAACTGTGGATTCCTCCTTTCACCACGTCGCCTTCTAACCCTGGCACGACCATCGTGCATGCCTAAACAAAATCGAGACTCGTCACTAAAGACAATACTGTTCCATTCCTGATCCCAGAGTGACCGTTGTCTGCACCACTCACGGCGATTTCGTCGGTGTTCTCGAGTTAAAGGGAGGACCCAGTGTAGCCGGTATGAAAACAAGCCAAAACTTCTCATTCGTCGGTAAACGCTTCGCACGCCAATAGGTCTTCCGTGTTGTGCAAACCATGGACCTGGTAGTGGAGAAACGGTCCCTTAAGGCCAATAATCTTAGGCGGCGATCTTCACGGTCTGTTGTTCTACGGCGGCGTCCAGTGCCCCTTGCTCTTTGCGTACGGCCTTCTCGAAGCCATGCCTGACAACACCTAACCACAGTGTCTACACTTCTTTGCACTCTAACTGCAATTGCCCGAAAAGAAAGTCCAGCTTCCCGAAGTCCCACTATACGGCCCCTATCAAACTCACTAAGTTGACGAAATCGTACAGGTCTCCGTACTCTAGGCATCGTAACCGATCGTAAAGGATGTCAAGAACCAAAATCCGCCAACGTTGATCCTTTACTGCGGCTGAAATATTCATTTTTAGAGCGTTAGTGAATTAAAAAAAAGCAGTATAAAAACCGGAATATCCAACTGATAAGGCTGAAAATTTTTTCACTTGTTATTTACAGTAAGATAAATACATTCACCAACTTTTATTAAAATAAAACCATTAAAACTGGGTGTTCGGATTTATATGTCACTTAGTATATTATACAATATGACAAAAAAGCTTATTATTGGATTAGAAGAACTTGGTTATAAAATTTTTTGTGTTGTAAGTGATAATAATGCACTGAATAGTACAGCGATGGCACATTTTTCTCCAGATAATAAAACAAGCATTGTTTATCCGCATCCGTAAATTAACTACATTCACATGAGGCCGCAACATTTACATAGCTGTAGATAACTGTTTATTTGTACATTTTCAGAATTTAGCACTTTAATTTTCGTTATTCTAATTTTTGTTATTTTTGATACTTGTTTTCTGTTTTCTAATTTTTTTTATTATTTTGTGCTGTTATTTGTTTGCTCTAAGAGTTTTTATTAAGTTTTCGTTGATCTTTGTTATGTTTTTACTGTTGTTTATTTTACTTTGATATTATCTGTTTTGCTGATCATTTATCCTACACTTTTTGCTCCTCATCTTCCTTATTCCTTTCCTGGCAAGAGCTTACCTCAGACCTCCTCGTTGGTTCTTGCTGGACACAACTGTTCTACAAGCACTACATTTTTTATATATGAAAACAAGCCAAAACTTCTCATTCGTCGGTAAACACTTCGCATGCCAATAGGTCTTCCGTGTTCTGCAAACCATTCATCTGCAATGGACCTGGTAGTGGAGAAACGGTCCCTTAAGGCCAATAATCCTAGGCGGCGATCTTCGCGGTCTGTTGTTCTACAGCGGCGTCCAGTGCCCCTTGCTCTTTGCGTACGGCCTTCTCGAAGCCATGCCTGACAACACCTAACCACAGTGTCTACACTTCTTTGCACTCTAACTGCAATTGCCCGAAAAGAAAGTCCAGCTTCCCGAAGTCCCACTATACGTCCCCTATCAAACTCACTAAGTTGATGAAATCGTACAGGTCTCCGTACTCTAGGCATCGTAACCGATCGCAAAGGATGTCAAGAACCAAAATCCGCCAACGTTGATTCTTTACTGCGGCTGAAATATTCATTTTTAGAGCGTTAGTGAATTAAAAAAAGGCAGTATAAAAACCGGAATGTCCAACTGATAAGGCTGAAAATTTTTTCACTTGTTATTTACAGTAAGATAAATATATTCACCAACTTTTATTAAAATAAAACCATTTAAACTGGGTGTTCGGATTTATATGTCACTTAGTATAGTCGTTACTCCGGCCGCCCCGCTGATGCAGACGTATGTTTTTTCCGCGTTTAAAGCAATTGCCGCATCTGATTGTATCAGCATATTTACGTATCAAACATGTGTATAATCATTAATCGATGGTATAATCCGACAAAACGAGAATCGATATCAGTCTGAAACAAGGTAATATCGATGAACAGGTCAGGTCATTACAGTAATGAGGGAAATACACGTAGATATACTTTATGGATATGCTTTTTATGAGAATTTTACCCTAAAGTTGTTATGTACATAACCATATGGATTTTATAACTACTGTTATCTGACTGTCGAGCTATATTTTATTTATACGCTGACATAAGTATAATGATACCTTTTCATGATAAAAAGTATAGAGAAGTTATTTTAATACAACCTCAAATTACTGTTTTCGTATGTTTATGTATCCGGGTTCTTATGTATTGTAGCGTTTTTCTGGGTTCTTTTAGGTGTGGATGAAAACACTGGATTCCACAAAAAGAAATGCACTATACTCTGGGCGCTGAAGAAAGACATTAAACGTAAACAGTGATCAGCACGTGAACAGATCCCTCGAAAGCATCCACGGATATACTCCAGTCACTTTAGGTCTAAACATCCTCGGCAGTGTATTTCTAGTGAATCCACAGACCCTTTTTGGTGTCATCTTGAGACTAGAAAAAGGATGACTGTTAATAAGTTACCGTGATCTTTCATGAGCTCCCAGTACAAAACATCATCGATATATTTTTGATGTAGGAACAACAAATTGGTTTAGAAAACATCCACTTTGAACCTAAATTGACTGGAGTAACATCGATCTACAGACAAATTCAAGGTCACTAGCAGTCGTCGGCGCTCTACGAATCTGCACAGGTTTGGACTTGTAAACGTGATTGTAGATGACACGACAGGCATCTAACAGTTAATTCACGCACAGGATTGCATTTCATACGCATTACGTATTCAGTAGCGTATACTCGTTTTTCGCGAGTGGAACGTTTTGTTTATATATTGCCTAAGATACGATGTCTGACACAGATACAGCCGACGAAGTGGTTGACATCAGCGCAACCCCACCCAAAAAAAGGGCTAAGAAGCTACATTTAAGTGCAAATGAAAAACAAATAATATTAAATATATACAAAAACCAAATTCAAGAAAAACCCGATTTGGTCGTGGACGAAGTTATATGTAAGGTAGCACATATTTCTGGAGTATGTCGGTCCAGTGTTTATAGGATCATTAAGGAATATAGGAGCACTCACTCACTTTCTGAGCCAAAACCGTATCCTGCAAGAAAAAGGATAACGGACGGAGTAGATGACTTTGACAGAACTGCCATCAGGAGGAAAGTGCATAATTTTTTCTTCCGAAATGAGATACCTACAGTAGATAAGATATTAAGATTAGTTAATGCTGATGAGGATCTTCCATCATTTAAAAGAACCACATTCCGAAAACTTTTGAAGGAACTTAATTTTCGATTCTTGAAATGGGGAAGAAACAGTATGTTAATAGAGAAAGAAGAAATTGTTGTGTGGAGAAGGGAATACCTTAGGAAGATTCGGAAGTTTCGCGATGAAAAAAGAAAAATTTACTATTTGGACGAAACGTGGGTGAATGCTGGACATACTCAAGCGAAAGTTTGGATCGACAAATCAGTAACATCATCAAGGCAGGCTTTTCTAGACGGTCTTTCGGCTGGATTGAAAAATCTTGCAGGTAAGCTCCTTCATCTATCCGGCAATTTAATTTTGATAAATTCGGGCAAATAATATGCTGTGATAGCAGATAATGTGTGATATTCTCCAAAAATGGTGCATTCGCAGTGTAGTCATTAGGAAAAAACTTCGACCCTCTTTTAAGCGTTATTTTGAAATTTATTATCATTTTTGGGTGCAGTCAATTTGCTTTGTATGGGTTTTGAGAAGTTGCAAACTTCAATTTTCTACGTTTTTCAGTTTTTGATCAGCATTCCGTGACTCTTAAATTCAGCTAAATGAACTCAATTGCCTCATTCCTTCAAATTTAATCAATCCATAGTGTAAGGAATAATTTATTTCCAGGAAAAGGCAAACGGCTGATCATTTGCCACGTAGGTAGTGAAGACGGCTTTGTTCCCGAAGCACTGTGGGCCTTTGAATCAAAAAAGACAGGGGACTATCATGAGGAGATGGACGGCAATTCCTTTGAAAATTGGTTCTCCAAAATGTTACTAAAGCTGGAGAATAACGCTGTTATTGTACTGGATAATGCCCCGTACCATTCTAGAAAAATAGAAAAAATTCCCACAATGGCAACTAAAAAAGCAAACATACAACAATGGCTGGCCTCAAAACAGATCGATTTTGATGAAACAATGGTCAAGGGTGAATTGATAAGTATAGTCAATAGACATAAATACAAATACGATTTTAAAATGATCGACGAAATGGCCAAAAAACAAAATAAAACTGTCTTGAGACTGCCACCCTACCATTGTGAGCTGAACCCTATTGAGCTGATTTGGGCCAACATAAAGCAATACGTGGCGTCGAATAATAATACTTATAAATTTTCTGATGTTAAAAATCTCTTTCACATCGCAGTCAATAGAGTTACGGCAGAGGAATGGAAAAACTGTATCCGCCACGTTCGGGAGAAGGTTGAGGTGAAAATGTGGGATTTGGACAATGTCATCGATACCCAAATTGAACCTCTAATAATTCATTTAAACGATTCAGAAGATTCAAGTTCCTCTTCTGAATGCGTGCGCGCAGCTTACTTAGTAATAACTAAAAAGTGTAGTTAACTCATTTGTGAATCTCTAACTGAAATTTACTGTAAAAGATAATAATTATCTTGTATGAAATTTTTGATGACTACCCATAATATCTTGATGCGGTGCTGTAATGTCTCCTGCGCCTAAACACTCACTCACGAGCAATATGCGTGTATTTGTTTGGGTTTAGTTTCTTTCTTCAGCGCCTAGAGAATAATTTATTTATCTTGACTAAATAGAACATTTATGTACACCACTGACTAATTCTTATGTCGCGCCACTGACTGAACTATACTCCACTCAGCTCTACTCTTCCCTAATGCCAACTCGAGGCCATCTGTATACAGTTCGAAGTTGAGTCATTTATTTTAACAGTGAGTAGATCTGATCAAAAGAAATGTTTTTTTCCTTTAACATTTTTGTGGTAAAATTAAAGTAACAAAGTTATAGCCCTTTAGAAGTTTGAGTACCGCCCTGTCTCAATAATAATATTATGTGCTCGTGTTTGGCGACAACGGATATACTCCACCTTATCGGTTCATCGCATCGGAAACAAAAAAGCGAAAGAATTTGAAACGCTGATCACGATGTTTTTATTCAGTCTATGTCAGTCGGTAACGCGTGAGTGAATAGTGGTGCTTGCTGCGTGGCTCAAACGAAATAAAAAATGGCACATATTTATGCGGATCGGTTTCCCAATCGAGTGCAACCAACCCCTCGTGCCTTTGTTAATGTAGTACAACGGGCTCGTGAATCAGGTGACTTAAGACCTCACAGGGGACTGCATGCCGGTGCTCCAAGACCTCACGATCAAATACAGGTCCGCACTGAAATACTTGTCGGGAGGATACTTTACAACACAAGGCAAAAATTTTTTTTAATTTTTTTTATTTTTACACACATATTTTGGTTTATCTTCCTTCTACAATCATTATCTAAAAATTAATGACTCAACTTCAAAGTCCCCTGTATAGTCCGCATCACAGGTACTCGTCGAGTCGAGAAGATTCCGGCGAGCGATAAAGCGGCTGTCTAGAATATTCGAGGTCACTTCGCGTCGATCTAGAAGGCGAGTCACTGGCATGGTCCTCAACAGATGGCGCCAACGGTACTATTCATTATAGTTACAGTATCTCAAAAAATATCGATACTGGATGCTATCGGAAATTCTGTAAAAATTCAATTGGCTTATTATTTCAGAATATTACATAGATATTGGATACATCAGAGCATTTTATAGATTATACTAGATAAAAACGAGACTTGTGAACATGATATCAAAATGATGATATTTCTACAGTCTCATATATATATATATATGAGACGTGGTCACTGTCGTCTAGACAAGTTAGTTGAAAATAAAGCGGAAGCCTTTTGTTGGGTACCTCGACAAAATTCAAGCAATGAGGACTCTTTATACTCTATTGGTCTCTAGCTTTCAATGGACTTTGCCATCATCATCAGGAGTTGCAATAACATTAAGAAGAAGTAGCAACCATTGTGCAAAATGACTTTAAATTACTTACTTTAAGGTCCTCATCGCTTGAATTTTGTCGAAGTACCCATCTAAAGGCGGAAGCTTTATTTTTCACCTATATATATATATATACAGGGTGTCCGCAAAGTTGGGGTTTTCCTTTTCAGAAACAACTACCCTTGAAATAACAAAGGTAATGTGTAGTGAAACGAGGGCGACCAAGTAAAAAAAATAAAGGAAAAAGTACTCACTCTCCAGTTGACGAGAAGGGCTAAGTACGTCTCTGCCCGAAATCATACCGCTCCAACAGAAAATGAAATCAGCTGATGCGCTACCGAGTTGACGCAGGAACCACATTGATTCTCTTACACTTAATGGCACATCTTCTAACAAGGAAGGCAAAATGTTGCGTAAAAAGTCTAGGTATTACATCCCGTCCAATCGATTTGGGAGAATAAATGGTCCAATGAGCATACCGTTCACCATGCCAGCCCAAACATTCACCGAAAATGTTTGTTGAAAATGTGCCCGACGGATAGCGTGCGGATTTTCTACTGACCAAACATGAGTGTTGCGAAAGTTATTCACGCCATTACGCGTGAACGTAGATTCGTCTGTCACCAATATGCACTTCAAAAAGTCCGGATTATTGTCATGTTGATGCAACAACCACTCACAAAACCGCACTCTTGCTGGAAAATCGTCAGGTTGAAGGGCTTGTACACGTTGGACGTGAAACGGATACAGCCCCTCTTCACGCAGCGTTTGCCACACTTTAGTTTTTGATACTTGCACTTCTCTAGCCACGTCTCTAGTGCTTGTTGAGGGATTCTCGTCTACGCGATTACCTCTACACGCGTGACCGTAACGTCGGTTGAAGGTTGCATACTGACTTGACACACTGACCCCGACCCAGTTCTGTCGTCGGGTTGAGCTAGTGTCCTAGTACCAGTCGGGGATGTCGCGGCTACAGGACGGTATTCAGATATTTTTGATGTTGCAGAGCCCTTTATCTCGGTTCCCTTAAGACATTGGTGTATGTGGTACTAAGAAAAATTGCTTATGTTTTCAAGATCTACACGTAGTGTAAAGGAAAACCCCAACTTTGCGGACACCCTATATATAATCAGACTGTAGAAATATCAACATTTTGATATCATGTTTACACGTCTCGTTTAAGAATGATCATGCGGAGAAAGGTATATAACAAGGCAGCAGCGGTGGCCGCAGTAGTAGACTCTTCGGTCTCCTGATCAGTCGCCGTGCGCTGTGCGGGATCGAATCCCGTCCCAGGAGAAATTTTTCTCTTGGCTATGGATGTTGTGATTGTCCTTAGGTGGTAGACGGTCTTTGACTGTCGAACGCGGAGGTACCACTTGGCGGATCTCGTAGGCGGGGCCAGAATGTGTGCATATTGCATGCACACGTGTTCCCTCGCCAGAGTCCGTGTGGCGTTCCCCCTTTCCCCTGTATCCCCCTATAGCCCCACGGTTCCCCCTGGGTGTTTAGGACTTAGTCCTTCATGGTGGTTGGAGTATAAAAAAACTAGGAAAATAGTGGGCAAATTCCGCAAAAAAAAGGAAAGTGGATTCGAGCAGGAAGTAGGATAAGTAACCCGAGCGATATTTCTGCTTGTTGGCTTCATCAGGCCCGAAGTCAATGCACATATGCAACCACAAAAGTAGATACACGTGCCCACACATCCGGATACGGGTGTAACCTGAAGAAACAAAGATGGAGGTGGAAAAATAACACACGAAGTCCACATCAAGAGCTAACCTACACATTGTAGTATAATATGGCTAGAATACCTCCAATTTTCAAGGCGACAACTAACCACAACCACGCGGGCTGGTTATAGCCATTCTGATAAACGTGTAAAGGCGAGAATACACGTGCCAGTAAAATTGCATGCCCGTGGCCAGTAACTTGTATGCTAACTACTTGCCCTTCGTGTTGCTCGGAAACACATGCTAGTTTTGGATATGTCAGTCTGCGTCCTCGGAACGTACACCCAGATGTGCAAGTGTTGAAGAGAACAAAATTTGAGTTTTTGAGATGGAACTGTCCCATTTGAAAAGTGAACAATATGGGTGGAAAACTGGATCAGTAGACGTCATATCTATTTAGCAAGTGATAGTCAATGCGACAAGAAGACTTAAGACAGATATAAAAATGACTCTCGTCTGCCTCCAGAGAAGTTCGATGAACTCCTGTCTCAGATGAACAATAAAATTCTGTCTAACTTGCACTTGAGCGCGAAGATTCCTTTATCTTCTTTAACACTTGGCGATAAGTTGTTCTTAGGTTTTTTATTTTATTTTTGATACATTTCAATGTTATCATCATTCATATGCTCCAATAAAGATTTATAATTGTTGACTCTAGCGATTCTATTTTTATACATTGAAGATGATGTAGCCGACAAACATTGATACTACCTATACTGCATAATAAACAATAATTTTCATTTTTCCACGATTTTAAAAATATATTTGAGGACTAGTCGTTCGTCACATGCTAGGTACTGGCAATGACGCCGTCAAACATGTTTCGACACGAATTGCATGCTTCTACCCCTCCACGCACTTGACGAAATCCGTCTACTGCCACATTATAGACTATACCCCATTCGTAGTCCATTAACCCCCAGACCAAACACAAGATGCCCAAAAGCGAGATTGTACAGGTCTGTATTTTCCTCAATTGTCTTGGAATAATCTAACAAAATAAATGATTATTTTATAGAAAGAACTGCACATACTTTTCCCAATTCTTGTAGTACTTGAACCATCGTCCGAATGGTTAATATTAATTATTACAGGTTCAATTTGAGTATCGATCATATTGTCCAGATCCCACATCTTTGTTCCGATTGTCTCTTGAACGTGACTGTTGCAATCTCTCCAATTGTTTATCGTCACTCTGTTGACAGCTTCATAAAACAATTTTTTTACGTTAGAAAATTAGAAAGTTCTGTTGTTTGAAGCCAGATAGTTTTTTTATATTTTCCCAAATCATTTCTATAGGATTTAATTCGCAGTGATAAGGTTAGCCTTAAAACGGTATTACTTTGGTTTTTAGCCGCGCTGCAACTTTGCTGGACTACGAGTAGGGTTATAGCAGAGTTCCCCAAACTTTTTTGTGTCGTAGACCCCTTGCAATGTTTTTCCGTGTTGGGTAGACCCCCTGCTTACCTGATATTGATTTCCTGTAAATTTCTAACTGTAGTGAAGTTTAGTGTTAAAAAATTAAAGTAAAAACACATGTTAATTTATACATTTATTAATTGAATTTAAATTAAAACTACTCAAAATAAAATTTTGTATCTATTATGTAAAATATACGTAACATTAAATAAACAGGTGTCTGACCAATAAGTGCCCGCATTGGGAATAAGTGCCCCCATTGAAAAAAAAAATAAGAGGGATAAAATAAAAAAAAAGTGAAAAATAATAAAAAAAAGTTGTTTACTTAAAATAGTACAATAAGCGAGTTCGTTTATTAATTATAACATAAACGTATGTTCTACAATAATTTCACTGTTAGTTTGATTAAATTCCGCTTCTTATACGTTTAAGTTATCTAAGAATAGGCAAAACATTAACGAATTTTAGTGTATACCTATCCTTGAATTTTCAGAATAATTTAAAAAAAAATATTTTCTATAAAGGGGGTTCTTTAAAAAAATCAATGCGGGCACTTATTTCCAATGCGGGCATTTATTGGTCAGACACCAATAAACATAAAATAAACTATAAATAAAATAACATAAGCAATAAGTCAATATTTTTAGTGAGAAGGATGAACCTGTTGCTTTAATAATAAATTATCAACATTTGGCGTTAATTTTGTAAGGGTTAATCTTAAATCTCCTCGGCTAATGATGTCCAGTCCATTTCTTTTTTTCGTTAGGAGATTGGTAACAGCGCTGAACCCCCTTTCCACTAGGTATGACGATGGAAAGGAAATTAAAAATGTCCTCGCTATATTCCATAATACGGGATAAGTAACGGGTATGTTGTTTTGCAGCCAGAATGGCTGATATCCGTTTTTAAACTGAACCTTAAGTTCTTCGTTTGTACTTAGTTCAGTCAGTTCCTCTTGTATTATGACATTCGTTTCTTCTATGTCACCATATGGATGGTGGTATTACCATAGTCAAAATATCCTCAAACCTAGATTCAAAATCTGAATAGAGGGCATTTAAATGTTGAACGTAAGTTGAAACGTCGTCTTCCTGGCAGCTTGTCTGTGACAAATTGGGGAACTGAGAAAATTCGCCCCGTCCAATATTTTGCTTCATTAGTTTAACTCTGGCAAGAAACGCTGATAAGATGGACTTTGTTTTAATTGCAAATTAACCATATTAAATTTTGTAAACAAATCTGTTAAATAGGCGAAGTCTGTTTTCCTCTTCAATAAATTTTCTTTTAAAATTTTATCTTTAGTATCCAGAAATTCTGAAATAGTCTCAAAAAGAGCAAAAAATCTTTTCAAACATAAGCCTTTCGATAGCCAGCGTACTTCAGTGTGAAGGAGTAATTGATGAAAGTGTTCGTCATTTTCTTCACACAACTGCGCAAATAACCGCGTATTCAACGCGTTGATTCGGATTCGGTTTACTGCATCAATGACTAAATGAAGTGATTCATGCAATCTAACACTCAAATTTTTAGCAACTAAATGTTGTCGATGGATGACGCAATGTATTGCTAACACCCCTGACACATTTTGTTTTAAATAGCTTATAAATCCACGATAACGTCCAACCATGGCAGGTGCTCCATCTGTAGCTACTGATATTATATTTGATAAAGGAATTGCTTTTTCAATGAAGTAATCCTTCAAAACATGAAATATTGATTCACCTTTAGTGTCGGTTATCAAAGTTCTTGCAAAGAGCAGTTCTTCGTAGATTTCTTGATTCATAATAAAACGAACATATGCCAATAATAATGCTGCATTATCAGGTAAAGTTGACTCGTCAAGTTGTATAGAGAAATGGGTCGTTTGCAAATAATTACATACGAAGCTTTCAATATCAGAGCTCATTTCATCAATTCGTCTTTCGTATTGTTGCTTAAGGGAATTCTTTTAATGATATCAGATGCAGGTTTGTGTAAAACAGTTTTTAAAACCTCTTCAACGGCTGGCAAAATTAACTTCTCTCCGATAGTATGCGGTTTTCCGGATTTTGCTATAAGTAACGAGATATTGTAAGACGCCCGCAAACCATCATCATTTCTTTGTGACGTCGAAGCGAACATTCTGTTCAGTGTAGGTCTCTTCTGAAATTTATCTTTGAGTGTTTGAAAGTATTTCAAATCTTTCTCTGTTTTATCAGGGTGGCATCTTCTCAGATGATCTTGCAGTTTAGATGGTTTCATAGCGTCATTGCCCAAAACTTTGTTGAATAAAAGGCACATAGGTGATTGTTTGTCCGGCAATGATGGAATGAAGCCAAATTTCAAATAATCAACACTGTACTGTCTACATTTCTTTTTAGATTCGGACATGGCATCAGTCATCTGTGGGCAAAATTAAATTATTTAAATAAGACAGAAAATCCAGCAGCTGTATATTAAAAATATTCTTTGATTTTTCCGAAAACATTCCATAATTCGAACATCTTCTTGCAACAATTAGCTCGAATTACGGAGATTGCACTGTAATTATATTACCGATCGCTAAAACTTTCAAAAAGAAACTATTGAGGAGTACTCGTGTAATTTTGCATGATTGAATATTTAACTACTAATAACTAAAGTCATGATTGGCGTAATTTATCTATCTTTGCTAACTACGAGTACAAAACTAAAATTTAATAAAAAATAATGTACTTACTTTTCTCCAGCACTCTCAAACAAAATAACACTGACTCACTATAATTTGTGTGATATACTATCTGTTTATATTTTTTAAAATATTTTCTTAGCACTTTCCTTTTCAAGATTCAGGAAACGAGTAAACGTATTTGTCCCACATTCGTATTTATAGAGTGACGAATTGAACAAGTCAGTGCAAGGTAGCGAAGCTCTGAGACTGCGACTCTCAGGATTTTACATGTTCAAAATGTATTGCGACAACATCCTACAACTTACACAATTATATATAAATAATATAAACATATATAATACATTTTTTACTTCATAGGTACTTTTATAAATAATGTATATGTTTTGATATTATAAGATAGTATGATGTAAGTAAATAGGTACTATCAGTGTATGTGTTGAGATCCACTATCGTGGACCCCCATATTCATTTCATGGACCCCCAAATTTTTTTTCGCTGACGTAGACCCCTTGCAGGTTGTCATAGACCCCTAGGGGTCGATATAGACCCCTTTGGAAATCAATGGGTTACAGCCCACTTTCTAACTGGCAGCGAGAGTCACACATGCGCAAGTAACACGCTTCTTCCAGTGACTGGCATGCTTCTCTGCGTGTAGCTGGCACGTGTATTCTCGCCTTAACGCCGATGGCGTCGGCGTCCCTTATCATCGGCGCTATCAGCAACAGCAACGGCTCCTCGCGAAAAAATCGAACATCGCGTCAGCCGCGAACGGCAGTTCACCTCCTATTACTCCACTGTGACAGCTGGCAGCGCACTCTTGATTGATATTCACCTTTTCGCTGCCTGCCTGGCGTTATCACGGTTGGCGGTGACTGGAACAATCGCGCAGCGGCACGCGCGATCCATCGGGACGGCGCGACGCTGTTTTGATTTCGGGATTGGCCGGTGACGGCGGTGTGAGAATCGCGCCTTTTTTGATATTCGTATATCGTGTGATGGTTTGTGGAGGAGCAGTGCAGGTGACGGTGTAGTGACATGTTGCAGAACTAAGAGGGTGAGATAATATGGAGTTTTGAAATTCTGTCTTTAAAATTGTTTCAGAATTAGAGTTATTGGTGTTGGTTGCATGACAAAATTTCCAACCTCAAAATATTGCGATAAAACGATAAAATAAACTTTCATCGTGTTTAGTTCACCAAGACTGATTTAATTCCAATAATCTGCTTCATTATAAAGTTTTGCTATTGTTTTTGTACTTCTCGTGTTTTGCAGTGCGTAGGTGAATAACAGTCTTTTTGGTTGGAATTTTACGGCCAAAAACGGCAAAGGAAACTACTTTCCGTATATAAATTCTTTTATCTGCGAAGATTACTATAAAAAGTAAGGTTATTCGTACAAAAAGATAAGACAATAAATAGTCTTGGCTGTACCACGATTTTAAGCGTCCTTCAATAGTGGCAGGCACTGACCTTATCAATTCCAGGTCTTATTTTTGTTTTACTGCCTGACCAGATGTCAAATATGGCCAGGAATTATTAGTGCCTGGTTTCCTTGGACGTTCAACTCCCTAATACATTATTTCAAAAACTTGAACGTGGATGTTTCCAGTGTTTCTACATTCGTAAAATGACAAACATGTATTTGGAATTTTTGAGACCGATCAAACAATTTCCGAAAATACCTGAGGATTTCATGTTAGCTGAATTACCATAAACAAGAAATATTATCAGTACTTTCCTAACTTGCTAACAAAAAATTAAGATTTGAAACAGATTCATTTAAAAACTTCTTTGTGGTTATACCTATGTAGTGCATAAGATAAGGCCTGGCGTGTTCCGCAGTTTCAGTTGTAGAATCTACTTCAAGATGTTGCTTGGTGCTATTTCAGTTTAGAAAGATAAAAAAATCCCTGGTTGTTGAAGTAATTAACTTTATGTGGAATCTTACATTTTATACTTACCTAGTGCCACATATTGCAATTATTATATTCACTGTACACTGTCGAATTACAAGTCATATTCATGCTAATAGTAATTAAAAATAACGCGGGCACGGTGGTGACTTCTCGTAATTCTCCTCAAAGTTTTTGAAAACACAAAAAAACTGGAAAAATCATAATTTATAACTTTGAACATAACCTGACTTCAGAAAAGGCAACATATAAATAACCCTTCGGGCACAGCTTACAGATATACTTCATTGGTAGCATATTCAGTAATAATTTTCTCATATAGCAAATATCACTAATTTTATACACATGCAGGCCAATACACATAATCATGCAGATGCGATTTGCTACTCAATCAACTATCTTTCTTTCACATCTTCTCGGAGATAAACACTACTTGGCTCTCTGCAACCAACAATGCATGCTTGAGCGTATCGTGTCGTTGAGTCATCTCTCCATAGATGGCGCTCACAGCGATCATAGCCAGCAAACGAGGAATGAACTATATCCACACTAAAAACTACCTAGTCTGCAAGATGACATTTTGTCGATTTTTTTACGTTCTTTAGGTTTTTTGCATAATACTCCTGCATAAAACATTTTGAATCAATGGGTTGCTAACGCTCCCCTACGAGTGTTGAATTTAGAGATGGACTTGTTACTCAACGAAATGTAATTTCTGAATCTGAAATTTATCTGCTTCTGGATCTTTTACGAATATCCACAATAATCGTGGCTGTGTATCGTTTATTACTAATGTCTGCAATTTAATTGAAAACAGTAACCATGTTAAATCTACAATAAAACGCCCAATGATGTATCGCAAGCCCCAACTTCCTATTCAAAGATTCAGGTGTTTTTACCACCACTCCACTCAGAGGATGTTGATTGAAGGATGAAATTTTACAGAATAAGATGTTAATTTTGAATTCAAAATTGAACTGTTATTCGGTTTTACACGAATATACAGTATATTCACTGAATCAAAGCAGTTACGTCACAACGTCAAATAATGACAGTGACGCGCATGGTTGCCACATTACTTAAAATTACTAGATCCTAGGAAATAAACCACAAATAAACAACAGCCGTTGGCGTAATTACGAGACACGCTTTGCGACAATGTCACAACACAGAAAAGTGTTACCAACATAAATGTACCCGGGCAATTCAAACTTCACGTACAAATTTAGAATCTATTTTGCATTAAGGTTGGCATTCAAATTCACTAAATATGATGTAACTGCTTTGTTTCAGTGAAATACAGTAACAGAAATAACGAATTTATTTCATTTGGCATGGGTCTAAGCGAATATTTTTGTTTTTTATTTTTTCCCATAAAGCGAACAAAACATGGATAAATTGCATCACTCTTGAATAATGGATATATGGTACAGCTATTAAAATGCAATTATATGGGATGTTTCAAATTCGGTTAAATTGGGGCAAAGTTGCGTATTTAGGTAGTCAACAAAATGCCGCTTAGAAATTTAGAAGAACTTTCGGAGAGAGACGGAAGATAACAGAATTTTACCAAAATCGTTTTAATTTTATTTGTAGTGAGGTTTCAAAATAAAGCACGCATAAACATTGCCACTTTTTCTCCTCTACAAGATGGCATAATTAGAATTCCGATATAACGTTTCGTCTCTTGTACTCCAGCATCAACTTTATTTTGTATTATAGACGCTATATTGGATTTTTGCACAGATGAATATAACCTTTATCTCTTATTCCAAAAATGTATGATACGTCGTACATTGACATTGCTAAACCTTAGTTATGTCAAAAAAGCAGAATTTCCTAGGTAGGACTTGAAATTATCAGATAGTCATTAGTTGTGCGTACTAGATTTATCCCAAAATAATTTTGATTTTTTCCTGACTTCATTTGAGATGGCACCGCGGCTCTCAAGGCTATTCCGGAGAATGCCTTCCGTGACGCCTTCAATGCTTGGAAATCGCGCTGGCAGCGCTGCATCGACGCAGAAGGAGCCTATTTTGAAAGTTTTTAAAGAATTGTAACGATTGGCTCAATAATTTTTTTTAAATCGCCTCGGTCCTATTACTTTCCGGACAAACTCTGTATTGGATTTTTGCCCAAACAGGATAGAGTTTTCGATTCTGATTTACCTCTGCTTATTATTGTTACCATCATTTTGTGTGCAGGTTTCACCGTAACTTTTTATTTCCTTATAATTTTCATCCAGCAAAAAATTCATGGCCAACTAAGGAAATACATCACTCAATTTAGGATTGGACAGTCCATTTATATGTAAAAAAATCCGTCGAAAGAAGCAATGTCGAATTAAAAATTTGTCTGAGTTATCTTGAAGAGGAGAATAAGTAACAATGACAACATGCAATTTATTTTAAAATCCCATCTCAAATAAAGTCGGGAAAAGATAAAGGTGATTTTGTGGTAAATCTGGTATACGAAACAAATGACTATACTAAGTGACATATAAATCCGAACACCCAGTTTAAATGGTTTTATTTTAATAAAAGTTGGTGAATGTATTTATCTTACTGTAAATAACAAGTGAAAAAATTTTCAGCCTTATCAGTTGGACATTCCGGTTTTTATACTGTTTTTTTTTTAATTCACTAACGCTCTAAAAATGAATATTTCAGCAGCAGTAAAGAATCAACGTTGGCGGATTTTGGTTCTTGACATCCTTTACGATCGGTTACGATGTCTAGAGTACGGAGAACTGTACGATTTCGTCAACTTAGTGAGTTTGATAGGGGCCGTATAGTGGGACTTCGGGAAGCTGGACTTTCTTTTCGGGCAATTGCAGTTAGAGTGCAAAGAAGTGTAGACACTGTGGTTAGGTGTTGTCAGGCATGGCTTCGAGAAGGCCGTACGCAAAGAGCAAGGGGCACTGGACGCCGCCGTTGAACAACAGACCGTGAAGGTCGCCGCCTAAGATTATTGGCCTTAAGGGACGGTTTCTCCACCACCAGGTCCATTGCAAATAAATGGTTTGCAGATCACGGAAGACCTATTGGCATGCGAAGTGTTTACCGACGAATGAGAAGTTTTGGCTTGTTTTCATACCGGCCACACTGGGTCCTCCCTTTAACTCGAGAACACCGACGTAATCGCCTTGAGTGGTGCAGACAACGGTCACTCTGGGATCAGGAATGGAACAGTATTGTCTTTAGTGACGAGTCTCGATTGTGTTTAGGCATGCACGATGGTCGTGCCAGGGTGAGAAGGCGACGTGGTGAAAGGAGGAATCCACAGTTTTTTGTTGAAAGACATGTTCATCACACTGTTGGAGTTATGGTTTGGGGTGCTATAGCTTATGGTTCCAGGTCACCTTTAATCTTCATCAGAGGTAACATGAACGCGCAGCGTTATATCCACGAAGTTCTAGAACCCCATCTTTTACCCTATCTTGACACCCTGGCAGATCCAACTTTCCAACAAGATAATGCCCGACCACATGTTGCAAGAGTCACAATAGACTTCTTTCAACATAATGATGTCACATTGTTACCATGGCCACCAAGATCTCCCGACTTATCCCTAATTGAGCACGTGTGGGATATGATATAAAGGCGCGTTGGAGAATGCGTAGCACATCAGGGTGCATCCACACATTATTAAAGGTCAAAGGGCTTTAAAGCAGTGCAATCATTTTGAAATTTTCATCATTTACTTATTATGCTTAATTAAGTACTTATACAAAATTTTATTAAAATAAAACCATTTAAACTGGGTGTTCGGATTTATATGTCACTTAGTATATTTTGAACTCTCAACAAGCTCACTCCATTTTTCGTAATTTCAGGTCTTCCGAGTTACAATCAGTAGTATAAATATTAACCGTCTACCAAGTTACGTTCCACATCATAACCGAGCAACACAAACGTTCCGATATCATATCGGATATCAACCACAGGAGTCATACAACTTATGATACACATATCGATTCTGGGAATCCATGCATGCATGAGCGTTCTTACATTTTTTATGTAGTTGTGCGCAACTGAATTATACTAGATAGGAGGAGCTAGCTTATCATTTGCTTGCATCCTCAGGATGCAGGCTCATACTACTAACGGTCGTATTCACCAATTCGGCGTTTGCGAGACTGTTACTTATCAGCTGTACAAAATATAACAGTTTGTTAAACAATAGTGCCCCGCATTGAAAAAATAAACAAGAGGGATAAAAAAGTGAAAAATTATAAAAAAAAAAGTTTTTTACTTAAAATAGTACAATAAGCGAGTTCGTTTATTAATTATAACATAAACGTATGTTTTACAATAATTTCACTGTTAGTTTGATTAAATTCCGCTTCTTATACGTTTAAGTTATCTAAAAATAGGCAAAAAATCAACGAATTTTAGTGTGTACCTTGAATTTTCAGAATAATTTAAAAAAAATATTTTCTATAAAGGGGGGTTCTTTAAAAAAATCAATGCGGGCACTTATTCCCAATGCGGGCATTTATTGGTCAGACACCAATAAACATAAAATAAACTATAAATAAAATAACATAAGCAATAAGTCAATATTTTTAGTGAGAAGGACGAACCTGATGCTTTAATAATAAATTATCAACATTTGGCGTCAATTTTGTGAGGGTTAATCTTAAATCTCCTCGGCTAATGATGTCCAGTCTGTTTCTTTTTTTCGTTAGGAGATTGGTAACAGCGCTGAACCCCCTTTCCGCTAGGTATGACGATGGAAAGGAAATTAAAAATTTCCTCGCTATATTCCATAATACGGGATAAGTAACGGGTATGTTGTTTTGCAAACTGAACCTTAAGTTCTTCGTTTGTACTTAGTTCAGTCAGTTCCTCTTGTATTATGACATTCGTTTCTTCTATGTCACCATATGGATTAATTATCCACGGTGGTATTACCATAGTCAAAATATCCTCAAACCTAGATTCAAAATCTGAATAGAGGGCATTTAAATGTTGAACGTAAGTTGAAACGTCGTCTTCCTGGCAGCTTGTCTGTGACAAATTGGGGAACTGAGAAAATTCCAATATTTTGCTTCATTAGTTTAGCTCTGGCAAGAAACGCTGATAAGATGGACTTTGTTTTAATCAAATTTAAACTGTCGCCTTGTAATTGCAAATTAACCATATTAAATTTTGTAAACAAATCTGTTAAGTAGGCGATGTCTGTTTTCCTCTTCATTAAATTTTCTTTTAAAATTTTATCTTTAGTATCCAGGAATTCTAAAATAGTCTCAAAAAGTGCAAAAAATCTTGTCAAACATAAGCCTTTCGACAGTCAGCGTACTTCAGTGTGAAGGAGTAATTGATGAAAGTGTTCGTCATTTTCTTCACACAACTGCGCAAATAACCGCGTATTCAACGCGTTGCTTCGGATTCGGTTTACTGCATCAATGACTAAATGAAGTGATTCATGCAATCTAACACTCAAATTTTTAGCAACTAAATGTTGTCGTTGGATGACGCAATGTATTGCTAGCACCCCTGACACATTTTGTTTCAAATAGCTTATAAATCCACGATAACATCCAACCATGGCAGGTGCTCCATCTGTAGCTACTAATATTATATTTGATAAAGTGAAGTAATCCTTCAAAACATGAAATATTGATTCACCTTTAGTGTCGGTTATCAAAGTTCTTGCGAAGAGCAGTTCTTCGTAGATTTCTTGATTCATAACAAAACGAACATATGCCAATAATAATGCTGCATTATCAGGTAAAGTTGACTCGTCCAGTTGTATAGAGAAATGGGTCGTTTGCAAATAATTACATAAGAAGCTTTCAATATCAGAACTCATTTCATCAATACGTCTTTCGACAGTATTGTTGCTTAAGGGAATTCTTTTAATGATATCAGATGCAGGTTTGTGTAAAACAGTTTTTAAAACCTCTTCAACGGCTGGCAAAATTAACTTCTCTCCGATAGTATGCGGTTTTCCGGATTTTGCTATAAGTAACGAGATATTGTAAGACGAATATTTAACTACTAATAACTAAAGTCATGATTGGCGTAATTTATCTATCTTTGCTAACTACGAGTACAAAACTAAAATTTAATAAAAAATAATGTACTTACTTTTCTCCAGCACTCTCAAACAAAATAACACTGACTCACTATAATTTGTGTAATATACTATCTGTTTATATTTTCTAAAATATTTTCTTAGCACTTTCCTTTTCAAGATTCAGGAAACGAATAAACGTATTTGTCCCACATTCGTATTTATAGAGTGACGAATTGAACAACTCAGTGCAAGGTAGCGAAGCTCTGAGACTGCGACTCTCAGGTTTTTACAAGTTCAAAATGTATTGCGACCACAAAGCGAATACCAACATCCTACAACTTACACAATTTTATAAACATATATAATAAATTTTTTACTTCATAGGTACTTTTATAAATAATGTATATGTCTTTATATTATGAGATAGTATGATGTAAGTAAATAGGTACTATCAGTGTATGTGTTGAGATCCACTATCGTGGACCCCCATATTCATTTCATGGCCCCAAATTTTTTTTCGCTGACGTAGACTCCTAGGGGTCGATATAGACCACTTTGGGAATCAATGCAATAGTGGTATTCATCAAGACTTTTCGGCTTCTGATAACAAACTGACTTTCATACAAAAATCTTAAATTTCTTTAAGTTGGTGCCTTTTGACAAAAAACGAGAGAACCACGTCTAACCTCACTTTATAGCTGCTATGTGTTTCAATGTGGTTGTCATACACAGTGTCAGATTTGTAATGGTTTTGCATCATTGAAAAGTCATAAAAAAAGATCAGCTAACTATACATCAAGAGACAATAATTTCCTTGGTTGAAAAATATCGAAGTATTCGCCCAAATTCAGTTTGTTCGCCGCAATCAATTCTAACAAAGTTATAAAACTGTTGACTACCCACTGTAACTCTATTGTTTCCAACAGCTTTCCTTCTTAAGAACGTTGAGAGTCTCTATTTCTCGGGCCATTTGATCTGAACGATATCAACAAGAAAATGTGTTTTACCGCCTCAACTGTTCATAATATCGTCCATCGGAAACTTTTTATGCCGAAATCCAACAATAAAGAAAGCCAAGTCTAGCTTGTGTTGATAAACCACTGAACAAAGCACCAGAATATCGACATCTCGTCGCTAAAAGTGATCGGAAGTGGGCGATAGCTGGGTCATAAACGAAGTTATTTTCATTTCTGACATACAAATTGTAAGACCTTTATAGCAGGAAAGTTTACCTTACACTGAAATGCAACTGCTCTTGGTCACGTGGGCATTATGGAGTCTTGGGGTTACTTTTGCAAAAAGTAATACAACAACGATGTTTGAGGTTATTACATTCTGGCAACCATAATAGTTTATATACAGGGTGACTTTGAAGTTGAGTCATTAATTTTCAGATAATGATTGTAGCAGGAAGATAAATCAAAATATGTGTGTAGAAATAAAAAAAAATAAAAAAAAATGTTACCTTGTTTTATAAAGTATCCTACCGACAAGTATTTCAGTGCGGACCTGTATTTGATCGTGCGGTCTTGGAGCACCGGCATGCTCTCCCCTGTGAGGTCTTAAGTCACCTGATTCACGAGCCCTTTGTACTACATTAACAAAGGCACGAGGGGTTGGTTGCATTCGATTGGGAAACCGATCCGCATAAATCCGTGATGTCGCGTAAATAAGAATCGTTTTGAATGATTTCAAATACTGCTGTAATACGTCCAATTAAGTCTTGCTCTGTTTCTACTGCAGTTTCGTAAACCAAAGACTTTACATTTCTCCACAGGAAAAAAATCTAGCGACTTTAAATCGGGTGACGTAGGTGGCCCAGAAACTGCTCCACCCCTGGCAATCCACACCGCTGAGCCAAATACTCACGTATTTGTACAGCAAAGTGAGCCGGAGCTCCATCATGCTGAAACCACATTTGCCGTCGAACGTTCAATGGAATATTTTCAAGAAATTCTGGAAGAACTTCTTCCAAGAAACGCCGGTAAATAGATCATGGCAAAAATTAGATGCATTAAATCCTATTTAGGCAATTCAACGTGTTTCTAAATTTTAACGCGTCTTAGGGCCGTAGTGCCGTAGTGACACTTTTCCGGATATGGGTCCCTATACTCAAATGCTTTCTACTGTTATAATGAATAACCCCTACAAGTTTGATCCCATAGTTCTGAAACACATAGTATGTTAAAATGCTTTAAATGCGATTCAAATGACCTTTATTCCAGGTATTCTGAACTGTCAATAGCGAATCCGAAGTCCTTTCACGTGTAGCTTCCATCTTGATCATAGACGCGCAACGGTTTTTAGATATTTTTTATTAGTCGTTAATATACTGTAATTCACAAGAATGCACGTGCTACATGATTGTGTTACGTTATACATACGTGTACATTATATTGTTTTATATTAGCCATTTTTTCCTCAGTTGGCTGACAGCGTTCATGCAAGATGTCTCTAAAGTGTGTAAACAATCCAGATCAGTTTTGTTACGTGTCTGGTGATGTGACTTTTGCGTCTCAGAGACGGTCTATTACTCCACTAATAACAAAGGCATATCAGCTTTATTTCGGTTGTAAACTAGGTGATCAAGACAAACAGTGGGCACCCCACATCTGCTGTAATACATGTGCTTCAAGTCTGAGGAGCTGGTTAAATGGCAAAAAAAGGTCTATGCGCTTTGCTGTCCCAATGGTTTGGAGAGAGCCTACAAATCATATTAATGATTGTTACTTTTGCATGGTACCTTGTGTTGGACAAGCCACAGGTATGTCCAAGAAAAAAAATCGGTTATTAACTACCCAAACATACCATCTGCGATGAGACCTGTGCCTCACAGTGACGAAAATCCTATTCCAAAATCCCCAGAATCCTACACTTGCGAATCAGAAAACGAATCAGATCATGGCGATCGAGTGATTCGTCAGGAAGAAAATATGCCATTAACGTCAAGAGATCCTGATTTTATACCGAGCACGTCATGCCACCAACCGCACAAAATAACACAGTCAGAATTAAATGATCTTGTAAGAGATTTAGAACTTCCAAAATGTAAGGCAGAGTTATTTGGATCAAGACTGCAGCAGTAGAACTAGTTAGAAGACGATGTTTCGGTATGTGTTTTTCGTAAACGCCACAAAGACTTAGAACCATTTTTCAATATGGAGAATAACTTGGTTTTCTGCAGTAGCATTAACGGCTTACTGGCGGCTTTAAATATAAACTATAACCCAGAAGAATGGAGATTGTTTATAGACAGTTCAACATTGAGTTTAAAGGCAGTGTTATTGCATATTGGAAATATTTTACCATATCTTCCTGTAGGGTATGCAGTTCACATGAAAGAATCATATGACAATATGAAGTACCTAGTGACATGCATAAAATACGATGAGCACCAATGGCATATTTGTAGCGATGTGAAAGTTGTTGCACTTTTACTTGGGCTGCAGCTAGGCTACACAAAGTTTTGCTGTTTTTTGTGTGAATGGGATAGTCGGGCAAAGGCACTTCACTACACCAGACAAAACTGGCCTGTTCGTCAATTCCTAGAGCCAGGTCAAAAAAATGTACAGCATATGCCATTAGTAGATTCGAAATAAATTTTATTACCACCACTGCATATCAAGTTGGGCCTAATGAAAAACTTTATCAAGGCATTAGATAGAGATGGGTCAGCTTTTCAATACCTGCGTCAGAAATTTCCAAGACTAAGTGAGGCAAAGGTTAAAGAAGGTATTTTTGTTGGGCCACAGATTCGAAATATTTTGAAAGATACACAGTTTGAAAACACTTTAACAGGTATTGAAAAAACTGCTTGGAATGATTTCCGTCTGGTGGTCACTAATTTCTTGGGAAATAGAAAAGCTGACAACTATAAAACCCTTGTCAAAAATATGCTGTCATGCATGTCAAAAGATGGGCTGTAATATGTTTCTTAAGATACATTTCCTACACTCACACCTGGACTTTTTTCCTGACAATTGCGGAGCCGTAAGCACGGCGAACGTTTTCATCAGGATATTTCAACAATGGAAAAAAGGTACCAGGGAAAGTGGAATCCTTCCATGCTTGCAGACTACTTTTGGACTCTTGGTAGAGATGCTCCAGAAACGATCCATAAAAGAACAGCAAAAAGACAGCGCATATAGTGATTCTTATAAGTATATGAATCTTGTTACTTTTTTTAATATATCTTTAAAAATAAAAAGTTTTTTTTCTAAACCGCAACTAATTTTTTTATTTCATTGTCATTTTTGGATTCAGCGCCCCAAAATTAACAAAGAAGTGCACTTTTCCCACAAGATACAATTAAAAAACTAAAATTTGTTGTCCAGTACAATAATTATTTAGCGAAAAATTGCAAAACTACGCGTTTTTTACGACTCTAAGGTGCTAAAAACCCATTTTTACTATCGATGACCATATGGAAATGAAGATTTGCTCAATGAAGTAATTTGGGGCGCTGAATATGAATATCATAGTAAAAAAAAATCCAAAGTATCTTCAGACTGGATTTAGGGTGAAAAGTTGACAGGAATCCATTTTTCTGGACTAGCCGTAATTTCTAGCACCATATCGACATCGAATTTGGCATCTACGCACCCGATTTACCCAGGAAACAAGCTTCCATCTTGATCATAGACGCGCAACAGTTTTTAGATATTTTTTATTAGTCGTTTTTTGACAAAGTTGAATTCTTGCCAGTATCTCGAAAACGAGGCACTTTCGGACTGAATGGGCCATGGATTCGGTTTCAGCGACCCAAAAAGCGTATTATAAGACATATTGTGTTCACGTTCCCGACTGACCCATTTTGTGTCTGTTTGGTAACAATACCCCTTTACATGATAATTATATGTTAAAATGCTTTAAATGCGGTTCGAATGACCTTTATTCCAGGTATTTTCAACTGCCAATACCGAATCCGAAGTCGTTTCACGTGTATCTGATCCCGTTTATCAATTACATCTAATTATTTAGCGACAAATTGCAAAACTACGCGATTTTTATGACTCTAAAGCTGGGTTGTCACTGCGCGAAACTGTTTCGCGAAGATGATTCGCGAAAATGTTTCGCGGAATATGTGTCGGCGACGGGGTGAAACGTTTCGGGTTGAAAGGTGAAAACAAGGTGAGCCGCCAGTTTACGCGAGACAATGTTCCTGGTAACTCCCAGTGCAGCATTAGCATTTGCAACTATTACGGTGATTTTTTTGAGAAAGAAAAAGAAAAAAAGTAAAACAAGACGCCGATGGTGGAGCAGACAAATATTTCATCGCAGATCTCAATACGGAAATAGACTACTGAGAGACATGACAGCTGAACCTTGCGAAGATATCATCAGGAACTTTACTAGGATGACTACACAAGACTTCGAACATGTCATGTCACTAGTCGAGCCCAAAATAAGAAGAATGGATACCAACATGAGAGAGGCTATAACCGTTAAGGAGAGGTTGACGCTATGCTTAAGATTTCTTGCAACAGGTGATTCCTACACGAGCCTGCAATATCTCTTCAAAATATCGAAGAGCGCAATATTAAGAATCATTCCAGAAGTTTGCGATGCCTTGATCGAATCACTTCAGGAATATGTAAAGGTAAAATAATGCGTTTTATATGCTTTTATTTATAACAGAAAAAGTATTTAAAAGTGCATAGTTTTTACATAGGTACTCAAAAAAACATTCAAATGTTCAATAATATGGATTCAATAGTGGTTGCTGGAACGTTATGTTCTGATATGTCTGATGACGTGGGGAAAGTATTTGATATTAAAGGGGGTAAATCCCTCGAAGAGTCATGTGAAGTAGAAGACGACTCAGTAGGCGACGTGTATGGGGTGGGTGTTCGAAAGGTAGTGCCACTGCTGTATGGTGAAGGAGTAGAGTATACTCCCATATCTGCATCAAATAAAATATTTGCGAAGGCTCTTTTGACGTGCGCCAGTGTGGTTGGATCATATTTTCGCAGTTCATTTGCCAAGTTTAAGGCGTAGGTGAAGTACGGGTCATTCGAAGAATTAGCCGATGACTGTATGATCTTTAGAGCTTCATTAATCATTTGGGAGTCTACGTCTTGCTCTGCTGCCTTGCGTTTGGTAGCAGTTCTTTGCATCCTTCTGCTACCAGGAGCACGGAAAGTAGTGTTTTGTGACTCCTTGCTGCTCTGTGGCAACAGATGTTGTAGCTGCAGGGCTGACTGAAGTTGTCTCTGTAGAAACTTGCACTTCCAGTTGTTCCTAAAACAAAAATTATGCTTTCAGGTACCATCTACTACAGAGGAGTGGCTTCAGATCTCCGCCGAATTTGAAAGAAAATGGCAATTTCCTCACACAATAGGAGCCATAGATGGGAAGCACGTTGTACTACAAGCACCTATCAATTCAGGAACTGAATACTACAACTATAAACATTTTTTTAGCATTGTGCTTTTTGCATTAGTCGACGCTGACTACAATTTCATTTATGCTGACGTAGGATGCCAAGGCCGGATATCAGACGGTGGTGTATTTAAAAATACGACATTATACAAAAAATTAGAGGGGCGTGAATTAAAAATTCCGCAGCCAGAAGTCTTGCAAGTACCGTATTCTATAGAAGTACCATATTATATATTGGGTGACAAAGCGTTTGCTTTGAATGAATATACGATGAAACCATTTGATGGTAATCCCGAGCCTCGTTCAGCAGAACGTGTATTTAATTACCGTCTTTCTAGAGCTCGTCGCGTCGTAGAGAATGCATTTGGGATATTGAGTTCAGTATTTCGGGTATTGAGGAAATCCATGCTTTTGGAACCAAAAATAGCAACTAAAGTTACATTAGCAACAATATATTTACACAACTTTCTACGCAAACGTACTTCACGTGCAACATACACACCGCCTGGAAGTTTTGATACAGAAACACAAAATGGCGCAATTATAGACGGCTGTTGGCGCAATGATGGACCAACGACACCGTTGATGCCAACTCGCAACATTCCCCGAAGATCATCCAGACACCATACAAACGTCCGTCTGCATATAGCTAACCACTTTATTTGGAACGATTCTTTACCGTGGCAAGAAAACTATTAAGAATCTACTTACTTCAGAACTCTCTAGTACTTCTGTATCCATAGTTTCTCTTGGGTTGTCTTTATCGGATAAGAAATCGAAATATTTGTAAGCGAACCATTTAGAGTTATATACATCCTCGTTACCTGTAACAAATAATGATAATAGTAATAATAAATTAATAATAAGTTAATATCAGTCTATGGATTTGAAAACAGTAAAGAATGACTTACCGGACCCAGAGAGTCTGCTTTTGTTCTCCCTTGACCTCTCGCTCCTGTAGGAACCCATCAATGTTTTCATTTTTGATTTTAAAATATTGACAGGCTGCTGCATTTTTGCACTCATTTCCTTCCATGCGTCCTCTCTCTTCATTTTGTTATGATGAGCCTTATCTTTGGGGTCCCATAAAAATTTTTACCGCGAAAACTCACGGTGCACATGCACACTGCCCGCAACACAGAAGGCGAGGCTCTTTGATGCGCGATCCAAAACCGACTGGCGCTGGCTCACGTCGAAACATACTCGCGAAACAAGTTTCGGCGGTCTACAAAGTATAGACGATGCGAGGCTTGTTTCGCGAAGCAGTTTCGCGAAACAGTTTCGCGCAGTGACAACCCAGCTTAAGGTGCTAAAAACCCATTTTCACTATCGATGTCTACATGGAAGTAAAGCTTTGCTCAATGAGGTAATTTGGGGCGCTGAATATGAATATCATAGTGAAAAAATTCCAAAGTGTCATCAGACTGGATTTAGGATGAAAAGTTGACAGGAATCCATTTTCCTGGGCTAGCCGTAATTTCTAGCACTGTATCGACATCGAATTTGGCATCTACGCACCCGATTTACCCAGGAAACAAGCTTCGGTTCCGATCATAGACGCGCAGCAGTTTTTAGATATTTTCTATTAGTCGTTTTTTGACAAAGTTGTTTACTTGCCAGTATCTCGAAAACGAGGCATTTTCGGACTGAATGGGCCATAGATTCGGTTTCAGCGACCCAAAGAGCGTATTATAAGACATGTTGTACATGATAATTATATGTTAAAATGCTTTAAATGCGGTTCAAATGACCTTTAATCCGAAGTCGTTTCGCGTGTATCGGATCCCGTTTATCATTTAGATCTAATTATTTAGCGAAAAATTGCAAAACTACGCGTTTTTTGCGACTCTAAGGTGCTAATTTTCGTATTCTATAATATTTTTATTGTAAAACCAAAAAAAAAATGAAATGAAATACCCAATTTCCAAGTTTTATGACTTGGTTAACGTATAAAGGACGTTAATTTTATAAAATCTTAAAAATTAGTATAATTCGAAAACGGCTAATTTTCGGACAGTAGTTCCTATAGTAAAATCGACTCGGATTGGATTGTACTATCTCCCCCCACCGGCTCCGTATCTATTTTCCCGTCACCCTGTATAAATGACCAAAAAGAAGCAGGGTTATTTCTCACCGCCTCTTGAGCTTCTTGCATAGCTTTCGTACGCAACCTTTAACTGTGTTTTGATGAGTGATCTTAGTCTAATGAACTCGTTTCTGTAAAAATTATTTTTAGTTTGTTTCCATTTACGATAGTTTCTTGCCTTATCTTTTATATTCCTAATTATTTACGAACTATACCATCTTGGAAACTTTCGCTTGAAGTTTTTGGATAATGGTACATGCTTATCCAAGATTCCATAAAACTTTTTGTAGAACTCGTCAATTGCTTTATTAATTAACATCCTGAAATGCTTTCAACAATGACCAATCAATAATAGTTAACTCATTGTATAATGCAACAAAGTCGCCTTTTTTAAAATTATATACTTTAGTTGTAATTTATGATAACCGGTTAGTGATTAAAAATAAACTCTGATAAATATTTTGTGTGAAAACTTTAAGGACATAGGGGCTGGTTGTCACATGGGTTGGTTGTCACAATTGTTAAATCTCAGCAGCTCCGCAAGATGCAGTTACCTGGCGCGCTACACATCGTTTCTGCGTCCGCGCAGAACACTTGTATTCAGTACGAAAGTTATCGTTGGTAGATTAAGGTCGCACACACAAAAATAAACAAATCGCCTGACCTGAGTAAATTTTTCGTTTGCCACAAAATTTGTGTTTTCAAGACTACATTTGATAATGAAAAGAACTGTTGAATTTATTTTGCTCTTCAATAATCCGAATACGACTTAACGTAAGTATTGACTTTGAATTTGTTATTTTAGTGACGCTATCTAACCTTAGAAATTAATTATCTAGTGAGGCAGGTTGTCTCAAATTAGCGGGGGCCTCTTGTCACATGGGACAACCAGCCCCCACACTAGACGATTAGCTTTGCACATCATTCTACGTATTTTCAGGTTATATAAGCATGGTTCGAAATTTCAAAAGGAAGACTGAGAAGGGCAAAGCGCCGCCTGACGTACTTTTAAGAGCAGCTAGATTAGTGAGATTAGGTTCCTCAATAAGAAAAGCGCCAGCTGACTTCAATGTAAATTACCGTACTTTAGCAAGATACTGTAAGAAAATTTCAGAGTCTGAATTACTTGATGATCGAGTTGTTGCGCCGTCAATTTCAGTTGGCTACATCAAAAATGATTTAGTATTTGAGCCTGAACTTGAAAATCATCTAGTGGAATATTTACTCAAAGCATCTGATATTCATTTTGGATTATCACCCAAGGAAGTACGTGGACTGGCATATGAATTTGCTAATGCTAATTCCTTGAAAATTGGAAGCTCCATAAAACAGCTGGTCCTGACTGGTTTAGTGCGTTTCTAAAACGTCATCCTGTACTGTCTGTTCGCAAACCGGAAGCAACTAGTTTAGCAAGAGCCAGTAGTTTCAATAAAACGAACGTCAACGCATTTTTTGATAATTTAGCTTCAGTTATGGAAAAACATAAATTTGACCGCGCTGTTGCCAGAAGACGATTCAAACAGGTTGGTTCGATAGTTTCATCAGAAGGAGGAACTCTTGTTACTTTAGCAAGTGCAGTATCAGCTATTGGAAATTCCATGCCTCCTTTTTTCATTTTTCCACGGGTACATTTCAAACCACATTTTTTAAATTCGGCTCCTCCTGGCTCACAAAGTTCTGCAAACCCATCAGGTTGAATGAAAGAGTCTCATTTCTTGGAGTTTCTTAGATTTTTTCACCTTCATGTGAAAAGTACTGTGGAAAGACCGTGCGTGCTGTTACTAGATAACCATGGATCACATCTGAGTATAGAAGGACTTAATTTTGACAAAGCAAATGGTATTGTCATGCTCTCTTTTAACACTCACTGTTCACATAAACTTCAACCTCTTGACCGCGCCGTTTTCGGCCATTTTAAGACATATGTATATACTTCCTGCGATGCTTGGTTTTTAAATGATTCCGGTAAGACCATGACTATACACCTTAGGAAAAACCATTGTTATACATGGGAAATCATTTCTTGGCAACAGCGCATCGGCTCGTCTACTTTCATCGCTATTCGTACATATTTCCTACCGCGCGTGCCGTCGTCAAGGGCGATAAGGGATTTATGACTCACTCTGCGGTTGGGTTTTGTGTAGGAAAGGTGCGTCTTTATTTAATCCAAAATATCTTAAAAATGTACTCGCAAGAAGAAAAGTTTCAAATGATAAAATGGTACATCCAGAATAATTCGGCACGCGCGGTTGTTGAATTATTTGCGGTACGCTTCCCAGATCGGCCAATTCCGTCTCACGCAACGGTTATAAATACCTACGAAAAATTCAAGAGGGTGGGCTGCTTACATAAGTGCCATAGCTGCATGCACCCTGAAGGTTGGAAACCAAAAATTAGCGAGAAAAGGGAGGAGATCGAAACTGCTGTTTGTGCCGCTGCAGAAGTATCTGAGCCATGCTCAAGCAGAAAAATTGCTGAAATGGTACCAATAGCCGATCTCACACCCAGAACAACAAGAAATATTTTGCATCGCAACGGCTATCATAGCTTCAAGGTTGGAACGGTTCAAGAAATATTTCCTTTAGACAAATACCGTCGAATGAAGTTTTATGAAACGGTCATGGAGAAGGCGAACAGGGATGGAAGTTTTATTGGTAACATTGTGTTTACTGATGAATCCACATTCCCTCTCCACGGTCATCACAATCCTTCAGTCGTTCGGTATTGGTCTCGGGAAAATAAACACCTCAGTATTCCCGTCCGCACGCAGTATCCACAGAAACTGAATGTGTGGGCAGGAATTCTAGGTAATAACATTATCGGGCCGTTCTTTATTGATGGAACTCTTACGGCTGCAAAATATTTGGCGTTACTACAGACGCAGATTGTTCCTGCAATTAGGCAGCTTGGCATTGATCTCGCTAATATTTGGTTCCAACAAGATGGATGCCCGGCGCATAATGCGGCGATCGTACACACTTACCTTGAAAGTGTGTTCGGCCACCGGATTATTGGCGGTAACGGAACAATAAAATGGCCTCCTAGATCACCCGATCTAGCGCCCAATGATTTTTTCTTGTGGGGTTATGTGAAAAGTACTGTTTACATTTTCAATGAGAGAGCAGACAATTTGCATAACCTACAGGTGAAAATCGTTGAAGCGCTCGGGCAAATACAGCCTTCTACCCTCTTGAGAGTTCGTCAGGAGTTTTATAACCGCCTGACATACTGTTCATTGAATGAAGGAGACGTTTTTGAGCCCCAGCTGTGAAGGACCATTTGAAAGATTTGTGTTCATTATTGCATTTTATTTTTGAGAACTTATTTCTTTGTTAGAATATCTTTTTATTTTCGTTACACATTTTTAAAGTGTACTATTTTTTGTTAGAGTGGGTATCTTCTTATTTTTGTTATGAGACGCAACCTTTATTGCTACAAAACCAATTATCCATTCATAAAAATAAGTAGAGTGATTTAGGTGATTTCGTGAAATCTCGAAATCACCGAAATCGGTTCACAGGACGTCCAATCGAACTGGTGCGTAATGCGCGCATCTACTGTACTTCTTCTGTCGACTCAACGCATACTGAAATTTGCAGCAGACCGCAGACCTGTAGCACGAATGAGAATAATAGGCAGATACGCTGTGTTGCCAATTTGAGTAGAGCTTCCCGAATGGTGGGGAATTTAGAGTTAAGTGTTGATTCATTCAAGCTTTTAATCAGCATGGCCTAGACGTTAGAACTTCATAAAGATAACATTGAAGCTGAATATGCTGCTGGAGTATAGTGTTTCGAATATTCAAAGCGGAGCGGGACACTATACTCGTTCAATGGGTCATCAAGCCACAGTCTTTTCAACAAAGAAATTATTTTACGAAAATGCGTTATATTTTTACGATTTTGTCGTCACCAAATCTCTGTTTCTCAAAATGTACGTCTATTGTAGAATTTTCAGCAAACTAAGCAAGAAACGTGGTCTAGTATTTACTCAACATTACGGATTTCTCGAAATACATTAAAAAATGTGAACCAGATACCTAACTGCCCCAAGTTCTTTAAATATAACACCTTAAACCAGGGTTACCAGGTGCTCAGTCACGTTGATTGTCATGTTGTACTGCGCAAGTCAGCAAACAATCTGGCGTAATAAACGTTAGGAATCATCAGGTATTGCCAGATTCCCGAATACCGGGCACCATAGTAACCGTTATAGTTGTCCTTCAAAGTTGTCAAATCGCCCCTATGGCGCAAATTCGCCACACCAGGCAACTGTGCTATAAACAAACCCTGTTTATCACTACTATTTGATAGTCATATGGTAGTTGTAGCCCTATCTAGCGGTCCATCATTTCTCTCAATACTGTTGTATCTCTACTGGCAACAAGAATAGGGATTACAAAATCATTTATACAACAATATACAAACATGAAAAATATGATTTGAACCATGAAACATTAATACAATTTTAATAGTTTGAACTTTTTTCATTTTTGGAATACTCTTATGTGGAATCCGCAGCTATTTTTCCCGAAATTTGGGTAGACTTAGATTTCTTAGAAATATGACATATTGGTATCGGCAACTCTGCGAATGGGAGAAACAAATCGCATCTGTTGAGCGCATCCGTATAAGCGGCAGGCGCCAGCGCCCGTTCTGCCATCTCTCTTTTATCACTCTTCTACTTTACCCCGTTGTCCGTCACACTCCGACGCTGCCAGATAGGATCCTACAATCGAGTGTCTTTCACGCACCTACATACTTTTCTATATTTCTATCTCTCTTCCTCATCATAATGTATAATAATGGTTTTTCCGAAGGTGTATACGACATACCTTTAGTGGTCTCTATTGCATACCCCCTCGCATGTACTCCCAAAAATATACAAACTGGATTTCGGGTGTCAGGTGTGTTTCCTTACAACAGAGATATTTTCACGGATGATGACTTTCTTGCGAGCTCTGTCACTGATAGGCCAGATCCGGGTATCTTGAACGAAGCAATAACTGGATCAAACCCGGAAACCTTAAACGAAAATTTATTAACACGCAGGAAGCAATAGTTCATATACGAAAGAGCAAAACAGCTAATCAAACTAGTTTTGATGATCCCTGCTGTAGTAGTTTAGTAAGGCTGCATATGGGAAATACGAGTATAGTACTTCCAGAAAGTTTAATACCTTATCCGAAGCCATCGGCAAGAAAAATGAATCGAGTTTCCCGTCGTAAACGAGGAAGTGCAATATACTCACTGACACTCCAGTAAAAGACGAATTAGAGAAAGAGAAAAATAAATGCTGGAACAAGAAAAAGAGGAACAGGGAAACAGTGAAAAGAGACGTTTTTGATTCAGAAAAAAAAAACTGAAGAAATCTAAAAAAATTGAAAAGCGCAAGTAATGTTCAGATAATGAAACTGATGGAGAAGAATGTTTTTGCTTGATTTGTCTTGAACCATTTTCTAACAGCGCGCCAAATGAAGAATGGGTGAAATGCTCATCGTGTAATGGTTGGTCTCATGATGCGTGCACTGATGGACGCGAACTTCACATATGTCATAACTGCGATAGTGACTAATTGTAAAAACACTCTTCTACTTCATTCTCATAAAGATTTGGTATTTAATAAGCATTTTTTGTAATAATAAATGTGTTTAAAAGTATGATATGATAATTTATTAATGATCTAAAATACACGTGATAACCAACCCTAAGCAATGTGACATCCAGCCCCTGCAAGGGGCAAGTTGTCACATTTTCTGTATTTTGAAACATTTTAATTTAATATCGTGAATTATTTTACAGCCTTATTCCCAAAGGATAAACCATATTAGTCATGCACCAAATATGTGCATATAACTCTTCAGATCGAATAAAAAAAAGAATTACTGAAAATTGTGACAAGTAGCCCCGGTCTCCCCTACATTATTCCACAGTTGTGAGATTCCTAGTACGATTCTAGCTTTGACGCTATTGCTATCGGCTTAATTCGCCGGTATCCCCTCAAAAAATCGTACCACGGATCCGCCTCTGAGGTTAATATTGTATTTCGGAATCATGCTTTACAAACATCCATTCCGAATTCGATTAATGCTTCTCTATAACTGATCGAATGCGTCCTTCCCTTGAAGAAGCCGAATCGAACATTGATAAATTATGCAGTATGCGAAGTTTAATTGTGAGAAAATTGACACCCGGTTTTCTATTTGTCAGCTGAAAATATTGATATTGTGCCTTCAGTCTCTGAGTAAATTATTAATTGATTATGAAGTTGCAGTGGAAAATAGACATTGAAGCGTTGAAAAATAATTACAGTTTTATTTGGCATAGATATTTGCAGCAGCATGGTAAGCCTAGGAAACGCATTCAAATTATACTAAGTGACATATAAATCCGAACACCCAGTTTAAATGGCTTTATTTTAATAAAATTTTGTATAAGTACTTAATGAAGCATAATAAGTAAATGATAAAAATTTCAAAATGATTGCACTGCTTTAAAGCCCTTTGACCTTTAATAATGTGTGGATGCACCCTGATGTGCTACGCATTCTCCAACGCGCCTAGGCATGCTTCTGATCAGGTGGTCAATGTTCTCCTGTGGTATCTCATTCCAGGCAACCACCAACTCCTCTCGAAGTGCTTCTAGAGTCTGAGGAGGACGTTGCAAATTGAGCAATCTCCTACCCATCATATCCCACACGTGCTCAATTGGGGATAAGTCGGGAGATCTTGGTGGCCATGGTAACAATGTGACATCATTATGTTGAAAGAAGTCTATTGTGACTCTTGCAACATGCGGTCGGGCATTATCTTGTTGGAAAGTTGGATCTGCCAGGTGACCTGGAACCATAAGCTATAGCACCCCAAACCATAACTCCAACAGTGTGATGAACATGTCTTTCAACAAAAAACTGTGGATTCCTCCTTTCACCACGTCGCCTTCTAACCCTGGCACGACCATCGTGCATGCCTAAACAAAATCGAGACTCGTCACTAAAGACAATACTGTTCCATTCCTGATCCCAGAGTGACCGTTGTCTGCACCACTCAAGGCGATTACGTCGGTGTTCTCGAGTTAAAGGGAGGACCCAGTGTGGCCGGTATGAAAACAAACCAAAACTTCTCATTCGTCGGTAAACACTTCGCATGCCAATAGGTCTTCCGTGTTCTGCAAACCATTCATTTGCAATGGACCTGGTAGTGGAGAAACGGTCCCTTACGGCCAATAATCTTAGGCGGCGATCTTCACGGTCTGTTGTTCTACGGCGGCGTCCAGTGCCCCTTGCTCTTTGCGTACGGCCTTCTCGAAGCCATGCCTGACAACACCTAACCACGGTGTCTACACTTCTTTGCACTCTAACTGCAATTGCCCGAAAATAAAGTCCAGCTTCCCGAAGTCCCACTATACGGCCCCTATCAAACTCACTAAGTTGACGAAATCGTACAGGTCTCCGCACTCTAGGCATCGTAACCGATCGTAAAGGATGTCAAGAACCAAAATCCACAAACTTTGATTCTTTACTGCGGCTGAAATATTCATTTTTAGAGCGTTAGTGAATTAAAAAAAGCAGTATAAAAACCGGAATGTCCAACTGATAAGGCTAAAAATTTTTTCACTTGTTATTTACAGTAAGATAAATACATTTACCAACTTTTATTATAATAAAACCATTTAAACTGGGTGTTCGGATTTATATGTCACTTAGTATATAATCAAACGTTTGTTTGAACATCAAGAGGAACAAAAAGTATGAATCGGATTGACTTTCAGCACGATTTTTTTCTCTAAAACGAAGTGAGATACGAAAAAAATATAAGAGTCAAAGAAGTATCTTTTGAAGCTTAATCAAACAACAAATATTGTAATTTTTTTTGTCAATGATATTCGCTAAGGTTCCTCTCTGGACCTAATTATTTTTATCTATTCGGGCTAAAATAGCGTCTTAATACAACAAATAATATTGCCAAATTTCAACAGGAACGAGTAGATATTTTTTAAGATATTTATAAAAAAATGTATCACCCTGTATCTTGAAAACTCTGCGTTTCCTGACCCATGTGTATAGAAACTTTTTTCATGTTTTTAACAAGGAATCACCCTCTGAAATATCTCCGTCAACTTTTTGTATAGCCGTTTTATGGTAAACTTTTGATCGAAATCAAATTCTTTTATAATTTTATGTTATATGGTAATCGGAGCCATTTTGAATCTGTTTGTCATATTGCTCCATTTAATGGGTGATTTTTTTGCTAACATCTTTTTGGCAACACTGTTTTTGACAGATGACGCGTGAATCGTGTCTTGTGTCATTGTCAAACTTGTTCAGTTTGGTCTATAATTTAACCATGGATCGACGAACAACGCTTGCAAATTATTGAATTTTACTATCAGAATTCATGCTCGGTTAAGAGAGTGCATCGAGCACTGCTTCCAATTTATGGGCAATTTGGTCGGCCTACTGAGGGAGCTATTCGGAAGCTTGTGACTAAATTTCGAACCCAGTTTACAATGGGTACGTTAACAAGCAAAATTGCCGCATCTGGAGTGAAGATCAGCCAGAAGCATTGCAAGAGCTACCAATGCATCCCGAAAAAATCTCTGTTTGGTGTGGATTATGGGCCGGTGGCATCATCGGGCCGTACTTCTTCAAAGACGACAATGGCCGGAACGTAACTGTGAATGGCGAACGCTACCGTGCGATGACAATAAACTTTTTTTTTGCCCAAAATGGAAGAGCTGGACTTGGCTGACATGTGGTTTCAACAAGACGGTGCCACATGCTACACCGCACACGAAATAATGGCCCTATTGAGAGGCGAGTTCGGTGAACAGTTTATCTCACGTTTGGGGCCCGTCAATTGGCCGCCTAGATCGTGTGATTTAACGCCGTTGGACTATTTCTTGTGGGGCCATGTTAAGGCTAATGCCTACAGAGATAAACCAGCAACGATTAACGCACTGCAAGCCAATATTGAAGCATTTATTCGTGAGATACCGGCCGATATGTTGGAGAGAGTGTGCCAAAATTGGACCTTGCGCATGGGTCATCTAAAGCGGAGCCGCGGCCAACATTTACATGAAATAATCTTTAAACATTAAATTATATCGACCGTTCTATCGACTCAAATAAAGATTTAATCGTTTTTTCAAATTTTTTGAAAATCAAATCCTATACCTCTTAAAAAATCACCCGTTAGTTTCGAAATATTTTTCTGAAATGTGATCATATTTTCTTATGCCATGAATAAACCTAACACAAGAATTTTAAACGATTTGAATTTATATCTGAACTGCTATGGTATACAGGGTGTTCCTTAATGATATGCGAATATTTAACGGCGTGAATCTACATGAAAAGTTAATGTTAGTTTGCTCTTTAAAGTATGGTCCAAAAATGTTTCCTTACAAAAACTCTGCGTATTGAAATTTTAGGAAAAAAATGGAAATTAATTAATATTTTCAGAACGACTTCAGATATTTCATATTTGATGTCATGCGATGGAGATACAGGATCCTGAGTATAGTATAGGCATTTTTTATATTCATAAGTAGCTGTTTTTGCAAACGCAATTTCGAACCGAGTATCAACCCAAGGTTATTTCCTTCTTCTAATGGTTTGATTGGACAGTTTTCAGTTGTGACGCTGAAATTATTTTTGATTGTTTCTCGAACTCGATTAGGGCCAAAGAAAAGAAGAGTGAACCTTTTTGGATTTAATAATGAAGAATGTGTGTAGTATAATTGTGCATCGTCAGCGTATATATGATACATACAATGATGCTCATAACGGTGTAAATAGTAAACAATAATGGCCCAATTATAGATCCCTGTGACACCCCTGACGATAAAATTTTGCTAGATGATAGTTTGTCGAAAAGTCTGACTTGTTCACTACGATTTTGGAATCACTAATCTAGCCCATATCCAATCACCAATTAGCATCCAGGCTCCTTTACAAACCAGGCTATCGTCCCTCTTAACACAAAACTGCTTATATTGTTATACAGGGTGATTCAGAAGTCGTGACAAAAAATGAAACATCATACACTGGCATTTTAAGGGGGGTCTTCTACCAGCCCCTTCCCACTTCAGTTGGCCCACTTCAAGATTTGTACCAAAATATGCCTTTATAAAATAAACATGACGAAACTATTTACATCTAAAACAATTTATTTTCTCAAAAACATTTTAGATACATTGTAGTCGTAAAAAACACATACAGCAGACGCTCGATAACGTAAACACGGGATAATGAAAACTTGCGCTAATATAAACACAAACTTCGTTCTATGGGATCAAACGGAACGCGCGATAACGTAAACAATGTGTACGCTCGATAACGTAAACAACTCTCGGCGCACGGAAACAGCGCGACGGTAAAATGCTGAAGCCTCGATGATTTATGTCGGGCGTCGGGGAGTCCCCGATTTATGATGTAGAGTGTAGGGGATCCACCTCCAACTCGGTCAGGCGTATGATCGTTTAGGATACGTTTATACGTACGTATGTATTTCATTTTTGAACTTAAGTGAATACATTGCACGCGTTAATATATTTTACGACTATGGCATCCACATCCTATAAAAGAAAGTGTTTAAAGTGAGAAAGTGAAAATCATAGACGAAGTTGCACTAGGTGCGGGAGTAACACAGTTAGCAAAAAAATATGGAGTATCGAAAGCAACAATCTGTAAAATTAAGTGTATGAAAACTCAAATTTTACAAAGAACGTGCAATACATTTGGAGGTCCGGGAAAAAGAAAAACTTTAAAAAATGCGAAGGCACCTAAAATGGAAAATTCCCTGTATAAGTGGTTTTTAAAACAACGGGAAAATCATGTCCCAGTTAGTGGCGAAGTACTTAAACAGAGAGCGAGACTGTTAAATGAAAAACTGAAAGAAACTGAAAATTTCATAGCTAGTGATAGCTGGCTACAACGATTCAAAACAAGATATGGAATTCGACTGCTGTCTATATCTGGTGAAAAATTATCAGCACAACCACAATTGGTGCAACCATTCAAAGAAAAATTGATGAAAACAATTACCGAGCTAGATTTAATAATGGAAAAATTTTACAACGCCGATGAAAGTGGCCTTTATTGGAAAATGTTACCAGAGAAAACCTATGCTGCATCATTTGGAAAATCTGACCCGGGAAGAAAGCCGGAGAAACAACGAATGACGTTTCTAGCCTGCACTAATGCTAATGGTTCACTCAAAATAAAGCCACTGGTAATTGGGAAAGCAAAAAATCCGCGCTCATTTAAAAATGTTAATATCCCTGTTGATTATGACTGTTCAAAAACCGCTTGGATGAGTAGCAGTATATTCCTGAAATGGTTCCACAGGTGCTTCTTTGTCCCTCAGGTATGACAATCAATTATCACAAATGCTCTATTTATAATTTGAAGATGTTTTCAATTTGTAGGTAAAAGGTTTCCTAAAACAACAGAAGCTTCCAATAAAAACGTTGTTACTATTGGATAATGCACCAAGTCATCCTCCCGAGCAACAACTGAGGAGCAGGGATGGGTCAATTTTCGTCATGTACATGCCGCCCAACGTAACACCGTTAATTCAACCGATGGACCAGAATATAATAAGACTCACCAATAATATAGGAAGTTTCTACTTTCGTCTGTCTTATCAAAGAATCCTGAAAACTTATCTGAGGCTTTCAAAAAAGTAACATTACGAGAAGCTGTTTCAGATTTACATATGGCCTGGAATGAACTTAACCAGCAAACTATTCAAAAATGTTGGAACAATCTCTTTTGTACCAATAATGAAGATGATGAAGAAGACGATGTCCCCTTAAGCGTAATTAGAGAACGTTTGCGATCCAATAATGATAATGTTATTAGTGTGTCATTGGATGTTGTTGATTTATTGAAAACAGTGAATCCCAACATTGTTTGTACTCCTGCTGATATTAATTTATGGAACGAAGATAAGCAGACGAATGATGCTGATAAGGAGGAGGATATGGACAGTGAGGATGATGAGAACGGTCCCATTGAAGTCAGAAGTGTAGTGACTGACGCGCAAGCTATACAAGTTTTTAACCAAGCTTTAGATTGGGCTGAAAGAAAAGAAGTTTCATACACGGATATTTTAGTTCGTAAATTACGGGCGCAGGCATTGGAAGACAATGCTAAGCGCAAATTTACGCAGACAAAAATTGTTAATTATTTTTCTTCTAATTAAAAAAAGACTTATCGTTGTTAGAATATTTGTTTATTTTGTTATAAATAATATGTATTAAACATTTCTTTTAATAATTCAAATATTATATAAATCACGTTCGCTAATGTAAACATTTCGATAATGTGAACCACACTTGGATTAAATTAGTTTACATTATCGAGCGTCTGCTGTATTTGAAATCATTTAGACCTATAACTAATAGAACATCTGAACAAATAAACAATGTGCCTTTAAATGCGCGAAGCTAACAAAGCAACAATTGAAAGATTACCATTGGGTAAGATCACCTTTATTTTTTATTACGGCTGAAATTCTTTGGGGCATAGTGTTAACCAAGTTTTGGCAAAAATTTGGTGTAAAACAATCCCATATTTCTTGAAGCTTTTGTCTCAGTTCGGTGATTGTACGAGCAGGATGTTGTCGTAGAACCTTTTCATCTCGTGCCACAAAGTTTCAATAGGTGACAGATCTGGACTGCTAGAAACCCATTTCAAAAGTGGTCTTCCATCCATTTTATAGCCTTTTTTGAGGTATGGCACGCTGCACCATCTTGCTGAAACACAAAATCTTGGATGTCAAACATTCTTCCAGCACTGGTAAAAGCGATTCTTCTAAAATTGCCAAATATTTGTTTGTATCCACATTTCCATCAATAAAATGAAGTTTTCCTACTCCTTTTGATGAATACTGCCCCAGACCATAATGGATGCTGGAAATTTCACTTTTCTCTTCAGACAGTCAACATGGAATGCTTCATTTTTTTGCGAATAAGTCTACTGCGACTGTCACCAACACAAACTTCGAATCATCACTCCATTGTATTGCACACATTGTTGAGGTATCTATTGTCTATGTTCTTTAGCTCATCTAAGTAGATTTTTCTTTTGAAGTGGAGTTAAGCGTGGCTTTTCTTTGGCCTATAAACAAGTTGTGCAACTTTAGGGTTTTTACTTCACTTTTTTTATAAGAAAACTTACCTTGCTAGTGCTAAATCCCAGTTTGTGGGTCTCTCTATGAGTTGTGGACCTCGAAATTCTCCTTCCAACAGCGTCACTCCACAGAGCACTTAATTGTAAATAATTGGCACGCCTGTTTTTCACGATTATTCTTCTTAACGCTCTTCGGTTGGCATGTGTGATATTACTTTTTTTTCACATATCATGGCTTAATATTAACTGAACCAGTTACGTTATATCTTCTAACAATATTTCTCACACTGTACCGCGATAAGTCTAACAAAGTTGCAATTTCTGAGTTTGATTTCCCAGAATTCAAAATTTTATTATAAGTAACCGAATTTTCTAATAACCTTTCCTCTACCTATTTTGAAAACCTTTACTGCCCAAAACTATTTTAAACGTATTCTGACAGCTGTGATTAATAAAAACAATTGTCATGGCTTTTATTTTTCAAAGCCAAGTATGCGTTATAGACTTATTTTGCATTGAAATGAAAATAGGTTGATATGCTGTAATTGCAACATGTGTTATTTTTATGCTCAAATCTGATTAGGGAGTGATAAAGTTGGTGTTTTCTACTATATATTATTAAAATATTCATTGTTAATATTTTAAACCTATAACAACCTGCTACATTTTTATTATTCGTGTTTGATAAGAAAAAAACTAAGATTTCAATAGTTGGGCCAACTGAAGTGGGAAGGGGCTCGTATGTAACATTTTTTCTTCGAGGGATTTAATAAAAAGATACGGGGGGTGTTGAAGTTCAAAAATAAAAAACATTTTTTTTTAAATCCTCAAAACCGTGAACAGGAAAGAACTAAAATTTGGTATGTATAATTACCTGAGTATTGTCGCACGCTAAAAAAATACCTGTTATATGCACTCACAACGATGGACTTACTATTCCATACAATGTTACACCAGACGCTAGCTCAGCAACAGATAAGGACTTCTCGCTAACTCATTGTTTATGCTTTATTTTCTAGAAGTGCTTTGTAAGCACACCAATAGTATAAATAAGCCTTGCGCCCATTTCATGTCAAGTCAAGTAATTGTAAACGTTTGTAACGGACAGTAGCTACTGTCCTCAAATAAATTTTTTAAAAGTAAAGTCGAATTTAAATGATATAATATACCTTTCCGTTTATTTCTCGTACACAAATTGGAATTAACCTGATTTCGCTATAACTGTGGATGATTCAAATAATACAATGCTTCTCTTTTTTTTCAGGACGGTCCATGGCCGGGAAAGCAGCTCTTGACCAGCTTCACCGACCATCCTGCAGCAAGCTAAGCACGGCCCATGCAGGACTCTTGTATTCCCCCTTCGCAAGACATCGCCAACGACCTCCACGGCCCCGCCGACTTGCCCCCCTACGGCCCCTTTCAAATATACGCTTACTTGTCACACACCCCCCACTCGCCAATCTTGCTGGACAATTCTTACAAGTTTTTTCTCTATCTACCTCTGTGTACGTTGGATTTCTAAGATAAATATTTTCAATTAGTGTTACTGCCATCGTTTTTTATTTTTGTATGGTACAAGTAGTTTTCTATGTGAAACATATTCGTGTGGCCTTATTTTTTATATAGTGAGACAGATGATTTTTATACGGTGTAAAGTGACCTTACGTGTTAGTATCAGAATGCCAATCTCAAAGTGCCTGCAATAGAGACGTTTTCTTAGAGAAACATGGTGGGAAGATCGTCCTTCAGGAGCGGTCGAAACATCAACACAGGTAAGTTGTTATTTTAGTCAGCTTAGCGTTATTTATTTTAAAGTTCATAAAAATTTGTAACATTGACGCAAGCCAGAAATACAGGGTGTAAACGTTATGATAGTCATTATTTAAATGGGTGATAGAGGGGGTTTCATATAACATGGGGGTCAAAACGGCATTTTTTTTAGAGAAAAGCGACTTTAAAGTAAAATGAAATCTGACAACGCCGCAATGCCAGACGCAAATTACGACGGAACGCAATGTAAATAAAGATGGAGTTTGTTATTTTTGGCTCTTAGGCATTATTTGATTATTTGATAATGTACTCGTAAAATGCAAACAATTAATAAAAACGGACTTACCACTAACTGTCCCAACTTTTCACCTGGTGTGTGAAAGTTTATTGAACGTATTAAAAAAATCCACTTATAAATAGGGAACACAATTTTGATACATACATTGTTTTCCTTTTTAAAACCCACACTGCACTTTTTTTGTATTTAAAGGTGTTCAAAATGTCGTCCTCCAGTTTCCACGCAAGCTTCATTACGACGAACCCAGTTTCTTCTTACTCTAGGTCATTGATTCCCAAAGTGGTCTATATCGACCCCTAGGGGTCTATGACAACCTGCAAGGGGTCTACGTCAGCGAAAAAAAATTTGGGGCTCCATGAAAGTGGATAGTGGATCTCAACACATACACTGATAGTACCTATTTACTTACATCATACTATCTTATAATATCAAAACATATACATTATTTATAAAAGTACCTATGAAGTAAAAAATTTATTATATCTGTTTATAAAATTGTGTAAGTTGTAGGATGTTGGTATTCGCTTTGTGGTCGCAATACATTTTGAACTTGTAAAAACCTGAGAGTCGCAGTCTCAGAGCTTCGCTACCTTGCACTGACTTGTTCAATTCGTCACTCTATAAATACGAATGTGGGACAAATACGTTTATTTTTTTCCTGAATCTTGAAAAGGAAAGTGCTAAGAAAATATTTTAAAAATATAAACAGATAGTATATCACACAAATTATAGTGAGTCAGTGTTATTTTGTTTGAGAGTGCTGGAGAAAAGTATGTACATTTTTTTTTATTAAATTTTAGTTTTGTACTCGTAGTTAGCAAAGATAGATAAAATACGCCAATCATGACTTTAGTTATTAGTAGTTAAAATATTCAATCATGCAAAATTACACGAGTACTCCTCAATAGTTTCTTTTTGGAAGTTTTAGCAATCGGTGCAATCTCCGTAATTCGAGCTAATTGTTGCAAGAAGATGTTCGAATTATGGAATGTTTTCGAAAAAATCAAAAAATATTTTTAATATACAGCTGCTGGATTTTTGTCCTATTTAAATAATTTAATTTTACCTACAGATGACTGATGCCATGTCCGAATCTAAAAAGAAATGTAGACAGTACAGTGTTGATTATTTGAAATTTGGCTTCATTCTATCATTGCCGGACAAACAATCGCCTATGTGCCTTTTATGCAACAAAGTTTTGCACAATGACGCTATGAAACCATCTAAACTGCAAGATCATCTGAGAAGATGCCACCCTGATAAAACAGAGAAAGATTTGGAATACTTTCAAACACTCAAAGATAAATTTCAGAAGAGACCTACACTGGACAGAATGTTCGCTTCGACGTCACAGAGAAATTATGATGATTTGCGGGCGTCTTACAATATCTCCTTACTTATCGCAAAATCCGGAAAACCGCATACTATCGGAGAGAAGTTAATTTTGCCAGCCGTTGAAGAGGTTTTAAAAACTGTTTTACACAAACCTGCATCTGATATCATTAAAAGAATTCCCTTAAGCAACAATACTGTTGAAAGACGTATTGATGAAATGAGTTCTGATATCGAAAACTTCTTCTGTAATTATTTGCAAACGACCCATTTCTCTATACAACTGGACGAGTCAACTTTACCTGATAATGCAGCATTATTATTGGCATATGTTCGTTTTATTATGAATCAAGAAATCTACGAAGAACTGCTCTTCGGAAGAACTTTGATAACCGACACTAAAGGTGAATCAACATTTCATGTTTTGAAGGATTACTTCATTGAAAAAGCAATTCCTTTATCAAATATAATATCAGTAGCTACAGATGGAGCACCTGCCATGGTTGGACGTTATCGTGGATTTATAAGCTATTTAAAACAAAATGTGTTAGGGGTGTTAGCAGTACATTGTGTCATCCATCGACAACATTTAGTTGCTAAAAATTTGAGTGTTAGATTGCATGAATCACTTCATTTAGTCGTTGATGCAGTAAACCGAATCCGAAGCAGCGCGTTGAATACGCGGTTATTTGCGCAGTTGTGTGAAGAAAATGACGAACATTTTCATCAATTACTCTACTACTGAAGTACGCTGGCTGTCGAAAGGCTTATGTTTGACAAGATTTTTTGCACTTTTTGAGACTATTTAACAGATTTGTTTACAAAATTTAATATGGTTAATTTGCAATTACAAGGCGACAGTTTAAATTTGATTAAAACAAAGTCCATCTTATCAGCGTTTCTTGCCAGAGTTAAACTAATGAAGCAAAATATTGGACGGGGCGAATTTTCTCAGTTCCCCAATTTGTCACAGACAAGCTGCCAGGAAGACGACGTTTCAACTTACGTTCAACATTTAAATGCCCTCTATTCAGATTTTGAATCTAGGTTTGAGGATATTTTGACTATGGTAATACCACCGTGGATAATTAATCCATATGGTGACATAGAAGAAACGAATGTCATAATACAAGAGGAACTGACTGAACTAAGTACAAACGAAGAACTTAAGGTTCAGTTTAAAAACGGCAATTCTGGCTGCAAAACAACATACCCGTTACTTATCCCGTATTATGGAATATAGCGAAAATTTTTAATTTCCGTTCCATCGTCATACCTAGTGGAAAGCTGTTACCAATCTCCTAACGAAAAAAAGAAACAGACTGGACGTCTTTAGGCGAGGAGATTTAAGATTAACCCTTACAAAATTGACGCCAAAAGTTGATAATTTATTATTAAAGCATCAGGTTCATCCTTCTCACAAAATATATTGACTTATTGCTTATGTTATTTTATTTATAGTTTATTTTATGTTTATTGGTGTCTGACCAACAAATGCCCGCATTGGGAATAAGTGCCCGCATTGATTTTTTTAAAGAACCCCCCTTTATAGAAAATATTTGTTTTGTTTTAAAAATTATTCTAAAAATTCAAGGATAGGTACACACTAAAATTCGTGAATTTTTTGCCTATTTTTAGATAACTTAAACCTATAAGAAGCGGAATTTAATCAAACTAACAGTGAAATTATTGTAGAACATACGTTTATGTTATAATTAATAAACGAACTCGCTTATTGTACTATTTTAACTAAAAAAAATTTTTTTTATTATTTTTCACTTTTTTTTTTATTTTATCCCTCTTATTTTTTTTTCAATGCGGGCACTTATTCTCAATGCGGGCACTTATTGTTCAGACACCTGTTTATTTAATGTTACGTATATTTTACATAACAGATACAAAATTTTATTTTGAGTAGTGAAGAAAATGATGAACACTTTCATCAATTACTCCTTCACACTGAAGTACGCTGGCTGTCGAAAGGCTTATGTTTGACAAGATTTTTTGCACTTTTTGAGACTATTTTAGAATTTTATATTGTATTATTGTACTATTTTAACTAAAAAAAATTTTTTTTATTATTTTTCACTTTTTTTTTTATTTTATCCCTCTTATTTTTTTTCAATGCGGGCACTTATTCTCAATGCGGGCACTTATTGTTCAGACACCTGTTTATTTAATGTTACGTATACTTTACATAACAGATACAAAATTTTATTTTGAGTAGTTTTAATTTAAATTCAATTAATAAATGTATAAATTAACATGTGTTTTTACTTTAAGTTTTTAACACTAAACTTCACTACAGTTAGAAATTTACAGGAAATCAATATCAGGTAAGTAGGGGGTCTACCCAACACGGAAAAACATGGCAAGGGGTTTACGACACAAAAAAGTCTGGGGAACACTGGTCTAGCATATGTAGCCGGGGCAAAATAAAATATTACCGTATATTGCTGGCTATCATATTTCAACCAGAAAATGCAGGAAAAGTCTAAAAATATTGTCCGTTTAGAAGAGCCATAATAAGTGACTACCTACAACTTTTACTATGGAAATCAGATAACTTTTTCCTCTGACATCTAAAATTTGATATTTCGAATAAATGATACCTTGCCAGATTTAGATACGATTTTATAAAACACGCGAGCCAATAAATGAGGATCAACTGAATCATCCTTGAAAAATGAATGCTGGCAATCGATTTCAGCTAAAAAAATTCAATTTTGCAGAGGTGGAAGCAACCTCATTCATTTTCCCTTATTCGCCTGCAATAAGAACATCCAGGCGAGTGGATAGTCACGATTGTCATCGGCAAACACATCAGCAGCGAAATATAACAGATTGTCCTGTCCGTTGCCTGAATAATTTACGGACCGGTTCCAGCATAATGTCATCAGTCGCGCCCTTGGGCCTTGAACTATTTCGTTTTGCTCACCACCCGCTACTCCCTAGCACCCCCTGGTGAGACTCTGGTCGCACCCCTACTTTCATTAAAGCTCGTCGTTATTCATCCCCTTCGTCAGGAGTCTTCAATGTTCCTAATGACTGTTTCTAAGCCATTTTTATACCAAGACGCCTATGGAACAAATCGTAAATTTTAACTTTCAGTCTTCAGAAAAGACAACATATAAATAACCCATAGAGCACAGCTTATATACAGGGTGTTCATTTGAAAACTTTCCACCACGGATTTATCGAAAATCACTGATCAAAAGAAAAAACGCCGAGACACGTCAAGGGGGACAAGTTTTTAACAAAAAACTACTTCACCCTCGGCCCCCCAGGGACTTTCCCTTAAATACTTCAAATGATGAGAGATGTCGAATAGCTTGTTTGAAAGGTATGTCAAAGTCCCTTATTTTGACGTTTGATTATTGCAAATCCGAACTTACCTATTTTTTATGTCAGTTCGATACTGCGCTCCTTCTTGGCAGCAAATTTGTCGATCACCTTCCCGTTGAAATTTTCCATGGTCGAAATAAATTCCTTTTCAATTTTCAATGGACAGCATCGACGACGCTGTAAGGCGATCCTGGGACATAGTATTTCGAAGAAAAGTCTTGATTCTTTTCAATGTTTAGAAATTTCGCTCAGCCTCTGATGTTGACATAGGAGTTGTTACAAGAATTTCTAATAGCTTTTTTGTTTCTTTTAGTGTTTCCTCCAAACTGTTTTGTATCAAACATTTCAAAAGAGACAGAGCTCCACGTACATCTCGGCAATCATTCCGTGCATAAATAACAGACAACTCTGTCTTTAAACGAGTTTTTTCTAAACCGGGATAAGTCAAGCAGGTAGTTTCCAACTTGTCATCAGGAAACTTGTATTCTCCAAAGTGTTCGGGGAAAAAAAGGGATGCGGCGACCAAATGATCTTTGAATTGGAATCTGTCATTTGCAGAATTCACTATGTTGTCGCATACTTCTAATGCGGCAACTAAGTGATCGTGACTGCTATTATTACGTCGTCTCCTTCTATTGCCTTGCGGTATAGTGCAAATACTTTTGGCTTCATTTGTTATGTCATCAATTTTATTTCTCACATCGACAATACATTTTTCAAAATTATCGATAGCCGTTTTAACTTGCGCTGGCTCGGTTTTTCTCTTCTGCAACTGGTTGAACAAGATGTCGACGTGAGGCATGACATGATGAAAAAATGTCAACCAAAACACGAAAACAGAATCGTTTAACATACGGCGAATACCGCAAGCTGCCTTGCAAACGGTTTCATTAGTGAAATTTACCACTTAGAGGGCATAGAGATAGAGGACGACTTTTTTCTAATGACGAGGATGTCCTTGATAATGAAGGGAATTTTAGAGAACTAATATGGTTTAGAGTCGAGAGCGGCGTCAATTTATTGAAAAGAAAACTTAGAGAACTCAAAAGCGCATGCTACGTACATAAGCAGCCGCATCCAAAATGAAATTATAGAATGTTGTGGCGAAGAAATCTTGGATATAGTTTTTAAGTCACATCAGGCAAAGTCAGTATTACAGTATTATATTTGACGAAACTACAGACATTAGCCATAAATCACAAATGTCAATCGTATTGCGGTATTGTTATCAAAAACATTTACTAGGACTTCATGGCATTTGTGGATTGCTACTCAAATTTTGATGAAGATACAATGGAGCCCAAACTCACAGGTCAAATTCTTGCTCAACCAGTCAAGCACAAAAGGGCGCTGTAATGGAATTGCAAAAATGTTTTCCAAACGCTCTAAAAAAGCCCAGGCGCAAATCATGCCTTGAATCTTTCGATTTCAAAAAGCAGCAGTGTCCAAGCAGTAAGAAATACTGTAGGTATAATGAAGAAAGTAATTGCGTTCTTCAAGGCATCCGCTGAAAGAAATACAGTATTAAAAAGAAAACTAGACGGATATCAAATTCATATTATGTGCGAAATACGATGGACCGAGACTCTGAGCTCCAATTTGAAAGCGAATTCGAGAAAACTGTAGAGGTACTAAATATTATATCAAATTGGAAAGACCGCGAAGCTTCTTCAAAAGCGGAGTCTTTGAAGACTGCCATTACTTCCACCCAATTTATCGTATCACTAAAGTGTTTGTGTGATATATATTAGCGTTAACAGTCAACCTGAGTAAGATTTTACAATCAAAAACAATTGACAAACAATACCTTGTCAAACTCATAGGAAATATTATTTCAGTGGTACAAGAAAAACGCAAATTCCGAAAAACACTATATTCGCATCTATAATGAAATCACATGAAACCCTGGGTATTGAACTGACCGTGTCAAGAATAACCAGCAGACAAATGAACAGACCGAACATAGTTACGTCTACCTATGTGTCCCTTTGCTAGATGATATATTACAGGATTTGATATACCCGTTCAATGAAGAATCTTTGTATATATACAATTTTATTTTCTTTGCGTCAGTATTTAATTCAAAAACTGCAGCTGAAGTAATAGACATATTAGAAACAACCTCTTAATATTTGCATGTACTAAATAGTAACGAAAACAAAAATTTAATAAGTACCAGATTAAAAGCAGAATTTGACCTTTGGAAGTCACGTTCACTAGATATTATAGACAGTGGAATGTCACTGTATTTATCATGTGATGAAAACACTTTTCCTTCAATTAATAGATGCCTACAATTATTGATTTCATTGCCGGTAAGTGTTGCGACATCTGAAAGAAGTTTCTCCCATCAAAAGAGGATGAAAAATTGGCTGCGCTCCACTATGTTACAAGAGCGATTAGTGGGTTTAGCTCTTTTGTATATGCATAGGGATATTAAAATAGACGTGAATACAATCATAGATTGGTTCGCCGGCAAAAAGAATAGGCGCCTTGATTTTGTAATATGATAACACCTGAACTTCTCCCTTCTGTTGGCCAATAAATAAAAAAGCAGACGTAGTTAAGGGTTTACTTACGTTTAAACCACCACGGTGATCTTTTCCAAAGTATCCAATCAAGATATGTGGTTTCAAATCGCCCACAATCTGTGCAGATATCAGGATCATTTAGTAAAGAAATGTATATTAAGTGTGGTGTCCCACAAGGAACTGTCTTAGGTCCGCTGTTATTCAATATATATTTAAATGATATTTTCCAAATTAATTGTGTTGGCAAAATAACTAGTTTTGCAGATGATACTGCAATATTATATGAAGGCACTGACTGGTCTGATCTGAAAAATGTAATTGAAAATGATTTTATCAAAATTATTCGGTGGTTTAACAGTAGAAAATTAAGCATTAACTACTCTAAAACACATTTTGTACCATTTGGATCTTAAGCTAGACAACCGCCAAATTACACAAATTTCTCCTTCAACATTAATGATCAAAAAATGCAAATTAATAGAGTGCCCAACATAAAATACCTTGGAGTGGTCTTGGATCCTCACTTACGATGGGACATCCATGTCAATTATATTTTAAAGAAAGTTACATTTGTATCCTACAAAATTAAATACCTTGGGAATATATTGACAGAAAAATATCTTCGAACATTACACCATGCACTGATTGAGCGTCATCTCACATATGGTATATTAGCATGGGGAGCTGCAGGTTCCTCACATATCTATAATCTAGATGTGTCTCAAAAAAGTATTCTAAAAATGATATTTAAAAAACCGAAACTTTATCCCACTGAAAAATTATACGCAGATGTTCGAATGTATGATATAAGACAGCTTTATTTCTTACACAGTATCACTCACTACCATAAATTTGTAAACACCGACCAAAAAATTAAACATAATCATTATACCAGGTACAAATTTCGTGGCACAGTAGTTTCTCAACCGCATATATCTATAATGCAGCGATCATATCTCTATTTAGCGCCTAAATTTGATGAAATTATACCTAAAGACTTAAAAGATTTACGTTTCGGAAATTGTTTCAAAAGAAATTTAAAAAAGTGGCTACATTCTATATCTAGGACTGACATTCATAAACTCATAAATACGAACATCAACTAAATACATAATCTTCTGTAGCTAATTTTTGTCCTTTTTTGTCATTTGCATTCTACAGTTTCAACTTAAATTATTGGTCCATGTACAGGCGATGCCTTTCTATTGGGCCTGTTTTGATTTTATATTTATTTACTCATATTGTTTGTTATATTTGTACATTGAGTGAATAAATAGTATTATTATTATTATTATTTATTGGCCAGCAGATTCCTTCCAACAACTATACAACTTACAGCCTCCAATAATGACATCTCTGAAGCAGATGGTACTCGTACAGCCCATCAGAGCCAAACATTGATAGCTAAACCATCATGAAGGTTAGGCAATACGTACAGCTTCAAAACGAGTTCACAACAAGCGATCGACAGCTACTGCTAAGTTGACATCTTGTAGAAAAACCTACACAACGTCACAAAAAGAACTGACAAAGTACTATTTGTCATTATTCATCAGAGCGGTCCGGTCGACCTTTGCTCTTAGTTAAAAACTGACAAAGTGTCCTTTTAAAAATGTAAAGCTTCGAGATGTTCCAAAAATATTGTCAACTCCTAGCGCCCACTTGAGGGTCACTCAAACGTGCGTTATTGTTTGTTTATATTCTAAGGGTTGATCAAACTTCAATCATGTTGCCCATCGAAAACTTTTCATACCTAAATCCAACAATAAAGAAAGTCTAGCTTGTGTTGACAAACCACTGAACAGAGCGCCAGAATATCGATATCCCGTCGCTAAAAGTGCTCGGATGTGGGCGATAACTGGATCATAAACGTTATTTTCATTTCTGACATACAAATTGTAAGACCTTTATAGCACCTATACACTTAAACGCAACTGCTTTTGGTAAAGCGGTCGTTATACAGGGTGTTTGATGCATCGTTTGCCAAATTGAAACGGCGGACAGAGAAGGTCTTTTTCTATCACCCCAGGTCCCTCAAACAGTTTTTAGCCCAACGGAATGAATTATGTAGATTTTTTAATTTTTTTTAGTAAAAACTCCAAAATGTAATACACAAAGTGAAATAAACAAAATAAAAAGTATGTTCCCTAATGATTAATTTATCTTAACGGGTGATATTGTACCAATCTTTCAAAATCAACATTACTTGCCAGCAGCATGTAGTTCTTTATTTATAAACTCACAAAGGGTTACAAAGAAGAACAAAAAAATGTAAGTATACTATAACTATCTAAAACTGTAATGACTCATCGATGTTCACGTGAACATCACTTAACTACCAGTAGTCGGCTGTTTATAGGCGGGGTATGAATGTTTAACATGGGTGAACTAGATTTGTCACATGCTTAATAAAGAGTGGTTTGAAACATATTGTAAGTCAAAAAATTTGGAATTACTTTTATTCATCGTCGCTTCCACTTACATCTGACAGTAATAAACTGTCGCTATCGCTTTCCTCGTTGAAATTGACTATAACTGGCTCTATGATGGTGTCGATGTGGTGGTCAAGCTGCCACATTTTTGTTTCTTAATTCACAACATGACGGATAGCATTCTGCCAAGCTTCGGGCGTTACTAGCTGTATGGAAGTCTCAAGTAAAACCTTAACGTCTGGTAATTTGAAGATTGTGTTATTGCGCGCAATATAACCCTTCACTTGAGCCCAGATGAGCTCTATTGGGTTCAGTTCACAGTGGTAGGGCGGTAACCGCAGCACAGTGACACCACATTGACGGGCCATCTCATCAGTCACGTAACTAATGTTCGCAGGTTTGTGCTGTTTAATTTTTTCATACAATTCCGCTTTCACACATGAATCGTCAAACGGGATTCCTTTTTCGCGCAACCATTGCTGCATGTCACTTTTTCGAGATCCCATAGTCGGTACACGTTCGGCTCGACGACTATGGTAGGAAGCATTATCCATGACGATCACAGAGTTGGGCTCAACTCGCTGAACCACCCCTTGAAACCAGCTCTCGAAGCAGCTGGCATTCATTTCGTCATTGTAATCACCTCCTTTCTTAGAGACGAAAATCAAGTCACACTCTTCTAAAAAGCCACTATCGCTACCAATATGAGTTACGATCAATCTTTCACCTTTCCCTGACGGTCCACGAAGACCTGTTGACAAACCTTCAATGCTTGCTTGTCGGTTACTCACTACGTTTTTGTCTATCCAGGTTTTTTCAACTGTGTGACCTGCATTTACCCATGTCTCGTCCAAATACTAGATTTTTCTGCTTTGTCGCCTATATTCAATCATTTCGCGTAGGTGTTTTCGACGCCAGGCGACTATTTCAGGTCTCTTTATCAATACTGACTTCCGATTACGCGTTTCGTAATGAAAATTAATTTCGTGCAGGGATTTCCTCATTACCTCGACGCTCATTTGGGGTATAATTTCATTTTCCTTGATCGCTGCATGTACAGCCTTGAGGGTTGGTATCTCATTCCTAAAGAAGAATGAATGTACGGTTCGCCTTAACGCCATTTTGCTATCGTCATCCAATTTAACCGCCTTTCGTCCCTTCAAATTAAACTTTGGATCAGTAGTAGCTCTAGTTTTCTTCTTTTCATGCACCACCCTGCGAATGGTCCACTCTGGAACGCCTGTCATACTTTCACAACGCGCGAGTGCATCTCCCTGCGACATAGTTCTGTTCAGATAATTGAACACGTTGAGCACGATTTCTTCCGCGTCCCTCTTCAGTGCTTTACGAAGCCGTCTACTTGTTCCCTGGCTTTCAGTACTTCCACTCGTGCCATTTGTACTCTCCATGGTTAAGTATAACCAAAACAGTAACCACAGAAACCACAACAATAACAATCACACAACAAATCTTATAAAAACACACAGTATGCGATCGCTCAACGAAACACGTTCCAATGCGTTGCCGACGCCTATGAGTCTGTCGGTCGAGGCGCGTCTTTGATTTCATTGGTTCTACCGGCGGAGAACAATCAGCCATTATTTCCATCTCTGTCTGTGCTGTTGACCACCGCAAAGCCACAGAAACGACATATGTCGTACGCTATACGGCTGTACTGGAAGGAAGCCGGGATCGAGCTCTGATCACGTGTTGATCACGCGTATGAGTCATTACAGTTTTAAATAGTTGTAGTATAGTAAGTAGTAATTTTGAATGTCTGTAAAAGAAAACTAAAAGCGTTCACGTTCTTAGATTTCTTTTAAAAACTAGTCTAGTTTATCCCGATTCTAAATTTTCCTTCCCCTGTACACAAAATTTGCAAATTCAATAAGTTAGTTAAACTTTTTTGTTACTTGTGGCATACCGTTAGAATCGGGATAAACTAGAGTAAAGAATCCTAAGAAGGCTTTGTTTTTTTTTACAGAAATTCAAAATTGAGACTTGCATTTTTTTGTTCTTCTTTATAACCCTTTGTGAGTTTATAAATAAAAAACTTTATGCTGCCAGCAAGTAATGTTGATTTTGTAAGATTGGTACAACATCACCCATTAAGATAAATTAATCATTAGGCGGACATACTCTTTATTTTTTTATTTTACTTTGTGTATTACATTTTGGAGTTTTTACTGAAAAAAATTAAAAAAATCTACATAATTAATCCCGTTGGGCTAAAAACTGTTTGAGGGACTTGAGGTGATAGAAAAAGACCTCCTCTATCCGCCATTTCAATTTGCATACGATGCACCAAACACCCTGTAGAGTCTTGGGCTTACTTTGCAAGAACTAACATATCAACGATAGTTGAGATTATAACATTTTGGCAACCATAATAGTTTCTATATAATTTTTCTCATAAATTAAACATTATTAAGACACTGTGTCGAAAACGATCAATGGCAAGTTTCTGCGGGAACCATCCCATAACACCAGCCTTTCATGCTCGTTATACCGATATGTAATTGACGGATTTGTATCTTGAATATTTGTGAAATGAAATAGAATACGTCGATTTTTTCATCTTAATCGTTTATTGAAACTTAGAAATTATGTATGAAAAATAATATCAGAGAAATGTCTGCCTCTAGAAGCCGCACAAACCTGAGCCCTGTTGATTATATTTTCCATCACTTTTTGATAGGTTTCGAGAGGAATATTTTCAATCTTTTCCGTAATATTATTCTTCAGCTGCTCTACAGCATTTCGTTTGTTGGCATAAACCCTATTTTTCAAAAATCCTCATAAAAAAGTCAGGAGCCGTTAATCCCTTCATACCGAAGTGGCCATTATCAGTTGTTATTTTGGGTATTAAGCTTTGCATGACTGTATTGTCGGAGACTTTCATGGTCACTAGGCTGTAGTTCTTCGGTTAACTAAATTTTGTATGGTGGCAGATGCAAGTCTTTTTTTTTAAATAGTGCATAATGACGTGCGACGAATACACAGTTCTTGAGAACGATGTCTGGTAGACGTCTCGGGGCGCTCCACTGCACTTTCACGAACTCTCTCGATATTTTCCGGAGTCCAAACAGTTCGAACCCGGCCCTGGCAAGTCTTCAAATTTCCGCACCACCTGACGAATGGTGTTGACACTGGGCACATTATTTCGATCTAAATCTTGTCATAACTTCCGATCGTTGCAACAATCGACTCATTATTTAAGTAAAACGTTTTAACAATACGGTCGCGTTGTGGGATCGTGTAGCATTCCATGACTGATTGGAGACATGTGCTTTTATCAGTTTTGTAAAAATAAGTGATATCATTAAGGGCGGACTTAGAGTAAATTCGGAAATACTTTGAGTTTCCAAACTGCCCAAGCTCCAGTTTTCCATTTACCTACGCAACTTGTCATGAGATGTGATATTTATTGACGCCCTTGATTCTCGGCTTTCCGGCAAGTTATGAATATATCACGAAGTACATAACACGAAACTCCCACAAGAGACCTTCAAACTTCCAGTTTATTGTTCCGCGAGTTGACGGTACTGTTCATATGTCGAAGTTCTAAATGAATCGCTTAGTTTTTAATAGTATGCCTGCCTTAGTGGTGTCTCTTTAACATTATTCATTTAACACACGGGTGGCGCATCGAAAGCGAAACAGACGCATTTACTGGCAGCTCAGTTTTTTTTTTTTTGGAAAAACGCTCGATGGATTTGTAGAAGAGGTGCCATTGAATGGCCCCCAAGATCGCCAGATTTATCACCTTTGGATTTCTGTATGTGAGGTCATTTAAATAGCAAAATCTATGCTACTCAGCCAACATCATTAGAAGACCTGTGACATAGAATTGTGAATAAGTGCCTTCAAATTACTCCTCAAATATTGCAAAATTTGCGGCTACGTTTTGAGCAAAATCTTTATTATTGCATGGAGAGTCGTGGTGGCCATTTTAAACATTTACTTGCTTAACTGGTCAGTTCATTCTTCATTTTTAAATTACGTTGCTGCCAAATGTATTGATCTCCACTAATGATGATGTATTAGTTTTATTTAAGCTTTAAATCAATAAATCTTCAAAACTACTGAACTGAAGTCCATTAATTTTAAATCATTATAAAGGGAATTGATAGACCTTTAAAATAAGGTATCACTCGACCTCCCTTTCCATTTAAGATTTTGGGGGTGGTGTCACCCCCGCTTAGGGGGCTGCACGTGCTTACGTGATTTTTTGCCAAACTTGTGTCCCCCTCGAAAACAAAATCGACGGGTCTGAGCGTTTTTCAAGAAAAAACTGAGCTGTCTGTTTCGTTTTCGATGCGCCACCCTGTATGTTAGTTCTATTATTATTTCTATCAGTGTTATCGATGGTCGAATTGAATAGTAATAACAAAAAAATATTTAAATTTCAACAGGACTATTTCCATCCTTTCATATCTCTTATCAGTTTTGATGCAATCTTGATAGCACATCTACTACTTACCGCTTTTGAGTAGCAAATCAATCTTAAAATATTTCGTGCCAAAACTATTAGGACAAACGTTATGTCATCATAGTGATCGTGTAATGGTTATTGAGTAATAATTTACAGCAAGTATTGTCTATAAAATCCACCATACTAGAGACCATAATAAGACACGTAAGACGTTGAGTGAAATTTAAAAATCAAATGAAACTTTTCCCACTGATGCGGAACAGTCTCTTGCCACGTGTGCACGTGCACAAGGTATCTTATCAGTATGTTTAGCTGTCCGTATGGGGTTGAGGTATACGCTTCCGCCCGTTGCTGACCGACTTCCGCTGATATTGACCTCGCTATCGTGGAAAATCAAGTGTCAGGGTTGTTGCCAAAGAGTTGTGTGGTTAAGAACTAGATTTTGATGTTTCATTATGTAATAAAATTTTGTTAATGTGAACAAATATGATATATACTAAGTGACATATAAATCCGAACGCCCAGTATAAATGGTTTTATTTTAATAAAAGTTGGTGAATGTATTTATCTTACTGTAAATAACAAGTGAAAAAATGTTCAGCCTTATCAGTTGGACATTCCGGTTTTTATACTGCTTTTTTTTAATTCACTAACGCTCTAAAAATGAATATTTCAGCCGCAGTAAAGAGTCAACGTTGGCGGATTTTGGTTCTTGACATCCTTTACGATCGGTTACGATGCCTAGAGTACGGAGACCTGTACGATTTCGTCAACTTAGTGAGTTTGATAGGGGCCATATAGTGGGACTTCGGGAAGCTGGACTTTCTTTTCGGGCAATTGCAGTTAGAGTGTAAAGAAGTGTAGACACTGTGGTTTGGTGTTGTCAGGCATGGCTTCGAGAAGGCCGTACGCAAAGAGCAAGGGGCACTGGACGCCGCCGTAGAACAACAGACCGTGAAGATCGCCGCCTAGGATTATTGGCCTTAAGGGACCGTTTCTCCACTACCAGGTCAATTTCAAATGAATGGTTTGCAGAACACGGAAGACCTATTGGCATGCGAAGTGTTTACCGACGAATGAGAAGTTTTGGCTTGTTTTCATACCGGCCACACTGGGTCCTCCCTTTAACTCGAGAACACCGACGTAATCGCCTTGAGTGGTGCATACAACGGTCACTCTGGGATCAGGAATGGAACAGTATTGTCTTTAGTGACGAGTCTCGATTTTGTTTAGGCATGCACGATGGTCGTGCCAGGGTTAGAAGGCGACGTGGTGAAAGAAGGAATCCACAGGTTTTTGTTGAAAGACATGTTCATCACACTGTTGGAGTTATGGTTTGGGGTGCTATAGCTTATGGTTCCAGGTCACCTTTAATCTTCATCAGAGGTAACATGAACGCGCAGCGTTATATCCACGAAGTTCTAGAACCCCATCTTTTACCCTATCTTGACACCCTGGCAGATCCAACTTTCCAACAAGATAATGCCCGACCACATGTTGCAAGAGTCACAATAGACTTCTTTCAACATAATGATGTCACATTGTTACCATGGCCACCAAGATCTCCCGACTTATCCCCAATTGAGCACGTGTGGGATATGATGGATAGGAGATTGCTCAATTTGTAACGTCCTCCTCAGACTCTAGAAGCACTTCGAGAGGAGTTCGTGGTTGCCTGGAATGAGATACCACAGGAGAACATTGACCACCTGATCAGAAGCATGCCTAGGCGCTTTGGAGAATGCGTAGCACATCAGAGTGCATCCACACATTATTAAAGGTCAAAGGGCTTTAAAGCAGTGTAATCATTTTGAAATTTTTATCATTTACTTATTATGCTTCATTAAGTACTTATACAAAATTTTATTAAAATAAAACCATTTAAACTGGGTGTTCGGATTTATATGTCACTTAGTATAGATATATACGTAGATACAAATTGCTTAGGAAAATTTAAGATGGCAATAACCCGATAGATTTTGTTGAACCTGTAAGGCTACCTAAAGTAAACATATGGAGATGATTTTGAAATAACTTTAGGGGGCTTGTAAATGTATATATTCCGTAACCAAAAAGATGACAGCTTGACTACATATTGAAATGTTGCGAAAAAATTCAATTCAATTTCAGAACTCAAAAAATTATGGACTTAGTTTTAGACAAAATCCGAATATTTTTCTTACTCCATCGAAAATAGGTGAGTTTTCATTAATAAAACAGGCACAATCACAAAAATGCAACAGAAGAATTCACCGATAGAAAGCTTGTAATGGGTGAACATTTAGGTGCAGTACAATCTCAACAGAAACTTCCAGTTAAAAATATGACTATCGCGATATGGATATGACGGGGGTCAAGATAATTAATACATTTTTTGAAACTCCGCGTTATCCAAAAAAATAGAATTAGAATTACATTGAATTTCCTTTAGCAACATTACTATACTATTGTGACGAATAGTTCTGTTGGCGCCACCTGTTGGGCGAGTCTCCTTCTCGCAGGAGCTTAATGGCCGACCTCTGCGTTTACGCTAACCACGACCGCACAAGCCGCTTGACGGCGTCTGTGATGACCGTGACAGTGGATCACCTTCTAGATCGACGCGAAGTGACCTCCAGTATTCTAGATGTCGTTTTGTGGTTTACCCGGCCTTTCTCGAAGCAGTAATTGGGACTATATACGAGGGATGTCTTTTAATTTTTGCATATAGAAACATATACTATAACTATCTAAAACTGTAATAACTCATCGATGTTCACGTGAACATCACTTAACTACCAGTAGTCGGCTGTTCATTGGCGGGGTATGAATGTTTAACATGGGTGAACTAGATTTGTCACATGCTTAATAAAGAGTGGTTTGAAACATATTGTAAGTCAAAAATTTGGGAATTACCTTTATCCATCGTCGCTTCCACTTACATCTGACAGTATTAAACTGTCGCTATCGCTTTCCTCGTTGAAATTGACTATAACTGGCTCTATGATGGTGTCGATGTGGGGGTCAAGCTGCCACATTTTTGTTTCTTCCTTCACAACATGACGGATAGCATTCTGCCAAGCTTCGGGCGATACTAGCTGTATGGAAGTCTCAAGTAAAACCTTAACGTCTGGTAATTTGAAGGTTGTGTTATGGCGTGCAATATAACCCTTCACTTGAGTCCAGATGAGCTCTATTGGGTTCAGTTCACAGTGGTAGGGCGGTAACCGCAGCACAGTGACACCACATTGACGGGCCATCTCATCAGTCACGTAACTAATGTTCGCAGGTTTGTGCTGTTTAATTTTTTCATACAATTCCGCTTTCACACATGAGTCGTCAAACGGGATTCCTTTTTCGCGCAACCATTGCTGCATGTCACTTTTTCGAGATCCCATAGTCGGTACACGTTCGGCTCGACGACTATGGTAGGAAGCATTATCCATGACGATCACAGAGTTGGGCTCAACTCGCTGAAGCACCCGTTGAAACCAGCTCTCGAAGCAGCTGGCATTCATTTCGTCATGGTAATCACCTCCTTTCTTAGAGACGAAAATCAAGTCACACTCTTCTAAAAAGCCACTATCGCTACCAATATGAGTTACGATCAATCTTTGACCTTTCCCTGACGGTCCACGAAGACCTGTTGACAAACCTTCAATGCTTGCTTGTCGGTTACTCACTACGTTTTTGTCTATCCAGGTTTTTTTAACTGTGTGACCTGCATTTACCCATGTCTCGTCCAAATAATAGATTTTTCTGCTTTGTCGCCTATATTCAATCATTTCGCGTAGGTATTTTCGACGCCAGGCGACTATTTCAGGTCTCTCTATCAATACTGACTTCCGATTACGCGTTTCGTAACGAAAATTAATTTCGTGCAGGGATTTCCTCATTACCTCGACGCGCATTTGGGGTATAATTTCATTTTCCTTGATCGCTGCATGTACAGCCTTGAGGGTTGGTATCTCATTCCTAAAGAAGAATGAATGTACGGTTCGCCTTAACGCCATTTTGCTATCGTCATCCAATTTAACGGCCTTTCGTCCCTTCAAATTAAACTTTGGATCAGTAGTAGCTCCAGTTTTCTTCTTTTCATGCACCACCCTGCGAATGGTCCACTCTGGAACGCCTGTCATACTTTCACAACGCGCGAGTGCATCTCCCTGCGACATAGTTCTATTCAGATAATTGAACACGTTGAGCACGATTTCTTTCGCGTCCCTCTTCAGTGCTTTACGAAGCCGTCTACTTGTTCCCTGGCTTTCAGTACTTCCACTCGTGCCATTTGTACTCTCCATGGTTAAGTATAACCAAAACAGTAACCACAGAAACCACAACAATAACAATCACACAACAATTCTTATAAAAACACACAATATGCGATCGCTCAACGAAACACGTTCCAATGCGTTGCCGACACCTATGAGTCTGCCGGTCGAGGCGCGTCTTTGATTTCATTGGTTCTACCGGCGGAGAACAATCAGCCATTATTTCCATCTCTGTCTGTGTTGTTGACCACCGCAAAGCCACAGAAACGACATATGTCGTACGCTATACGGCTGTACTGGAAGGAAGCCGGGATCGAGCTCTGATCACGTGTTGATCACGCGTATGAGTCATTACAGTTTTAAATAGTTGTAGTATAGTAGGCCGCGCGAATCGAACGTCAGTACTGAATCTTAACCTCACTCTTTAGTAAACTTAAATTCAAAGTTTCACAACAATACGTGCAGTGTTCTCACTACAGTGAATTTTTAAGTGTCACCAAGTCATTAGAAAGATGGAACTCAACCGAGAACATTTTCGCGCCATAATTTATTACAACTTCCAGAGACAATTATCGCAACAAGAATGCTTTGCTGGGTGACTGTCTGTTTTCGGCAACGAAGCGTCACATCAGTCGACAATTTCTCGTTGGTATGGAGAATTCAAACGTGGACGGGTGAGTCTTAGCGACGATCCCAGGGTGGGTGCACCAGAAACGGCAGTCACCCAGGAAAACGTCGATGGTGTTGCGCAAACTCATCATTGAAGATACACATGTGACATATCGCGAGATTGAGGCGTTCTTGAAGATCTCAAAGACCTCAAACCCCACCTGTTGACTGAAGAGCAGAAAGCAGCCAGGGTTAAATGGTGTCAAAAAACGCTTGACCGTTTCAATTAACGACAGTTGGCTGTTTAGGTGTTCCAAGGTGAATAAAAGCCAACAAAAGTCATCCGTTCTCGAAGTGTTTCGAAAAATATGGTCGCGGCATTTGAGTAAAAAGCGGGTCATATTGCAACAATTCCTCTTAATGAGCAAAGAACTGTTACTGCGGATTGGTATACCACCATTTGTTTGCCAAAAGTCATCACCGAGCTTCGAAAAATCAACCCCGAAAGAAGAATCATCCTCCACCAAAACAATGCAAGCTCGCACACAGCTCAAAAATCAAGGCAGTATTTAACGGAATTATTGGACCATCCTCCATATAGTCCCGATCTAAGTCCTAACGATTTCTTTATTTTCCCGAAAATTAAAAACAGACTGCGTGGTCAAAGGTTCGAGTCACCAGAAGAAGCAGTTGACGCATTCAAAAATGCCGTTTTAGGATCTGCCAGCAAACGAGTGGAATAAGTGCTTCGAAAATTGGTTCGAGCGCATGCAGATGTGTATTAATCTTCATGGAGAATACTTTGAAAGACATCCCTCGTATAACTCGTCGGCCGGGAGTAGGGCAGAGAGTACTGAATACGATAGAGTGGCAGAGCGGAGTGGAGTATAGTGCAGTCAACGGCGACATAAGAATTAGTCAGACATAAATAGTGGTGTATATAAATGTTTTATCAAGTTGAATAAATCAGTGCATTTCTTTTAGTGGTATCCAGTGTTTTAATCCACACCCAAAGAACCCAGAAAAGCGCTGCAGACCTCCCAACTAACAATTATCACTCATATTAGAGTTGCAAGAATGATTATACAGTATTTCTTAAACAGCATTGTATACTGTAAGAACATTAGCAAAACCCTCTTAGAACAGCTATACAAGCGAAATGGGCACACCTAATAGAACACTTCAGTCATTTAAGAGGTTGTATAAGGGCTGCAGGTAACAGTTGTAAAACAAAAGTGTAAGCCTCTTGCAGCCGCTATAGGACATTTGCGTCAGTGCAAGATTCAGTTTTTGTCAACTATACAACTATTCTGTTACGTGATTCTACTTTATTGCAACCAAACTATTTCCTATGTATTGTATAGACGAAGTGAAGAATATATAACTAACACATTACAGTAATCTTGTTTACTTACATATCGGCCATTGTGAATTTCATACACAGGTATATGATAAACTTCTACACTTTGATATAGGGCTATTGAATTACTTACGCAGCAAATGTTATTGTGATTATCGTGCAAATTAGTTACCCAATTTCTACGGGCTTCGTATTTGATTCGTATTTTGACAATGATCAAAAGTATGTCTAGATTTTTAAGATGGAAAACTAAACTTATCTGCGTTAAATCTTCCACAAATCCTATATTTAGACACAATTACACTAATGTTTATCACTTTATATCTGTAATTTCGAAATGAAACATAATTATTTAATATTAAATAGAGGAATAAATGTTTGCCCAATATGGCGGGTGGTTGTGTACAATCAAGGCATCGTCCATGTTGTCTTTAGATTAGTAGAATATTTTGGTGTTGCCTGCAGGTGTTATACAACAATTTGACAAATGTCTGAAATGAAATACCGACAGAGTCGAATGATTTACCCAGAATTTGTACCAGATCTATATCTTCTGTTTGAACAGTTGATAAAACCTTTTGAACCGATATGCATGCGTTGTTTGTCTTAAAACATTGGTTATGGCATTTTAACAAAAATATGACACCAGAAAGTAAGGTTATGGTGAAGTTGTTTACCAACATATTTAGCATATGTAACAGATGTATAAGTGCTTCCGTTGGGAGCAATTTGTTGGCTAATGTAGTAAATTGCACAGCAAAGCAACAAGGCTCGGGTTCGTTTTATAAACGTTAGCATGGGTACCACAACACAACCATTTTGACTAACTTGCAAATATGCCGTATAAAATAGTTGTATAAACGTTTATGCAACAGTTAAAAATTTGCCCTATAAGGTGTTGTATAACTATGCTATAAGAATATTTCAAACGCCTCATTTTAGAGCAAATATGTTGCAGAAAGCAAATTTACATTCCCCATTACATTAAGCCAGCATTTTGGTGTTCAGGCAACAACAATAGAGAGCTTTTATGGCTGAACGGTTCTTTTACCAAAAGCTTATACCACTACTTTGCTAGTTGGGCTATGACCAACACAAGTATTTTTTTAAACATAAAAAATAAGTAGAGTAACTAAAAAGAATGAGGTTTAAAACTGTAGCTCCTCCCCGACAAAATGTCAACTTGCTGCCTATATAGTTATGTGTGCAAATAGTACATTCCAGGTTTGCTCGCTACGAGCGCTGTGAGCGTCATCAAAAGCGTCCATCTATGGAGGAATGACGCTCATTGACCATACTATTTGCTGTCCATCTTGCTTTGTTGGTTGCAGAATGTCGAGATAGTCTGAGAAGATGTGTAGTTGAGTAGCAAAAGAGCAAGATCACGTCTAGCTGATTGTGTGTATTGCTTTGCATGTGTATAAAATCAGTGATATTTGCTTTGTGAGAAAATTATCATTCAATATGGTACCCTTGAAATATATCCATTAGCTGTGTCAGACGGGTTATTTGTGTTGTCCTTTCTGAAGAGAGATTTTATGCATTACAATTTTCGAGGTTTTTATTTGCGTTTCCAAAAACTTTCAGAAGCATTACTGGAAATCATCCTCACCCACGTGGTGTGTAATTAAGCCACATCACAGAAAAATTAGGAGTAATGCATCACAAAAAAGTTACTTCTCAAGATACGTAATACCCCTGCCGTCATTTTTGTTTTATAATTTTTTAATATACCCAGTGTCAGTCGCGCTATTAAGACGAATCTAATCACACCTCATATGTCAAAATCGATCACTGTAGCCCGCGAAATAGAATTATTTTTGTTCACATACACACGCACAAAAAACCTCTTTCTGAGGCAGTCGGGTAAGAAACTAAATGAAAATTCCGTCCTTTCGAGTCGCAATTCTATGTTATTTTTGGTTGAGGTCATTGTTACATTTTTTTGCAGAAAGTTCGACAAACCCCTGGATATAATAAATGCTTTATCAGCGATATCAAAAAAATTGCGGCCAGAATATTTCCCTAACGTTAGAAATAAACATGGGGTTGATTAGATATTTTCCACGCAACGTGAAATAATAGACGCAGTAGAGCAAGTTAATATATAATTCAAGTCTGGTCCCAACATGCTAGGAGTTGCCTGGCCAGATAGTAAAAGTTCTTACTTCGTACACGAATTTTGAAAAATAAGAGTACCTACTTTCATAACATTTAAATTAAACTCCTCGAGCAAGAGGAATTTTGTTTAAAGTTGAACTTGTGATTGAACATTAGGTATTTAACACGAATACTCAAATCGCTCATGATCTGTCAGTTTGCTGACTTTTTTTATACCAAAGCAACAAAATGGTACACAAAGTCAGGGTAGATATGCAAATTTTAATTGTATAGACCTATTTGACTGACTTGATCCATTCAATTTTTCGTTATACATGTATGTGTAGCTAATTTTTTTCTCACAGAACAACGTCGTTTGTCTTTTCAAAAAAATAAATGTCTCGAAAAATTTTGTTGAGCGTGGAGAAGAACTGAAAAGTCTAAGATAAGGTGGATATCAAGATTTTTTAACGGAAATACTACAAACCCAACATTAGTCGGTTAATATGATTCTTCTCTTTCCATTTTAAGATAAATAGGTTTCGATCAGTATCGAATCACTCACTCACATGTTTTGCCACCCTGGGATGCGTTTGTAAATCACTTGGTAATGTAATACCGCACGGGAAACTTTTGTTTTAGAACGCCTCAAATATTACAGAGTCATGTAATGACACTTGATGACAGCCGACTAGTTTCTAACCACGTTTCTGTAGTTATTATAAGAGACCCTAGGGATACGAGGCAGCATTTATCATGAAAAATATATATTCTGCTAATTTTGAGAAGTTTTTGATAACCAGATAAAATAAACAAACAACGAACTATGAGAATGACAAGTGACAGAACTCTTATTCCCAAGGTTTTGAGCTCGGGCACACTTTTGACGTTCGAGAAGCATTTACTTTGTTCTATTTCCGAACGCATGTAACAGGTACGTCAAACAATTACGAACGCTAAAATTGTACAGAGTAGTACAAAGCATAAGGCGTATTTTTTAATCCACCGGTTGAGCCACCGGGGCAACCAGAACTTCCGTCTGAGCGACCTATATAGTTCTATATAGATCTATATAGTTTATAGACAAGTTTGGTGTACAACCGGTCGCTCAGACGGAAATTAAAAGAAGAAAAATTGGTTAATTGCTTGCACAGGTGGCTCAACCGGTGAATTAAAGAATACGCCTATACTCTGTAACAATTTACGAACGCAGCCCCGTTGATACGAATACCGAATATAGAATCTTATAAATGATTCGATTCTCCCATCACCGATATCCTGTCCGTGCCATCTAGGATTGGAACGCTGTACTATAAACCGCAAACAGTGCGTTGTGACTACGTAACCTATCATATCGGCGTTTTGCAACACGGAAAAAAGCGAAAAGAGAGAGAGGAGTGGAAAAAAATGTTTTGACAAATTTGACACATCCTTCGGAGAACGGATGATGTCAGATTTTAATGTTTATTATAACGGCATGCATTAAAGAGCGGTTGTCGCAAATTGCAAAAGTGGTAGTCGAGCGAGAGTCGTGAGCCTTGAGTTGTTAGGTAAATGATTCGATTTCGGTGCCGTGCCGAGTATGTGACCGTGCGGAAGGTCCGGAAAATGTGAGGTCTAATGACATTTCTGGAAGCGAGATGGATTATGAACTGGAGGTCTTCGAGGTATACGACGACAGCGAGCAGACCTCGTCGAAAAAGCACTCGAAACACACCCGGAAAAAATGCAAACAGAAACAAAAACAAAAGTCCACCGTTCTGAGCATTGAGACTAAGGAGAATGATATCAGTAGGTCAAAGACAAGTATTGTGGGTAGCGACAGAAGGCACCTGAGCCTCTGCGAGTCTATTCTTAGCGTATTTAGCAAATTGGTTGTATGGAGGGACCAGCGGAGGTATCAGACTACTGTTCCTGATAAGCTCGACTCACCTCACTCATCCAAAGACTTCCGAAGGGGCTACATACCTTGTGGTAAGTCACACATGTTTAAATAACATTTTTTTACCAATTTCTCATTTGGTAAAAGGTACATTAATACAATCTGCAGAATTAGCTTGAAAAAAGGGCAAAGCAACTAATATCATTGCTGCAATATAGTGCGCAAAACCTATCCTGTGGTTTTCATGTTCATAGGACCCCATGCTCTAGCCAAATCAATTGTACTTGAAAAAGGCCTCAGTGGTGGTTGAAATGTACAATAAACAAATTTAAACATATAAGTACCATGACAAACTTAAGGAGAAGGTAGGCTCTGGACTGACCTTGCAAATAACAAAAACTTGCCTATATAAAAGTGTCACCATTTTTGTGATATTGAATTTTTTCTTTAATTTTAAAACACAAACCTTTTATCTACAAGCCCCTTCCCACTTCAGTTGGCCCACTTCAAGATTTGTACCAAAATATGCCTTTATAAATTAAACATGACGAAACTATTTACTTCTAAAACAATTTATTTTCTCAAAAAACATTTTAGATACACTCTAGTCGTAAAAAATACATATTTGAAATCACTTAGACCTATAACTAATAGAACATCTGAACAAATAAACAATGTTCGAATAAATGCGCGAAGTTAACAAAGCAACAATTGAAAGATTACCATTGGGTAACATCACCTTTATTTTTTATTATCACCGAAATTCTTTGGGGCATAGTGTTAAGCAAGTTTTGGCAAAAATTTGGTGTACAACAATCCCATATTTCTTGAAGCTTTTGTCTCAGTTTGGTGATTGTACGAGCAGGATGTTGTTGTAGAACCTTTTTCATCTCGTGCCACAAAGTTTCAATAGGTGACAGATCCAGACTGCTAGAAACCCATTTCAAAAAATTTTCTTCCATCCATTTTATAGCCTTTTTTGAGGTATGGCATGCAGCACCATCTTGCTGAAACACAAAATCTTGGCCGGATGTCAAACATTCTTCCATCACTGGTAAAAGTGATTCTTCTAAAATTGCCAAATATTTGTTTATATCCACATTTCCATCAATAAAATGAAGTTTTCCTACTCCTTTTGATACCATAATGGATGCTGGGAATTTCACTTTTACTCTTCAGACAGTCAACATGGAATGCTTCTTTTTTTTTGCAAATAACTACTGCTACTATCACCAACACAAACTTCGAATCGGGCCTCATCACTCCATTGTATTGCACACCATTGTTGAGGTGTCCATTGTCTATGTTCTTTAACCCATCTAAGCCGATTTTTCTTTTGCAGTGGAGTTAATAGTGGCTATAAACAAGTTGTGCAACTTTAGGGTTTTTCATTTCCTTTTATATAAGAAAAGTTACCTTGCAAGTGCTAAATCCCAGTTTGTGGGCCTGTCTATGAGTTGTGGACCTCGAAATTCTCCTTCCGACAGCGTCACTCCACAGAGCACTTAATTGTAAATAATTGGCACGCCTGTTTTTCACGATTATTCTTCTTAATGCTCTTTGGTCGACATTTGTGATATTACTTTGTTTTCACATATCGTGGCTTAATATTAACTGAACCAGTTACGTTATTAATATATATATTTCTCACACTGTACCGCGATAAGTCTAACAAAGTTGCAATTTCCTCTACCCATTTACCTTAACTACCCAATACTATTTTAAATGTATTCTGACATCTGTGATTAATAAAAACAATTGTCATGGCTTTTATTTTTCCACCTATGCATTATAGACTTATTTTGCATTGAAATGAAAATAGGTTGATATGCTGTAATTGCAACATGTGTTATTTTTATGCTGCAAATTTGATTAGGGAGTGATAAAGTTGGTGTTTTCTACTATATATTATCAAAATATTCATTGCTAATATTTTAAACCTATAACAGCCTGCTGCAATTTTATTATTTCTGTTTGATAAGAAAGAAACTAGGATTTCAATAGTAGGGCCAACTGAAGTGGGAAGTATATAAAAGTGTCACCGTTTTTGAGATATTGAATTTTTTCTTGAATGTTAAAAGACTAACCTTTTCATCTGTCGTCTTTAGCTGCATGTACAAATAAGGTTATACTTTGTTCATTTTTTCTATAAAATACTTCTAGATAGTTGCTCTATCAATATACAAATGCAATGTATTTAAAAGATATTAAGGAACCATGATAAAATAAGGACCTTTTTGGGATTTATAACCTTCTGTACAGTTTCGTGTCAGAAGAGGATTAGTCTGTGTTCATCAAGTAATGGAGAATAAGTTGAGTGATTTTAAGACCATGCCGCGTGGTCCAGAAATTTCTTTTGATGTGAAAACTAAGATCATTGAGTTATACAAAGAAGGTTGAGAGAAATTGCCAAAAATTTGAACCTGAAGCATAAAGCAATTTGGGCAATATTGAACAAATATAAACAAAAAGGTATCTTGCAAGCCTTTAAGAGAAGTGGTCAGCCTAGAAAACTAAATGATAGATCAGTTAGATTAATAAAAGTAATTTCGTCCAAAGATCTGTTTAAAACCCCAAAAGAAATATAAGCTAAAATCAAGACAAAAGGAATTGTCAGTGTATCTACGAAAACTATAAGTAGAAGATTAAATGATTTGACGTTATTTGCACGTCGACCGAGTAAGAAGCCGCTAATATCGAGCAAAAACGGTAAGGACCGATTACAATTTGCACGGTTGCGTCTTGATTGGAACATCTGTGACTGGAAGAGGGTATGTTGTATTAGACGTCCTAGTGGACAAAGATTGAACCCCAAGTACACTTTGCCCACTGTCAAACATGGAGGCGGGTCTGTTATGGTTTGGGGGTGCTTTTCGGAGTTTGGGATGGGACCTTTACATAGAATAGATGCATTATGGATAAGTTTGTATACACAGATGTACTAAAGCATGTAATGTTACCCTATATGGAAGATGATATGCCCTTAAAATCAATCTTCCAGCAAGATAATGACCCGAAGCACACTTCAAATCTCGCAAAGAAATTCTTTCTGGATGAAAAACTACCAGTTCTCAAATGGCCTTCACAGTCTCCCGATATAAACCCCATTGGAAATCTATGGGAATACTTAGATAAGCAAATACGTGATAAAAATGATTTAAACAAGGATGAACTTTTTGCCACTTTAGAGCAAAAGTGGAGACAGATTGATGAATCTTATATCAAGAAACTTCTACAATTTATGCTGAGACAATACCAGGCGGTGATTGATAATAATGGTTATGCTACAAAATATTAACACAAACATGGTTGATTTTCTATAATTGTTTTGCTTTGTCTATATATTTTTGTCCTCCATAGTTCCAGTTTTTTCAATTAATTTTTTATTGAAGGGAGTCTAATGAATTTATTTATGTATAAGTGAGTATTATGCTATAACGAATTATGTATAGAGGTTGGTGTATTAATAAAACAAGTTAAAAAAAAATACAGTATAATATTAACTTGCCTATACTGTATACTTTTGTCCATTACTGTATATTAATATGTTGCTAAAAATATATGAAATTGTTGAGTTTAGTTTTTCTGTATAAGAAGCGAGTAAAATAATGTATTTTCATCATTGATATAAAGAACCTCTGAAGTTGCCAATGTTATACATTTTCAACAATTAGTAATTTAGTTTTGTATTCTTGTGGTTGGTGCTCGCCACTCAAAATGGCTTACTTGTATGTCAAAAAACGATCAGTATTTACTATGATCCATAACTATTTATCGATTAATTGATCACGTAGCCTGGACAATGGTGGATCCACTGTATGGGGAATGACCACCAGAAACTCATGATACAGACCACAGTATATATTTGGCCTTCAACTCAATCATGAAGAGAGAGTACGAACCTGTTGTGCCTCATTTCTAATGTTATTTATTCTTACTCGCATTCATGTGTGAACTGCACACTAAAACAGATATTTGACTGAAGGAAATTACCCAAAATAATATTAAAACAATGCAAAAACTGAGAACATAGAGGTTGAGGTAGAGAAAGTTCTGTTGGTCACGAGTATTAAATCTTTTGCTGCTAGATTTGTTATCTTTTTATTCTAAAATCATCTCTGTAAGGTGCATGTGACCTTACCTGCTGTTCTCTCTAGCTGTTGGCTACCATTCTCCATTGTGCTGCAGATACAAAACCTAAATCATACACAACCAAAATAGCATCAGAATGCCAATTAATACAAAGTAAATAGAGGAACAACAAGCTGTAAAGGATCAAATATCCAGGAGTGGTCATGGAAAAGAATCTTACTATATTTGATCCCAGCTTCAATTGAGTATTCTATATAATTTATCTCAAGTTATAAATCCTCCCAAATATCTCGTTTTAATCATTAGACGCATCCTATTCAAACTATATGGGCACAACAAAACTGTTAAGCTGAAGAGGGCATTCAGCATGGAAAAAATAATAATTACACACTGTATCAACTCAAACTATGAAACAGTGTGGCAAAAAGCTTGCAAATATGAGGCAAGGATGGTTGACAATCCGATAGATGTCTTTAATTTAACATTAGGAAGAAGTTTAATATTTAGATCTCTATAATTTTACTTACATCGGTAAGTATATGAATGGAATACAAATTCTGCTTTGCTGCCATCACTCTGAAGGACACAAACAGATATTTACTTAAAAAATGTTTTAACTAGGAAGTTATTATTTTCTAGAACATACACGTTTCACAAATAGAACAAATTTGATTGTACTTTTATTAATGAGTCATTTTGCTTTGAGGTGAAAAGATTGCCTTATATAATATGTGACTCACTCATGTAGCTCAGAAAACATGTTTCTTCACAATTGTATAATTCATGGCATAATAGCCTACAGTCTAGACTTTAGTTCCAAAAATTTGTAAGGTCTCCAAGCCAACTAGTTCATCACCTCTTTCCAAAAAATGAATTGTATGAATTCCACTTTTGGTTCAAAATTCAAACAAAATTTATTTATTTGTTTATTAACGAGCGACTGCCCACTTAAAGTACAGCGATCTAATGTAAACTTAACCCTACTTTGACTTAGATATTTAACACTTAAACAATCATAAACACTTTACAATCCAAATCACTTCTAAATTGAAACGAATTTAATTAAAATATACATATATGGAGAAATCAAATATTAAATATTACTGACAGGAATCTAGTTGAATTTTGAATGCTTTCTGACTTCTGAAGAAATCTAACTTATTAGAATACTGATTTGCTAACCTTGAAGATCTAGACAGGAAGGAATTGCTAGCATAATTAGTACGAAATGATCTCACATGGAATGGTTGATTCAATCTTGTTTGACCAGAAGGCACATGGAGATTAATATTTTTCAAAAGTTCTGGAGCAAAACTAAGAGAGTGCAAAATATTATAAAATAGTGACAGGTCCCTCTGATTCCGTCTTACCTGAAGGGTTGAGATATTGAGAGAGCTTTCAATGACGGAATGGATAATAAAGGGTTGTCCAATAGGGACGCAGGAAAGTAAACGTCAATTTGACATAGACGCCATCTTTGTTTTCTGTTACCGACATGTCATTTTGTTAGTTGCATGTTGAATGTTTACCATTGATCGCTATGGAGTCGTATTAGATTGAAGACCGCATTAAAGTTATTCAAGAGCACTACAAAAATGGTGCAAAAATAAAAAACACATTTCGCGCGCTTCGTGAACATTTCGGTCGCAACAACCGGCCAAACGAAACAATTATCGGTCGTCTAGTGCGTAAATTCGAGGCAACAGGTTCTGTGGCAAATCTGCCAGGCTCTGGCCGGCCAAGGAGCGTTCGCACACCGGAAAATATTGCTGTTGTGAAGGAGAGTGTGAGAGACGATCCGAAACAATCAACAACGCGTCGATCCCAAGAATTGGGCATTTCGAGAACCAGTTTGCTCCGCATTCTCCACAAGGATTTGAATGTACACGCCTACAAGATCCAATTGACGCAAGAGCTGCGTGGGGCGACCATTTTTCGTGCCGAACGTTCTCAGATTGGCTCCTTGAACACCGCCAAATTGATGCCAATTTTTCATCAAAAATCATGTTCAGCGACGAAGCGCATTTCACTTTGAATGGGACGGTAAACAAGCAAAAACGAAAATCCCCGTGAGTATCAAGAGCAGCCGATGCATCCTCAAAAAGTGACTGTGTGGTGTGCATTGTGGTCAAAAGGCATCATCGGACCTTACTTTTTCGAAAATGTGGCCGGGGACGCCGTTACCGTCAATTCTGAGCGATATCACGTGATGATAGAGGACTATTTTTTGCCGCAACTTGAAGGAATGGATATGGACGATGTTTATTTCCAACAAGACGGTGCAACATGCCACACAATCAACGTCAATATCCATCGATTGCAGTCCTTCTTCGGTGATCGCGTGATTTCGCGCAGAGGAAATGTGCCGGGGCCACCAAGATCGTGCGATTTGACTCCCTTGGACTTCTTTTTATGGGGATATTTGAAAAGCAAAGTCTACGTCAATAAACCAGCCACCCTCTAAGAACTCAAAAACAACATCATTGCCGAGATAAATGCCATAGAACCGACCATGTTGCAAAATGTCATTGAAAATTTCGACCATCGCGTGGACGTCTGTAAATCCAGTCGTGGTGAACATTTGAGCGATATTATTTTTCATACATAAATGGTATAAATGAACCTTCAAAATAAAGTACCCAACTTGATTTGAATATCAATCTTTCTTGTTTTAATATGCGTTTACTTTCCTGCGGCCCTATTGGACAACCCCATATCTTCTACCATAACGTTTTGTTTGAATGAGATGAATCTTAAGAATTTATGTTACACTCTCTCAATTGCCTGAATATCAACATTATAGTTGGGTGACCAAACACAAGAACAATATTCCAGATGGGGCCTCACCAAAGAACAAAACAACGTTTTAAATGACTGAATATTATGAAAATCCTTAGCACATCCTTTTATAAATCCCAACAGTTGTAGAGATTTAGAAACAATCATATTTATATGGGTAATAAAAGATAATTTTGGGTCAAGAATTACCCCTAAATCCCTAACTTGGAACTCTTTAGAGGACAACCTTTCATGGTATAAGTATGATCAGTGGGGTCCCTGTTATGGCTGAAGACCATTAAATGGCGATTTTCCACATTAAGTTCCATTCTATTCATTTGACAGAGGACAGAGGCTTAATGAATTCAAATCATTTTGGATATTTAAACAATCATTTTTATATTTGGTTTTTAAGAATAATTTCAAATCATCTGCAAACATTAGAAAACTAACAGACTTAAAACAGTATATAATATCATTCACGTATATATTGAACAGAAGAGGACCCAGATGGGTACCTTGAGGTACTCCAGATGGCACATTAATCTCGTTTAATTTAAAGCTTTGTACACGCACTATTTGTTTTCGGTCAGTGAGGTAAGACTTCAGCCATGATAAAAGATCCCCGCAAATTCCTAGACAACGTAACTTATTAATCAAGATCCCATGGTTGACCTTATCGCTTTAGAAAAATCTGTATAAACTAAACATTCCTCCAAGGATTCCAAAACATAGTTTGTGAATGTTAAAAGATTTAACTCTGTGGAGCGTTTTGAACGAAACCCAAACTGTTGGCTTATAAAACTACTTTGCAAATTTGCGGATAAAAATTCACAATTCAAATACCATTCCAATGCAACTCAGTTTACTGATAGGTCGATAATTTTTGGCTTGTGAAGGATCTCCAGATTTCAGTATTGGAGTAATGAAGCTTGTTTCCCAACATTCCGGAAAAGTTCCACTTTTCAACGAAAGATTAAAAATATAAAATAGAGGTCTAGAAATCAGAAAGCTACAATGTTTAATCAACGACGGAGGTACACCATCAGGTCCAGGTCCTTTATTAGCGTCTAATTTGGACAGTTTGTCATAGATGGGTGAGATTGGAATTTCATAGATAAACAAATTGAAGGTTTTATTTAAGATACTTGTCACATGCAGCAGAACTGCTGATTGATTGAAAAAAAAACAGTGCCTCCATTATGATAAAATGTTTTTTAAGGTTGTATAAGTTGTATACTTTGTAGCTGTGTTCCAGTAAACCATCAAACTATTTCAGAATTGAACAAAGCAGGCACAGATCTGAATCACCGTTCCACCAAATTCCGTACTGATTCTGTACCAGTTCTCAACTGGTTCTAGCAATTCTGGGTCAAGAAATAAAAGTTCATAGCTTGGGAAGCCAGGTTTTGTGGCTGTCATTTTGTGCCCTTTCCAATCTTTCCATTAATTAAAGCTAAATCTTAACGACATATTGTGTCATTTATGACACATATTCAGGAAATGTGTGATGATGAAGATTATTTTGTAACAGATTGAAGTGAAGATGAAGGCATGGGCAAGTGTTGTTGATTTTGATGAATTTATTTGTTTCAATCATGTTATTCGTAATACTAATCTTATATATTTCCTTCATTTCAAGACAATTAATAGCAGTTAACATTCCTCTTAATTTCATCGCTTGTGTATCAAAGACTGCTTTCTCTAAGAAGAACTACTGACATTATTACAATGTACTTCTGAAGGTTTTATTTAAGATACTTGTCACATGCAGCAGAACTGCTGATTGATTGAAAAAAAAATAATACCTCCATGATGATAAAATGTGTTTTAAGGTTGTATAAGTTGTATACTTTGTAGCTGTGTTCCAGTAAACCATCAAAATTCCATACTGATTCAGTTCTCAACTGGTTCTACCAATTCTGTTCTCAACTGGTTCTACCAATTCTGGGTCAAGAAATAAAAGTTCATAGCTGGTAAGCCATGTTTTGTGGCTGTCATTTCGTGCCCTTTCCAATCTTTCCATATATTAAAGCTAAATCTTAACGATATATTGTGTCATTTATGACACATATTCAGAAAATGTGTGATGATGAAGATTGCTTCGTAACAGATTCAAGTGAAGATGAAGGCATAGGCAAGTGTTGTTGATTTTAATGAATTTATTTGTTTCAGTCATGTTATTCGTAATACTAATTTAATATATTTCCTTCATTTCAAGACAATTAATAGCGGTTAACTTTCCTCTTAATTTCATCGCTTGTGTATCAAAGACTGCTTTCTCTAAGAAGAACTACTGACATTATTATAATGTACTTCTGAAGGTTTTATTTAAGATACTTGTCACATGCAGCAGAACTGCTGATTGATTGAAAAAAAAAATAATACCTCCATGATGATAAAATGTTTTTTAAGGTTGTATAAGTTGTATACTTTGTAGCTGTATTCCAGTAAACCATCAAACTATTTTAGAATTGAACAAAGCAGGCACAGATCTAAATCACCATTCCAACAAATTCCGTACTGATTCTGTACCAGTTCTCAACTGGTTCTAGCAATTCTGGGTCAAGAAATAAAAGTTCATAGCTGGTAAAAGCCAGGTTTTGTGGCTGTCATTTTGTGCCCTTTCCAATCTTTCCATATTAAAGCTAAATCTTAACGATATATTGTGTCATTTATCACACATATTCAGAAAATGTGTGATGATGAAGATTGCTTCGTAACAGATTCAAGTGAAGATGAAGGCATAGGCAGGTGTTGATGATTTTAATGAATTTATTTGTTTCAGTCATGTTATTCGTAATACTAATTTAATATATTTCCTTCATTTCAAGACAATTAATAGCGGTTAACTTTCCTCTTAATTTCATCGCTTGTGTATCAAAGACTGCTTTCTCTAAGAAGAACTACTGACATTATTATAATGTACTTCTGAAGGTTTTATTTAAGATACTTGTCACATGCAGCAGAACTGCTGATTGATTGAAAAAAAAAATAATGCCTCCATGATGATAAAATGCTTTTTAAGGTTGTATAAGTTGTATACTTTGCAGCTGTGTTCCAGTAAACCATCAAACTAGTTCAGAATTGAACAAAGCAGGCACAGATCTGAATCACCGTTCCACCAAATTCCGTACTGATTCTGTACCAGTTCTCAACTGGTTCTAGCAATTCTGGGTCAAGAAATAAAAGTTCATAGCTGGGAAGCCTAGTTTTGTGGCTGTCATTTTGTGCCCTTTCCAATCTTTCCATATATTAAAGCTAAATCTTAACGATATATTGTGTCATTTATCACACATATTCAGAAAATGTGTGATGATGAAGATTGCTTCGTAACAGATTCAAGTGAAGATGAAGGCATAGGCAAGTGTTGTTGATTTTAATGGATTTATTTGTTTCAATCATGTTATTCGTAATACTAATCTTATATATTTCCTTCATTTCAAGACAATTAATAGCTGTTAACGTTCCTCTGAATTTCATCGCTTGTGGATCAAAGACTGCTTTCTCTAAAGGAAAAATAATTAATTCTTCCAGCTCTAAAAAAAAACACACTTCATTCTAATTTTTAAGTTAAATTTTACTTCATTTGACGTTACGCTTACGAGAACTGTCCCAACAGAATAGTTCGGAACTATACTAAGTGACATATAAATCCGAACACCCAGTTTAAATGGTTTTATTTTAATAAAATTTTGCATAAGTACTTAATGAAGCATAATAAGTAAATGATAAAAATTTCAAAATGATTGCACTGCTTTAAAGCCCTTTGACCTTTAATAATGTGTGGATGCCCCCTGATGTGCTACGCATTCTCCAACGCGCCTAGGCATGCTTCTGATCAGGTGGTCAATGTCCTCCTGTGGTATCTCATTCCAGGCAACCACCAACTCCTCTCGAAGTGCTTCTAGAGTCTGAGGAGGACGTTGCAAATTGAGCAATCTCCTACCCATCATATCCCACACGTGCTCAATTGGGGATAAGTCGGGAGATCTTGGTGGCCATGGTAACAATGTGACATCATTATGTTGAAAGAAGTCTATTGTGACTCTTGCAACATGTGGTCGGGCATTATCTTGTTTGAAAGTTGGATCTGCCAGGGTGTCAAGATAGGGTAAAAGATGGGGTTCTAGAACTTCGTGGATATAACGCTGCGCGTTCATGTTACCTCTGATGAAGATTAAAGGTGACCTGGAACCATAAGCTATATATAGCACCCCAAACCATAACTCCAACAGTGTGATGAACATGTCTTTCAACAAAAAACTGTGGATTCCTCCTTTCACCACGTCGCCTTCTAACCCTGGCCCGACCATCGTGCATGCCTAAACAAAATCGAGACTTGTCACTAAAGACAATACTGTTCCATGCCTGATCCCAGAGTAACCGTTGTCTGCACCACTCAAGGCGATAACGTCGGTGTTCTCGAGTTAAAGGGAGGACCCAGTGTGGCCGGTATGAAAACAAGCCAAAACTTCTCATTCGTCGGTAAACACTTCGCATGCCAATAGGTCTTCCGTGTTCTGCAAACCATTTATTTGCAATGGACCTGGTAGTGGAGAAACGGTCCCTTAAGGCCAATAATCTTAGGCGGCGATCTTCACGGTCTGTTGTTCTACGGCGGCGTCCAGTGCCCCTTGCCCTTTGCGTACGGTCTTCTCGAAGCCATGCATGACAACACCTAACCACAGTGTCTACACTTCTTTGCACTCTAACTGCAATTGCCCGAAAAGAAAGTCCAGCTTCCCGAAGTCCCACTAGACGGCCACTATCAAACTCACTAAGTTGACGAAATCGTACAGGTCTCCGTACTCTAGGCATCGTAACCGATCGTAAAGGATGTCAAGAACCAAAATCCGCCAACGTTGATTCTTTACTGCGGCTGAAATATTCATTTTTAGAGGGTTAGTGAATTAAAGAAAGCAGTATAAAAACCGGAATGTCCAACTGATAAGGCTGAAATTTTTTTCACTTGTTATTTACAGTAAGATAAATACATTCACCAACTTTTATTAAAATAAAACCATTTAAACTGGGTGTTCGGATTTATATGTCACTTAGTATAGTTCTGAGCTTTGCTTACCTCAAGCATGCGCAGAAAAAATCGGGATTAGTTCTAAACTAGTTCGAGACTGCTTGTTGGAACAAACATCAAGTAGTCAAGGGTCTTGTGGTAGATGTATATATTTGAAATTTCACTGTATTCATCAGAAACATAGTGGGAAGGATCCACGACTGGTAGTAGAAGATTCAAGATATTGCTAAACTGGCCACCCTGGATGTATACGAGGGATGTCTTTTAAGTTTTACATATAGAAACATAGTAGGCCGCGCGGATCGAACGTCAGGACTGAATCTTAACCTCACTCTTTAGTAAACTTAAATTCAAAGTTTCACAGCAATACATGCAGTGTTCTCACTACAGTGAATTTTTGAGTGTCACCAAGTCATTAGAAAAATGGATCTTAACGAGAACATTTTCGCGCCATAATTTGTTACAACCTTTAGAGACAATTATCGCAACAAGAATGCCTTGCTGAGTTATTCTCTCTTTTCGGCAACGAAGCGCCACATCACTCGACAATTTCTCGTTGGTATGTAGAATTCAAACGTGGATGCAGATGTGTATTAATCTTCGTGGAGAATACTTCGAAAAACAATAAAGTCATTTAAAACTACCGACCGTGTTGTTTTATTTCCGTATGCAAAACTTAAAAGACATCCCTCGTATAATATGTTTTTAATTATGACACTTCTTAGTACAAGTCACTATAGGCAAGTGATGCGAAATGCCGCATATATGACGTCAAGTTCATGTTTCCCCATATACTTTACTCAAGGGGCGATACATTTCTATGGGTGGTGACGTGTTTGCGTGAAAAAATCGGATAACCGCAAATAGGCGCTTCTTGTTGGGATCGGTAATGGGCGAGCCGACAAATATGACGGTGTTGCTGTTGCCAGATTTCGGTTATCATCACGCGCGACAAAGTTACAGCGTTGGTAACCTTATTTTTCAAACAACCCCCGTACTTCCAAACCTTCAGTTTTTCTAAGACGCAAACATTCTGAATAATCTCCGTACTCACATGTAATTGCTCTACATTCCTTTTATAGCAAACCTGATTTTACTGTATATTTTGCTTACAGTACGTGAGACCTCATATATTATTGTCAACATGATTTGTTGGATTCCAGGTATAATTTCTGTTTCAATATACAGAGTAATTTGATTTCGAATTTAATGCAAATATTAACGCGTATGGTAACAAGCGCGGTAACAAGTTATTGCGACTGTTTAAATTTGAATAATCGAAATCTCTTCGTTTTAAATATTAGTATAATTATTGCTCATGCAACTGTAAACATATACAGCGTAACACAAAAGTCCCGGAACGGCTCTGAATTTTCTCGGGTAAATGTATTCTTGGAAGAGATCAAGGTCAGGTCTTTCAGCAAGGAATTCAACGGTGACCTTGAATTTCACCTTCAAGGTTATTTTACGGCCAACTTAATTTTTTAAAATATTATATTATATTTATTTTTGATATCGGTAATCGAAATATCAGAAAATTTTATGTTCAAACACAATAAAAGTCCAAGGTCAAGATGACTAGTAAAGGTCAAATGAAGATCAAATGAGTGCTGCTAGGAAAACCTCTACAAATCGCACAGGATCAGTGATGAAAATAAATATCAAAGTCAGGTCTGTAGAAAATTTTGACGAGAGATCTTGGATTTGACCTTAAACTTCATTTCAATGTCATTTTTTTTTCAAATAGCCGCAGGCTAAAAATCATTTGTAACGAGCATCGTAGTTCCCTCGTTAAAACTTGCCCAAAGATCTGACCTTGCCAGTTATTTTCGTCATTATTCGTGTGAGATTTCTAGAAGCGCACGTTTGGCCTTTATGTGACCTCTAGCAGTCACCTTGACCTTGTATTCCAATATATATTTGAACATAAAATCTCCGGCTCTCTGGATTGTCGGTATCAAAAGGGCATTTCTATTTGAAAAAATGAATTGACCTTGAAGGTGCGGTTCAAGGTCAATTCTAAGATCGCTCGTCAACATTTACTAAAGAACTGATCGTGATAGTTATTTTCATCACTAATCCTGTAAGAGACATAGTGCACTCATTTGACCTCCATTTGACCTTTAGTAGTCACGATGACCATGGTCGTCAATTCTAATTTGATCGTAAAATGTTCCTCTGTTTTGACTGCCTGCATCAAAAATAAGGATTTCCATTAAACAAAAATGAAGTTGATCTTGAAATGACCTTGAAGGTGAGGATCAAGGTCAAATCCAAGGTCACTGGTCAAAATTTGTTAAATAACTGACCTTGATAGTTATGTTAATAAATAATCCTGTAAGAGACATAGTAGTTTCCCCAGCACTCATTTGACCTTCTGTGGTCACGATGACCCTGGTCTTCTAATTTGAACGTAACATTTTCCGCTTTTCGACTGCCTGCATAAAAAATGAGGCTTGCCATTAAATAAAAATGAAGTTGACCTTGAAATGACCTTGAAGGTCAAATTAAAGATCACTCGTCAGAATTTACTAAAGAGCTGACCATGATAGTTATTTTCATCAATAATCCTGTAAGATTCATAGTGGTTTTCCTAGCAGCACACATTTGACCTTTAGTGGTGACCATGACCTTGGTCTTCAGTTCGTATTTGAACTTCGTATATGACAAACTACACGTTCGATGGTTGACAAGTCTACCTACACCTATATTTCTCAACATTCAAATTCAAATTCTTTAGTAAAACTTAAAACTAGGGACAACATAAAATGACATAAAACAGATGACTACTCGTATAAAAACAAAATTTCCACACTTAAAACATTAAAAATGCCTACTAGAGAAAAACTAAGCTATAGAAACAATGATCGATCAGAAACCTCCTTAAATTTCGTTTGATGGACCTTTCGTTTGGTTCTGACTTTACCTTATACCGCAAAGTTGGGGTTTTCCTTTACACAACGTGTAGATCTTGAAAACATAAGCAATTTTTCTTAGTACCATATACACCAATGTCTTAAGGGAACCGAGATAAAGGGCTCTGCAACATCAAAAATATCTGAATACCGTCATGTAGCCGCGACTTCACCGACTAGTACAAGGTCACTAGCTCAACAGGACGACAGAACTGGGTCGGGGTCAGTGTGTCAGGTCAGTATGCAACCTTCAACCGACGGTTACGGTCACGCGTGCAGAGGTAATCGCGTAGACGAGAATCCCTCAACAAGCACTAGAGACGTGGCTAGAGAAGTGCAAGTATCAAAAACTAAAGTGTGGCAAACGCTGCGTGAAGAGGGGCTGTATCCGTTTCACGTCCAACGTGTACAAGCCCTTCAACCTGTCGATTTTCCAGCAAGAGTGCGGTTTTGTGAGTGGTTGTTGCATCAACATGACAATAATCCGGACTTTTTGAAGTGCATATTGGTGACAGACGAATCTACGTTCACGCGTAATGGGGTGAATAACTTTCGCAACACTCATGTTTGGTCAGTAGAAAATCCGCACGCTGGGCTGGCATGGTGAACGGTATGCTCATTGGACCATTTATTCTCCCAAATCGATTGGACGGGATGCAATACCTAGACTTTTTACGCAACATTTTGCCTTCCTTGTTAGAAGATGTGTCATTAAGTGTAAGACAATCAATGTGGTTTCTGCGTCTGCTCGGTAGCGCATCAGCTGATTTCATTTTCTGTTGGAGCGGTATGATTTCTGGCAGAGACGTACTTAGCCCTTCTCGTCAACTGGAGACTGAGTACTTTTTCCTTTATTTTTTTTTACTTGGTCGCCCTCGTTTCACTACACATTACCTTTGTTATTTCAAGGGTAGTTGTTTCTGAAAAGGAAAACCCCAACTTTGCGGACACCCTGTATTTGTTGTTCGATAGCTTAAAAACTGCTTATTATCGAACTTTGAACCCACTAGGACTTTTAATTAGGAAGTCAAAATACAACATACTGCAAATTCAGCCAATTCCATTGTACTCGCTTTTCTATTTCTTTTGTGCAGTATTCTTAGACGTCCAAATGGTAAAGGTTTTTCCACCGATGACCAAACGATTCCTATTCTTTAAAGTTTGCCTAAAAATATTCCTTTCCACTCAGTCATGATAGGGAGGTCGTGATTTTAGGGTACAGAATAAGTATAGTATTAACCTTACAATGTGATGTTTTGTCTGTTCATACTCTGCTATCTTGGAAATATGTGTTATTAATCTCGCAATATTCTGTGATTCATGTTAATGATTTATCATTATTCTGGATTTGCAGTACTTATTAAATCAATAAACATCTTTTTTTTCTGTCTACATAGACTCAGTCACATCTCGTATTTGATCAGTAATTATTTATTATACGAATAAACCAGCTTGTTAACAAGTGAAGCAAATGAAAGGTAAGATGTTTTTTTTATTAGTCGTGTAGGATACGAACGAGATGACAATATTAGAAATATAACGATAAACGTGAATACCACAAACCCATCGAAGTATCACCCTGTACCATTTCAGTTTTACTACAAGGGCAGTACGTGAACAATTGGATATGGGCAACAATGTCAGGATAATACTTGGTGACGAAACGGCAACGAGTTATCCTCCTTGGGCAAGCGATAAGGGCGATACGATCGGATTGTCGGGGCCAATATCTATTTATAGAAAAATGACTTGAGTACCTCCCATATTCAACCGACTAATAACATGCACTCCTTAGGATTACATTAATTATCCGCAGTGGTAGCAATTCATCATTATTTACTTTTGTTTTATCATATACTGGTCCGCAGGCCCTAAGAACGGGGGCACCCCGTGGGACACACAGTCCTGGGACACACAGTCCTCCACTTAGGCAATTTTAAGCACACAGCAGCCTATGTGATCAACATAGTTTTAAGCGCACAGCACCCTATGTGATATCCAGGCGTATAGACAGATATGCTGAGCTTAACGATTGTTGCTAAAAAGATAGTCCAGGAACCGGCATATCACGTTAGCCAACGGCCGTTGTGTCAATACCCCAAATCACCGACGTTACCCCTGAATCAGAGATAACCATTTAAAGTAACAATCCCTTCACACATCCTGCCATGGGATACATTCAGATGCCAGCGATTACCAAGAGAAGATGGTTAAGCGGTTATTCATGAGACCTAGGACGCCACTTCGGCCAAAGGCCACCGTGTAACAACATCCCAAGCGCTAAGACGTTTCCCCTGGTAGAGGAAACCGAGCAGTATTTAACATAACCACCTAAACCCAGCCATCGGGCTCTGAAAGTTCCATAACAACCCCCAGAGACTGGAGGCGTCACTCCTGAATGAGCCACCTAACTTCCGTATCCTTATCCGCAATTATTGAGTCCATAAGCCAATGACAGAAATATGAATATATGATCCAAGCATCCTTATAAATGTGGATATATGCTCAAAACATCTTTATAATTGTGGATATATGATCAGAGCCTTGTTATAATTATGGATATATAATCAAACCATCTTTGTAAATATGAATATGCTCAAAGTATGTTTATAACTAGGGCTATACGATCAAAGCTTCTTATATAAATATGAATACAAAAGGGTTATAGTTATCAATCCATGCAGTACAGCAGAATAAAGGAAATACTCAGTGATTGCTCACCTGTCACACTACACCCAATCGCACATCAACACTGCAATCAAGTCCACAAAGCGCACTACTTGGTCTGAGAAGCGATCTCCTCCACGCAATAATTGAACTGCATCGCCAGCCTCGCCCATACCTTTAAGAAAGTTTATCCTGGGAACAAGTACCCAGAGAAGGAATGGAATGTGTAATACAGGGTCCGCCAAAGGAACCTGATGAGTTTCAATATGAAACTACAAATGTATCTTTCAAGATATTTATTTTCATATATAAGTAATCGAAAGTGTATTACATGCCATTCTATGTATGGAAAATAACTTCGGTCAAACGATGTCCTTTACTGCGGACACACTCTTCCAAACGGTTTCTCACATTCCCCATTACGCGCTGTACCATACTCATCGGAATCGCGCTAATTTCATTGCGAATGTTTTCCTTCAATTCTTCAGTGGTCCTTGGGCTGGTTAAATATACCTTGCTTTTGAGATAACCCCATAACCAATAGTCACAAGCCGTGAGATCGGGAGACCTTGCCGGCCAAGGAACATCGCCATTCCGTGAAATGATTCGTCCTGGAAACATTTCTCGCAGTCGAACCCTTGTTGCTCGTGCTGTATGCGCTGTGGCGCCATCTTGCTGAAACCATACAGAATTTAAATCTATGTTCCGTCGACGAAGCTCTGGTTCCAAAAATGTGTTTAACATTTCCAGATAACGTTGCGAATTGACCGTGACAGAATTTCCAGCATAGTCCTCAAAAAAATAGGGTCCAATTATGCCGAATCGCGACACTCCGCACCAAACAGTAACCTTGCGACTATGAAGGGGTCGCTGGTGAAGTTCTCTCGGGTTTTCTGCACACCAGTAGCGAAAATTCTGCTTATTTACGTAGCCTGATAACTCGAAATGCGCCTCATCAGACATAATTAAGCCACCAAAAGTTCCAGAAGCTGGTTGCTTGCAGTCAAACGGTTCACAAAGTCTTCAGCTGTCAGTTCTTGAACCATCGCTAATTTGTAAGGGTGATAATGTAAATCCTTATGCAAAATACGCCGCACTTGTTTCTGAAAGCCTTAGACTAATTGCTTGTAGCCTAGCTGAACGACGTGGACTTTGCTGCACCGCTGTTCGCACCCTCTCAATATTGGCTGGAGTCCGAACTGTTCGACCCATTCCTGGTGGCTTAGCTTTCATTGCTGATGCAGATCGACGAAAATTGTAGACCCACAACTTAATTGTGTTACGGCATGGAACAGAACCATAGACGCTGTGTAATCATCACCGAGTCGTGATTTTTAAAATACGTCTCGACAACAAATGCGCGATGTTCACTTGTCCACAGCTCCATGACTACTGAAATGGCATCTACTACCGATGTCTTGCCCACTGTAACCGATGTTCTACGCCAAAAAACAGCTTCGTACTATCCATTCTGAAAACGTCAGGTTCCTTTGGCGGACCCTGTATAAACAGGCGTAAGGGCCGTAGCGCTGAGTGACACTAAGCAGCCTTGTGAACCTAGGACTCGCGTGCAAAAATGTGTTTGAGATATTTCGTAAGCTGACAGTCGTGTTTCGAATTCTAGCCATTATGTCGACAATTAGACATTTTCGGACTGAATGGGCCCCAGGTTCGGCTTCATTTTTGCAATCTTGAAACATACATGGTAACTAAAAATTAAATGCATTTTGAATGATGATTCATTCGTTTCATTGCCAAAAAATCAGGTTGAAGAAATTATTTTTTCTGGGTGTAACACTTCTAATGTCACTGCTTAATACTCGTTGTGCTATGACCTTGAACCTTTCATGAGTCAAATTATGACAAAAAGAAAACGCGTCTACTAAACTTCTTTAAAACATTATTTTTTAAATTCATTGTAGGTCACAGCTTCGACTATTGTAAGATTGTTTGAACGGTTTGCTTGTCTATTATCTGTTGACTTTGGTTGTATTTTTCATTACTTTGCTTTTTCAAAATATGAGTATCTTAGAAGTTAATTAAAAGTTACGCAGTCGGACTAACGTATTATTAAATATGCACAATGACGAATATTTTATGAATTTGCGACATAATATCATTGTACGAAGAAACAGATTTGTGTATTATGACTAATTACAGCGGTTTTAAAAATAGAATGTGATTCTACGTATAACGCGAATGAACTGTCAAGAGGATGGTGAGGAAATTCCAGAGAGATAATAGCTTTCTTGATTATCTGAATGATCATTTGCGGTATATTTTTGAAGAAAAATGCCGTCAAGCAGGTTGACACTTCCGTCATAAGTTCAGCACAAGTTAAACCCTCTGAGTCAAGTCAGTCACATACAATTACGAGGGTGCTCTGGATAGTTACTGACGTCAACGTGAAGATGGCAGCACTCGTAAATAAAAGCTAGTGAATTTCGTTGTTCACCTGTATGACAGTTACTCGCCAAAGTTTTGGACGCGCAGTTTCTTATGCAACAGTAGTTTGAGTGTATCGTGTATCAAGCTTTCATTAAATATTTGTTTTTGAATCAAAGATGAGTTGGATTTTGTGTATGGGGACTGCATCATCATTCACCACTCAACTAGCAAAGTAGTTGTTTAAGCTTTTGGTAAAAGAACCGTTCAGCCATAAAAGCTCTCTATTGTTGTTGCCTGAACACCAACATGCTGGCTTAATGTTGTGTGGAATGCAAATTTGCTTTCTGCAACATATTTGCTCTAAAGTGAGGTGTTTAAAATATTCTTATAGCATAGTTATACAACACCTTATAGGGCAAATTTTTAACTGTTGCATAAACGTTTATACAACTATTTTATACGGCATATTTGCACGTTAGTCAAAATGGTTGTGTTGTGGCATCCATGGTAACGTTTATAAAACAAACCCGAGCCTTGTTGTTTTGCTGTGCAATTTACTACTTTAGCCAACAAATTGCTTCCAACGGAAGCACTTATACAACTGTTGTTTAGTAACTGTTAAAGGCTGTACATGTATGCTAAATATGTTGGTATACAACTTCATCATAACCTAACTTTCTGCTGTCATATTTTTATTAAAATGCCATAACCAATGTTTTAAGACAAACAACGCATGTATATTGGTTCAAAATGTTTTATCAACTGTTCAAACAGAAGATATAGATCTGTTACAAATTTTGGGTGAATCATTCGACTCTGTCGGTATTTCATTTCAGACATTTGTCAAATTGTTGTATAACACCTGCAGGCAACACCAAAATATTCTAATCACCTAAAGACAACATGGACGATGCCATGATTATACACAACCACCCGCCATATTGGGCAAACATTTATTCGTCTATTTAGTATTAAATAATTATGTTTCAGTTCGAAATTGCAGATATAAAGATTAGTGTAATTGTGTCTAAATATAGGATTTGTGGAAGATTTAACGCAGATAATTTCAGTTTTCCATCTTAAAAATCTAGACATACTTTTGATCATTATCAAAATATGAATCAAATATGATGCCCGTAGAAATTGCGTAACTAATTTGCACGATAATCACAATAAAATTTGCTGCGCAAGTAATTCAATAGCCCTATGTCACAGTGTAGAAGTTTATCATATACCTGTGTACGAAATTGACAATGGCCGATATGTAAGTAAACAAGATGACTGTAATGTGTTAGTTATATATTCTTCTTCGTCTATACAATACATAAGAAATAGTTTGGTTGCAATAAAGTAGAATCACGTAACCTAACAGTTGCATAGTTGACAAAAACTGAATCTTGCACTGACGCAAATGTCCTATAGCGGCTGCAAGAGGCTTACACTTTTGTTGTATAACTGTTAGCCAGCAGCCCTTATACAACCTCTTAAATGACTGAAGTGTCCTATTAGTTGTGCCCATTCCGCTTGTATAGCAGTTCTAAGAGGGTTTTGCTAATGTTCTTACAGTATACAATGCTGTTTAAGGAATACTAAATAATCATTCTTGGAACTCTATTAGGAGTGACAATTGTTAGTTGGGCAGCTATCAAGTAATGATGCGTAGTTTAATCGATTAAAATAACTCGCAAGTCTATCCCAAAAAGCAGTCGCCATCACTTTCCCAGCCGAAAAAAAAAGTTTTTGGTTTTTTTGGAGCCGGTTCCCACTTTGCAGTCCACTGTATGGACTGTATTTTTGTTTCGAACGTATAATGGAGTATCCGAGTTTCATATACAGTAATTAATCGGATTTATTGCGCCTATACTGCGCCCACACAGCGTTGGAAATGTTCATTCGAACACGTTTTTGGTGTAACAGCTTTCTCATGCCTAAAGGTTGATTTAATATGTGACAAACACGTTCTTTTGACACGTTCATAACCTCTGCTATTAATTCGACGATCGTCTAGCACAGAGTTCCCCAAACTTTTTTGTGTCGTAGCCCCCTTGCCATGTTTTTCGTGTTGGGTAGACCCCCTACTTACCTGATATTGATTTCCTGTAAATTTCTAACTGTAGTGAAGTTTAGTGTTAAAAACTTAAAGTAAAAACACATGTTAATTTATACATTTATTAATTGAATTTAAATTAAAACTACTAAAAATAAAATTTTGTATCTGTTATGTAAAATATACGTAACATTAAATAAACAGGTGTCTGACCAATAAGTGCCCGCATTGGGAATAAGTGCCCGCATAAAAAAAATAAGAGGGATAAAATAAAAAAAAGTGAAAAATAATAAAAAAAAAAGTTTTTTACTTAAAATAGTACAATAAGCGAGTTCGTTTATTAATTATAACATAAACGTATATTCTACAATAATTTCACTGTTAGTTTGATTACATTCCGCTTCTTATACGTTTAAGTTATCTAAAAATAGGCAAAAAATCCTTGAATTTTCAGAATATTTAAAAAAAATTCTATAAAGGGGGATCGTTAAAAAAATCAATGTGGGCACTTATTCCCAATGCGGGCATTTATTGGTCAGACACCAATAAACATAAAATAAACTATAAATAAAATAACATAAGCAGTAAGTCAATATTTTTAGTGAGAAGGATGAACCTGATGCTTTAATAATAAATTATCAACATTTGGCGTCAATTTTGTAAGGGTTAATCTTAAATCTCCTCGGCTAATGATGTCCAGTCTGTTTCTTTTTTTCGTCAGGAGATTGGTAACAGCGCTGAACCCCCTTTCCACTAGGTATGACGATAGAAAGGAAATTAAAAATTTCCTCGCTATATTCCATAATACGGGATAAGTAACGGGTATGTTGTTTTGCAGCCAGAATTGCTGATATCCGTTTTTAAACTGAACCTTAAGTTCTTCGTTTGTACTTAGTTCAGTTAGTTCCTCTTGTATTATGACATTCGTTTCTTCTTTGTCACCATATGGATTAATTATCCACGGTGGTATTACCATAGTCAAAATATCCTCAAACCTAGATTCAAAATGTGAATAGAGGGCATTTAAATGTCGAACGTAAGTTGAAACGTCGTCTTCCTGGCAGCTTGTCTGTGACAAATTGGGGAACTGAGAAAATTCGCCCCGTCCAATATTTTGCTTCATTAGTTTAACTCTGGCAAGAAACGCTGATAAGATGGACTTTGTTTTAATCAAATTTAAACTGTCGCCTTGTAATTGCAAATTAACCATATTAAATTTTGTAAACAAATCTGTTAAATAAGCGATGTCTGTTTTCCTCTTCATTAAATTTTCTTTTAAAATTTCATCTTTAGTATCCAGAAATTCTAAACTAGTCTCAAAAAGTGCAAAAAGTCTTCTCAAACATAAGCCTTTCGACAGCCAGCGTACTTCAGTGTGAAGGAGTAATTGATGAAAGTGTTCGTCATTTTCTTCACACAACTGCGCCAATAACCGCGTATTCAACGCGTTGCTTCGGATTCGGTTTACTGCATCAATGACTAAATGAAGTGATTCATGCAATCTAACACTCAAATTTTTAGCAACTAAATGTTGTCGATGGATGACGCAATGTATTGCTAACACCCCTGACACATTTTGTTTTAAATAGCTTATAAATCCACGATAACGTCCAACCATGGCAGGTGCTCCATCTGTAGCTACTGATATTATATTTGATAAAGGAATTGCTTTTTCAATGAAGTAATCCTTCAAAACATGAAATATTGATTCACCTTTAGTGTCGGTTATCAAAGTTCTTGCGAAGAGCAGTTCTTCGTAGATTTCTTGATTCATAATAAAACGAACATATGCCAGTAATAATGCTGCATTATCAGGTAAAGTTGACTCGTCCAGTTGTATAGAGAAATTGGTCGTTTGCAAATAATTACATAAGAAGCTTTCAATATCAGAACTCATTTCATCAATACGTCTTTCAACAGTATTGTTGCTTAAGGGAATTTTTTAAATGATATCAGATGCAGGTTTGTGTAAAACAGTTTTTAAAACTTCTTCAACGGCTGGCAAAATTAACTTATCTCCGATAGTATGCGGTTTTCCGGATTTTGCTATAAGTAACGAGATATTGTAAGACGCCCGCCAACCATCATCATTTCTTTGTGACGTCGAAGCGAACATTCTGTCCAGTGTAGGTCTCTTCTAAAATTTATCTTTGAGTATTTGAAAGTATTTCAAATCTTTCTCTGTTTTATCAGGGTGGCATCTTCTCAGATGATCTTGCAGTTTAGATGGTTTCATAGCGTCATTGCCCAAAATTTTGTTGCATAAAAGGCACATAGGCGATTGTTTGTCCGGCAATGATGGAATGAAGCCAAATTTCAAATAATCAACACTGTACTGTCTACATTTCTTTTTAGATTCGGACATGGCATCAGTCATCTGTGGGCAAAATTAAATTATTTAAATAAGACAGCAAATCCAGCAGCTGTATATTAAAAATATTTTTTGATTTTTCCGAAAACATTCCATAATTCGAACATCTTCTTGCAACAATTAGCTCGAATTACGGAGATTGCACTGTAATTATATTACCGATTGCTAAAACTTTCAAAAAGAAACTATTGATGAGTACTCGTGTAATTTTGCATGATTGAATAGTTAACCACTAATAACTAAAGTCTTGATTGGCGTAATTTATCTATCTTTGCTAGCTACGAGTACAAAACTAAAATTTAATAAAAAATAATGTACTTACTTTTCTCCAGCACTCTCAAACAAAATAACACCGACTCACTATAATTTGTGTGATATACAATCTGTTTATATTTTTTAAAATATTTTCTTAGCACTTTCCTTTTCAAGATTCAGGAAACGAATAAACGTATTTGTCCCACATTCGTATTTATAGAGTGTAAGGTAGCGCAGCTCTGAGACTGCGACTCTCAGGTTTTTACAAGTTCTAAATGTATTGCGACCACGAAGCGAATACCAACATCCTACAACTTACACAATTTTATAAACATATATAATAAATTTTTTACTTCATAGGTACTTTTATAAATAAATATATATAATATATATAAATAAATAGATACTATCAGTGTATGTGTTGAGATCCACTATCGTGGACCCCCATATTCATTTCATAGACCCCAAATATTTTTTTTCGCTGACGTAGACCCCTTGCAGGTTGTCATAGACCCCTAGGCGTCGATATAGACCACTTTGGGAATCAATGGTCTAGCACCATTTGCAACTTTGGCGATGTTTTCGGCGGTAGTAGCAGTTTTTGGACGTCCCGAACGTTCATCGTCTCCCAAGCTCTTGCGGTCACGTTTCAATCCAGCTGCCCAAAAGTTCACTGTGTTAAATGATAGTACAGAGTCCCCATACACAGAAGCCAACTCATCTTTTATTTGTATAGGCGTATTGCCTTTCAAAAACAAATATTTAATGACAGCTCGATACACGATACACTCACGTCAACTCACAAGTCTTCGTTCCAACAAACCCGTGTACCGTACAGTGAACACTAAAAACGTACAGCGCATGCTCGTGACGGTTTACTGTACGGTACACGGGTTTGTTGGAACGAAGCCTCAAACGACTGCGCGTACAAAACTTTGGTGAGTAACTGTCATACCGATGAACAACGAAATTCACTAGCTTTTATTTACGAGTGCTGCCATCTTCACGTTGACGTCAGAAATTATTCGGAGCACCCTCGTAATTGTATGTGACTGACTTGATCGGTTTAATCTCTCTCTATTGTATGTGTTCGTAACTATTTTTTGTTCTCAGAGGGTTTAACTTGTGCTGAACTTATGACGGAAGTGTCAACTTGCTTGACGGCATTTTTCTTCAAAAATATACCGCAAATGATCATTCAGCTAATCAAGAAAGCTATATCTCTCTGGAATTTCCTCACCATCCTCTTGACAGTTTATTCGCGTTATACGTAGAATCACATTCTATTTTTAAAACCGCTGTAATTAGTCATAATACACAAATCTGTTTCTTCGTACAATGATATTATGTCGCAAATTCATAAAATATTCGTCATTGCGCATATTTAATAATACGTTAGTCCGACTGCGTAACTTTTATTTAACTTCTAAGATACCCATATTTTGAAAAAGCAAAGTAATGAAAAATACGACCAAAGTCAACAGATAATAGACAAGCAAACCGTTCAAACAATCTTACAATAGTCAAAGCTGCGACCTACAATGAATTTAAAAAATAAGGTTTTAAAGAAGTTTAGTAGACGCGTTTTCTTTTTGTCATAATTTGACTCGTGAAAGGTTCAAGGTCATAGCGCAACGAGTATTAAGCAGTGACATTAGAAGTGTTACACCCAGAAAAAATAATTTCTTCAACCTGATTTTTTGGCAATGAAACGAATGAATCATCATTCAAAATGCATTTAATTTTCAGTTACCATGTATGTTTCAAGACTGCAAAAATGAAGCCGAACCTGGGGCCCATTCAGTCCGAAAATGTCTAGTTTTTGACATAATGGCTAGAATTCGAAACACGACTGTAAGCTTACGAAATATCTCAAACACATTTTTGCATGCGAGTCCAACCCTGTAGCACACAAAACCTTTCCAGAAGGTTCACAAGGCTGCTTAGTGTCACTCAGCGCTACGGCCCTTACGCCTGTTTATATTACACATTCCATGCCTTCTCTGGGTACTTGTTCCCAGGATAAAATTTCTTAAAGATACGGGCGAGGCTGGCGATGCAGTTCAATTATTGCGTGGAGGAGATCGCTTCTGCGACCAAGTAGTGCGCTTTGTGGACTTGATTACAGTGTTGATGTGCAATTGGGTGTCGTGTGAAAGGTGAGCAATCACTGAGTATTTCCTTTATTCTGCTGTACTGCATGGATTGATAACTATAACCCTTTTGTATTCATAATCATGAATGTCGTAAGCCATATTTATATAAGAAGCTTTGATCGTATAGCCCTAGTTATAAACATACTTTGAGCATATTCATATTTACAAAGATGCTTTGATTACATATCCGTAATTATAACGAGGCTCTGATCATATATCCACATTTATAAAGATGTTTTGAGCATATATCCACATTTATAAAGATGCTTGGATCATATATTCATATTTCATTGGCTTACGGACTCAATAATTGCGGATTAGGATAGGGAAGTTAGGTGGCTCATACAGGGATGACGCCTCCAGTTTCTGGAGGTTGTTATGGGACTTTCAGTGCTGGACTGCTGGGTTTAGGTGGTTATGTTAATTACTGCTCGGTTTTCTCTACCAGGGGAAACGTCGGAACGCTTGGGATGTTGATACGGTGGCCTTTACCCGAAGTGGCGTCCTAGGTCTCATCTCATCTTCTCTTGGTAATCGCTGGCATCTGAATGTATCTCATGGCAGGGTCTGTGAAGGGATTGTTACTTTAATGATAGTTATCTCGCTCGGTTATATCTGGTTCAGGGATAACGTCGGAGGTTTGGGATATTGACACAGCAACGTGGTATCCCGGTTCCTGGACTCTCTTTTTTGTAACAATCGTTAAATTCAGCATATCTGTCTATACGCCTGGATATCACATAGGGTGTGTGTGTCCCAGGGGGAGGGGGTGCCCCCGTTCTTAGGGTCTGAGGATTGGTACCACTGCGGATAATTAATGTAATCCTAAGGTAGTGCATGTTATGAGTCGGTTGAATATGGGAGGTACTCAAGTCATTTTTCTATAAATAGATATTGGCCCCGACAATCCGATCGTATCGCCCTTATCGCTTGCCAAAGGAGGATAACTCGTTGCCGTTCCGTCACCAAGTAAGTGGCTTTAATATTATCCTGACATTGTTGCCCATATCGAATTGTTCACGTACTGCTGTTGAAGTAAACATCAAATGGTATAGAGTGGTACTTCGATCGCTTTGTGGTTTTCACATTTATCGTTATGTTTCTAATATTATCATCTCGTTCTTATCCTACATTATCAATATTAGTTTAGTTTTATAGTTTAATGTCATATTACTGATAACACTGATCAACAGCCAGAAAATATCCTAAATAAAATCAAAAAAATATTACCATTTTTAATGTGCTAAAACCGGAATGAAACTTATTTTTTCAATATTAGCTCAAGTTTTAGAGATACGGTAATTATATGTGTTCCTGCTGTGACAGTGTTAATATACTGTAATTCACATGGCTGGCAGCGTTCATGCAAGATGTCTCGAAAGGGTGTAAACAATCCAGATCAGTTTTGTTACGTGTGTGGTGATGTGACTTTTGCGTCTCAGAGACGGTCTATTACTCCACTAATAACAAAGGCATATCAGCTTTATTTCGGTTGTAAACTAGGTGATCAAGACAAACAGTGGGCACCCCACATCTGCTGTAATACATGTGCTTCAAGTCTGAGGAGCTGGTTAAATGGCAAAAAACGGTCTATGCGCTTTGCTGTCCCAATGGTTTGGAGAGAGCCTACAAATCATATTAATGATTGTTACTTTTGCATGGTACCTTGTGTTGAACAAGCCACAGGTATGTCCAAGAAAAAAAAATCGGTTATTAACTACCCAAACATACCATCTGCGATGAGACCTGTGCCTCACAGTGACGAAAATCCTATTCCAAAACCCCCAGAATCCTACACTTGCGAATCAGAAAACGAATCAGATCATGGCGATCAAGTGATTCGTCAGAAAGAAGATATGCCATCAACGTCAAGAGATCCTGATTTTATACCGAGCACGTCATGCCACCAACCGCACAAAATAACACAGTCAGAATTAAATGATCTTGTAAGAGATTTAGAACTTCCAAAATGTAAGGCAGAGTTACTTGGATCAAGACTGCAGCAGTGGAACTTGTTAGAAGACGATGTTTCGGTATGTGTTTTTCGTAAACGCCACAAAGACTTAGAACCATTTTTCAATATGGAGAATAACTTGGTTTTCTGCAGTAACATTAACGGCTTACTGGCGGCTTTAAATATAAACTATAACCCAGAAGATTGGAGATTGTTTATAGACAGTTCAACATTGAGTTTAAAGGCAGTGTTATTGCATATTGGAACTATTTTACCATCTCTTCCTGTAGGGTATGCAGTTCACATGAAAGAATCATATGACATTATGAAGTACCTATTGACATGCATAAAATACGATGAGCGCCAATGGCATATTTGTGGCGATTTGAAAGTTGTTGCACTTTTACTTGGGATGCAGCTAGGCTACACAAAGTTTTGCTGTTTTTTGTGTGAATGGGACAGTCGGGCAAAGGCACTTCATTACACCAGACAAAACTGGCCTGTTCGTCAATTCCTAGAGCCAGGTCAAACAAATGTACAGCATATGCCATTAGTAGATTCGAAAAAAATTTTATTACCACCACTGCATATCAAGTTGGGCCTAATGTAAAACTTTGTCAAGGCATTAGATATAGATGGGTCAGCTTTTCAATACGTGCGTCAGAAATTTCCAAGACTAAGTGAGGCAAAGGTTAAAGAAGGTATTTTTGTTGGGCCAGAGATTCGAAATATTTTGAAAGATACACAGTTTGAAAACACTTTAACAGGTATTAAAAAAACTGCTTGGAATGATTTCCGTCTGGTGGTCACTAATTTCTTGGGAAATAGAAAAGCTGACAACTATAAAACCCTTGTCAAAAATATGCTGTCATCGTATCAAAAGATGGGCTGTAATATGTCTCTTAAGATACATTTCCTACACTCACACATGGACTTTTTTCCTGACTATTGCGGAGCCGTAAGTGATGAGCACGGCGAACGTTTTCATCAGGATATTTCAACAATGGAAAAAAGGTACCAGAGAAAGTGGAATCCTTCCATGCTTGCAGACTACTGTTGGACTCTTGGTAGAGATGCTCCAGAAACGATCCATAAAAGAACAGCAAAAAGACAGCGCATATAGTGGTTCTTATAAGTATATGAATCTTGTTACTTTTTTTAATATATCCTTAAAAATAAAAAGTTTTTTTCTAAACCGCAACTAATTTTTTTATTTCATTGTCATTTTTGGATTCAGCGCCCCAAAATTAACAAAGAAGTGCACTTTTCCCACAAGATACAATTAAAAAACTAAAATTTGTTGTCCATTGTAATAATTTTGATAACGTGATGTCCAAACAATGTATTATAAAAGAAAAAAAAATATTTTGTAACCTTGAAAAAATAAATAAACTTGAAATTAGATACTATTTTGTGTAAGGGTACAATTTACGTCCAAAAAATTACCCTCGTACGATTGGAAATGTACTCCATAAATAGCGTTTGTACCTGATTTTCCGAGTGCGACATTCCAAGATGCATAGCATAGCGAGCAAGAGACGAGAGAGCATTCGCGAAACCGGAGAGACAGTGATATCCTTGATACAACGAGTCGTTACGTCACGCATGTTTGACCTTATTCCAAGAGTTGAAGCTGGTTCAAGGCTTAACCGCTGCTAACATAAACACGCCAATTAGTTTTTATTATTCATTAATAAACACAAAGTGTGTTGATTTTTTTAAGAGGATAGCACGGGCGCGAAATGGATATTGGTTTGATTCGGTAGTGATTTATTATGTCTGGGTTTTCGATCTTTGTCATGCCGACTCTACAGTGTATGGTATTACGAGCCCAAATAATTAAATATACGGACACCTTTACATTTTGTACAAATGGATCCATGAATTAACTGCTGCTTTCTCAAAATGTATGGCAAACACGTATAATGGTAGATAAGTATAATAAACATCTATTTTCAATAGCGGCACCTCTGTTTTCAAATGTATAGGGTTGTCCAATAGGGACACAGGAAAGTAAACGTCAATTTGACATAGACGCCATCTTTGTTTTCTGTCACCGACATGTCATTTTGTTAGTTGAATGTTTACCATTGATCGCTATTGAGTCGTATTCGATTGAAGACCGCATTAAAGTTATTCAAGACCAGTACAAAAATGGTGCAAAAATAAAAAACACGTTTCGCGCGCTTCATGAACATTTCGGTCGCAACAACCGCCCAAACGAAACAACCATCGGTCGTCTGGTGCGTAAATGCGAGGCAACAGGTTCTGTGGCAAATCTGCCAGGCTCTGGCCGGCCAAGGAGCGTTCGCACACCGGAAAATATTGCTGTTGTGAAGGAGAGTGTGAGAGACGATCCGAAACAATCAACAACACGTCGATCCCAAGAATTGGGCATTTCGAGAACCAGTTTGCTCCGCATTCTCCACAAGGATTTGAATGTACACGCCTACAAGATTCAATTGACGCATGAGCTGCGTCGGGCCGACCATTTTTCGCGCCGAACTTCTCAGATTGGCTCCTTGAACACCGCCAAATTGATGCCAATTTTTCATCAAAAATCATGTTCAGCGACGAAGCGCATTTCACTTTGAATGGGACGGTAAACAAGCAAAACTGCCGCATCTGGGCGAACGAAAATCCCCGTGAGTATCAAGAGCAGTCGATGCATCCTCAAAAAGTGACTGTGTGGTGTGCATTGTGGTCAAAAGGCATCATCGGACCTTACTTTTTCGAAAATGCGGCCGGGGACGCCGTTACCGTCAATTCTGAGCGATATCACGTGATGACTATTTTTTGCCGCAACTGGAAGGAATGGATATGGACGATGTTTATTTCCAACAAGACGGTGCAACATGCCACACAACCAACGTCAATATCCATCGATTGCAGTCCTTCTTCGGTGATCGCGTGATTTCGCGCAGAGGAAATGTGCCATGGCCACCAAGATCGTGCGATTTGACTCCCTCGGACTTCTTTTTATGGGGATATTTGAAAAGCAAAGTCTACGTCAACAAACCAGCCACCCTCCAAGAACTCAAAAACAACATCATTGCCGAGATAAATGCCATAGAACCGACCATGTTGCAAAATGTCATTGAAAATTTCGACCATCGCGTGGACGTCTGTAAATCCAGTCGTGGTGAACATTTGAGCGATACTATTTTTCATACATAAATGGTATAAATGAACCTTCAAAATAAAGTACCCAACTTGATTTGAATATCAATCTTTCTTGTTTTAATATGCGTTTACTTTCCTGCGTCCGTTTTGGACAACCCTTTATAATGGTAGATAAGTATAATAAACACCTATTTTCAATATCGGCACCTCTGTTTTCAAATGTATTACTTTAGAATCACTGAAATTATGTATCTCGAAATATGACAACTAAATGTTCGGACAGGTCAAGAAACATATCATTAGAGATAAGCAGAGATCAGCAGGCTTTGCAAAAACATATGAGCGCCTACCTGTATCACAATACTGAATGTCAACATCGTTGGAAGTAGGAGGAACTTGCAAGTTTTAGCGCACAGGCTCACCCGACTATGATGTCGATAATGACCTCGACGAGGAACAGCACATCGTACGATCCGTCAGGAGATATTTTAGGGTCCACGGCGTTAGCGGAGGCACTGAATCCTCTTCAGAAGATTCGTCTGAGGCTCCACATAGCACATTAGCGGAACCCTCCGAGTTTCCACGTTGCACACCAGCGGAGCTCCTAAGTCATATTAAAGACCTCAAGGTGCGTAAAGCACCCGGGGAGGATCAAATCACCAACAAAGCACTGAAGTTGCATTCACTCAAGGCTTTGACTTATCTGGTGACAATGATCAATGCAATGCTCAGAACTCATTACTTTCCTAAGGCGTGGAAGGTCGCTGAAGTCATCATGATCCCAAAGAAGGCAGGTTCGATATTCCCCCAGGATTACCGTCCCATTAGTTCTGCTGTCAGCTCCTTCTAAGCTCACTGAAAAGGTGATTTATTGTCACCTTGAGAGTTTCTCGTCAGGTAACCATGTGATATTCGCATATCATTAAGGAACACCCTGTCTACTTTCGGTACAAGTTACTCAACACTGACAATTCCTTTTATCTCAATTTAGGCTTTTATTTGTCTTGGGGTTTTAAACGGATCTTTAGACGAAATTACTTTTATTAATCTAACTGATTTAGCATTTAGTTTTCTAGGCCGACCACTTCTCTTAGAGGCTTCCAAGATACCTTTTTGATTATACTTATCCAATATTGCCCAAACTGCTTTACGCTTCAGCTTCAAATTTTTGGCAATGTCGACTTGACGTTGACCTTCTTTGTATAACTCAATGATCTTAGTTTTCACATCGAAAGAAATTTCTCTCCAGTTGACAAGAAGGGCTAAATACGTCTCTGCCCGAAATCATACCGCTCCAACAGAAAATAAAATCAGCTGATGCGCTACCGAGCAGACGCGGAAACCACATTGATTATCTTACACTTAATGGCACATCTTCTAACAAGGAAGGTAAAATGTTGCGTAAAAAGTCTAGGTATTGCATTCCGTCCAATCGATTTGGGATAATAAATGGTCCAATGAGCATACCGTTCACCATGCCAGCCCAAGCATTCACCGAAAATATGTTTGTTGAAAATGTGCCCGACGGACAGCGTGCGGATTTTCTACTAACCAAACATGAGTGTTGCGTAAGTTATTCACGCCATTACGCGTGAACGTAGATTCGTCTGTCACCAATATGCACTTCAAAAAGTCCGGATCATTGTCATGTTGATGCAACAACCACTCACAAAACCGCACTTTTGCTGGAAAATCGTCAGGTTGAAGGGCTTGTACACGTTGGACGTGAAACGGATACAGCCCCTCTTCACGCAGCGTTTGCCACACTTTAGTTTTTGATACTTGCACTTCTCTAGCCACGTCTCTAGTGCTTGTTGAGGGATTCTCGTCTACGCGATTACCTCTACACGCGTGACCGTAACCGTCGGTTGAAGGTTGCATACTGACCTGACACACTGACTCCGGCCCAGTTCCGTCGTCGGGTTGAGCCAGTGACCTTGTACCAGTCGGTGATGTCGCGGCTACAGGACGGTATTCAGATATTTTTGATGTTGCAGAGCCCTTTATCTCGGTTCCCTTGAGACATTGGTGTATATGGTACTAAGAAAAATTGCTTATGTTTTCAAGATATACACGTCGTGTAAAGGAAAACCCCAACTTTGCGGACACCCTATATACTTTTGTCCATTACTGTATGTGTGCCTTTCGAAAATAACACACCTCAAAAACGGTTCTTTGGAAAATAAATGAGGGTCATTTTCGTTTTCAGCGAACTCAAATTAGTCTAAAAAACGTCTTGTCGCGGTACATGTTTGAGAGCAAAAGTTGTAAACTATCGATCCGACAAAATCTATTTCGGAGGAGAGAAAATAAAGCCCGTGTAAACACGGCCAGATTGCCTTCCTGGTCACAGTTAATATCCTTCTCGCTGAAATTAACTTTTCTTCTTCCAGATAATCAGAGGAGAATCCGTGCAAATGACAGGGCGTTCAACTCGCAGTTTCGATATGCGGTAAGTTTACAAATAGCAGCATTTTAATTTCCACGATTAGAAAGCTATTTTTCGCCGTCAGTCAATCTACTTAGTTGCCTTGATTTTGTCGAGAGACGATGCGAAAATGTATGTCTGGTTCTAAGGTATTTTAAGATTGTTTTCTTAACTAATGAAGTATACGGATGAATATACTGTATTTTGGATTGCAAAGTGCCGTCAAAAAATCTTATTTGCCATTTTGTGGAATTTCGAAAAAAAAACGGGATAATGAACTTTCAATCGCAATTACAGCTAAACGGCTGTGATTTTTTTTCTGAGATCAGCTAAATGGTTGGTTTTCGTGAGAAATCTCTTCCATCCCTCAACTTTGGAGGACGGTAAAAAAATTGAGGTTGTATACTAAGTGACATATAAATCCGAACACCCAGTTTAAATGGTTTTATTTTAATAAAAGTTGGTGAATGTATTTATCTTACTGTAAATAACAAGTTAAAAAATTTTCAGCCTTATCAGTTGGACATTCCGGTTTTTATACTGTTTTTTTTTAATTCACTAACGCTCTAAAAATGAATATTTCAGCCGCAGTAAAGAATCAACGTTGGCGGATTTTGGTTCTTGACATCCTTTACGATCGGTTACGATGCCTAGAGTACGGAGACCTGTACGATTTCGTCAACTTAGTGAGTTTGATAGGGGCCGTATAGTGGGACTTCGGGAAGCTGGACTTTCTTTTCGGGCAATTGCAGTTAGAGTGCAAAGAAGTGTAGACACTGTGCTTAGGTGTTGTCAGGCATGGCTTCGAGAAGGCGGTACGCAAAGAGCAAGGGGCACTGGACGCCGCCGTAGAACAATAAATACCGTGAAGATCGCCGCCTAAGATTATTGGCCTTAAGCGACCGTTTCTCCACTACCAGGTCCATTGCAAATGAATGGTTTGCAGAACACGGAAGACCTATTGGCATGCGAAGTGTTACCGACGAATGAGAAGTTTTGGCTTGTTTTCATACCGGCCACACTGGGTCCTCCTTTAACTCGAGAACACCGACGTAATCGCCTTGAGTGGTGCAGACAACGGTCACTCTGGGATCAGGAATGGAACAGTATTGTCTTTAGTGACGAGTCTCGATTTTGTTTAGGCATGCACGATGGTCGTGCCAGGGTTAGAAGGCGACGTGGTGAAAGGAGGAATCCACAGTTTTTTGTTGAAAGACATGTACATCACACTGTTGGAGTTATGGTTTGGGGTGCTATAGCTTATGGTTCCAGGTCACCTTTAATCTTCATCAGAGGTAACATGAACGCGCAGCGTTATATCCACGAAGTTCTAGAACCCCATCTTTTACCCTATCTTGACACCCTGGCAGATCCAACTTTCCAACAAGATAATGCCCGACCACATGTTGCAAGAGTCACAACAGACTTCTTTCAAGATAATGATGTCACATTGTTACCATGGCCACCAAGATCTCCCGACTTATCCCCAATTGAGCACATGTGGGATATGATGGGTAGGAGATTGCTCAATTTGCAACGTCCTCCTCAGACTCTAGAAGCACTTCGAGAGGAGTTGGTGGTTGCCTGGAATGAGATACCACAGGAGGACATTGACCACCTGATCAGAAGCATGCCTAGGCGCCTTTGGAGAATGCGTAGCACATCAGGGTGCATCCACACATTATTAAAGGTCAAAGGGCTTTAAAGCAGTGCAATCATTTTGAAATTTTTACCATTTACTTATTATGCTTCATTAAGTACTTATACAAAATTTTATTAAAATAAAACCATTTAAACTGGGTGTTCGGATTTATATGTCACTTAGAATATTTGCACTATAAGTAGTCGTAAAAATTGAGAAACACGGGCGCAGTAATATAGCAAATCATATCTTGGATAGTTGAAAAAAGTTCACTTATCCGACTCCCGATTTATTACGCTCATTTCGAACATGAAAGGGCGTAAATGATAGTGTCTGGTACTTTGGATCGTGTGAAGAATTTCGTACTGGTTTATTGTTTGTGAGGTTTTTATAAGTTGTGTTTCTCGCGCGTCAAAATGCCTTGCTTTGCGCATCTCCCCAATTGAAGACCGGAAATGGTCACAGTCCCGCATGGTCCACACCGCAAGCGGTACGCATCCCATCCTCGTGGTACCACAATGAAATCGCTTCGGTTAGCTGCGTTAGCTAAAATGAAAGAAAAGGCAAGGGCGGCAAAAGCAAGGTAGGCGAATACCTGATTCAAATTGACATATCCAAATTTACTTTTTATACAGTCATTGCACGAATTGAAAGCAATCATAAAAACTTTACGTAAAATTCGACCACGCTGTCCTACTGGAATATCTGTTTGAAACTCTTACTTAGAGTCATTTTCACCAAGTGGCATAAAATTCACATTTTATGCTACAGATATTTTGTAATTATTTGTGATGTAATAAGCGTATGTCTGATTTTTGGAATGTGGTCAAAAAACGAAAAGTAGACATTGTATGGTTGTATCCTAGTCCTAGACAAAAACCCGTTTTTATGACTGCTTGCTTAGACAGAAAATACAGTTTTTGAAACTGGACAAGAGACATTTTTCGGATTAGAAATTTGAAATGGATTTCAGAACGATGAAATTGCGGATTATAAAAAATTTAGTGACTTGGGAAAATGGAAAGTAATCAAGTGCGCGGTGAAGAAGACACCTAGATATGATTGATTTGATAGTCTCATTAGTTTTTATACAGGGTGGTTCAACGAATAGATCGCACCCCATTTGTGACTCTCCTGGTATGTTTTTGGAAAAACGCTCGGACGCGTCAATTTCGATTTCTAGGGGGACGTCTTTTCAGCTATAGCCGTACAATACAGGGCGATCGAAAAATAAGATATTGCGTTACACTTTAAATTTACTATGGAAACCTCCATTTTTTTTTAATTTTTAGATTCTAGAAATAACAAAACTGTATTACCAAAATGGGAGCATTTCAAGAGCTACTGCCCGGTTGTTTAATGCGTTAGATCCAGACCATCAATGGAAACCCTATTTTTTCAATTTTTAGATTCTCCATGATGTTTTCAGTAACTTTTGTATAATAATGTTTATACCTATCTTCAATGTTGTGTGAAGCGATTTGAGTTTATAACCAAATTCTAGAAATTGTGATAATATCGTAAGAATAATAATCAATATAGTTCCCATAGTAACAAAACTTTACTTTAAAATAAAAAACAATCCTCCGAGTATTAAAAAAAAACAAAAAACAACTTACAGTTTACACGCAGATTAAAGTTAAAGTAAAAATTAATTTGCTATAAAGAGGTAGGTCAATGTGGTAATAAGGTCTGAAAGTGGTATCAATTTACCTCCATGCATTACTAAAGATTTCGAATCTATTCCTCACATTTTCAAGCAGAATTTCCCAACCTCTTTTTTTGTTATTGAGGCTCCCCCGACTATAAATTATATTTTCATGCCTCCCTTTACTTTTTCAATAAATACAAAAAAACGCACATTATATACATAGGTACAAAGACTTTTATTTTAATTCTAATAAAGAAACTTTAAAAGTTTAAATAAACTAATAAATGTTTTTTTAATCGAAAAACTTGAACAAAATAAGAGTAGGTACTAATGATTGCATGTTCTGTACCAGTTGGTTGATTCTAGGTTATGTTTTTGACGATTTCGCTGTTTAGTTTTAATTAAAACTAGAGCAGAAAAGCATGTCTCACATAAGTAAGTTGAAGGAAAAAGAACTATATTCGTAAAGCAAGAGAGGCAAGTGTCTAATTAACAGGCAATCTTTTGATCCAAAATTTCTCCAATGTTAAAAGATGAAAGTCATCTTTCATGGACGAATCAGCCTTTTCATTTCTAGAAATTCTGCCTGAACTTCTTCTGGTAATTGTGACACATCGACAACAAATGGATTTCTTGTCATGTGCCATATTGGTGTAAGAGATGATATGAAGATATGGTAATAGAAATATAACGATGAGCGTAAAAACAACAATACCACCTTACAAGCGTTCGAAGTACTACCCTGTACCTTCTCCCTTTTATTACGAGAGTAGTACATACACAACTTAATAAGGGCCTCAATGTCAGGATAATTTTAAATCCACTTACTTGGTGACGTTAACGACAGGGCAGTTGTTCTTCCTTGGGGAGAGATACGGTCGATAGAACTGCGTTGTCGGGGCCAAGCCTATTTTTGGGAAAAACTTTTTGAGTACCTTCCATATTCTACCGACTCATGACATGCACAACGTCTATTCATTATGTTAATTAGGTGTCTCGATAGTGACCACAAAACAATATAATAATGGCCATGATATATCTCAATTATATTATTATAAATTCCAATACATTGCATGGGGGAACGGTAGCTTCCTACCGCATGGAAGTCACACCCACGTCCATGATCAGGGGAACGGTAGCTTCATACCGCTTGGAAGTCAGGCCTGATATGGAAATACCTTGTACGGGGGAACGGTAGCTTCCTACCGCATGGAAGTCACCACCGTGTCCAAACTCGGGGAAACGGTAGCTTCCTACCGCATGGAAGTCACGCCCGTGTCCAAACTCGGGGAAACGGTAGCTTCATACCGCATGGAAGTCACGCCTGATATGGAAATACCTTGCACGGGGGAACGGTAGCTTCCTACCGCATGGAAGTCACCACCGTGTCCAAACTCGGGGAAACGGTAGCTTCCTACCGCATGGAAGTCACGCCTGATAGGGAAATACCTTGCACGGGGGAACGGTAGCTTCCTACCGCATGGAAGTCACGCCTGATATGGAAATACCTTGCATGGGGGAACGGTAGCTTCCTACCGCATGGAAGTCACGCCTGTTATGGAAATACCTTGCACGGGGAACGGTAGCTTCCTACCGCATGGAAGTCACGCCAGTGTCCAAACTCGGGGAACGGTAGCTTCCTACCGCATGGAAGTCACGCCCGTGTCCAAACTCGGGGAAACGGTAGCTTCATACCGCATGGAAGTCACGTCTGATATGGAAATACCTTGCACGGGGGAACGGTAGGTTCCTACCGCATGGAAGTCACGCCCGTGTCCAAACTCGGGGAAACGGTAGCTTCCTACCGCATGGAAGTCACGCCTGATATGGAAATACCTTGCACGGGGGAACGGTAGCTTCCTACCGCATGGAAGTCACGCCCGTGTCCAAACTCGCAGAAACGGTAGCTTCCTACCGCATGGAAGTCACGCCCGTGTCCAATCTCGGGGAAACGGTAGCTTCCTACCGCATGGAAGTCACGCCCGTGTCCAAACTCGGGAAAACGGTAGCTTCCTACCGCATGGAAGTCACGCCCGTGTCCAAACTCGGGGAAACGGTAGCTTCCTACCGCATGGAAGTCACGCCCGATATGGATACCTTTATAATCGGTGCTTAGGCAGATATGTCAAGTACTTGATTGTTACGAAAAGCAGCCCAGAAACCAGGATATTACGTTGCCGTGTCAATACCCAATACGCTCCGACATTTCCTCTGACAGAAGAAACCGAGCAGTAATTCCCCCGATCGTAACCCGGCTCTGTAGGTCTCATAACAGCCTCCAGGATATGGAGACGTCACACCTCTGCAGATGTTTGACGCTAAGTTACCTTTAACTTTATCTGACTAGCTTTGACTTATTACAATTATTATCATGATTATAAGGGTACCATGGAATTGTTGTTTTCACGCTTATCGTTGTATTTCTATTATCATCTCTTAAAAATTCAAACGCTTTACGCTCCCCCTTGACATCTCTCTATGCCCCCCTTGGGAGGCGCGCCCCCCTGGTTGGGAACTCCTGTTTTCCAGCATGTCTTGAGTTATTTGTCTACATTCAGCCGTAATCCGGTCACGAAGGTCTTGAATGGAATTTGGAATCGATAATTGTCTATTTACAACACCATGTAAATAGAACATACACTCAACGGAGAAACAAATATTAAATAACAGATTTATTTTATTGATTAAACTTTAGGACATTAATTCGAAAAACTCGACCTTTCTCTCAAAATCGTCTTCATGTACTAGTGAAATTTATTGTCTTTCAAAAATCTTTGTACTGTTAAGCGTGTAAATGCTGAAGAAGTAGCCAGTCCACGAGTGCTTTTGGTGTCGTGTCCCAAAACTGCTATTTCGCGGCTTCATTCCTAACTGGTCGATTTTCTGGAAGGCAATTACGGCGAATATTAGACACTTCTCTCTCACACGCATTGAACTCAGGCCGTCAAACAAATTTGGTTTGCCCTGTATAGAGAATTTTACTTTTAATAGGTATATTGCATTTCCTTCGATAAATTCGAATAATTCATTTGCATTCATACATACGCATTAATGCGTTTAAATTGCGACTGTTATAAATTGGAACTATTTGTTTTTGGTAGAATAAATATCGACAGGACCTGCTATACACCTACGTTTACTTTCCTTGACTTCAAGATCCACTAATAAAAATAGAATTACAGTAAAACAATAAAATTGTACCATAATCCTTGATGTGGTAAACACAATACGGCTAAAATGAGATTGATTTCTGTGAAAACAGATTTCTCAATATATTATATACCAGTTCCGTTATCAAATTACAACGTCCTGCTTTGATGACTCTATACAGAATGACTCAACAGAAAATACGTCGAAAAATAACAAGATAATTTCCTATAAACTGACTAGTAACACAGGGCGTGGTATGTATTTCAGTTTTTCAATAAAAAAATCCAGTAAGGGTGGTCTAGCAAAAATTTCTGAGGCTACATTTTAATAAATACATTATTAAAAAATGCAGTAAAAGTTGCGAGGTTGGCATATACAGGTTATTCTTCTATATGCATCAAAGCATAAGTACTCTACTGGTTTGAAACAGGATTTTAGCTACTGCCTTTGAAAAAATTGAGTCATATTATTTTTTGGGTTTCATGAATTAAAACCCTGTACCCCGGTTGAGGGACGCTTTGAAACCAATTCTCTAAATGGCTTTATAATTTACAACTTTAAGTGCTTTATATCGACCACAATCTCCACAACCTTACTAATTTTTATAATCTAATCTAAAACGTTTTTAAATTGGGTAATTAAATAATAAATAAGTTTTTCTAAGTTAAGCCAAAATTTGTAGCCAGTAAGTAAGTAAATTTCATTAAACTAAGTATTTATAACACACATGACAGGATTTCGTCCTGATGATGGCTCCATAGAGAATGCCGAAAGCTTGATATTATCGTCAAAAGAGTCAACTTTAGCCTAAAAGTTTTGCCAATTTTCCCAATTAACAAGTAATTGTATTTTGTACCCAACTAGTCGTTGGCTTTAGCAATGACTACTTCTCATATATATATACAGGGTGACTTCGAAGTTGAGTCATTTATTTTAACAGTGAGTAGATCTGATCAAAAGAAATGCTTTTTTCCTTTAACATTTTTCTGGTAAAATTAAAGTAACAAAGTTATAGCCCTTTAAAAGTTTGAGTACCGCCCTGTCTCAATAATAATATTATGTGCTCGTGTTTGGCAACAACGGATATAATCCGCCTTATCCGTTCATCGCATCGGAAACAAAAAAGCGAAAGAATTTGAAACGATGTTTTTACTACAATGTACAATTTTATTCAGCTGTTTTCCGTCAATATGTCAGTCGGTAACGCGTGAGTGAATAGTGGTGTTTGTTGCGTGGCTCAAACGAAATAAAAAATGCACATGTTTACGAAAATGCTGAACTTGTGGACCTGATTCTTATTTACGGGGGGGGAGTCTTTATGCGGATCGGTTTCCCAATCGAGTGCAACCAACTCCTCGTGCCTTTGTTAATGTAGTACAAAGGACTCGTGAATCAGGTGACTTAAGACCTCACAGGGGAGGGCATGCCGGTGCTCCAAGACCGCACGATCAAATACAGGTCCGCACTGAAATACTTGTCGGGAGGATACTTTATAAAACAAGGTAACATTTTTTTTAATTTTTATTTTTACACACATATTTTGGTTTATCTTCCTTCTACAATCATTATCTGAAAATTAATGACTCAACTTCAAAGTCACCCTGTATACAGGGTGTCCCAGAAGTCGACGTCAAGCCGAAACCGGGTGATAGGCAAAGTCATAACAGCTATCAGAAAAATATTTAAAAAAATTTTATGTATGTGTTTTGAAAATTATAGGTCTTTGAAAAAAATATAGAAATTTCACACCCTACGGCAGTCTGTCAACTCCTGTTACTACAAATATTAACTTTTTTTGGATTTTATTTTTACAATGTAATGATGAATAATGCATCTTCAAACTGGTGTCTCAACCTTACTGCCAACTTCTCTCGTTCAGGGAAAATTGCCACTTATTTCCCAACCAAGTATTCCAAAGTAAAACTTTGCTCAACTTTAACTGGCTGTACTGGAAAAAATGTACTACGAGAGTTTGGCAAGTAACCTTAAAAGTTGGCGCATTTAATAAGGATTCCAAAATTGGTATAACACTTAGAAGATTTCTCGTTAACTTATGCACAATTTTTATTTGAAGAAAAACTGATGAAAATTTTTCAAAATTTCCTAATTAAACAGCGATTATGAAAACGCACAAGGACCCTTAAGGATAACTGTTTGCACAACAGTGGGCGTCAAAATGCTGCTGATGATGATTTACCTTTACAGCAAATGCTCAAACTGTTTTCCTTCAGCCGCAATACACGCTCGACATCTTCTTAAAGAAGATCGGGTTATTAAACGAGCGAATCCACGGTTATTAACAAACTCAGCTGCTTCCAATAGTCTTTGCCGTAGCTCAGCTACATTTTGAATCGGCTTGAAATATACTTTTTCTTTACAGTTCCCCAGTAAAAAAAATCTAACGGATTCAAATCTGGTGACCGGGCTGGCCACGGTATTGTACTAGACCGCCCTATCCATCTGCCTGGAAAGTTTTGATCGAGATACTCTCTCACTGAGAGTGCATAGTGCGCTGGGCAGCCATCATGCTGAAACCACATGTCCCTGTAAATACTCAGTGGCACGTCCTCCAATAAATTTTCTAAATGATTTTGCAAAAAACCTAAATAAACCTCAGCAGTAAAAGTCTCTGGGAACTCAAACGGACCGATTATTTTACCATTTAAAATTCCTGTCCAATGGTTTATCTTGAAGCGATATTGAGATTTATCTTCTCTCATCAAATGTGGGTTTGCTACGTGCCACTCGTGTAAGTTATGCAGGTTCGTGTACCCATCTTTCTTAAATGTGGTCTCATCCGACCATAAATTTTTTTCAAAGAACCGTGGATCTTCCCTGTGTCTTTCTAACATTGTGCGACAAAAAGCAACTCGGGGCTCATAATCCCGGGACAGAAGAGCTTGAACACGCTGTACGTGGTATGGATGGAGCACGTTTTTTTGCAAGATTCTATGGGCTGTACTCTTGGGCACACCTGTTTTTAGTTCTATTGCACGCACTGAATACTCGGGTCTTCTTCGACAGCTCCTAGCACCACGTCTTCGTAAGGAAGGAAAGATCTTCCCTCACCGTGTGATTGGTTTGGTAGTTGGCCCTCTGAGAACAGTAAGCGGTGCACATTTGTGAACACTTGATGATCTGGATGACGAGCTGCATTCGGGTACCTCTCACAGTAAAGTCTCGCTGCAGCACTAGCGTTGCATCTGCATTCCCCATAAATGAGGTGCATGTTAGCATATTCTTGTACGGTGTACACGGACATAGCGGCACTGCACAATCACACTATCAAAGATAGTCTAAGGAAAGCAAATGTTGTTTTGAAGAGCAATTAAACAGTCCAAATCCAAATCACAAGCGATTAACAGTCCAGTTCACGAATCCAAAATTAGTAACAGTACGAAATCAACAAGCACGAACATGTAAAGATGCGCAGTAAACGAAGGAGTACTGATCGGTATCAAAGTGTGCAATAGCAAGTAAGTGACGTGCTTCATCCATACCACATACAGCGTGTTCAACCTCTCCTGCCCCGGGATTATGAGCCCCGAGTTGCTTTTTGTCGCACAATGTTAGAAAGACACAGGAAAGATCCACAGTTCTTTGAAAAAATTTTATGGTCGGATGAGACCACATTTAAGAAAGATGGGTACATGAACCTGCATAACTTACACGAGTGGCACGTAGCAAACCCACATTTGATGAGAGAAGATAAATCTCAATATCGCTTCAAGATAAACCATTGGACAGGAATTTTAAATGGTAAAATAATCGGTCCGTTTGAGTTCTCAGAGACTTTGACTGCTGAAGTTTATTTGGATTTTTTGAAAAATCATGTACAAAATTTATTGGTGGACGTGCCACTGAGTATTTACAGGGACATGTGGTTTCAGCATGATGGCTGCCCAGCGCACTATGCACTCTCAGTGAGAGAGTATATCGATCAAAACTTTCCAGGCAGATGGATAAGGCGGTCTGGTACAATACCGTGGCCAGCCCGATCACCTGATTTGAATCCTTTAGATTTTTTTACTGGGGAACTGTAAAAGAAAAAGTGTATTTCAAGCCGATTCAAAATGTAGCTGAGCTACGGCAAAGACTGTTGGAAGCAGCTGAGTTTGTTAATAACCGTGGATTCGCTCGTTTAATAACCCGATCTTTTTTAAGATGTCGAGCGTGTATTGCGGCTGAAGGAAAACAGTTTGAGCATTTGCTGTAAAGGTAAATCATCATCAGCAGCATTTTGACGCCCACTGTTGTGCAAACAGTTATCCTTAAGGGTCCTTGTGCGTTTTCATAATCGCTGTTTAATTAGGAACTTTTGAAAAATTTTCATCAGTTTTTCTTCAAATAAAAATTGTGCATAAGTTAACGAGTAATCTTCTAGGTGTTATACCATTTTGGAATCCTTATTAAATGCGCCAACTTTTAAGGTTACTTGCCAAACTCTCGTAGTACACTTTTTTCCAGTACAGCCAGTTAAAGTTGAGCAAAGTTTTACTTTGGAATACTTGGTTGGGAAATAAGTGGCAATTTTCCCTGAACGAGAAAAGTTGGCAGTAAGGTTGAGACACCAGTTTGAAGATGCATTAATCATCATTACATTGTAAAAAGTTAATATTTGTAGTAACAGGAGTTGACAGACTGCCGTAGGGTGTGAAATTTCTATATCTTTTTCAAAGACCTATAATTTTCAAAACACATACATAAAATTTTTTTAAATTTTTTTCTGATAGCTGTTATGACTTTGCCTATCACCCGGTTTCGGCTTGACGTTGACTTCTGGGACACCCTGTATGTATATAAATTTTACACTTTTCATATTTTTCTCTAAATGCGGAAGCCAATCCGGCAACACCGCAGGCTAGCGCCTCTCATATGACGTTATGCACAGATGTCATATGGCTGATGGTGGTTGAAATAATGGTGAAAATAGCTGCTAAAAATACAGTGTTTTAGGAAAAAAATTCATAAAAAGCGTCCTTCATCCACACTTTTTTTGTTTTAAAATAATGTATCAGACTACCCTCTATAAGTTTCAAGTGAAAAAGCAGTGAAATCAGAAGACGCAACAGCACCCTCTATTTATCTGTGCAAAAATCCAATATGGCGCCCATAAGAAAAATAAAGTTGATGTTGGAGGACAAGAGACAAAACGTCATTTTTAGAATCTGATTATACCATCTTGAATAGGAGAAAATGTGGGAATGTAAATGTGCAATTTATTTTAGAATCCCACTACAGAGTCAGTTATACATTTTTGAGATGTTTGCTGATAAGCGCCCACCCCAATGTAGATACACCTTATAACGATTTTCTGATACATCATTTTACTATTTAAAGATAAACGGATTCTGTGCACGTAACACACTATAAGCAAATTTCAGAAAGAAGTGCACACCCTGTAAAAATAAGTAAGAATAAAATAAATAAGCACTTACAATTTTTCCGCCATTTCTGTATCGCGGTATCTGCGAAGTTTCGCTTCGTTCTTCCCGTAATCCACAGGTGCAAATCACTACAAGCACTCACAAGCACTTATTCCACACGCCACTAGCACATTTTCCTAGGTACGACAAGGTTCTCCCGCTGAAAACACATAAATTAGCGCTGCCGAAGAGCCCGTGTAAAAGTCCGCGGTATCTCTGAAGTTTTCGTTCGTTCTTCCCGAAATCAAAGGTGCAAACCACTACAAAAACTGACAAACGCTTAATCTACAGGCCACGAAGACACTTTTCCGGGTGCGGCCGAATTTTCCATTTGAAAACACTAAAAATAAAGCTCCCGAAAAGCCCGTGTAAAAGACATGCGAAGACTGTTTAAAAACAATTGAAACATTGCATACCAGACCACCAGACGACAGACGTTTTTCTAGGATTTGGAGTTGGCTCTGGCCGGAACGCAGTTCTGAGAATTCTTCCACACCTGTTTGTATTAGAAGGACAGTTTCGTTTATTTTAATTATTAATAACTGTCATCAGAGGTACCTACTGCAGTTAGATACATATGATGGCAAAAATAGATAAATCATATTGTGATATTCTTCCTTTATAAAATATTCTGTTTCAATTTCTAAATAACATATTAAATACATATCAATTATAACACGAAATACTTAAATTCGGTCAAGTAGGCTGACTCTCTGCATCTTACTTGAAGTTGAATGAATTTTGTTGCTTGTTGGTTTTCGTCAAATTCTGTCATAGTCCAGTCATTATTGGTAAAGGTATCGATCGAAATGCTGAACCTTTTCGTGGTAAATATAGCTCTTTTAGACCTATTATATTCATTAATGAATAATTTTTGGTAGCCCTAAAAACAGGATTAGCGAAAAATAATATTTTCTTAAATATCTACAATGACTTACCGAATATAAAAAATCTGAAGCTAACAAAATCTTGTAAGGCGAATGTGCCAGTCACCCGGACACTATCAGTACTCGGACAAATGTATTATTGGTAAAAAAATATTTGAAATTCTATACGTGCTGGGAATTGGTACCAGATTTATCAACTAATTCGTGACCGTTTTTACAAAAATTTCACATTCACAGTAGTCATATTGACAACAGCATTAGCGTATTCGATTCCTTAATTTTTGTCAATTGTGCAGTGAGTGACATAAAGTTTAAAGTTAAGTAGAATCGTCAGCTGACATTATACAGGGTGTCAAAGCTGAATATCCTCGTTTTACTATTAGAGTTACAGAAAAAAGTTAAATATAAACGTTTCAGGCAGAGCTATGGGTTGCAATCTGAAATTATGTTCAGCTTTTATATATATATACAGGGTGACTTTGAAGTTGAGTCATTAATTTTCAGATAATGATTGTAGAAGGAAGATAAACCAAAATCTGTGTGTAAAAATAAAAAAAAAAATTAATTTTAATTTAATTTTAATGTTAATTAAATAACAACCAGGAAAATTACAAATTTTTTGTCGACAAATCAAAACTAATATCAAATGTCAAACAAGAATCCTGGAAACAATTATACTCTATACATAATATAGACAAAGCAACGGGTCTGTTCATAGAGAAAATAAAAAAACTAATAGATATTAGTACCAATAAAGTAATAATTAGTCACAAAGAGAAAAGCAGAAATGCCTGGATTACCAAAGGATTAATAACATCGGCAATAGAAAAAGAAAGACTATATAATGTAATGAAACTAACGCCAACTACAGAGAATACCGACTGCTACAACCAATATAAAAATAAATTTATAGAGCTTGTAAGGCAAACCAAACGAAAACATTACCTAAATAAATTGAATAATAACTTAAATGATCCTAAGCGGCTTTGGACAACTATTGATGAGATTACTGGGAAAACAAAAGTTAAAGAGTGTGTCACTGAGTTAAATACAACATCGGGAACAGTATTAAAAAATACTCAACAGATATGCTATGAATTTGTACAATTCTTTACTGACATAGGCGAAAATTTAGCAAGTAATATATACAAGCAAATGAACAAAATACTCAGCCTCCAAAAAGAACTTTGAACTCATTTATTTTGGATAAAGTCGAACAATATGAAGTATACACCACTGTTATGTCCTTAAAAAATCGGAAAAGTCCTGGGTTCGATGGTATTAAAAGCGAGCATTTGAAAATTATAGCCGAGGACATAACAGAACCACTCACTTACCTGATCAACAAATGCTTTGAATCTGGCATATATCCCTCAATTTTAAAAAAAAGGTAATATAATACCGATACATAAATCAGGAACAAAAACAGATGTTAACAACTATAGACCAATATCAATAATATCCAGTGTAGCAAAGGTTTTTGAAAAAGTTTTATCTACTAGAATGATTCGATACCTCACAAAATTCAAAATTTTAAGTGAAAATCAATATGGATTTGCAGAAGGGAAGGCTACATCGGACGCAATAACTAAAATTGTAAATCAAATACATCAAAATATTGATAACAGAATCCCTTCAATCTGCATTTTTGTTGATTTAAAGAAAGCTTTCGACACAGTTAATCACAAATTATTATTAGAAGCATTGGAGAGAATTGGTTTCAGAGGAAACGCGAACTCACTGATCGAAAGTTATTTGTCAAATCGCCCACAATCTGTGCAGATATCAGGATCACTTAGTAAAGAAATGTATATTAAGTGTGGTGTCCCACAAGGAACTGTCTTAGGTCCGCTGTTATTCAATATATATTTAAATGATATTTTCCAAATTAATTGTGTTGGCAAAATAACTAGTTTTGCAGACGATACTGCAATATTATATGAAGGCACTGACTGGTCTGATCTGAAAAATGTAATTGAAAATGATTTTATCAAAATTATTCGGTGGTTTAACAGTAGAAAATTAAGCATTAACTACTCTAAAACACATTTTTTACCATTTGGATCTTATGCTAGACATCTGCCAAATTACACAAATTTCTCCTTCAATATTAATGATCAAAAAATGCAAATTAATAGAGTGCCCAACATAAAATACCTTGGAGTGGTATTGGATCCTCACTTACGATGGGACATCCATGTCAATTATATTTTAAAGAAAGTTAGATTTGTATCCTACAAAATTAAATACCTTGGGAATATATTGACAGAAAAATATCTTCGAACATTATACCATGCACTGATTGAGCCTCATCTCACATATGGTATATTAGCATGGGGAGCTGCATGTTCCTCACATATCTATAATTTAGATGTTTTTCAAAAAAGTATTCTAAAAATGATATTTAAAAAACCGAAACTTTATCCCACTGAAAAATTATACGCAGATGTTCGAATGTATAATATAAGACAGCTTTATTTCTTACACAGTATCACTCACTACCATAAATTTGTAAACACCGACCAAAAAATTAAACATAATCATTATACCAGGTACAAAATTCGTGGCACAGTAGTTCCTCAACCGCATAAATCTATAATGCAGCGATCATATCTCTATTTAGCGCCTAAATTTTATGAAATTATACCCAAAGACTTAAAAGATTTACGTTTCGGAAATTGTTTCAAAAGAAATTTAAAAAAGTGGCTACATTCTATATCTAGGACTGAAATTCATAAACTCATAAATACGAACATTTGCATTCTACAGTTTCAACTTAAATTTATTGGTCCATGTACAGGCGATGCCTTCTATTGGGCCTGTTTTGATTTTATATTTATTTACTCATATTGTTTGTTATCTTTGTACATTGAGTGAATAAATATTATTATTATTATTATCATGGGATGACATAGAATACGTCACTCGTATACTACAATTAAAAAATACAAAAAATATACAGAAAACGAATAAGTAAATAACTGATATCAAAATATGTTCGTCACAAAAATGAATAAACATTTAAATATAACTCAAAAAAAAGACAAATATTGAAAGAAAACGAACATTGAATCGCAGTAGGTAACGATCTAAAGATTGTTCCATTCAAAATATACAGGGATGACTTTGAAGTTGAGTCATTAATTTTCAGATAATGATTGTAGAAGGAAGATAAACCAAAATATGTGTGTAAAAATAAAAAAAAAATGTTACCTTGTTTTATAAAGTATCCTCCCGACAAGTATTTCCGTGCGGTCTTGTTCACAAGTTCAGTATTTTCGTAAACATGTGCCATTTTTGATTTCGTTTGAGCCACGCAACAGACACCACTATTCACTCACGCGTTACCGACTGACACTGACTGTATACAACTGAATAAAATAATTGTAAAAACATCGTTCCAAATTCTTTCGCTTTTTTGTTTCCGATGCGATGAACCGATAAGGCGGATTATATCCGTTGTCGCCAAACACGAGCACATAATATTATTATTGAGACAGGGCGGTACTCAAACTTCCAAAGGGCTATACTTTGTTACTTTAATTTTACCAGAAAAATGGTAAAGGAAAAAAACATTTCTTTTGATCAGATCTACTCACTGTTAAAATAAATGACTGAACTTCGATAAATAGATAGAATGGATAGAATTCATGGAAACGTTATGTGTATATAAAAATGAATGAAAAAGGTAATAGTTAAAATCGAGATATGGGACTCTCACAGCGATGACTATCATAAACAGGGTTATCAAATTACACATGTTAATCGTTTATCGGGATATCTGACAAGTGTTCATCCTAATAATTATAGCGCCTTAAGGCTTAAGCTTGAAAAAAAGCGACTTGCAGGGCTCTGAAGCTGTTTAGCAATTTGTTGAACAACCTAATACCAAATTTCTCTGATATTGTCGGTAAATAATTTTTCTCAAAAACTAAGCATCATATAAAAAAACCAGGAGACAAAATAGTTGCGTAATCCAAAGCACATAATAAAAATTGCACAAAACTCAGTGGCGTACATTGTTTTGTCACAAATATTTATTCAGATCCCGCTTGAGATGGCACTGGACTTGATAAATTTAATCAAGTGAGGGCTAAATTAGCTCATCAATGCTATAAATAACACCGCCAAATTACAATAAAATTAGGTGAAGAATATTTACGGAAAACCTTTTTTTTTTATTTTAACACCATATATCTTGAGAATGAATAATTTGCGGACATATGTTTATATGAACTTTTTGACTTAAAAATTACTCATTGAATCGCCTGTTAAATTTATGGTACATAATTAATAGCCCTGTATATGGCTCACAAAGTTAATATTTCTAGCTGTTTGAAAGAATCTCTACGGCTGGGCCTTCCATTCCACTTTAAGCAGCTGTTAAATTTTACAAAGTTGACCTGTTAAATGGAACTATCCTGTGGCTTAACTGAAGTCTTTCACAAAAATTATATACGGCAAAGGTCCCAAGGTCCCATTTCACTCTTACGCATATCGGATATGTGGTTGGCAATTTCTCCTTGAGACACCCAGAATAAAAATGATGAATTCATTGAACCATTTATTTATGCTTGAAAACGCAAATATTTACAGCGAAAAAATTACGGTTTACAAACATGCTATGGATCACGATAAGAGGTGTTTAAATTGTTAATACACTTTTTCACTTACAATGTTTTGCTCGGCTCCCATGCATAAACAGCGAGCAGCAGATTGCTATGGTTAACAAGAAAATGCATCAGTAATGCTAAAATACAACTGCAATAATGTCCCTGATTTCCCTGATGCAGTCTTATCGTATAGACCAGAGTTCCCCAAACTTTTTTGTGTCGTAGACCCCCTGCCATGTTTTTCCGTGTTGGGTAGACCCCCTACTTACCTGATATTGATTTCCTGTAAATTTCTAACTGTAGTGAAGTTTAGTGTTAAAAACTTAAAGTAAAAGCACATGTTAATTTATACATTTATTAATTGAATTTAAATTAAAACTACTCAAAATAAAATTTTGTATCTGTTATGTAAAATATACGTAACATTAAATAAACAGGTGTCTGACCAATAAGTGCCCGCATTGAAAAAAAAAATAAGAGGGATAAAAAAAAGTGAAAAATAATAAAAAAAAAGTTTTTTACTTAAAATAGTACGATAAGCGAGTTCGTTTATTAATTATAACATAAACGTATGTTCTACAATAATTTAACTGTTAGTTTGATTAAATTTCGCTTCTTATACGTTTAAGTTATCTGAAAATAGGCAAAAAATTAACGAATTTTAGTGTGTAGCTATCCTTGAATTTTCAGAATAATTTAAAAAAAATATTTTCTATAAAGGGGGGTTCTTTAAAAAAATCAATGCGGGCCCTTATTCCCAATGCGGACATTTATTGGTCAGACACCAATAAACATAAAATAAACTATAAATAAAATAACATAAGCAATAAGTCAATATTTTTAGTGAGAAGGATGAACCTGATGCTTTAATAATAAATTATCAATATTTGGCGTCAATTTTGTAAGGGTTAATCTTAAATCTCCTCGGCTAATAGTGTCCAGTCTGTTTCTTTTTTTCGTTAGGAGATTGGTAACAGCGCTGAACCCCCTTTCCACTAGGTATGACGATGGAAAGGAAATTAAAAATTTCATCGCTATGTTCCATAATACGGGATAAGTAACGGCTATGTTGTTTTGCAGCCAGAATTGCTGATATCCGTTTTTAAACTGAACCTTAAGTTCTTCGTTTGTACTTAGTTCAGTCAGTTCCTCTTGTATTATGACATTCGTTTCTTCTATGTCACCATATGGATTAATTATCCACGGTGGTATTACCATAGTCAAAATATCCTCAAACCTAGATTCAAAATCTGAATAGAGGGCATTTAAATGTTGAACGTAAGTTGAAACGTCTTCCTGGCAGCTTGTCTGTGACAAATTAGGGAACTGAGAAAATTCGCCCCGTCCAATATTGTGCTTAATTAGTTTAACTCTGGCAAGAAACGCTGATAAGATGGACTTTGTTTTAATCAAATTTAAACTGTCGCCTTGTAATTGCAAATTAACCATATTAAATTTTGTAAACAAATCTGTTAAATAGGCGATGTCTGTTTTCCTCTTCATTAAATTTTCTTTTAAAATTTTACCTTTAGTATCCAGAAATTCTAAAATAGTCTCAAAAAGTGCAAAAAATCTTGTCTTTCGACAGCCAGCGTACTTCAGTGTGAAGGAGTAATTGATGAAAGTGTTTTGTTGTCATTTTCATCCACGATAAGGTCCAACCATGGCAGGTGCTCCATCTGTAGCTACTGATATTATATTTGATAAAGGAATTGCTTTTTCAAAGAAGTAATCCTTCAAAACATGAAATATTGATTCACCTTTAGTGTCGGTTATCAAAGTTCTTGCGAAGAGCAGTTCTTCCTAGATTTCTTGATTTATAATAAAACGAACATATGCCAATAATAATGCTGCATTATCAGGTAAAGTTGACTCGTCCAGTTGTATAGAGAAATGGGTCGTTTGCAAATAATTACATAAGAAGCTTTCAATATCAGAACTCATTTCATCAATACGTCTTTCAACAGTATTGTTGCTTAAGGGAATTCTTTTAATGATATCAGATGCAGGTTTGTGTAAAACAGTTTTTAAAACCTCTTCAACGGCTGGCAAAATTAACTTCTCTCCGATAGTATGCGGTTTTCCGGATTTTGCTATAAGTAACGAGATATTGTAAGACGCCCGCAAACCATCATCATTTCTTTGTGACGTCGAAGCGAACATTCTGTCCAGTGTAGGTCTCTTCTGAAATTTATCTTTGAGTGTTTGAAAGTATTTCAAATCTTTCTCTGTTTTATCAGGGTGGCATCTTCTCAGATGATCTTGCAGTTTAGATGGTTTCATAGCGTCATTGCCCAAAACTTTGTTGCATAAAAGGCACATAGGCGATTGTTTGTCCGGCAATGATGGAATGAAGCCAAATTTCAAATAATCAGCACTGTACTGTCTACATTTCTTTTTAGATTCGGACATGGCATCAGTCATCTGTGGGCAAAATTAAATTATTTAAATAAGACAGAAAATCCAGCAGATGTATATTAAAAATATTTTTTGATTTTTCCGAAAACATTCCATAATTCGAACATCTTTTTGCAACAATTAGCTCGAATTACAGAGATTGCACTGTAATTATATTACCGATTGCTAAAACTTTCAAAAAGAAACTATTGAGAAGTACTCGTGTAATTTTGCATGATTGAATATTTAACTACTAATAACTAAAGTCATAATTGGCGTAATTTATCTATCTTTGGTAACTACGAGTACAAAACTAAAATTTAATAAAAAATAATGTACTTACTTTTCTCCAGCACTCTCAAACAAAATAACACTGACTCACTATAATTTGTGTGATATACTATCCGTTTATATTTTTTAAAATGTTTTCTTAGCACTTTCCTTTTCAAGATTCAGGAAACGAATAAACGTATTTGTCCCACATTCGTATTTATAGAGTGACGAATTGAACAAGTCAGTGCAAGGTAGCGAAGCTCTGAGACTGCGACTCTCAGGTTTTTACAAGTTCAAAATGTATTGCGACCACAAAGCGAATACCAACATCCTACAACTTACACAATTTTACAAACATATATAATAAATTTTTTACTTCATAGGTACTTTTATAAATAATGTATATGTTTTGATATTATAAGATAGTATGATGTAAGTAAATAGGTACTATCAGTGTATGTGTTGAGATCCACTATCGTGGACCCCCATATTCATTTCATGGACCCCCAAATTTTTTTTCGCTGACGTAGACCCCTTGCAGGTTATCATAGACCCCTAGGGGTCGATGTAGACCACTTTGGGAATCAGTGGTATAGACCGACCACACATCATCGAGTATGGGGGTTTCCAGCTCAATGTCTCGTACCCCTACTTCAGGGGTGCCTCAAGGATCAAATCTAGGGCCCCTATTATTCATAATACAGGGTGTAAACCACTATTACCGTTTGCGATCAATTGCCGGTTCGATAAGAGTGATGAAAGGCCGACGCGCTGTTGTCATGTGTGTTTTAAATATTCAATATAATGAAATTTACTTACTGACTACAAATTTTGGCTTAACTTAGAAAAATTTAATGCCATTTATTTGTTAATTACCCAATTTAAAAACGTTTTAGATTAGATTATAAAAATTAGTAAGATTGTGGTCATTGTGGTCGATATAAAGCACTTAAAGTTGTAAACTAGTTATAAAGCCATTTAGACAAAAATCTATTGACTTTAGGACCATGGGTCATATGAACTTTTTGACTTATTTTGATCCCCTCTATTAGCCATTTTAATAATTACTACCATAACGTTTACACCCTGTAGATCTTAACGACCTGGCACTGCTGCTAAATTGAAGCTATTTTTCGCAGATGATTTGAAGATATTTAGTGAAATTGAAAATACCGTAAAATTGCCCTTATCTCACTGCGTGACCACGCTGCCACTTTACAATGTCAATATAATAAAATAAATTAGTACTAAATCAATAGGCGAGCTGCTGGCGGCTACTATGCACTCATGGACACGTCTCAACATGCAGCCTCCTGCGTCCGTTTGTTAAGTCATATTGCAAATCTTTTATAGTACCGTTTTTATTATACCTTAAGTGGCTATTACTTTTTATCGCTATGGCTCAGACTCCCAATTGAGCAGTAGTTGTGTTTTTTTTTCAGAGTAACTACATCAAGACGTCCAAGTATTCCATCTTGACGTTCCTGCCTTTGAACTTGTTCGAGCAGTTCCAGCGTCTCGCCAACTTCTACTTCCTGTGCCTTCTCGTTCTCCAACTGATACCGGCCATCAGCAGTTTAACGCCCGTCACTACTGCCCTACCTCTGATCGGAGTACTCGGACTGACAGCTGTCAAAGATGCCTACGATGATATTGTGAGTATATTGATATTCATCGGTAAATCCAGAAAAAAAGCGTGACACAAAAGTTCCGTCTTCAGTACCTTTCATCAAGGAATTCAACTGTGACCTTGAATTTGACCTTGATGTTATTTTATGGTGAACTTTATTTTTTAAAGTAGACACCTCTATTTTTGATGCCGGCAATCGAAAGAACAGAAAATTTTACGTTCAAACAGCATTAAAGTCCAAGGTCAGGATGGATACTAAAGGTCAAATGAAGATCAAATGTGTGCGGCTAGGAAAACCTCTACAGGGTGGTCCATCCATGTGTGGACGGAATATTACTCATAAACAAATACATTTTGAGAAAAATCTATTCATGACACATGAGGGCACATTTCTAAAATATTGGCAATTATCAATTTTGACCTACATCTCAAAGTTGTGATTTTTTAAATCTAATGCCTCAAATTTTATTGCATATTTGGATGAACCAATTCAAAAGAAGAAGATTGATATAGCATACTATGGGGTTTTGGTAATACTGAGATGTACGGTGTTTTGTCCAGAAAAACCGTCCACTTCGACAACCCGTCAATCCGCCATTTTGAAATTTGGAGTGCTGAATTTTGTATAAAAAAAAACATACACACCTCAGCTTCTATCTTATTTGTTACTTTTCCGAATTTTCATTTTTGCTCATACAGGGTGGTAAAAAACGCGAATTGTACTTTTTCTCAAAAAAATTCAAATGCATCACACTATATATTTGTGCAAGTTTGAATTCAATTTTGTGTAAGCTTTTTTTTGGTATAAGGTTTGATTCAGATAATATCACTAGATTTTGAGTTATTAAGATTTTAATAGAACAACACCAAAATTAAGGAAAAAATTCACATCATCCATCGCAACAAATACTTCCATATTGCCACTAAGAGTACAGATTTGACGTAAAAACTAATAACAATCATTAGTGACACTTGGATTATTTATACATTTTTGCTCCACTTGATTCAAAACGTTCTCGTAGTGTGGAAAATGATTCCGGCTTAGGATGTCGCATTAAACTATAGGGTTGTCCAAAACGGATGCAGGAAAGTAAACGCATATTCAAACAAGAAAGATTGATATTCAAATCAAGTTGGGTACTTTATTTTAAAGGTTCATTTATACCATTTATGTATGAAAAATAATATCGCTCAAAAGTTCACCACGACTGGATTTACAGACGTCCACGCGCTGGTCGAAATTTTCAATGACATTTTGCAACATGGTCGGTTCTATGGCATTTATCTCGGCAATGATGTTGTTTTTGAGTTCTTGGAGGGTGGCTGGTTTGTTTCCGTAGACTTTGCTTTTCAAATATCCCCATAAAAAAAAGTCCAAGGGAGTCAAATCGCACGATCTTGGTGGCCATGGCACATTTTCTCTGCGCGAAATTACGCGATCACCGAAGAAGGACTGCAATCGATGGATATTGACGTTGTTTCGTGAAAAAATGGCAGGAACGTTAAGAAATGTGTATCTTTCTGAAAAGGGATTATGTTGAAAAATAACATTTTTTTTTGGTGTCTCCATTTCTAACACGGGTACTTATTGAACCGGCCTCGTACATCATTCAATTCAAAAGCACTGGAAAGCGGCTTTGAACTGTTAAACCAGATCAGACTACTTACTTTGGCAGTTGCATGTGTATTTTTGCGGATTTATTGCCTTTTGTTATTGAATCGCACCATTTTGTTTTGTTATTTCAGATGCTATTAAAAGTTAACCACGTTCAGTTGGAGATTTGTAATAGTAACACGTCGATTCGAAATCGATACCTAAAATAATTGCATTGGCAACAGCACGAATTCATAAACCTTAATTATTATTATCCCTGGAGTACTTATATTCTCAGAAAAATATTCTGAAATACTGCAAATAAACTCGATGGAATTTCTTGTTGTTTGCTTCCAAATTGTAAGTGAAGTCTGGAAGTTTTTTCTGTTTTGATGAAGACATACAGGATGTCCCTAATAGATCAGACGAATGGGGCTGATAGGGTGTCATTTTCCAATGCGAAAAATCATATACACTGAATCTCTTTTGCAAGGACACCAACGAGACCGACTGTGAAGAAATACGAGTGCAACAAAAATCGTGTTTTAAAGAAAGCTGAATATAATAAAGAAACTGGGAAATTTAAAACGTATAATATAAAAATAACAAAACAAGTAAACTTAAAAAAAGATTTGTTACCTTTAGATATAGGTATGTGTATACAAAGTATGTACATACTATGTATAATATATGTATGTACATACAGTAGCGGACAAAAGTTTGGAAACATTCTTAGTAATTGTTAAAAAGTGCGCTAATTTTTTATTCTTTATTATTAAGGACTATTTTTTCTCACATAGTTTGCTTGAGGATTCAAATGACAGTTTGTGTTTGCTGTGGTACTATAGACTAGCATTAAAATACCATCATATTATATTATGACCAAAAATGAGACGAAAAAAGTATGGAATCATATTTTTTATTACAAAATTAAATACAGTAACTTTAGAAAAAGATTTTAAAAATACTGTTAAGCTAATATTTGGTACATAGCCTTTAGCACTCAACACTGCCTGAAATCTGCTGCTCATAGAAGACACCAATTTTTTACAGACGTCTGTTGGGATATTTTGCATGATCAAATAAATTGTTCTTATTTTTTTTAGGTTTTTCTTATCAGTTGTCTCTTAACATGCCTCCAGGGATGCTCTATAGGGTTTAGGTCCGTGGATTGCGAAGGCCATGTAAGAACATTAACATTTGTTAGTCTTAACCGGTCCTTTACGAATTTTGAGGTATGCTTGAGGTCATTATCTTGCTGGAATGTCCATCGTAAACGAATTTATCCTTCAGCAAAATAGAGCATGTGTTCACTAAGAATATCTTTGTAAAGTTTTTGATCCATTTTTGCAATAATTTTAACAATTGATCCCGTTCCAGAACTAGAAAAACAGCCCCAAACCATGATGCCTCCACCGTGCATAACTGTTGGCAACTGATACTTTTTGTGGAATCTTCTCACATATGCCGTACCGTCAGATCCAAACAAATCAAATTTGCTTTCATCGCTCCATAAAAGTGTATTCCATTGTTTTTCTGTCCAAGTTAGATGAGCTTTAGCAAATTCAAGCCGAACAATACGATATTTTTTAAATTAGAGGCTTTTGCACCTGGACCGCGTTGCTGTTGATCCGTATTCTTGATATTTACTAATAATTTTCGAAATCGTCCCTTTGTTCATTTTTAATAGTTAAGAAATGTCAACATTTCTGACACCACTTCTAAATGATTCAATTTGTCTCTTAAATCTTTTGAAAATTCTTTTACTTTTTCCATTTTCACTGATTTAATATTTACTGCACGCAGTATCGCAGAACGAATAAATACGGCAAAACTGAAATGTTTACATACTTTTGTCGTTACAAACACTGTGGTATTTAAAAAAACGCATGTTTTTATTTTCATAAAATTTAAATATTGGTAAGATAAACCTTGTATTAGTACGGGGCCAAAGGTAGACTTTAATATTTATATTATCTGTTCCTTCACAATTTTAATTTAAGTATATGAAATAGTTATAATAATGTTGATATTTGTTTCCAAACTTTTGTCCGCTACTGTACACATGTAGAAACACAAAACAATGAAATAACATCCTGATGACATCCGTAGAGCGACGAATCTCGCCCATGAAGTGAGAAATGCACTCCATGAATACCGCAATGAGCAGTGGAGCGGCTTTCTGGCGGGGATCCTCTCTGGAAAGTGGCAAAATCGCTCAGAAACGGAAGGCAAGAACAACTACCGCATATTCATGGTCCTGGAGGCATAGTTTTCAGGACTGAGGATAAAGTGGAGGTTTTTGCTGACGTCATGGAAAGGCAGCTCTCTCCCAATTATGATCTTCCCTCTGTTGCGTGATTCAATAGACTACACAGTCGAGCAAGTTCGCAAACATTCCAGGCCGCGCCTCGCACTGTGATCAAAATTAAATTGTACATTCAGACCAGCCAAAATTATTTCAGTATACAAAACCGATCAAAATTATTTTTTGGAGTTACAAAATAATTCGAGTAGTCAAAGCAATAATGCTTAAGCTATTTCAAATGATTTACTTCTTTTCTTTGCTCTATTTCTGCCTTCCTTTCTTTCCTGCTTTCCCTTTTCCCCTTAAACATGTTTGGTACTGAGACCTGACAAACTAACAGACGAGACTTTTAACTAAGAGCAAAGGTCCACCGGACCGCTCTGACGAATAATGACGAATAGTACAATGAGATAAAAAGTCACTTTAATGACGCAGAATTCAAATATCGTTTGTCTCCGCTTTTTCTTTAAAAATGGCGTCTTGAAATCGTATTTCTAAGTTAGAAAGAAGTTCCAAAGACTGTTTGAGCTGCTTGGTCAGGGGAATAGATTCTGTAGGTATTAAAACCCTCATCGACATCAGGAACTTTAGAAAGTTCTTGTATTTCAACTGGATCTTCAACATACAAACTTTCCTCTAGGTTCAGAAAATCATAAATGTTTCCATTATCAGTCAATTTGAATAAATTCTCATTTTTGAGGATATCCGAAACTACATTAAATGACGTACTTTCTTTTATCAACTCAAAAGTTGTACCAGCAGTTTCAATGTTTACTAGCAGGTGTTTGAGTATTAGACTTCGGTAATAAGTGTTAAAACTCTTTACGAGGGCGGTTCAATAAGTACCCGTGTTAGAAATGAAAACACCATGTTTTCCAAAAAATTTCATTTTATTTTTCAACATAATCTTCTTTTCCCAACGTTCCTGCCATTTTTTTAATCCTCTCAAAATATAGGATTTGTCGAACTCTCCAAAATACGCCGGTCTCGGCGATGACTTCCTCGTTTGAGCTAAATGCTCCACGAGCCGTTTCTTCATGTCAGGGAACAACAAAAAGTCGCAGGGGGCCAGATCGGGTGAATACGAGGGGTGCGGCAGCACTTCATAACGCAATTCATGCAGTTTGGCGGCGACAACTCCGGATGAATGTGCTGGTGCGTTATCGTGGTGAAACAGCACCTTCTTTTTATTCAAATGTGGCCGTGTCTCCTGCAAATTTTTAGTCGAAGTGGTCCAATAACTCTCTATAGTATTGTCCAATGATCGTTCTTCCTTTTTCTAAAAAATCCACGAGGATGATGCCGTTCGCATCCCAAAAAATCGTCGCTAAAACCTTTCCGGACGATAGGACCGTCTTCGCTTTCTTTGGAGCAGATTCACCGGGAGAAATCCATTGTTTTGATTGTTGCTTAGTTTCTGGTATGCAATAATTAATCCAGGTTTCATCGACGGTGACAACTCGATGCAAAAACTCCTTTCGCTTAAATTTCTCAAACACTGCTTCCAAGTTAAAAGCCGCATTCGCTTGTTGTTCACCGTGAGTAATCGCGGCACCCATCGGGCCGACAATTTTTTCATAGCAAACGAATCATGTAAAATACAGGTTGTCCGCAAAGTTGGGGTTTTCCTTTACACGACGTGTAGATCTTGAATACATAAGCAATTTTTCTTAGTACCATATACACCAATGTCTTAAGGGAACCGAGATAAAGGGCTCTGCAACATCAAAAATATCTGAATACCGTCCTGTAGCCACGACATCACCGACTGGTACAAGGTCACTGGCTCAACCCGACGACAGAACTGGGTCGGGGTCAGTGTGTCAGGTCAGTATGCAACCTTCAACCGACGGTTACGGTCACGCGTGTAGAGGTAATCGCGTAGACGAGAATCCCTCAACAAGCACTAGAGACGTGGCTAGAGAAGTGCAAGTATCAAAAACTAAAGTGTGGCAAACGCTGCGTGAAGAGAGGCTGTATCCGTTTCACGTCCAACGTGTCCAAGCCCTTCAACCTGACGATTTTCCAGCAAGAGTGCGGTTTTGTGAGTGGTTGTTGCATCAATATGAGAATAATCCGGACTTTTTGAAGTGCATATTGGTGACAGACGAATCTACGTTCACGCGTAATGGGGTGAATAACTTTCGCAACACTCATGTTTGGTCAGTAGAAAATCCGCACGCTGTCCGTCGGGCACATTTTCAACAAACATTTTCGGTGAATGTTTGGGCTGGCATGGTGAACGGTATGCTCATTGGACCATTTATTCTCCCAAATCGATTGGACGGGATGCAATACCTAGACTTTTTACGCAACATTTTGCCTTCCTTGTTAGAAGATGTGTCGCTAAGTGTAAGACAATCAATGTAGTTTCTGCGTCTGCTCGGTAGCGCATCAACTGATTTCATTTTCTGTTGGAGCGGTATGATTTCGGGCAGAGACGTACTTAGCCCTTCTCGTCAACTGGAGAGTGAGTACTTTTTCCTTTATTTTTTTTTACTTGGTCGCCCTCGTTTCACTACACATCACCTTTGTCATTTCAAGGGTAGTTTCTGAAAAGGAAAACCCCAACTTTGCGGACACCCTGTATTGATTGCCGTTCCGGTCGACACACCTCCGCTACTTCGCGCACTTTCGTTCGTCGATCAGCGAGAATCATGTCGTGGACTTTTTGAATGACTTCCTCGGCAACCACGTCTGCCGGGTGTCCTGGGTCGATACTCATCAAAAATGGATGTTCGCTCACGTTTAAATTCGTTGAACCAATATCTAACTGTGGTCATAGATGGCGAAGTGTTCCCATAAACAGCATCCAACTTTGCTTTTATCTCCTCGCATTTTTCCCATACAAAAACAAAAAGCGAATTACCGAACGATACTGCTCTTTTTCCATCTTAGCGAAAATCACGAAACACTTGTTACTCGGATGGCTGCCAAATCCAAACTAACCTATCAATCAGTCTGAAATTTGTTGTGCCGTCCTTTGATAGATGGCAGCACACGATGATAACATTAACTTCCCTCAGGAACGCCCTCTGTCGTCAAATACGGGTACTTATTGAACCACCCTCGTATGCACCCGGAGTGTGACGCTCCCGAACTGCTCTATATCCTATTTCACGAGTATCCATCACGCTTTGACGTCTACTGAGGTGATCAGCTGATCAGCAAGTGACATTTTTGTGTTAGTCTGCCTTTGGCAATAATTAATCGGGTATGAATCTAATAAAACCTGTTTATACGTGAATGTTTTTTGTGTGCAAATGACCCTTTCTAAATAATTAGCAAGTACAAAATGATTCTGTAGCGTAGAAAAAATCAAAACAAAATTCGGCTCTGTCTACCTGGCGTTGACGGATCTGTCAGAATTATGTGTCCTGTGCCGATATGGGATTTTTTGGGATATTACTACGTGATGCAAATGCGCACGGGAATGAGACGATAAAAACCTAAAATATCAATCAGTCTGAAATTTGTTGTGCCGTCCTTTGATAGATGGCAGCACGCGATGATAACATTAACTTCCCTCAGGAACGCCCTCTGTCGTCAAACACGGGTACTTATTGAACCGCCCAGCTGAAATGAACGTCTCTGTGCGTCATTCAAATGATGAAACTTATGGCACCAGAGTTGAATAACTCCATGATATCAAACACATAATCTGATCCAGTGCGACTAATTCAAGCGTTATTAATTCGTGAATTTCTAATACGAACTGTACGTTATGTATCTTTCTAGCAACGCCACATTTCCGACTCGCAAGTGAACAACCGCAAATCGCGAGTGGTGAGGAAAGGCCGTTTGGTGAACGAAAAATGGAGCGCTGTTCAAGTGGGGGACATCATCCGCATGGACAACAACTCCTTCATTGCTGCCGACATCTTGTTGCTGACGTCCAGCGAGCCGAATGGATTGTGCTACATCGAAACTTCCGAGTTGGACGGGTATGTTGGTGCTACTTGTAAACTCATTCCATTCCCTCGCTCTTTGCTACAGTTTTTTTTTATTTACTCCACCACGAATGCTTCAGATCGCTTAAAAATGTATCTATACCAAAAATGTACATTATCGGACAAAATTAGAGAGACTGTTTTATGTACTTTTTGTTGAAGATTTATTTAGCATTACAAACTTTTCACGAGCTAAGATCGATTTAATAATAATAATAATATAATATTTATTCACTCAATGTACAAAGATAACAAACAATACGAGTAAATAAATATAAAATCAGAACAGGCCGAATAGAAGGCATCGCCTGTACATGGACCAATAATTTAAGTTGAAACTGTAGAATGCAAATGACAAAAAAGGACAAAAATTAGCTACAGTAGATTATGTATTTAGTTGATGTTCGTATTTATGAGTTTATGAATTTCAGTCCTAGATATAGAATGTAGCCACTTTTTTAAATTTCTTTTGAAACAATTCCCGAAACGTAAATCTTTTAAGTCTTTAGGTATAATTTCATAAAATTTAGGCGCTAAATAGAGATATGATCGCTGCATTATAGATTTATGCGGTTGAGGAACTACTGTGCCGCGAATTTTGTACCTGGTATAATGATTATGTTTAATTTTTTGGTCGGTGTTTACAAATTTATGTAAAATGTGTAAGAAATAAAGCTGTCTTATGTCATACATTCGAACATCTGCGTATAATTTTTCAGTGGGATAAAGTTTCGGTTTTTTAAATATCATTTTTAGAATACTTTTTTGAAAAACATCTAAATTATAGATATGTAAGGAACATGTAGCTCCCCATGCTAATATACCATATGTGAGATGAGGCTCAATCAGTGCATGGTATAATGTTCGAAGATATTTTTCTGTCAATATATTCCCAAGGTATTTAATTTTGTAGGATACAAATCTAACTTTCTTTAAAATATAATTGACATGGATGTCCCATCGTAAGTGAGGATCCAAGACCACTCCAAGGTATTTTATGTTGGGCACTGTATTAATTTCCATTTTTTGATCAATGGTGTTGAAGGAGAAATTTGTGTAATTTGGCAGATGTCTAGCATAAGATCCAAATGGTAAAAAATGTGTTTTAGAGTAGTTAATGCTTAATTTTCTACTGTTAAACCACCGAATAATTTTAATATACATTTCTTTACTAAATGATCCTGATATCTGCACAGATTTTGGGCGATTTGACAAATAATTTTCGATCAGTGAGTACGCGTTTCCTCTGAAACCAATTCTCTCCAATGCTTCTAATAATAATTTGTGATTAACTGTGTCGAAAGCTTTCTTTAAATCAACAAAAATGCAGATTGAAGGGATTCTGTTATCAATATTTTGATGTATTTGATTTACAATTTTAGTTATTGCGTCCGATGTAGCCTTCCCTTCTGTAAATCCATATTGATTTACACTTAAAATTTTGAATTTTTTGAGGTATCGAATCATTCTAGTAGATAAAACCTTTTCAAAAACCTTTGCTACACTGGATATTATTGATATTGGTCTATAGTTGTTAACATCTGTTTTTGTTCCTGATTTATGTATCGGTATTATATTACCTTTTTTTAAAATTGAGGGATATATGCCAGATTCAAAGCATTTGTTGATTCGATCGAACCCAGGACTTTTCCGATTTTTTAAGGACATAACATTGCTCGAATTTATCCAAAATAAATGAGTTCAAAGTTCTTTTTGGAGGCTGAGTATTTTGTACATTTGCTTGTATATTACTTGCTAAATTTTCGCCTATGTCAGTAAAGAATTGTACAAATTCATCGCATATCTGTTGAGTATTATTTAATAATGTTCCCGATGTTGTATTTAACTCAGTGACACACTCTTTAAATTTTGTTTTCCCAGTAATCTCATCAATAGTTGTCCAAAGCCGCTTAGGATCATTTAAGTTATTATTCAATTTATTTAGGTAATGTTTTTGTTTGGTTTGCCTTGCAAGCTCTATAAATTTATTTTTATATTGGTTGTAGCAGTCGGTATTCTCTGTAGTTGGCGTTAGTTTCATTACATTATATAGTCTTTCTTTTTCTATTGCCGATGTTATTAATCCTTTGGTAATCCAGGCATTTCTGCTTTTCTCTTTGTGACTAATTATTACTTTATTGGTACTAATATCTATTAGTTTTTTTATTTTCTCTATGAACAGTCCCGTTGCTTTGTCTATATTATTTATAGAGTATAATTGTTCCCAGGATTCTTGTTTGACATTTGATATTAGTTTTGAATTGTCGACAAAAAATTTGTATTTTCCTGGTTGTTATTAACGGTAGGGATGTTAGAATGTTTTTCATTTGAAGATATCAGTAAAATAGTGGAGAAGTGGTCAGTAATATCGCTTTCTAGGATTATTGGTATACAAGTAATTTTGTTGGATAGGTCTTTCACAAAGCAGTGATCTATATGTATACATGTGCCACTGATGGACCTTGTAGGTAGGTTTATATAGGACAGAAATCCGTTACTTGATAGGATATTCAAGTATTCATTTGTGATGGGATCATCGTCCAAAATATTTATATTGACATCTCCCAAGAAAATATGTTGCTTTAAATGAACTTTATTTTGATTTTGAAAAAAAAATCGATATTCTTCAAAAACTCGTGGGGTTCTGAACATGGCGGGCGATAAATTGCAGATACCTCAATTTTGTTATGGTTAATTTGGATCATTATGTTTAAAATTTTGATTCCATCGGTGAAATTGAATGTATCATGATTATATTGCAGTTTATTTCTTACAAAAACTATCACCCCATCGTTTTGGTTATAAGTGCCAAAGTTATAGAGCGTGTCATATCCCTGCTGATTGAAGCAAGAAATATCAACCACTTGCCACGTTTCAGTTAAAACTATTAGATCAAAATTGTACCATATTTGGTCGAGTAGTATTTTTAAGTAAACAATCTTGTGTTTTATACTCCTTATGTTCATATTAAAAATTCGAAATTTTGCATCAGAACTGTGTGTACATAAATTAAGTTCATCGATGTTTTGTGCTATATTTGTTAAAATACTTGGAATTTGGAAATCATTAATGTATTTATTTACTGTCACATGCAAGTAACTTATGATTCTACTATGAGACAATTCCAAACAATAAATATCAGCCATCTTTCAAAAGCTATTACAAGATTGACATCGAACAGAAACTCCATCTTTATTTACACTGCGTTCCGTTGTAATTTGCGTCGGGCATTGCGGCGTTGTCAGATTTTATTTTACTTTAAAGTCGCTTTTCTCTAAAAAAATGCCGTTTTGACCCCCATGTTATATGAAACTTTTTGTTTCTTTTAACCCCCTGTATCACCCATTTAAATAATGACTATCATAATGTTTACACCCTGTATTTCTGTATTCCATAAAAGTCATAATTGGTCTAGTATCTCTAATTTTGTCCGATACTGTAAGCATAAAGCGTCATGTCGTTTGTTGTAATGCGGAAACAATTGTACATCGCATGATCGATGGATAACATAACTTGTATTGACATCCTTCTCGTTCAAATCGTCAATCAATGTTTGTTTTCAATTCCAGCGAGACGAACTTGAAGTGCCGTCAATGCCTGCCGGAAACGGCGGAGATGGGCCAAGACGACGCGTTGCTGTCGGAATTCGACGGCGAGATCGCCTGCGAGATGCCCAACAATCTGCTGAACAAGTTCGAAGGCGTGCTAATATGGAAAGGGAAACGGTACTCGTTGGACAACGACAAGATCATGCTGAGAGGATGCGTGCTGAGGAACACGCAATGGTGCTACGGAGTGGTCATATTCGCCGGCAAGGACACCAAGCTAATGCAGAACAGCGGCAAGAGCAAGTTCAAGCGGACGAGCATCGATCGGTTATTGAATTTTTTAATTATAGGGGTGAGTCACTTGAATTATTTTAAATACAAATGTTCGGTCAAACGGTAATACACAATTATTTATTAATAATGATATTTATTCGCAAAATACAAAAAATTGTCAAATAAATATGAAAAAAACAGAAGGCGTGGATTATATCTTAATAACTAACAATCAATCATATGTGTATAACAATTACATATAAAATACAACACAGAATTGTTTATTGAATTTTGATAAAAACTTGTAACATATTTGCTATCATGAAGGTATACGCTGATAAAATGTTGAAGACATTCCAGGCTTTTTTTGTCGTATCAGGATCCGAACAATATGAACATTTTTATACTAAGTGACATATAAATCCGAACACCCAGTTTAAATGGTTTTATTTTAATAAAATTTTGTATAAGTAATTAATGAAGCATAATAAGTAAATGATCAAAATTTCAAAATGATTGCACTGCTTTAAAGCCCTTTGACCTTTAATAATGTGTGGATGCACCCTGATGTGCTACGCATTCTCCAACGCGCCTAGGCATGCTTCTGATCAGGTGGTCAATGTCCTCCTGTGGTATCTCATTCCAGGCAACCACCAACTCCTCTCGAAGTGCTTCTAGAGTCTGAGGAGGACGTTGCAAATTGAGCAATCTCCTACCCATCACATCCCACACGTGCTCAATTGGGGATAAGTCGGGAGATCTTGGTGGCCATGGTAACAATGTGACATCATTATGTTGAAAGAAGTCTATTGTGACTCTTGCAACATGTGGTCGAGCATTATCTTGTTGGAAAGTTGGATCTGCCAGGGTGTCACGATAGGGTAAAAGATGGGGTTCTAGAACTTCGTGGATATAACGCTGCGCGTTCATGTTACCTCTGATGAAGATTAAAGGTGACCTGGAACCGTAAGCTATAGCACCTCAAACCATAACTCCAACAGTGTGATGAACATGTCTTTCAACAAAAAACTGTGGATTCCTTCTTTCACCACGTCGCCTTCTAACCCTGGCACGACCATCGTGCATGCCTAAATAAAATCGAGACTCGTCACTAAAGACAATACTGTTCCATTCCTGATCCCAGAGTGACCGTTGTCTGCACCACTCAAGGCGATTACGTCGGTGTTCTCGAGTCAAAGGGAGGACCCAGTGTGGCCGGTATGAAAACAAGCCAAAACTTCTCATTCGTCGGTAAACACTTCGCATGCCAATAGGTCTTCCGTGTTCTGCAAACCATTCATTTGCAATGGACCTGGTAGTGGAGAAACGGTCCCTTAAGGCCAATAATCTTAGGCGGCGATCTTCACGGTCTGTTGTTCTACGGCGGCGTCCAGTGCCCCTTGCTCTTTGCGTACGGCCTTCTCGAAGCCATGCCTGACAACACCTAACCACAGTGTCTACACTTCTTTGCACTCTAACTGCAGTTGCCCGAAAAGAAAGTCCAGCTTCCCGAAGTCCCACTATACGGCCCCTATCAAACTCACTAAGTTGACGAAATCGTACAGGTCTCCGTACTCTAGGCATCGTAACCGATCGTAAAGGATGTCAAGAACCAAAATCCGCCAACGTTGATTCTTTACTGCGGCTGAAATATTCATTTTTAGAGCGTTAGTGAATTAAAAAAAAAAGCAGTATATAAACCGGAATGTCCAACTGCTAAGGCTGAACATTTTTTCACTTGTTATTTACAGTAAGATAAATACATTCACCAACTTTTATTAAAATAAAACCATTTAAACTGGGTGTTCAGATTTATATGTCACTTAGTATATTAAGGTAAGCGCTAAAATTGAAAATCTTGGCATTCATCATTGTGATTTCAAATTGAAAAATACAGATTGACACAGTTAAAACCGATTACTAAATCGTTTCTACCACTGGAACTTTGCTAGAAAACATAATTGGAAGTTTTATTAAAATAAAACCATTTAAACTGGGTGTTCGGATTTATATGTCACTTAGTATACAAATGTTCGGCCAAATAATAAGTGACTGTACAGGAAATGTTTTTTCCAATCTCAACACTCGTTTTCACTGTTTTCGATCCACCTTCACTTTTACACAATTATTAATAATGATATTTATTCGCAAAATACAAAAAATGGTCAAGTAAGTATGAAAAAAACAGAAGGCATCGCCTGTGTGTGGATTATATCTTAATAACTAACAATCAATCATATGTGTATAACAATTATTGTTGATTCTAAAAAGTATTAATATACTGAGTGACATATAAAATGCAACACTCAGAATTATTTATTGAATTTTGATAAAAACTTGTAAACATATTTGCTAACATGGAAGTATACGCTGATAAAATGTTGAAGACATTCCAGGCTTTTTTGTCGTATCAGGATCCGAACAATATGAACATTTTTACTTAATATTCAGTGATGTTTCTATGTTAGTTCCATCTGTTTGTTTCAGATTTATTTAGCATTAATGCTACAATGTCCATAATATCCATATTACACAGTATATCACAAAATATATTATGTCTTCAAGACTACATATTTTTATACAAAATTTCACTACTATGAATTCTGGTTTTCCATGAGATATTTTTTCAATTTCCCTTTGAACATTTTCAAACTGACACACATCTTGATATCATTACTTAATTTATTAAATTCGTACAATCCCTTTTGAAATACTGACTTGCTCGTTATATTGCTACTGCATTTTTGTAAATGAAAGTCTATACTTCCTCTAGTAGAATAATTGTGGCACTCATTGTTCAATACAATAAAATTTGTGATTTGGTAGAAGATGATTTTTTAACTTGAATATGAAAATTTTTGATATTTAACCATTGTAGTTCTTTCAGCATAAAATTTATTCTGGTATATTTATTTCTATTTAAGATGATTCTCATAGTTTTATTTTGTAATATTTGTAATTTTGAAAATACAGTTTCATTTGCAGTGAACAAAATAGTCGAACAATATAACAAATAAGGAAGAATGATAGTGTTGTAGACAATTTTTTTAGAATAAGCGCTTAGTCTATGCGAATTTCTGTAAAAGTAATTTATCTTCTTGGATATTTTTGAAATAACATATTCATAGTGCCCTTCAAAATTTAATTTACTGTCTACGTATATGCCCAAATATTTAAATGATTCGATTGACACAATTTTTTCATGATTAATTGTAAGATTTATCGTATTTTGATCTAAATATTTTCATATTAGCATATATTTTGTTTTGTTTGGGTTTAAGTTTATTTACATCTAACCAATTTATTACGTTCTTCATATCATTATTTAACAGCTCTATTGCAGTTCTAATGTCTTTATTTGATATACAATATTTATATAATTTTGCAGTGTTGTAAAATATCAGGAATATCGTTAATATATAAAATAAATAGTAATGGACCTAATTTGCTACCCTGTGGCAGATCTACCGAAATGTTTTTAATGTTTGATAATGTATTGCCAATTTTAGTTCTTGGACTTCTATTGATTAAATAATATTGTAATAAGTTGAATACTGTCAATAGTCACTAATGATCTCTTGAGATCTAAGAACAATGTTACTGTAAACTTTTTCTCATCCATATTTCGCCTCCATTCTTCTACTACCATTTGAATTGCTATTTCAGTAGAATACTTTTTTCTGAATCCTGCTTGAAATTTTGTCAATATCTTATTTTCTTCAATATATTCAATGACTTGTTCATATATGATTCCTTCTAAGAGCTTCTCGACATCTGGCAGTACATTAATTGGCCGCATGCTTGTATATATATATAACTCAGAATTTTGCACTTTTGTTTCATCGCATTATCATGCATAGAGTTCGCAGACGCGCTAATTTCACTCAATTATCCGAGAGGGATTGGCTAATCCAAATAGCCAAAACGGTTTTTATTTTTTACCCGAAAACGGGGCATCAGACGGAGAAAAGTCAAGAGTTCCAATTTGCTGCAACATAAACGATTTCAAAAATGATTTTTATTTTCGGCAAAGCAATTTTTTTAAGATCTTCAGTATACATCCCACGGATACTACTGGTAGAATGATTAAAAATATTCTACATTCAAAAATGCCTATTGGTGCGTAGTAGGTGCACGACAGATTTCATGAAAATATCTAGAACAGTATTAAATGATGAAAAAACGATTTTGTTCTTAATATTTAAATACCCTGTAGCTCAAAAGTTATAAGATTTAGGACTTACAGTAATGGACAAAAGTATATAGACAAATTAATATTGTGCTGTATTTCTTTTTTAACTTGTTTTATTAATACACCAATTTGTATACATAATTCGTTATAGCATAATACTCACTTATACATAAATAAATTCATTAGACTCCCTTCAGTAAAAAATTAATTGAAAAAAAATGGAACTGTGAAGGACAAAAATATATAGACAAAGCAAAACAATTATAGAAAAAAGAAGCAAAGTTCATTGAATTATAGAAAACCAACCATGTTTGTGTTAATATCTTGTAGCATAACCATTATTATCAATCACCGCCTGGCATCGTCTCTGATTAGATTGTAGAAGTTTCTTGATATAAGATTCATCAATCTGTCACCACTTTTGCTCTAAAGCGGCAAAAAGTTCATCCTTGTTTGAATAATTTTTATCTCGTATTTGCTCCTCTAAGTATTTCCATAGATTTTCAATGGGGTTTATATCGGGAGACTGTGAAGGCCATTTGAGAACTGGTATTTTTTCATCCATATACGGTAACATGACATGCTTTAGTATGTCTGTGTATACAACCTTATCCATAATGCGATCTATTCTATGTAAAGGTCCCATCCCAAACCCCGAAAAGCACCCCCAAACCATAACAGACCCGCCTCCATGTTAGACAGTGGACAAAGTGTACTTGGGGTTCAATCTTTGTCCACTAGGACGTCTAACGTAATGAACACCATCTGATCCAAACATATTGAACATGGATTCGTCACTGAAACATACCCTCTTCCAGTCACAGATGCTCCAATCAAGATGCAACCGTGCAAATTGTAATCGGTCATTACGGCTTTTCCTCGAGATTAGCGGCTTCTTACTTCAAATCATTTAATCTTCTACTTATAGTTTTCGTAGAAACACTGGCAATTCCTTTTGTCTCGATTTCGCCTTTTATTTATCTTCGGGTTTTAAACGGATCTTTGGACGAAATTACTTTTATTAATCTCTTAGAGGCTTCCAAGATACCTTTTTGTTTATATTTGTTCAATATTGCCCAAACTGCTTTACACTTCAGCTTCAAATTTTTGACAATGTCGACTTGACGTTGACCATCTTTGTATAACTCAATGATCTTAGTTTTCACATCGAGATCTTAGTTTTCACATCGAAAGAAATTTCTGGGCCACGCGGCATGGTCTTAAAATCACTCAACTTATTCCACAATACTTGATGAACACAAACTAATCCTCTTCTGACACGAAACTGTACTAAACTAATGTTGAAAAGAATTTGTCTCTCATAAAAAAGTACTTATATTCACTTGTATTGTATCCATTGCAGATAATGTAAAAACGAGGAATTTAGTTTTTCTACTAATAACGCATTTGTTTATGGAGCAATGAAGTATGAATTCGTTTTCTAAAGGTATTTAGGTAAATATTCATATTTGTCTATATACTTTCGTCCATTACTGTATGTTCATATAAACTTTTCTTCCTAAAATGAGCTAAGTAATCATATCCTGTATTCTAGCTATCAATTTAATTTCACCTTCTTAAAAGTTGAGCTATATTCAGCCGCGAGGTGAGATCGGTAACGTCATAACTCACATTTTTTTCTCAAAACCGTGTCTCCTGTAATTTAACAACAAAAATCTGTCAGTATGCAACTAGCTATTAATAACATAGTATCGTAGTGTTACCATTGAATTTTTGATACAAGCTTTTCCTCCGTTTCCAGATAGTATTTTTCCTGTTATCTATGTGCCTTTTCTGCATGGTGGCGTGCGGCATCTGGGAGACGCTGGTCGGACAGTACTTCCAGAGGTACCTACCGTGGGACACGCTGGTGCCGCAAGAGCCGCTAGGCGGCGCCACCATAATCGCCCTGCTGGTCTTCTTCTCGTACGCCATCGTGCTGAACACTGTCGTGCCGATATCGTTGTACGTGAGCGTAGAGGTGATCCGGTTCGTGCAAAGTTTCCTCATCAATTGGGACGAAGCGATGTGCGATGCGGTATCAGGCGCGCACGCTAAAGCTAGGACTACGACGTTGAACGAGGAGCTAGGTGAGTCGTTTGGTATCAACTAGCCGGAAGTAGTCACGTGTACGCAGTGAATTCGTATTATGCTCACATCTTGTAACCCTGTATCTTGACGTCTTACCATCAAGATTTGGATCGCGTGACCGGCTTTTTTACGAGGGCGGCCCGATAAGTACTTGGCCTCACCGTCCGATGCACAGTGATTCCTCGTCATGCCGAAAACTCATGAGTTTATAACGGTCTAAATGAGTCGCTAAGTTATGAGTAGGCGCGAGGCTTTTAAAAAAAATATGAATAACAATGCAATTAGTTCAAACTGCCATTTACTTTCGTCCACCGCAAATAGTAGTAATAGAAAGATTTAGTACATTTGGCTACATAAACAGACTAATTGGAAACAATTTAGAGTTAGTAAATTCAAGCCATATGATGTATGATGTAAATGCTGGGCAAGTTATAATTGTAGGTTTAACAAGTGATTCCTCAATTTTACTTTAAATTTTGTCAAAGTTTTCTGGTCTTTTATCTCTGTGTATAATTTATTATATTCAATCAACCTTTGATGGAATACAGATTTGTAGCATATGTTATACTTTTTGGTCATTAAATGGAAGTCATGTTTATTTTTGGTTTTATGTAAATGATGGTCGGCATTTGATGATGTTAAATTAGTTAGACTTGATGGAAATATATTATTTTTTACTTTATAAATGAATATCATTACAAGATATTTGATAAAACATTTTACATTGAGCCATGTTAATTTGCTAAGCATTTGTCTAATTGGAGTGTATTTATCTTTATTCAGTATTATTCTCATGCACTTGTTTTGTAAAATTTGCAGTCTTTCAAAAATGGAATTATTTGCTAAATATAGAATAGTCGAACAGTACAAGAAATTTGGAAGAATGACGGTATTATAGATAATTTTTCTGCTATATGAACTCAGACATCCAGAAACTCTTGATAAATATCCCACTTTACTACTAATCTTATTTATAACTTTTTCATAATAAATATCAAAAGTTAATCGAGAGTCAACAAAACCCCCAGGTATTTAAAATTTTCTATAAATTCAATATCTTCACCATCAATATTCAGTTGAACATTTGTACATTGTTTTTTTTTTCGATTAACATAGCTTTAGTTTTACTTGTATTTTATTTGAGTCTGTTAGATGCTAACATTTTTGAGGCAAGTTTCAAGTCTTCATTTATATCAGAGATACCAGTCTGAATATTTTTAGTACTTATATAAATCATAGTGTCATCGGCGAAAATCTGAATTTTGCATTTTTTGACTATGGCAGGTAAATCATTTATGTATAAAATAAAAAGAAGTGGTCCCAGGATACTGCCTTGTGGAACACCCAACGTATTTTCAATGTTTGATGAAATAGTGTTAACTTTTGAAACTTGCATCCTTTTAGACAAGTAATTTCTAAACCAATCTGAAACGCTTCCTGATATACCATATGCCTTCAATTTACCTAACAAAATATCTCTATCAATCGTTTCAAATGCCCTCTTCAAATACTGCTATGACAACTTCTTGTGAGTCTATGGCTCTTCTCCAATTCTCATTTACCAACTGGAAAGCCGTTTTTGTGGAATATTTTTTTCGAAAGCCTGCTTGCTCCTCCACTAAAATTTTGACAGCTTCTGGAGTCTAATTACCGGGACGTGTAAGTCATTGTAACTTACTTTTTTGTGGATTATAATGTCAAGCCTAGTGTTTTCACTTGGTGATAATATGGAAGTGCAAAAATAGGGTGTGTACTCTATTATTTACCTTTTTTATGTAAAAACATACGTTTTGGAGATTTATATAATTTTTTTATTAGGAAGTTGTTTTTGCTAGATTTTTTTTTGTACAAAATCAATTCATTTCGAGTCATAAACTTTTGGCTGCTCCTTGCTGCAGTGGAGATAAATGTTACCTTAAAGTATAGAATGTCTAGATTTCACCTGCATCTTGCTGCCCCTTCTGAGGTTTGTGAGGTGCCGAACCATAAGAAAAAAGAGGTGTTTCCCAAATCCAATTTTGTTGTCGTTTTAGGTAAATTTTTTGAGTATTCTGTTTCGAGGATGACTATTTTTGATATTTGGGTAGTGCTGAAGAAAAATTGCAATTATATCCTCGACGCGTTGACTGAAACGTCGTGTCTTTCAGATAACTTCGAAAATTTTGATTTAGGGGATTAAGTGATAGCATTAGAAATTTATGTAAACGAATTTCACAATATTGGGTAAAGTCAAATCGTGCTAAATCTAAATTGGTAGAAAAGTATTAGTATTGGCTAAATCTAGTTGAAAATATTGATATACCGCGATACATTGAGCAATTCATGGTGGTGTTGTCTATTGGGCAGTATCCGAAGAAGCGGCTGAAGCGACACATTAAATCATTTCGACGAGATCATAGACGAAAAATCAGCCCTTTTTTGACCAATACCGATTCAATTAATGGGCTTCTTCTTCACTCGGATCCCTTGATTCCGGGTTTTCGAAAATTACCTGTTAAAACAAGACGTATTGTCAAAATCTGTGTTGGATTTGATAACTTAATACCTTCCATTATAATGTAATATAAGTATTAGAGTGTTTAATTTTTTCAATGTATCTTGTTTTCCCTTATTATGAACTGTTTTATTTTATTTCTTTAATATAGGGTTGATCTAAACGAATATCTAAAACAAAAATACTGAGAAACATTTTTAGTACCTACTTAGTATTTTTTTTTTTCTAAAAAAGAATTTTATAAATTGTATTTTCATGTTTGTACAGGGTGCGGCAGAGAGAATGGACGGTTTTAAAAAAATCATAAAATAGTTAATTTTTACTCGAAAACAAATTTATTGATGGAATCAGGTGCACAAGGAAATAGCATTTGAGACAGTCAAGTGTGGAAAATCACATCAGGCATGTGGTGGCCGAAATCGTTGATGCAGTGCTGGAGGCGTTCTTGGAAGGTCGCGTAGACTCTCTCCAACATCGCTCTCTCAACTTGGGCGACTTCCACGCGAATTTCGCCCTTTTCAATTCGTCCAGAGTTCGGGGCTTGTGGCTTGTGAAAGTGGGCTTCGTCACTCATAAACAAAATGAGGTTCTCATTTTGATCGATCAGTGCTTCGATCTCACGTGCGAAGTTCATTCGTTGTGCATAATCTCCGGGCTGTAACTGTTGCACAATGGCCAATTTGTAGGGGTGAAAGCGGAGATCCATATGCAAAATTCGGCTTACCGAACGATCACTAAGGCGAAGTGCAGCAGCATGTTTCCGGGCAGATCGAGTCGGACTGCGAATAAAGACCTGTCGAACGCGTTCAACATTTTCAGGAGTTCGCGGCGCTCCTATTGGTCTTCTGTTGATCAGTTCACCACGCCTGCGAAGTAATTCAACCCAACGAAGGATGGTGTTTCGAGAGAGAACAGCTCTATTTCTATGAATGTTGAAGTGGCGACGAAACTCACGCTGTACGACGATGACTGACTCATTATTTCGGACGAAACAATCATAGGCGAAAACGCGGTGCTCCACCTTCCAAGGCTCCATAACGACAACTGGTGAAATAATGCTAGGATCTCACGAGTCAAACGGCACCCTCCCCACCTCTCTCTTAGACGGAGGCCATTCCAAAAACGTCCGTCCTCTCTGCCGCACCCTGTACAACTGTATTTTAAGGTTTAAAATACAATGAAAAAGGTTAAATCTAAGTTGTGTATTTATGGCCGCCCTAGTACGAAAGAGGAATCACTGCGTAGGGCTCCACTATGCTGAATTATTGGGCCGAATTGCAGAAAATAATGGCCCCATTTGGCGAAGGAAAATGTGCTGTTCCACAATGAAAACGCACACCTCCACGTATTCTCCAGATTTGACGCCGTGCGATTTCTTTTTGTTTCCAAACTTTGCACGCCTCCAGAAAACTCATTTTTATCAAGTAAAAAGGAGACTATGTTGAAAAATAAATCGCCACCTTTCCAAAAAAAATTGCGTTTTTCTTTTGAAGGCTAAATACTTATCGGATCGCCCTCGTATACACTCCTACAAGTATCTAGTAATGCCCCGTATTAAAACTTAGGGGACGCCACATATGACGTTAGTTGCTGCTAATAATTTTAACTGATTTATGAAAAAAATACCTGATTGTAATGGTAAATTGTATTGTCGACAACGTCTTTGGGGTCAAGTGTAATTTTCATTCAAGTACCGCATTAAGGCAAATACATTTACCTACTTACATATACAAATTCTGGACCTTTCAGATGTTTCTAAAGCTGCATTAAAACATGTATTTCAAAGATCTAAAAAGTAAGGTCCATGAGAATATCAGACGCGAGGAAATTTGATCGTCAGGTTAAAAAACAAATTTGCCTAAGTGCAGAATCTATGACCCACTCAAAAAATATTGACAACGACCTGTAATTATAAAGTCGTAAAACGTCGAACAATAAAATTTGAGATTTTTCTAGGATGGAGACATGCAGAGGCAAAAAAAACACTAAAGGTTAAGATACAAAAAACAACCTTCCGGGACGTCGTTGAACCAATTTTCAAACACAAACTTTTTTTCCTTCGTAGCAGTGTTTTCGCTCAGAATTTCAATAAAATCCGAAGGTACCAGCGAGACTAGGCAGACAATTTACTTTCGCGCAGTTGTCATTTTATTTGTGCGTCAAAGCGAGACATTCATTGCGGACTTGTCTGAACGCTATTTTTGTCGCTATGTAATTATTGCCAATGTTTCTCTTACAGGTCAAATAGAATACATATTCTCGGATAAAACTGGAACATTGACGCAGAACATAATGACCTTCAACAAATGTTCCATAACAGGGAGATCGTACGGTGACGTAGTAGACAGGAGGACGGGTGACATCATAGAGGTTACCGATGACATGGAGCCATTGGATTTCTCCTTCAATCCTGACTACGAGATTGATTTCAAATTCTTCGATTGTAGACTATTAGAAGCTGTTAGGAGGAGAGATCAGGATGTTTTTAGTTTTTTTAGGTGGGTATATATTAACAGGTCATCATTCAATGATGCATAAAAATGCATTCTGCATTACTGCAACAGGAAGTTAAGTTCGCTTTAGTGGTTTTTTGTGCGTATTTCTTCTTTGTTTGTTTGTTTATGATTTATTTAGCATGGTTGCTACAATTACATTCTTTTAACTATAAAAATTAAACTTACATGTTAAGAACATTTAGCAACAATGTCACATACTACTGTAAGTTAATTTAAAATCATTTTGCACAATAGTTGCTATATCTTCTCAATGTTATTGCAGCTCCTGATGAAGATGGCAAAGTCCATTGAAAGCTAGAGACTAATAAAGTATAAAGAGTCCTCATTGCTTGAATTTTGTCGAAGTACCCAACAAAAGGCGGAAGCTTTATTTTTCACCTATGTGTATATATATATATATATATACAGGGTGGCGCAGAGGAAACGCACGATTTTCACCTAAGCATAACATTTTTTATTTTCAAGATAACTTTATTTCAGTTACAGCTAAATAAAGTAATGATAGTGCACTTTTAAACTAATGATGGTAAATAACGTCACTCAAGTGTCGCCCTGCTTCGCGCTCGCACATCTCCAACCGCTCTTGAAAGTTGTGCATTACACGTAAAATCATTTCTTGTGGTATTCTTGCAATTTCTTGACGAATAGCAATTTTCAGTTCCTGTAACGCACGAGGCTTGTGAGGGTACACTTTATCCTTAAGGTAACCCCACAAAAAGAAGTCGCATGCGGACAAATCTGGGGAGCGTGGGGGCCAAGGGACATCGCCGAAACGGGAAATCACATGTTCAGGAAACATCTGTCGAATCCATTCCATTGATGCTCTCGCTGTGTGAGCTGTGGCACCGTCTTGTTGGAACCACAGCTCTCCCATGTTTACTTGTTGCCGTTGGAGTTCGGGTAACAGAAAATTTTGTAACATGTGAACATAACGTGCTGAAGTAACTGTTACTGCTCTTTCTTCCTCTTCAACAAAGTAAGAACCAACGATACCTAATTTACTGATTCCGCACCACACAGTTAATTTTTGACTATGCAAGGGTCGTTGGTGTAGCTCTCGTGAATTTTCGGCCGTCCAATACCTACAGTTCTGCTTGTTTACATATCCTGTTAAATGGAAGTGTGCTTCGTCACTCATCATTATGACGACGTCAGGATCGTCAGCAAAAATGGCCCGCATTCTCGCACAAAATTCTCTACGCTGTGCAAAATCGCTTTCCGTTAGCTCTTGCACGATCATTATCTTGTACGGATGATATTGTAAATCGTCATGCAGAATGCGTTGTAACGACCGACGGGACATACGCAGAGTTGGAGCTTGGCGCCTAGTGGACCGTTGGGGACTATCAAGGACCGCTCTTCTCACTGTTTCGATATTGCCTGGAGTCCGCACGGTACGGGGAAGGCCAGGTGGCTTCCTCTTCATTACGGATCCAGTACTTCGAAATGCTTCAACCCATCGGAGTATTGTGTTTCGATCTGGAATTGGCCCGTGGCGTTCAACATTGAACTGTCGACGGAATAAACGTTGCACGATCACTACAGAATCATCGTTTCTAAAAAATTGCTCGACGGCAAACACACGATGCTCCGTCATCCACGGTGCCATGGCTGAAACTGCATCGCATGTGTTCTCTGCTGGCGGTGCGGCGAGGTCATATCCCTATTCTGTGCGAAATACCATTCGGTCAGAAAACATGCGTTTCCTCTGCGCCACCCTGTATAACTTTTTGAGGAAAAAGTGCTCTCATCGTGTCCATCGATTCTCTGGAAGTATGGGCAGTGGCCCCATCCTGTTGAAACCACGTGTTTCTGTTAAATCGACGTTCTGTTCTTACAATAGGAACAAAAAAGTGTCTGTCATGTCCTTGGATCGCTCGGAATTGACTGTCAATAGATGACCGTTTTCTTCTCAAAGAAATACGGCCCAATAATGCCGCTAGAGGATATGGCGCACCAAACAGTCACCTTTGGACTATGTAGCTGTTGTCCGTTGGTGCCCAATATCTGCAATTTTGCTTGTTCAGATAACCGTCAAAGTGGGCCTCGTCACTGAAAAAAAACGTTCTCGAGTCTGCGCTGCGTAGGTAAAAGATTCAACATCCGTTCAGCACAAGATTTCCGTAATACGTGATCACTTTCCTTTAAAGCACAGACCGATTGGATTTTATAAGGATGAAAACCCATTGTTTTTTCCATTATGCCATGCAGTGTTGACCTTGGGATTCCCAAAGCAGCGAAATGCTTCTGTACAGAAAGCCGGGGCTTTGCAATGACCCAATCACTTACGCGACGCACATTTTCTTCGATTGATACAATAGGCGTGGGGCCAGGAATGGGTTGACTAAGAGTAGAGCCTGTTGTATCGTGTACAAAATTTCCTAAGGGCAGCTGCGTATGAATCACCACTCTTAAAGTAAGCCTCGATAGCAAAAGTACGTTGCGCTCCGGTCCAACGTTCCATTGTGACTATTTAACCCGCACGCCAAATGCGTCGATTAAGACCTCTCCCCACTTTTTTGCGTATACGGTTGCCGCGTAATTCAACTTTGAAATGTGAACTTTCCCCCTGTACTTTTAACTTCAAAACATATCCATGATTGATCACTGACTGTATGCATAACTTTTGCAATTAATTTCTGCTCGTTCATTATTATCAAATCTATAATTGTTCTTGGGTGATTTGTAATTAAGGTACACCCATTTTGAAATAAAATATAAAGCGTTTCTTTCAAATGATGAAACTTATGGCACCAGAGTTGAATAACTCTATGATAAGACACACATAATCTGAGTCAGTATAACTAATACGACAACATATACTGATCAGATGAGTTCCTGTATTTCAAAAGATGTTCATCTTTGTAGGTTACTCGCGTTGTGTCATACTGTGATGTCGGAAACGAAGGAAGACGGTACGCTAGAGTACCAGGCGCAAAGTCCGGATGAGGCGGCGTTGGTGAGTGCTGCTAGGAACTTTGGTTTTGTATTCAAAGAACGAGCGCCGAATAGTATCACGATAGAGGTTATGGGTGTTAAAGAGGTAAGACCGCTAAAAAGTTTTTGTAAGGCTAGCTCCACTGCCGATCTACACTGTCAGCCGAATTTGTCTGACGTCTTGAGTTGACGCTCATTAGGGAGTGCAGAGATGCGACTCACTTTTTTCACTTTTACTCATATTACATTGAAAACATTCACTTTTCTCACTATTTTTGCTCTAGCTCTACATATTGTAGTGTAGTATCAACTTCAGACAGTTGATGATGTTGTTCAAACGATACCGAAGCGCCTTCGGTTTCTGCAGTGCATCTCACCGTTTTCCGTTTTGCGTTTTTTCGCTGGACAGATAACGGTTGTGTGTGTACTAACGTATATCCTAAAAGTTTTGGCACAAAATATTTATCAGATTTATTTTATGAAATTTATTTAAACCCTAATTAGTTATCATAAATTACAACTCAATATTTAACTAAGGTATGCTATCGAAATATGTGAAGTGGCCCATTCTGCTCTACCAGACGCAACTTTCTTCGAAGGTGTCTTGTGAGGTCCTGGACGTATTTCAGATCAATTTCTCTCGGTTTTTCATAAATTCGCCGTCTCAATTGTTCTTCATTTTGGGCTTCCCAGCCTCCATGTTAAACCTTCCTAGACATTAATTTTAATTTTAAAAAAGGTTAAAGATGAGTTTAAAGCAATCGGATGGCTAGAATTTAACTTTACGCATATTCACAGGTAATTGATTGTTTCCTTTTTCTGAGAAGTGTAATATTTTAAGATCTTCTCTTTTTGGTAGTCAATGCTGTGAACTGTTCCATTTAAATGTAGGTATTTTTTTTCTCTTTATAGTTTGTGTCAATGTTTTTTTTTTAGGTCGGGTTGAAAAGCAGCAAAATCTGTCACTCTACCTTTTCGTCACTATTCCTCTTAAGCCAATTATTTTGTAATCTTGTGACGAATAAAGGCCATTTATTATTATTATTATTAAGGCTCAAAAATCCTCTATTGGGCGAGCCTGCAGCAAGTTTGTAAGATTATCGGTTTTGGGAATGTTGTGTTGTCGATGCCTGTTTTGGGTATCCCTTGATTAATGGCATGATGCTACGTCTGGCCAAAACATATACAGGGTGTTTCAGTTTATTGTTGCATAACTTTAAGATTCGATAGAACTTTCAAAATTAATGCATAAAGTCTACATAAACATGGGTGGAAAAATGCGTGGCTTCCGAAATACAGGGTGTTTAAATTTACTTTCTAAAATAGTTTTTTTTTTAAATATTTCGAACAATATTTAATGTATAACAGTGAAAATTGGTATACAAGGGTTTTTTGGTACGACAAAACGAGCCGTGGGCATGGTTTTACTGTAGCCGCTAGAGGGCACTCTCTACTGTACCTGTAGTGTATTAAAATGACCGAAAAATTTTTCTTAGTGCAATGTTTTGCTTTTTGAATAAAAAAAATGATTCTTCGCACTTTTCTGCATAAAAAAGCTCTCCTGTGAGTTTTCGTTATAGTCAGCCGTTTTTGAGATATTCCGATTTTTAAGGTTCGATGCATTTTTAATTATTTATGGGAAAATAATATTTTTTTTTACATTTTCGATTTGGGCATTACAAGTAATTAAGATGATCGTTTAGATTGTGTTTTTAAACACGGCGATAATTCCTAACTCCAAAAAAACAGAATATTAATTTGTTTAATTTTCCAATATTATTTTTAACAAATTAAATTAATTATTTACAACTAAAATGCTATTGGATAGTTAGGACAAACATACAAAATCTAACGTAGTTGCTCGAAATGTAAACCCAATTGTTCAATACACAATTCGCATCTACGAATGATCGAACGTGGTATAGCATTATTCAAATAAGGCCTTATTTCATCACATGCATTCCTGATTCTGTCTATTAGCATATCTCTTGTGGTTACGGGAGTCTGGTACACTTTTTCTTTTAGAAATCCCCACACAAAGAAATCTAATGGATTTAGGTCAGAGGATCGTGGAGGCCAGGCGACTGGTCCTCCACGGCCGATCCATCTTTCTGGATAATTTTCGTCCAGCTAGTTTCTAACTATTCTCGAATAATGAGCTGGACAACCATCAAGCTGGAACCAGGCCAATCTTCTTAAATCTAACATAACATCATCCCACATATTTGCATGTTCAGCCTTTAAAAATTCCAAATAGTCGATTACGGTAGATACCAATCCACACGTTCACACTAAATTCATGCTGAAAATTTCTTTCCCGAACTACATGCGGATTTTCATGCGACTAAATATGTTGATTATGAGAATTTATCACTTCACGTCTACACGGGACCGGGCAGTCGATGTAGTACCCAATCGAAAAACATGCGTTCTTTCTGACGGACCCTGTACCTCTGACTATTCAAAACTTCACCGCTCACTCTTCCCACAAAAGGTTGGGATACACCACTGTTAGAAATTGCGCACCAGACAAGAATTTTATCTGCAAATTTTGCTTTATGTTTGTAACCAACACTGTCACGGCTTTCCTCTACGTTGTCGTCTAAAATAATGATTTTTCCATCTTGGTATACGAAGGACTTGATAGTATTTGGGGCAATTGAGTCTCTTTCGATATTTAAGACCATTCCTCAATTCCAAGGATATCGTACTCTTAGATCTTTATTGACGAGCCAGTCTCCTTGTTGACATTCCAACTTTTTTTTGTTGCTCTTATCACTAATCTCTCTGACCTCTTTGCAGTTTATCAATTTTAAAAAATGATTTTTTTTTTAGATTTATGAGTTGTTGTGCATCCTCGACTTTAACAATGTGAGAAAGAGGATGTCAGTGATATTAAGAAAAGACGGAAAGTTAAGGTTATATTGTAAAGGAGCTGATAATGTGATATACGAGAGGTTGAAAAAAGGACAGGATGAAATCAAAACAAAGACTCAGGAACATCTTAATGTAAGTAATAGCTATTATATCATAAGAGCGTTTTATGAAGATGAATGAGCTTTTCGTTTTCGCGTTTGAGATTTGAGTTCTAGGTAAAATGCGAAAATTGAAAATCACTGAACATATTTATTCGAAATTTAAGGGTTAAGCCATCGAGAGAGAGACACCCGTATATCAGGTAATCAAATAAGGTTCGTGCGGTTGCTGTATATCGCACATTGTGCCATGGATGTTGTTGATCGATAGGATCTTCGGCAGGTTGTGGGCGCAAATTCCAGGACAACGTGCCAAGAACTTGCAGAAATGTTCAGAGTTTGCATCTTCATCAGCTAGGAAAGACGTGGAAGTTAAGCAAATGGTCCCACATGAACTGACAAGTGATAACAAATTAAGTCGTCTTACCATTCGTTCAGCAAACATTTCACGCAACGCTAATGAATCATTTCTTAATCGGTTATTAACCTGCGACGAAAAATGGATCTTGTATTCGAATTCTAAGCGTTCGTATCATTGGTTGTCGCCTACTGATTCGGTACCACACACGCCCAAGGCTTCCTTGCACCCAAACAAGGTTTTGCTGTGTGCTTGGTGGACAGCAACTGCAATTGTACATTATGAGCTTTTGGAAAGGGGTCAAACCATCATTGCTAACTTGTATTGTGAGCAGCTTCAACAAGTACAAGCATCCAGAAACAGCCTTCTTTGATCAATCGGAAGAGAATGATAACGCCAAGCCTCATACTGCAAAAGTGACCCGAAAAAAAATTTCTGTACTCGGCTGGGAAACGTTACCGCACCCGCCATATTCTCCCGACATTTCGCCCAGTGATTATCACCTTTTTTTGTCGCTTGACAACTGTATGAGGCACCGACAGTTCACAACTCGAGATGGTGTAATAAATGCAGTCCGCCAATTTTTTTACTCCAGATCTAGGGAGTTCTACAATACCGGCATGCAAAAATTGGTTCCACGTTGGCAAAAGGTCATTGAATGTGATGGTAATTACTCGACGAATAAATAGTGTCTTATTGTTTCTCAATAAAAAATTATATTTTTCTACTAAAAACCGCACGAACTTATTTGGTTACCTGAAAGAAAGTTGTTTGGTTTGGTGTCACTGTTACGTACACGAATGGGTTCTAGGGTTGTCCAATAGGGACGCAGGAAAGTAAACGTCAATTTGACATAGACGCCATCTTTGTTTTCTGTCACCGACATGTCATTTTGTTAGTTGAATGTTTACCAATGATCGCTATGGAGTTGGAGTCGTATTCGATTGAAGACCGCATTAAAGTTATTCAAGAGCACTACAAAAATGGTGCAAAAATAAAAAACACGTTTCGCGCGCTTCGTGAACATTTCGGTCGCAACAACCGCCCAAACGAAACAACCATCGGTCGTCTGGTGCGTAAATTCGAGGCAACAGGTTCTGTGGCAAATCTGCCAGGCTCTGGCCGGCCAAGGAGCGTTCGCACACCGGAAAATATTGCTGTTGTGAAGGAGAGTGTGAGAGACGATCCGAAACAATCAACAACGCGTCGATCCCAAGAATTGGGCATTTCGAGAACCAGTTTGCTCCGCATTCTCCACAAGGATTTGAATGTACACGCCTACAAGATCCAATTGACGCAAAAGCTGCGTCGGGCCGACCATTTTTCGCGCCGAACGTTCTCAGATTGGCTCCTTGAACACCGCCAAATTGATGCCAATTTTTCATCAAAAATCATGTTCAGCGACGAAGCGCATTTCACTTTGAATGGGACGGTAAACAAGCAAAACTGCCGCATCTGGGCGAACGAAAATCCGCGTGAGTATCAAGAGCAGCCGATACATCCTCAAAAAGTGACTATGTGGTGTGCATTGTGGTCAAAAGGCATCATCGGACCTTACTTTTTCGAAAATGCGGCCGGGGACGCCGTTACCGTTAATTCTGAGCGATATCACGTGATGATAGAGAACTATTTTTTGCCGCAACTTGAAGGAATGGATATGGACGATGTTTATTTCCAACAAGACGGTGCAACATGCCACACAACCAACGTCAATATCCATCGATTGCAGTCCTTCTTCGGTGATCGCGTGATTTCGGCGCAGAGGAAATGTGCCATGGCCACCAAGATCGTGCGATTTGACTCCCTTGGACTTCTTTTTATGGGGATATTTGAAAAGCAAAGTCTAAGTCAGCAAACCAGCCACCCTCCAAGAACTCAAAAACAACATCATTGCCGAGATAAATGCCATAGAACCGACCATGTTGCAAAATGTCATTGAAAATTTTCGACCATCGCGTGGACGTCTGTAAATCCAGTCGTGGAGAACATTTGAGCGATATTATTTTTCATACATAAATGGTATAAATCAACCTTCAAAATAAAGTTCCCAACTTGATTTGAATATCAATCTTTCTTGTTTTAATATGCGTTTACTTTTCTCCTGCCGTTTTGGACAACCCCATATTAACTGGATGTTGGATCAATAAAAGATCTGTTGCTTAGAAAACATTTCACTGTCCCCTAGAAATTCGCCGGTGAGGGTCTCCGAACGCTTTGCCTTGCCTGCCGCGATTTAGACGAAGAGTTCTTCAACGACTGGAAGGCGCGGCACCAGGAGGCGGCCGTATCCATGGAAGACAGGGATGAAAAGCTGGACGCCATTTACGAGGAGATAGAAAGAGACATGATGTTGATAGGCGTAACTGCTATCGAAGATAAACTACAGGATGGAGTACCGCAAACCATTGCCAACCTCGCGTTGGCCGGTATTAAAATATGGGTGTTAACGGGCGACAAACAGGGTAAGTCGATTGTGTGAAATTCTTCCTTGCGATCGAATAGTTCTGCCTGAAAACCACTTCAGCACATATCGCAAATATTTCATTTATTTTTATAAAATAAGAGATTTGAATGTAACTTGAACGAAAATATATTTTTTTTAAAGGAAGCTTAGACTATACTGTTTTATAAGTTGTTTTTTTTACTTCTTGTACAAAAGAATGCCCTAAGTTATATGAATATAACATCACTGTATATTACTGTGACAATATTCCTCGAAGTAATGCAATTTTTCATTATTTTAATGATAGAAATATTAGGTTTTTGTATTTGTTTTTGTCTCTGGCCACCGATAGACTGCCTTTTATACCGCGTTCAACAATTGTATCTTCGCTTTCCGTCCATTCAGAAACGGCCATAAACATCGGCTACTCGTGCCAACTGCTGACCGACGAAATGGTGGACGTGTTCATCGTGGACGCGTCGACGTACGAGGAGACGCACCAGCAGCTGCTGAAGTTCCGCGACAATATCCGCATCGTGCAGCGATTCCAGCCGCGCAGTCCAGCCGCTATATCGACTGCACAGCAGCAACAACAGAACGGAAGGTCGACGCCGCCCCCAGCAGCCAAGAGGGATGATCCTGGTGGAGGCAGAGGAGAGGTGCTGGGGCCGCCTGCTGTTAGCGTCGTCACGTTCAGGTGAGCAGGGATTGATGCTGTTTTGTTGAGTTATACTGGATCCTTTGGTATATCTACTATAAACACTGGGGTGTCCCAAAAAATGAATGTTCGCAGACCCTATAATTTTGCTTGAACAATGTCAATACGGAGTCTGCGTGCTTCTCGAACAGAAATTTAATAAAGAAACGCTTATTTTCACTTGCCGCCATGACGTCTACGAATTGGTGTTATAAGGCGTGTTTGAATCAAAGATCTGCCAAGTGACTACAAGCCCTGACATTCCAATGTTTGAAAATTTTTTCGCGAGAGCTGGAAAAGTGTGGATCCCGAAAAAATACAAATTTATACTGAAAAGCTATGATGCTTGAATATTTCAGACTGACAAGCTCCTAGAATTTTATCGACATGAATTGGCCAAAGAAGTTACTAGACGTCTATCGAGAATTAATAGAACTTTCAATAATATTCCTTGGCGGAGATACATAGAGAAAAATTAAGATTCTACCGCAAGGTACCATGCATCAAGCAGTGTTTTATACTAAGTGACATATAAATCCGAACACCCAATTTAAATGGTTTTATTTTAATAAAATTTTGTATAAGTACTTAATGAAGCATAATAAGTAAATGATAAAAATTTCAAAATGATTGCACTGCTTTAAACCCCTTTGACCTTTAATAATGTGTGGATGCACCCTGATGTGTTACGCATTCTCCAACGCGCTTAGGCATGCTTCTGATCAGGTGGTCAATGTCCTCCTGTGGTATCTCATTCCAGGCAACCACCAACTGCTCTCGAAGTGCTTCTAGAGTCTGAGGAGGACGTTGCAAATTGAGCAATGTCCTACCCATCATATCCCACACGTGCTCAATTGGGGATAAGTCAGGAGATCTTGGTGGCCATGGTAACAATGTGACATCATTATGTTGAAAGAAGTGTATTGTGACTCTTGCAACATGTGGTCGGGCATTATCTTGTTGGAAAGTTGGATCTGCCAGGGTGTCAAGATAGGGTAAAAGATGGGGTTCTAGAACTTCGTGGATATAACGCTGCGCGTTCATGTTACCTCTGATGAAGATTAAAGGTGACCTGGAACCATAAGCTATAGCACCCCAAACCATAACTCCAACAGTGTGATGAACATGTCATTCAACAAAAAACTGTGGATTCCTCCTTTCACCACCTCGCCTTCTAACACTGGCACGACCATCGTGCATGCCTAAACAAAATCGAGACTCGTCACTAAAGACAATACTGTTCCATTCCTGATCCCAGAGTGACCGTTGTCTGCACCACTCAAGGCGATTACGTCGGTGTAAGGGTTAGAAGGCGACGTGGTGAAAGGAGGAATCCACAGTTTTTTGTTGAAAGACATGTTCATCACACTGTTCGAGTTATGGTTTGGGGTGCTATAGCTTATGGTTCCAGGTCACCTTTAATCTTCATCAGAGGTAACATGAACGCGCAGCGTTATATCCACGAAGTTCTAGAACCCCATCTTTTACCCTATCTTGACACCCTGGCAGATCCAACTTTCCAACAAGATAATGCCCGACCACATGTTGCAAGAGTCACAATAGACTTCTTTCAACATAATGATGTCACATTGTTACCATGGCCACCAAGATCTCCCGACTTATCCCCAATTGAGCACGTGTGGGATATGATGGGTAGGAGATTGCTCAATTTGCAACGTCCTCCTCAGGAATGAGATACCACAGGAGGACATTGACCACCTGATCAGAAGCATGCCTAGGCGCGTTGGAGAATGCGTAGCACATCAGGGTGCATCCACACATTATTAAAGGTCAAAGGGCTTTAAAGCAGTGCAATCATTTTGAAATTTTTATCATTTACTTATTATGCTTCATTAAGTACCTATACAAAATTTTATTAAAATAAAACCATTTAAACTGGGTGTTCGGATTTATATGTCACTTAGTATATTTGGCGAATAAGAATTGGGTTTTGAAATCCATACATGGTTTCCCTATTAACTTTCAAATTCAAAGTGTAACCGAAAGTCACGTTCCCCGATCGCAGTAATATTTATTTATTGAGTTGTTGGAGTCGAATGAAAAAAAAATAGAGGGTATGCGTATCTCAGTTCAAACAAAAATTTGTCCTGGGACACCCTAATAAACACTGTACTCGCAGAACTGACTTTTATATACCCAGCACGCGTATACAGTTTCACTTTCTTTTTCCTTAATAATCAGTACTAAAAGACTAAGGCCCGTATCGTCAGTCGTCCCTACGCGTTTATGGCCTCCTTGATTGTCATACTCCTTTCTCTCCTCAAAAAATTTCTAGATTACACTTGTCCCGTATCAGCGTCAGCGCTCTCCTATTGTGAAGATGTGTTTTCTTTTTAAATTGTAGGAAATTTCAGGCCGATAAAACATGATATAACTCAAAAGCAAGCACAATTTGATGCAAATAGATGTTTGTGACATAACCTCAAAATAGAGCGCTGACACGGAGAAGTAGAAAACTATGACAATCAAGGAGGCCATAAAGGCTCCCTACAATTGTAGGGACGACTGACGATACGGGCCTTAGCCACGCCCTGGCAGAGGTGTCAGCAAGCGGAACTGACATGTCATGGCAAAGTACCTTCGTCTGACTCTTTTACAGTGTCAGAAGCACGGTGGCCTATCTATGTGAAAACCTGACAAATTCTGAAAAAACGAAGTATCAAAAAAGAATAAAAATTATTACCTATTTTAAACAGACTGAGGTTTACCGTTCGATACTAATTTTTAACGGCAAAATTTGACAGATTGTATATCATCCGTTGTATTGCGTGTTAAAAATATTTGAAGAGCTGAATATGGATGACAATAAAGAGGGTACGAACTTTCATTTGACGTCAATAGAAATGTCTCATTGTTGTTTTCGTTTACACCGTGAATTGAACGGGTTACTATTTTTAGCTTCACTTCTCTATATTAGTATTATTTGCAGAGAGGTTGTGGTTCCAATATCCAGACAAACGTGGGGGTTTATAGGGGCTAATAGAACACCCCAAATAAATTAAAAAATCATGCATCACTTGTAAATAGTTCCTATCACTTTTTTGAAATCGCATTTATAAAATAAACTGATAAAGATGGCCCACGAAAACGAGCCATTGATATCAACACATTTCCGTAATTATTTGTTTGTTTGTTATAGATTTATTTAGCACTAATGCTACAATTACAATGTTACACAGTATATCCATCTTCAGGTCTACGTATTTTTATACAAAATTTCACTATATGAGTTTTGGTTTTCCGTGAATTTTTTTTTCAATTTCCCTTTAAACATTTTCAATCTGGCACACATCTTGATATCATTAATTAAAATTTATTTTGTAAATGAAAGTTTATACTCCCTATAGAAGAATAACTATCTTGCTCATTGTTAGATTCAATAAAATTTTCCAAGTGATTTGGTAGATGATTTTTTAACTTGAAAATGAAAACCAAGTAGGTTATGAAAGTTTAATATTTAACCATTGCAGTTCTTCCAGTATACAATTTATTCTAGTATATTCTGGTAGCATTATGTTGTAATATTTGTAATTTTGGAAATACAGTGTCGTATGCAGTTAACAAAATAGTGGAACAGTATAACAAATGAGGAAGAATGATAGTGTTGTGCACAATTTTATAATAATAATAATTTATTCACATCGATTGCACATTGTGAAGAAATGCATATACCACAAAAGGAATATATTTGTATAAAGAATAAACACTTCGGCTATGCGAAATTCTCTAAAAGTAATGTCTCTTTGGATAGTTTTGAAATAATATATCCATAGTGCCCTTCAAATTTTAATTTACTATCTACGTATGTACAGTAATGGACAAAAGTATATAGACAAATCAATATTGTGCTCTATTTCTTTTTTAACTTGTTTTATTAATACAGCAACCTGTATACATAATTCGTTATAGCATAATACTCTCTTATAATACATAAATAAATTAATTAGACTCCCGTGCAAATTGTAATCGGTCCTTACGGTTTTTCCTCGAGATTAGCGGCTTCTTACTGGGGCGACGTGCAATTAACTTCAAATCATTTAATCTTCTTCTTATAGTTTTCGTAGAACCACTGACAATTCCTTTCGTCTCGATTTCAGCTTTTATTTGTCTTGGTGATTTAAACGGATCTGTGGACGAAATTACTTTTATCAATCTAACTGATCTAACATGTAGTTTTCTAGGCCGACCACTTCTCTTACAGGCTTCCAAGATACCTTTTTGTTTATATTTGTTCAATATTGCCCAAACTGCTTTACGCTTCAGCTTCAAATTTTTGGCAATGTCGGCTTGACGTTGATCATCTTTGTATAAATAACTCAATGATCTTAGTTTTCACAACGAAAGAAATTTCTGTGCCACGCGGCATGGTCTTAAAATCACTCAACTTATTCCACAATACTTGATGAACATAAACTAATCCTCTTCTGACACGAAACTGTGCTAAACTAACGTTGAAAAGAATTTGACTACATATTTTTGTCCCTCATAAAAAAGTGCTTATATTTAGACTATTGTGTTCATTGCAGATAATGTAAAAACAAGGAATTTTTTTTCCAATAACGCATTTGTTTATGGAGCAATGAAGTATGAATTCGTTTTCTAAAGGTATTTAGGTAAATATTCATATTTGTCTATACAATTTTGTCCATTACTGTATATGCACAAATATTTAAATGATTCGGTTGACAACATTTTTTCATGATTACTCGTATTTTCATCTAAACATTTTCCTATAAGCATACATTTTGTTTTATTTGAGTTTATTTATTTATTTATTTATTCTGCTAGGTAAACTGGAAATCATTGCTTCCAGTAAACGCATGAAATCACATTGAACTAGTAATTGTTCATATGATTTTCATCAATCTGTAGTCTGTAACCAGTAGATATATATCCTAGTTAATGATTCTCATGTAAATTATATCCACGCTTTTTGAATATTTTTCATGTGCGACGTTTTCATGTTTTGGCCAATATTTCAATATGTATTTTGTTTATAACAACAGGTGGGCTGACGATGATATACACTCCGAAGATGAATGGGGTTATATGAGGGCAAGGTAGAGGTCGTGTATGAACGATATAACGCTAAAGAGTGTAACTAACAATCGCTGTTAGAATAGATTCAGCTTAGATGTAGTTGCGCGTTGTCGACATGCACTTTCCTGTCTAACAACATTATAATCGCATTATACAGGATGTTAATTTAACAGACGATTCTTTAGGTAAATTTAAGACAAAAAGTTCATATAGGCGTAGTTCCGCAAATTCTTCGTTCTCAAGATACAGGGTGTTAAAATTTCACAAAATATTTTTTTTTCGTAAATATCTTAAATATCCTTTGTCTAATTTTGTTGTAATTTGGTGGTGCTTCGTCAACAACAGAATAAGCGTTATATACTCCACTTCATACACACAAAAAACTGTATGATGTGATGTTCATGCCGGTGGTGTTATTACGCGGTAATTTTTTTTTTCGTTGATGAAAATGACCGTCACGTTAGTCAACGGAGATCGCTAAAGAGACATGTTGCAACGTTATTTTTTTGGTCATTGGATGTGCTAGACATTCATGATATGTGGTTTCAACAAGACGGTGCCACAAGCCACACAGCGGGTGAAACAATCGACTTATTGAAATCAAAATTCGGTGAACGTTATATCGAGAAATGGTCCTGTCGAATGGCCGCCTAGATCGTGTGATTTACCACCTCTAGAATTTTTTTTGTGGGGCTACATTAAATCATTGCTCTATGCCAACAAGCGGGCGTCGTTAGAGGAGCGCAGAGCCATTTTGAACGAGAGATAGCTGCCGTTTCTATCGAAATGTGTGAATGTGAAATACATAAATGTTTTGACTACACTTCAATCCAGTAATAAAATTTTCGACATATCTCAAATGGTTCGCGTTTTATTTAGAAAGACAATCTCCTTGATAAAAAACCCTTACAACTTTTTTATCTCTAGATTTTTTTCGTATCTTGCTTAGTTTTCGAGAAAAAAAAGTCAATTTATGTGCATATCCCTGGATCACACAAGGATTGGAGAACATTTTTTTTTTCGAAAATTATTTTTCTTATAATTTTGTGGTCCAGGGATATGCAATTAATGGGACTTTTTTTTCTTCAAAAAAAAGTTACAATGAAGTTGTATTTCTATTTGTTTAATCCAAAGAACACAAAAGTCAGAAGCGTACATTTCTTTGTCACAAATATTCGTTCAGATCCCGCTCGAGATGCCACTGGACTTGATAAACTTGACCAACTTAGGACACTACTAAAGTAATGTTATAAATAACACCGCCAAATGACAACAAAATTAGGTAAAGGATATTTAAGATATTTGTGAAAAATCTTCTTTTTTTTTTTAATTTTAACAGTCTATATCTTGATAACGAAGAATTCTCGGACCTATGTTAATATGAATTTTTTGTCTTAAAATGACACAAATAATCGTCTGTTAAATTTTTGGTACATACTTAATTAACACCCTGTATATGAATGTGGTGTTTGGGAATATTATATACTGCGAAGATATCTCCAAACACCATTATTTGTAGTTAACACCACAATCTATTCTACAACTAACCAAATAGGAAAAATATAAATGCCTTTAGCATTTAAGTAGTTTCATCTATCAGTTAGTTTACGTTAGAATGTCAGTTGTTGCAGAAACTTTCAGTTGCTGTATTCTCTTGGTTCCACCGATGTCAGGGACGTAAAAGCTCTGAACATATACATATAAGTATGTGATTTCAAGTAGATGAACCAACTAAAATAATTTGAAAAACACATCTTCTATGAATTTCATTTTAAGCCACATACAGCGACCTTTGGTGAAATGTGCGTAAAATCAGCTCTGGATTGGTGAGATAAAAATATTTCTTCGCGTAACCCAGCCATGCTTAATTTCTAAACGCAGTGTTAGTCAATTTAGTTTTTGAATCGAGCTATCGCTTATTCATAAAACTATGTGGACGCTAAATTAAAATTTCTCTTTAGTACTGAGCTGGAACAGCATCGAGACGAAGAAGTGCCCCCTCCATTATCGGATGATCCGAACGCGGATGATCAAATATTCGCCATAGTTGTGAATGGACATTCTTTGGTGCACTGTCTGCATCCAAATTTGGAAAGGCTGTTCTGCGAGGTCACCAGCAGGTAAGCAATCGTTATTTTGATATTCAAGTTATCCGAACAACCATTTATGGATTCAAAAGTTCAATCAAGTACAGTAGAACCGCGATTATCCGAATCGCGATTATCCGAAATCCTCTTTATCCGAAATAGATCGTATACAATAATATCTCCGTTTTAATCGAAGTTGTTCGAGAAATCGGCGCATGATCCAAAATAGCCGCCGGTAGTTCCCCTTTCGGCGTTTGCGTCATTAGATTCGTTGCCGGTGATTCCCCAAGCGCGTTTGCGGAATTGTGTGCGTGTATGTTTGTTTCACTCAGGTTCATAATCGCTAAGATGAAGCAGCATATAAATAAACGTAAACGCGTTGTCATTACCATAGAACAGAAACTTGAGGCAATCAGACGTTCAGATAGAGGTGATTTGCTTAAAAACAACAAATATCGCAACCCAATAACAAGGTCTACTGTTTCGAGGAAATTTGAAATAACAGGACATGTAAAGGATTGTCCACGATCTGGTCGTTCCAAAACAGCCACTGACGAAAATAAGGCTTTGAATATTTTAGTGAGCATAGCGGAAAACCCCCCACCTTTCTACTAGAACACTGAAGATAGCCATATATCCCTTTAGATACTACATGTCAAACAAAAGTAATTATTAATTATTAAATTATATATTAATATATAAAACTCGGTACCTCACATGAGATTAATATTCATATGTTTTAAATGATTTTGAGCAAAGAAAAGGTAATATTGTAATCAAAATTCTATGTACATCGATATGATATTATTTCTTTATTAATTTATACGGATCAAAACCCTTACAATATATATATATATATATATATATATATACAGGGTGACTTTGAAGTTGAGTCATTAATTTTCAGATAATGATTGTAGAAGGAAGATAAACCAAAATATGTGTGTAAAAATAAAAAAAAAATAATTTTTTTTTTACCTGGTTTTATAAAGTATCCTCCCGACAAGTATTTCAGTGCGGACCTGTATTTGATCGTGAGGTCTTGGAGCACCGGCATGCAGTCCCCTGTGAGGTCTTAAGTCACCTGATTCACGAGCCCGTTGTACTACATTAACAAAGGCACGAGGGGTTGGTTGCATTCGATTGGGAAACCGATCCGCATAAATATGTTTTTTATTTCGTTTGAGCCACGCAGCAATCACCACTATTCACTCACGCGGTATCGACTGACACAGACTGAATAAAAACATCGTGATCAGCGTTTCAAATTCTTTCGCTTTTTTGTTTCCGATGCGATGAACCGATAAGGCGGAGTATATCCGTTGTCGCCAAACACGAGCACATAATATTATTATTGAGACAGGCCGGTACTCAAACTTCTAAAGGGCTATAACTTTGTTACTTTAGTTTTACCACAAAAATGTTAAAGGAAAAAACATTTCTTTTGATCAGATCTACTCACTCTTAAAATAAATGACTCAACTTCGAAGTCACCCTGTATATATATATATGTATATAGAAAATGATCATGCGGAGAAAGGTATATAACAAAAAGTAGGAAAATAATGGGCAAAATGCGCAAAAAGGGGGAAAGTGGATTCGAGCAGAAAATAGGATAGGTAACCCGAGCGATACGTATTTCTGCTGGTTGGCTTCATCAGGCCCGAAATGAATGCACATATTTAACTACCAAAGTAGATACACATGCCCACACATCCGGATACGGGTGTGACCTGAGGAAACGAAGATGAAGAGGGAAAAAAACCGAAACACGAAGTCCACAACAAGAGCCAACCTACACATTGTAGTACAAAACGGCTAGAAGACCTTGAATTTTCAAGGAGACATCTAACCACAACCACGCGGCCGGTTATAGCCACTTGTTGTGGTACTTCAAGCCCAAAGGATCTACAAAGAGAAAATGATCATTCAACGCGTTGCTTCGGATTCGGTTTACTGCATCAATGACTAAATGAAGTGATTCATGCAATGTCACCCTCAAATTTTTAGCAACTAAATGTCGATGGATGACGCAATGTATTGCTAAGACCCCTGACACATTTTGTTTTAAATAGCTTATAAATCCACGATAACGTGCAACCATGGCAGGTGGTCCATCTGTAGCTACTGATGTCATATTTGATAAAGGAATTGCTTTTTCAATGAAGTAATCCTTCAAAACATGAAATATTGATTCACCTTTAGTGTCGGTTATCAAAGTTCTTGCGAGAACTCATTTCATCAATACGTCTTTCAACAGTATTGTTGCTTAAGGGAATTCTTTTAATGATATCAGATGCAGGTTTGTGTAGAACAGTTTTTAAAACATCTTCAACGGCTGGCAAAATTAACTTTTCTCCGATAGTATGCGGTTTTCCGGATTTTGCTATAAGTAACGAGATATTGTAAGACGCCCGCAAACCATCATCAATTCTTTGTGACGTCGAAGCGAACATTCTGTCCAGTGTAGGTCTCTTCTGAAATTTACCTTTGAGTGATTGAAAGTATTTCAAATCTTTCTCTGTTTTATCAGGGTGGCATCTTCTCAGATGATCTTGCAGTTTAGATGGTTTCATAGCGTCATTGCCCAAAACTTTGTTGCATAAAAGGCACATAGGCGATTGTTTGTCCGGCAATGATGGAATGAAGCCAAATTTCAAATAATCAACACTGACATGGCATCAGTCATCTGTGGGCAAAATTAAATTATTTAAATAAGACAGAAAATCCAGCAGCTGTATAGTAAAAATATATTTTCCAAAAACATTCCATAATTCGAACATCTTCTTGCAACAATTAGCTCGAATTACGGAGATTGCACTGTAATTATATTACCGATTGCTAAAACTTTCAAAAAGAAACTATTGAGGAGTACTCGTATAATTTTGCATGATTGAATATTTAACTACTAATAACTAAAGTCATGATTGGCGTAATTTATCTATCTTTGCTAACTACGAGTACAAAACTAAAATTTAATAAAAAATAATGTACTTACTTTTCTCCAGCACCTCAAACAAAATAACACTGACTCACTATAATTTGTGTGATATACTATCTGTTTATATTTTTTAAAATATTTTCTTAGCATTTTCAAGATTCAGGAAACGAATAAACGTATTTGTCCCACATTCGTATTTATAGAGTGACGAATTGAACAAGTCAGTGCAAGGTAGCGAAGCTCTGAGACTGCGACTCTCAGGTTTTTACAAGTTCAAAATGTATTGCGACCACAAAGCGAATACCAACATCCTACAACTTACACAATTTTATAAACATATATAATAAATTTTTTACTTCATAGGTACTTATATCAGTGTATGTGTTGAGATGCACTATCGTGGACCCCCATATTCATTTCATGGACCCCCAATTTTTTTTTCGCTGACGTAGACCCCTTGCAGATTGTCATAGACCCCTAGGGGTCGATATAGACCACTTTGGGAATCAATGGACTAGAGTGTATCTAGAATCTTTTTGAGAAAATAAATTGATTTAGAAGTAAATAGTTTCGTCATGTTTAGTTTATAAAGGCATATGTTGGTACAAATCTTGAAGTGGGCCAACTGAAGTGCGAAGGGGCTTGTAGTGTAAGAAGAGTCCACCTATCGATTATATTGAAAAATAGTTGGGAATTCTTTTCATTCCGCACATTCTTTTACAGTCTGTTTATTGTTATTGCTTTTGTTTCGCTTTGTAATGCTTTGATTTGTACATAGGTGCCGATCTGTGATATGCTGCAGAGTGACACCACTGCAAAAGGCTTTGGTGGTTGAGTTGGTGAAGAAGACAAAAAGGGCTGTGACGCTTGCCATCGGCGATGGAGCAAATGACGTATCCATGATCAAAGGTATTTTTGAATGAGCCAAACTAGAGTCAGAGTAGCGTAGTACGTTGCCGTATCTCCTTTTTTCGTATAACCTTTTCGCGCGTTTGGTTTTTTTTATTTGTTAATAATCACGTTGCAACTAAAAATAATCTATTTTTTCTATGTTCAACTTTCAGCTGCCCATATTGGAGTGGGAATATCTGGTCAAGAAGGTATGCAAGCAGTATTAGCGTCCGACTATTCTATAGCACAATTCCGATTTTTGGAACGGTTGCTGTTGGTTCACGGACGTTGGTCCTACTACAGGATGTGTAGCTTTCTCAGGTATTTCTTCAACAAGAACTTCGCATTTACGCTCTGCCACTTCTGGTACGCCTTTTTCTGTGGATTCAGCGCCCAGGTGAGTAACTTGACGTTCTGAATCAGCAAAATAATGCAAGTAATGTTAAAATACTATTAGTTCGTTTATCTACACTATTTTTCACGATACTTCATGACAAAACGAGATGGCAAATGACAGGTGCTTATCTAGTAGCATTCATAATAACCCGCAACCGTATTACGCAACTTGAAAAGTGACATCATTTGGATGTTTACGTAGGTTCTTTTGACATTATGTAGGTTTTTCTATAAAATGTCACTAGATGACATTCACTTCATGCTCACTTAAAGGCGGAATGAACTAGCGGCTATCTAGTACACAAGGTGACATTTTACCGACATTATATATATTTTTTTACATAATAACAGTGCCGTATCGTCAAGTGACACACAATTCTGTCGCATCTGCACGCACTTGAATTAAGAGGGAAGTGAGTTCTATAGACGTATATGCAGGGTGGTCGATATGTAACTGACTAGTTTATATTTTGAATATTTGTGGAATGGAAAGATTCCTTGTTTCCCTAGCTGTGTGACAAAGTTGCTCCGTCCTGCTGGAACAACATGTTTTGCAGGTTAAATTGTTGGATTTAAGCAGCCATATGACGGTAGCGCTCGATAGTGATAGTAAGAGAATTACTTGCAGCGTCTTCAAAGAAGTAAGGTCGTGTCAAACTGTGACTCGACGAGGATGACAATTCTGCAAAGTTTTTTTTAAATAGAGCATAATGACGTGCGATGAATACCCAGTGATTGAGAACGATGTCTGGTAGACGTCTCAGGGCGCCCCACTACACTTTCACGAACTCTGTCGATATTTCCCGGAGTACGAACAGTTCGAACACGGCCCGACCTTGGCAAGTCTTCATCTGTTTGTTAAAATTTCCGCACCAGCTGATGAATGGTGTTGACACTGGGTACATTATTTCGAACGACATCTTGTCGTAGCTTCCGAATCGGTGCAACAAATCGACTGGGATCGTGTAGCGCTCCATGATGAATTGAACACATTTGCTTTAAACAACTACTACGACGCCACCTACTGAAATGCGTGTATCAAAAAAGGTGCGCAATTTAAATCAGTCAGTTATATTGGCCACCTGTATTTTTGTAGCGTTTTGAAATGATTCCTATTGTATAATAACATTTTTTAGTTTTGTGTTAATAGATCTAAATACGGCACTGAGCTTTACCTGATTCGTTATTGCCAACAGTACAGACTTAACACAGAAGTGTCACTGAAACAGATTGAAAGACTTTTAGCGATTTTTTGATGAGGTATTTAAAGTTTTTTCGTGGCGAAATTACCAGTTGGTTGACAAAGTAGTGTATGAATGGAAAGATAAGGAATATTATGAAAGATGTGTTGTGAATGTCAGCTTCTGTTAGACTTTATTTTGGCATTTGTGAATACCAGTTAGTTATCTAAAGTTGTAACGGTTTCACCGTCCGATCGTATTTATTAAATCACTTCTCGATTATCATTTCATTAATCCCATCTCTAGCTTTTTTGCTTGGAAAATTTTCCGCTTGGAGCGCTTGATGCGGAGTTCCTGATCTGCGATCTTCCTCGCGCTTTCTTTTCACTTGAGCCGCCGATCGAACAACGGCTAGAAATTTCTTCTCAGTACCACCAGGTTATATAGCACCATGTGCTAGATTTCTAGAATGTGTGTCCGTATAGGACAAAAATGATTGGGGCCACCCCCTTTCTCTTTCCCTTTCACTTTGCCTAGCCTTGGCCAATATTTTCACCCATGCATGTGCCTTGGCAGCGCCATCGCCTTTAACTTCGCCTACAACTGGTCATGAAGCCACTATAGTGAGGTCACCCCTCACAACTGGGACCTCCACTTCAACCATCCTCGCTTCAGTCGAGTAAAAATGGACCAGCGAAAGATAAGTCGATAGCGTTATAGCAGCGCCAAAGATGTAAAACTTATTTTGTTATTTTTGTAAAATTGTAATGTAATGAAAATGCCTTTTTTTTTGTTAAATAAAATCTGTTAAATTTTTGTGTTCTGTTTGCTCTTCTATCCTCTAGCCATGCCATGGTCGACACACAGCTACACGCCTGTAGATGTCTTCATGCCACCGACTGAGCTACCGGAAGCTAATTGTAACCCCCTTTCTGTGATTGTGCAGAAAAGTTGGAATCTTCATTGCATTCCATCTTTTCTGGACTTTTTGCGGAAAGGAAGCGTTACATAAATTGGCACCCGCAACGTGAGGCTTCGATAGGTGTTTGGCTTTGTCGACAAGTGGTTTGCTAGTGAAAGATTGGCAGACAGAACATAGTTTTCAAAATTCTTTACAATCTTTGGCAGCATTTCTATTTTTAATTGCTTTTGGTACTCAAATTTCTAATTCCTTAATCATCCTTACTTTTTGCTTAATGTTTAAAATTTTTATCAAAAGATTAAAATTTTTCCACCTGTTTATTTCATAGGCATACTATTAACTTTTAAATTGTCTTGTTTAGTAGTCAGCGAGATCATTGCCAGATTTTTTTTGTCTCACATACTACTACAGTTTTTATTTACTGCTGGGGACAGTTATAACTTTTTTCTTATTGTACTTTTGAGATTGATGATATTTTGACAATTTTTGTTGTTGAATATTGATAGTCTGGGGACTTTAGGTTTCCCAGCATTTTTGTCGAATATCATCAAACTTTTGATTGAGGTTGTGACTATTGTTGTTGATAGTTTACATATTCTTATATGCTTTTCATTTTTGAGCACTAACCTCTTAGTTTTTGAAAGTATTTCTTCATGTGCAGTTTTTTGATTTCTTGAGACTTTTCATGTATGCATATATAGCCTAATTGTTGGATCTCTGGTGTACTGATATAGCTCTCATGATGTTTGGTACGTAGGAAATTTACTTTCAAAATTATTTTTGCCTTCCCCAAATGTATTTACTTTTTGAATTTTTGACTGTACTTGAACCTTTGATCATTTGTTTTCATTCTGATGGCAATAATCTACTGACTAGAGTTATCTGGAGTAAATCATTTTGCGATTTATACATTTTTCTGAATTATATGAAATTGATATTCATAATTTTTCGTATATTTTGGCGGTTTACTTTTTTTCAAGTATTGACACTTGGACATAGTACTTTGATACTTACCTTTTTTTTTTTTTCAAGAAACAAATGATGTTTTTCTTGACTATATTTTTGCTACTTTTCAATGAGGGGGTGACTCCTAAATCATTTTTACCTATACAAAGACACACATACTCATTTATGGTAACTAAATGTCAACTTGTTGTTTAAATATATAGTATACGTTCCTCAGTAACTGTTGTAGTAATTTTGTCTCTTGTTTGGAGCATAAGTTTTCATAATTTTAATGTTTTATAGTTTTATCTGGCATATTCTTTGGGGGAAATTAGAACATTAGTGTCTGATTTTCCACTGGATTAACAGGACTTGAACGTCTCTGTACTTTTTTAATGTATGACAGATATAAAATAATTTTTTTTAAGATTCGGCTGCTCCTGTTTTCGTATTGAAACTGTTTGTTTGTATTGTTAGTTTTTTATAGTGTTTTGGATCCTTGTCATTTATTGATGTATTCACGTTTTTAACTTTTTTTTTAAATATAATAATTACAAAAATTTTTCCGCTTAATCGAAGGGGGCGAGTTTTTCGATCTGTACATTGAAGCGAGTAGGTTTTCCTATATTTATTTCCAAGTACAGATGCGAACGGACAAGAATTTCCTTTGATCATTGTTAAGCTAATTTCCTGTAAAAGGCAGGTGAATGTTTACTTTGGACATTAGTCATCGTTGTTCTTTCAACCTTTTGAACCATTACGTCAGTCCACCATGTACAAAATTTACAAGTAATCATTATTTTTCTGATTCCGATTTAATGTGTATACTTCATCTTTTGAATATTTCATTTTTCTGAGTGTACTCAAAATTTAAATTGCATTCCCGATCTAAATCATGTGACAAATACTGTGTATAATATTTTATAATGTTTTTATGCGTATATTTTCTGAATTTCCTTTACATACTGACGTACTTCTATTTTTGAAGTCTATTACTTTTGAAGTTTTTGATAGTATCCTCTTTTTGAATTCATTATAACTTTCTTCGAGAGCACAGACTTACATTGATTTTTGGTTCAAACTTTTGATGTTTGTTGACATATTTTTGAGTGGTTTTGAACTTTGACAGTATTTTGTAGTCTGGATAGTTACATAGATTCGTTGCGATGTATGCCTTGAGGGTCTTGTACTATCCACAGTTTCTTTAATTGAAAGTGTTTTCTTCATATGCATTTTATTTCCTTCTTGAGACTTGTCATATATGCTTTCCGCCTAGTTGCAAATCTGTGCGTATTGATAAACTCTTGAAACCTCTGGCGTATAAGTAAAACTCACTTTTGATATAGTTATTTATGTCTCAGTTCAATTCAATCAGTTCAATTTGATTTGAAGTAATTGTCAATTCCTTCTTGAGATTTTTCATATATGCTTTCAGCCTTTGTGCACATTTGTGCGTATTGCTAAGTCTTGAGCTTGGTTGCGACATTGCTTTCATGTTTCGCTATAGATTTTGAAATATCTGGTGATTTTGCTTTTGCATTATTGCATTTGTTTTGATAGTCTGCTCTCATAATCTTTTTTCCGGCTTCTTATTTCTTTCAATTTCTGTCTTGACTTGAAGTAATCGCCAATTCTTATAGATTCAGTATAGTAATTCTCTTTTCATACTTTACACTGGTAAATTATTATAGTTTTTCTAATCTTGTAATATTTCATATTTGAACTTAACTTTCATTTTACAATGTTATGGTTATTCTCAGTGTAGACTTTGAAGTGCGCTGATGATATCAGTGATCTACATGAGAATATTCCATAGACTATAGACATTCTTGTCTAGGGCTTTGGAATGCACCTATGGTGACCCTAGAAAGTTGTCTTTCTCTCATATTTTTGCTTTAAATCAAAATTCGAATTCTTACCTATCATATTTATTTCTATTTCTTGTTCACTAGATTTTTTTATAACTCCAATTTTGCACCTACATATATCGTAGTCTTTTGCATACAGTTTTTGCTTGCGGCATTACTCTCATGTATCATGATTTATTAAAATATCTTGTGATTTTCGTTTCGCTATTTTGCATTTTACATATGCTCACTTCGTTTCTCATTTATTACTCATGAAACTTTTAATATTTTGCTTACCTTTGTATTTTTTTGAGAATTCTTTAGAAAATCATGCTCATATGGCTCTGATATTTCCTCTCACTTTATAATTTTAATACTATTAGATTTACAGTTGCACTTGTGTTGCACTTAGTTTTTTTTTGGGAATTTATTTTGCTCTTTTCTATATTGAACTTCAGAATTTTTTTTTTTTGGTCTGGTTCTTATGTTGTCACATGACCCGATAATCTTAATTGAACTTACTCTTGAATTTTAGTTCATTGATTGAACTTAAGCTATATTTTGACTTTGAAAATCTTACTTCAATATTTCATGAATGTCCCTTATATACTTTAATTCTCTGAAAATATTTTGAATTATTTTGTAGTCTTACAGACTGCTGGCGCCCGACAATTTTTTTTTGGAATCAGAACTGCACTTACTTAACATTTTTTTTGATTAAAATACCTTCATGATCAAGTTTTCATTGGTTTAGTACTTGTAAATTGTTTTGTTATATGACTTGAATTCCTAATGGAATTTGTTAATTTCTTTTGATTTTCATATTTTGAAAATAGTAATGCACTTTTTTTATATTGGATATTGGTTTAAAATATCACTGTAGATCGTAATCTTTTTGGGTTTGGAGTATTGCGAGATAATCTGGCAATTGTTTTGAGAAAGATTATTATTTTTTTAGTACCTCTTATGGTTTAGGTACTTACTTAGTTTTGAAGTTTTTAGTAGTGTCGTGCATTTTGGATGCCATTGTGATTCGTGCTTGGACTACTTCTGAAGCTTTTGGTTTATTATTTTTCTCGTCTTAGGTATGACGATGTTTTATGTTTTGGGTTTTTCATCATATGATGATAGTTTTTTTTTAAGTGCAACTTCACTGTACTTTTCAGCGAGTTGGTGCTATAACCATCCCTCTTGTTTGGTAGACTTGAGGCTATCCCTTTTTCTTCCAATTCTCTTCTAACATTTTTGTTTCTACCTTACTTTTGCTACTTGTTATCTGGTCGAATGGTTGTACATTTGTCCTTCCGTGATAACTTTCAATTTCCTAGTAAAAAAAAAAAAAAAATTCTTAAATGCTTCTTCGATTTTTTTTTTTTTGGTTAAGTTGGGGCGAGTGTAACGGTTTCACCGTCCGATCGTATTTATTAAATCACTTCTCGATTATCATTTCATTAATCCCATCTCTAGCTTTTTTGCTTGGAAAATTTTCCGCTTGGAGCGCTTGATGCGGAGTTCCTGATCTGCGATCTTCCTCGCGCTTTCTTTTCACTTGAGCCGCCGATCGAACAACGGCTAGAAATTTCTTCTCAGTACCACCAGGTTATATAGCACCATGTGCTAGATTTCTAGAATGTGTGTCCGTATAGGACAAAAATGATTGGGGCCACCCCCTTTCTCTTTCCCTTTCACTTTGCCTAGCCTTGGCCAATATTTTCACCCATGCATGTGCCTTGGCAGCGCCATCGCCTTTAACTTCGCCTACAACTGGTCATGAAGCCACTATAGTGAGGTCACCCCTCACAACTGGGACCTCCACTTCAACCATCCTCGCTTCAGTCGAGTAAAAATGGACCAGCGAAAGATAAGTCGATAGCGTTATAGCAGCGCCAAAGATGTAAAACTTATTTTGTTATTTTTGTAAAATTGTAATGTAATGAAAATGCCTTTTTTTTGTTAAATAAAATCTGTTAAATTTTTGTGTTCTGTTTGTTCTTCTATCCTCTAGCCATGCCATGGTCGACACACAGCTGCACGCCTGTAGATGTCTTCATGCCACCGACTGAGCTACCGGAAGCTAATGGTAACCCCCTTTCTGTGATTGTGCAGAAAAGTTGGAATCTTCATTGCATTCCATCTTTTCTGGACTTTTTGCGGAAAGGAAGCGTTACAAAGTTAACCCAGTGAATAAAGGGAATCATTGAACAATTCCGGCTATAATTGCAAATTTATTGAAAGAACATAATGAAAATAATGATTATCGTATTTTATTTGTTGCAGACTGTGTTTGATCCTATGTATATATCAATTTATAACCTGTTCTACACTTCGTTACCCGTACTTGGCGTTGGCATCTTCGATCAAGACGTCAACGATAAAAACAGTATTCTCTATCCCCAGTTGTACAGACCCGGACACCTCAACTTGTTATTTAATAAGAAGGAATTTTTTCGTAGCGCCCTGCAAGGCTGTTACGTCTCTATGGTGCTGTTTTTTATAGCTTTAGGTAAGGAAAATCTATTAGTTGTAACTGTACATAAATTGAAAAACTTTGGTTCATTTCATTTTCAAAGTATGTTATATTCTTTGGAGCAGCAGCTATATAGTGTTGTCGTATTGATGGGTAGTAGAACTATGTAGTGTTTGTTACATCTAAACTGTTGTATACGTAAATAACACCATGTACCTTGATTCGGAAATGAATGTTTTTCTAATGAATGTATATTTTGGTGTTTGGTTTCAGGTACATATTATGATGCAGTTAGCCCCGATGGACAAGGATTGTCTGACTACATGTTGTTCTGTAGTGTGGCTGCAGCCATATTGGTTATAGTCAACACCGCGCAGGTGAGTAGTCGTGCCTAATTACTCTTTCACGTGCATTTGATGTGTCCAGTATTCGTCACTTATACGTCCAAATTTTATGTAGGGTAAACTGGACAATTATTGTACATTTAAGGTTTAGACTACTTTAAATGAGAGCCAAACTTTCATTGATGGCAAAGAGACAGTGGAAACTACATATAAAGGAAGTTAGAGACTCTATTAACTAGACTGCTAGAACATATTTTAAAATAGTTGTGCAGAATTTACACTAACAATGATAATTTGAACATATGCAAAAATATAGTTATTGGACGCAACATTTAGATATGGGTCACTGAAAATCCAGTTATTGGACGGGTCTTATATATAATGTGGTATAATCATTTGTAAAATACTTTTTTGCCTGATTATATTGGTCGTATAATTCATCGACTTCCTGATCATCAATATCTTTAGAATCCTCGTCACTATCGCTCAATCTGTAGCAATGTTGCATACACTTTCAAAATTTCACAGCGTATCATTGAATTATCTAAGAAAAAAAGTAAACAATTTAAAATCAAATAACAACTGTGCCGAAATGACTACTAAAAACGTGCTGAAAAACTGTTTCGAAATTTTGGGATATCTTGTATTAAATTGGATCAATTGTTCACTGAGAAGCAGTTCTTTTCCTGAAAATTTGAAATGCTCTACAATAACACCAGTTCCCAAAATAAAAAATTCTAAAAGATGTAGCGATATGAGACCAGTAAATGTGTTACCAGACATTGAAACATTATTAGAGTCCATAGTGCATGACCAATTAATGCAGTGTATTGAAGAAAACAAAATTTTTGTGGAGGCGCAAGCAGGCTTTCGAAAAAAATATTCCACAGAAACGGCTTTCCAGTTGGTAACTGAGAATTGGAGAAGAGCCATAGACACAGAAGAAGTTGTCATAGCAGTATTTTTGGATTTGAAGAGGGCATTTGAAACGATTGATAGAGATATTTTGTTAGGTAAATTGAAGGCATATGGTATAACAGGAAGTGTTTTATATTGGTTTAGAAATTATTTGTCTGAAAGGATGCAAATTACAAAAGTTAATGACACTATTTCATCAAAAATTGAAAATACGTTGGGTGTTCCACAGGGCAGTATCCTGGGACCACTTCTTTTTATTTTATACATAAATGATTTACCTGCCATAGTCAAAAAATGCAAAATTCAGATTTTCGCCGATGACACTATGATTTATATAAGTACTAACAATATTCAGTCTGGTATCTCTTATATAAATGAAGACTTGAAGCTTGTCTCAAAATGGTTAGCATCTAACAGACTAAAATTAAATGCAAGTAAAACGAAAGCCTTGTTAATCGGAAAAAAACAATGTACAAATGTTCAACTGAATATTGATGGTGAAGATATTGAATTCGTAGAAAATTTTAAATACCTGGGGGTTTTTGTTGACTCTCGATTAATTTTTGATATTCATTATGAAAAAGTTATAAATAAGATTAGTAGTAAAGTGGGATATTTATCGAGAGTTTCTGGATGTCTGAGTTGATATGGCAGAAAAATTATCTATAATACCATCATTCTTCCAAATTTTTTGTACTGTTCGACTATTCTATATTTAGCAAATAATTCCATTTTTGAAAGACTGCAAATTTTACAAAATAACTGCATGAGAATAATACTAAATAAAGATAAATATACTCCAATTAGGCAAATGCTTAGCAAATTAAAATGGCTCAATGTAAAAATTTTTATCAAATATCTTGTAATGATATTCATTTATAAAGTAAAAAATAATATATTTCCATCAAGTCTAACTAATTTAACATCATCAAATGTCGACCATCATTTACATATTACCAGAAATAAAGATGACTTCCATTTAATGACCAAAAAGTATAACATATGCTACAAATCTGTATTCCATCAAGGGTTGATTGAATATAATAAATTATACTCGGAGATAAAAGACCAGAAAACTTTGACAAAATTTAAAGTAAAATTGAGAAATCACTTGTTAAATCTACAATTATAGGTTGCCCAGCATTTACATCATACACCATATGGCTTGAATTTACTAGTTCTAAGTTGTTTACAATTATTCTGTTTATCTAGCCAAATGTGCTAAATAAATCTTTCTACTACTACTACTACTACTACTAGTTATGACATATGTATAAATCGTCATCGCTGGGTATGTTATGTTTGTGGCTTTGTGGAACACAGTCTGAATGATAGTATCGTTTATAGTCAGCACATTGTAGTTCACCAGATCGGATGCCCTTTAGGCAGGCAGAGCACTGTGTTGCTGTTTCTGGATTCTTATTTTTTCCTGAACGTCCGATATCGCTCAGATGTTATAGCAAAAGGGAATCGCTCTATGTTTCGTTTACCATTTCTTCCTGGTGCAGAAGGTGACTGTAGGAAGCTTCCTAACAAATTGTTTGGAAGTACGACTCGGTTGGGAGGAATTATTTGCTTACACATTACATTGACGGTAGCTTTGCTGGTACTCGGTTGACTGAGGGTTGCGGTTTGTTCAGTTTCACTAGAATTTGAAGCAAGTGAAGGATTTTTTGTTGGGGACATTATAACTATATTTTATACAATATTAATTTTATTTTTTGGCTCTGTGATATCCATAGGTATTGTATCACCGTTTCGGAAGAATCTCCAAGTCTTGAATAATAGACGCAAATTTTCTGCCGTTTTTCCATCAATATTTTGGAACATTTCGATTTTTTGGGTACTTGTCGTAGGTCATCTTGTGCTGAGTAGGATTTTCTACTCCAATATTTGGTTGCTGCATGGTCCCCACTCCTAGACATTTTGTATAGGTGACGTTATCTGGATTGAAAGGATATAAACGACTTTAAACCCATTTACAACTGTTTCTGCTTTGAAGCTCTTATTAACAGCATTTTCTAGAATACCAGCAAAAACGACTTTGTTTACTATTTGCCCCGGATGTTCTTCTTCCCACTTTCGTACTGACCGACGCCAAGCTTCTTTGATTGGTCGGAAAGTGAATACATCACAGGGTTGCAAAATCCTTGTAGCATTAGGATACAGTGACATGATTTCAATTTGCAGTTCATTACATAGAATGCTCAGATGGTCATTCAGGTGACTCTACGCGTTCTACAGAATACACATTTCTTGTCCCTTTTGCTGCAAACACCTTCCCAGAGGAAGGACACATCTCAAATCCTGACTCCTCAGCATTAAAAATCCTTGAAGTATCTTTAAGCACATTTTCTAGATTTTTTGCTTGAGGGGGGATGCCTTTTCAAGAGTCCCTGTAACGTTGAAAATATCTATAAGTAGTAACTAATTATACATTACTTATTTGCTGGGATACCTTAACCCACCCATCTCCAGGTCGGTTTTCATTGAATTTGTGTGGGCGCGGATTAACAGTCAAAAATCTTTGTACGCTATTCATCAAATCGTTGGCCTTTCTTGGAAAACCCTTTGCAGCATTATCTTTTATCCAGCTGCCGATAAATATTTATAAAATTAGTGTTATTAGACACTAATAAAATACAAATTACTTAACTAACAAAGCCTCTTCTTCACTTGTTAAAGTTGGCAGTGGACCCAAGGTTTCTTTATGACTGGGATGTTTCAGTTTAAATTCTAAAGTGGATTTCGGAATTCCGTACTTATTTTCGGCTGTTCGGTAAGATTCTGTGCCGTTTTGTATGTCTTTGAGGGCGTATTGAAGTTTCGACTTGTCGTATTGCCTTAATTTCGGCATATTGCTAGTTCCTAAAATGTAGACCTGAACTCGGCTACTTTACGGTCAAGTTGTCCAATAACTATCAAATCTATTTCCAAGTTAATATAAATAGAAAAATATCTCTTCTTGTATAAAGATTCACTGAATCGAGTTAACACAGAACAACTTGACATTTTTCACTGATGTCCAATAACCGAAATTAGTTGGAAAAAAACTATGAGTGTTTGGACAGAACATATTTCTGAAATTATCAACTCAAACTTGTTTTTGATGCAATCTAAAGCTTGACAACAAATATCAATATGAGCGAAATATACTAAGTGACATATAAATCCGAACACCCAGTTTAAATGGTTTTATTTTAGTAAAATTTTGTATAAGTACTTAATGACGCATAATAAGAAAATGATAAAAATTTCAAAATGCTGCTTTAAAGCCCTTTGACCTTTAATAATGTGTGGATGCACCCTGATGTGCTACGCATTCTCCAACGCGCCTAGGCATGCTTCTGATCAGGTGGTCAATGTCCTCCTGTGGTATCTCATTCCAGGCAACCACCAACTCCTCTCGAAGTGCTTCTAGAGTCTGAGGAGGACGTTGCAAATTGAGCAATCTCCTACCCATCATATCCCACACGGCCTCAATTGGGGATAAGTCGGGAGATCTTGGTGGCCATTGCAACATGTGGTCGGGCATTATCTTGTTGGAAAGTTGGATCTGCCAGGGTGTCAAGATAGGGTAAAAGATGGGGTTCTAGAACTTCGTGGATATAACGCTGCGCGTTCATGTTACCTCTGATGAAGATTAAAGGTGACCTGGAACCATAAGCTATAGCACCTCAAACCATAACTCCAACAGTGTGATGAACATGTCTTTCAACAAAAAAACTGTGGATTCCTCCTTTCACCACGTCGCCTTCTAACCGTGACATGACCATCGTGCATGCCTAAACAAAATCGAGACTTGTCACTAAAGACAATACTGTTCCATTCCTGATCCCAGAGTGACCGTTGTCTGCACCACTCAAGGCGATTACGTCGGTGTTCTCGAGTTAAAGGGAGGACCCAGTGTGGCCGGTATGAAAACAAGCCAACACTTCTCTATTAGTCGGTAAACACTTCGCATGCCAATAGGTCTTCCGTGTTCTGCAAACCATTCATTTACAATGGACCTGGTAGTGGAGAAACGGTCCCTTAAGGCCAATAATCTTAGGCGGCGATCTTCACGGTCTGTTGTTCTACGGCGGCGTCCAGTGCCCCTTGCTCTTTGCGTACGGCCTTCTCGAAGCCACGCCTGACAACACCTAACCACAGTGTCTACACTTCTTTGCACTCTAACTCAATTGCCCGAAAAGAAAGTCCAGCTTCCCGAAGTCCCACCATACGGCCCCTACCAAACTCACTAAGTTGACGAAATCGTGAAATATTCATTTTTAGAGCGTTTTTCACTTGTTATTTACATTAAGATAAATACATTCACCAACTTTTATTAAAATAAAACCATTTAAACTGGGTGTTCAGATTTATATGTCAGTATACAAAAATAGATGCTTACCTTGAGAACAAATGTAGAATTTTTTGTCGATACCTGAACCGCAACGCTAACACCAACTTTAGCTTCAGAGTCGAGAACATAACCTATCAAATTTTCCCACCATAATCACAGCACCGGTATGGAAGTATGTGCAACTGAATAGAAATCTGTTAACATAATATATTATATAGATACCATCTGTCGAGAACTGAACAAAATACGCCATACAGAACTCTTAGTATTCGATTTTGAAACAGCAATGTCCAATAACTGTCAGGTGTCCGATAACTAACGATTTACCCTATAGCTAATATATCTAGCTAATGACGCCGTTTTCCCAAGATTACAGATTTTATAAAATTTCATTATGTTTTTTATTTATATATTAAAAAATAATTTATGTTTTGCCATCATGCCTATCTGCAGTAACTTCTGTAATTGCCTGCTATAATTTTTATGATACCAGACACGAGCATGATTTCCATTTAAACGCAAAAAAACGCAGTACATGTACGAAATCGGTTTTCCATCAAGGCCTAATGGAATTCAACAAATGAGATTGAAACATAAAACAATAAAATATCCTAAACAAATAAATTGAAACTGCAAACATGACGATGCACCATATGGTTTGAATTTATTATTATGTATTACTTTCAATTGTTTATGTGGCCATTAGTGCTAAATAAATCTACTAGATAGTCAGATCCATTTTCAGTAACGAGTAGGCCTAAACAAATCGCGGAAACAGTTGTTATGTTCCTACACATTGAACATATTTGTTTCTTGTTTGCAGATTGCCTTAGATACAATGTATTGGACCATCTTCAACCACATCATGATATGGGGTTCGCTAGCTTTTTATTTCGTAGCAGATAACTTTTATAATTACCTGTGCCACGGACCGTACGTCGGTTCACTCATCAAGGCCATGTCCGAAGCAAATTTTTGGTTCACTACTGTCATGGTGAGTATTCTTAATCGTTCATAATCGGTTGAGCATTTGCAAAGGTGTCGAAAAGGATACGAACCTAAGATAGAGGCAATTGCTCCTGGAGATAAAGCAGGGGGTTCCTCAGGGTTCCGTTATAAGTCCCACGCTTTTTATAATATTCATAGACAACCTGGTCCTCTGTAACTCTCAAAGTATTGTCCTGTATGCAGATGAAACTACTACACTAGAGAGTGGTAACACTGCTCATGATTTGAACACAGAGATAATAATGAACATATTAAAATTTGGTTTGCACTTTGAAGAATTTCAACGACAACAATGAGTTGAAAGTAAAGACATTAGGTTTGCGCTTAGATAGCCGCCTCTCATGGCATGAACACACTTATGTATTGCGTTATAAACTCCGTAGCCTCCAAAACTCTGTTCCCCTGATAAACTTCGACAAGCGTACTACAGCTACGTATTTCCATACTCATAGGACTTATGGGGTGTTATTGAGGGGTCACTCAGCCAGCTCCTCGGAAGTGTTTGCTGCCCAGAGGAAATGCATCAAGGTCATCAAGATAACGATTGTATGGAACAGTTCATTTCTCTGGGTGTATTAACACTACCTTGTGCGTACATCCTAGAATGCCTGTTACATGTCAGGAAAAAGGTTGATAACTGTGACAGAAACTTCAGGTGCCACAGCTTTGATACTGTTTATGGCATTGAAACATTTATAGTCGATAACTTCAGTGACATTCATCGATCGTAAACAGATTCGGCACAATTCACAGATTGCCGCATCAGCGTTGCTAGGCACCGCGACGATTAGCTTCGCTGCTGGAATAATTATTAAACTTCTTTTATAAGTTGGATACTGAGATATCTTTATTGACTTTTCGGTTGACTTGGCTAACAACTTGTAGTGCTGTTTTGTTGAATGCGAGTATTCCAATAGATTAAATGGAACCAAGTTGCATTGTTTGTCGGTAACATTGCGTAGTTTTATTCAAATCGATTGGTTTTTTCAATTTTAATCGTGATTTAAATCAAATCATAAATTGCCGTAAAAACAAGTCGCCAAAGCAAATAATTGAAATAACTCATCAGATGATTCAAAAAAAGGAAGAAGAGTTTTTTTAAACTTACATTATATCTGTCCAACGTAATAATTCGTAAATTGAGTTTAAGAAAACACAGTTTCAACCAAAACAGTGTATAGTTCATATTACATACAGGAATATATTTTAACAAATATAAAGTATTAAATTTTATATACAGTAATGAATATTTATCTAAATACCTTTAGAAAACGAATTCATACTTCATTGCTCCATAAACAAATGCGTTATTAGTAGAAAAACTACATTCTTTGTTTTTACATTATCTGCAATGAACACAATAGAAGTCTGAATATAAGTACTTTTTTATGAGGGACAAAAATATGTAGACAAATTCTTTTCAACATTAGTTTAGTACAGTTTCGTGTCAGAAGAGGATTAGTTTCTGTTCATCAAGTATTGTGGAATACCATTTTTCTGGTAAAATTAAAGTAACAAAGTTATAGCCCTTTGGAAGTTTGAGTACCGCCCTGTCTCAATAATAATATCATGTGCTCGTGTTTGGCAACAACGGATATAATCCGCCTTATCGGTTAATCGCATCGGAAACAAAAAAGCGAAAGAATTTGGAACGATGTTTTTACAATTGTTTTATTCAGTTCAGTTATACATACAGTCAGTGTCGCCAGTCGGTAACGCGTGTGAATAGTGTCTGTTGCGTGGCTCAAACGAAATAAAAAATGGCACATGTTTATGCGGATCGGTTTTCCAAGCGAGTGCAACCAACCCCTCGTGCCTTTGTTAATGTAGTACAACGGGTTCGTGAATCATTTGACTTAAGACCTCACAGGGGACCTCACGATCAAATACAGGTCCGCACTGAAATACTTGTCGGGAGGATACTTTATAAAACAAGGTAAAAATTTTTTTTTAATTTTTTTTTTTATTTTTACACACATATTTTGGTTTATCTTCCTTCTACAATCATTATCTGATAATTAATGACTCAACTTCAAAGCCACCCTGTATATTTGTCCTTCATAGTTTTTTCAATTAATTTTTTATTGAAGGTAGTCTAATGAATTTATTTATGTATAAGTGAGTATTATGCTATAACGAATTATGTATACAGGTTGGTGTATTAATAAAACAAGTTAAAAAAGAAATACAGCACAATATTAATTTGTCTATATACTTTTGTCCATTACTGTATTTCTAACAAATGAAATTAGTTTTGATCCCCTAAATATAGACAACAAATATTTTTGGCCGAATAAAGAAAAATAATGAAAATAAGTTATTTAAAAGTTTATTATTACCATATTTAAGGAAAAAAAACAGTGTAAATTGATGAAAATAAAAAAATCACGACTTAATCGAAAAAAAATGAGATTTTTTATTTAAAAAAAATCGTGATTTTTATGTGACACTGGTTTAAGTGCATACTTTTGACTCATTTTACTGCTATTGCTTATCACAGTGACAAACCTTTATCAACATACCAATAATAATACTTTCTGGTAGAAAGATCTACCTTCATTAGACTTGTGTCATTCTTTGCAAATTATGCAAGAAGTATCGGGTCCTGAAATCGTCCAAATCTATCTTCAAACAGTAACAATGCGAATTAATGACAGAACTATCAAAAAATTAACTTGGCAACTTGGCATGCACTTTTATCCTGGCTAAAGACTAAGCTTTTGTAGACAAACAAATCGTAGGCGTGCAACTCCTACCTAGTCTGAATTCGTGGATATATCCAAATAACTAATTTTTTCTTAGATATACTCAATGACATTAGAAGTGTTACAATCATGAAAAATAATTTCTTTAGCTTGATTTTTTTGGCAATGAGGTAGTCTTACATCAAGAATAAAATGATAACATTCTCTCGAAATGTTATTGTCAAGTAATAAGAAGAAAATTAATAAAATTCTCGTGGATTAGCTGTGGAAGAGTATGTGGCGGTGTGGATGGTGCAAGGTGGATAGTCTCCTCCCCTTCAAATCATGTTCGATGGGATTTAAATCAGGTGACCGGGGGTGACTCCAACAGTCCGGTGTATATATCTCTCAACAGCAAATCCAATATCACGTCGTTCTCCACAATAGCGTCTCACCCTTCTACAACCATCGTACGTACCTAGACAAAATCGCGGTTCATCGCTGAAGATGACATGCCATTCTGCCTCCCAATGTTGCCGTTCTCTGTTACAGTACAAACGTTGATGACAGTGGTCCGCAGTCAGAGGAAGCACTAACCGTGGACGGTGTGAAAAAAGTCCTAAGGCTCGAAAGCGGCGATAGTAACACGCGTAGTAACAGGCCTACCTTCTTCTCCAAACCATTAGTCAGCGATCTGATGCGTAGTAACAAAACGGTATCGTAGGAATAGTTGCCTGAAGCGCCTGTCTTGATGCTCTATGAACGCCTCGAAAGACCAGTTGGCCTTCTTCGTGTTCCTCTACTTTCTTCTATCCACACACGTATTACCGTCATTGCAGTAAAATTAACACGGTGGCCAATTTCGCGATAGGAGAAACCAACATCTCGATAGGAAATAATTCTACCACTGTCAAAGTCGCTAACTTAGTGATAATTTGGACGTCCTCGAACTCGAGGCATTTTGTTATGCTTAATACTAGTAAATGAAAAAGCAGTAACCAAAAATTATCTGTAATACTCAGCTCTCAGAAACTGCTTTCTTCACAAAAACTAAGAGACAGCGTTTGAACAAAGGTAAACAAAAATAAAGATAAAACGTTAACATTGTTGCCAAAGCATGCTTTAAATATAAACTCTGGGCGCTGAAGAAAGACATTAAACGTAAACAGTGATCAGCACGTGAACAGATCCCTCGAAAGCATCCACGGATATACTCCAGTCACTTTAGGTCTAAACATCCTCGGCAGTGTATTTCTAGTGAATCCACAGACCCTTTTTCGTGTCATCTTGAGACTAGAAAAAGGATGACTGTTAAAATAAGTTATCTTGATCTTTCATGAGCTCCCAGTACAAAACATCATCGATATATTTTTGATGTAGGAACAACAAATTGGTTTAGAAAACATCCACTTTGAACCTAAATTGACTGGAGTAACATCGATCTACAGACAAATTCAAGGTCACTAGCAGTCGTCGGCGCTCTACGAATCTGCACAGGTTTGGACTTGTAAACGTGATTGTAGATGACACGACAGGCATCTAACAGTTAATTCACGCACAGGATTACATTGCATACGCATTACGCATTCAGTAGCGTATACTCGTTTTTCGCGAGTGGAACGTTTTGTTTATATATTGCCTAAGATACGATGTCTGACACAGATACAGCCGACGAATTGGTTGACATCAGCGCAACCCCACCCAAAAAAAGGGCTAAGAAGCTACATTTAAGTGCAAATGAAAAACAAATAATATTAAATATATACAAAAACCAAATTCAAGAAAAACCCGATTTGGTCGTGGACGAAGTTATATGTAAGGTAGCACATATTTCTGGAGTATGTCGGTCCAGTGTTGATAGGATCATTAAGGAATATAGGAGCACTCACTCACTTTCTGAGCCAAAACCGTATCCTGCAAGAAAAAGGATAACGGACGGAGTAGATGACTTTGACAGAACTGCCATCAGGAGGAAAGTGCATAATTTTTTCTTCCGAAATGAGATACCTACAGTAGATAAGATATTAAGATTAGTTAATGCTGATGAGGATCTTCCATCATTTAAAAGAACCACATTCCGAAAACTTTTGAAGGAACTTAATTTTCGATTCTTGAAACGGGGAAGAAACAGTATGTTAATAGAGAAAGAAGAAATTGTTGTGTGGAGAAGGGAATACCTTAGGAAGATTCGGAAGTTTCGCGATGAAAAAAGAAAAATATACTATTTGGACGAAACGTGGGTGAATGCTGGACATACTCAAGCGAAAGTTTGGGTCGACAAATCAGTAACATCATCAAGGCAGGCTTTTCTAGACGGTCTTTCGGCTGGATTGAAAAATCCTGCAGGTAAGCTCCTTCATCTATCCGGCAATTTAATTTTGATAAATTCGGGCAAATAATATGCTGTGATAGCAGATAATGTGTGATATTCTCCAAAAATGGTGCATTCGCAGTGTAGTCATTAGGAAAAAACTTCGACCCTCTTTTAAGCGTTATTTTGAAATTTATTATCATTTTTGGGTGCAGTCAATTTGCTTTGAATGGGTTTTGAGAAGTTGCAAACTTCAATTTTCTACGTTTTTCAGTTTTTGATCAGCATTCCGTGACACTTAAATTCAGCTAAATGAACTCAATTGCCTCATTCCTTCAAATTTAATCAATCCATAGTGTAAGGAATAATTTATTTCCAGGAAAAGGCAAACGGCTGATCATTTGTCACGTAGGTAGTGAAGATGGCTTTGTTCCCGAAGCACTGTGGGCCTTTGAATCAAAAAAGACAGGGGACTATCATGAGGAGATGGGCGGCAATTCCTTTGAAAATTGGTTCTCCAAAATGTTACTAAAGCTGGAGAATAACGCTGTTATTGTACTGGATAATGCCCCGTACCATTCTAGAAAAATAGAAAAAATTCCCACAATGGCAACTAAAAAAGCAAACATACAAAAATGGCTGGCCTCAAAACAGATCGATTTTGATGAAACAATGGTCAAGAGTGAATTGATAAGTATAGTCAATAGACATAAATACAAATACGATTTTAAAATGATCGCCGAAATGGCCAAAAAACAAAATAAAACTGTCTTGAGACTGCCACCCTACCATTGTGAGCTGAACCCTATTGAGCTGATTTGGGCCAACATAAAGCAATACGTGGCGTCGAATAATAATACTTATAAATTTTCTGATGTTAAAAATCTCTTTCACATCGCAGTCAATAGAGTTACGGCAGAGGAATGGAAAAACTGTATCCGCCACGTTCGGGAGAAGGTTGAGGTCAAAATGTGGGATTTGGACAATGTCATCGATACCCAAATTGAACCTCTAATAATTCATTTAAACGATTCAGAAGATTCAAGTTCCTCTTCTGAATGAGTGCGCGCAGCTTACTTACTAATAACTAAAAAGTGTAGTTAACTCATTTGTGAATCTCTAACTGAAATTTACTGTAAAAGATAATAATTATCTTGTATGAAATTTTTGATGACTACCCATAATATCTTGATGCGGTCCTGTAATGTCTCCTGCGCCTAAACACTCACTCACGAGCAATATGCGTGTATTTGTTTGGGTTTAGTTTCTTTCTTCAGCGCCTAGAGTATAGTCATTACGTTGCCAAAAACACAAGTCGAATAAATTATTTTTTTCTAATGTCACTGAGTATGTCTCAGAACTTTGATCATTCAAGTTTCTACATATTCCCAAAACAGATAGTGAGATGAACTTATTTTTGTTTGTTAGGTGGTGACGATATCTGTGATGCCGGTGCTTGCCTGGCGTTTCTACTTCGTAGACGTGCATCCGACGCTGACTGATAGGGTGAGACTGAAACAAAGGATTGCCCAGGTCAGATCCAGGCAAAGCCAAGATGTCCTTAGGACGCCGTCTGCACGGAGAGCCAGAAGGTACGTAGAATTACCATTTTTATTTCAAATGTCCATGACACATTCAAAAGTCTTGTTTTTTAATTAAATAATTTTGATACAAAAATCTACAGGATGCCAAGATTTTGCCTCGATTTTGCGTGGTTTACCTTTTTCCATGAATAAGCAGTGGCAAAAATTTCAACTCGAAATGCAAACGTGAAACCTTCACCCTTAACTTGAAGATCGTAGAGATGTTTTCATTTTTTTTTAAATTGAAAATCGTACCTGCGGGAAAAAGGAGCCTTATGTACCGTGGCGCCACCAACCACTTATGCTTACAACTATAGTGTATTAAAATCTCATTTACCAGCGCTCGACACGTCGTTTCTATTTGCCAGCGGAGCATAAATGCCTGGACAGGCGACGACAAGTAATTAGAAGCGGCGATCGAATGCTAATGTTTGTTTTGTCGCGTCGTAAATGAGGTTTGAATAGACTTAAGATTTGCGTCCACTACCGCCTTTAGGCTATTTGTGAAGGCAGCATAGCTGCCTCTCGATTGCCGCAAGTTATGGGAGTTTCTTTTCTCAACTGACTGTATAAAGAAAATGGAGTATATGTTTATAGGTCGCATGAAGTGTCTCTTGACATATTACATATTGAAATGGCCAAAAGGCTAGAACAGAAGATATCGAAAATGAAAGCAATGTAGAAACTAGCTGGAAAAAATATTCTGGACGCTGCCCGAGAAACCCTAGGAACGAAAATAATAAACAAAAAACAAAAAGTGGTCAATGAAAACACCATGGTTTACACTATAGGTTAAACAAAAATGTCACCAAAAAAAGAAAGCTTTCCTAAAATATAAGTCAGATAAAACCAATGAATCATATGAAGAATATAAAAGAAGATGAACTGAAACTCATCAATTGGTAAGAAAAACAAAAACAGATTATTGGGAAAGATTTACAAAAGGACTAGAGATGGATTTCAACAGAAACAAGTACGGCGCTTCACAAGACAACAAAGAAGCGAAATGAAAGAACCAGTTAAAATAGAACACATAAAAGAGGATACATGGGTGGCCTTCCTGACAAATGTTTAAAAAAGAAAACAAAGAATCTTCACCAGAAACGCCAAATATAATACCTCATGAAAAGACCGAAATCTCCCAAGAAGATGTGAAACAAAGAATAAATAAATTAAAAAATAGAAAGTCACCAGGAGAAAATGCCAAATGAACTTTTGAAATATGGAAGTGATTACCTTGTACAACAACTGCAACTCCTTATTCAAAAAATAATCATCATGAACAGAATACCAGATGAATGGAGGAGAGCGATGATGCTGATGTTCTTCAAGAGAGGAGATAAGAAAGAGCCCAATAATTATCGAGCAATAACTCTGTTAAATACAACACTCAAATTGACAACAAGAATAATAGGCGACAAAAATAAACGAACGAATAACTCTGCGAGAGGAACAACAAGGATTCCGGACAGGAAGATCATGCACGGATGCAGTTTTTGTAATAAGACAAATAAAATAAAAGTCGCTGGAATACAACAAACCAGCATATATGTGCCTGACAGATTTGAAGAAAGCGTTTGATAGAGTGAGAATTTGGGACGCGATACATTTATTATATGACAGGGGAATACCACTGGATTTAGTAAAAACTATTGAGGATATATATATAAAGATAATATAGCTATGGTAAGATGTAAAGGAAAACTCTCGCAAGTATGAAACTGGCATTAGACAAGGAGATTCGCTGAGCCCACTAATATTTAATCTGATAATGGATGAAATCATTAAGAAAGCTAAAAAAAGAAGATATAGAATCGGAGAAAAGGAAATGCGATAATATGCTACGCCGACGACGCCATAATAATAGCCGAAAATGAAGATGACCTACAAAGCTTAATTAAAGAATTCGAAGATACGACGCTCATATACAATATGGTGATTTCAACAGACTAAATCGATAGTGATATCAGCGGAACCGAGACGATGTACACCGGTCGTAAATGAAAAAATAATAGAACAAGTGATGGAAACGGAATACTTGGGAATCAAACTGTCAAGCTATGGAAAAGCGGGAGAAGAAGTACAAAAACAAATGAACATGGCAGAGACAGAGTAAGAAGTGAGGAAATACGAGCGAGATGTGGTATAGAGGAAATAAACCTGTGGACCAAAAGAAGAAAAATAGAATGGAATCAACACATAGAAAGAATGACAGAAAATAGAACAGTACGAATAGCAAGAGACAAATCGCCAAATGGAAGAAGATCAATGGGACGACCGAGGAAAAGATGGTCAGACAACATCAATTGAGGCTAAAAACCGAAGTAAAACAGGCATGAGCCTATTAATAAAGTAGGAAGAAGAAGAAGAAATGGCCAAGCTTCAGAGCGGCATCGACGTCAAACATTAAATACTCGACACTGTTATGAAATTGCATCTTTTAGAATGCATTCCAAAATAATACTGAATGTTTTTTGCCAACAATTTATTTTATTTGTTTCAGGTCCATTCGTTCGGGATACGCGTTCGCCCACCAAGAAGGTTTCGGTCGCCTGATCACTTCCGGTAAAATAATGCGAAAGCTGCCGAACCCCGAATTCAACATCCCGAGCATCATCAACAAGCTGAACATGAATCACGGGAGCAGCGGAAGCGGCGGCGGGGGCAGCAGCAGTGGCGGCGGAGGTGAATCAAATAATAAAGGTAATCATTTAGTCAGTCAGAAATTACAGATTCGCAGATTCAAATATGTATATTAATTATATTAATTTTTGAAATAATGTATTCATACTCTAGTTTACTATCAATATATATATTGATATATATATATATATATGATATATATTGATAGTAAAGAGAGAGAGAAAATGATCATGCGGAGAAAGGTATATAACAAAAAGTAGAAAAATAATGGGCAAAATCAGCAAAAAAGAGGAAAGTGGATTCGAGCAGAAAATAGGATGGGTAACCCGAGCGATACGTATTTCTGCTGGTTGGCTTCATCAGGCCCAAAATACACAGGAGAAAGGAAAAAAAACGTTTTTTTTCCTCTCTATCTTCGTTTCCTCAGGTTACACCCGTGTCCGGATGTGTGGGCATGTGTATCTACTTTTGTAGTTTCATATGTGCATTCATTTCGGGCCTGATGAAGCCCACCAGCAGAAATACGTATCGCTCGGGTTACCTATCCTATTTTCTGCTCGAATCCACTTTCCTCTTTTTTGCGGATTTTGCCCATTATTTTTCTACTTTTAGTTTATATATATATATATAATTTAATTGATTAAACATTTTCATTTATTTCACCATTTGTCCTAACTGATGGTATTTCCCTATTAGCATACATTTTGTTTTAGAAGCATTTAGTTTTTGTTTAATTTACATTTAACCAATTTATGATTTTTGCCAAGTCAGAATTTAGCATTTTTAAAACAATGTCTATATTTTCATCTGATATGTATATTAATGCAAATATACGAATTTTACAATACATAATCTGAAATATCACAAGTTTCATTAATGTTTAAAAAAAAGTAGTATTATTTAAATGATGGTCTGCATTTGATGATGTTAAATTAGTTAGACTTGATGGAAATATATTATTTTTTACTTGATAAATGAATATCATTACAAGATATTTGATAAAAATTTTTACATTGAGCCATTTTAATTTGCTAAGCATTTGTCTAATTAGAGTATATTTATCTTTATTCAGTATTATTCTCACGCACTTATTTTGTAAAATTTGCAGTCTTTCAAAAATGGAATTATTTGCTAAATATAGAATAGTCGAACAGTACAAGAAATTTGGAAGAATGATGGTATTATAGATAATTTTTCTGCTATATGAACTCAAACATTCAGAAACTCTTGATAAATATCCCACTTTACTACTAATCTTATTTATAACTTTTTCATAATGAATATCAAAAATTAATCGAGAGTCAACAAAAACTCCCAGGTATTTAAAATTTTCTATGAATTCAATATCTTCACCATCAATATTCAGGTGAACATTTGTACATTATTTTTTCCGATCAACATAGCTTTCGTTTTACTTGTATTTAATTTGAGTCTGTTAGTACTTATATAAATCATAGTGTCATCGGCGAAAATCTGAATTTTGCATCTTTTGACTATGGCAGGTAAATCATTTATGTATAAAATAAAAAGAAGTGGTCCCAGGATACTGCCCTGTGGAACACCCAACGTATTTTCAATTTTTGATGAAATAGTGTCATTAACTTTTGTAACTTGCATCCTTTTAGACAAATAATTTCTAAACCAATCTAAAACATTTTTGTTTTCTTCTATAAACTGCATTAATTGGTCATGCACTATGGACTCTAATAATTTTTCAATTTCTGGTAACACTTTTACTGGTCTCATATCGGTGCATCTTTTAGAATTTTTTATTTTGGGAACTGGTGTTATTATAGAGCATTTCAAATTTTCAGGAAAAGAACTGCTTCTCAGTGAACAATTGATCCAATTTAATACAGAATATCCCAAAATTTCGAAACAGTTTTTCAGCACGTTTTTACTTACGTTATTTCGGCACAGTTGTTATTTGATTTTAAACTGTTTACTTTTTTTCTTAGATACGCTATGAAATTTTGAAAGTGTATGCAACACCTGTCCCTGGAAACTGATTTTCATATAGTCAGGGCAGCATTGGCAGTACCCACAATATCAACAATACTTTCCACAAAATCTTCATTTAGTTTGTTTGCAATCGCCAGAGAATTTGTTTCGGTACCGTTTTCGAATTGAACTTGATTTACACAAACATGCGGCTTCGAATTGATCAGACTTTTTAAAGTTTTCCACATCTTTACACTGTCGCACTTGTTAGTATCGATTTATAACAAAAACCGCAAGAACTTTCCGAACAACCTAATACCATTAGTCAACCTTCTTATTTCGTATAAACCTTGAAAAAAACTGTAATTCAATGCGAAAAATTGTTCCAGGTGGTGGCGGAGGCGGGAATAGCAGCGGAGGTGGCAGCCACCACCATCACAACAGAAAAAGTAGCGAAGGAAGTGCACCACTCGCGCAACCTGAAAACACCCAGAGAGCCCCCATTCAAGATCTGGACACCATCAACTTGTGAAAAATGTGAAAAACATACGGTGCCAGATTTTCTTGACGACGGACAGCGCGGCAATGATATACTTAAGCTTTAAGAGACATGGGTTGCGACTGGGAGGTGTGTCAGGTTGACAGATGTTTGGCGCGAAATAAGCTGATATATAAAACGGGGGCGTTCACCGTAGAAGAAAGTAGTAAAAGGCATATATCATTGATGTCATTTTGTTCATAGTTACAGGGCTATCCGAGTTTGGACCAGCTTGCTATTTCTGGCAAGATGTTGATGTTGACTAGTTGATTTGAATTGAAGACAAAATGACCACATAACACCTGCTTTATAAAAGAAAGTTAAATGAGTGACTTTGAAGGTATGCTTGGTAGGCAACCAAATAATCTTATATAGTTAGTACGGAGTACAACCACAAAGTGGCGCTGATGCTGGATTTTCCCGTCGTTCTTTTTGATAGTCCAATATTTTTGACGTTAATGTATTCGTAATTTAGAATTGAAATTTGAATTTTAATAATAATATTTTTAATATTGAACGTTAAAATGAATTTAAATTCACAAACTTAATCTTTGAAACGGAGGCTTATCGAAAGCGGGGATTTAAAAAGTGCGTGGTGCCTGGTCGTACTGATACAATCGGTAAAAGGCATACATTTCCAAAATTAGATGTTTTAACAAATGGATCGAGCAAGTGCGAAATCCAGTTTTGGACGATAAAAGTCACGAACAAATTTATAAAAGACATGTGTGACTTAAATTTTTCGGAAAGTACTTTAAACGATTTTTCTTGGTAACCAAGTAATGGAAAAACCGAATAACTGTAAAGTTTTCATTTTGCCCTGCACAGGAGTCACGGGAAATGGCAAGTTCTTTCGCTTCCATAGGCAGGATGTTATAAAAAAAGTGATACAGCATAGAACAGACATCGTCAGCTCCTTTCATAGCAATAAGTTTTTTTGGTAATCCATTGTGATACTTTCGATAGCGGGGAACTTCGAGGCACTTTTGCGGTAAGTTATCCTTAGACTGTAAAATCGCTCACTCCTTTTTGATGTAATGTCTTCTCAAGTATTGTTTTTTCTCCAAATTATTACTTGCTGACTGCCTAGTTTGTTCCGTAGCAGTAAGTGAAGATATATCAGCTTTTGAGGAATCACACGTATTACAAGTATCTTTTCGTAGATAACCGAACGGTATATTGAAGTTGTTTTCAAAGATTTCTCGGAAGGATTCATAGGAAATCTTGTTATCAACATTGCCAATAGATAAATTTTGTGTAATTTTGCGATATTTAGATTTCACATGGACCGATGCCGTTTTTCCATACACGCGCAGGGACTCATGCCATTCTTCCCCGGCACAGGAAATCTTATAGTTGTTTTGTGAACCTAAGCCCTTTTTACAATTTATGAAGCTGATTACAAGATAGCATCAGGAAAATGCCACCAAAATAAACTGAAAGCTCAATTTAGCCATAGCCGTATTTCCCTGGTACTCTTCCTATACCGGGTGACTTTGAAGTTGAGTCATTAATTTTCAGATAATGATTGTAGAAGGAAGATAAACCAAAATATGTGTGTAAAAATAAAATAAAAATGTTACCTTGTTTAATAAAGTATCCTCCCGACAAGTATTTCAGTGCGGACCTGTATTTGATCGTGCGGTCTTGGAGCACCGGCATGCTGTCACCTGTGAGGTCTTAAGGCACCTGATTCACGAGCCCTTTGTACTACATTAACAAAGGCACGAGGGGTTGGTTGCACTCGATTGGGAAACCGATTCGCATAAATCCGTGATGCATCCGGCAGCATTTTGTAAAGACTGCCCCCCCGTAAATAAGAATCTTGTCCACAAGTTCAGCATTTTCGTAAACATGTGCCATTTTTCATTTCGTTTGAGTCACGCAACAAACATCACTATTCACCCACGCGTTACCGACTGACGAAAAACAACGTGATAAACGTTTCAAATTCTTTCGCTTTTTTGTTTCCAATGCGATGAACCGATATCCGTTGTTGCCAAACACATAATATTATTATTGAGACAGGGCGGTACTCAAACTTCCAAAGGGCTATAACTTTGTTACTTTAATTTTACCAGAAAAATGGTAAAGGAAAAAACATTTCTTTTGATCAGATCTACTCACTGTTAAAATAAATGACTCAACTTCGAAGTCACCCTGTATACTTGCACTATGTAATCAGTGAATACTCAGGATTAAATGATTCAAATATTTTGGTGTCCTGAAAACTTCCACAGTATTTACGGTTTGCACAGTTTTTTGAAAAACTCGTCTAGCATAGACATAATGAAATTCAATTATTTTTTCGGAAAATGTGTAGAGTAGTCCCGAAAAGTCATGAAGGGAGTAGAGAAATTGCTAATTGTAAATTTTTATGTGTAGTATTAAAAAAAATTACACATTTTAAAAATAAAATCAAGATGACCTCATTTTACTCAATATCTTGTATATAATTTGAATATTTAATTCGAATATAGCTCCACAGTGTAAGAGCGAAGTCCAAAGATGGCGCTGGGTATTCTATTTTTTTAAAGGGTTCTATAATAATTCGTATAGGTTCTATGAAAAGTTCGGAGTATATCCCAGGGATGGCGCTACAAACTTGAGACAAACCTTTAGCATTAAAGATTCGCTTATAAAGTAGGTGTTATGTGAAAATGACGACAAGGTCACATGTCTACTGATATCTTGCCAATATGGCTCTTCAAGAGAAACTTTTCCCACACGAGATAATAAAAAAGCCACACGTGATCATTTAAATGCAGACATGGCACAAATAACAGCTTACTCGCAATCATTCTTTGTATATTTGTGGCGAACGTCTTGTGGCCAGCCCGTAAACTGTTGAATTTGATCAGAACTGCTTTCAAAGCATTACAGTAAAACTGTTTTTAGCTTGGGGTTGAAACAGAATGCATTAGAGAAAAATGCCGATTGTGGTGCATATAAGCAATAGTAATAACATATAAATAACACGCAAAAAAGTTAAAGCAAAGTTGCATGTATTACTATTTTGTACCATCAGTAGATTGATCTACTTACTGCATTCTGGCGAAAACTGGAGGTATTTGATATGATAGATACGCGTTTCGCTTTTCAAACAGTTGGCGACGATACTTATAAAATAAAGTTCATCAAAATGTATCCTTTGACATGTTTGGCGTTCATTTCATCTTTTCTTGTACATCATCCTATTTTTGATTCGCTTTTAGTGAGATACTTTTTTTGTACTGAAACTTTGCTTTTTTATGCATTTTACACTAACTGTTAAGGTGTACTACTGAAGTAGCGTTTGTGATATGTTGGACGTTGCAATGACAGAAAAGGTGGAAATACTGAGCTTTTAAGTTTTTTGTTATTACTAAGATTAAAAAAGAAGATTGTTGTATTTCTTTGTTGACATGATAGAGATAAGCGAAAAACGAGTTCATATTTCGTTAGTGTTATTTTTTAGACTACTTGGATCTCTAAAAATTTTATGCGGCTGTTCTTAATAACAATTATTTTTGATGACATGTTTATACAAAATTGTAAAACTCAAATCTGTCTAGCTTAATAGGAAAATATTATACTGCCATTTATCGTACACCACAAACACACTTAATTAAAATTTATGTAATTGTTAAGAATTTGCCATTATATATTGTTTGTTGTCATTAAGGTTGTGTCTCCTTCAAAAGGAAGTTATAGAAAACACTTGTTAGCCTCTCATTTGCAACCCCAATTCGTGTACAATATGCACATGTTATCTCTACATTATGTTCAAAACTATCGGCATACATGAAAATATATCTGAACATTAGCTGTATTTGTCATAGATACAGAGGTCGTACATGTTGATATAGTAAAAATGATAACATTTAGAAGATTGTTGATTTTTTGGATACAGTAATTTCAACAATGATATGCAACGCAAAAGTATTGCAAAACTTATCACTATGGGTTCAAATCTATCAATCTGATGTTTTACGTGGTTATTTTTAGTTTGATACAGGTCAAACTTCAAAATTCGTATAATAGTAATTAAGTTGTGCTGATGAAATTTTCCAATTGGCGCAAAGCCCAGAAATGCTTTTATATTGGAGATACAGGCTGTTAAAGTTTTGGTACCTTGTGGGTAGGCCTGCCTGCGCTATTTTACGAAAATTGACTCGTTTTTAATGTTCTCGGGCAATTTAATGATAATATAAAAATCTCGTGAACTGTTACAAGATATACAGGGTGTCCCCAACAAAAATGGAAAGCTGTTTAAAAGAAAGGCTCCATAAAATATTCGAAAACGGCTTGCTCAATAATATTAGCATCTTATAGGTGTGTATCTGAACTATTTGGAAATATACAGGGTGTTGCACAATTTCGTGATACAACAATGTTTTTTTAATAGAACACCCTATATTATACACAGTGTTAAGTGTGTACCATGAATTCAAAGACAAACATATGAACATAGGTCCGGAAATTCTTTGTTCTCCAGATATAGGGTATTAAATTTAAAAAAAAATCTTAAATATCCTTTACCTATTTTTTTTGTAATTTGGTGTTGGTATTCATACCATTAGGGAACTAATTTAGTCCTAAATTGATTAAATTTATTGAGTCCACTGGCGTCTCGGGCGGGATCTGAACGAATATTTGTGACAAAAAAATGTACGCCACTGACTTTTGTGCAATTTTTAATATATCCTTTGGATTAAGTAAATGAAAATACAACTTTTTTGTCTCTTGATTTATTTTTGTATCTTCCTTAGTTTTCGAGAAAAAAAAAGTCAACTTAAATGCATATCCCTGGACCACACAAGGAATATGGAACAGTTTATTTGAAATTATATTTTTTTATAAATTTTTAATTTCCAAAAGAAACTTTTCCCCATATTCCTTGTGTGGTCCAGGGATATGCAATTAAGTGGACTTTTTTTCGAAAACGAAGCAAGATACGAAAAAAGAGACAATAAAGTTACATTTCTATTTGTTTAATCCAAAGAATCTAATAACAATTGCATAAAAGATCTGCCTGAACAAATGCCTTTTGCCATTTTGCGTAGTTTTTCATTAAATTTTGGAAAGAGGATGAAAAATTACGTCAACTTTGTCAACACAAAACGTTTTTCTCAAATATTGTAAATGGTACATCCTGTATATTTTTACACATCAGATTCCCGTTTTACAAGTTTCTGCTGATATCCGGTTTCATACTGCTTTATTAGATTATATGGGGTTGTCCAAAATGGACGCAGGAAAGTAAACGCATATTAAAACAAGAAAGATTGATATTCAAATCAAGTTGGGTACTTTATTTTGAAGGTTCATTTATACCAGTTATGTATGAAAAATAATATCGCTCAAATGTTCACCACGACTGGATTTACAGACGTCCACGCGATGGTCGAAATTTTCAATAACATTTTGCAACATGGTCGGTTCTATGGCATTTATCTCGACAATGATGTTTTTGAGTTCTTGGAGGGTGGCTGGTTTGTTGACTTAGACTTTGCTTTTCAAATATCCCCATAAAAAGAAGTCCAAGGGAGTCAAATCGCACGATCTTGGTGGCCATGGCACATTTCCTCTGCGCGAAATCACGCGATCACCGAAGAAGGACTGCAATCGATGGATATTGACGGTTGTGTGGCATGTTGCACCGTCTTGTTGGAAATAAACATCGTCCATATCCATTCCTTCAAGTTGCGGCAAAAAATAGTCCTCTATCATCACTTGATATCGCTCAGAATTGACGGTAACGGCGTCCCCGGACGCATTTTCGAAAAAGTAAGGTCCGATGATGCCTTTTGACCACAATGCACACCACACAGTCACTTTTTGAGGATGCATCGGCTGCTCTTGATACTCACGGGGATTTTCGTTCGCCCAGATGCGCCAGCTTTGCTTGTCTACCGTATCAATTTGGCGGTGTTCAAGGAGCCAATCTGAGAACGTTCGGCGCGAAAAATGGTCGGCCCGACGCAGCTCTTGCGTCAATTGGATCTTGTAGGAGTGTACATTCAAATCCTTGTGAATGCGGAGAAAACTGGTTCTCGAAATGCCCAATTCTTGGGATCGACGCGTTGTTGATTGTTTCGGATCGTCTCTCACACTCTCCTTCACAACAGCAATATTTTCCGGTGTGCGAACGCTCCTTGGCCGGCCCGAGCCTGGCAAATTTGCCACAGAACCTGTTGCCTCGAATTTACGCACCAGACGACCGATGTTTGTTTCGTTTGGGCGGTTGTTGCGACCGAAATGTTCACGAAGCGCGCGAAACGTGTTTTTTATTTTTGCACCATTTTTGTAGTGCTCTTGAATAACTTTAATGCGGTCTTCAATCGAATACAACTCCATAGCGATCAATGGTAAACATTCAACTAACAAAATGACATGTCGGTGACAGAAAACAAAGATGGCGTCTATGTCAAATTGACGTTTACTTTCCTGCGTCCCTATTGGACAACCCTATATATAAAAAAAATGGATCATTTTTTTGTACCACGAACCTGTACAACACCCTGCACATATCCTAATAATTTAGGAATACACGTTTGGGCGGTTGTTGCGACCGAAATGTTCACGAAGCGCGCGAAACGTGTTTTTTATTTTTGCACCATTTTTGTAGTGCTCTTGAATAACTTTAATGCGGTCTTCAATCGAATACAACTCCATAGCGATCAATGGTAAACATTCAACTAACAAAATGACATGTCGGTGACAGAAAACAAAGATGGCGTCTATGTCAAATTGACGTTTACTTTCCTGCGTCCCTATTGGACAACCCTATATATAAAAAAAATGGATCATTTTTTTGTACCACGAACCTGTACAACACCCTGCACATATCCTAATAATTTAGGAATACACACTTATAATTTATCAATCTCGCTACGCAAATCGTTTTCGAATATTTTTTATAGTTTTTCTATCAATGAAATTTCCATTTCCGCTGGGACACTTTTATTTTATGTGTTCTGGTGATTTTTATTATACTATTACAATGAAGATGTGTTGATTTTCGTAGAATGCTGCAGGCAAGCTTATCAGCAGCAGCTAACGCACAAACTTCAACACCTTGTATTTCCAACAGAAAGCATTTCAGGGCCTTGCGCCTTTTGGAACATTTGATCATCGCAACATAAACTGTCAGTATATGAATTTTCATTGAAATTGACCGATGGTCAAATTTCGTAGGTTTTGTGCCTGGTACTTTATGGCTTGGCCTCTATCTATATAGTTTTTAGATTTAAAAGAGTTTTTATGTCATTCTGTGAAAACTGCTTCTAAACGCATAGGAGTTTTCGTCAAAACGACGATGATATGAAGAGGAAAAATATATTAAACATTAGCACCAAGCCAAATATATTTCATCTGTCTATACATTGCATTGTGTATTGTGTCATACATTCGAATAATTACACTTGTATATGCAGATAGTTTTGTTCTGACGTGTACATCTCTGGTAGTTGTAAAAGCATTTTTTGTAAAGAAGATATTGTTAATATTTTACAATAAAAATGGAAAACCTTCATATTCCTTTAAGTATTTGCTAATGTGATTTTTTTCACTCATATTGTACAGTATAAAATTGTTTTATGTTATAGACTTAAATAAGCTTCTACTAGTCAACAAAGTACGTTTAATGTTACAAAAAGTATTTCCTTTATTTCAGACAGATTATTTAAAAACTGTGCTTTTTGTTTATTTTTATTGAGAAATAAATTTATTTTTTCTGAGGCAAATCTTCATTTTCACATGCCTTCTAAAATAACTTGAATAGTCATCATAAAAGAAAAAACTTCCCACCACAAATTTATTGAAAACCAGTGATTACATGAAAAAACGCCGAGAAACGTCACCCTCTGAACCCCAGGGTCAGCCCCTTAAAAATTTAAATGACAAGGGGTATCGAGTAATAGGTTGTTTAACGGGGATTTCGAAATCCTTAATTTTGACATTTGATTCTTTAAAATCAGTCGATTCGTTTTCGAGAAAATTAGAAAAACCATTATTTACCTTATTTTCTCACTAGTAACCTTTCCTCTACCCATTGAAAACCTTAACTACCCAAAACTATTTTAAAGGTATTCTGACATAAAAACAATTGTCATGGCTTTTATACTAAGTGACATATAAATCCGAACACCCAGTTTAAATGGTTTTATTTTAATAAAATTTTGTATAAGTACTTAATGAAGCATAATAAGTAAATGATAAAAATTTCAAAATGATTGCACTGCTTTAAAGCCCTTTGACCTTTAATAATATGTGGATGCACCCTGATGTGCTACGCATCCTCCAACGCGCCTAGGCATGCTTCTGATCAGGTGGTCAATGTCCTCCTGTGGTATCTCATTCCAGGCAACCATCAACTCCTCTCGAAGTGCTTCTAGAGTCTGAGGAGGACGTTGCAAATTGAGCAATCTCCTACCCATCATATCCCACTCGTGCTCAATTGGGGATAAGTCGGGAGATCTTGGTAGCCATGATAACAAAGTGACATAATTATGTTGAAAGAAGTCTATTGTGACTCTTGCAACATGTGGTCGGGCATTATCTTGTTGGAAAGTTGGATCTGTCAGGGTGTCAACATAGGGTAAAAGATGGGGTTCTAGAACTTCGTGGATATAATGCTGCGTGTTCATGTTAGCTCTGATGAAGATTAAAGGTGACCTGGAACCATAAACTATAGCACCCCAAACCATAACTCCAACAGTGTGATGAACATGACTTTCAACAAAAAACTGTGGATTCCTCCTTTCACCACGTCGCCTTCTAACCCTGGCACGACCATCGTGCATGCCTAAACAAAATCCCAGAGTGACCGTTGTCTGCACCACTCAAGGCGATTACGTCGGTGTTCTCGAGTTAAAGGGAGGACCCAGTGTGGCCGGTATGAAAACAAGCCAAAACTTCTCATTCGTCGGTAAACACTTCGCATGCCAATAGGTCTTCCTTGTTCTGCAAACCATTCATTTGCAATGGACCTGGTAGTGGAGAAACGGTCCCTTAAGGCCAATAATCTTAGGCGGCGATCTCCACGGTCTGTTGTTCTACGGCGGTGTCCAGTGCCCCTTGCTCTTTGCGTACGGCCTTCTCGAAGCCATGCCTGACAACACCTAACCAGTGTCTACACTTCTTTGCACTCTAACTGCAATTGCCCGAAAAGAAAGTCCAGCTTCCCGAAGTCCCACTATACGGCCCCTATCAAACTCACTAAGTTGACGATATCGTACAGGTCTCCGTACTCTAGGCATCGTAACCGATCGTAAAGGATGTCAAGAACCAAAATCCGCCAACGTTGATTCTTTACTGCGGTTGAAATATTCATTTTTAGAGCGTTAGTGAATTAAAAAAAGCAGTATAAAAACCGGAATGTCCAAATGATAAGGCTGAAAATTTTTTCACTTGTTATTTACAGTAACATAAATACATTCACCAACTTTTATTAAAATAAAACCATTTAAACTGGGTGTTCGGATTTATATGTCACTTAGTATATTTTTCACAGCCACCTATGCGTTATAGACTTATTTTGCATTGAAATGAAAATAGGTTGATATGCTGTAATTGCAACATGTGTTATTTTTATGCTGCAAATTTGATTAGCGAGTGATAAAGTTGGTGTTTTCTACTATATATTATCAAAATGTTCATTGTTAATATTTTAAACCTATAACACTCTGCTACATTTTTATTATTTGTGTTTGATAAGAAAAAAACTAACATTTCAATAGTTGGGCCAACTGAAGTGGCCCACTTTATGATCAGTCTGACAAATAAATTTTCTTTTGTCTTCTTTTACTGCTTCGGTATAACATGCTAACTGTTAAAACAAGGCAGCGAAAAACTGCGATTCTGGCAATAGATGGCACCTTATACTGTCTTGTTTCGATAGATATTATACCTCAGATAGAGGTTAGGTGCTGTTTTCATTCATTGCCCCGACCTGATTCCAAGCCTAGACAATGCTGAAGAGTTGCCAAAAAGCGCAAAACATCTGTCCATGGTTGACTCTGTGGTCAGATGCACAAAATCAGTATGTTTAGATGGCAGCTATTCTTTATTTCAGTGAAAAATATCGACTCAAAATTGATGACGGTTTTGTTGACAAGTGTCCAATTTCATGGCCACACTATTCTTTTCAACATGGTAAGAAAAGAGTATGAAGAAAATAATGAAAACATTTATTAAAATACAAATAATATGCCAACAAACATAATTTCAGTCATTATACCAATCCAAAAACAGCAAAGAAAATGACATCACCAAAAGAAAGAACAACACCCACACCCGAAGGCTAGCATTATTTTGGATGGCTTGTCTGATTTGATCATTGGCCTCTCTCATGTTCTCTGTTGAACCTACGACTGTCGTTGCTATCCGATCTATGTCCTGTTCTTGCTGCAATACTTTTTCTGTCAACAGTTCCTGCAACTCTGCGATGTGCACGACTTTGCTCTCCATCTGCTTCACTTCATCAGAAATGCTGTTCAGTTCGTTGTAAAGCAGCTCGTTCTCAGACTCAAACATCTGCATCTCTTCAGCTGATAACTGGTCATCATAATTAATTGAAGGAGGTTGCGATGAGAGTATTTTTGATTCTTCTAAAGGTGTTCCAACTTTTTGGACCTTTTCAAGTGAAGATTTTGGGGTGGTAGTTGGTTTAGTTTCCAATTTGGACAATTTATGCGTTTCGATTACCCTTTTCACCCTGACAGCCTTAGCTTCTGTGTAGATTCTAGATACATTCTTCAAGTAGAGCTGCAAACTTTCTACAATATTTTGATAATGCTCATCCTCCTGTTTGCTCTTTGGCATACTGGATATTTCTTTTTTGTATTCATTTATCAGGTTTGTACAGTTGCTTATTATATCCTCGGCCATTTCATCTACTTTCTGCCTATCTATTTCTGTCATTGTTTTGTTTGTAGATAAGTAGTTTAGTACGTTCAAGTAAGCCGCTTTATTTTCCGTGAAGAACTGTCGTAAAGTGGTGACCTTCTTTACAATCTCCTTAGCTTTCGTCAAATGTGGGTCTCTGTGGCTCTGCAGAATTTTAGTCTTTGTATCGTTCACGCCGAGATTCTTGTTTGTGGTGCGAACTGTTTTCACACAGGCTTTGAATAGTGTTGTAATGTCCATTTTTCGTTAAACTAATATCACAATAAAATGATGTTGATTCAAAACTGCTACAGCTGACGTTGACAACAACAAATATACATAACCTAAAAACATCGTCAAACGTCAACGAGACAGGTGACACTTCGACAGCCCAGCAGACATCCACTTCGTTTTACGACGTCAAGCAAGTAGATGGACTCAGCAACCGCAGCATTTTAGAAACATCATTCTTTAACGCGCTCATAGGAAAACAACTTTGTCAGACCCTGCAATTTAAATGTTTTCGGAAGGCCTACCTAAACAATTCTTATAAATTTGGTAGTGTCAATTTTTTATCACGCCGCAATATGCCCACACAGGTTGAGAATAGAATTCGTACCATACGAGGGATGTCTTTTAAGTTTTGCATAAAGAAATATAGTAGGTCGCGCGGATCGAACGTCAATACTGAATCTTAAATTCACACTTTAGTGAACTTAAATTCAAAGTTTCACAACAATACGTGCAGTGTTCTCACTACAGTGAATTTTTAAGTGTCACCAAGTCATTAGAAAAATGGAACTCAACCGAGAACAACAAAAAAAGTTTTTTACTTAAAATAGTACAATAAGCGAGTTCGTTTATTAATTATAACATAAACGTATGTTCTACAATCTACACTGTTAGTTTGATTAAATTCCGCTTCTTATACGTTTAAGTTATCTAAAAATAGGCAAAAAATTAACGAATTTTAGTGTGTATCCTTGAATTTTCAGAATAATTTAAAAAAAATATATTTTCTATAAAGGGGGGCTCTTTAAAAAAATCAATGCGGGCACTTATTCCCAATGCGGGCATTTATTGGTCAGACACCAATAAACATAAAATAAACTATAAATAAAATAACATAAGCAATAAGTCAATATTTTTCGCCTTGTAATTGCAAATTAACCATATTAAATTTTGTAAACAAATCTGTTAAATCTGTTTTCCTCTTCATTAAATTTTCTTTTAAAATTTTATCTTTAGTATCCAGAAATCCAGAAATTCTAAAATAGTCTCAAAAAGTGCAAAAAATCTTGTCAAACATAAGCCTTTCGACAGCCAGCGTACTTCAGTGTGAAGGAGTAATTGATGAAAGTGTTCGTCATTTTCTTCACACAACTGCGCAAATAACCGCGTATTCAACGCGTTGCTTCGGATTCGGTTTACTGCATCAATGACTAAATGAAGTGATTCATGCAATCTAACACTCAAATTTTTAGCAACTAAATGTTGTCGATGGAGGACGCAATGTATCTTTGAGTGTTTGAAAGTATTTCAAATCTTTCTCTGTTTTATCAGGGTGGCATCTTCTCAGATGATCTTGCAGTTTAGATGGTTTCATAGCGTCATTGCCCATTTGTTGCATAAAAGGCACATAGACGATTGTTTGTCCGGCAATGATGGAATGAAGCCAAATTTCAAATAATCAACACTGTACTGTCTACATTTCTTTTTAGATTCGGACATGGCATCAGTCATCTGTGGGCAAAATTAAATTATTTAAATAAGACAGAAAATCCAGCAGCTGTATATTAAAAATATTTTTTGATTTTTCCGAAAACATTCCATAATTCGAACATCTTCTTGCAACAATTAGCTCGAATTACGGAGATTGCACTGTAATTATATTACCGATTGCTAAAACTTTCAAAAAGAAACTATTGAGGAGTACTCGTGTAATTTTGCATGATTGAATATTTAACTACTAATAACTTAAGTCATGATTGGCGTAATTTATCTATCTTTGCTAACTACGAGTACAAAACTAAAATTTAATAAAAAATAATGTACTTACTTTTCTCCAGCACTCTCAAACAAAATAACACTGACTCACTATAATTTGTGTGATATACTATCTGTTTATATTTTTTAAAATATTTTCTTAGCACTTTCCTTTTCAAGATTCAGGCAACGAATAAACGTATTTGTCCCACATTCGTATTTATAGAGTGACGAATTGAACAAGTCAGTGCAAGGTAGCGAAGCTCTGAGACTGCGACTCTCAGGTTTTTACAAGTTCAAAATATATTGCGACCACAAAGCGAATACCAACATCCTACAACTTACACAATTTTATAAACATATATAATAAATTTTTCATTTCATAGGTACTTTTATAAATAATGTATATGTTATATTATAAGATAGTATGATGTAAGTAAATAGGTACTATCAGTGTATGTGTTGAGATCCACTATCGTGGACCCCCATATTCATTTCATGGACCCCCAAATTTTTTTTCGCTGACGTAGACCCCTTGCAGGTTGTCATAGACCCCTAGGGGTCGATATAGACCACTTTGGGAATCCATGCTCTAAAACATCAAAAGTACGTTTGTGAAACTTTTGATTTTTTCGTTTTTGATCTCAAAATCATTCGTAAACTGCTACTATTGTTGCTGTATACGAATATTAGAAAAAAGTATTACATTCTCTATTATAATTGTTAATATTTGAATATTGAAGCGTTCAACATATGAAGTCCTTGTAGTTATTTATAAATAGTAATTGGTGCGTTCTATAATTAACCATACAACAAAGACAAATAAATGTTTTTTTTTATTTTTGTTACAGTTCCAATACAGTTTTTATTCCAGCGATATCTTCAAGAATACAAACATGTGACTATCAAGAAATGCAGCGGCGGCGTGACAAACATTTCATTTTAATATAGCCTCATATCGCTGAAACATTTTTTGAGAAGTTAAGTTGTAAAATAAACTTCCAAATAAATCTGGAAGTGGGAATGTTGCATGGACTAGAGGAATAAAGAAAGGTCATACAATATGATTTCCGAAAATGCCAGACCGCACATTTATTGTTTTCAGGATATTGCGAGTGAACCTCTCGAAACAAACGTGGATTCGAGTCACTCCAATATCGACAATTATGTGTATTTATAGCACCATATAAATAGAACGTACACTCATTCGAGAAACAAATATTAAATAATAGATTTGCATTGTTGATTGAACGTTGGGACATTAATTCGCAAAGCTCAAACCTTCTATCAAAATCGTCTTCATTAAGCTCATGGACAAGTTTTATCTTGTACGGGTGAAATTTATTGTCTTTCTGAATTGTTTGTACTGTTGAGTAAGTAAATCCTGCAGAAGTAGCAAGTCCACGACTGCTAACGCATTAAACAACCAGGAAGAAGCTCTTGGAATGCTCCCATTTTGGTAATAGTTTTGTCATTCCTACCCTTTCTTGAATTGTTCAATATTTATCACAACTCGGTAGGTAACTTAACAATTTGAAATAAAAGAGAACGTTCTTCTATGACATACGATGACACTGACTGTTGCTAAATGTTCTTGCTGGTATCCATGATCACCCTGTATTGTACGGCTATCGATGAAAAGACGTCCCTCTATAAATCAAAATTGACACCATGTATAGTATGAATACAAGGCGTGCCAAAACAGAGCCTTGCGCTGCTCCAATGTAGATAGTGAACGTTGCGGACGTTCTTTGCTATTGTACCACAGACCACACCTCGCTAGTTACGGGGTAATGAAGATTATCCGTTGAAGATCTGCGTCCCGCCTCTGTCTTATCTCTTATCAAATTTCTAATCGAGTTATCTTTAAGCGCATTACCAACAAGTTACATCAAAGCCGCTCCTGTATTTACGCGCTAACCACTTTGTACCTACTCCCAATCGCGTTGTTCTCCTCCTATCCGAACTGCGCTCACAATCGTCGTACAAATATTTTCTCTCGTTTTTACATAAATGTAAAAAAAACGTCGTAGCATAATCCGGTGACTGTTGAACGCCTTCACATTTCACAAAGTCGCATCGAACTTCTATTATCATGCAGTCATCGTTTCGTAGTAAGATTATGTAATGTCGCGAGTAAACATTGGGAATTTTAAAGAGGCTGACACTCAAAGGTCGTTGTTCTAATCTTTTCGTAATTGTTAGATGAGCAGCAACAGTGAAAGGTGCGTATGACCAGTAACCATCCTAATAAACAATAATAAACGTGTTGCGTTATTGTTGTGCTGTTCTAAATAAAGTGATATCGCAGTGGATAAACTGGAGTGAGTCTCTTCAGCTTGATGAGTGCGTGCAGTCGTGTGGGTGCAGTTATTTTTAGGACTTAATGCCGTAAACCAGAGCCGGACTTTGATTTAATGTTTGTTGAACCGCGTTTAGGATTTTGGTTCGATTTCGTGTTTCAGGCAGAAAAATTATATCAAAGGTATGAATACCATATGAAGTACAAATTAGTGGTAGGGTGAATGTGCCAGTGGTCGGACAGTGGAATACAAAGTGCAATTACGAATTTTCTGTTCAAGATAACACGACTAATTCTTTTGGCGGTGATCATATATGTTCTTAAAATATCGCCGACAACAAATACATTGCTTATAGATATTCCTGTAATTTTATAAAAAAAAGAAGGTGTTTATATTCGGCAGACTACTTTCCAGTTGTCGGACAGCATTTGATAATTTGATTGACCGTATCTAAAAATTTGTAAGATAATAGAAATTTCAAATTAGCTGTCATTAACCTGGGAATATTCACCAGCATAAATTTTACGACGCGACAATTTTCTTGGTCGTGATTTTCTCGTCGCAGTACAATTAATTACTCGTATTTGCGCTGGGCTCTTGTCTAGTCTTCCGGTTTGCCAGTGTTATCACCGTACTGTGGTCTAACTGTGTCAGAAAGAGTTCGATATCCATTGGATGTGCGTTAATTTGAGAGCGCTATCGTAATTTTTACGACGGTTAGTATTAACGGATTAAAAATTAAGGTTAGTATTCCAGGGTTAAGACTTCGATGAAAATAAATTAAAGACCCTCATTCCGAGCCCATTTAATATAGATATGTTTATCAAAAATACATACAAACTAGGTAAAAATGAACAAAAAAAACCGGTTCTGCACTGTCAACTTTGACCTGCCATACTGCTTACATATTTCAAGCAATTCAGCTTCAACTGCCTCCTTTAGCCCGCTTTAACTATACAGGGGTGTTTTCAAAGTTTGGTAATTTATTTTAACAGCTTGTCTCGTCAAAAGAAGTTAATATACCAAAAATCACCTATACAGGGTGTTTCAGTTTATTGTTGCATAACTCTAAGATTCGATAGAACTTTTAAAATTAATGCATAAAGTCTATATAAACATGGGTCGAAAAATGCGTGGCTTCTGAAATAAAGGGTGTTTAAATTTACTTTCTAAAATACATTTTTTTAAATTTTTCGACGAATATTTGATGTATAACAGTGAAAATTGGTATACAAGGGTTTTTTGGTACGACAAAACGAACCATGGGCATAGTTTTACTGTAGCTGCTAGAGGGCGCTCTCTACTGTACCTGTAGTGTATTAAAATGACCGAAAATTTTTTCTTAGTGCAATTTTTTGCTTTTTGAATAAAAAAACTGATTCTTCGCACTTTTCAACATAAAAAAGCTCTCTTGTGAATTTTCGGTATAGCTAGCCGTTTTTGAGATATTTCGATTCATTTTTAATTATTTATGATAAAATAACGTTAAAAAGTCAGTATCTCGATAATTTTTAGAAGTAGGCTGTGCCTGCAAATATTTTTGAAATTGAAAGCAAAATAAGGTTAAACGTCAATTAGTTGACAGTTAGTTTTGTTGTCTGTTGAAACCTGAAACGTTTTTTTGCAATTGTGAATGCACGAAATTTAGTTTCTTTTACCTGTTTTTTTTTTGTAAGTTTTATAAAAATGCCATTTTTATTCTCCAATCAAGAGTTAGCGGATATTCATTTTGTGTATGGCTTTGTAAATGGAAACGTAGCAGAAGCAGCCAGAGAATACGCACGAAGATGTCCAAACAGACGACATCCAACTTGCTCAGTATTTGTAAGAGTGCATGGCCAAATAATTGAAAATGGTTTTGGAAATCTCCAAAGGGATCAAAACATAAATGTTCGTTAACGCAGATTTACCCGTATGATTCTGCGTGAGTTTGATAGAGATCCGACCACAAGTATTAGGAGAGTTTCTGGTGCCTTGGGAATTTCAGCAAGCCATGTTCACCGTGTTCTTAGAAATGACCATAGACGTCCTAACCATTTGCAACCTGTGCAACGACTACAGCCAGGGGACGGAGAACGAAGAATCACATTTTCTCAGTGGATTCTTGATAGAATTGATAATAATAGGGAGTTTTTAAGTAACGTTATGGACCGATGAGTCATGCTTCACTAGACGTGGAGTGGTAAATTTTCATAATCAACATATTTGGTCGCATGAAAATCCGCATGCAGTTCGGGAAAGAAATTTTCAGCATGAATTTAATGTGAACGTGTGAATTGGTATCTACCGTAATCGACTATTTGGACCCTACCTTTTGCCTGCAAGGTTAAATGCTGCGACCTTCTTGGAATTTTTAAAGGCTGAACATGCTAATATGTGGGATGATGTTATGTTAGATTTAAGAAGATTGGCCTGGTTCCAGTTTGATGGTTGTCCAGCTCATTATTCGAGAATAGTTAGAAACTGGCTGGACGAAAATTATCCAGAAAGATGGATCGGCCGTGGAGGACCAGTCAGGCGACTGGGCCTCCACGATCCCCTGACCTAAATCCATTAGATTTCTTGTGTGGGGATTTCTAAAAGAAAAAGTGTACCAGACTCCCGTAACCACAAGAGATATGCTAATAGACAGAATCAGGAATACATGTGATGAAATAAGGCCTTATTTGAATAATGCTATACCACGTTCGATCATTCGTAGATGTGAATCGTGTATTGAACAATTGGGTTTACAACTACTTTAGATTTTGTATGTTTGTCCTAACTATCCAATAGCATTTTAGTTGTAAATAATTAATTTAATTTATTAAAAATAATATTGGAAAATTAAACAAATTAATATTCTGTTTTTTTTGTGTTTATTTGGAGTTAGGAATTATTGCTGTGTTTAAAAACACAATCTAAACGATCATCTTAATTACTTGTAGTGCCCAAAGGCAAATGTAAAAAAAATATTATTTTGCCATAAATAATTAAAAATGTATCGAACCTTAGAAATCGAAATATCTCAAAAACGGCTAACTATAACGAAAACTCACAGGAGAGCTTTTTTATATTGAAAAGTGCGAAGAATCAGTTTTTTTATTCAAAAAGCAAAAATTGCGCTAAGAAAAAATTTTCGGTCATTTTAATACACTACAGGTACAGTAGAGAGCGCCCTCTAGCGGCTACAGTAAAACTATGCCCATGGTTCGTTTTGTCGTGCCAAAAAACCCTTGTATACCAATTTGCACTGTTATACATCAAATATTGTTCGAAATATTTAAAAAACTATTTTAGAAAGTAAATTTAAACACCCTGTATTTCGGAAGCCACGCATTTTTCGACCCATGTTTATATAGACTTTATGCATTAATTTTAAAAGTTCTATCGACTCTTAAAGTTATGCAACAATAAACTGAAACACCCTGTATAAAAGTTTGCATTATTAATAATTGTTTAATAAAAATCATTATCAAGTTAAATGGATACCGTTTTTACAAAAATTGCTCAAAATTTCGGAAACTCATTATTTAGATGTTCATGAGCTTCTCGTCTAAAATGTGATGGATCTTCAGCATGTAGGAACCACATATTCTGCCCCACATTTATAGGAACATCTAATAATTGTGGCAGGTTGTGTCAAAGAAAATCTAAATAAATTTCACCGGTCAGTCGAGATGAAAAAAGTAGGGTTAATACTTTACTATTTATTTTATTATGCAGCTTTTATGAAGGTGATGTTTGGTATATCAACTCCTTTTGACGAGTCCTACAAGCAGTTAAAATAAATGACTCAACTTTGAAAACATCCTGTATACTGATGCACTTATCAGACTGTAGTTTTATAGACATAACTATGCTTCCTTGAAGTACATTTATTATGTTTTTGTGGAGGAGCGCAACTTATTTTCAGACTGTTTTGAGATTTATTTTTCAATGAATCGGGAGCGAAGTTTGCAATAAATGTTATCAACAGTAATAAATTGCAGCAAGTAATTATGTAAACAATATTGAAAAATGACTAATGCTGATAAACGAAAAGAAATAATCCTTGGGATAAACAAAGCGTTATACAACAATAAAATGATTTCCCTGCTGAACAAACGGTTTTCACTTCACGTTTTGTATTCCAACAGATCCAGTTTGGGTGAATTTGGTAACAAAGTCCAAAACATACCTACGCGAAGTGTGGCGTTAAACGTGACGACAGTTTGTCGAGCGCATTGATTTTGGGCACCATAAATTAGAATCATTTCCAATCTTTCGGCTAGTGTGTAAACCATTTTGGAAGTAAAATCTGAATCAATAAATTAATGTTCGTTATCCCAAGATTGTCACAAACGTAACTGACAGCAAATTAAATTCTCTCTTTCCCTTAGCAACAAATAAATAAACAGGTATAACAATAAATACTGTTCGCCCAAGATATGTGTTGGGGAAAGAATGCGGAAAAAATTCGGGTTGTGATTTGATCGTTGCCACGTCTAATCTTCGGAATTGCTGTTTATGTTGGTAGTTTACGTTTTAAATTATAAACGAATTGTAGATTTGGCAAACCCTATTGGGCAACATTTTGAACACTTATTGAAATAAAAAGTGATATTTTCGTGTGTTTTTGTTTTCTATCTGAACAAATTAAGAATCTAATTTTCTCGTAAACGAATCTACCGATTTTAAAAATCAATCGTCAAAATAACGACCTTTCAAACAAGCTAATACTCGATACCTCTTGTCATTTAAAATTTTTAAGGGAGTGACCCGGGGGACCGAGGGTGAAGTAGTTTTTGGTTAAAAAGTTGTTTTCGATAAATCAGCGGTGGGAAGTTTTTAAATGAACACCCTGTATGGATAAATGCGCTTTACTGTCTGAAGAATGCAATCATTTTAATGACAAAGTTAAATGAAGCTCAAAAACTATGTGTAAATTTAAATACTGGTATTATTAGTAATCGGTAATAAATAGGTAAACTGCTTCACATTCCTAATTTATTCAGTCGTAAAACTACTTGGAGGATGTCCACCTATTAAACGATTTGTTGTGCAGTGAGTCATGGTCGCTTTCTCTTAAAGGTACGCATATTTTAATTTTCAATCTGATGTATAGAAATCCATTTAGTACTTGCATTTGAAGGGCCCCGTAAAAAATGAATGTCACAAAAATGAGTTTCAAGAAAAGTGAGTTGAGGACTCCTAGACTCGTTGTACAGGGTTGGTTGAAAGATCTGACGGAGTATCATAGATACCTTATTAAAAGAAATTGAAAAAATAATATATATATATATATAACTTGAGACGTGGTCATTGTCGTCTAAACAGTTAGGTGAAAAATTAAAGCTTCGGCCTTTTGTTGGGTACTTCGACAAAATTTAAGCAAAGAGGACTCTTTATACTTTTTTTAATTCTCTCTAGCTTTCAATGGACTTTGCCATCATCATCAGGAGCTGCAATTACAATGATAACAGTAGCAACAAAAGTGTAAAATGAATTTAAATTGAATCACTTACAGTAGTATGTGAGGATGTGCTAATTGTTGTTTTCGTATAGGATGAGGGAAACGTCCAGTAACATGGTGAGAGCTGGGATACATGGTACAATGGTTAAAATTATATAAATATGACAAGACAAGTTAAATACAGATTAAAAATTATTTAGAAAACATTAGAGCATTACGTCGTGAGCCACTGATGATTGCACGAAAACAACAATTAGCAACATCCTCACATACTACTGTAAGTTGATTCAATTTAAATTCATTTTACACTTTTGTTGTACTGTTATCATTGTAATTGCAGCTCCTGATGATGATGGTAAAGTCCATTGAAAGCTAGAGAGAATTAAAAAAAGTATAAAGAGTCCTTTTGCTTAAATTTTGACGAAGTATCCAACAAAAGGCGGAAGCTTTAATTTTTCACCTAACTGGTTTAGAGATTGTTGCTGAAATTGTTTTAAAACAACAGTGAAGGGAACACATAGTCGACGAATAAAAAACTGGACTGATGAGGTTCGATTAGGACGGAATTATTTTATTATTAAATGGCAAATCATTTGAAGGGTTTTTTTAATTTAAACGTTGATTGATTGAGATTTGGAAATTTTAAAACTATCAACTATTGAAATTCCTTCGAAATTTCATCTTTTTTTCACTGATAACCTCCACATTATCCAACACGTGCCGGCCGACTCTTGTGGAGGTTAACAAAATCAATCAACGGTTAAATAAAAAAAACCTTTCAAAAATGATTTGCCATTTATTAATAAAATAATTCCGTCCTAATCGAACCTCATCAATCCAGTTTTTTATTCGTCGACTATGAGTTCCCTTCACTTTTGTTTAAAAACAATTTCAGCAACAATCTCGCCCGACTTAGCAACTATTTTTCCTCTAATTGTTAATTGTTGCTATTATCAATAATTGTTTCCAGCTCCAGACGATGAAGACATAGATCTTCGAAAGCTCGAGTTTAAGTTATAAGAGTGTACTTTTGCAATACTTCGCTTCTACCCAAAGAATTCAAGGAAATATATAAAAATATTTTTTGTGATGTAGCCCAAAAGTAAAAGCAGACCAACAATTTTTAATGGAAAATCTTTTTATTTTTTATGTTTTGAGATTCTCTCCTGGTGATTGTAAACATTTTATGAATCCATTCCATGCCTGAATTCAACTTTTTTGAGATATGAGGTTAGAAATGAGTTTTCGTCAGACAGGTTACCCTGTATATTTTTGTGATATCATGAATTTATTTATCTGAGTGTATAACAGAAAGATAAGTAATTCGTACGACATTTATATCTGGTTCGATTTTCGATTAATTTTGGTATAACATGGCTGCAGAGTTATAACATCAACCTGATAAAAATTTGATCGCTGTGAAAAAATAATTTCCAGTTGTGTATGAAAACATTGGTGTAAGTATCCGATACGCATGTCTATGTATACAGTGAAGATCTGTAACTACTGAAATAGCTAAAACAGTATGTACAACCAACGTGATTGATGAATACAACATTATTATGGTTGACATTTATATTAAGCCTTTTTATATATTTTCATTCCCCTTGGAGTAATATAAAAGCTGCATTCTACGCACTTTTCCTCAATTTCACCATATTAAACTAAATAGTTCTTTTCTCAAAACCGTGACCTTGTACCACGTTACTGAACGATTTTTAGGTCTTTGATTCAGCTTTGTAACGCCTTTTGTTACACAAATCTCAACATTAAGCTCTTATCTTTTTTATACTCCAACCACCACGAAGGCCTAAGGCCTAAACACTCATGGAGTACCGTGGGGCTATAGGATGATAAAGGGGAAATGGGGAACTCCACACGAGATCCGCCGGGTGGTACCTCCGCGTTCGACAGTCACAGACCGTCTACCACCTACGGACAATCACAACATCCATAGCCAAGAAGAATTTCTCCTGGCACGGGATTCGAACCCGCACAGCGCAGAGTCTACTACTGCGGCCACCGCTGCTGCCTAAATCTTATCTCATACTTCCAGACCAGGCTAAGATTTCGCATTGGTTTGAGAAATTTTTCCGATCAATTTTTTTTCATAACTCCGTTTTTTAGATACCCTTAATATGAATCAAGAGTTTCCGGGACGGTTTAAACAAAAATTGTTTTTTGCTCTGGGTAGTGTTTTGGACCTTTCTCAAAAAAATTGCTCTTTGTAACTATTCTCTAAAGTACGCGCGCGTACGTAATATTCCGTATTTACCCAGCGGCTAAAAGGGCCATGGCCCGGGGCGAGTCAAGAAAGGGCGGGTGATGATCCCCGCCCCTCTACGAACTCAACGGTAACCTAACCAAAAATACAACCAAGAGACAAATCTTGGCCATGACGTCACGGCGAAGTACGCGACACATTTTAAAAAATTTAAACACAAATCCAGGCATTCCCATGAGTAATACAGGGTGACTTTGAAGTTGAGTCATCAATTTTCAGATAATGATTGTAGAAGGAAGATAAACCAAAATATGTGTGTAAAAATAAAAAAAAATTGTACCTTGTTTTATAAAGTATCCTCCCTTCAAGTATTTCAGTGCGGACCTGTATTTGATCGTGAGGTCTTGGAGCACCGGCATGCCCTCCCTGTGAGGTCTTAAGTCACCTGATTCACGAGCCCGTTGTACTACATTAACAAAGGCACGCAGGAGGGGTGGTTGCACTCGATTGGGAAACCGATCCGCATAAACATGTGCCATTTTTTATTTCGTTTGAGCCACGCAGCAAACCACTATTCACTCACGCGTTACCGATTGACACATTGACTGAATAAAAACATCGTGATCAGCGTTTCAATTCTTTCGCTTTTTTGTTTCCGATGCGATGAACCGATACGGCGGATTATATCGTTGTTGCCAAACACGAGCACATAATATTATTATTGACCCAGGGCGGTACTCAAACTTCTAAAGGGCTATAACTTTGTTACTTTAATTTTACCACAAAAATGTTAAAGGAAAAACATTTCTTTTGATCAGATATACTCACTGTTAAAATAAATGACTCGAAGTCACCCTGTATACCAAGTGACATATAAAATGCAACACCCAAAATATTGGTTCCAAGAAGGTCGAAATCGACGATTTAGAAGTACTAGACGTCAAAGACACTCCTAGTCGGTGTTGCATTTTCTAATCATTTAGTATGTTATGTTTACACTATTATATTTACGTAAATAGTCGTTAGAAAATTAAAAAAATAATGCCTATTGGACGAATAAGATTTTGTTTCTTCTGCAGATGGAGATTTTTGGTATCAAGTTTGCTCCGTTAAATGTACCTCTGGAAAGGCGGTTACAAACACTAGCTGCGGCAGCATGGATGGTAACGATGACATTTGGAGGCATAATAGGATTCTCGCTACTTTTATATTTACTCTTGTTTACAAAACTATGGTGGTTGGCCTGCATATACGTTGTGTGGGCATACATCGACAGAGACATTTGTGAAAGAGGTGGAAGACCTTTCAAATGGGTTAGGTGAGAATTTTGAAATACATTGTACACCGACAGATTTGTTGCGAAGGTATTATTTTTTGTGGCTTATCTAAAGTCAAAAGTGTATTCCAAAATCCACGAACAATTCCGCGAGCGAATACGTTGAGTAATAAATATTTTCTTTACATTAGTTTGTATTTTTTTTTCTTAAATCAAAAAGTGAACTTTCCATTGGACATCCTTATTATTTGTAATCGTTTCAACTTACATACATGGTGGCCC